>OX038870.1:12183784-13474934 GCA_943789525.1 Agriphila geniculea
AGGAACATGTTTAAACTTATAAACTGTTTTTGTTAAATGCATATTTACTGAGTTGTATCAATTTTCGATCATTGTCCCCATCAATTTATGTCATGGCATAAGAATTAAACTTAAAATTAAATAAAACTTTTTATTCTTAAGGTATGATTCCGATGTCGGCAGCACTGCTGCGCAGTGCAAAAATCTTCAAAGTTAAAATTACTCGAAAAATATACATTTTACGAAAAAGTGTATAAAGCCTAAATTGTTTCTATAGTACGGCTAATTTCAACCTATTTCTACTAGTATAGGTTATGGGGCCCTATTTTTGAATCGCTCGACTCCAGTCGAGCGCTCGTTTCTACTGATTTTCGATCGACTTATGACTCAAAACAATGGGATGTCGAACGAAAATCACTCGAAAAGAGCGCTCGACGCCTGCCGAGCGATTCAAAAATAGGGCCCATGGTCCCATTTGGCAGAAAGCATGAAACTTGGCATGCGTGTAGCTTTTACGGATATAATAAAATATAGAAGTAGCAGCAAGTCGTAAAGTGATTCCCCCCCCCCCCCCGTTTTGTGTCCCCAATTGCAGTTTTTATTTTTTAAATAAAAAACGGTGAAAGCTTCAACAAAACTATTTAAGAACAATATATTTGTCATTAAATTCTCTATTAACCAATTTTTGAACGAAGGTGATAGCACTTATAGTTTTCATATTATGTTTGAGATTCTTCTGATGTTTTTTGAAAAAATCACCCTGTGGGAATCGTATAGGACGACACCGATATTTTTTTATTAAAGAATGAGACTTAGCACGCTTGTTTCATATGTGGACTAGAGTTTAAATCGCCCGGGAGACAGCGGGGGACACCCTGCTGGGGGGAGGGGGGAGGGGGTGAAATTTTCTAACGCCACGCGTACTGTTGGGTATAATAACTGCTAATTTATAGCTACAATGGCAAATCGGGTATCATTTTCGGATAAATAAAGGATGGCCAATCATTTTCAGAAATAAAAAAACACCTTCAGATACAAAAAAATGAATTGCCGTAATTGAAATGCAGAACATCTAAAATTTGTCAAAAAGAAATTATTCCAGTGACGATATTTTTCTAACGAATGCCGATATCGGCTTGAAAAAAATAACCTAGTACAGACTCGTGTAATTTAAATTAAAAAATAAATACAATTTGTGATTAGTCATGAAATAGGTAGTTTTATTAATTGCCTAAATTCCGTTACTTACCCAATGATTGTGAGTTTGTTTTGAAAACTATAAGTCCTATATCAACATACTTCCAAGAAAGTTATTGTAGAAAATTTAATAAAAAATATATTGCTTTTCGACAGTTTTGCTGTAGCTTTCACCGTTTACGGTAACCTTTTTAAATTAGAATAAGAAATGGGGAATTTTTATAGATTTATTTATGCTACTGCCACGCTGTATATAATATTTTTAACACATTTTTTATGAAACTATTCTAATGAAACTTATATTTTTGAAATTCGTATGAATATGGCTTTCTTATCATATTTTTTCAAGCCGATATCGGTATTCGTTAGAAATTTATCGTCACTGGAATATTTATTTATTTTTGGAATATTATACAGGGTGTCTCCCGCTGTCTCCCGGGCGTTTCCATAGTCTGCAAACATAATTTGAAAAACTATAGGTGCTATCACCTTCATTCAAAAAATGGTTAATAGAGAATTTAATGACAAATATATTTTTCTTAAACAGTTTTGTTGTAGCTTTCACCGTTTTTATTTAAAAAAGAAAAATTGCAATTGGAGACACAAAACGCCCCCCCCAAGGGGAGAAAAACACTTTACGACTTGCTGCCACTTCTATATTTTATTATATACGTAAAAACTACATGCATACCAAGTTTCATGCTTTCTGTCGGATGGGACCGTGTTTGGTTGAAATGAACCGTACTACTACGGGTATCCTTAATTGAATAAGAGCAAAAAAAGAAGGAATCATCGGTCATCGAAAAAAATTTTTTTTTTCAATTCTGATATTATTTTGGGTTATATTTACTGCTCACAGAGCCCCGAAGGCTATACTGGACCATTTACTCTTGTTCAACAACTTTAAAAAGTTGGTATCAATAGTGTTTGTGTTTTACATCATACAGGATAGTTTAGACGGCAGAGCAATACTCAAAGAGGGAAAAGGAGGCTTACTGACGGAGGGTTCCCGACGGAAATTGAGCCAGCTGCTAATACACCACAAATTAGAGAACAATTGTGCAAAGAAAATTTCCAGTGAAGAATTTTATAAACTAGCTACCGAAATTGTGGAAATATTCCACAAGGAACGCGTTGTGGTGTATTATTCTGCATATTTATCAGCTACAAATAAATTAGCTAAAAAAAATGCGTCCGGAAAGCTGTATGAAAGCTATATAGCTCGAAGGAGAAAGTTGCGAGAAGGCGGGCAGTTGCCAGGAACTAGCCGTTCATCGTCAAAGTCGTCCAGATCATCGCTCAGATCCACGCCAACTATCACAGATGATGACATTTATAGCCTGGAATCTCTGGAAAGTGGTAAGCAAATATTCGCTAGTCACCTTTTTCGTGATTTAAATGTGCCACGGGCGACTGTACGTACTATGATGCCCTTCTTCTAGTTAACTCATCCGACCATACACATAAAAATAAATTACAGGTATTGTTTATGAAGAATCATTACTATGGCTGAAAAACAATGTTGATCCATGGAAGTCTGTTGAAGAAAAGTGGGCAGAAACTGCAGATCATCGCCTAAATCGCATTCAATGTGGAAAAGGTGATATAGCGGATTACTTCAAGGATTTCCCAGCCTTAAAACAATCACAAGGCTATACCTTGGTAAGCATATACCGCAGCCTTATCTTTTTACATAATCCTTGTGGTTTTTCTATAAAAACGTACGCAATGATATAATTATAAATGACAAAAGTTTGTTTATTTCTTATAAGACAAGTGTCTGAATTACAAAGGGACTAAAAGAGAAAAACTATTCTAGTGCTCGCTTAACAACCCAAGCTCTGGTAGCGATCCGGATCTTTCTAACCAGTGGAAATAACATAGCGTACATTTATTGTATTCTTTTTTTTAGCTAATGAACGATTTCAGTCATCTGTATCCGGGAAAGGAAAACAAATTATTTTCCTCTATCACCCTCAAAAATGAAGAAATTATAAAATATGCTTCATTAAAATTACGAAAAATTAGGGACCAAGACACGAGAGCAAAAATAGCAAATATAATTGCACTGATTGACGGTAAGAAGTTTTGCTCAAATATTAGTTCTTAATATTAACCTTTAACTAATCTGGGTCTGGTTCATCACATTCTAAATTTGAAATTCAATTCAATACTTACTTCCCGCACTTGTGCGGTATCCATCCTCGACAATGCAATCGCTAGCTACCCGTTCTTGGATGTAATGTACTATTTCTTTAAAAACATCATGAGAACTACAGTCATGAAATACAGGGATCTCAGATCAGAGACTCCACGTCCATATTAGTGTATTGAAAAAATGACGTTCATAGTTGAAGGTTAAAACCTTCATAAAATTAAGTCGCAAAAATTAACCGAAACTTTTTTTTCTTTGAATACAGAAGATGAACCAGAGACATCTAGCAATGTTGCTTTGATGTTGCTGGCTTATGTCATCAACATTTCACCTGCACGGAAAATAAAAGGAAAGCCAGCGTGGAAGCCGTCTAGAGCAGAAGTATGCGACGGCTATATAACGCAAGCTGCTTCTGAAGCCGACGTTACCAACAAGATCATTCAAAAAAAGGAGAACCTGCAGAGGCTAGGCCGCACAGTTCAACCCTACGTTATTTTTGTTGGCCCTACCGTTACTGAGGTAAAAGTAGCATATGTAGTAATAAATGACACATTTTATAGTTTCAACAAATTAGTAACAGCAGTAGACTGTGCATTTAAAATATTTCAATCGATAGGAGCTTGTTACCCGGAAGAAGCTGGAGACATATGGCTTTTTATTCAATTGGGTTTCTACGATATTAAAACTAAATTTGATAGGCCCACGCAGGCTGTGAATACTCTTTTAACTGATCTAGAGTTAATACTTTAAAAATGTTTACCTGTTACTATTGCAAAAAAGCCAGTGCATCTCCGAATTTACTTATTACTCATTTGCGAACTTTCTGTAAATTAACGGTAGGATTTTCCGGATTTCGGTGTGGTGAACAAGGGTGTTATCGTCATTATATTTCCTCTGCATCTTTCAAAAAGCACTTAGTTAGAGACCACCAGTCATCGTTGTCAACCTTGCGTCATCCAAATAGTAACAAAGCGATCGATACAGATACAGAAGCCAATATCTCAAATTTACCTTCAACGTCAAGCAAAGAAACTTACGAAATAGCAAATACGATGGAATTTCTACCAACTCAAAGAGACGAAACCTCTCTTGGTCACCATGCTGCATGTCTTGTCTCCACTCTATATGCTAACCCGATAATACCGCGTAAAGCCGTACAAGTTCTTGTAGAAAATCTTCAATTATTTCATTCTAAATCACAATGCATTATAGAGCGACAGTTTAATGATATGGTTCCACCAGATCAAAATAATGTTCATGTTAAAAATGCTTTTAAAAAAATATTTAGCGCGTTCAGCGATGCTTTTGAGAATTTAGATTCGGAACACAAACGTTTAAAATATTTTAATAAAATAGGAACTTATTCTGAGCCCCTTGAAGTGGTTGTGGGTCAACGTAACGAGGCTAAAAAAACAGCAGCTGGTTCGTTACTAGTACAAGTAAATTGTACAATGCAGGTAATTCCGTTAAAAGAAAATTTAAAACTAATTTTTTCATCAAAAAAATTCATGAAGGATACTCTTGAATATTTGGACACAGTACAAAATGACTCTTTCGGTATTGAGAATATTGTTCAGGGTTCAGTATGGAAAAAAATGACAGAAAGTTCTGTAGAGCATGATGCAATGATTTTACCATTAATAATCTACTTTGACGATTTTGAAATAGGCAATCCCTTAGGAAGCCACGCTGGGATTCATAAACTTGGAGCTATTTATGCCTCAGTACCATGTCTTCCACCTCACTACGTGTCGCTTTTGCAAAATATTTTATTATTGGCTCTTTTTCACTCATCAGACAGAACAAGCTTTGGAAACAACATAATTTTTCAAAAAGTTTTTGATGTTCTTAATGATTTAAAGATCAATGGTATTCATGTTGAAACTGATGTGTACACTGGCAAAATAAAGTTTTATGTTGCAGCTGTGACGGGAGATAATTTAGGATTGAATGCTATGTTAGGTTTTGTTGAAAGTTTTTCTGCAAATCGGCCATGTAGAATTTGTACTGCTAATAAAGAACAAATCAAAACACTGCTTTATGAAGATGACACGTTGTTGAGAAACAATGTCAATTATGAAAATGATTTACATTTAAATGACATTTATATGACTGGTCTTAAAGAAAAATGCTCGTGGCTTGCTTTAGATGGGTTTGACTTATTTCAAAACGTCGCCGTAGATGTATTACATGACTATCTAGAGGGTGCTTGTCGATATGTAATGTCATTTGTGATACAAAATCTAGTATGCACTCAGACTCTAATTTCTTTTGACAATTTGAAATCAAGAATACGGTATTTTAATTATGGACCTGATTCTGCTTCGACACCATGCAATTCTGTAGCAAAAGAAGGCTCAACATTAAAGTTAAAATGTTCGGCTTCTGAAATGCTTACTCTTGTTCGATATTTTGGGCTAATTGTCGGACATAATGTCCCAGATGAAAACGAAGTTTGGTTCTTATACATCAAATTAAGACAATTGTTGGATAAACTTTTGAGTCATAGAGTCCATGAAAACACTATTGATCAAGTAAAATTTTCAGTAGCTGAATTAAACGAGCTCTATCGTCAATTTGCTGAAACAGACTTAAAGCCAAAGTTTCATTTTCTTACACATTATCCAGAAATGTTAAAAAAATTTGGCCCACTTACCCAAATCTGGACGATGAGATTTGAAGCCAAGCATCGTATATCTAAATTTGTGGCCAGAGCATCGCACAACAGAGTAAATGTTTGTAAAACAATAGCTATTAAGCATCAATTGATTTTAAACGATACTTTCCTTAAAAATGAAACATTTAAGACGATCTCTTATGGCAAAAAGGCAAATATGACAGAAGCGCAAATTGAAAATGTAAGACTAAACTTTCATTTTCGAGGTATAATCGATAATAAGTGTTGGTACTCATTATCATGGGTGAAACTGTATGGTGTCCGATTTGAGCTGTCGTCAATTGTCATTCCAGATATTTCAGAATCTTCAGGCTTACCAAAGTTTGGTGAAATAAAAAATATTTATTTACTTGACAATGATGAAGTTACATTTGAGTGTGTTTCATTAGAGTGTATAGATTTTAATCAGCATTACTATGCGTATCAAGTGCAGAGAACCAACGATTACCAATTACATAATTATAATACCCTTGTTTCGCCTGTACCGGCTACAATTACTATAATGTCAAATTTAAAACTTTATGTCACTGTTCGATGGACTTTAGAATAACAAAGAACCATTACACATCACATACGACATACGTACCCTTGGGTTTCGTACACTTACGTACATTTCCCATCATATTAGCACCAGCAGTCTTCGTTTATTTTTCTCACATCACACACTTACATGCATATGTAGTCTAACCCCGAAGTCCCGGCGCTCCTAGGTTTGCCTAGTCAGACCTCAGGTTTGACAAGAAGCCTTATTAGTCAAAGTCCAAAACTAAAGCGTGTCTCGGCCTTTGAAAAAAAAATTTATGACAAAACCTAGGAGAAAGAGAAGAGAAGAGAAGATCAAATCGGGGTATGACCAGTCAGACTTAAATTAGGGACAGAATGGGTTATATGTAAAAATAACTTCTTCAGAGTGAAAATTTAACTAAATCAACAATCTTCCCGTGAAACAAAATTTCTGTTGTCTGTTAAAAAAAAAACTAAATATGTATTCATTTCCGATGTTAGATTTAGTCAAAACTGCCTTACTCCTGCAGGTCAGGTCACGTGGTCCTACATGCAGGTTGGAAATTTCACAGAGCGGAGCGATCGTCTTAAATTTCGTGGTTATTTTTTTTTAACAGACAACAGAAATCTTTGTTTCACAGGAAGATTGTTAATTTAATTTAATTTTCACTCTAAAGAATGTGTCTTTCATACATTTAAATACAAAAAACAAACTCTGTACCTAATTTAAGTCTGACTGGTCAAACCCCGATTTGGTCAAATTGCGTTTCGGCGTTTGACTTTCTAAGTTAGTCTCTCCTAGGTTTGGACATAAATGCGTTAGGCAAAGGTCGAAACACGCTATTAGTTTTGGACTTTGACTAAGCCTTCTTGTCAAACCTGAGGTTTGACTTGACAAACCTAAGAGCGCCGGGACTTTGGGGCTTGACTATAACACATACAACACGTGCAAAAATTCAGAAACACACCCACCTGTGTGGATCTGTTGCCCGCAGGTGATACAGTATACACATCTTACTTACCCGTAACTTACAGTTTTACAAAGCGTGAATACGGGCCCACCACCAATTTGTTTCTTTAACTTAACTTCAGGTTAAACATCAGTACTGAGTTTCATTTGTTGTTTGTATCCTTTCATCGTATTGTGTCATTTATGCTTTTAAAATCAGTCAAATTTCGTAAAGTAGAAATATCGAAAATCGTTGCTGATGTTTAACCTTCACCTAGGCCCTGGGGTAGGGGAGCACCGCCCCTACTGCCAAAAGGTGGCTCTCGGATCGCTACCGAAACGGGGCGATCCTCACATTTTGTTTTTTTTTTGTAGAATACCGGTTATATCAGTATAAAGTCGGGCCTTGCGACATAGGTTCCGCAACTATTTAGGTTTATGCGTATGTATTAGCGTTCGTATGTGAACGAACTTTAAGTTAAGTTTACCGTAGGCCTAGACGCATTGGTTTCCAGCGACGACCACGCGGACTCCATTGACGCCAAGGTACCCTTACTAGTGATTCTTTGGTCGGGAATCCTAGGTTGCTCTGACTTTCCCGCCTCCGGCTCGTGCAACAAATAACTGAGATCTGAGACATTGTTTATGTTGATAATGGCCTGTCTGTTGTTGTACCTAATTAATCACACACTTACATGCATATGTAGTCAAACCCCGAAGTCCCGGCACTCCTAGGTTTGCCTAGTCAAACCTCAGGTTTGACAAGAAGCCTTATTAGTCAAAGTCCGAAACTAAAGCGTGTTTTGGCCTTTGACAAAAAAAATATGACAAAACCTAAGAGACCAACTTGGATAGTCAAACGCCGAAACTCAATACGATCAAATCGGGGTTTGACCAGTCAGACTTAAATTAGGGACAGAATGGGTTATATGTAAAAATAACTTCTTCAGAGTGAAAATTTAACTAAATCAACAATCTTCCGGTGAAACAAAAATTTCTATTGTCTGTTAAAAAAAAATATGTATGAAAAACATCATTCATTTCCGATGTTAGATTTAGTCAAAACTACCTTACTCCTACAGGTCAGGTCATGTGGTCCTGCATGCAGGTTGGAAATTTCGCAGAGCGGAGCGATCGTCTTAAATTTCGTGGTTATTTTTTTAACAGACAACAGAAATCTTTGTTTCACAGGAAGATTGTTAATTTAATTTAATTTTCACTCTAAAGAATGTGTCTTTCATACATTTAAATACAAAAAACAAACTCTGTACCTAATTTAAGTCTGACTGGTCAAACCCCGATTTGGTCAAATTGCGTTTCGGCGTTTGACTTTCTAAGTTAGTCTCTCCTAGGTTTGGACATAAATGCGTTAGGCAAAGGTCGAAACACGCTATTAGTTTTGGACTTTGACTAAGCCTTCTTGTCAAACCTGAGGTTTGACTTGACAAACCTAAGAGCGCCGGGACTTCGGGGCTTGACTATAACACATACAACACGTGCAAAAATTCAGAAACACACCCACCTGTGTGGATCTGTTGCCCGCAGGTGATACAGTATACACATCTTACTTACCCGTAACTTACAGTTTTACAAAGCGTGAATACGGGCCCACCACCAATTTGTTTCTTTAACTTAACTTCAGGTTAAACATCAGTACTGAGTTTCATTTGTTGTTTGTATCCTTTCATCGTATTGTGTCATTTATGCTTTTAAAATTAGTCAAATTTCGTAAAGTAGAAATATCGAAACTCGTTACTGATGTTTAACCTTCACCTAGGCCCTGGGGTAGGGGAGCACCGCCCCTACTGCCAAAAGGTGGCTCTCGGATCGCTACCGAAACGGGGCGATCCCCTCATTTTTTTTTTGTAGAATACCGGTTATATCAGTATAAAGTCGGGCCTTGCGACATAGGTTCCGCAACTATTTAGGTTTATGCGTATGTATTAGCGTTCGTATGTGAACGAGCTTTAAGTTAGGTTACACTCAGACGAAATCTATATAAGGTAGGATATCTACTGACGCCCTTATTTTTAATAAATATCTAATCGCCAATCCTCTCGTCCTTCCCGTATTACGGATTGTAAAGGCCTGCTCAAACCTGACCGGTATCCTGTACCAGTGGCGGGGCTCCGTCGCAGAATGTCCTTTTCGCAAAATGTCCCCTGGTCACAGATTGTCCCTTGCGCAAAATGATTCTTTCGCAAAATGTCCCTTTCGCAGAATGTCCCCCTTGAAGCATAATATCATATAACACTCTCGCCAAATTGCCATTTTGTTCAAAATTTTCTATGAAAATGAAAAAATGAAAGTCAAATTATGTAGGTCATCCTACTAATATTATAAATGTGAAAGTTTGTGGGTTTGGATGTTTGTTCCTCAATCACGCAAAAACGACTGAATTGATTTAGTTGAAATTTGGCACACAGATAGTAGATAGCCTAGATTAAAACATAGAATACTTTTTATCCCGATATTCCCACGGGAACGGAACCACGCGGGTGAAACCGCGGGAGGCCGCTAGTTATGTATATTATTAATCATAAAAAACTAATAAATATGTTCATTATGTTTAAACAAAACAGGTTTTCTAAGTAAATACGCATATCTTTAATTCAATTTATGTAACAATAAAATTCTTCACACATTAATACATATTTTTACTTTAAACACTGGGTACATGTAATTTGCAACCGTACAAGATTTATTCGCAATATTCGCTGACAGAAACAATAAAAAATACGTATATTTTCATAAGTACCTTCATATCTGATGATTATTACAATTCGACATATTTCGACATTACATAGAACATTTCGAACAAAATGGAAATTTGGCACTAGTGATATTTATTTGATACCAAGGGGACATTCTGCGAAAGGGACGTTTTGCGAAAGGGATGTTTTGCGAAAGGGACATTCTGCGACGGAAGGGGTGGCGGTATTGGTATACCCGACCGATATCCCGACCGGTATTTTGTATGGCATTACTGGCAGCAGTTGCGGAACACCTTTGAACAGCGCGTTACTGCCACCGGTACAGGATACCGGTCAGATTTGAGTAGGCCTTAAAATCTTGCAATGGTGGACGCCTGTCAACAACCGACAGACAGTGAAATTCATCGTTCATAGTTGACGACCATATAATTCTAGAATAGTATGATTAATTAAGCTTGTGGTTTTTTTGTATGTCTCAATTTTACGATTGAAAATAAATAATATGAAGCTTTTATTATGTTTAACGGGTACGCCAAGGTGACGACCATGTAATTCTAGAATAGTATGATTAATTAAGCTTGTTGTGGTTTTTTGTATGTCTCAGTTTTAGGATTGAAAATATGAAGCTTTTATTATGTTTAACGGGTACGCCAAGTTGACGACCATGTAATTCTAGAAAAGTGTGATAATTAAACTTGTTTTTTTGTATGTCTCAATTTTACGATTGAAAATAAATAATATGAAGCTTTTATTATGTTTAACGGGTACGCCAAGTTGACGACCATGTAATTCTAGAATAGTATGATTAATTAAGCTTGTTGTGGTTTTTTGTATGTCTCAGTTTTAGGATTGAAAATATGAATCTTTTATTATGTTTAACGGGTACGCCAAGTTGACGACCATGTAATTCTATAATAGTGTGATAATTAAACTTGTTTTTTTGTATGTCTCAATTTTACGATTGAAAATAAATAATATGAATCTTTTATGTCTATTTCCTTTTATAAAGCTATAAAACGTACAAGGTTTTAGAACAGTTTAGAACATTTCTTCTATTAATAACCTTGTAAAAGTTAAAAAAAATAAAAAATGATGTATCATTGCTGTGTACACTAAATGTATATGTATCGTGAAGCATTATTTTATCTAAATTACCAATTATTGTATGCTTTTCACTTACAGGTCCGGACTTACTTGGTGCTATATCGGTGCAGCTGTTAAGTTTGCTATAAAATTATTTTGCATTAGAATAATAATAATAATAGCCGCACTAATATCGTACAAGTTCAATAACAGTAGGTAAAGCCTGACCAGAGTTTAAAAAAAACCCTGCAATGAGGACGTGACCTTTTGTGATATATTTATACGTAACTATTGCCAGTAAAAGATATTAAATCTTAAAATACCGCACGCGGGTTTTAAAACATCTGGTCAGCTTTATAATGATACATCATTCTTTTTTTTACCGTACCAACACCATTATTTGTAAGTTTAGATATCTATGTAACCAGTGCAGGTTGTACTACTTATACTAAATAGCATAATGTGTATAAAACTTATTAACTGTTATAGTAGAGGTATGAACGGGAAGTCGAAGCGTAGGCAGACCGCCATTCCTAAGATGGCAGGACCCACCTCGACCAGATACGCCGCATCGAGGACGACATAGAAAAACCATGGGAGAGGCATAATGTCCAGCATTGAACAAATATATATGCTGAGAAGAAAAATAGAAGGTCTGATTAGTATCAGATCTTTTATTTTTCTTCTCAGTTCGCACTAGTGTGCGGGACAATAAGGCACCATACCATTCACCATATGTATGTACATAGATAGAGGGCTATTAGACATACTTGATTTTTAGGATTCCGTACATCAAAAAGGAAAAACGGAAACCTAAAAAATCAAGTGTGTCTAATTAGACACACGCCCGAGTACATGCGATACTGCTACGGGTATAAGGCATGTGCACTACTGCACTACGTGTTACGGATTGCACGCCATGCCTTATGATACTTTGTATTTTCCTTATGCTGGCATGGTTACAGTCAGCGTCATTTATACATATATAGCCATTGAGTCAAAATATGTAAACACCAACCTTTTTGTCAGTGACATAGAGGTGTGTAGATATTTTTGATCTTGCTTATATATATGTATTTATGACGCTGGCCGTACATACAAAGGTATTCAGATAATTATTTTGAATGTTAGCCAATTAAAGTCAATTAAATTTTGTAGACATGGTCTAGAACTAATACCCAGGTCTGTGGTTTATTAAATTTTCGTAAAAATGTATAGTTTAAATATTTCAGGTTTTCATATTTTCATTCACAACTCCCTGCAGTTTTTAAACCATACTTTTTTTCGAAAATGTAATAAACCACAGACCCAGATATTAGTTTCTCGATGGTGTCTACAAAATTTCATTGACTTTGATTGGTTAATATTCATAATAATTATCTGACCACCTTTGTATGTATCATGCCAGCATAAGGAAAATACAGGTGCGAGTATCGTAAGGCATGGTGTGCCATACGTAACACGTATAGTGCACCATGCCTTACTGTACCCGCAGCAGTATCGTACGTACGCTGGCGTTGTACATAAGTATGGTTCACCGTGCTTTACTGTTCCCGCACCAGTATCGTACGTACGCTGCCGTAGTACATACGCACGGTACATCATGCGTTACTGTACCGGCAACGGTACCTTACCTCTACTACGACAGTTAATACGTCTGACACATCATGCTTTACTGTGCCTGCTACAGTATCCTACCTATGCCGCCATGGTGCACACGTATGGCGCACCATAATTGACTGTATCCGCCATAGTATCGTAAGTATGCTGCCGTGGTGCAAACGTATGGCTCACCGTGCTTCACTGTGCCCGCTACAGTATCCTACGTATGCAGCCATGGTGCACACGTATGGTGCACCATGATTTGCTGTGCCCGCCACAGTATCGTACGTATGCCGTTGCAATGCACACGTATGTCTTACCATGATTTACTGCGTCTGCCACAGTATTGTACGTATGCCGCCATAGTGCACACGTACGGCTCACCGTGCTTTACTGTGTCCGCCACAGTATCGTACGTATGCCGCCACAGCACTGTGGCGGCATACGTATGGCTCACCATTATTGACTGTGCCCGCTACAGAATCGTAGGTATGCAGCCACGGTGCATACGTATGGCTCACCATTATTTACTGTGCCCGCAACAGTATCGTATGTATGCCGCTACGGTACAAAAGTACGGCTCACCGTGCTTTATTGTGTCCGCCACAGTATCGTACGTATGCCGCCACAGTGCATACGTATGGCTCACCATTATTGACTGTGCCCGCTACAGAATCGTAGGTATGCAGCCACGGTGCATACGTATGGCTCACCATTATTTACTGTGCCCGCAACAGTATCGTATGTATGCTGCCGCGGTGCACACATATGGCTCACCATTATTTACTGTGCCCGCTACAGTATCGTACATATGCCGCTACGGTACAAACGTACGGCTCACCGTGCTTTACTGTGTCCGCCACAGTATCATACGTATGCCGCAGTAGTACACACTTACGGCTCACCGTGCTTTAACGTGTCCGCCACAGTATCGTACGTATGCCGCCGCGGTGCATACGTATGGCTCACCATTATTTACTGTGCCTGCAACAGTATCGTACGTATGCCGCCGTATTACACACGTACGGCTCACCGTGCTTTACTGTGTCCGCCACAGTATCGTACGTATGCCGCCGCGGTGCATACGTATGGCTCACCATTATTTACCGTGCCTGCTACAGTATCGTACGTATGCCGCCGTATTACACACTTATGTCTCACCATTATTGACTGTGCCCGCTACAGAATCGTAGGTATGTAGCCGCGGTGCATACGTATGGCTCACCATTATTTACTGTGCCCGCAACAGTATCGTACGTATGCCGCCGTAGTACACACGTACGGCTCACCGTGCTTTACTGTGTCCGCCACAGTATCGTACATATGCCGCCGCAGTGCATACGTATGGCTCACCATTATTTACTGTGCCTGCTACCGTATCGTAGGTATGCCGCCGTAATACACACGTACGGCTCACCGTGCTTTACTGTGTCCGCCACAGTATCGTACGTATGCCGCCGCGGTGCATACGTATGGCTCACCATTATTTACCGTGCCTGCTACAGTATCGTACGTATGCCGCCGTATTACACACTTATGTCTCACCATTATTGACTGTGCCCGCTACAGAATCGTAGGTATGTAGCCGCGGTGCATACGTATGGCTCACCATTATTTACTGTGCCCGCAACAGTATCGTACGTATGCCGCCGTAGTACACACGTACGGCTCACCGTGCTTTACTGTGTCCGCCACAGTATCGTACATATGCCGCCGCAGTGCATACGTATGGCTCACCATTATTTACTGTGCCTGCTACCGTATCGTAGGTATGCCGCCGTAGTACACACGTACGGCTCACCGTGCTTTACTGTGTCCGCCACAGTATCGTACGTATGCCACCGCAGTGCATACGTATGGCTCACTATTATTTACTGTGCCTGCTACAGTATCGTACGTATGCCGCCGTATTACACACTTATGTCTCACCATTATTGACTGTGCCCGCTACAGAATCGTACATATGCCGCCACAGTACAAACGTACGGCTCACCGTGTTTTAATGTGTTTGCCACAGTATCGTACGTGTGCCGCCGCGGTGCGCACGTATGGCTCACCATTATTTACTGTGCCCGCTACAGTATCGTACTTAAGCCGGCATGGTATACACGTATGGTTCACCGTGTTCTACTGTGCCCGCAACAATAGTATACGGGAGTTGCAGTCGTAGTTTCAGGAGTATTCAGTGCGACTTGCGCACTACGTATACGTAGCCGGATGTCGGGCTACGTACGTACGTACAAAAATCGACCACGAGTAAATTACGTATCCCGCTACATGATGAGCGTCAGTATGCCGACTACGTATGACTGACTACTTACGCGTAATGGAGCGGGTTACGTACGTAATAGTGGTCGATTTTTATCCTTATTTTACGTAGTGCGGCAGAGGAAATTTTTCTCAGTGTAGGGTGACAATTGTTTCACGGGGTGCCGAATAGAATTTAAGTTTTTCACAACCGATAAATCCCGAATGCATTTTGCTGTTTTATAAAGATTGGATTAAACCATTAAACACCTTATACTTATGTAAGTAGCAGTGGTGAGGGGTGAAATTATAGCGAAAGTGCGTCGCCAGCCAATGTCTCAGGGGGATCAATATTATTAGTCTCAATATTAAGGAGGATGAGTCAAAAGCATGAATGCCTTAGCACTTGTGCAGTTGACTACATTTTTTCAATCTCTGGAGGAACAGCTGCCCCCCCTTGGAGACGCCCTTGGTAAGCGATTCTACAAAAATTGTAGTGATCTGCAACCTACCTACCTAAAACCTGTAATTTGTCTAATGATTATTTTCGATTTAAACAACCGACAACTCTTTGAAACGGAACCAACATGATTTTGCTCTCGAGCTGGTAATGTATTCATTAGTTTATGCCTTTTTGCTTTTTTTATTGATGCTTTGATATTGTAAATAGGCAATACATATTGATTTGCAATAGACGATTATAGACGATATTCTAATGAACCAATCGCAGCATCGTGTCGCAATTAGCGTTCATGCGAGTTTGTCAGTGATAGGACGGTATTCAATAATTACAATTTGAAATGAAAGCTCCGTAGATTGGCAGCTTAGAGTAACTCGAAGCCGCGATGCTCTAAGATTGGCAGTTAATCTACGTGATAGCACAGATTACATAATACTATGTGATGGGTACCTACTGAGTTGCATTTAAATGACTTTATGTATGTACACACGCCTAGAAACTAACACCGCAACAATTAAAACAACTCCATTATAATTTTCAGACACAGGAGAAAAAATAGGAATATAAAGAAAAAAAATCGTAATTATTTCTAATACTTACGCAAAAACAATTAGGTAGCGGTGTGTAAAGATTCAAGATGAATTTGTGGAATGAATTTGCCGACGGCGGCACAAGGAAATGTTTACTTCTATTGATTTAATGTTATTGCGCCGAGTAACATAGGTGAACAAAAGCTTTGAGAATATGCACCGCGCAAAAAAATTTAAAGGGATAATATTTTAATTGCGCACAGAATGTTACATATTAAACAACGTGTAATGGAGTCTTTACTAGAGGCAAGCCAGATAAATCCACTGTCACGGTTTCTGTTACTTGTAGCGAAATTATATTACCTAAACTTTATTTTCTAAACATATACTAATATGGTAAAGCTTATAATTTTAAACAGTGTCATTTGGTAGGTATGATACCTAGTCTGGTAGTGTTTGATGAGGATTATAAGAATCGTATTGGTAATTACTTTCGTATTTCAATTCTTTGTGTAGAGCTTACATAACTTACGAATTCCCACACATTATTGGGAACTAATGGATGTTATGGATGGGATAGAATCACAAACATGTAGGTACTAGATCTATGTACCTACCTAATACCAGCACGAAACAATGATGACTACCTAGCTACCTACTAATGATTAGTATTTTGCACAAATATGCCCACACTGGAAAAATAATAAATGCTACGAATATAATAGTATAACAAAGTGAAAACGTGCGGTTATTCTGATCTGTTACCCCAAAGAATCCACCCTGAGGTCAATTTTGGGAAACCTATGTCCGAGGATACTCCCTATGCTAGCTCATCTCTAGCTTAGTGTAAATTCTCGGATATACGTTTCCTAGAATTCACGTCAGGGTGGATTCCTTGGGAAAACAGATCGGAATAACCGCAAAACGTGAATTGCAAACGATTGTAGAAGCATGACGCAGAATTTGATATGTTAATCATTGACAAGCAAAGGCTAGGCCGCATTTTACAAGTTCATAGCAACTACAGTCAACATGTCATTTCAAGTCTATACAATTGTTTCAAGTACTACTGGAAAGTTCGTAGTGACTCCAAACGGGTCGATGGAAGTTCAAACAACGACTAGTAACATTATTACACAACTCATAAAAGTTAATTAAATAAATACCAAATTGTTTAAGAAGAAGGAGAGATAAAACATGTTTTCGTATGCACCAGATATCGGCAAACGTTTTTAGGCATTCGATATCTGCCTTTAGTGCTTCAAGTAGGTAATCTCGTCAGAGTGACTTTCTATATTTTATTAAGACTCTGTAACGGAAATTAGTTACTCCAACAATTAATTTCCTTTCACGCCTTAAATGAACCAACGGCAGACGCAACAAAAAGACTAAAAAGGAAATACGTGAATGCTTTTAGTTCCGCAAAGAGCTGACTAATGCTTTTAAAATTTCTCTTGATTTTTTTAAATGGTGATGAATTTTAATGAGTTATTTTATCATAATACATTCGAGTTCAGCACTGTTTCTGTGATAAATGACACACTATATTACTGAAGTAGTTATTAGGTAGCGTTCTAATGGTTACGTATCACAATTTCTAAATCTGCATGACCTAAGGTCATAACACTTATGGAAGAAAGACCTAATTTGAAAAACACCTAATGGACAAAATACCTAAGTTAGTAAAATATTTGGAACACCTAATGGACGGTAGACCTAAAGTCGATTCACCTAAGAACAATACATCATCTATAAATAAAATATCTAATTTCAAAACACCTAATGTCTAAATCGTCTGTTCTAAGTTCATAATAACTAAGACCCCCTTTTATGAAGAAGTATTTCGCTCAAAAAATATATCTATTACTATTAGGATAAATAAAGTAGAAGATAAGTAGGAATTAGGAAAACTTTTTTGTTATATAGCTGTTAAGCCTGGGCATCGTTTAGATTATACTTAATTGATTTTGGAAAATGGAACACCTGATGCAGAACCAAAATGGTCCAGCTAAGAGCTAAACTATAAGAAATATAATTAAAATGACGCTTTTACAAAAGTTGTTCAGCCTGATGAGCATTTACTGTTGAGGTATAAAAATCGAAGATCTGTAACATGTGATGCAGAACCGAGTTAGATTTAATTGCATAAACATGTGTTTACAAAAATCGAAGATCATCAGCTGATGTGGTAATCTAACAGATCAGGAAAAGTCGTTTAGCATAATATAATAACATAAGCTGGGAGTACACGTGGACCTAATTTTTGATATCAACATTCAGAAATGTTTGAGACATTAGCAAAATGTAAACGTTTTCCCAGTAGAGACCCAACAATGTTGTAAATACTTGCTTGTAAAAGTTCCGTCTATCGAAAAAAAACTCATTACCCATTACCCAGTATCTATTGACATAACAATAAAATTATTTTTAATGAACTAAATAATTATTACAATTTTAATTTAAAATGACATAACTATATAATTATTAGATTTTTGTAACTTATTATTTTATTTTATTGTAACTTTGTAATTATTTGTATACCAGTATATAAATTGGTGGAACACGCTGAACTTGTACCTTAAATATTTTATATAATTAATTTGTACCGTGTTTGGAACGAATAAATTTTTATTTCTTCGTCTTCGTATGCACCTGCATTAGTTCGTATTTACATTAATACGCCGGAGTCATAAAGTACACGTGTGCGAAGTTGCGGGTATCAGCAAGTAATAAGTAAAAAATTAGAGTAGAACTACCTTCAACCTATATTATCTATGCCTTAATTGAAGTAATATTCTATTCCATCGTTAGGTTATTTAAACTTAGGCATTTGAAACTTAGGTCTACGTTTGACCGTCTTACAATGGTTAAGTCTTTTGGCCATAGGTATTATAAATACGAAGGCATTTAATACTTGGGTCTGACAAAGGCTACGTTTCACGACGATTAGGTGTTTTAAAATTAGGTCTTTCGTCCATAGGTGTTATGACCTTATATAGGCCATTCAAATTTAGAGATTTTAATACGTAACCATTCGATTAGCTCAGTTACCTACCGGAGAAATTGTAAACAATACAATGTAAGCCATTTTGTGTTTTATATAAGTAGGTACTTTTTATGATTATGAAATGATATGAAAGACAAGCTAACTGTATGCAAGCTACATTTACAGCTTAGTAAGCAAGTTATTTTTTATCATTTAACTGGATTATTGCGGTCAATTCGTAAAATACTATATTATAAGCCTATATATAGTGGCAAGGGGTGAAATTATGGCTAGTAAACCGATGGGAATTGGCTTGTATGGATCCGTCGCCTGACATCAGTCAGGCGACGGATCCATACAATCCATACATACTGTAAGCATCAGCTTACAGTAGCTACTATGTCAAGGGTGAGTCGGTGTGACCACGGGTAAAAAAAATCCTCGTAGTCACACTGGTGTGGTAGAAGGGTGTGACCACGGGTCGGTTATGGCACGCGATTATCCAAAAGCTGCTACGAAGATTTTTGTTTGCACCTGTGCCGCAACTACGAGGGCAGTTTGATATGTCCGTGACTTTAAGGTTAAATACAATATTTTTTCTTAATTCAATTTTCCTGTCTTAATTTAGAACTCCTTGCTGAGCTTATGCTGTTACATTTTTTTAATTGGCGTGAAAGTAAAAAAATTGGAAGAATTTATGCAAGTGAGGTCGGGATTTTCTTTTATAATGGAGAAAAACAAATTTTGCGTATTGATCAAATACTACTTTTTACGTGGTAAAACCATTAAGCAGACGGGAGATAAACTGAAAAAATATTATGGGGACTCTGCTCCATCTCATGGAATGGTTCATAAGTGGTTTACTGAATTTCGTTGTGGTCGTACCACCACAACTGTCACTGACGGCCCAGGAAGGCCGATTGAGGTCACCACTGAAGATATTGTTAACAAAATCCACGACATTGTTATGGCAGACCGTCGAGTGAAGATACGCGAGATAGCTGATGCTATTCACATCTCTACCGAACGAATTTTTCATATTTTGCTCGATATTCTCGGCATGAAAAACCTTTTTGCAAGATGGGTGCCGCCGAGTGCCGCGTTTGCTGACAGTCGGCCAAAAACGAACTCGTGTAACAACTTCTAAACAATGCTAGGTTTGTATAACCGCAATTCAAGTGAATTTTTTCGTCGGTACGTAACAGTTGACGAATCGTGGGTCCACCATTATAGGTACGCCAAAGACGAAGCAACAGTCAAAACAGTGGACTTCTACCGGTGAACGTGCCACCAAGAAGGCAAAAACTGTTTGTTCGACTGGTAAAGAGATGGCCACTGTCTTTTGGGACAGCAAAGGTGTTATTTACATCGATTTTTTGGAGAAAGGCAAGACAATTACCGGAGCTTACCATGTTGCTTTGTTGGATAGATTCAATATAGAGCTGCTGAAGAAAAGACCGCATCTAGCAAAGAAAAAAGTTTTATTTCATCACGATAATGCTCCGGCCCACTGGTCGGCAAACGCAACATCAAAACTTGTGGAATTGCGATACGACCTATTGCCACACCCCCCGTATTCACCAAATTTGGCCCCGTGTGACTTTTTCCTCTTCGCAAACATGAAGAAATGGCTTAGTGGACAAAGATTTTCATCCAATGAAGAAGTGATAGCTAAAACAGGAGCCTATTTTTCAGGGTTTGATAAAAACTATTTTTTGGATGGGTTGAAGAAGTTGGAACATCGTTGGTCGAAGTGTATAGAGCTGAAAGGAGATTATGTAGAAAAATAAAACAAAATATTCTTTAAAATTTTTTTCTTCTTCACAAAGTCACGGACTTATCAAACCACCCTCGTAAGTATATGGCTTAAAGTGTTTTGTCATACTTACTTGGTTGACGAAAATGATTTCTTCATTATCCACCAGTACCGATGAGTACTTGATGGAACCTGTAACAAAATAGTAGAATTTAAGAACAAAGAATTACATTTTATTTTATAGAATAAGACTTTTTTTTCCTGGTCAAAGGTTCCCTACGGATGTTTTGACACTTTTGACTGTGTTTTGACCAGGACGGCGGAAGCTAGTTTACAATATCATGTACATAGTTATTTTGTGGATTGTTAATCATCTACACTCCGATACGTGCGTGCTACTACTATCATTTTTGTATTCAGTAGGCACATGTACGAGTACTGGCGTGGAATGAAACACTTCCGTTCAATAACTAAATATTTCAAGACAGGAGCACATTTTTTTTTACCCTGTGACAGGAGCATGGACAGGCTGTCTTATGATGAACTACTTACTCTTACATTAGAATATTTTGTATACCTGCAGCTCGTAAAACAGTAGGTAATTTAATTTAAAAATAAACAATGTTATACCTACAATTACAATATTGAATTTTCCAGAACTTCTCATTGTTTGTGACCTATTTTTCGCCAATTCGGTGAACTGATTAAAGCTTGCTTTCATTGTGTGACTGCTATTGATTATGTAGATATTGTCAAATGTATTGAACATTGAATAACAGAACAGAACATTCAACAAATAACATTTGAAGGTTATAGTTATAAGAAAAGCACCTAGCGCTCGGCGTCCTCTGCGTGGACAATATTGGCAGGGCTGTCCATCGTGCTCTTGGAATATCTGTGCGCGTTTTCATATCGTTTTACGATTCTCACTATTTCATTTCTTTTATTTAAGTGTAAAGATTAGTATTTATAAATATGGTGAATCCTGTAAAGTATTTTGAATTGTCTTTGTTATTCAGAACTAAATAATTGATGTGATTAGTCAGAATTGACCACATTTTACTAAATCTTTATTTTCTTGGTGGTATTTTTAGTTCAAGTTTTGTGAAAATTGTATAACAACACATAAGAAAAAAACTTACTTTACGGACAGTATTTGTTTATGAAAAAACTGAACGTAATTTACCTAAGTAATAGAGTTAGACATTTCAATGTATTCTATATTGACGCAGGCCCGATGAGGCTGTAGCCGGGACCAACGGTTTACTGACGCTTGCTTAGCACGGAATAGCTCAAGTTAAAAAAAGTTGCACTCCGGGAGTGCCGGCAGAAGTGAAAACTTGAATATTAACGTTGTGCATTTTTGATATTTTGGAATGGTTAGAGAATAATTTTGCACGAATTGCTTTAATTATCAGTATAAAAGTACATTTATGAGGTAGAATACAATATTTATTTATTGCGCTATGGTACACAAACATGACAATTTATATTACATTAAAAAGTTTATCTCTCAGAAAAATCAACCCGCCGAACGCTAAAATGACGCGCCGCCATTTTCGCTGCGCCCCGTAAAAAGAGTGAGGGATATTTCCGCCGCCGGCTGTCTACGCTACATCCGTCTTACGAATTTTCGATCAGGGTCACGTGACCCTGACTGACGCGAGTTTATAATTTTTTCCCCATTACAAAAAAAGTGTACAACGCCGTGTACAAAAAAAATGGTCACCCATCCCATGATCGACCCTTGCGAAGTTGTTTAACTGGCACAAAAGGCGGTTGCGCTAACCAACCACACCATTCAACTCCTCGTTTTTTGTAAAATAATAGGTAACAAAAACCTTATCCGATTCGAGTAGGTTTCCTTATAAGATTTCCGAAGTTCAAGTTTTTTTTGTTATTAAACAATCTTAAGCATTATTTATTTTCCACAAGGCATAATTTTGAAAGTGTGTCAAGAAACTCAGAAACTCTCGAGGCTCGCAGCACCAATTAACAGTCTTCCCAGTTATTTTCAGCGTAGTTTCACGGTATCTACCTACACCCTTTCTATGTGATAATGGTATTCTTTTCTAGGAATAAAAGAACATTCTGTTTGGTCTGTAAATTCTGTAATTAAGGACTGGACTGAAGTGCACAGCGATTCTGAAAAGCGGAATTTAATCCATTGATTAACGACGCTAGTACACAGCTGCTTTATAAAAGATAATACCAAAAATTTTCCTAATAAATGACAAGGTATTCATTGTCACGAAGAAAACAATTAATTTCATCTCTGATTTTTCTTTTTTCCTTTTAAAAAGTGTATTTACATTTATTTTGTAAGAATGTTCAGTCGTACATGAAACACGGTATGGATTTTTTCGAATGCAAGTTATTGACAGAGTAAAAAAATCCTAACCTCTGTCTTTACAAACGAAAATATTAGCGATTGTTGCGAAGTGTTTTATGTACATCACTCCTAGATGACAGAAACCCGGTTTGGCTTGAGAATGCCTGTACGTACTTAATACTTAGTGTGTGCACGGAAAACAGTGATTTTTGAAGTAAAAACTTCTTTAGCGGCGTTGTACACTTTTTTTGTAATGGGGAAAAAATGTTAAACTCACGTCAGTCAGGGTCACGTGACCCTGATCGAAAATTCGTAAGACGGATGTGACGGATGGAGAGTAGACAGCCGGCGGCCGAAGTATCCCCCTCTCTTTCTACGGGGCGCGGCGAAAATGGCGGCGCGTCATTTCAAGACGTAAACACTTGTGTCACCATAGCAACGCGCTAATTTTTTAATTCAATGTCAAAACTCTAGATTTTCTGTCGAGCTATGGATAAGACCTTCGTACAATACTGTTCTTTATTCGTAAATTCAAATGCAGATTAAATTCGTAAGACGGCAATTCGTGCAAAATTATTCCCTAACCATTCCAAAATATCAAAAATGCACAACGTTAATATTCAATTTTTCACTTCTGCCGGCACACCTGAAGTGCAACCCAATTTTTTTTCTCGTGCGACTCTTCTGTCTGACTTTATATTATTTTTATATCGTAAAAACTAGTGGCTCCGTGAGCTGTAGACTTCGCGTTGAAAACTATCTCAAATTCAATATGTTTTTTAAAAACAAATAACAGAATAGATATCTTTGTCCATCTAAAAAGTATCTATACTGTGCAAATAATATACAGTCCTAGGTTTGGCCCGAAATGATTTGATTGATGAACTTTTGTGTCTTCTAAAATGATCATGATCACAGAACAAAATTTATTCCTAGCGGAAATCATGATCATTTTTCGAAACGACTGAAATCTGAAATATGTTTTTTACATATCTCCGCCTTTTTTAAAAATTTTGATAAACTGGCTCGACAACCTATCTGCGCCGGCCGTATACCCCCCTAAAAATAATTAACACCAGAGAAGATAAGAGAACAAAAGAAGAAAACGTAAACAAATTGCCGGCCTCATGCGGCCGGCTCGGCATTTACGGAATGGCTTAAGCTATTTTTAGCCGACCTCATGCGGCCGCGTCGGCGTCAAGGAATTAAAAATCTATAACATAATTATCGAACCTGCCTACTCACGAGAATCCATATACTTATTAACATTGCGAGAATCGGTTGAGAAATGCCACCTGTAGAGAACAAACGGACAGCCGGAATAGGGAATATGCATAATTTTTGAAAGAAATTAGTAGTTAAGTCGCATGTAGTGCAAATGTTTAATTATAGAAATAAAGAAATAATTTATTGACAACATTTTAAATTTGTCCTATGTTTTTATTTGTCATTTAGAAATTATCGTACTTTATGAAAACAAGACACACGTATTTTTTTCTTTTCCAAAGTTTTTTGCTCCAGCTTCAGCAGCATCATGAAGTCCACTTTGGAAGGTTGTGACTCTCTGCCATTACATATCCTTCAGAAACCTTGATATCATATTTCGAAATACTAAAATACTAGTTAAAACATTCAAAATAAAACGAGCAAAAGCGAAAAATATTTTGTGACTTTTGATTATTTTTTTTGACACTTCACAGCATAGATAACTTGACAGCGACAGATTTTTTTTATATAAAATCACACAACTTTTTTTAAGCAAAGGAATGTCATTTATTATTCTTCCTCTCGATAATACAGGGTTTTTTTTAAATAATTGATCAAAAACCCCTAAAACAGCCATATGGCGCCGTTTTCAGATTTTTATTGTCCATTGTCACATAATCATACCTAATAAGTACAAAATAAGATTAGTTACTATATTATTGGATTTTAGTTACTGGTAACCGTATGAAGGATATAAATCTGATAACTAAGCCATTTTGGCTTAGTATTAGTTGCCTCACTTTGCATACAAGGACACGGTTTCTAGGTGTTATTATTCTAAGGTCAGAAATTGAAAACCTCGAAATGGTTTTCGAATTAAGGTACCTAACCCTGTAAAAAATGAAAACGTCAATTCGCGGGCCATAGGAAAGAAGATTTGTGAAGCAGAGACGCTTCGCGCTCGCTCGGTCAATAAGAATTATACACTTATACACCCTATTTAATTTTAAAACCTCTAATAGATTTGCCTTTATTCACACGCTCCGTTCAAGTAGTGAACGTTATTGGACTACCGTCCGTCCGCATCCCAGATTTGACCGGCACTCGTCCGCAATAGGTTTATAAAAGTTGCCCAGCAAAAATCCTTTTGTGTCTGGGCAAATCCGATTGTAAAAGGGCACGTGGAAATGTATCTAAAGAATTGCACCAGGGATTACAATGCTTTGAGTGTTAGAAATAGAATTTTCCCTATGTTATAAAATACTTATTGTAAACTTTGTTGTGTTTTTGACTGACCACTCGTAAACTTAATATCTTTTTATAATGAGAGAGATTTTGTGTTTCTTGAGTCGTGCATGATGTTTTTGATTATTAAACTGCGTGGAATAAAAACTTACTGTCCATAATTTGTACACTGGTACTGCTTTTGTTAGATGATTCTGATGAATTCAATTATTGTCTTCATTTCCAAGTACGCATTTATAACTTAGTTTAGAATTTATTATGTTTTACATACCAACCTCCCTATAAATTATTCCGTTTTCGGGTCTGTGGCGGCTTTTCGAGCCCAAGTTTAATGAAAATGTTATTCTTTTAACGACTCCTTCGTGTGAAATAGTGTCTCCGGGAAACAATATTGCACCTTAATCTATGATAAAATGTGTGAGTAGAAAAGTATTGTACTTACCAAATATGCAAGAGAATTTTGGGGCAGAAGTTTTAACTGCCCCAAAATTACTATTCCATTACACCCCATCCATAATTAAACAACATAATTTTGCTTCTGGTAAAGTTTAATTACCAAAAATAGTATTTATAAAAATAATAAAAGACATATTTAACTTTGAATCTCCTCCAATTTCTATGCCTACCAAAGTAGGTATCTAATCTATTATGGAATCATCGAAAAAGTATTTACTAGGTTTCGTTCTAAATAACATTAAGGGCCCGGGGACCTACCGTACCACTTTTACTATTTTAATAAAATATGTTTGATTTCTCTTTTACCTACGTTATTTTTTTATACTTATTAATTTGTTATACGACTATGAAAAATCAAATCAAAATAAATTCGAAGTTATTTGAACAAGAACTTTTTGTTAATAATTGTATATTTCCCTTTTAACTCAAGGATTTGCAAAAGAGTTGTGCTACGTAACCATAAGTTAGGGTTGAAACGTGATAGTAAACAAGTTAAATATTTGTTGGGTGGACCAACAGCGGTTAGTTTCCGGATAGATACACACCCAACAGCACATTGTGAGCACAACAGAGCTATACACTGTCAAATTCTCTCAAGATTTTAAACCATAAAGTGTGGGGAGTAAAGTTTAAAATCGATTAAGGGAATTGTCATGTCCTGTTGTTATATGTATTGTATAAATGGACGTGCCACTAAATGTATAATTCTGTGTTATGGGCAGCTGCTCGTTCCAGCCGGCAGCCTTGTAAATTAATAGTTACCGTGCTGCACAATTACTCATCTTAAATTTGGAAACTGCTTCCAACTGTGTATACTGGTCTAAAAGCACCTTTATTAAACACGAGTTTAGTAAGAGTTTAATTACATACTTCCTCAAATTTCATCTCTTTTTAGGGTTCCGTAGCCAAAATGGCAAAAAACGGAACCCTTATAGATTCGTCATGTCTGTCTGTCTGTCTGTCTGTCTGTCTGTCTGTCTGTCTGTCTGTCTGTCTGTCTGTCTGTCTGTCTGTCTGTCTGTCTGTCTGTCTGTCCGTCCGTATGTCACAGCCACTTTATTCCAAAAGTATTAGGACTACATAGTTGAAACTTAGTAGATAGGTGTATTCTGTGAACCGCTTTACGATTTTTATACAAAAATAATAAAAATAAAAGATTAAGGGGGGGCTCACCATACATGGAACTGAAACTGAAAATATTTTTTTTCATCAAACCAATACTTGTGGGGTGTCTATAGATAGGTCTTTAAAAATGACATTGAGGTTCCTAAGACTATTTTTTTTTAAAGTCAACCGTTTGAAAAATATATGCCGCCAAAGTGGTAAAATGTGTGTCCCCCCCCCTTTAACTTTTAAAGTAAGAGGGTGAAAAATCTAAAAAAAATATAAACTATAGATCTTAATAAACACTTTCAACGAAAATTGTTTTGAACGAGATACAGTAATTAGTTTTCGAGATATAGTACATTTTCCAAAACCGCAAATATAACTTTGTCATTCATACAAACACTGTGAAAAACAAAGTTATTTTTTCAGACGAAAAATGATAGCGGTATTAAAATATGGTATGGTATAATGTACCTACGGAACCCTACTGCGCGTGGCCCGACACGCACTTGGCCGGTTTTTCATTTATTGTTTATGGTAGCAGGAGCTAAAAAGAACTTTACTATTATTTCAGTGTTGGTTCTATAGGTGTGATGCTGCTTATGATATTAATTACGCCATCCTTGCCTTCATATGTTCATTCAAAATGTCACTTTACCACACCATGGGGCTTCATCTTAAACGCCGCCTGACTTGGTCTCACGATATTAAAAAACCAACAGACAAGAGCTTAATATACGATACAAAAATCTTTATTGGATTATGAGACGCAACAGCAAATTAAGTATCGATGTTACCGGCAATGTGTATAATCCGGCATTGTATACAATGCCTAGGCATTGTATACAATGCCTAAAACGATCAGGCAATGTATGAAATATAATTCATTTTATACTTTGCCTAGGCATTGTATACAATGCCTGCTGGTCCACCGGCAATGTGTAAAATAAGTATATTTCTGTTGTCTGTTATAAAAAAATAACCTCGAAATTTAAGGCTCACGCTCCGCTGCGCTTCGCGCTCGCCTTAAATTTCTAACCTATACGCGGGACCTACAGGAGTGAAGCAGGTTCGATTCCAAACTCAAATTTCTGTTGTCTGTTATAAAAAAATAACCTCGAAATTTAAGGCACACGCTCCGCTGCGCTCCGCGCTCGCCTTAAATTTCTAACCTATACGCGGGACCTACAGGAGTAAAACAGGTGCGATTCTAAAGAGCCCCCCTCGAGCTCCCCTCGAGCCCCCCTCGAGCCCCCCTCGAGCCCCCTCGAGCCCCCCTCGAACCCCTTCGAGCCCCCTCGAGCCCCCTCGAGCCCCCCTTGAGCCCCCCTCGAGCCCCCATCGAGCCCCCCTCGAGCCCCCCCTCGAGCCCCCCTCGAGCCCCCCTCGAGCCCCTCATCGAACCCTCCTCGAGCTTTCCCCGAGCCCCCCCCCTCGAGCTTTCCTCAAGCCCCCCCCCCCTCGAGTTTTCCCCAAGCCCCCTCGATCCCCCCTCGAATCTATTCTCGAAAATCTTTTTATTATACACATTGCCGGTGGACCAGCAGGCATTCTATACAATGCCTAGTCATTGTATACACTGCCTAGGTAATGTGTGAAATAGATATCAATATTCATTATATTTCATACATTGCCTAAAAGGGCCAGGCATTGTATACAATGCCTAGGCATTGTATACAATGCCTGCATTTCATACATTGCCGGTAACATCGATAACAAACTCCTGATCTATAAGGCCATTCTGAAACCAATATGGCTCTACGGCATTCAACTCTGGGGTAGCGCCCGCATGTCCAGTGTAATTAAAATAAAAAGAATGCAAAATTCTATCTTACGAGCAATAAGTGGTGTTCCTTGGTTCGTCACTAACGCTGAAATTCACAAAGAGTTGATGATCAGTACCATCCAGGAGGAAATCCAGAAGCACAAAAACAAATACCAGGAGAGACTGGAAAAGCATCGCAATGATCTGGCCGCAGCACTAAAAACGAGATCTTACTCCAAACGCTTAAAAAGAAAAGACCTTAATAGGCTCCAAAAGTGATAGTTAACTTCGAGTAGATGGCTCGCTGGAGTCACGCTCTAAATGACAATGATCAAACACCAAATCTGATTAAAGTAAAATACTGATGGCAGATTAGACCACAAAAAAAAACCTGGCTTCATAGCGAACTACAATATTGCTATTTTATCTAGACCCATGCTTTAAATTCCCTATAAAAGGTCCTGAAACAGTTAGCTTAACTGCCAACATTAAGTATAACAACCAGTGTCATAGTGACCATAATAATATCCAAGCGAGAGCATGTCACCTCCTCCCCGCGCTCACGCCCTACGAGTTACATTATGAAATACAGTACAACATTATATCACTCGTTCGGATGAATATATGACCAGGGGCCGTACCGGCTAACGAATCGAGCTTCGGAAAATTTGCCGAGTTTCAAATAAAAACAGATAAATCGAGCCCCAATTGGGCCAAAATGGCGGACCCTAATTCATGAGGTCACACAAACATCCATATCTTCCAAATAACTTCAACAAATAGTACAATACGAAATTCCTTACTTCAATTTATCTTTTTTAATTTGAAACTCGGCAAATTTTCCGAAGCTCGATTCGTTAGCCGGTACGGCCCCAGCAGGAGGAGGAGCGCTACAAGCCCTCGCTCGGACATTGCAGCTACCATGACACTAGTTGTTTCAAAGTTTCCAATGAGCCACTGTTTCAAAACCCTTTATAGAGGATACATTTATCATAGGTATATATAAAATCTTGTATGTCCTGTCCTACAGGACATACATATCACACGAGGCAAATATAGTACAGTTGCATAAATAACTATTAAAAACTCATAGGGTCAGCCACATAAAGGAATTTAATTTATGTACTTTATTTTATTGCGCATGGAGTTACTTTAACTATAAGCAAAGTGTTACTTTGAGATACGAACATAGCTTACCATTGCTTTTTTGTCAAAAAAAATCTCGGTTCTCACAAAATCAAAATAGTAAATTTAATTGGCTTTATTCCTTCATTAATATAAGTACTACGGGTGACCGAGATTTGCTCGGATCATTGAATTCGCATTTTTAGTTATTTTGTACAAGTTGTGCTGTGTTTAGTTGAAAGCGCCATCTGGTGGTTTTTTCTGATGATTTGACTGCCTCTGTGGCCTAATGGTTATACACCGGTTTTTAAGATGTCGCTTTTCTACGTATTCTGCATGGAAAGAAAAACGAATGAAAACTACATTTTATTAAACTTGTCTTAAAACAATAAAAATTTAAAAAAATATCGGGTCATTTTGAACTTACCATCCAAATTTTAAGGATGTGTCCAGTCCATGAAACTAAACAACTTTCTCTAAGAAACATGTGTCAAATTTCGCCAAAATATTTTGGTCATCCCATACTAATGTGATCTCTTTGATTTGTATGGAAAGTCGATTTTTATTTTACATATTTGACCATGTGTTCCTTAGAGATAGTTGTTCAGTTTCATGAACTGAACACATCTGGATGGTAAGTTCAAAATGACCCTGTATATAAACTTTAACATATAAAAAAAAACAAAATCACCGAGCGGGATTCGAACTCGTAACACTCGTTTCTTACCGTACGCGTCTTAACCCGCTGGACCAAACAGACATTGGCTAGTCGGACGAAATTAGCGACCATATTCTGCGTCGAAAGAAAAACGCATGAAAACTCGAAAATACGCGTTTTCCCAATCATAGGACTAATCTTGATTGATTGTTTACCCCCGAAAACCCCCATATACTAAATTTCAGCGAAATCGTTTGAGCCGTTTCCGAGATCACAGAAATAAATTTATTTATAAATATATATACAAGAATTGCTCATTTAAAGGTATAAGACAAGTATAGTACAGCACTGCAAAACCACAGAATAAATAAAATGGTTAGATAGAGTCGATATAACATTAATACCGGTAACCGGTATTAACTCATGTTGGTTTCAAGCATGCTCAAATATTAGGTAGGTGCTATATACATACACTAACAATAAAAAAAGACTGGACGTTATATAATATTATAAAAAATGTAGATCAACTTATTACGTAAGTATGTAGGTATTACCTCTACTATTAATTATTCACTCGTCTCTCTCGTACATTACAAAAAATACATTTCAAAGTTTTCTTTTGCGAGAATTAATTAATGCTGTTACAGCACTATCCAACTAATTACAGTGGTTATCTTCTTTATACAGACGTTACAAACTTTGTCTGAACATAAAACGTTAAGAAGAAAATGCTACGCTTTAAGTTGGCCGTTTATTTCTTCAAACAAGCCTGACAGCCCTTTTACACCGAGGGATGAAAGTAAATTTAAATTAGGTACTTACTATGTGAAATATAAAATGCAGGTTTTTTGAACAAACTTTACCTTTAAGGAACGGCTGAACGGATTTGGATAAAAGGCATACATATAGTTTTTATCATATACATACTTCCTTTACTTAATTTTTATCATGTACCTACATATATCTATTCTGTGCATATGTTACGGCAAATACCCGAAATGCGGCTAAACCTAGTTTTAGACGGCTACATCCAGTATTAGCCGCGAGTAAATCGGCTACACCTAGGTGTAACCAAACAGCTATCGGCTACACCTAATGTTAGCCGGATAAAACTAGTTTTAGCCGCACTTTGGATATAAGTCGTAACACATTATTATACTTCATATCTTGGCACATCTTGGTCAAAGGTTCCCTAGTGACTTTTCGAATATCCACGTGATCGAAGTCGCTGGCAGAAGCTAGTAAACAGTAAGTTGTAAAAATTATCCTTTTAATGCTTATTTATTGATATCAAAATTAATTTGCATTTACTCAACTTTAATTACTTTGCAAAAATTTACATTATCTCAATATACCTAAACCACAAAATGATAAAACTTCGTTTACCTACTTTTACCATATTATTTATTCTGTTCTTTTACGGAGAATGAATATATACGTAAATATATTAGGTAGGTAGAGCCCACTATTGTTGTATGGTCTGTGGCCACTTCTCCATAAGAGTTTTGGGTTAAGCGATGTTTTGTCAATACATTATGTTGTAGTCGTATCTGACCAATCGGTAAACAAGCTTTACCAACAAAAGATTGACATAATAGATATCCATAACTCATGTAAATAAAGAGGACCTTTTCGAATAACACTTTTTCATGAAAATACTTTTCATCAGTTCATAAAAATAAGCTTAAATTTTTCAGCTTCAGATTTAAAATAACTAATAAATATCTTTTACTCAAAAATGCTTATAATATGGTAATTATTTCGACAACCTTCTTTGAACAAAGTCGAGGTTGCCGCGCTCCTCCGATGGTGACGCAACAAACTTGTATGGGATTTCATTATTGTCGAGTTTTAGCCACCAGCAATTTCCTTTGAAAATCCATTATTGTCGAGTTTTGTTTCAAACATAGTTTTTTGTAATTTTAATCATTTTTAACATTTTTGTCATTTTGGACCAAGTCTTGCATAGTGCTTTAAGGTGAATTGGGGGTATTCCGAATTTGGTTATATTCCGAACAACCGAAAAATGTACCAAACGAAATAATATTTGTATGTTGGCAACATTTACCTAGGCGCCATGTTGATTTGGCTATCGGACTCCAGTTGACGCTCGTCGCTAGCGGCTTTCCGACGAGTGCAGTGACAGTTTTTGTGCCAACGGACGATTTTGCGCCATTTTTAACAAATCGGAATAACCCCAACTTGGATTGTGTCTAAACTAGGTAAGTAAATGAATTGATTGTTTATTTTAATGGTAAATTGTCGTTTTTTAAGGACAATTCAATGTGTCAGGACGTTCTATCTCTAAATTTCAGTTTTATTCGGAATAAACCCGACGGGAATATTCCGACATGTTTTGTGTTCGGAATAAACCCATTTTCTTTTCTCATAGTAATCTGCAGAGGTTCTCAACTTTTCAAAATAGTCGGTAATGAAAATGTACAGAGACAAAGCTTCATACAACCGCGCCGTCGTAGGTACACAAGTATACGACGTGTACGTACGTGATCGCTAGCCGCCGCGTCGCGTATGCGCCGCTACTGGATGAAACCGGTTTACGCTCGCTTAGCTAGTGGTCAAACGGAAAAGTTAACCGCACGCACGTACCTACTATTTGTGAACCTAATGATGAAATCGAGTAAGGTAAGTAAGGTAAGTAAAAACCTAACTATCTTGATCTATCTTGCATAGAGAAACAAAAATAAAGTTTGGTATAAATTTCATGACTTTAATTTCAAAATTTACAACACACATCAAGTATAGCCAAAATGTTGAGGACCTCTGTCACTGGATGGGGTAATTCCGAATTTCAAATCTATGAAAATTCAGTTGAGCTATATACTTGACACATACGTAAATATTTTTGTCACCGGGGGTTTTCCGAACGAAAAAGAAATATGCACTTTGAATACCAGGTCTTAAAACACACTTTAGAATGAGTTCGGAATAACCCCGACATGGTTCGGAATATCCCCAAGAGAAGAAAAAAAAAGTGCGTTTTTTAAATAAGTATAATTCATTAACTAAAATACATATAATGACTCTATAAGTGCACGCTAATAGATAATTTCCTTGACTAGACAGAGGTAAAATCAGTTTTAAAAAAACAATTACAGATCTCTTACAAATAAATAAAAACTAACACTACCTATCAACTCAACAAAAATCGTATCGGAATAGCCCCAATGCACCTTACTCAAAAATGTCAAAAATGTAAAAAATTACAAAAATGTCAAAAATGACAAAATTACGTCATTTTTGACATTTCTGACATTTTTGTAATTTTTTGACATTTTTGAGTAAAGCACTATACAAGACTTGGTCCACAATGACTGCACTGCTGGCCACGCTATGATGGCCTCAAGCTGAGCTTAACTACGCTCTCGGCCTTCAAGCTTGGTCATCATTGCAGCCCTTGCTGTCCGCGCTATAAAGGCCTCGACCTCCGGTCTCGGCCTTTATTCCAGCTTGGCCATCAAGGGCTGCAATGCTGACCGCGCTGTGACGGCCTGGACCTGCGTTAAGCTACGCTATCGGCCATCATCATCGTGCTGCCAGCAATGCAGTCATTATTGACCGCGTCAGTAATGTACTATTATCTACACCCATGTTTTAAATCCTCTATAAAGGGTTCTGAAACAGTTAACTTACTGCCATCATTACAATATCCCGAGCGAGAGGATGTCGCGCTGTTGCATTATGAAATTCAGTACAACATTATAACACTCTTGCGGAAGACATAATGACGAGGAGGGAGAGGAAAGTCAAAGTCAAAGACAAAGTCAAAGTCAAAACCTTTATAGAGGATACATATCATGGGTTTAGATAAATATCATGGGTGTTTTTAATCCATATGTATTAAAATATTGTTTGTTTCCCTAATAAAAATAAGAAAAAAATAAAAAATGGGTGTAGATAAAGTCTTGTATGCAACTGTACATAATTAGGTATTAAAACACTCATGTGATACTATTATGTGAGCGCTGTTTGCACATTTTAAAACATTTTTTCTTTTTTCTTAGGCCGCATAGTTTTCGACTTATGATGAAAAATGTAAAAAAATACCGTCCGTCCCCCCCTCTTATCTCCGAAGTTTGCAAAGAGAAAAATCTGAAATAATTCTATGTGATAGTAGTTTATATAAAGATTACAGGAAAAATAAAACGATGTCTCAATATAACACACTTTTTTATAAATTAAAAAAACAAACAAAAATTCTTTAGTTTCACTATCGGTCAAGAGATGGCGCAACCTAATATTACAATACTAATTGGTGGCTGGTTCTAATATAATTACCTACTATTTGCCGTACGAATAAACGAAGAAAAAGTTAAGGTATAAACAGTTTGCAATGTGGAGTGGCTGAAACGTTTCAGTCACCATAAGCAGCTGTGGTTAAGATTTGTAAATTAACTGTCCGCCTGTTCGCCCTTCCACCTGTCTGCCGTTTATCCTACTTTTTTAAAGACTGTACTAAAGTAACATATCCAAATATATTTATGACTAGCTTTCGCCCGCGACTTCGTCCGCGTGGACATTTAGAAAATGGTTCCATATAGTTTGATGGTCCCTCATATTCGTAAGGCCTTTGTAAGGCATTAGGGAACCTTTGACCAGGATAAAAAGTAAAACTACCTGTGTGCTATTCCAAATCCGTTCAGACAGAACGCCCACTTAGCGTGCGCTAGAGCGCTAATACGACGTTGCGCTATAGCGCCGAATTGTGTTGTAGGCGCTAGCAGTACGCAGCGCTGGCGCTGTGTTTGATATTAAACTATGCACGTCCTACAACACAATTCAGCGCTATAGGGCGACGTCAGGATAGCGCTCTAGCGCGCGCTAAGTACGCGTTCTGTTTGACAAAGCCGTCTTTCACATTTATAATACAACGTGTTCCAAAAATTAAACGATTTCAGAGTTGGTCCAATAGTAAAAGTTGTTCAGTTTAATGGTCCCTATCTACCATATTCGGGATTAGGGGTATTTTTGTAACACGTTGTATAAGTAGGATATAAATGTTTCGTTACTTTCACATTATTATAATATTAGTACGATATCCATAACCCGTTCATGCCCCGTTCCCGTACCCGTTCTCGTTCCTGTTCCCGTTACCGTATTATTTCAGCCCTTTAGGAGTTTTAAGCATTTCCACCCTGTTGAACTTCAAAACATATGCCATTTTCGCAATCAACTCCCATAAAACCTCATTAAGGATTTCTATATCGATATTAGGCTTTTTATACCCCATTTACCCTCCAAAGGGTTGTTTTTCAGAAATCACGAAATATGCGTTAATTGCTGATTTGTTTACAGAAGTACTCCTATACCTAGTTTCAAGTTGGATTGTCTATTATATATTTTTTCCATACAATTTTTTTTACCCGTTTTCATCCCCTGAGGGATTGAATAGTGTCTACCATGTTGGATTTTAAAATAAATGCCATTATCGCCATCAACATCCCATAAAACCTCAATAACGACACCCATATCAATTTTGGGCTTTTTTTACCCATTTAGCCCCTATGGACTTGAATTTCAGAAAACCACGACACACGTATTCAAAACGAAATAAGCATTTGGGTTTAGAAGTACTCCCACCACGAAGTTTCAAGTTGAAATGTGTATTTTTTTTATTCCATACAAATTTTTAACCCCCATTTCACCCCTTTAGGAATGGAACTTCCGAAAAACCTTTCTTAGTGGATGTTTACATTGTATAAAGTATCTATGTAGGTATGTAAAAAAATTACAAAATTTCAAGTCTCTACGTCCAGTGGCTTGAGCTGGGCGTCAGTCTGTCAGTCACCCCTTCATTTTTAGGGTTCCGTACCCAAAGGGTAAAAACGGGACCCTATTACTAAGACTCCGCCGTCCGTCTGTCTGTCTGTCTGTCACCAGGCTGTACCTCATGAACCAGACAGACAAAAATTAAAAAAAATATAGTTTTGGCTTCAGTATCGATTCTAGAGAGCCCTCCAAACATTTTTTTCAAAATATCTTCAATGTACAGAATTGGACCTGTTACAGTTTTATTATTAGTATAGATTGTACGGAACCCTCGGTGCGCGAGTCCGACTCGCTCTTGACTGGTTTTATTTGAGAATGGTGAGGCAAATGACATAGGCGCGATGGGACATGTCCTTTGGTATATGGTGGTTTCGGGGGTAAACAATCGATCTAGATTAGTTTTATGTTTGGGAAAACGCGTGTTTTCGAGTTTTGATGCTTTTTTCATGCGTTTTTTTTCGACGCAGAATATGGTCGCTAATTTCGTCCTGCCGGCCACTGTCCATCTGGTCCAGCGGGTTAAGACACGGACGGCAAGAAACGAGTGTTATGGGATCGAATCCCGCTCGGTGACTTTCTTTTGTTTTTTTATATGTTCAAGTTTATATATTTTATTAATTTAGACAAGTTAAAAAAAATATAGTTAATTTTTGGGATAACAATGTAGATTATCACCTAAACCTATATTACAATAAATAGTAATAACCGAGCAAAGCTCGGTCTCCCAGATATTAGTACTATAAGAGACAAGTTAGCTTAGGTTGCACATTGTACACGAGGCTGTGAGCAATAAGGCGAGTGTGCAAGAAAGAGCTCACGAGTTCATATGACGTTTTTCAACACATTTGCGAGGAAAAATATATTAGGTAATTTACCACACAGCAACAAATACGACATATACAAAATATGAAAATTATGGGAAAAAGCGCGCAGTTTTTTTTTCACACGTCCAATGCAAGAATATTTTGCGAACAAAGGGGTGAGTGAACATACAGCCTACTTCAAAATCTTCAAAATTATAATTTCAAGTAATAAAATGCAAATATTTTATAACAAATTATTGTGAATTATCTAATTTGATAATAATAAATATTTGTTAGACTTAATTAAGGATTAACACATTTATTTATTCCAAAAAAGTATATGAATTTTGAGCGGCATAAAACCTCTTTGTTGTTACAAAAAAAATTACAGTATTACCCGGTTAAATAGGGAATGCTCTGTTTACTCGCATAGAACTTGCAGTAAGGTACTAATTTAACTTTGTTGGGATAATTCTATAACGCACTAGTGTTTTATACACCGTGCGTAATAACTAAAGGCCGGATTTGCGGTGGCAGGAATACAAACTTGCTAGTGATTACCAAATTATCGTAAATGTTTTTATATATCGATGTTATGAAAATATTTTTGGAGTGGAACTTCTTTGATCGCGTCTGTATTTATTTTTTGTATTTTACCAAGGAGGATGTATTTCTTAAAATTTTCACATTCTACTTCACTCACTTTGACTTTGCTATCTTTGCATCAAGAAAAACTGCAGTGAATTTTATTTTTTATACATTTCACGATTTTCACTTTTCTTAATGTAGGTAGGTAATTTCTACTATTTCCGACAGTAATTCTGTATATCACGTTACATCATTATATTTTTTTTATCGATAAATTACACAAATAGATAATCAAGTTGTCCACGCACTATTAAACGTCATTTTATTCGTGCTACCAAAAATCCGGGGTCTGGTAATAACGCACGGTGTTTATTATGGCTCGCTTTACGGCCCTAAAAGCGATGTATTATGGCTCACTTTACGAGCAAGTGTGTTGAAAAAATAGTTATTTGTTACACAAGTGACCAAAGTCAATTTTTCATGTCAACACAAAAATTTGGTCTGGTTTAAAACATACCACTTTTCACCTCTACCAGCGAGAAAATCTAAATTCAGCATTAGACACTTGTTCTCTTAACTCTTTTGGAGTTAGACAACTATCTTTATCGCTGGACGCACTCATTTTTTGTAATACCTATCACAAAAATAGTTCGATCAAACCTATGCTGAAAAATGTTATTCATAGAGTTAAGTAGATTCCCGTCACTTTGTTTTACATTATGTGGTGTTATTTTCTTATTTATTAATATTCCATCTTATTTATTTATTTTTTATCAGATTATCTACACAATTTGTTAATTTTCATTAATTTTTCTTGTTATATTTATTTCATACATGCGATCCCATTACGTTCATCAGTGATTAAGGCCGTTGCCTGACCGAAAGTAAAACTTTACGTGGAATTTTTAGGGCCCATAGTCTAGTGTTTTTAATATTATTACATCTTTTACATTCCCTCGTTGTCACTGCGAGAAGTAGATATCAAAACTGTTAAGTGTCCGTTTTTGACACATTTGCTATTTACTTCTACGAATTAATACGAGGGAATGTAGCGATACTTTCTAAAAATACTAGACCATGGACCCTAAAAATTCCACGTAGAGTTTTATTAAAATCGTTTTCTGTTATAATAACAACTTATTAAATAAAAACCTCTAAGGGCGCCACTTTCGATGAGTTGGTATATCCGTGTATTTTACTTTTTAATCCATGTATCAAAACTTAAAGCATTCTATCTAATCTTTTCTCAATTTTACAAGACTCATTCTTGTCACTCTATTTTAAAAGTTGGTGTTAGAAATTAAAAAAAGTACTTTGCCTCACGCTCGTAGTAAAAATCGATTTTGCTGCGAGTTTTTACGTGCCCAAAGCGCCATTTTCGTGCTGGAGATGTGAAAAAAGTATTGTCCTGTGGCCCGATTCTGGTCACAGATCGTATTAAATTCATTGAATATGCGTAATCAAGCGTCGTCGTTGAGAGGAAAACTCTTATGATGTTTACATCACGTCGTTTTATAATGAGAGACTTTCCAGGCAACGTTCCTCAAAAATTTACTAGATGGCGCTGTCCAATTCCCAACAACCTTACTTGATACTATGGTATATGAATGTAAAACGTAGTTATTATTTCCTCTATGTATGAATGTGCTAGGTATCTATAGTAATAAAGAGTACCATCGTAAAAACATATGATTTTGACAATTTGGTTTCATTGTAATCTTTATGTAATATTGTTGTGAATATTGAAAATGATTAATATTATTTATTATAATATTATTCACTAGTACCTATATTTTGCTTTGAGGTATCTATGTATTATTACTATGCGTGAAGACCTTGTAACTTTCTTGGACTCCGATAACCGTCGACCAATGAATCAAGACTACGGTTCTTGGACTCCAGCAGCGCCATAATGTACCCCTTAAACGGTCAAGCATGGCTTTTAGCATGTACACGTAATTACCACCACCACTACTATTTGGGGGCGTGGCCTACCTTTGATACAGTAGCCGGCAAACATCTTGAAATCGGGTAAGGGTTGCGCAGAACACGTATTTTGGGTATGCGTAGCGGTGAGGTACGCGGGCGGTGGGCGCGCGCGCGCTATGGGCCGTTCGTAAGTGCACATGCGCGAACTCATCGCCACTCCGTTCCGTCGAAGAACGTCAAGATGTTTGCCGGAATCTAGGCCACAGTAATCACGTGATACCTACGTGCTTGATGTCAAGCCATCAAGCATCGCCCCTAGACGATCAAAATTTGATTAAACTGCCAAAAAATTTACATGCTTGACAAGCTATGCCTGACCGTCGCGTACATGCAGGAAGGAGGCTCCGTCGCAATGTCCCTTTCGCAGAATGTCCCCCTTGTACCCCTCTGAAAATCGCATAATAGACAACTTTTTGATGTGATATTTTTTTATTAAGTACCAGCCCCCCTAGCATGACCGACGAAACACGATATATATCGCGTGATATAGCGTTATATCGACACCCAACTGTCAAAATCCATTGTCTTTTGACAGCTAAACGCGATAAATCACTATATCATATCGTGTTTCGATGGTCATGCTAGGTAGGCTAGGCAGGGGGACATTCTGCGAAAGGGACATTTTGCGAAAGGGACGTTTTTAGAAAGGGAACTTTTGCGAATGGAACGTTTTGCGAAAGGGACATTCTGCGACGGAAGGAGTTGAAGAAGCGCAACCATTGAAATTAAGCGCAGCGAAAATTTTTCTATGTCTATGAGTGCAATGAACCGGAAAAAACCGGCTAACTGCATGTCGAGCCACGTATAGAGAATAAGGTTCCGTCCGTAGTCTCTGTCTCTGATCCAACTCAGATTGTTTCGGACAGATTGAGGCGAATTCGCCGCGCGATGCGGCATTTTGACCACCGAACTCAAAGCGATAGCCATACCGTATAGCCAAAGCTTGGATGAATAAAGCAACACTCTAGCAATTCTAAATAATATACTAGAAAAAATACGACTATAGCTATTTCATCTTAATCAATTGTTAAAATATCTGGAAAGATATTTCAATTGAATGTCGAGGTAATTCCTCACATTGGTGAAATAACGCTGGCTTACAGCGTAAGAGTTTAGGATATACTAGGAAAAATTCGACGATGTCACTAGTGACTCGGTAGCTCAGCGGTCAGAGCATTGGACCGGATATCCAAAGGTCGCGGGTTCGATTCCCGTCTGAGTATTGATCTGGTGCGAGTCGTATTTTTTCTAGTATATTATTTAGTATTGTTTAAAAATAGCATTGTAAATGCAAAAATCTCAAATTGTAAAATTATATAGCTATTTCATCTTAATCAATTGTTAAAATATCTGGAAAGATATTTCAATTGAATGTCGAGGTAATTCCTCACATTGGTGAAATAACGCTGGCTTACAGCGTAAGAGTTTAGGATATACTAGGAAAAATTCGACGATGTCACTAGTGACTCGGTAGCTCAGCGGTCAGAGCATTGGACCGGATATCCAAAGGTCGCGGGTTCGATTCCCGTCTGAGTATTGATCTGGTGCGAGTCGTATTTTTTCTAGTATATTATTTAGTATTGTTTAAAAATAGCATTGTAAATGCAAAAATCTCAAATTTTAAAATTATATAGCTATTTCATCTTAATCAATTGTTAAAATATCTGGAAAGATATTTCAATTGAATGTCGAGGTAATTCCTCACATTGGTGAAATAACGCTGGCTTACAGCGTAAGAGTTTAGGATATACTAGGAAAAATTCGACGATGTCACTAGTGACTCGGTAGCTCAGCGGTCAGAGCATTGGACCGGATATCCAAAGGTCGCGGGTTCGATTCCCGTCTGAGTATTGATCTGGTGCGAGTCGTATTTTTTCTAGTATATTATTTAGTATTGTTTAAAAATAGCATTGTAAATGCAAAAATCTCAAATTTTAAAATTATATAGCTATTTCATCTTAATCAATTGTTAAAATATCTGGAAAGATATTTCAATTGAATGTCGAGGTAATTCCTCACATTGGTGAAATAACGCTGGCTTACAGCGTAAGAGTTTAGGATATACTAGGAAAAATTCGACGATGTCACTAGTGACTCGGTAGCTCAGCGGTCAGAGCATTGGACCGGATATCCAAAGGTCGCGGGTTCGATTCCCGTCTGAGTATTGATCTGGTGCGAGTCGTATTTTTTCTAGTATATTATTTAGTATTGTTTAAAAATAGCATTGTAAATGCAAAAATCTCAAATTTTAAAACTCTAGCAATTGTTATGGCTATGGCTATCGCTTTGAGTTAGGTGGTCAATATCCGTCAAAAGACCGCATCGCGCGCGGAATACGCCTCATCTGTACGAAGTTTTATAGGTAGGTACTGTTCATTAATACGTACTTATTAGGTTTATTGAGCTGTATTTTCCCTTATCCAATAAAATAAAATAAAGACAGACAGGGACTGACGTACGGACGGACGGATGGACTGAACGATCTTATGGGTAATCATCGTATAAGGTAGTTCCTTATTTTACTACGGAACCCTAAAAAACGGTCATTCAAAGGCAAGTACAACTGTATACACGACGCTAAGCTAACCATATTACATTAATATTATCTTCAACATAAGTTTTGTCGCCGCAAAACGATCATAAAGAAAAAACACAGTTGATACTGTCAACATCAAATACGTATTTTTACGATGCTTCTCTTTGGTTAGACTATTTGTACCACGTTCATTCATACTATACTCAACTGCCAGGAATTGGACAGCGCCATCTAGTATATTTTCAAGGAACGTTGCCTGGAAAATCCCTCATTGGATTACGTGCCGCGCCTTTGCCTCCTTCCCTCTTTGAGAAGCCCGTCCACACAGCTACGTTGCTTTAATGTAGGTATATGTGACATTTTATTAAGGAAAAGTATATTCTACTGAAGAAGTTAAATTAAAAGGATACGTAATTTTATGCTGAAGTTGTATTCTTTTTTATTTTATTTTTTAATGTGTGAATCTTAATCTGCTGCTGTAGTTTTTCTAAGAGTTTTTCACTTATTAATTAGTCTGTGGTATCTGCCAACCAAATGACAGATCAATGCCAAATCGGAAATCAAATTGACATTTCGTTTTTTTAATTTCGAAAAACGGAAAAGAATATAATGGTTTATGCAGCCATGTTTTTACATTTCAGAATGACTTTACTTGAAGTGGAAAACGGAACGTTTTTCAATGACTTGTTGTTACAAATTTTAATACAACATAGAAGTCTTTGGTTACAGTAGTATGACTAAGATCAAAAAATATCCATTATAAAAAAATTCTTGTTTCTACATGCGCTAAAAATAAGACAGAACTTGAGACCAATTCAATCGTATACAAGATAAGCATTTTACCTATACCGAGTGCCGCTTCTCCTTTGCATTAGGTAGGTATACTTTTTAGGTACTAAACTATTTCTTTGAAAAAGAAATAGATTTTTACTGGTTCTGAATAAATTCCGGATACTTAATTGACAGATTAAGAATCGTAGAAATTCTGTTGCAGGTACTTATGTATAAATGATATTATATTAATATGTATTTAAAGTCCACAACAAATTCCCTTATATTTTTTCGATAAATCTACCTAGGAAACTTAGGGTTGATGCCTTAAAATAATAATTACTGTTGGAACAAGGCACAAACGAACCTTGAAAATTTTTCACCTCATAACTTACCATTTTAATAATTTTATCTCATAAAAAAGAAAAAAGCTATTTCTTAAAGCTTTGTCAAATAAGATGAAATCTAGATCTAAGTGCACACGGTGTAAAGAGCTAATAATTAGTGAAACAAAGTTTCAAACACACAGGCTACTGTTGGAAATAAAGTTGAGGTTAAAAGAGAAGCTTTAGGAGCGAGATAAAGATAAGAAAATAATAAACTGTAAAATTAATAATGTCCGATAATATCGAGGATTAGAAGCAAGAACGAAACGCAATTCGTCTTCACCCAACCACCTACGAGCTGCATCACGTGGGAATCGAACCGACGCAGCCACTTAGATTATTCTAAGCGCAGCCATTGGTAGCCAAATGGCCAAAGCCCTTCGATCATTTAGTTAGGATAATGCATGACAATGGCTTTCGTGGCACATCTCAAACTCCCCCAAAACGCTGCAAGGCCCCCATCACTCACAACTTGTCATTTTCACAAATGGTAAACATGCCGAAGTTCTCTATAGCAAAATGTAAAAATCACAACTCAATTCGTTTAAAAAAAAGATGGTGTTACGTATCATCGGTAAAAATTTTTTTTAAGATCGAGTTCATGTAAAAACTAGCTTGAAATTCACATTAGTTATTAAAATTTTAAAATAAAAAACTCAAATACCAACGGTTCTTGATGTAATAGGAACAAAGTCAAAATTCAAATGAATGGAGTCGCCAATCATTATATATTTTTTTTCGTAAAGTAATTAATTTTCAATTGCTTTTCTTTGTAAAGTATTCCACACAACTATGAATTAAAAGAATAACGGCGAAACTTAGTTGCAAGATATTAATTTTAAAACCTACCTCATTGTGTGTAAAGTTTTGTTAGATTCTGATGCTGAGGTCATTATTTAATTTGTTGACTCTCTGTATGAAATGAAAAGAGAGAGAAAAGTAAATTCTAAATAATAGTGTAGATTCCAGTATCGCGATTTTGCATCTATATTTATTAGTGACTAGCTTCCGCCCGCAACTTCGTCCGCGTTGACATTCAGATAATTTTTAGTGAACCTCCTTTGACTGGTGTAGTATTTGTATCTATCTATGGAATAGATAGATATTATACTCTGTCTCACAAGCACATTTGTTTCCCTGCGTGATCAAATTGGATATCCGTAGGAAAGCTAAAGTACTAACATCGCCCGAAGGATTTGAACATATCTGCAGTGGTATTGTGTGTGACAGGCAGGTCGTTACATTTCTTCCCAACATAGAAGTCTTTGTATAAATATGGTTGAGCGAAGCGATGGCTGGTTCTGTCAGTGAGTAAATTTAAAAACATGTAATAAAAAAAATTAAACTCTCTGGAAAATATATAGATAAAACCGCATCAAAACCCATTGTATAGGTACTTTAGAAGAACTAAACGAACAAACAGACAAACGCGGAAGGCGACAATTTTATATATTATGAGTAAAATCACCTCCAAAGAATTCTAAAAATCTGATGAAAAAAAAAGTATTTTGCTACTCCACTGCTTTTTGTTCCTGAAAGCCTTCTGTCAGTTTCTAAAATTAACTTATGTAGTTTCAACTGGCTGTTAGTTTTACATTACTAAGAATGTTTTTTTATTATTATTATTATTTATTTAAAGGAAGTTCAACAGCAAAATTGACAGATTACTTAAAAATAATAGCGACAGGAAGACAATTACAGAACTCCACAAATAGCAAACATAGTGGTTATGTTAAAGTTAAAGCGACAATTCGCAATGCACTCAATTTTTATGTTATATAAATATGCTATATAAACCAACTTTTGTACTTAACATTACTTATAAAACAATTATATTACAAAAGTAGTAACCTAATACAACAATATTTATCTCATTAACCCACATTATGGTAATAGCGTTTATACAATTTGGATAGAGAACAGATACTAACCATCATTTTTGGCTTTCGTTGGACAACACTAGGTCAAGGATCACTCCGAAGCTGTTCTTCACTCCATTGTACTGTTTTAGGCCTGAAACTAATATTTCGTCAACCAGTAGGCACTCGTCATGTGAGAGGTAATAACTGGGAGTATATGAGTTGTCACAGTCAGCGTCGGTCCAAAGTATGCGCCGCATATTAAAGTCGCCCACTATTAAGTACTTGTCGTCGGGATGTTTAAACATTATATTATTTAGATTTGTAAAAAAATTGGAAAGTTGTTGTGAAAAGGTATTGCCTAGATTTTGTTGTTTTTGTTGTTTAACGACATAAAAATAAGTAAATAGCTAAAATAAATAACAGGTTGTCAACATAGTTTTTAATTTTATATGGGTTAATTAGCCATATGAAGAGCGATTGCTTTCCGCTCACTTCATAACCTCAACCTAATAAGTTCCGCGTAGAAGTTGAAGTTAGCCATTTCATTTTCTTTTCATCGTATACGTTACTCCCGCTGGAGCGGCGATAAATAAGATTTTATGGCGGAGGCGCACCGCGTTCGTTTATTACCCATACACAAGAAAATGAGAACGAGGTGATATGATTAAGCTGGTCCCATTAACGTGGCGGGCGACACGTATGAGAACATTTTAAAAGCGTTAATAGTCAACACCGTATTATCACAAAGTATAAAGTGTGTGTTCTAGACAAAAGCGTTCAAAAATTATTCTCAGTGCTTCCGTTCATTTGTTTTGTTGCTCTAGGAACTTGGTAAGCTACAGTACAGAGCAACGCCGGTTTCGTCTCGAAGCCCGTCTTGCTCTAAGCTACAGTATCAAGTACTTGTTGTATGGTCTGTGTACAGTACGAAAAACAATCGCAATAAGCGAACGACGTTATTTTTTTAGTAACAAAAAAGAGGTTTTATGCCGCTGAAAATTCATATGCTTTTTTGGACATCAAAGCGATAAAATTACGTAAGTACTATTAAATCCAACGTTACTGAGTTCCGGTTAAGCTAGGGTTTCCTAGGATGACGGTGCCGTCATATCACGGCCGTAATTAAGCGGCATAGAACGTCGTCTATGTAATCAAAACGGCGCGCCGGCGTAGAAATCAAACAAATACTTATTATGATCAAATAATTCATAATTCACAATATTTTGTTATAAAATATTTGCATCTTATCACTTTGAAGTATGCTGTGTGCTCACTCACCCCTTTGTTCGCAAAATATTATTTAATTGGGCGTGTGAAAAAAAAACCTGCGCGCCTTTTCCCATATTAATTTTCATATTTTGTTTTAATCGTATTTTTACCCGACTGCAAGAGGGTTATGTTTTTCGCGCGTATCTTGTAAGTTTGTATGTAATATTCTTTATTACCTCATATCTTTTAAACGGCTGAACAGATTTCCATGATTAACATATCGTTACATTTGTCTCGTCAGCCCAAGTGTTCTTAAGAAGGTGGCGTTATAAAAAAACCAACATGGCGGCTGCACGGTGCTATTATAAGTAGTGTAAAAAATTTTTTTTTAGAATACTACAATATGGGTGTCAAATTAAAGGTCTTATTAAAAGGATTTCAAAAAGTTATATTATGATTGTAATAAATAATAACTAAAAAGAAATAAATAAAAAAATTAATTAAAAAAAATAAAAACCCTCCTGCATAAAAAGACAAGTCAACTGAAAAGATGGAAACAAGATTAAATATTAAAGGCAACATTATAACATGCAGTCGGAGGCATATAACTCAAATAATTCATAATGTCACTTTCTTTATTTGTTGTGTGGTAAACTACTTTGTTTTCCTCGCAAATGTGTTGAAAAACGTCTTATGAAACTCTTGAGCTCTTGCTTATTGCACCCTTGGCTTAGTTACACACTCGCCTACGGTTCGGGCTGCAACCCATAGCCTCGTGTGCAATAAGCAACCTAAGCTAACTTGTCTTATAATGTACTATTCTGTTTTTTTCCTGAACGTAAAAAAAGTATCTCATAAGTGACTCCTTTTTTCGTTAGCTGAAAATTCGTTTTATAACTTAGCCGATACTATTTTTTTTCACTTAACACAAACACAATTGTTTAAACACTCAGCTAACTAACGCCACACACATTAGTTGGCTTAGTGTTTAAACATTTGTGCATAAAAGTTTTAAAACATTAGCGATCATGGTTGTTATATTAATCAAGAAAATGTTAGTATGGAAAATGCGAATCCTTTAAAATTCTCCATACAAAGCGGCCATTTCATACTTTAACCCCTTAGTAGCAGCATTAAATTCATCACTGACGTAGAGCATAATCACGGGTTAAACTCTTTGAAATCTACGTCATTGTGCCTAGTGAAACAAAATGATTGACAGTTAATTTTAATTTTAAAAAATCGCACTGTAAACGTTTATAATGTTGAATCTGTACCCAATTTCACTAATTACTAATTTGAGACGTTGGATTCCTAAGCAGTAGGTAGCATTATTCTTTCACAGTGCAATGATGTGATAATGACATAGGTATATAACATTGGCTTTAAATTTCAACTGCATCAACGTCAATCAATTAACTAAAGATTGCCACACGTGGCCGCGTGGGTACTATTTAGTATTACTGTGAAATAAATTACGTTAGTTCTTTACAGTTCCTGTGGTCACGAAATGATTAATGCCACAAGTCCTTTTTAACACGTTTTTAGGGTTCCGTACCAAAATGGTAAAAAAGGAACCCTTATGGTGTGACTCAGTCTGTCTGTCTGTCTGTCTGTCACAGCTGGATATCTCGAGAACTACTAATGGTATCAACTTGAAATTTGGAATAGTTTAAGATGACATTTGTCAAACTATTTTGCGAATAAGAAATAAATAAAAAAATAAATATCTTTTTTACAACAGGGACTGAAAAGGGGTCTTAAAAATTTGAAGTAGGGCAACTAGGGCATGTGGGGTATCATATGAAAGAGCGTCGTTTGCACGTTTTCAAACATTTTTTTTTAGGCCGCATAGTTTTCGACTTATGATGAAAATTGTAAAAAAATACCGTTCCCCCCCCTTATCACAGAAGTTTTCAAAGAGAAAAATCTCAAATAATTCTATGTCATAGCAGTTTATATAAAGATTACAGGAAAATAAAACGATGTCTCAATATAGCACACTCTTTTAGAAATTAACAAATTTCTAAAAAAGTTAACATTAGTTCCACTATCGGTCAAGAGATGGCGCTGACCTAAAACTGCAATACTAATTATATTATTCTACTCTGCAGTGTGGTTTAATGGTGCAATTATGATGGTACGGAACCCTCGGTGCGCGAGTCCGACTCGCTCTTGACCGGTTTTTTTATGCACAACGGGTTAGTGCTTGGCCTTCACCTCACCTAATTAGATGTTAAGCGACGATAAGGCCGAAGGTGGAAGCGCATTACATCCGGAATCCTCATCACTGAGGAACAGGCTATCTTATCTCTAACTGCCGGAAGACATTATTTTTTTAATTGTTGTTATGGCGTCAGACTTGGGTAAGATGATGGCAGGCGCGGTCCGAGGGGGGGGGTCACAGGGGACATGACCCCCCCCCCAAAATCGGACACGTCACATAGAAAAAGCTTCTAAAAATTTACAGAAAAGCAATTATTATTATTAGTGACCCCCCCCCCCCCCCCAAAATTTCAAGCTGCGACCGCGCCTGGATGATGGTAGCTAGTCAGGAGGAGGTTGAAATAAGCCTTACCACCAACCAAACCGAGTACAAATTGTACCCCCCTGGAAATCAAACCCGGGACCCTTGCGTCTTACACGGATGGGCGAACCACTAGACCACAGAGGCGGCCTTTTTGCAATAGATTTATCACATCATACATTATAAAACAAAGTTTTCCGCCACATCTGCCTGTCTGTTCGCGGTAAACTCAAAAACGAATGCACGAATTTTCATGCGTTTTTCACCTTTAGATATATAGGAGGAAGGTTTAGGTATATAATTTGTTAAGGTTTTGTGTAAATAAGTTGAAATATAACATAAGCCGAGCGATAACCCTCATTAAACAGACTTTTGGAACGAATGAAGGTGACGACTGGAATGTATTTGTTTTCTTTTTGGGGGTTGTGGAAGGTTGCAATTGGTAAAATAAAAGATGAAATCCAAGAGAAGCGAGGGTGGGTCGCTAGTTATTCATATTTACTTGTTTATACATAGTTTATGAAATCTTAAAAATGATAATGCAAATTTTCAAATGCAAAATTCCAAGACGAGGAAGCGAAGCGCAAGGGCACTACCTAATCTACCTTTTCTCGAAGCGCTTCGTCGTTTTTTTGAACCCTCATATCTTGGGTTTGGAGTATACTAGATAAACAAAATTCTCGGAATGTGATGTCAGTAGTAAACTTATTATATATATAAAGTTTGAATTGTATAGCTTTTATAATATAGATTTTATTGATATCTAAAAAACCCCGATTTCGTCACTGACTCACTCGTGATCATCAAAACTCAAAAGGTACTTCCTGAAGACCTAGAAAGCTGAAATTTGGTATGTAAGCTAGAATTAGGACACAAACATCAAGAAAATTATGAAATTGGACTTTACCCCCCAACCGCTTAACCCTCATAACTTGGGTTTGGATTATACCAGAAGCATAAAATTCTCAGGATATGATTTCTGTAGTAGATTTATTAAACATGTAAAGTTTTAATTGCATAGCTCTTAAACTTTGGATTTTATTGATAGGTATCTAAAAAACCTCGATTTTGTCAAAACTTACTGATAATCATCAAAATTCCAAGGGTACTTACTTCCTGAAGTCCTAGAAAGCTGAAGTTTGGTATGTAAGCTAGTATTAGTTAGTACAAAAACTACAGAAAAATTATAATACTTGAAACTTTTACCCCCTAACCCCTTAAACTAGGGGATGAAAGTTTGTATGCGACTTCCGCAAATTTTGATTCTGAAAAAATGAGACATGAATCTGAAAAATCTTTAAATATTTAGTAAATATTTTTTAGCCTTAGTAGATCACTGTTAAAGTAATTGAAAAAAAGTAGTCATAAAAAAGATATTGTATTCATTTCAAAACTACTTCTTTCATGGCGCAAAACTCGCACGGACTCTACTCTTACCCTTTGCACTACTGTCACATTCTGCGTTAAAGCCTTATATAGAACCTTATATTCATATTCTATATAAGGTTCTTGCGTAAAATAATATCACAGCATAAATGAATTAGTAATACCACAGAATAAAATAATTAACAGTACAAGTACGCTGGTCGATGGTGACCGAATTTTACACGATTTTAGACCACAATTCAGGGGGTCTATTACGAAAAGTTTAATGCGATACACGCAGCTACGTCCGTGCTTCGTTTTGACTGTTTCCTATTACAAATCTTTGAAAATTGAAATATTGCGAAGTGATTGCGTGTGTTTGACAGTTTCTATCTTACGTATCCGACATCGTTCGTTTAGTAGTCTATGGACTACGATAGAAAAATTCAAAATGTTTGATAAAACTACAACCAACGAACTGCGGACGACTATCGTGGCCAAGTGACTGCGTTACGCAATTGCGTACGATATTTTCGTAATAGGCCCCCTGACCCAGGCGCGGTCGCAGCCTGAAATTTTGGGGGGGGGGGTCACTAATAATAATAATTGCTTTTCTGTAAATTTTTAGAACCTTTTTCTACGTGACGTGTACGATTTTGGGGGGGGTCATGTCCCCTGTGACCCCCCCCCCCCTCGGACCGCGCCTGCCCTGACCCCATCTTGCTTTATCGATTTATGGATAGTTACTTACAAAAAGAAGTGAAATCGCAAAAAAATCATTTCATGAATAATGCTGCCAAGACCTCGCACTGTCAAAAAGTTATCAGACCTCATGTAGAGCCAAGCTTTTAACTCTACGCGCCCTAACTCTGCAAGCCCTAACTGTGCCCTAACTTCAAAAACTCCAGCAACACCTTAGTCAAAATACCTTGGCCATTTCGCTATATGGAAACCTTTCTAATAAACAATAATAGTTCTTGTAGTAACGAAACGGCCAAGCCACATATTTTGACTAAGGTGTGGAGTTTTTGAAGTTAGGGCTTGCAGAGTTAGAGCGCGTAGAGTTAGAAGCTTGGCTCTACATGAGGTCTGATAACTTTTTGACAGTGCGAAGTCTTGGAAACATTATTCATGAAATAATTTTGGTGGGATTGGAAATATCCAAAATAAATAAAGAGTCAGTTTTAACTCAGCGCACCTTGAAATGGTCAACCAAATACCTACACTGGTATTTACACCGTAAACGTTACGAATTCTCAGGAAATTGCGAAATCCTAATTAATTTTATCGTCGACTGAAACGGAATGGTTAAAATTCTTTGACTTCTCAAGTCTTAATAATCTCGTAGGCAAAGCTTTTTCAACTGGCAGCCAAATTGGATTGACGTTAAATCTTAATAAAAGGGAACGATAAAAGTATATGCCCTTTATTTCGCGCGTTAGACGTAGAAAATCGCTGTACCTTCTTAAAAAAGAAATACAGATTTCACGCTCCACGCAACTATCTGAGTACATTGAAAATTTACATTTGAACGATGAAAATCAAATGTAATCAAATTGTGTTCTAGACAGCGACAGTCCAGGACCGACCCTTCATAGGGACGATCTACGAGTGTGTTTAAACCCATATTCTTTTAGAAGTTCTATGATTAAAAAATTACTTAATTTGAGTTGAGATTGAGACAAATGTACATGTATGTTAATGAATGAACCAAAAATGGGTAAACCGTTTCTTCGAACCGTCATACTGAACAACTTTCACTATGGTATGTGCTCACACATACCATACAGATACAACAAGTACCTACGGTATCAACTATAATAATTTGCAGTTTCATACATTTTGATATTTTCGTTTTAACTTTTGTTTCGTGATTTCAGAGTCAGTCCCATAGTAAAAGTTGTTTAGTTTGATAGTCCGAAGAATTTGCACTCATTTGATTGCACCCACGCACTCGGCGTCCGATTCGGATCCCGCTCGTCCAGGGTAGTCTCCGACGGCAGAGTGGGGAGTTTGGTGGGTATGAACACAGCTTAATGGATTGTTAAACTATGGAATAGAGCCCCAAATTCATCCAAGAGCCCCACAGAGCCCCACATAACCCCGTTGCTTTACAGGCACGAGATATCAGTGTAAAAAACATTCTCCCTACACAAAAAAGGGTGCTTCGTACTTACGAAGCGAAAAATTAAAGCGACCTACAGACTTCTGTAGGTCGCTTTAATTTGTAGTATGTCATTGTTCGAAGTGGTTTACTATGAGCTAAGTTTTTAATTTTTACTGCAACGTCGTAATTTTGTATCACGTCATGACTCCATTTCACGGGCATGGCGTGACACAAACAATTAAAAGCTTACTAAAATATAAACCTTTAACCACGTAAAATGGGGTTAAGGAAATCGTGATCTAAGCATCCGTAAGTTTTTTTAACAATATATTTTTTACAGGACGGGATTTAATTGATGAGCGTTTTTTTGACTTATCTTTTTTTTTCTGAGGAAAGAAAAAAGAATACCTACCTACATCTTACATACTACAACCTGTTAATGAATGAACCCAAAAAGGAAAAACCGTTTCTTCGGACTTCTTTACTATGGGATGGGACGAACTCAGATCGTAACAAGAAATCAGCTTTTTCATACATTTTGCTATTTTCGTTTTGAAACAGCTAGGTTTTTTTGCAATTTCAGAGTTGGCCCCATCCATAGTAAAAGTTGTTCAGTTTGATGGTGCGAAGAAACGGTTCCCCATTTTGGGTTCATTCACTAACACGTTGTTTGTATATAAAATAGTGGCCACATAATTAAGGACACCAGCCGATTTTCAATGTTTCATACGAACGAGGTAAAATGAAGCCTTGATGGTTCTCCGTCAAGGATTGACCAAGGTCTGATCTGGCCATCAGGAAGTGAATGGAGAAGTTTTGATCAATATTTTTTTTGTTGCGCTTTGTGAAGGTACCTATGTGATATGTGCTGCCAATAAAATGCTATTCTATTATATTCATTTGTAAATAATTAAAATGTATGGAAATCCTGAAATTAATAACTCTGATCCTTAACACTCTTATAATGCTTATCGGATCAGTTGTTGAGGTGTATGACGGTCTGGATCTCCTCCATTCACTCTCTGGATGGCCTTCATCAGATTACACCTCGGTCAATCCCTGGCGGAAAACCAAGGCTGATTAAAAAGCGAGGTGCCTACTATCATACTTAGCCGATTTTTTCAATATTGCATACAATCTGTAGCACAAAGAAAACATTATGAAAATTTATATGAAGAGCGACTAGTGTCCTTAATTATGTTTTTTTTTTTTTTTTTTTATCTTAAATGGGTTTGCTCTTGACCCCAGTCTAGCCCAAAAGCAAAGACAGGGCCTACGATGGAGCGAGCTTGCCCAGAAGGTGCTTATTCACTCTGGCCTTGAATAGAGTCAGGTTGTATGCGCTCGGAAACACAGACGCCGGCAGGGAATTCCATTCCATAGCTGTGCGCATTATAAACGATGTGGCCACTAATTAAGGCCACCTTATATGTTAATTAATTTGTCTAATAATAGACAGACAGACGGACATGGCAAAACTATACGGATTCCTTGTTGACTTGTCTAGGAAACCCTAAAAAGTAATTTAGTTCAGATTTTTTTTATGAAAAACAATAAATTTGCTTCTGAAAACTAGTGCCTTTTGTTAATATTTTCTAATATTTGACAATTACCTCAAACATTTGATCAGATTTGTCCTATGACTGTAAAAACAAACTTGATTCAAAAGCAGCAATTAACAAGGGGTTAAATGGCAGTTAAACCCTTACGGTGGTTTCAGTTTATAAAACGGTTGTAATAGGTAATAAAATTTGTATGTACAACTTGGTCGGGATATAAAGTAATCCTTAGAGGGAACCCTTTTTGGACTTCCTATTACTGTCTTGTTATAAACTGTTCAAATATTAAAAGGGCGCGGCGGACTGCATACTGCGGGACCCAAACGTAGGTACCTACCTGCTTCAGAATCGCGGCGAAGCGCGTAATGATTTACTAATACCACAGAATATATAATAGTACTAACTCGGTTCCCTATGTATTTGCATAAAATTTTAAGGCATAATATGTCATGGCATATTATGATTTCGCCGAATGATGTTTACGCATAATATTATTTAGTCATAACAGCTTATGCATATTTTTTTTAAGCATAACTACTTTAAGCATAATCATGTTTAAGCATAATATTTTTTAGCATAAATTTAAACACGCATAATGTTATTTACGCATATTTTTATAAACAAAAAAATCACGACGTTTAAAATCACGAAAGAACATTTTACCTAAAATACAAAATCCCGAAGCTTAAAAAACCGAAGGTTAATTGAGGGTTACATGCCAGCAGGCCGGTTCTGGCACTTCGCCGGCTGCTGCCGCGGCACGCTCGCTTCGCTCGCTCGGCTCGTGCGTTTGTTGGTTGCAATGGAAACTAACCTCCTCCTCGCTCGCTACGCTCGCTCGTCGTCGCACCTAATAGACCTAAACGTATTTTCGGGATTTTTAACTATGGGCATTTTAACTTTCAGAGTTTCAAACTATCATCAGTCATTTAATAATCGATCTTTCAAGTTTCGGTCTATTGGATATCGACATTAAGGATTTTCGGTATTTTAAAATTTGGTGTTTTATGAGACGATATTTAGGTCGTATGTGTTATGAGTTTTTGGCATTTTAATACAATACCTATATATTTTTGCATGAAAATATATGAGTGCGTAAAAATATTTATTCTTATTGTTTTTGATTTTTATGTCTAAATAATATTAGGCGAATAGACAATATGCCTAATAACATTATGCGAAAACAAATTAGTCTAAATGATAATTATGCTAATATAAATAGTATGCCAAAAAACAATTATGCGAAAGTATTATTATGACAAAAAAGATTATGCCAAATCCGTTATGCCAAATCAAATTAGGTATAAAACAATTATGCGAAAACAAGGGATCCCTACTAACTCCGCACTTTAGTACATTATTGCAAAGGCAGCGAAATAGGCAATTGCCATTTTTCTTAAAAAAATGCAAGGAAATAAAAAAGGGCCTTTACATAATAAATTTAATTAATACCTTAAAAGTTATATTGCTCATGTAGGTTTTAATATGAACTGTATATTTCAGCATAGAATAAATCGCCCATAATGTAGACTGCTTTTTAGTTTTAGCAATTTGATTGAAATACGCCAAAAACACTGTATCGGAGAAAAATTTTGTATTTTTCTCGTTTTTCCAGAACATGAAATTTTCATATACTTTCATATATTTTTCTTTTCATTTCGCTGGTAGCAGGTTTTCCATCGCTAATTTAGCTTCCGATCTTAAATCTGGTGGCACTGGTGGAGTGCAGTCAATGTTCATTTCATTTTCACTTTCAGAATCATCGGACCTCATTTTAATTATTTTTTATTAACAAAATAACAACGAACTCCGCTTTACCGCCAATTTTTTATTTTATTTTACAGTTCGTGCTGAAAGGTAAACGCATCTGTGGCTATACAGCCACGAGAACGCAATGTGTACGATAGATGAAAGAGTTCTAAATTCAAACAACATTGCCGGCGCGCTCACGCACCGGGAAGTGATTTAGGTTTTTCAGTCTACTGTCGTATATGGATACATATTAAATATAAAGCGTGCACATAATGTAATAAAAAATTAGTAATAAAGTCATCTAAACGGACAACGGTCGTTTCACTCCCGATATGGCGACCCTGCCGGCCAAGACAATGTAAACACGTGCGTTGTGCAAGCGCCCGGCGCGCTGCGCCGCGGCCGCTGTGGATGGCTGCGATGCAAGCCACCACAATTAATAAAGACATTATAAACTAACAAAAGTAGAGTAATATTGAAAAGACGTTAAAGTAATTAAAATCATAAAAAAAGTATCTACGAAGTCTACGTGTGTCGTGTACCGTAGATACTCCGAGCCTATGAAAAAATGGTTTCACAAAATGCAGCCGGGAGACGTTCGTTGTCCTGGTCAAAAGTGACAAAATGTTTTGAAGAAAATTATGAAAAAAAGTAGTGTGAGTGCCCGTGAGTAAATCCATCGCTAACAAACACTATAGGTATAAAGTGAAATTGTATTTTTAAAGTGACAACAGTGTTAAAGTAATTTGTCTCTTGTAGTATTTATATGAGTAATTCGATATTTTCTATTTCTAATAATGTTTACGTATTAATTTTATATATAAATTTCAGTAACTAAGAAAATGTATGATTAACTAATATTATGTCATTTTGACGCACAATTATTGCACATAACAATGTTTTACAAATATTAAATTATAAAATACTTCGATTTTTTTTAAAGATAATCTAATCTACTAATAATTTTGTTTCTTTACAATGGTGTTTAAAGTAATTTGGTATCTTGTAATATTATTACAAGTAAGACGATATTCTTTTACTAAAAATATGTAAGTACATATTTTTAGTAAAATGTATGTTTTATTAACTCTAAATCCTAATTAATTAAGTATACATTTGTCGTTTCTCGAGAAGTGTAAGACGACATTATGGATTTATTTTGTCTTTTTAGAAATACGAATAAGATAAATCTTAATTCTTAAAAAAAAATAGGTCAGAGGTCATAAGTTTCGTTGCCTTCTGCAATTATGAAATTCATTTCCAATCGAACAATAACAATACATCATAAGAACAATAAAAGAATACACCTTTTGTTTATCTGTACGAAGTCATGCGACAATTGTTTTAATTTGATAAGGCATTGTTTAACATTTGCCGGACTTCTGAGAAGAAAATGAATTGATTTTGCAAACCAATGCATCTCACTTTGCATTAGGAAGTGTGTGTCAATGAATATTTTTTTGCAATGTGATGAATGGAAATCGAATAGTTACCAACGTTAAGAGTTATGCTATGCTTAGCAACAGTTCTCGAAATATTCTTGAAACAGGGAAAGGCCTACCCTTAGTTTCAGAAATATTAAGAAAACCAAGCGATTTTTAAAAGGAAAAAGTGAGGCTAAATATGGAGATGAATAAGTAATGGAATAAATGACATGGATTTTTTCATACAAATAATAATGCTTATTAATGATGAGTGGTAACGTCATTGAGATAATGTTTGATATAAAGTATAAAATAAACAACGTTAGACCCGAGCGGATTTCGTTGATTTATTTATACTCATGTAAGCGATAATAAAGATATACAATGTGAAATGTATTGTATAAAACTGGGATATATTTTGAATACCAGAAGATAATTTTGTTTAATGAAACGAATGGAGTACGTATACTAATTATTAACTTATTTTTCTTTAATACCAGAAGATATGTTTTGTAGTAAATATGATGAAACAAATGGAGTAAAGTGATAATAACTAGGATATATTTTTTTACCAGAAGATGATTTTTTTTTATTAACTGAAGGAGTTAATAGACAGATAAATAGATTTTTCAAATAAAATAATCTGAATGTTTGAAATTAGATACTTAAGTCATACATAAGTTATGTTTTTAACATAGACATAGAAAATTTTTCGCTACGCTCAAGTAGACGGACTATGGTGCGAGTGAGAAACCGATTCTTACGGCTTATGCGGTGTGTGAGAAAGAGTTAAAAGAAAATGACAGCAGAACCTAGTTTGACTTCATTTATCATCTTTTATTATCTTGGGGAAAAGCGTCCGTTCGATTATTATGTGATTTTTATCGCGATCGGGTCGATTTGGCTCTTATAACTACATAAATCTATAATGGTGTCGTGTTCTGTGTTAAATTGTAATGTTATTTACAACAAAAACCCAAATAAACACTCATTTCACAGGTAAATAAGATTGTACAAGTACCATTTTCATATTTCATATTTTAGTTGAATATATTCCCAAACCTACTTAGTAATACACTAATATCATGCTATTAACCGCCTATTTTCTAAATAAAGGCTAATTTGTAAACATTATGTGTTAGATAAAAAGATATTATGTCCGTGAACTTGACAAAATAAGGCGTAGAGATTGATCAAAAATTATTGATATCGATACTCATGTCGATGATTTCCAATATAACTTTGTTTGTCTTTGTGAACACTGATAGTTTTATCTAAAGCTGCTTTTAACCGACAGTTTTCAAATGGTAAATTATACCTACTTAAGTACTAATTTAACAATATTTCCAGGTTTCCTGTAAATCCAGTGATTAAGTTACTGGATAAATGTCATAAATAGAATAGACTGGGAGCCCTTAAAGGAGACTTTAAGATTTTTTTAAAATAAAATTGTTCAAAATTTTGTTTGTGTTTTATTTATTAGAGCAATAATACATTAAGGTTATCGACAACCTAAAATGGACTTCAAGGCATCTCTAAAATTCACGCACACGTTTACAATTTTCACACACTGGCTCATGTCACTTTTGGTGTTGTTAAGGAGAGGGAAATTAGAAGGCTCAAAGTAAATACAAATAATTATAATAAAAATAAAACTAACCAAATTACAGCGAAGACCATTGAAGAGCAATGACAGATCAAAAAAAGCCAAAAGGTGACAGAGGAAAAGAGAAAATACAAACAACTAAAAAGTATTTACATGTCCGGCCCGATGGCCAGTTCGTAACAGGTGTTGCAGCCTGTAACTACCCCTATGTTATGATGATATATTGATATATATACGAAATTTTATATTGAAGATGGTGATGTTAAAAAGTTGAAGACTCGCTACCCTACTACCAATTTGCTAAGCTGTTTGATAATCTTTTAATCCTAGCTTTTATATAACCTAACACATACCTAACTATAATCTCTACTTAAGGTGATTAACCGCTCGTCGGCTTTAAACCTAACAATGCCTATTTATGAATTGATTAAATGTTTGACCTAAGTTCTGCTTGGTTTTACTTCCTATAACCCTATTCTAATGATGTGACCGAATATGCTACTGATTTGGCTTTTGTATGTGTGAAAGGGCTCGTGACTTCTAGCGATAGGACCCGGTTGTAAGCGTAGGCCCATGTTCTTGAGTACTGCTGTCTGATTGCTAATAAATACTAACTCTACACGCTGAATTTAAATTATCTATGCTCTGTTAATTAATAACCTAGGAATCTATTACAAAATAATGAAAATTACTTCGCTTGATTTTAAATAAAATAGAATGTTATAAAATTATTTTTCTACATTAACTAACCCGAACCCTATACAATTCTCTTAACTTTGTGAAGTATCTTTGTTTGCTTATCAGCTGAAATAAATGCCTATTCCATTATAAGGAGCGCTATGCCTACCAGCTCTATACCTACTGCTAGTAAAAGTGTGAACTATGCTAAACCTACTACCAAGATGATAGTTAATAATTAATTAGGAACTAAATTGAGATATGCAATTGGTTGCTATAAGTGATAAAGGGAAAGTGCGATGTGAACTGTGTGATTTCTAAAGAATTAGCTATAAAGTATCTTTTACCGATGCCGAATATTTATTGCTTTCATTTCTGTGGTTATGCTTAAATTGTACTATTAGTCATTACTAACTTATAAGCTGGGTTGAACGACCCCTAAAAAGAAATAATCATTTAACTAGCTTCAGAGTAAGATTATCAATAAATGGTTAATACTAGTGGTTTATTCTGACGGAATTCCACTCATCATTTCCTATTATAATGTAAAACCCAATACTGAAATTTCTATTATGGAACTTAATTTCTTATTTTTATGAGATAATATTATTGCTAAACCTTAACTTGATATGCGGATGTTATAAGAGTTAAGCAGAAGATATAAGAACAACACTACAGTTTCATTGTGAGTATGAGTAAGTATCAAATGTTATATCAGTCGAATAATTAATCAGTTGTGGAAGATCATTTATTGCCATCGGAAAGTATATTAGTTCGTTACCTATCTTCAAGTTTAATGAGTTTATATTTATGGTAGAAAGTAACCAGTGTGTTTTTCCGGCTAATGGTAATGGCACCACCCCGCCATCACGATAGGTCTCGACACCAGACTGGGACAACCTTCCCCCGGAACAGCCAGTTACTTTCTTACAAGCTTTATTATGTATTAAATATATTAAAGTCCATAGTCTATGTTAGTTTGTATTATTTCCAACTAAAAAGAGGACAAAGCAGAAAGCGCTTACAAGCGATTTACCAAATTTTCACAATTGAAATATTTCCTTTTCAATGTGATGGCTGATATAAAATTAAATTTAAGTTATTTTTTTTTTATATATTGAACCAATTCTAAAGTTGACTTACTTTATGTCTCACGAATTCAATCTTACAATCCATGACAAAATTATGGGAATTGGTAAATCTTTTTTGTTCTGAAGGAAAGATTTATTAGAAAAAGGGACAAGATGTATGTACTAAGCAATAAATAACCCTCCTACACTTTACTTTCGCAAATTCTAAGTTTAGCTAAAATACTTCGACGCTGTGTTGTTAAAATGGCATCGAAGGATTTGTTTTAAGATGGAAACAATTTGATGTTAGTTTCTTCCAAATTGAAATGATCAGAAAACCTCCAGATCGCACCTGTGTCGACGCATCAACTGAGCACCAAAAACAAGTATTTTCGCCTGTATTCACTATATTATAACGGTACTGTTAGTGGTAAGAATTTAATGACATTTTCTTCCAGCCACTTCGTCACTTGTAAAATAAAATTTCATCTTAGTGGTTTTTATATGATCTCCACGAATCAACCTGGGAGAAATCATACATACCGGCCCTTCCTAACGACCAAAGATTTATTTCACTTCACAAATTATTAAATAGCTGAGTTATCACAAAGACAAAATAAATCACTATTAATGCGGCTTCACACGACACTTGTGATTATTTGATTTCAAATCTGGTGGTTCATATGACCAACCCAATTCAGAAATTTTACTATTATCATACTTTAGTAATTTACTGATTTATTAAATCGTTTACTTGGCTGGCTTTAGCATAAAAATAATTAATTAACACTCACTTGATTTTCACAATCGACGCCATTTTGTACAACCAAAACTCAACACAACACTGCAGATATTTTAAAAGGTTTACTGAGAATTAAATAGTATCATGGATTTGCTAAAATATCTTAGTAGATCTATTGATCTGCCGATAATAACCCTATCTGAGAGATCTAAAATCATGATTTTCTTTATTTAGGTGATTATCTTTGATCCGCCATTTTGAAAACCAAGCGTCCATTTCGTCCATGACAAATTTAACATTTAATTCTTACATAAAAATACCTATTTCTAGCTCAAGTTACGGCAGCCATTTTGTGCGCTCCGAATTGCATTTTTCCTAACTACAAAATATTTCGGCCATTTTGTCGAATCACGCCTAATCGTTACCCCTAGCCTGCTCGCGACGTCTAAACCAGCCTTTTTGTCATCGAAACCCTATATGCTACACTTTTCTGTTTAGAAATTTCCAAAAATCGTTCTCCTATATAAAATATGTTCTTGCCTAGGTTTTGACCTACCTAATCATATTTTCGTTTCTTCAACATGGTCGCCGAACCGTTTACACACCTATTTCGCTCTATTAACAGTCAACTCGAACCACCTTTCATCACAAAAACCCACCCAATTTTTGTGATGCCTACTTAACCTTCGCGATACTAACCTTCATCTATCCTACAAGATTTTACCTGCCTAACCCAGACTAAATGAGAACTTCCTATGCAAATTGTGTGACGCTTACCTCGTCATCCGGAGCCCCGTTACCTGGACAGTTTGAGCAAGCAATACTCCCTGACCACCTAGTGCTTGACCGTGCCGAAGATGGATGGGAAGGAGCCATCTTCGGTCCCTAGCATGAGGTATAGCATAATCATGTACTTAAGGACTTGACCAAGGACCAGAATTACATTCTAACGACCTCACTTCTACGACGTCTGTCATCAGCCACGTCACACATGATTACACTATGTGACTTAACTAGGCAATCAACGAGTTGATGCCCGCTTATGAAGTCACACTCATAAGCTCTCAGTTACCTCATTGCCCCCCCAGAAAGTCCATTACGGATCGCCCCAATATGACACAAATTTTCTAGTAATTATTCTAAATAGAATCTCCCTTCCCACATTTTATTTCATTTAAATTAACTTTAATTTAATCTGATTTTACTAATTCTGGAATTTACTTGGAACAGCTACTATTTGATGCAACCTTTGCAAATAGAATTATATATTTCAGTCAAGGCTTAATTTTTACCATTTTAAAACCCTGCTTGAAATATTTCCCCAAAGAAAACTTGCCCCGATTGCAAGGCCTAAACAATGGACTTTCCTAAATTCACTAATTTGCTGACTTCTTCATATGTGCTTGAGTATAAAAAGAACTTGTTCTATGGCGCTTCTTACAGAGGGGAGGCAGAGATTCGTCTTCTTCTCGGCAGGTGGAAAAATGAGAGCGAGAATAAGCTCGTCGAAGCTTTTATAACCTAACCCCCACCCATTATTTTTCAAAGCGTCCCCTAGCTACACATAATTCCTAGTATTCTATTGTTTGTATCCTTAATGTGCCCTGCCACAATCTATTTCCCCAAAATGCTGGGAAATTTTCCACTAATTGACTTACAAAAATTGCCTAGTGCATTTAGTCCCCCTAAGTACCTGTAAGATACTTTAGATAAATAAATAAATAAATAAATATATATGTTCTTTTTTTGACAATCACCCTCAAATATTTAAATTACGTGAACATTTTACAAATACAAAGATTAGTAATTACCTCCGTACTTAATAATTAATTTTGTTTAATCTAGAGTTTACAAAGATCCTCAAGTAAATATATATTATATGACACAAGCAATTTAATCTTTCCTGTATGTTTGAATAAATCTTTTGGTCTAATCAATTTCGTTAACCTTCAAAGAAGACCCCTTATAATCAATAAATCCGCTATCATACTACTTTTATTATTTACGATTGATGCATGACTCTATTCATAATATTAATTACTCTTTGCGCCACCCATTTATTTATTCTATTTGCCAAAGAACGTTTCGTTACTGGCCAACTTATTTTTTTTTTTCATATAATTTCATTACTATGGGTATTTTATGATTTTATACTGGTATCATTTTTTTAAATCTTGGCGCCACCATTCTGAGCTATTATTTGCTGACTCTAAAGTTAACTCCCCCAGATTCACGCGTTACGATTGGCTAAACACCAACTCAATTCATCTCCTTTTATGGTCACAAAACGCTTTGCAAGCTTACGATTGGCTACCACGAACCTCTCCCTTCATCTCTTGTTTATGGACAAAGAGAATGTAGAACGTTCCGTTTTTCCATATATATATTTTTTTGTCCAATTTTCTTACAACTTTTTACTAGTTATTGTTCTGATTTAATTATTTTCTTATTACAAATATAATCATTCATATTCTTTCTTTACTTTTAATATTAAACTGATTTTACTTTATCTATAATCCAGAACTTAACCGAAAGATTTGCGTTCCGTTACACACTGGTATCACACACATTTATTTGCTCTAGCAAGTATGCTTACAAAACTTCCATTTTTCCAAATTTTAAATGTTATTCTACCTAAACAGTGATTAACTTTAATTATCATTTATTTATTTTGTAATTTTATAATCATTCGTCTCTTTTCTCTTAATTTATTAATGGTATAAATTTCCAAAGATTATTTTTTTTTTTTTTATAGAGTAGACTTTCTCGATGGAATGTCAGTTTTTAGTTCCAAAAACGTCCACCAAATGTCAAATACATTTGTCTATACCAAGTGTCAGACGATCTGTTTATTATTGTTGAAACATATTTTCAAGTTATTGAATTACCATAAAATTATCTGTTTTTTATATAGAAATACGGATATTTTGTCAATGTTGAATTTGCATATTGCAATCATAAGCTTATAAAGTGCATATGAACAATGGATTTGTGTTATAAGAACATCGTTCTATCGTCAGTGCAACTATATTTTGAATGCAGGATGAAATGCAATATAACCTCACAAATTGCATAAACAACCATTCTTTTAGTAAAATGAAAATAACCACCCTCTTCATGGTAAGTTATTCAATGAATTTATTATTTGATTAATCACATAACTTTACTTATTTGTGTTTACAAATATTTTTCCAACCCTGGATTTTTTTGTATTTTTTACAGACCTCTAACTAGCCATAAATTGTGGACCCTCTGGAATGTGATAAAGAAGGTATCCGACAAAGAATAAGACCTACAGAAATCATGAAAACTAACCCCTGCATAAGTGGAATACTTAAAGTTTGTATTTTGCCCGCTTCCGGATCAATATTTGAGATAAAAGAAACATGTTCAATTTTGAACTGTTACAAGCCAAGCGAACTCTGTTCGTCTATTCCAGTGGAATATTATGTTTATGGTTTTTAAGAAGTTGTACTTAGCTATTTGTAGGTTTTTTATCATTATTTTTTAATGTCATTTTTGTCATTGAATTTTAAGTTTTATACTGAGTAGGAATAAGTTCAACTACAGGCACCTGTTTTACCTAATAGTACTTAGTTAAATATTGTGTTTGTGTAGCAAGTTAGTAATCTATGCTTTGTCTACCTGTTGTTAAAAAAAATGCACAATTATTGTTTAATTTTTTCGTTACTTATAGATTGAACTTCTTTTTCTGTTTTTTTTTATTACCCCGGTGGTGTCGTATATGGATACATATTAAATATAAAGCGTGCACATAATGTAATAAGAAATTAGTAATAAAGTACTCTAAACGGACAACGGTCGTTTCACTCCCGATACTACGTAAATATGATACTTCGCGTGTTCTTCATTCAAAAGTAACGACAATATTTTTGCGCATGTTTAAGAAAAACTTTTATATTAGCCTACTGCTCGCGGCTCACTCAGCCTATCCATGGCCGAGGGTCATGAGTAAAAAAACGTAAACTGAAGTCTTACGTAGTTATTGCTTTCTCTGTGGCCGAGGGATATCACTCACCGCGCTGATGCGAGCGACAAGCGCACCAAAACACGAACAAGTCAGTTCTTAACTCTTTACTACTTTTGACGTAAAACATCCCCAACTTTGTAGGTATTGGCTCCGTGCACGCTTTTAGCGCCACCTAGCGTGTTGCAACTTTGTTGGCTCTGACCTGACCGTTTTGACGTTTTGATATGTAATGGCGGCATTGTGACAAAATGTTAAAAAATACTATACATATTGTGTTATAAATGTAAATTTCAAAATTACTATGATTTGGGTAAACAAAGTGTTGTGAAATCATTTTTGGTCATTTAAATTAAAAATGGCAAGTAAGATCTATTCAAGAAGAGTGTTTTATTTTGGTTATATCAGGGTTTGTTTACTTCTTTTTCAGTTGTAGATTTTGTAAAACAAGAAGATAAAGCTACTTTAATAATTTTACTAAGTGATAATAAACATATATAATTGTTCCTGTATCGCTTGTAATAAATTAAATATCGTTTTCAAGCAGATTACAGAGCCTTAATTATTTCTACTTTTTGCCACCATGAGCGCTGCGATAGATTATTATACCTTCGCACCCTCCCAATACATCACCTAACATTATTTCCAGATAATAAAATGTTCACACAAGTAGGTAACTAACTTATAAATACAATTACGCTCAGCTCATTTAGTAGGTAGAATTATTTTATATTATTTAGTAATTTCATAGTATATTCATCGACATAATGTCGTTTTCTATGATATCGGCAAGTAGCGACATGGTAGCGACTAGCCAGTAGCAACTTTAACGATTCACGAGTTGTATCGGTTGAAACAGAGCTACGCGACAGAAAGAGAGGCGCTTCGTAGGTGCTTATAATATCATTAAACATATCAGGCACGCAGCGCTGTGCAATTAGAAATTGTACTTTATTGCCGTGCAATTAGAGTAGCTTATTATTTGAATATCCTCGCGCCGATGGGCTTCTGTAGGTTAGTACTAATCCCTACTTACAAAAGAAAGGTGGAATACAAGACAAAAAAGATAATAGGTAATATTATTTAAAAATAGAAACACATATCGTTTTAGTATTAATATATAATATCACAAGCTTTCGCCCGCGACTTACAGTACAGTACATTTTTACTGTTCCCGAGGGATGGACGAAAGGTATCTACCCTATATCCTTTTTTGTACCTACTCCTGACGACGTGTCCGCATTTATGATGATACGTGAAGGCGTAAAAAACAAATTGAATTTCACATTTATAATATTACCAAGGATGTAAAGATTCTGTACCCACGATCATCTATGTAGAAAAAAACGCGTGTGAGCAGTATCTAAATATAGACTTTTTTGTCGATTAAGTTTTTCGAAACTTCAAAATGGCGGAGATATGGGGTTAATTTTCAGTCATTCGAAAATGTCACAAACAAACGCTAGATCTACAGAGCCACTAGTTATTTTTGTAGTGAATTACGTATAACGCTATAAGTATAAAATTGATTGTTTTTATACGTATGTATAGAACGTAAAATAATCAAAATCAACGAACATCGAAATCAGAGACTTTTAGAAAGCCCATTTTTTTTAATTTACTGTTCCAAAACCCGAAAGTTTGTATTTATTTTATACGTTGCCGCCGCCGCATCGCGATAAATCTTTTTAATGAAATGACTCGCCAGATTGGTGAACACGTAAAACCAGCTTATGTTATCGTAAAAGCAAGACGTACTTCGTTAATACATCACTAAAACAATGGACAGTATTACAACCGAGGAAAGGATAATAAAAGATACATAGGTATACGAGCAATATCACACCCTAGACACCCGCTAACATGTACAACACTGAGCAAGTAATCACTACGTTTTAATGCACAAAATAAATAACGTTCTAACAATCATAGAGTACGTAATTTATAATTAATAAAATATTGAAAACATTTGTATTGTGTACCTCTAAGTACCTTACATAGCGATTAGCTGTGAGTTGAGTAACTAATACCCAAACATTAAACTTTCACATTTATAATACTATTTAACTCTGTAGAGCTGTAGAATTCTCGTTTGTAACGTTTTTGATAAGGCTAAATTATGATTTCTCCCCATATCTCCGTCATTTTGAAAAAATATGAAAAACTGAATCGACAAAAAAGCCTTATAGAAACTGCTCACAAAACACCGTGTCGTATTGGACTTTAAAATAAATGCCATTTTCACAATAAATATCGCATAAACCTCCATAACTATATCCATATCGATTTTTAGTACATCAGAAGGTTTGTTAATATTTCTTACTTATGTTATTACCTACTTTATGTTTTAAGTCGTCTATTACTTACCACGTTTTATCACACATTTCAATTATATTGTTTTCTTGTTTGTTTGTTTGTTTGCATACGCTTTTCCGCAAGTTTGCAAACGATTTTATATTAGCTTCCCAATGAGCTAGAGACTTGAAACTTTGAACACGTATGCTAAACAATTGATAAATCTTACAAAATGCGCCTAGGTTTAAAATGGTTATAAATATTTACAGAAGAATTTATTTTATAATTTTTTGTCTGTTTTGCTGGTTAGTTTTTTATGTTTTAGTACGATTTTTATATTTTTTAGTCCGTTTTAAAAACGTGTTTATATAAAAAAAAGTTTTAATATTATTGATCCGCGTATACAGGGTCATTTTGTATTTACCATCCAAATTTTGAGGATGTGTTCAGTCCATGCAACTGAACAACTTTCTCTAAGGTACACATGGTCAAATATGTAAAATAAAAATTGACTTTCCATACAAATCGAAGAGATTACGTGATCAATTTAGTATTGGATGACCAAAAATTTTTTTGCGAAATTTGACATGTTTCTTAGAGAAAGTTGTTTAGTTTCATGGACTGGACACATCCTTAAAAATTGGATAAGTTCAAAATGACCCGATATACAACGTGTAACAAAAAGGGGGTATCAAACCGAAAGGAGGTCAATGTACTCGTGAATCTGAACACAGCAGAAAAAAAATTGAAATCGAAAAAGAAAATGTTGGGTCTCTCCATAGAAAATTTGAATTTGCCGCCAACATTTTGTATGGAGAGTTAAAAATTTTTTATTTTATTTGATTTTTTTTTTCTGCTGGAATGTATTCAATTTCACGAGTACATTGACCTCCTTTCGGGGTGATACCCCCTTTCTGTTACACGTTGTATATAGCTCCATGGGATTACTTTTGTCTCAGCACCAAAAGGATGTTTTTAATGTAGCATTACTAACATTCGTGCGGAGCAGTTGGTTACAAACTAACAGTAATTTTAATTCAGTTTAATGTTTTAGTTTTAATTCATCTACATTAGAAAGGAATTCGTGAAAAGTGGATAAAAAAAATAAACGCAACGCTATTTTGGAAGATAAAAAAAAGTCAGACGGAGCCATATCAGGTAAATACGGTGCTTGGTCGTGAACTTTTGTTGAATTTTTTGCTAAAAACTCTTTCACTATAATGGCTGTGTGTGATGGTGCATTATCATTTTCCATTGTAAAAATCGCCGAGGACTCAAAACTATCACCAACAAAAAGTGTAGTTTAAAACAAATTAAATGACAGATCCCGCTCAAATTTTGCACGCTTAATCAGTACAGTGCTGCCAACATGCAGTAAAAAAATTAGAACGACCTCTTTTACGCGGGTCTTTTTATTAACATATTCCCGATACTTTTTACACAGAGTAGTATGTAACAAAATTTTAAATTACTCTTTAATTTTGCTTGTATGATTGCCAAATTCATAGAAAAAAATTACTCTTGCCAAATTGTTCCTCCTACCCCGTGTTTTACGTTTTGACATCTAATTAATTTGTTTTTGGTTTACTAGCTAGTTTAATGATCGTAGCGATATTTGTGTTGTAATACGGGAACTAATTCGTAATTCCTGCTTTATCGACACATCGCTATGGAGAAAAACTACGATGTTTCTTAGTTAATGCTGGGTGTTTCTCTTGCCACACCTGACCTTATCTACACTTCTCAAAGGAAAACATGTTACATTTCGTTTTCAAACTACCTATACCGCTTCTATGAATTAAAAATCTTGTCAATAACGCTAGTAACTAAAATATGTTTTCAAGAAATATTAAGATAAACTTACAAATAATATGTTTCCATAACTTTCGACATTAGAAGCATTATGTCGGGTGTATAGATCTGACCAAAATTCTTTTTAGTAAATATTAGCGTAGAACTATTCTGTAGTATTGCGATAATAGGCTGTTGTTTCTCTTTCTATCAAACTGATCGTGGTATTTCTATCTCTTTCCGTAAACAAAATACACGCATGCATAAAATCAGATTTACGCACTTTTTGAAATGCCTTGGAGGCATAATCTTTTACGTTTACCTACATCTTTATGCACTAACTATTATAACTAGGAGCTGTATGTCAATTAATTTAAAAAAAATTGTTTATTATTCATTAAGAGTGATTCTTGTCATTAGATATAAAAGGTGTCTGTTTACCAATAAAAAAAGAAAACTGATTTATATGCTCAAAAGTTATGAAGAGAAAAGTTTGTCAGTTTTGTTTTTGTTCTCCTGAAAAGTTGGAGTTTTATTATGTTAATACAAACGACTTAACATACATACATCCGACCTTATGCATCTGACCTTATGCTGTCGAGAATTAATTTCGTGTTACGAAGGTCTTTTTTCATTATCCTCATTTTTGGTTAGAAACAGGAAACAACAATCTAAAACTTTTCGAAGTACAGGAAAGCAAAGTAACAAATACTTATACTACAATAAGAAGCTGAGCAAAAGAAGTGAGTTTATTTAACGAAATACTTTTTTTACCTTACTACATTTTGTTTAGTTTTTCGTCCTTCAAAACTGTGGCCTAGCGGGTTGTGAATCAACCCAACAATCTAATATTTTCATTATATTAATCATCTTAAGAGCGTGCAGTCTGCACACTAGCGCCGCCATTGGAAATAAAATCATAGTGCTTAAATAAAAAAGAAATTATGAATTATCTCTCTGGAGTGCACTCCGAACAAGCTTTGCGGTACTTTTTATCACTTAAGCAATATTTTCTAGCCTGTTGTTTAGTTATATGGACTTTTATTGCGAAAAGTGGCCACTTTTAACAATAAAAGTCAATTAAACTAAACGACAGGCTAGAAAATATTGCTTAAGTAATAAAAAGTACCGCAAAGCTTGTTCGGAGTGCACTCCAGAGAGATAATTTACAAATTTGTCTTTATTTAAGCACTATGATTTTTTTTCTAATGGCGGCGCTAGTGTGCAGACTGCGCAGCCTTAATATAAAAATAGCATTGTGAATGCAAAAAATCTAAAAAGTTAAAATGATTTAACTTCTCAAGGGCTGAAATAATACGGGAACGGGAACAGGAACGCGAAACGGGTACGGGAACGGGGCATGAACGGGTTATAGATATCGTACTAATATTATAAAGTGAAAGTAACGGGATATGGATATCCTACTTATATTATAAATATGAAAGACTCAATTAATGTAAAAACGACTGAACGGATTTGGAATAGCACACAGGTCACTTTTTATCCCGGTCAAAGGTTCCCTAATGTCCACGCGAACGAAGTCGCGGGCAAAAGCTAGTATTTCATAAAATTAGGCTAATTTATCCTCCTAGATATTTATCTATATAGTGAGAATATTTTACTACTTGGGAATTTTCCCAAGTAGTAAAATATTCTCACATTACATACACTATAATTTTCTCGAAAAAAATCTAATTAGAAACCATCATTATGCTATGACTTCGGAATTACGCTGAAACTTTGCTTCTTTAAGATTTCATTAGATTACTTGGAATTCGGGAGAAAAATTCATATGCTCTAATAAAACAGAAATTCTTATCCAGAGACTTTTCTCATACTTTATTCAAACACTTTAGGGAAACAAACGCAATTATACTGAAATGCTTAGGTTCATCTATTCTTTTTATATATTAAAACACAAAAGAAGTTAAATTTCCTTCCTTGGGTAGATACAAAATGTTAATAATGGTTTAAGTATCCATACGTGGATGCGTGTTAGCTGTAAAGAGGGAGAGAAAAATTTAAGCTGGAATTGTGGAGTGTAAAACTCAGTTCCGACAAGACTAGGGTTGCCAACCCTACTATAATAATATAGTATCCTACTATATTGAAGGCTCGCCTACTATATTTTTTGAAAAAATATACAGTAGGCAAAATTACTATATTTTTCAAGTGAAAAAATTAAACAAAAGCAACAAGAAATATTACTTAAATGCACATAATTATGTAATTACATAATATTTATTTGTGATTATACACTTGTCTTTATGGTTGTAGAATAAATTATGAAAATAATAGTTCTTACTTAGGTATGAAAAATGCTACTTCTTTAAAATCCTCCATACAAAACGGCAACCTACTAAATTTTTTAGGACTTTTTCGACATCTACTATATTTTTACACTAAAAATCTTGAAACTACCATATTTGATCCAAAAAAACCATTGACCTGCATATGTTAAATAAAAAAAAAATTTCATGTCAGTGAAAAAAACCCTAGGCAAGTCACAAGACACTTCTCCGTCAGGACGGAGCTCCGACAAGCTCGATCTCCGACAGGACAGTGCTCCGACAAGCTCAAGCTCCGACAGGACAGTGCTCCGACAAAACGCCGCTCTTACAGGACATTTATTTCCGTCGACATCTACTGTTTGGAAAAAATCCAAACAGTAGATGTCGACGGAAATATGTCCTGAGAGCGGCGGAGAAGTGTCTTGTCGGAACAAAGTTTTATACACGAAATTTTCTTCTTTCAACTAGAAATACTGAAATTTTATTTGATTTTAAAGTTATTGATATTTACTTTTTGATGTCAGATTTAGGTTATAAGTAATCATAAATTTTTGTTGACTTCAAAGAGATTCTGTGAAGTCACTGATTTCAACTAGTAGGTATTAGGTAAGTACAATACCTGTCTCCGAAATCACATTACACATAGTTAAGTATAAAATAAATAATTTTAAAAATATTAAAAATGGGGATGGGGATTTCTTTAATTAAAAAATATTCCACAGAACGGGTCCGCCGATTGCAATGACACTAAACTTGTTATGTAGGTAACTTTTTAGGGTTCCGTAGCCAAAATGGCAAAAAACGGAACCCTTATAGATTCGTCATGTCTGTCTGTCTGTCTGTCTGTCTGTCTGTCTGTCTGTCTGTCTGTCTGTCTGTCTGTCCGTCCGTATGTCACAGCCACTTTATTCCAAAAGTATTAGGACTACATAGTTGAAACTTAGTACGTATGTGTATTCTGTAAACCGCTTTACGATTTTTAGACAAAAATAAAAAAAATAAAAGATTAAGGGGGGGCTCCCCATACATGGAACTGAATCTGAAAATATTTTTTTTCATCAAACTAATACTTGTGGGGTGTCTATAGATAGGTCTTTAAAAATGACATTGAGGTTCCTAAGAATATTTTTTTTAAAGTCAACCGTTTGAAAGATATATGCCGCCAAAGTGGTAAAATGTGTGTCCCCCCCCCTTTAACTTTTAAAGTAAGAGGGTGAAAAATCTAAAAAAAATAACAACTATAGATCTTAATAAACACTTTCAACGAAAATTATTTTGAACGAGATACAGTAATTAGTTTTCGAGATATAGTACATTTTCAAAAACCGCAAATATAACTTTGTCATTCATACAAACACTGTGGAAAACAAAGTTATTTTTTCAGACGAAAAATGATAGCGGTATTAAAATATGGTATGGTATAATGTACCTACGGAACCCTACTGCGCGTGGCCCGACACGCACTTGGCCGGTTTTTAGTTTGTTAGGGCAGTCGTGTTTTTATTATTTTTTAAATTAGACTAGAAATCAACCGTATACTTTACGAAAAATACTAAAACCTTCTACAAGTACATAGCTAGCAAGGGTCACGTACTTAAACTCGAAGCAAAGCAAAGTACTTGCGTTGCGGGGCACCTCCAAAAATCACAGTAATATACCAGGCGACCCTTTTAGGTCCCGCCTGACCTCCTGGCTCACGTCCGAAACGTTTGGCCCTCCTTTCATTAACTGAACTACAAGATGGAACTATCTTGAGGGTAATAACATTAATGCCTGCTGGAGGCCTGAATTTGTCCCTTCCATTAATATTTATACAGCCATTAGGTACTTCATATTGCGGCAAAAAATAATTAATCAAAGCTCTATCTTGGCATATTACACTTTCGTTAATTACTAATTTATTGTTTTTACCACGATTCTTTTCATTCTTATATTAAACAAACAAAAATTACTAGGTCCACGACCAATAAATTCAGAAAATACTTTTATTCTATTCCAGGAGTGAGCTCGCAAAAAACCTTTGATACTTATCTCCACATTTTAGTTTACATCAGTTTAATATGCAAGTTCACGCTTTCGAGAGCATAGTAATTATCACGTAGATCCTCATAAATCTTTGTAACATTATTATAGCTGTATAACAACCTCATTTTAGTATCATTGTCTTGAGACATTATTGTACCTTGTAAATTGACTTTATACTTAGATACTTAAATTAGGTTTGTATTCCAGAAGACAAGCTATCATAGTAGGTACCAATTAAACTTAATACCAAAAAGCACCCAAAAAGTATAATAGGACTAATAATTTTAATAAACATGGCTGGTTGGTTATACAAATATGTAGGTCATCTAAAAATATACAGTAATCTACTTTTTCTTCAAACAAAGCTTCTGATACCACGACAGTGAAACTTATTTTGTTGATACATTTAGGGTTTCGTGCCGCAAAAGGATAACGGAAACCACCCGCCGTCAACGATGGGGTGACGGCGTCGATATAACAAGGAGCCGTCATAGCCGTCATCCCTTCCCGTTGACGTCCCGGTAACGGCTGCGGTGGATACATGACATAGGATCATTCCGACCAACCGCGACTTCGTCTGCGTGGTTTGCTCCAGTTCCTAAACGGGATTTTATTTATAGGTGCCGGCACGAATCGTGAGCTGTGAGAGTAATTGGAGAGGATTACTTACGGAGTCGCCACGGCAGCACACCTAAAAATGACTTCTGCGCATTAAATGTCACCGCTCAAGATCCGTGCCGAGCCCTGTACAATCCCAGTAATAATATATGCAGGTATAACCTACCTAGTTTCGCGCCAAAAGATAGTCTTTCCATCCCCATCAAAATTGGTTCAGTGGGTCGCGCTTGAAAAGGTTACGGCTACATGACTGGACCGGGAGTTCGATTGGAACTAATACCTCGTGACACTAACCATTTTAACAACTGTGATCTGGAGACGTAGCATGACGAAACTGTATTTTTAAACATACATCCAAGAATCTTATATTCATATTCTACATCAATGTAACTTTTTAAAAAAAGATTTTCTAACCATCGGTATGTCACTGGCCTGGCAATTCGACGCGAACAAAACCGTGATGCTAAGCGCAATGATTCGAACTGCTTCGACAAAAAATACCGCCTGTCCCACTTAGGGTAACCATATCTCAGGATTTGTCCCGAGATCTCAGGATTTTTGGACTGTTCTCAGGATTGCGGGCGGTTTTGCAAATCTCAAGAAATCTCGTGATTTTTAGAATTTTCAATAAAATACGTGCATTTCAAAGATCTTTTGAACAAAAAGTTAAACTAATAAAAAACTTTGGTAATAAATTGCACAAAAATAATAAATATCGACAAAGAACTGATAAAGTAGGTATTAATAGAAGGGATCTAGTCCCATTATTGAGTTCCCATGATGGGACATTTGGCACTACTTTCATCCTAGTACAGCTTTCCAACTCAGACATGATTCGGTATCACGTAGGTACAGTTAATACTGTCAATACAATAGAAACAAAACATCTAATGCATTTTTAGAAAGCTTCGACTTTGTTCTGAGTGAGTAATTTCATAAAATTAAACGCAGCGTTTTGCTTTAGCCATCCCTTGACGGGTCATCGGGATATCAAAAAACCAATAAATCCAAACTAACAATTCTAAATTAACACCTGAATTAGTAATATACGTGCTGTAACCCGTTTATAGTGTTTTATCTACACCCATGCTTTAAATCCTCTGTAAGGGGTTCTCAAACAGTTAGCTTACTGCCATCATTACAATATCCCGAGCGAGAGCTGGTCCTGCAGCGCCGCGCGCTCACGCGCGAGCATTGCATTAATTTTCAGTACAACATTATAACACTCTTGCGAAAGACATAATGACGAGGAGGGAGAGGAAAGACAAAGTCAAAGACAAAGTCAAAGTCAAAATTCTTACTGTACATAATTAGGTATTAAAACACTCATGTGATATTATTAACACACTCGGCTTAGCCTCGTGTGATAAATCCACATTCATGTTTTAATACCCCTCGTTATAGTACAGTTGCATAATAGTACATTATGAAACAAGTTAGCTTAGGTTGGTCATTGCACACAAGGCTGTCGGTTGCAGCCCGAGCCGCAGGCGAGGGCGTAACTCAGCCGAGTGTGCAATGAGCAAAAGCTCACAAGTTTCATACGACGTTTTTCAACACATTTGCGAGGAAAATATTTTAATTTACCACACAGCAACAAATACGACAAAAACAAAATACGACAATTATGGGAAAAGGCGCGTAGATTTTTTTTTTGTTTTTTTCACACGCCCAATGCCAGAATATTTTGCGAACAAAGGGGTGAGTGAGCATACAGCCTACTACAAAATTATAATTTTAAGTGATAAAATGCAAACATTTTAATATTTTATAACAAAATATGGTGAATTATGAATAATTTGATAATAATAAATATTTGTTTGACTTAATTAAGCACTTACACATTTATTTATTTCAAAAATGAATATGAATTTTCAGCGCCATAAAACCTCTTTGTTGTTACTAAAAAAAATAACTATAGTACCCGGTTAAATTGGGAATGCTCTGTTTACTTGCATAGAACTTGCAGTAAGGTACTAATTTAACTTTGTAGAGATAATTCTATAACAACCTAGTGTTTTATATATTATTGCACGCGTTTGTTATAGCTCGGTTTATGGCTCTAAAAGCGATGTATTAGGGCTCACTTTACGAGCAAGTGTGTTGAAAACAACTATTATTTAAAATTAACCAGCGTTTTAAAAGGATTATTCCACTCAGCGAAAATTTTTTTATGTCTATGATTCCACTCGAGTGGCGTCCGGTTTGGTCTGAGGAACTGCAGGGAAATCACACAATGGTAAACGACGGCATATTCCTACAGGACATAATTATAATTGACATACTTAAACTCATCAACACAGTAAGTTTGTAGGAACCTTATTATTCATATGAACTTTTTGGAAGTTTTTATCAAACGAAGCTATTTACGTGACCTGACTAAAAAAACACAAAATATTTTATGTTTCAATCGAGACTGGAAGACTGCTATTTAAGATTGAAAACGAGATGTATAAAAGAATAATTATCACGGTGGCGGCAAGGTGGCGGTACTCCGCCGGAACTGTGACGGAACTGCGACTTCACTGATATGTGTGAATCATACTTTAATCAAGGCTTTCAGTTTCACTTGGTTATGTCTATTTTCTTTTACGAACATGACGGAGTAAATGTTTTGTATCCATGCATTCCTTAATATTCTTATATTATCTCCTTCCAAAAGCTAGGGACGGGATATTTATTGGGAAATGAGGTACCAAAAAATGATAGGCGCCGAAAGCTTACAACATTATTTGACTTGCAAAATATGATTCGAATAAGGTTTGGTAAAATTAACATCAAACATTCAGCTGCCGCAAACCAAATTCACGATCACGAACTCTTTTTTTTTCCCCCAAAATTAGCACCTCAGGATATATTTTGTTTACAAAAATTTATGTTGATTTACATAGCCAATGTTCCAATGGATAGAAATAAAAACTGATTTCCTTAAATTTTGGACTATTGTTAAACAATATTTCTTCACCCGTTTCATTTGACAATTACCCGTAAATGTAGGTAATATTAGTGCCACAGTGTTATTTATTATCAACTGTACTATGGGCAACAGCGTCGCTTAACCAGTTTGCAACAAAATTCGTGTGCGCGCGTATCGCCCCTGCACGAACTAAATGTACTCGTATGTGACAGCGGGCGCGGCGTGCAAGCGATTTTAACTGTTGCCCATGGTACATACATAATATGTTTTGCCGTAGGTAATTGCTGTTTTCTGAATGACTGCTGCTTATTTACTAGTAAGTAATAAGTGATAGACCTTTTTTGGGCATTCAAGATACAATACAATAGTTAAATACGTATTATATTTACCTTTTTTACTAAAAACTAACTGCGATAAGGATTAGCTAAATGGTATGTATAGATACGTTTGTTGTACTAACAGTTTTTTTTATCCAAAAGTAAAAATCAAAAACTTTTAATCAAAACAAACTATTACTTTAGGTATAGATTAATTAAGTACTCTTTGGACAGCTATAATTATGTCTGAGATGATGCGGTGGCTAATTACTACCGCTCCCACCTCTGAGGTAAGTATATCTGTGTTTCCTGACCCCATTTCTGACTGCCCGGAAGGGTCAGGAAAAACGGATTAACTAGGTAAGTACTTATTTATTTAAATAAAAAACAATATGGAGGTTTATTATGTTTTTAAAGTCAATATATAGCATTTACCAAAGATGTTTCATTATTATGATGATTTATTCATTTCGGTGTATTTTTGATCCATTTTCTGAACATATTTGTTTTTCCAGGCTTCCCCTACCCCCATTATATTTAAAGGCGCACATAAAGCGTTAAATTCACTTTCAGAGAATCAATAATTCAAATTGAAAGAAATAAAATATCTTAAAAACTTAGCCTGACCGAAGGTAAACTTGGAATTGGTACCCTAGATTTTATTACCTATTGTCGTACTATAAGTCCGTGCCTAAACCGAAAATAAACATTACAAAGTTTAAAAAAACCGGCCTAGTGCGAGTCGGACTCGCGCACGAAGGGTTCCGTTATTGTGTTTTTAGTATTTTGTTGTTATAGCGGCAACAGAAATACATCATCTGTGAAAATTTCAACTGTCTAACTACCACGGTTCATGAGATACAGCCTGGTGACAGACAGACGGACAGTGGAGTCTTAAAAATGGGTTTCCGGTTTTTACCCTTTGGGTACGGTACCCTGAAAAGGCACAGGTAATATTGTGTGCTACGCATATTGTTGTCCTTTGTTGTCCATTTCAAATCTACCGTTATCAAATGACATTATTTCTCGCTTTGCCAGAGATAAATTATCATACTGATATCAGTGAAGTTATCCAGGATGATAAACTATTAGACTTGTTACAATAATGGTTTCCCTGAATATTTAAAATGGCCCGGAAAAAAATATTTGTAATTAATTGAACAGACTCAAGCCATGTTCTGGCTTTCCACTCAGAGTTTCCTTTGTTCTATCAGGTAAGGTTTGCTCGCCACGAAATGTTTGTTTATTTTATTTATTATTTTATCAGTACTTACGTAGGTACCTAATACAATATATTTATACGAATACTTTAATTCAATACTTGTTTAAAAATCAGAACGAGTAAAACGATAAATAAGTTTCAGTACAAATAACAGTCGTACATATTATTAATACATTCGCCATGTACAAATGAACAATGAAATTCGCATACTGCCAGAGTAAAACTTATCTGAGCTAAAACATACGGAACTTACACTAAATACTTACCACGGAACTCTAACCGCGCGTACTTTTCATTCTTGCATTTGAGTACCTTGAAGCGGTTGAGTTTCACAACCAAAGACATTTTGGCTAAACTATAGTCCAAAGTTACACGGAAAAATGGCCCGGAGGCCCGAAGCCTTAGGTCCTCAGACGCGATGTTTTTTAAGTCTCAGTTGAAGGTTTTAGTTGCCAGGTATGGGTAATGATGACATCGTGCGAAGTGAAGTTTTTCCGCAGGGCGGGCGGAGGTCGCTAGGGCGGGCGGCTCTCGGGCGCGCACTGTTCGGAATGACGAAGGGCGGGTTTCGCCGCACCCCGCGCCGCCGGGCCGCGGTCCCGTGCGGCTGCGTCATTACGAGCCACTCGATTTGAGAACCACCGAGTATCCTGATGCCATTGCCACCTGAAACCTGAAGTTGTCCTATGAAATTTGAAATTTTTTAGGACTTGGTTTCTCAAAACTCAGATTAGACCGACACAATAATGTAGAGCAATGTCACTTCTTTAACGTTACTGTGCCAACACACCCACACGACACTTTACTATGGGGTGTAGTATTTAAGTGGGTATAAATTATGCATGCCCATGAATATTTTATATCCACCAAAGTAAACATTGACTTTACGTCTTTTTTTAATTTAAATATTTTACCATGAAAATAGAGATACTATCAAACATCATATGAAAGTAAGCAAAGACCACCATGTCATAGTGAAGTGAGGAAAATATAAGCCACACGTGCCGTGCCTATATCTATAGCTTAAATAGAACTAAGTACTTACCTATTTATCAGGTTTCAAAAGGCTCATGTTGAAACGATTAAACACGTAGAGTGGGCTGAATGTTGAATAAAACAAGATCACGTATCGGTTAGTCTCAATCTCAAGATGCATTATTGCTGATTAGCTTGGCATATTATTATTTTTTTAATCTAATTTTTAAAGGACTTTTATCTTACAAGATATGCCAGTCCTATCGTATCCTAAACATGCTAACTACATACTAAAATAATACCTTTAACAGATCACAAGTTTCATTGCGTGATTGCGAGGGCATCGATCACCGATGACTGACCATATCACAAATGTGAATAACAAGGTTACACCTACGACTTCGTCTCCGTGGAGTTCCACTGCACGTAGGATCTCGTATCTATAATGCCGAGTTTCAACCCGATCACTAGTTCGGTCAACGAAGGAAAAATAAAAACAAAAAATTGTGTAGTCTGGGTTATTATTTCAAATAGTAGTGGTGATACCCAGGTATAACATATTAAAAGTCCCCAGCGGTGGGGCACTTGCTTTAGGCGGGGGGGGAGCAAATAGGTCCCATTTTTTAGTTTTTTATGATTCTCTCAAAAACCATGTGTTTTAGAAATGAGAACTCTTCATAAAAAATAAAGCTGATTAAATTTTCTTCAAAATGCCATTTTATAATTATTTTAATATTCATTAATAAGGGAGATACGGGAGGTGAAAATGTCAAAAAATATTTTTATCGCCCAGTTTATCTAGAAATAAAGGAAAAGGTTATTTAATCATGATAATTTTATTATTTTTTGAAAAGGGCCCCTTTTGTGCTTTCACTGCGAGCAATATTTGAAGACAACATTTTATTTGCTAGCCCATTTTTTGATGATTTTATTGATTTGAAGCAGTTAATGGATAATACAAAAAAAAATAAGATTTATTGTGTTATTTACAACTTAGTTTATTATTATATTTTACACGTTATTAATTAATAATGATATCTTCCACTTCGTCAACATCATCATTTTCGTCTTGCATGCCCTGTACTGAAGGACCATTCAAGCAAGCTCTGTGGCAAGTACCGCAAACAACAGAACAGAGAACGCCTGCTTTTCTACAGCCAGAACGACCTCCACACCCTGTTTTGAAGCCACAGAATATATTGTTTAATATCGAGTCTGGAGCTATAGGCTCAGTAGTAGTCAAAGGGATTAGATAGTCATCTCCACCCTTGGTCCATCCCCATTTAGTTGGCAAAAACTATTACATCTTCTTTTACGAAGTCAGGATGTAGCCATTGCTGTATGTGTAAATAAGAAAACAGACCAATAAAGTTGGTCAAAAAATGTATCACACAAATGTTGTAAATACTAGCTTTACCCTACGGTGTTACTCGGGTGCCAAATGTAAATATTAAGCTTTTCCATCCTTCAGCTATTTTTTTCCGAAAAATAGTAATCCTATGTTGTAATCTATGTTCTGTATTTATGTCTGCCAAACATTCAAATTAATAATATTAGAATAAGTACTAGCGTGTAGATACTTTGTAGCTAAACTGTTCAGCTTGGTTGAAGCCTTGATGAACGCTGCATGTCGAAGTCGATTAAGATTAACTTCTTCTGGTGCCTGGTAGATAAAATAGAAACAGCTTTTCTCCTGCCTCAGCAACCATGTCTTTGGTTGCATCAGTTGGAGAATTCGTCATTTATTTCTCTTATTTCACTGGTGAACAACCTCCTAACTGAGAAATCTGCCATTCGCGGACACCATCCTTCTACTCCATGCTTTCAGTGGGTGCGATACCTCGTCCGCCATATTAAACAGAGGCAAAGCAGGGATAATGAAAACATTTACGCATCGAATCTTAATTTTCTTAATCGACTTCGACCAAGTTAAACTCTGATTTGTCAGCACTACACACTTTGTTTGGCAGACATAATATACAGAACATAGATTACAACATAGGATTACTATTTTTCGGAAAAAAATTGCTGAAGGATGGAAAAAGCTTAATATTTAGATTTGGCACCCGAGTAACACCGCAGGGTAAAGCTAGTATTTACCACATTTGTGTGATACATTTTTGACCAACTATAGTGGTTTGTTTTCTTATTTATACATCCAGCAATAGCTACATCCTGACTTCATAAAGGAAGATGAAATAATTTTCACCAACTAAATGGGGATGAACCAAGAGTGGAGATGACTTACCCTCTACTACCTAGTCCCTTTGACTACTACTGAGCCTAGAGCTCCAGAATCGATATTAAACAATATATTCTGCGGCTGCAAAACAGCCTGTAGAAAATCAGGCATTCTCTGTTCTGTTGTTTGCGGTACTTGCCACGGAGCTTGCTTGAATGGTCCTTCAGTACAGGGCATGCAAGACGAAAATGACGATGTTGACGAAGTGGAAGATATCATTATTAATTAATAACGTGTAAAATATAATAATAAACTAAGTTGTAAATAACACAATAAATCTTATTTTTTTTGTATTATCCATTAACTGCTTCAAATCAATAAAATCATCAAAAAATGGACTAGCAAATAAAATGTTGTCTTCAAATATTGCTCGTAGTGAAAGCAAAGAAGGGGCCCTTTTCAAAAAATAATAAAATGATCACTGATATCCTTATCCTTTATTTCTAGATAAACTGGGCGATAATTTTTTTTTTTACATTTTCATCTACCGTATTTCCCTTATTAATGAATATTAAAAAAATAATTAAATGGCATTTTGTAGAAAACTTAATCAGTCACCCCTACCATTTGAAATAATAACCCAGACTACACAATTTATTGCATTTATTTGCCAATTTCTGGTCTTCGTCGACTGGGCTACACGTGGCCCGATTAACATTGATCAATCAGCCTACCTATTTGTCAGAACTAGCTTGTATGTATAACCACAGAATAAATATTAGTACCTACTAGCGTAGAACTATTAAAATTGTGAGATAAAACAGCTTGGTTTTTTCCAAATGATAGTAGCTAATAAGGTATGCGTAAGTGATTCAACTAGATATATCTTTTAAATCAATATTTTCAATAATTCCGGAATTGAACCGCATTTTCTGTAGAGAGATCTTACGTGTAGGTACTTCCTTTTAGAAATGCAATAAATATTAAGTTAATATAACGGTTCCGTCAACCTCAGATAAAACTGCCTGTATTAACCAAACACAAATAATGCTCTGTAACTGATTTCCAAACCGACAAATAATAAATGGCAACAGATGTGGCCATGAAATCGGCATTGTGTGCTCTGCGCTCCAGTGTCCCGCATTCATAAAAGATTCCATCGGAGCCCGGAAAAGCACCTATTTACTAAAGTACACACACGTCATGCCCCTTGAGTCATAGTGAAATTCAGATTCTCTACTTTTAGTGCCAGTGTGTCGAGACGACGGTCAGTAGATAAACCTGATAATAGAACCTTTTTTATAAGTACTTAATGCAGATTTTTGTATTGAACCAAGAATTTTTATTATTTTTATCTACACCCATGCTTTAAATCCTCTGTAAGAGGTTCTGAAACAGTTAGCTTACTGCCATCATTACAATATCCCGAGCGAGAGCTGGTCCTGCAGCGCCGCGCGCCCACGCGCGAGCGTTGCATTATGAAATTCAGTACAACATTATAACACTCTTGCGGAAGACATAATGACGAGGAGGGAGAGGAAAGTCAAACTCAAAGACAAAGTCAAAGTCAAAACCTTTATAGAGGATACATATCATATGTTTAGATAAATATCATGGGTGTTTTTAATACATATGTATTAAAATATTGTTTATTTCCCTAATAAAATAAGAAAAATAAAAAATGGGTGTAGATAAAGTCTTGTATGCAACTGTACATAAAAGGTATTAAAACACATTCGTGTTTTAATACCCCTCGTACAGTTGCATAAATAACTATAAAACTCTTTTCTCAGTAGTAAAATATATTGACTGTTACTTTGTGACCCACAAACAACCTATAAGTTTTCTAGCTTCCGCCCGCGACTTCGTCCGCGTGGGAGTTCGGAACCGGAAGCCCGTGTTGCTCTAAGGTTTGGAATAAGTATTCCTAGGAAACCTTTGACCGGGATAAAAAGTATGTTATATTTTAATCAAGGCTATAAACTATTTGTGTGTCAAATTCCATCCAAATCTGTTCAGCCGTTTTTGCGTGATTGAGGAAGAAACATCCAAACCCACAAATTTTCACATTTATAATATTAGTAGGATAACTATTTTAAGCATTCATACGCTGCGGTTGCGGCAGGTAATACAGAAGACCAAGGAATAATCACTGCCACTTTTTGTTCTTCTTTTCATTCTACTTTTCTTTCTCATAAGTACTTAAAGATGTCCACGAACGCCAAGCTTTCGTGGACATTAAGTTCCTGAACTAGAAAGGACTCGGCATCAACATTGGGCAGTACTTACCACACTTTCGTTCGGCTGGCTGAGACCATGGAAGACCTGAATACAATACTCGAAGATCTCCGTAGTGCTTCCCAAAGAGTGGGTCTTATAGGATGAACATGGATAAGGCAAAAATTATGTCGAATGCCCATATTGTACCCCCTCCAGTACATGTTGGGTAAAGACATGCTTCCCACTTGAAGTAACGACATCTAGATATTTTACAATTTTCCGATGACTTCATAACATAACGATACTTTGAGTTAGCGCCTACTACTTATTTGACGGATTATTGAATATTTAGCTAATTTCTAAATAACAAATTCACGAGAAGTGGACGAGGTTCGAAGTGAGAGGCGAGTTTGGTTAAGCTAGGATTTCCTAGGATGACAGTGCCGTCATATTACGGCCGTAATTTAGCGGCGTAGAACGTTATCTATGTAAACAGTACGGCGCGCAATATTGTTTACATACAGGGTGGATTTTTAAAACGGTACATTAAGGGCAGGTACCTTAACCGTTATAGTTACAGGAAAACGTTCATAGGAGACCATCCATAACTTTTTAAGATATTCTGAACTGCATTCACAGATTTTGGAAAAAAATTACTGTGAATGCAGTTCAGAATATCTTAAAAAGTTATGGATGGTCTGCTAGGAACGTTTTCCTGCAACTATAACGGTTAAGGTACCTGCCCTTAATGTACCGTTTTAAAAATCCAACCTGTATACAATGTTCTAAGCCGCTAAATTACGGCCGTAATATGACGGCACCGTCATCCTAGGAAACCCTAGCTTTACAGAATCGAGAGGCAGATGTCAGAGGCATGTTGCGACTCAAGGCATTGCCAACATCGTTAAACAATAGAATCTCGTACGTACACCTGTTGCTTCTCGTAAATTCCAAATGTTACCTTTGCGAATTCTGCATGTCTGTGACCTTTGATCTCCTTTGGACTACTGAATAAGGATATGGGTTCATTGGTAGATAATATCATAACATATATAATGTTATAGGCAAACACGAAAGTTCCGGCACTGCTAGGTTTCACAAGAAGGCCTAATCAAAGTCCAAAACTAATGCGTGTCTCGGCCTTTGACCACCAGAAGTTAAGCTTAGTACTACGGGCGCTCGATGCACGGGCATCGCACACACACAAACAGCCGCTGCGTCACGTAGGTGCTCAAAGTGGTTTGAGATTGTATTTAGATTCCGGTTCTACCTAAAACGTAGTGATTATTTCCTCTGTGGTTCTACCATAGAAATAGAATGTCAAAGAACAACAATGTCAATAAACAGGTGATCCGAAAACGAATGCATACATTTTATATGAGATAGGTACGAAAAATATGACTTAGATTCATAAAATATGACTATATACGGCAAAGGAAATTAATAAACTATGTTCCATACTGTTTTCTTCGTCGATAAACGAATAAATGTAGCGAAATTTGGTTTTAGAGAAATGTGTGGCAATATCTTATTTACCTGTGAAAAGTGTGATTACTTGGATTATTTCTTTTTGTCACATCACAACTACAGAGCACAAGACACCATGGCTCCACAATACCTTTATTTTAAATTATAATTAAGATTAACAAATATTTTAAACAAACTGTGATTGCTCATTTGCTAGGCGAGACGCTAGGGGCTCTTACTGTAAAAAATGTTGGCACATGTCACTTGATCCTTTGTCTCTTTTTTACATGGACCGTGTCCGTATGATGTTAACTTCTCTTTTCCACGCTTTGTTGGTCTTCTTGAGCGCAGCGAAAATTTTTCTGTCTATGGGTTCTACAGTGTCGGTCGGTAAGAAATGTCTGTGTGCGTTGTACTCTCTCTATATTGTGCTTTGACCTTAGAGCATTTACTTGGTTTAATGCTCTAAGGCTTTTTTCAAATATAGGAGAGATAACAAATTTATCAAATATAGGAGAGACCAACTTGGATAGTCAAGCGCCGAAACTCAGTACGATCAATCGTGGTTTGACCAGTCGGAAACGAAATCCTAGCTTTACTCCTGTAGGTCATGTGAGAGGTTAGAACATAGAAATAGTATGTCAAAGAACAACAATGTCAATAAACAGGTGATCCGAAAACGAATACATACATTTTATATGAGATACGTAAAATATGTCTTAGATTCATAAAATATGACTATATATGGCAAAGCAAATTAATAAACTATGTTCCATACTGTTTTCTTCGTCGATAAATGAATAAATGTAGAGAAATTTGGTTTTAGAGAAATGTGTGGCAATATCTTATTTACCTGTGAAAAGTGTAATTACTTGGATTATTTCTTTTTGTTACATCACAATTACTTAGAGCACAAGACACCATGGCTCCACGATATATTTATTTTAAATTATAATTAAGATTAACAAATATTTTAAACAAATTGTGATTGCTCATTTGCTAGGCGGGACGCTAGGGGCTCTTACTGTAAAAAATGTTGGCACATGTCACTTGATCCTTTGTTTCTTTTTTACATAGACCGTGTCCGTATGATGTTGACTTCTCTTTTCCACGCTTTGTTGGTCTTCTTGAGCGTAGCGAAAATTTTTCTATGTCTATGGGTTAGAAATAGATTGAAAATCAAATTATTGGGTTATTTGTTTTTAGGGTTCCGTACCAAAATGGTAAAAAAGGAACCCTTATGGTGTGACTCAGTCTGTCTGTCTGTCACAGCTGAATATCTCGAGAACTACTAATGGTATCCACTTGAAATTTGGAATAGTTTAAGATGACATTTGCCCAACTATTTTGCAAATAAGAAATAAATAAACAAATACATATCTTTTTTACAACAGGGCCTGAAAAGGGGTCTTAAAAATTTGAAGTGGGGCTACTAGGGCATGTGAGGTATCATATGAAAGAGCGCCGTTTACACGTTTTCAATTATTTCTTTTTTTTTTCTAGGCCGCATAGTTTTTGACTTATGATGAAAAATGTAAAAAAAAAATACCGTTCCCCCTCCCCTTATCTCCGAAGTTTGCAAAGAGAAAAATCTAAAATAATTCTATGTGATAGCAGTTTATATAAAGATTACAGGAAAAATAAAACGATGTCTCAATATAGCACACTTTTTTAGAAATTATCAAATTTCTAAAAAAGTTAACATAAGTTCCACTATCGGTCAAGAGATGGCGCTGACCTAAAACTGCAATACTAATTTTATTATTCTACTCTGCAGTGTGGTTTAATGGTGCAATTATGATGGTACGGAACCCTCGGTGCGCGAGTCCGACTCGCTCTTGACAGGTTTTATTTTTTTAAAAATAGTCAGCGATAATAAGTTTTTTAATGTGTACGAATACAAAGGCTTGTATTCGAAGTTAAAACTAATTGAGTGTCCCAGGGGTACCACATTGAATAGCTTTCTCAATGAACCAACGCGGACCAAGTTACGAAGAGCAAAGTTCTGAAGCAGATTGTAAGTTTCAGCTAAGTTCACAGTAGGCTGTCTTTTTTAATTGTGATAAACTTTTGAATGATAAACTATTTGAATTTTAATAGAAAATGAACAATTTCCATTGAAATTCAATAATCAACCGGTTTATGTTTTATCCCGATGATAAGTGAAAGCGATGTCCAGTAACAAAGATTACTTAAATTGTTGAATTTTTTCCGTTTCATTATTTGATTCAATTTTGTCGTTCTGTAGGTAGGTAGGTAGGTTCGTTATTTCCAGTAATCTTGAAACGATATGTATTGTATACTATCCTTTCCCTAGTTTCCGCCCGCGACTTCGTCCGCGTGGACATTCGAAAAATCACTAGGGAACCTTTGACCGGGATAAAAGTATGCTATGTTTTAATCCAGGCTATAAACTATCTGTGTGTCTTTTATCCAAATCTGTTCAGCTGCGTTTTTGTGTGATTGAGGATCAAACATCCAAACCCACGAACTTTCACATTTATAATATTAGTAGGATAATATAAATTACGTATTGATGGACTTCGGTATCATATAAATTAACTTAATGTATGTGTGATAGAACAACTGCTTTACTTCGTAAGTAAAACCTTTTTTACCTCTCCAGCATGAAAAGAGCGCTATTGGCGCGTAAAAACTCGCAACTTATGTAATCAATGTTTGCTGCGAGCGTGAGGAAAAGTGTTTTTAGGGTTCCGTACCAAAATGGTAAAAAAGGAACCCTTATGGTGTGACTCAGTCTGTCTGTCTGTCTGTCACAGCTGGATATCTCTAGAACTACTAATGCTATCAACTTGAAATTTAGAATAGTTTGAGATGACATTTGCCCAACTATTTTGCAAATAAGAAATAAATAAAAAAACAAATATCTTTTTTACAACAGGGACTGAAAAGGAGACTTAAAAATTTGAAGTGGAGCTACTAGGGCATGTGGGGTATCATATGAAAGAACGCCGTTTGCACGTTTTCAAAAAATTTTCTTTTTGTTTTAGGCCGCATAGTTTTCGATTTATAATGAAAAATGTAAAAAAATACCGTTCCCCCTCCCCCCCTTATCTCCGAAGTTTGCAAAGAGAAAAATTTAAAATAATTCTATATGATAGCAGTTTATATAAAGATTACTTACAGGAAAAATAAAACGATGTCTCAATAAAGCACACTTTTTTAGAAATTATCAAATTTCTAAAAAAAGTTAACATGTTCCACTATCGGTCAAGAGATGGCGCTGACCTTAAACTGCAATACTAATTTTATTATTCTATTCTGCAGTGTTGTTTAATGGTGCAATTATGATGGTACGGAACCCTCGGTGCGCGAGTCCGACTCGCTCTTGAACGGTTTTATTTTTTTATTTTTAGTACCACTTTTTGAAGAAATGGAGAGTGGCAAGAATGACAACTTGTAAAATTGTTATGTGATTAAAGGATAGATACAGATGTCCGACATGGATTAAAAAGATAAAAATAAAATACACTGATAGAATTACCAAATTGATAATCCGAAATGTGCTTGTACGAAATGAATATAAAATAAGAAAAAATAATGAATATAATAATGCAAATTAATGTTTTATGATTGTAAATGAATAAATTAGATGGAATATTAATAAAAAAAACGTATTTTTTTTAAATGTAAAACAAAATGACGGGAATCTATTCTTTACTCTATGAATATTTTTTTTCAGCGTAGGTTTTTTTGAACTATTTTTGTGATACCTGTTACCACTATGATGTCACAAAAAATTAGTGTGTCCAGCGTTGAAGATAGTTGTCTAACTCCAAAAAAGTTGAGAAAACAAGTTTTAGCTTTTCACCAGGAAAGTCATGTGAAATACGAGTAACCATTCTTAGCAATAACACTTTTCTCGCTGGTAGAGGTGAAAAGTTGTAGGGATGTTTACTCTTTACGCTTCCTCGCTAGTTCGTGATTTAAAGTCGGCACTAGCAGCACAAGTTTACTTTGGTCTCTTATTTAACAAATACTATTTTCGTTTTGTACTTATATTGTCAGATTTTTATGGGAAGTTTCTACAGAAACTTTAATTACAATTAAATGTTATGTTACAGAAAAATCTAACTGCCTTTTAAGCTTTGTAATTAAGTGAGCATGTTTCTTGATATTTGTATAAAAATAATGTGATGGCCCGTTTTCTTTGCGGCCCAGAGTACCTATATTTTTTTTTTTTAAATAAATTGACCGAGCGAGCGCGAAGCGCCAGCAAAGCGTCTCTGTTTCAGCTTGTGCAAAAATGCTTTCGTGTGTCTGTCCATTTGTTCTTCTCTACCATAGAGGAAATAATCACTACGTTTTATTCTCTACAGGGACATTTCTCAACCGATTCTTGTGAGGTTTTGTAAGCAGGTTCGATAACTATATAGATTTTTATTGTTGATTCAGTTTATCGATTTTTTTTAATCCAATCAAATTAGGCATCATCGTTGCATCAAATCAGGTATTTTTGGTTTTTGGATATACATTCTGTGTACTAAGTATCGGGAATTTGTCAATAAAACAAAAAATACAAATTATTCATCTAAATTTATTTTATCGCCTTCAAAGTAGGCCCCATCGCTTGCAATACAACATCTCCACCGCTTCACCCAGTCTTCCATACATTTTTCATAGGCTATTTGCGGTATGGCCTTTAGCTTATTCAGAGAATTTTCTTTTATGGCTTCTATCGACTCAAAACGTTTTCCTCGAAGTGGTAATTTTAACTTGGAAAATAAAAAAAGTCAGACGAAGCCATATCAGGTAAATACGGTGCTTGGTCGTGAACTTTTGTTGAATTTTTTGCTAAAAACTCTTTCACTATAATGGCTGTGTGTGATGGTGCATTATCATTTTCCATTGTAAAAATCGCCGAGGACTCAAAACTATCACCAACAAAAAGTGTAGTTTAAAACAAATTAAATGACAGATCCCGCTCAAATTTTGCACGCTTAATCAGTACAGTGCTGCCAACATGCAGAAAAAAAATTAGAACGACCTCTTTTACGCGGGTCTTTTTATTGACATATTCCCGATACTTTTAACACAGAGTAGTATTTTTGGTAATGTGGAGGCAACGTTAAATCCAAGTTTTCGACCTCGGCAGACGACCGGGTCGCAGTAAAAAGTCGGTTAAAAAAAAGTTACCTTTATTTAGTTTTTGACAATATTGACCCGGACGGATTGATTTTCCGTCAAGATTGTGTAAAAACGTTTTAAAGTAGGTTAAATTTTCAAACTCATCGAAAACTTGGATTTAACATTGCCTCCACATTACCAACAAATACCATAAAACCAAAAATACCTGATTTGATGCAACCATTACCCACTTTTCATGTCTAATTTTAGCCATTTCGAAAAAAACGAAAATGTCACAAACGCGATGTCTATGACGCGATAGAGCTCACAGAGCCATGAGTATTATCTATAGTTGCCTTATTATGGCGTGAAGTTAGAGATATCAGCTTTTCTTTTAAAATTATAGTCAGTACTGAAATTGTTGCACAGCTTTTGAAATTCGTTACATAGTACTTACCTACAGTCATAGTGATAATTTATTGTGTGTATAGGATTTGAAAAAGTCGTTACGTATCTTCTTTACAAACTGCCCACCGAAAATCGCTCCTGTCACTTGCTCATAGCAACTAGCAACATTTAGTCGAAAGTGGCGCCGCGGTGAATTTTGTTTAATAATGTAATTCTGATACACAATTTTAATATAACTTTACGTGGAATTTTTAGGGCCCGTAGTCTAGTATTTTTTAAACGGGTCATTACATTCCCACGTAGTCGCTGTTAGAAGTAGATAGCAAAACTGCTAAATGTCGTTTTTGACACATTTGCTATCTGCTTCTACGAATGCTACGAGAGTATTGATACCTTCTAAAAATATTAGATGGTGAGCCCTAAAAATTCCACGTAAAGTTTTACTAAAATTAAGTATTTTCTATTAACAAGTTATTAAATTAAAACCTCTGAGGGCGTACTTCCTTTGCTTCAGATCAGATAAAGGACTATGGATGAAACTTACAAAAAGGCTAAGCATGCATTTAATATTCAATATAAACCGAATTTAATATTTTTTTTAAAACCGATGATGCGTTTACAGCGTAAAAAGTGGAATTTGAAAATATACCTACCTTCGCCCCATTCAACATCCTAATATGATCCTCATTTTAGTATTTTTCAGAAAAATTACAATGCTATTTTTTATATTAAGTATGTTTAATAATTTTAAAATATGTACTAGAAAAAAATTCCCCCGTAGCTCTCAGAAGGGACGAGGGAATCACCCGCACCCTTGTTCCCGAATTTTGTTTACGTGTAGGTAGGTATAGGTAGTTCACTAAGATTTTCTATATTCTATTAAAATTCTATTTCGGGTAATTAGATAAGTAATAATTGATTAGCCCCTGGGCAGTATAATTTTGTGCGATTATTCGTATTACAGCATTTTCCGTCGATTAGTAATATGCACGTTTATAAATGCTGATCATATGACGTTACGCATAGAGTCGAGTTTTGCGTAAACGTGTAGGACGTCAATCGCTTGCAGATGTTGTCAAACGCGCCCCCGCCCGCCCCGAGATGCGTCATTGAAGCGCGAGCGCAGATGACGGTAATGCCGACAGTCTTCTAACATGAGCGGTCCAACGATCTGTCTGTACCCAACTTAAAAGTGGAAATCTAACATAACGACCGTTGGACACGCTGTTTTTAACATCCGCGATACAGCAGAAGCGATTGCTCATACTTTGTAATCCAGACTTCAATTCCATGAACACACCACTCATGCGGAATATGACCAAGCCAGTTGTGTTTTGACTCTCGCCTGTGCCACAAGTTTATACGCGCTTCGATTTATATAACGATTAATCGATACTAAAGGTCACGATGCACGACACAATAAGGAATCAGGTGTGTATACAATATTTAGTTACGGTTTAATTATAAGCATATTCAATGATTTTTCTCTATATGTTTAGCGTGTTCTAGTTCGTTTTATTGATATTTAAGTGAGTGACGAATATGTTGCGCTCGCACGTTACCATTTTTATGGTTTTCCATATTTGTATATTTGTTATTAGGACATGTTGCTATGCTAATTTCGACTTATTTATTGCGATTTATTAAACCCTTTATGAGCACTTACATTTATTTACTATCTCTTGATATGTTTACCCCCACGTAGAACACTGTAAATAAATTTACTTTTGAAAATGTCCGGCCAGTGCTAGTATTTCTTGTCCAAAGTTGGCAAACACTTTTGTTAATGATAATGACTCTCTAATTAGATACTGAATATTTCTCTAACTGAATAGATGAAATTGCTAAAAGTCAGAACAACATCTTTCTTCACTTGTTTCCTTCAGCAGCTACTGAGTGTTTTTACCTGACTACGGCGAAGCAAAAAGGAAGGTTATGATTTTTTGGTAATGTTTGATTTTAAGAATTTTGATTGTAATGATTTCTTGTTACTTAGTTAAAAACCTTACTTATTAATACCTTATAATTTGTATTCATATAATAACATGCTGACTATTATATTATCTGTCATCTAATATCAGGAATTTTAACAAGGTTAACATGTAGTAATACATATTATCGATTACTAGTTACTGTATGTTCAATATCTATATGTTCAAAGGTTACCAAGTTACAACAAGATAATGCGTACCTACCTAACCAAATATGGTCAATCAAATAGCTATAAAGATGAGTGTTTCTTTATTATTATCTTTAGTTCACAAAATAGACAGAAGAGCAATTCAGAACAAACAAAATTATAGCGGTTTTTCTTTCACACACAGAGACAATACGTAGGTACAGCAATCTCGGACCAAACCGTTAAATCAGTATTGTAGGTTCCCAGGCACCAGGCAGTTCCTAGTATGTACACTTCGATCGTCTACATATATGATCGAAGTACCTATGTACGACAAGATAAATGACGGAAGTGTTTTTAATACAGCCAGAACGAGATTGTAGTAGAGTTATAAAACAAGCGTTCAGCAAATAATTGTATTCGTATCATACCTCGTTTTTAAGTAGACAATCAAGTATTTCCACAGTCTTGTACCAGAGATAATTTAAAGGCATAAAATACACCAAAATCGAATAAAACATGCACATGTTGGGGTCCTATCCGCTCTCCTGTTGGAATGAACGCCATTTTTATTTTAGAAAGCCCCGCCGAAAAATATTAATTTCCCCGGATCGAGAAGTACCTACTACAGTTATAAAAAACAATTCGAAAGCTAATAATACCTTAAAATGTTAAAATATAATCTTAAAATGTTAAAAACACTCTTTGTGTAAACTTTTTACTTTAACACGTCGTCATAAAAACTACAAAATTAAATTTTTATTTGAAATTTGTGTACCTACCTTTTTTTTGTTTTTCTTACATCTCTCAAAAACTAGGACATTCGTGTGCAATGTTTTCTAATTCTCATTATTCTAATACACAAGAATATTATCTTATTACATAGGTATTTCGAGAGTTATTGTTGTCGAATATGACTCTTACAAGCACTAAATGTAAATTTCCGAAAATGGCCAAAATTCAAAACTCATAAAAATTTGCTATTATCGTTCAATGTCATTTATATTCAGATATTATCAACTTAATGAAAAAAAAAATATAAATGTTTTTTAATTTTGTCCATTTTCATAAATAAAATTATAATTGGTAAAGTAAGGGTCATATTCCAACAACAATGCAACAATAACATATGCAACACGGAGCAATTATTTTGATGTCAGTTTGTAGATAGTATTATGCACATGAATGTCTTAGTTTTTGAGATATGTAAGAAAAAAAGCACACAAATTTGGTATTTTTATGACGTATTAAAGTTGAAAGTTTACTCATATCTTTTTTTACTTGATAGGTGGTATTATAAGCTTTTGAAAAGTAGTTTTTTATAACTGTAGTTCTTCTAGATCCGGAGAAATTTATATGTTTCGGCAGGGCCATCTAAAATAAAAAAAACCGGACAAGTGCGAGTCGGGCTCGCCCACCGAGGGTTCCGTACAGACCTACATCTATACATAAAATAAAGCTATAGAAAAGTTGTGTCGGTACAAAGGAAATATTTTGAAAAAAAGTGGTTGGTAGTTATTAGTTTTTTATATGAAAACTGTACTACGGAGAGTTCAAGCTTTATCCCAGGTTCTACCTACCGGAATTATGTGAAAAATTGCTTAGTTTATAAGTTGGACTCCAAGCTACCATACTGTAAAAAAATACCATCAAAATCCGTTCAGCAGACTGCTATATATAGATAACCATTTGAAATCCTTTGTCGCCACGTAGAAAATAACCCTTCCAGGGATTACGACAAAGAATTGACCACGGGCGAAGTTTGAAATGGAATAGTACATTACTGCAGCGGCACTCAAGACAGGCATTGAAGAACATACGTTAGTCCATCAATGCCTAGTTGCGGCCAAGGCTTGTGTAGTACTTTTAAACTTTTAACTTTTTAGTTTTAAAAGTTTTAAGCTTTTTATTTTAATTTTAAATTACTTACAGTAATTGAAAAAAGAAAATGGAAAGTGGAATGTGCACATAAAGGCCTTTCATTTGATACACATATTGAAAAAAAATCCGGTTTTTTTCATTTATTTCCAGTTTTTCATTTTTTTTCCAGTTTTTTGGAAAGTGCTCATCAAGGCCTTTCATTTGATACCCATATTGCAAAAAAAATTTTTTTTGTTTTTTTTTTCTTCAGTTTTTTTGGAATGTGCTCATCAAGGCCTTTCATTTGATACCCATATTGCACAAAAAATTACCTTTCTTTTTAATTTTTTTTTTAGTTTTTTGGAATATGCTCCTTGATGAGCATATTCCAAAAAACTTTTCAAAAAACTTTTCAAAAACTTTCATTTGATACCCATAGGTATTGAAAAAAAAATGTTTTTTCGTTTTTAATTTTTTTATCTTTTTGGAATGCGCTCATCAAGGCCTTTCATTTGATACCCATATTGCACCAAAACAGTTTTTTTTTCGTTTTTTTTTTTTTTTTTTTCAATTTTTTGGAATGTGCTCATCAAGGCCTTTCACGTGATACCAGTATACCGAATATTAAAAAAAATATTTTGGAATGTGCTCGCTCATCAAGGCGACATTTGATACCTATATTTGTGTTTCATTGAAAAGTTCGCTCCATTTCTGAATTACACGTGTGTAATGAGTTTTAATAGAAACATTGCTGGACAGACGCCGGCAATTTTGTATGAAAATCCATTATAACACGTTAGTAATGGATTCTCATACAAATATTGACGGCGCGGTTTAGGTCTGTCCGTAAACTCTGATTTAGCACGAAGAAGGTTGTCAAAATAATGTTCGAATTTCCAAGCATTTTTGAGAAAAAATAAAATAATTACAAACCCACCGCACCTGTATAAAATACAAGTACTGTTGATTGTCAACAGATGGCGCTGTATATCGATAGAACACTGTATAATGTTCTGTGAAATGGTTTTGTCTATCGCAATGTTATTAGAGAAAATGGGTGTATTCCAACAGGACCCTTTGGTTGTGTGAAGCCGAGACTTTTATTGTAGTGGTGGCTACCTCGGCTGACCTTACCGAGTAAACTGTCTTGATTATACTTGGTGCCAAATGCTCCAAGCAACATTGGAATGCGATGCACCCGCATTTTAATGTAAACTGAAACAATCTACCACTGAACTATTCAACACTTGACACTGGCAAAAATTACTTCCAAGAAGAAAGTAGATTGCCAAAACAAAAATAAGAAGAAGAAGACCCCCTGTCATACAGCGTGACACACCGCCATGTTGCGAAAATATTTAGAGCCAAATTTATTACTTTTTAATTTTATTTTTAAAAGTAATTAACTATAACAATATTTGAAAGGATCTGAATAATTAATAATAATAAATATTGATATTTTTAAAAGAATTAGTGGCGCGATTAATCCAATAGTAATTAGAAGTTAAACTATGACCGCGCAATGCCGCGCATACCGTTGTTTCACCAAGATGATTAATAATTACGTATTTTAATGACCATATTTTATTATGATTTAATTACAAATATACAGTTTTCAGATTTATTCCTGTAAGTGTAGTATAAGACGCTATTACCTGCCAAATTTCATAGTTCTAGGTCAACGGGAAGTACCCTATGAATTTTGATTCCTTTGAGAGTATCGAAAATGCGTTTTTTGCGCCCTAAACGGCAGTATCTTTGTTTTACGTTAATTTAGAAGTTTGATTTTTTTACAGCTTCAAGGGCCCGTAGACCTTAGTATATGGTTTAAATTTCAATTCGATACCTCCACGCGTTTCCGAGATAAAGGGTCTTGACAGACAGACGGACGGACAGACAGACAGACGGACAACAAAGTGATCCTATAAGGGTTCCGTTTTTTCCTTTTGAGGTACGGAACCCTAAAAAGTCACAAAACGGTCATTCCGACATGAGAGTGGTTGTACCCCAACATGTGGGTGTTTTGTCGATAAAATTGGGTGTATTTCATATCGTAATTTTGACCAAAGACACTGTATAATAGCATAGTGTATTTCCCTACTTCTGTAACGAAAAAACTCGGCAAGGACTGTAATTTTATTCACACTATAAAATAATATGTTATTATGATTAAATTGAGTTCATGACTGAGCTAAGTAGATGCCTAATTAAATGACATGAGTCATCTTCATACAATATTTATTGATTATTAGAACATCGTTCTCGTTATGGTGCAAGCATTGATTAATATAGGTAAGTACATACAGTGCGTGTGACGAGAACGTGACCGGCATATTTTTAAATTTTGGAATGCAGTAAACAAATATTAGGCTGAATAGAACAACCCTTTGGATACAAAGCTTTATAAAATAACTGTTTGGGCGTGGATGAAGCTTAACTAAGGGCTTAAATGCAGTAACCGTGTCGCTGACCTTACTCGTGAGCTAAAGTTCACGTCGGAGCGCAGAATACATAATAGTAAAATTTCTTTGCTGAAAAATTGGCTAAAAGTACTTAGGTATGCCTCGAAGTTCTCAAACGATTATAGACAATAATGGTGATTGGACGTCGTATTAATGATTATGAAAGCATCAAACAGCAAATAAAAGACGTAATTGATTGCAATTTATCGTTTAATAACTTCTACCGTTTTGATTTAAATCAATACACGTTTTGGTTTTCTTCAATCTTTAATTCGCTTACTGTCCAACTTCCCTAATAATAGTTATTATTATTATCAACAATTTTTAGACATGATTAAAAAATAACACCCATGCCATAAGCAAAGCACATGTACTAAAGATCTCCATAATAAAGAAGCCAGCAGCGCCACCAAGCGGGTTATTTTCTGACTGTCATTTTATAATGACTCTGACAGTTTCTCTGAACTCCTTCAGAAAATAATTTAATTAAGCTAAGATTAACTTGCCTGCATGCTCTACCATGTGTTATATATTCTGTGCCATAATGGTTGTTGCATTGTTTCTATATACAGTATACACTTACTCTATCGGTCTACTCATCAGATAATATTTATTTACTGATTGATAATTCCATTATTTGTGTTTCAAGACTTAGTGCAAAATTGTTACGACTTATTTGTAGGTAAAACAAAATTTTCACAATTTAGTATTTCGATTCAAATTTTTTGTTTAAGCCGTTGTTTTCGTGAGTTTCCATAAATAAACGATTGCCTAATATTATTGCGTGACTAAGATGGGAAGAGTTAGCCAAACGTTCGTGACGTGACATTCGTGAAATATCCCACGTCTCCGGTGCATTCTAATAATGTAACCGAATATTCGTATATTTATAGGTAGGTATGCATGCACTTGGCATTTCCGGCTGCACAGCACTACTACAAATTGATATTCGAATTAGCGGCAAAAAAGCACTACTGTACTTTTTTGGCGCTTTTCACCTACGCAAATTAATGACATTTGTTCAGTTACAACACCATCCTAATACAAAAAATACCTCGGTAGGTACCTACTATGAGATAATATTTATTTATACCTAGTTCCAGTATTATTATTATTTTAATGCAACAAAAATAACAAACCTATTTCTTTAATTTTAATAGATGAAAAATTTTACAGATTGCATGCTCAACGCAACTATCTGCTCGTCTATTGAAATCGGTAGAGTTCAATTTAAAAGAAAATTGAAAAATTTCCAAGCTGCTGTGTGGGAGCACATTTAAATAGGATAGGGTAAAACCGGTATAGATGCCGCAGTGAGATAGGTGCCCCATTTTCAAAAACTCTAACTTCCCAAACTCGCAACTAAGAATTAATAGTATAAGTAGGAGCTGCAGTCACCCCGCACCTAATTATCCACGATCTGTTGTACGGCGTGGACGCGTTTCGCTCGTGTGTGCAATCATCTCCACGACGAACTTCACAAAAACGTCAATTTTTGAAATGTAAGTATTTGCCGTTGTATAACTTTATAAGTAGGTTTAGGTTTAAAGAACTTTATTCTCATAAAGACATAAGTCACTTACATGAGAACATAATAAATAAAAAGACTAAAACAGTTCGTGGTCGCAAAAGCAAAACAGATTAAGTAGGTACTTACTAACAAAGTTGGGTAAAAGTTAATTAATTTACAGTACAATTTCACAATTCAATGCACAGTCCCGCTTAACGCACTATTTTCATAATTATTGAGTACTGATAACATACTGAGCAAGTTTCTTCTTAAATACGTTAAACGAGTCTTCACTTTTTATAGGTGTGGGTATTTTATTATAAAGTTGTGCTCCTTCAAATGTAATCATAGTTTTGCCATAATTCGTGCGGTGTTTGGGTAGTACAAGAAAACTAGCACGGCGAGTGCTGCGTGCAGTGATGGATTTTAGTTTGGTGAACGTTATGTTAGTATGGATATTCTTATTGAGAGTTTTGTGGACAAAATTACATGTGTTATAGCGGTACAGACTTTTGATGTTCATTAGATTTGTTTCATCGTATATTTGTTTTGTGGATGTCAGATAATGATAATTAAAAAGCAATTTGATTATTTTATTTTGTAAAATTTGGACTTCAGATATTTTCGTTTTCGATGCACTTCCCCAGATTTCAATGAGGTAGGTTAAGTGCGGTTTCACTAAGGTGTTGTATAGTGTGTATCGTAATTTATGTGGTATGCATCGCACTATATTACGCAACGAACATAACAATGATAATAATTTATTTTTTACGTGCGTAATATGAACTTTCCATGACAAATAGGTATCAATATGTAGACCAAGATACTTCTCGTGAGTTTTTTGTTGTATAGGAATGTTATTAATTGTGAGAGGTGCATGTGGTGGTATTGGTTTGTTTTTAGCTTTGAATATTGTGAAACAGGTTTTTGAAATGTTAATAGTTAATAAGTTGTACTGAAACCGATCAAATAGGAGGTTCAAATCATCCTGAGCTTGTGAAATCAAATTGTGTATCGATGACCCGAAATAAAATAGACAAGTGTCATCTGCATAAAGGGTGATGTGTCCTTTTAACCCCAGTTCGTGGATATTATTAATATAAATCAAAAATAGCAAGGAGCCTAAAACTGACCCTTGGGGAACTCCACAGGTTATTGGCAATGTAGTACTATGATTACTACCAATTTTGACTATTTGTGATCTTTGAGTAAGATAAGATTGAAATATTTTAAAGGCATTATCACTAATTCCAATTTTTTTGAGTTTTTCCAACAGTAGTTCATGGCTAACGGTATCGAACGCCTTTTTTAGATCAATAAAGATTCCAAGAACTACGTTCTTTTCATCTATATTTTGTTTTATTTTAGTAACAAGATCGATGGTGGCTGTAAGCGTGTTACTTTTGGGCCTAAAGCCATATTGTCTTTTAGTAATGAAATCAATTGAGTCCAGATAGTTTTGTAAGCGAATATATAAAAGTTTCTCAAGAATTTTTGACATTATAGATAGCACAGAAATCGGTCGGTAGTTCCCTGGATCTGTTTTTGGCCCAGATTTGTAAATAGGTGAGACCTTGGCAATTTTTAATGTGTCAGGAAATGTGCCTTTTTGGAAAAGTTCATTAAAGCATGAAGTTAAGTTTTTCAGTATTAAGTTTTTTATGCATTTTATTGCTTTGGTATTTATTCCATCAAGGCCGGAACTAGAGTTAGAGTCAAGTTGATTAATTATATTTAGAATTTCCTTTTCAGTACACGGTTCGAGAGATGTCATTTGTGGGATTTGATTAGTGTGCGATTGTAGTGCTGGTAATGTTTGCATGGTCCTATCGTGAAACTGTTTAGGTATTTGATCTGCTAAAAGTTGTCCTATTGTTGCAAAATAGTTATTAAAAATATTGCACACTTGATCAGGGTCTGTTATTTCGTTACTGTTTACAATGAGTTTTGGAGAAGCACAACCTTGAATGATTTTATTATTCGCTAGAGTATTCACTAAATTCCACATTTTCTTTGGTTCCTTTGTAAATTTGTTAAATTCCTTGTAGTGGTATGAGTCCTTTGTTTTTCTGATATATTTAGCTACTTCATCCCTTTTTAAGTTAAATTTCTCCTTCAAATTTTCATCATTTGGTTTTTTGCAGAGCTCCGCCCAGATCATATTTCTCTCATTAATATTATCTGTCACACTTTTATTTATCCAATTATCTTTAGGTTTATTTAGAATTTTGGTTTTCGTTTCTTTGCATTGTTTTAGTTGCTGCTTGATCTTTTCTTCTAGTATAGTGTAGTCATCAGTTTCCAGTTGCGGTCCTAGTTTTTCCATTGTATTGAATAGTTTAGTGTAGTTAATGGCCTCATATTGGGAGTAGATTTTAGGTGGTGGTTTCACTTTTTTTATTTCTAAATATATTTGTTTGTGGTCAGATAATGAGGAATTGACTATTGTCATATGAAAGTTGTCATTGTTCAAATTTGTACTGACATGGTCTAAAATGGATTTTCTATTTTCAGTTTCTCTAGTACAGTACTTTTTGCTGATTTTATTAAGAATTTTAAATCCTGATGTATTTGTAAGTTGTTTGTACTGTTTAGTTTGTTTGTCTTTAGTTATAAGTAGTAATAAATTCCGTTATATTTTTTATTACGTCAATGTACTGGTTCATTAAGTGTGCACCTGGGATTGCTCTTCTGTTTTAATTTATTTAAAAACTACTTGGGCATCTATCCATGTCACGAAGGATAGTGGCCCTGATTTTTCGAGGTATGGGTGCCCTTATGGGCCTCTGTCCCTTCATACACCATATATGCCCATATAGGGTGTCAGTATGTATTTATAATATTTTTATCTATTTTGTTATATTTTTTTATGCATTTAGATATATTTATACTTGGACTCTTTACTGATTGTAGCTTCAAGGTATAGGTGCCCTTATAAGAGCATCTATCTCTCCATACACTATATCATGTATATTTTTAAATTATTTTTATTGTTCTGTTCTATTTTTATGTATTTATGTTTATATTGCTGTTTTAGGAGTAGAACGACCTCATAAACTTTGGTTGGGTTTTAGTTTTCACTATCCCGCACTAAGGACATCTATCCTTCTTAGTATTTTCATGGTGGGGCAACTATCCATAGGGTTAGGCATCTATCCTCAAAAAAAAGGGTTCCATGAAAAGTTAAATTCTGCAAAATCTGTAATGGATAGATCAAAATTAAATAATTATGATTCAACACAAATGATTAAGCTAGCCTACATTCATAGAAATTATTTATTTTAATGAATATTTTTTAAATTAGGGGGCCATTTCAAAAAGTTGGGCATCCCGGTTTTACCCTACATTTAACAATTTTATTATAACTATCCATAATACACTTTACTCTACAGAGTATTTAGTAATAGCCTAATAAAGCCGAATATGGTAGATAGGGACCATCAAACTGAACAACTTTTACTACGGAACCAATTGTGAAATCGCGAAAAAAAATCTGCTGTTTATGAAACAAAAATTAATAACGAAAATATGAAAATGTATGAAACGGATGATATTTTTGTGCAATTTTAGAGTTGGTCCCGTAGTAAAAGTTGTTCAGTTTGATGGTCCCTTTCTAACATATTCGGCTTTATAAGGCTATTGCCAAACACCCTGTATAATACTGAGACCTCACGCTTTGTACATTTTGACACCTCTAAGCACCTCTATCATATAGAATCTCCAATTTTCATTTCAAATAAAAGTTTTCATCCAATAATAATTTTATAGAGTTAATTAATCCAGAGTGAAGGAAACAGTCATATGAAGTATTTTCACTGTACACGTGATTTCTGGTATTGGTTCGTTTCATTTCATAATCCAGAGATGGAGTAAGAAAAAAACGGGCAAGAAAATATTTCAAGCTATTCCTTGCATTGAGTACTTAGTGCCAGATGCACTAATTTTTATGAAACAAGATAGTTTTCTTTATAGTTGAGCAAACGTTTACCTGATCACTATTACATACATTACAGTGGCGCCATCATCTTAATTAAATTTATTGTTCACCAAGTACATTTTTTTTATTTATATTTATTTATAGAAAAACATAAACTTTTTACATATAATGTACCTATCGAAAATTGACACGTACCGGTTGAAGCCAAGATTCTATAGTTTATTTACAAACAATAACCTCAGTAAAATATAGTTCGTTGTGTAGTAGTAGTTGATAGTAGGCAAATGTGTCCAAAGTGGCCACTTTTTGCTCTTTTGCCTACCACACTAATAACGAATCACCTTAAGCGTTACAGTTACATATGGGACATAGGAGGACCAAATTACATCTAAGCAGGAGAGCCCTTACTAACACTGTTATATGACCTTGGATCTTACCGTGAAACTGTCGTAAAGGTTTAGTCACTAGTCGCGCGATTAGCTGTCGACTGCCGCTTGAGCACAGCCGCCTATCAGTCGCCTAATCTAAAGCGCGTTTTATGACAACTCCGACTACGGCCCTGTGTTCAATACTTGTTGCATAAACCGATATTAGTTTCCACATTAAGGCCACCTACGTCGCGAGCTGGCACCTGTCGCAACTACAAACACAAGTTAATAAATGCCAGTGAAGCACCTTATGAATGCTACGTTTGCAGCTCGTAATATCTTTCGCAGATATATGAACGTAACATTTATATGAAACTACGAGTCTTCATAATATTAAACTATACTATATTATTAAGAAGTATTTAAATATGTAGGTATCAGAACTTTATTTTACGAACTAGGTAGAAGCGAAGGAAGGTAAATTGTGACTAAACAATGATATTAATTTAACAACAGTTTTATTATTGTTAAAATGTTACACTTTATGTGCTCTTCTTATCAAGCAGGTCACTAAATAAGTAGCTTTATTTAATGATAAATTGCGAATGTCTCTTGCAAAGCGAATCATGCGTAGCGAATTATACAGAGTCTTTGGTTTTGTACTACTTCTAATTTTATCAACAAAAAAACCTACATGTTGGGGTCCATTCCCTCTCCTGTTGGAATGACCTCTATTTTAAATTTGACTTTTTATTTTAGATGGCCCTGCCGAAAAAATTTAATTTCTCCTGATTTAGAAGTCCTACAGTTATAAAATACGATAAATTCTAAAGCTAATAATACCACCTATCAAGTAAAAAACTTAGTGTAAACCTTCAACTTTGTTAGGTCATAAAAAATTACTAAAGTAAATTTTTATCAGAAATTAGTGTGTTTTTTTTTAGTTTTTCTTACATATCGCAAAAACTAGGATATTCGTGTGCAATTTTTTCACAACTCACAACTGATAAAAATTTGCTGTTATCACCGTTCAATGACATTTATAATTTATATTCAAAATAATGTGAAAAATGTTTTTAACTTTGTCCATTTTTGTGGTTACGTAAGGGTCGTATTCCAACAACAATAACTCTTGAAATATGCAACACACAGCAATGATTTTGATGTCGTTTTACAGATAATATTCCTATGTATTAGAATAATGCAAAAAAAATCATATAAATATCCTACGAAAAACTAAAAAAACACACTTTCGGATTAAAATTTACTTTAGTAATTTTTTATAATGTATTAAGTGAAAGTTTACACATTTTTTTCAATTGATAGGTGGTACTATTAGATTTCGAACAGTATACTTGTTTGAAGTACTAAAGTATTTTTTTTATAATTGTAATACTTCTACATAGATTTCGAGAAATTTATATTTTTCGGCAGGGCCATCTAAACCAAAAAGTCAAATTTTGATCCAACAGGAGAGGACTTAGCGCATTCTAAGTGACAGGAGATGGACCCCAACATGTGGGTGTTTTTGTCGATAAAATTACGTAGGTGTATTTCATGCCTTTAAATTATCGATAGTAGAAAGACCAAAGACACTGTGCTCATATTATCTAAACCACAAAATAGAAGATGTTATATTGTCTACATTGTGGTTATTTTTTGCTGTGCTCGTACTGACTGTGTACATCTTACAAAGTAGCCATATTTCTGTATTAACACCTAAATTGCTGACGTGTCAGAAAGTTCCCTGCATCGCACAACATTGAAATAAGTGTACAAAAATAACGCTTTAGTGTGAGACTAAAATAGCTGAACTTCGTGGGGGCGGTGGACGGTGTGACTACGTGCCGCTCTAGTATAAAAGCAAACGCTGTTTTGGTATAATATTCTACAATTTTTTATCTGTTTTATAAAGACATTTTCAGCGTACCTACGTCAAATTAGGGTTAGGTTACCCTACACTAATCAACAGAATTTGCTAAAGGTTTAATATCGTACAAAGTAAATTCTCTGTTTTTTTTTAAATAAAATGACGTACTAAATCAAATGACGTACTAAATGACTACAATTGAATTAAAATAAAAAAGTAATGGTTACATAGAAACGCATTTTGGAGGATACCAAGTTTTTCTGCTAATACACTTATTTTTACGCTGTAAAAATCATATTTTTGAGAAGTACTTACCTAATTGCTTTGATTATTTATGTTGCTTTATGTAAGTACAGTTAGCAACGAAAGTCGCTTAACCCTTTAGTACTTTGATAAAGCAACTTTTTTGATTAATTTTCAAACAAGTTGCAGAACCGCCTCTGTGGTCTAGTGGTTTACCCAGAGGCCCTTGCGTCAAGGGCACAAGTACTCGGCTTAATTGGTGGTAGGGTCTATTTCAAATCCCTCCTGGCTAGCTACCACTATTTTATCTAAGTCTGACGCCATAACAACAATTTAAAGCGAGGCCGGTTCACGCTCAGATGAAAATAATTATTGATTTTTGAATTCTATAATTCTACTTCACAAAAAGTACTTCAGACTGAAAAAAAAATAAAGGTGCACAATAACCACACAGAATATTATTGAAAAATGGCTTGGTAACTCTGTAAAAAATCCCGAATAACACCATAAAAACGTATACTGAAAAATAAACTTTCAATCGTCAGATTTAGTAATTTTCAACGAAGTGATATGATTTTTGGATTTATTATGCAAAGAGGATAGTTTTTTTATTGGTCTAACACAATAACAGAGTAGATTTTTAATAAATGATACAGTATTCCAGAAATGATTAAAAATTTACTCAATACAAATTTCTGGCGAAGCAAAAATTAAATGTATGCAATAATCAACCATGTTCTAAAGAATAGATTTCGTGAACTGCCTTGCAACATAGTTAAACAACTTCCTAGGTCGAAAAAAGTATCATACTCAATGTCAATACTCAATTTCACTTACTATGGAAAGGCGAAAAAAGGTCGTTTTTACACGACTGCCCAAAAGGAGTGTATATGTGTTCAGGGTTTATGTATGTTTGTGGGTATGTGAGTTTCTTTACTCCACCATAATAACTTCCAAATGGCTCAATGGATCGGTATCGTTAGAATCCTTACATCATTCCGAGTGACACTGGCTATAATTTTTTTTTTGAAAACAGTCAATTTAGCAACTGTACGACACGACGCCATTTTCAAATGTGAAAAAATCTTTTTTTCTTCAATTATTACAATATGGGCATCAAATGAAAGGCCAAAATGAGCACATTTCGAAAATATATAATTTGTCACTAAAATTTGGGAAATAAAAATAAATAAATTAAAAAAAAATTAAAAACACGACTGCCATGCCTAAAACGAACTTAAACGTTAAATAACAATTGTCATTGCAGTCGGGGGATGTAGGATTATCCTACACAAGTCCTACACCTTCACCTATAGAGAAAGTTAATGTTGTTATAGTTTTATTTTCGTTCACAAAGTTAAAGTTATAATATAAGTGTTTGTTTGTAGGTGGCTAACGCTTAACTAACTATAATTACAATCAAATAAAATTACATTGTCGCGGAATCTGCTGATACGCAAGATTGCGAACATTCAACTTGTTGCTCGACCCATATTGTGCGGTTGCTAAACCGTACAGGGGACCTCTTTGATTAAAAATTGTTCCACAAAACGGTCCTCCGACTGCAATGACACTTGTTAAACATTTAAGTTAGTTTGAGGCATGGCAGTCGTGTTTTTAATATTTCTTAAATTTATTTATTTTTCGACCTATGTTGCTTGGAATGCTATTCAGTTTAGCAACACAATCACCTGTTTTAGTATCAACAGTAATAAAATCAGCACTTCATTTGGTACCATCTCAAACAATAAAAAGACAAAGCGTTAAATAATATCCATCCCGAATGCTGTTTATTCAATGGTCTTTACTCGGCTCAATGAATTTACAAACCATTTTTCAGACATGTAGAAGCTCAGGTACCCTGTTTTTAGAGTTCCGTCCGTCCGTACCCAAAGGGTAAAAACAGGACCCTTTACTAAGACTCCATTGTCCGTCTGTCTGTCTGTCTGTTACCACGCTGTATCTCCATGAACCATAATAGCTGGTTATATAAGTATTATGAATTAATGTCCTCCACTGTCACCTCTTTGACCTTATTTTTCTGATTAAATTTTCTTGGAATTTCCATAAAAACTATATTTACGATTGTATTTTATAACAATTTTATTGATAGTTCACCGGTCGTAAAATCATGCCCGAGAGCAAGTCACACTTTTCAAGCTTTGCACTACAATGTATTAATTTACTACCACTTTTTACGACCAAACGACCCTGACTAAATAGAAAATAACCAAGAAGTCACATACAAGAAATCTTGGATAATATAAACCTTTGGAGGCAAGCTACGGATCATTCTACCAGCGCCCTTCCTTAAAGTAACTTACTTTTTTAAGCTTAGACTTACCACTAGTTATAAGCATAAAGTCAAAGTTGTAACTTTTATCTTTCATTTATTAAACTTATATCAGCATTACTACCATGGTTCATCGTTTGCCTACCCTAGCTAGACAGTTGAAATTTTCACAGATGATGTATTTCTGTTGCCGCTATAACAACAAATACTAAAAACAGAATCGAATAAATATTTAAGTGGAAATACCTTACCACAAACGTCATTTTTTTAATTTTTTTGTTACGGAACCCTTCGTGCGCGATTCCCACTCGCACTTGGCCGGTTTTTAGGGTTCCGTACCAAAATGGTAAAAAAGGAACCCTTATGGTGTGACTCAGTCTGTCTGTCTGTCTGTCTGTCACAGCTGGATATCTCGAGAACTACTGATTGTATTAACTTGAAATTTGGAATAGTTTTAGATGACATTACATTTGCCCAACTATTTTGCAAATAAGAAAGAAATAATAAAATTAATATTTTTTTTACAACAGGGACTGAAAAGGGGTCTTAAAAATTTTAAGTGAGGTGATTAGGGCATGTGGGGTATCATATGAAAGAGCGCTGTTTGCACATTTTAAAACATTTTTTTCTTTTTTCTTAGGCCGCATAGTTTTCGACTTATGATGAAAAATGTAAAAAAAAATACCGTTCCCCCCCCCTTATCTCCGAAGTTTGCAAAGAGAAAAATCTGAAATAATTCTATGTGATAGTAGTTTATGTAAAGATTACAGGAAAAATAAAACGATGTCTCAATATAACACACTTTTTTAGAAATTCAAAAAACAAACAATTTTTTTTTAGTTTCACTACCAGTCAACAGATGGCGCTGTCCTAAGCATGCTAACCTAAGGGCAAAAAGTAGTTCCACTATGGGTCAAGAGATGGCGCAACCTAACACTACAATAATAAATTGGTGGCTGGTTCAAATATAATTACCTACTATTTGCCGTACGAATAAACGAAGAATAAGTTCATACTTTACTAAGTAATTATATATATTACTATATAGTAATATAATAATAACGAGGAGCTCGGTGGCGCAGTGGTTTAGCGCCTGGACCAGCGATTGCGGATGTTTAGCAACGTTCGCAAGGTTCGGTCATGGGATGGGTGACCAAAAATTTATTATCTCGAGCTCCTCCGTGCTTCGGAAGGCACGTTAAGCCGTTGGTACCGGCTGCATTTGCAGTCGTTAACACCCACCAATCAGCATTGGGCCCGCGTGGTGGGTTATGGCCCGTCCTCCTTATTCACCCATAAGGAAGGCCTGTGCCCCAGCAGTGGGGACAATAAAATGGCTGATGGACTAGTAATATAAACATTTTGTAATGTGGAGTGGCTGAAACGTTTTTCAGTCACCATAAGCAGCATTTGTAAATTAACTGTCCGCCTGTTCGCCCTTCCACCTGTCTGCCGTTTATCCTACTTTTTTAAAGACTGTCCTAAAATAACATATCCAAATATATTTATGATTGTACGGAACCCTCGGTGCGCGAGTCCGACTCGCTCTTGACCGGTTTTTTTATTTAATTAAATCATTCGGCTGATTCAATGAATCAAATGAAATGGGCTCCTAAAACATTCTTACAACAAATCGATAACTTAGTAAGAAAACCGCTTGCAGCTAAGTTTAATCTTTGTAAACCGTGTAGAAACCGCAGGTAAATGAGTCAAGTGTTCTCAAACTTTCTTAGAAGTTGGCACTATCTAACTTTTCTGATAGTCCCAACCCAAGTAACCAACTTGAACTTACTAAAATTTACTTAGCTTCTTCTAAGCAAAGTATAGAATATTGTCACCGTAAAATTGTAAATACCGTTTAAATTATAATGTAATCTATCTCTGGAGATCGTTAACTGTCGAAGTGATCCATACTGTGCCAGTATTATTCGATAAATTACATGCCCCCCTACTGAAATGGCCACTTTTACGAAGCTTAAAAATAAACAATTAGACGATCAAGTCACACGTCGCAAGTTTATGTAAATCACAGACACTATTGTATTGTATGGAATCGAAAAGCCTCCTACGCGTAATTTATGGCTTATTTTTAATTTTTAAGTTAGCGAACAAATAGAAATGTGGCCATTTGAGTACCCCCATGGACAGCTTACAAGTATATTGTCTTGCAAGCTGTCCATAAATAAATAAATAATGATTCTTTTGATCGAATATATTATTATTTATAAATACTTGTTTGGGTTTTCTTTACAGAAGAGTAAAAGTTTTTTGTACAATATTAACTTGATACCTATTCTCTTTTTACTACAATAAAATTGTTATAAAAGAATACGACAATTGATCATCATGTCTGTTTATGCCGCGCGAATGAGCTTTTCTGACAGCTTATCCACGTCTCATACATTTCCATAAAGGATTTCCCTCGAGGCAGCTAGTAGCTCCAACAATGTATTTTTTATCCAACAGCTGTCATTCGCATCCCATCTTATTACAAGACCTCGAACCCCACTAGATGCGTGGATATAGAACGCAGTGAACTTAGGCAGTGAAACTCAACACGAGCGCCTAAACCACACCTCTAAAGATTAAAATCACTTGCATGTCGCATTGTCACACATTTGTACTTTAGGTTTAGTTCTTTCCGGGCCACATATAAGCAAAATCAAACTCCTGACTTTTGTTAGTGATCTCTGATTGGTCAAAAAACTCAGTAGTTAGTTTGCGCGCAAAATCTAACTATCGAGTTTTTTGACCAACCTCTCTTTGAGTTCTTTTGTATTTTTGTGATAATAATTATATTGAAGCGTACCTATTATATTTTTTTCTTTTATTGTTTGATTAGTTTACGAGTTCAAATATAAAAGGACCTAATCTTTTTTTATTAAATCATATTTTTACTTACACCACAGTCCTTCGAACTATTAATTTGACAGAAAACTCAACTTCTGCGTTCAATTCTGGGTTTTCTGGGTTACAAAAAGGTGGATTTTTTCAAATAAAAATAAAACGTAACACATTTGCGCGCAAACTCTAACTATACTGAGTGCGCTTAATATTCAGTTATCTATTTGTGCTAACGTTTTTTATTGTTAGAAAAATAAAAATGTTCTAAGTTTTTGTAACTACTATCCAGAAAATCCAGATCTGTACCCTTAGCACGAACAGCTATCGAGAAAAATAACACGCGTAAAATTACTCGAATCTCATAATTTTGTATGGAAATTAGTACAGCGCCACTACGTCCGTAAATGGAACTAAAATTTCAAAGCACGAAACATTTTGACATAAGGTATCGAGCAGCGTTCGAATCGAGTTCGAATAGTAAAGTTACAACTTGTATGGAAATCGGTAGCACGAACCCACTTTTGACATACGGTATCGAGAAACTCGCAAGCTGGCTATCGACAACTTACTCACTGAAATTTTTTGAGTGAGAGACATTACGGGCGACTTTAGATTATTGATTATTAAATTTTAAAAGCATGTATGTAGTAACAAAAATTAAATTTGAGAAATATGACATGTCCGCTGAATTATCCATAGGCAATAATATTTAAGTTGTTCTCATTATACATAGAAATTTGTAAAATAAAAATCCCGATATTTTACGCTTACCACGGTATCCCCCACATCCACCATAACATATTTGAGAAATATTTTAGAACTTACCTACAAAACTCAAATAAAATAAGAGGATACGGTGTTATATGTATATTATCTCTTTTCAGCCACAACATCACACAATTTGCACACAGTTAATTATGTTTCATTCAGGTATTGAAAAAATTAGACCTTAAAACTATGCCGAAACACTAAATATAACAATGCAAACTTAAATAAAGTCTTTAATTTGTCGAATCTTCAAACACTATAAGCCACTAATTCCGATGAAATTCACATATTTTCATAGCACGTTCAAAGTTTTATTGTTCATGTGTTTATGTGTAAACAATTTCTTATTCATTGACGATAATCCATTGTTATTCTTCAAGTTCATAAAAAATCTTCAATTAGAACAATTTGATGAAATTATGACACATTGTAGTTTACTCCTAGGTCATAATATTATATCCTCGCGATTGTATTATTTGTTAGCCGACACAGATAAATCAATTTACACAAAAACAAAATAAAGAAATAGCTTTACGGCTTTCTATTTTAGGTTATATTTTTCATTGAATCACAGGATGAGAAAGAAAGAGAGAAAGAATAGACACACTCTTCTTTTTCAAACCAATCACGAGCAAGGTGCAATGACCGTTCAAAACCATGGACAAAATCATGCACAAGTTACAAATTATTATAATATTATTTCAAATAAATTGAAGTTATTAAATGAAATAAATATTGCAAGCAAATTTATTATTAAAAATATGAATAATAAATGTAAAATTATGATGATAAGCTAGTTGATTGAATTTTAATTTACATATTTATGATTTATATAGAATTTAAACATGGTTTTTAACGCACCTTGCTTCAATGGGGAATGTCCGATAAAAATCAAATTGGCTAAATATTTTTTTATAGGTAGGAATAAGCTCCCTTAGTAATAGAAAAAAAATCAGAATTTTCGGTTCCGTAAAAAAGTTTAAAAAATTAAAAAACTCTTCGACTCCACAAATGTACAAAAGTAACAGCAGAATGGAATTTATACCTTTGCCACCACCTGTCACTACCACAACACGGTATTAAAAAAAAGAAATGTCAAAACTTTTTTTCTTAATACTTGTTGTGGTTGTGGTAGGTGGTGGCAAAGGTATAATCTCCATTCTGCTGTTACTTTCGTACATTTGTGAAGTCGAAGAGACTTTAATTATTTAAAAAAAATTTACGCAACCAAAAATTCTGAAACTTTTTTCTATTACTAAGAAAGCTTATTCCTACCTTTAAAAAAATATTTAGCTAATTTGATTTTTTTTTGGACATTTCCCATTGGATTGATAATTGGATTGTGTCACGTTAGCTTTATTTATCGCTACTATCGAGTTGACGTTAGCTAGATCTGTAAAATTCGTGCTGCCGATTTTGCTAGCTTTCGTATCGAGTACGTTATCGAGTAGTATTTATTTACGCGCGTAAGATTTCTCGATAGCTGTTCGTGCTAAGGGTACTGAACTCAAAAGTTACGTTTTCTGCCAAATCAAATAGTTCGGAGGACTGTGGTGTATTGATAAAGAATTAGGAATTCTCACACTAACCTAATGGATTGTAAAGAAAACCAAACCTGTGTCGCAACGAATTATATATTATACAAGTAAGTCTACTTAGGTAGGTAGGTAGTACTTACTATATTTGAATGCTTGATTTGACCTCAAGTGTGGTATTGTTTGACTTGCGTCTATTTAGATACAAAAAGTAATTTTTACAAGAGGGCCAAAATACGTTTCCTCTACTTAAAATATTCGTTAAATTAGTCATGGCAAAATTTCCATTCGAGCTAAGTATTAAAATCTAAAGGATGACATTTTCATATTATAAACGAATATAATAAAATGTGGTGAATATTTACTTATTGAATTAGCTTTTTTTTGTTTTTCTAAAAAATATTTTTTGTAGATAGCTGGGTTTAGAATTTAAACGTCCATAAACAAAAACTAATGAAAGTTTTGTAAGTCAATATATGATTTTATAATAAAAATAGGTCTTTTATATTCGAACTCGCCAACTAATCATGAAATAAAAGGAAATAAATATAATAGTTAAGCTTCAATATGATTACTTACCTCATAAAATAAAATTATTACTTACCTCAAAGACACCAAAGACCTCAAAGACAGGTTGATCAAAAAACTCGGTAGTTAGATTTTGCACGCAAACTCTAACTATTGAATTTTTTGACCAATCAGAGATAACTATCGAAACTCAGGAGTTAGCTTGGGAGTTAGATTTTGCTTATACGCTGCCGGGCCTATCGGCATATGAACAATTTCTGCAAAGAGGCAGTCTCGTTTATTCTGTGATGTTCGCTGTATATTACTCGTCCCCCATGCAGTAAAAATGTCACACATTTCTTTCACAGCTCCTTATTGGGAAACAAAGGTGTTTTACATATAGGCAAAGGTCACGATTATAAAATACATATAGAAAAATCCATATTTTCGGGTTTTTTTCTGTTTCATAGATACCGGTTCATTCTTCAGTTAATTTAATATTGAAATAAGTTAACACAGGCCCTTCAGAATACAGCAGATGCTCATATTTAAATGTTCACCTAAAAACTTAGGTAGTGACAATAGGCATGTTGACTATTTTTTATTTTATGTTACATAGATTACGCCTAAAAAAAAGAAACATTTGTATAAGAATTATTACGCTAGCATGAAAACTGCCCGAGATATCACAGTTTGAAATGCACAAAATTGGACTCACCCGAAAACGCTCCATACTAACGGCTACCAAGTTATGACGTCACGCCTTCCTACGTTGTATCACAGTTGTTGTATGCAACGCGTAGGAAATTTGTTCGGCAGCTATATTAAATATTGTGTTTATTCAAATGGTTTCTTTGACAAATTTGCTATAAATTTTACGGACTAATTAAATGTTTTATTTATTTTAACAAATTTTATACTTTTTAAATGGACTTGTCCACCCAACTTTGAAGGGTCATAAAACAAATAATACGCAATATATAAAACCAAGAGGAATACAAGCTACTCCAAAAGTTTGATATGTTTACGATTTTTATAAGTATTTCTTTATTTTATTCGTAAGTCAACATCCCTATTATTATATAATGCTCAGTGGTATTCACTTCTAAGATTTCCACTGAAATAAAATACTTTTGCGAGTAGTTATTCAAAATTGCGTGTATCTGAAAAGTGTTTTATTTAATTAATGTGAAATGCGAGCTACAAGGACATTTTTATTCATAATTTAATTAATATTTTGCAAAAATCGATAAGAATACATTTGTAAGTAAATATATTAGTAAAAACTGAAATATATCGAATTGAAATCTTTCTCTTCTGAGAGTTTCGGCACCTGCCTGCCTTCGGTTACTGTTGCGTTTGTAGAACCGGTGTCTGTAACTTTGGTAAACCAAAACAAACTATTAAAAACTGGCCAAGTGCGAGTCGGACTCGCGCACGAAGGGTTCCATACCAAAAAACGACAAAAAAATAATGTTTGTTGTATGGGAGCCCCCCTTAAATATTTATTTTATTCTGTTTTTAGTTTTTGTTGTTATAGTGGTAATATAAATACATCATCTGTGAAAATTTCAACTGTCTGTCTGTTGTCATTATTAATATCAAGCAAAAAACGGCAAAAAAAACACATTTGTTGTATGGGAGCCCCCCTTAAATATTAATTTTATTCTGTTATTAGTATTTTTGTTACAGCAGCAACAGAAATACATCATCTGTGAAAATTTCAACTGTCTAGCTATCACGGTTCATGAGATACAGCCTGGTGACAGACAGACAGACAGACAGCGAATTCTTAGTAATCTGGTCCCGTTTTTACCCTTTGGATACGGAATCCTAAAAACTAAAGCATACATTAATAAACCGCGCTTTGTCTTTTTTTTTCAGTTAGAGCAAGACGGGTATGCAGTGATAGAAGACTTCTTGCGACCGGCAGAATGTGAGGAACTTTTCGCGGCGGGAATCGAGCTGACGAAGAACATACCAGAGACAGACCACAAGACTATATTCTCCACATCAGACGGGGATAAACAGGCAATTGTGATTTTCCATTGTTATGTTTCCAATTATGATCTGACAACAATAATATCAAGCGCTACTCAGGGCCAATTTCATAGTTTAAGGCGCCTATAGCTATCATCTAGCTCCGCCAATTCATTTATTTTTATTATACGTAAACCAGGTCAATATTATAAAAAGGAAACAATCATGCCCTCTTACATTGTCTCTAAAATTTTTTTTCATAAGTCTTCAACAGTTTTCATTCTTTTTGTAAATTTTGGCCACCGTCGTTTCGATTGCATAAAAAAACTAGTACCTAAGAATGAAAAATGTTAAAAAGAGTTATCCAAAAAATATTAGAGACAATTTAAGAGAGCATGGTTGTTTATTGACTTGGTTTAAGTGTAATAAAAATAAATGTATTGGAGGCGCCGGTTGACCGCTATAAGGGCCTTGACAGACTTTCTTTAGCAAGGAATTTCATTTCATTTTCCAATTAAACTAGAAGATCCGGATCCGGAATCTGAGGCCTATTACAAAAAAGCATCGCGATAAGCGTACGATGTTCGTCTCATTCCGTGACATTATTAACTCATTTGGTTCAAAATCAAGTAATCGACCAACTAACATCGTCCGATTATCTGTCAAAATGGCGCTGCGTACGCTTGTTCCACACTATGAAAACAAAGGACTTTTACTTAAAAAAACTGTTTTTTAAGCTTTAAAATGATTAAATTCTGTGTCATATGCTTTAAAAATGTTGGCACTTACAAATTTCCGAAAAATCTGGATATATAAGGTCCTTCTTAAATAGTGCACATAACTGAGATACAGGCTCCGGCTTAGTTTGGGCGCCAGTCTCTCTCAATCTTCATAATATGTTAATAATATTGTTTCTTAGTCTTAAGTTGTAAAATGTAAGATTGTTATGAGAGAGAAATAAACATTTTTATTTATTATTATTATTTTAATTTTAAGGGGTCAATGTACTCATGCATACAAACAACTTTTACTATGGGACCAACATTGAAAACACGAAAAAAAAAATCAGCTGTTCCATACATTTTGATCTATTCGATTTAAAATTTTCTATGGAACAGCAGATTTTTTTTCGCGATTTCAATGTTGGTCCTATGGTAAAAGTTGTTTGTATGCATGAGTACATTGACCCCTTAAAATTATGTGCACTATTTATGAAGGACCTTATAGAAAAAAAAATCTGTAAGTATAAAAACGTCTTAATTTGGCTTTAAATTCCGGCATTTGCATTGCAGAATAGTCTTTTATAATGCATTTTGGATCAACGGGTCTTTTTCGGTAAAAAAAAAACCCACTAAATAAATACCTATTTTCCCATACATTTTGTTGTCTACTGTCTTAGGAACAAGCGTACGCAGTGACATCTACAATTAGCTTTGCGTTGCCAACCCCAGCCAGCTAATGCGTCAAGATAAAGAACGAGCGTGGAACGAGCATCGTGTTTTTGCTTTTCTTAGAAGACGTTGTATTGACATTATTTATTTAATTGCAACAAACAACAAAGTTGAAAAAAAAATTGTAAATTACGTCTATGTTATGTAATATAATATATGCTCAATATATGTATATAGACGATTGTTTCCGATGTTTTCCGATGCCGATTCTTTATTTTTGAAGTACTGCTACGTTTTTCTGATACCTAATGCTCATTTTAACAAAATTCCCAAAGAAGAAAAGCCACTGGTAATGGAATCACCTACTAAATACCTATGTATTTAACGGAAAGAACAGTTTTTTGGGATGACCATAAATAAGACCTTAGAAAGTCTTAGAAAAATAACAGAACTAGTAAAACCTATGATATGACCAGTATTCGGGTATTCGGTCATAGTACCTAGTTATCCTTAGAGATAACACACTTTCCTTAATAAAAGTCCCTCTCCTTTTGGAAACCTATAATGTGTAGATCATTGTCATATCTATATCCTTATCCTTTTTAAATATTTAATAAATATTTATATATTATTATATATTTACGTATTTTGTGTTAAGTAAGTATTTGTAAAGTATTATATTTTATATTATATATGTATTTATTACTTTTGTATGTTATGTGTACTGTATTCATAGTTTCTCTGTTTCCCAAAGGTTGACTGGCAGATAATGCTTTTAGCATTAAGTCCGCCTTTTGTACTTAAGCTTGTAGTACAATAAAGATTTTAAATAAAATGAAAATAAATAGGTAACTTAAAAACAATAATAATGCTTTTTAGAATACGTAGGAACTATAAAATTTTTCATTCAACTGTGTCAGATCGTTAGAAAACGGTAGCTTGTTCTTATCAAGGCAAAAAACTCAAGAATCGTTGGTTCGCAAACAACTTTTTGCCAGCATCTTAATCGTTTTATTTTGCTAATTACTCAAATGACAGTACGGAAAAGATAATAAACTCATAAATAACATTTTACGTAATGAATGATCAAAATTTAATCGCTTTAGTTAGAATTCTTCGGTAACCTACCTACTGTTTTTATTGTTTGTGCTACCATAATGGGAATAATTCCATCGTTAGCCTCCAACACCTGCGCACAACGGAAATCAATCAACAAAATGCTAGTTATTACTGAGAAGATAGCCTTTTTTAAACTTTATTACGGCGAAATTATTTTTTCTTTTGTAAATGTGTCTTTAACTTAATTGCTTTCTGGAAATATTGCTGATTCCTTTAATCAAAGGCTAATTCCCTCATTTCTGTAGGTAAATTAAGTTGTACAACAAAAAGTTATATTTATAATTATTATAGTTAGATATACAACTTTCATATTTCTATCAAATACCTATATCAAACATCGATGGGGGTAAGTGGTTGTCGTGGTACCTATGAGCATGTTGATGTATGAGGAGCATGTCGTAAAAGATTCCGAGTATGGATGGATAGGGGAAGACCAAAGAAAAGATGAATTGTTTAGATCAGGTATTGGGGAAATAAGAAGTTGGCGAATGTGGAAACAGGGCATTCGAGAAAGTACTGAGCGTACCTCTAACCAGGATAAAAAAGTATTATAATACCTATATGTTTAATTCATCGAAATCCGATCAGCTCATGTTCTCAATATCTAAATATATACTAATTGCCTTTTATATTTTAGATTAAAAGGGCAGGAGGATAACGATAATCTTTTTATTTATAAACCGTTTAATTTTTCAGCAAATAAAAGACAAGTATTTCTTGGAGAGCAATGACAAAATCAGTTATTTTTACGAGGCTGAGGCAGTTGGTCCCGACGGCAAGCTCGTCGTGGATCCCTCCGTTTCACTGAATAAGGTAACCTGTGAAAATAGTTTCTATGAACCTATTGACTTTAATGAATAATCTTCCAAATGTTTTCTAATTATATCATTGGTGAAATAGCTTTAAAAAATTACACTGTGGTACCTACTTACTTTGCCAGCAAAATAATGACTGTTGACTGTTGGTTCGAATTCTTGCCAAGTTGCAAAAGTCATGTTTTTAGAAAGGCAATCGATAATAATAAGTTCTTAACTAAAACCCTTGTCTTAAATTACAGTACCTATTACGAACGCTTATATTATTCTAATAGAGATTTAAGTATAAAACTGCAGATTTTTTTCTCACACACAGTGTGTGGTACTCTGTGTGGAAAAAAAAGAGAGTCATCACATCTTCAGTTGCTAGCTATTTTTTCGAAATTTCGCTGTTCTGTGAACTAGCATTAGTAGATAACTGTTAATAAGATAATTGTTGCTCTAACTAAATCATCCTTTAAAGAATAGTAGGATTACTTACCCAGATTATTATCATTCTCAAAACATATTATTACACCCACGAATTTAATGTTACATTTCCACCCTAAATAAGCATTGACGGACCATTTTAACAATATAGAGCATAAAATAAACATGACGCATAAACATTTACTTGAATAAATATTATGCCGGAACGTTACGTACTATACCTATCTCGGGTCGAGGCATGTGAACAGAATGCCAGAAAATCAAATATTTGTACATTATCATTCATATTTACTTTACTGCTTTGTTCCTGTCGTACTTTAAACGCTGCTCAAATGGTAACAAAAGTAAGCTTTTTGTGCCCCTTTTCTTTTACGGCCCAGATAAAATAAAGAAAGAATTATCTATTAAATATAGAAAGAATACGTACATCTAATTAGCTTATAAGTAGGCTGTTCCAAAAGTTTTTAGCCACATGGGAAATATAATATTTTTTTTGCTGTAATTATTTTTATTTGGCGGGTAATTTCAATAAAAATAACCTCATCGATGCCCAACTCTGCGTGGTTTCTTTTAAATATATTTTTTAAGCTTAGATTTAAGTTTTTAAGTTAATCTGTCGCTCTTATTTTCTTTGCAACAATGGTCGTCTTGCGAGAAGCTTTTCGTGCAATGATTTACCATACTCAAAACATAGGCTAACCTTTTAGGAATGTTACGAAAATTTACACACTACTTTTTGTAAGTCTTCTCCTTCGTTAGCAACAATAGTTTCTGTATAAATGTGGTTGAAAGAACTTTAACGATGTTTCGAGACCCGGACGACCATGGACTGCAGTAACTTATGAAAACTTCATCAGGGTAGGGTGGCTTTTAAAGGAACATGGGCAAATTATGTATCGAGAGATTCGGGCTGAACTAAAGATTGAATCACGGACAGTTTCCACTATGAATAACTTAAAATCTGGAAGGTTGCCTCTAGACGGGTACCTCATTAACTCAGAAATCAGCAAAAATACGTGTAGATTAATATTGGAAAATATTTTGAAAGCTGGTTAACCTGAATATATTTTTATGCTCAATGAGTTAAGAGAGAAAAGCTTGTAAATAATGTTTTTTAATATTCTTGTTATTTTTTGTTACACTAAAAACTTTTGGAACAGCCTATGTACTACTATTACTACTATGGAGTCGGCATAAAGCAGAAAAAAAATTTTTTTTGTATATTTATTCATTCTTTTTGTATAATTTTCCAAGCAGAACACCTCAACACAATTTCTATTTCTTCTGATTTCTGTTAGTGTTAAATTGCACCCCTTGCTAAAAGACCTTAAATGACGTAAATAAAATGGCGCCTGCCAAATGAGGGGTTAAATATAACGATTATGTGGTTTCCCGTATAGGTTGGACACGCTCTCCACCTCCTGCACCCAATCTTCAGATGTTACACGTACAGCGACCGCGTAAAGGCGGTGTGTCACCAGCTCGGCTTCAAGGAGCCAGCAGTGGTGCAGAGCATGTACATCTACAAGAACCCGGGACACGGTGGGGAAGGTAGAAAGTTTTGTTTCTGTTAATTTGTAACTTATTTTCTTTAACATTTTCCATTTATGGAACTCTCTGACTCTGTCTGTCACCTGACTCACATCTCACATTACGATTGAAAATGATACCGACATTTAGGTTAGGTAATGAAAATCGAAAGGCGATAATGGTCATAGATATATTATTAAACAACATTAAGTAAACAGGTGATATAACAAGTAACAAACAAAAAACCAAAAAGTTAGGAGGACTAAAGTTTATAGAATTTGGAATACTCGCTGCTGTCAGATGAATGTCTGAATTACTCGAACCATCAACCTGACGAAGGTTGGTTTTAACAGCTGACTGCAGCTTCAACATGCTTATAACCCATTAAATTCCACATTACACAAACCGCTTTAATTTGCGTCGAAGTGTGTGTAGCTGCTGTATATATACGCCAGTCGTATCTACAAAAATGAAAGCCCCAAAAACGCAAAACGTGATTTAAAGTAGCATTTTTGATACCCATGTTATTATAATTTGGACCTACTTACGTTAGCAAGCACGAGTGAAATTACGTTTTACAAGCAAAAAAAGTTCTGCTACCTATCTGCGTAGGCTGCGTAATGCATGAAAACATGCAACATGTTCGGTCTGTCTTCACTTTCAGCATTTATGATTGGCATTTAGTAAACTGATAGAGGACATTTAATTTGTCAACTTCTAGCAAAAGATTTTTTTTCGAATACTGCTTCTGTCGAGGACACACAGAATTCATAATTTATAGTCTACCACTAATACTAAATTTCTCGTTTCAGTGACAGCCCATCAAGACTCCACGTATCTGCACACAGACCCCATTCCACCAGTAGGTTTCTGGATCGCTCTCGAGGATGCGACTATTCAAAATGGCTGCCTCTGGATGGCGAGAGGTTCCCACAAGTCTGGGGTCCACAGGCGCCTGATAAGGAACCCTGATAAGGATCCAGCTCTGATATACGACAAACTAGCTGCTGTGTACCCTCAGTCTAGCTTCACTGCAGTTCCTGTAAGCAAAGGTATAAATAGCTGCCATAAAAAATTATAGGCCTAAAAATATATCTAGAAAATATAGACAATTAGACTTTAAAATATAAAAAACCGGCCAAGTGCGAGTCGGACTCACGCACGAAGGGTTCCGTACCAAAAAACGGCAAAAAAATCACGTTTGTTGTATGGGTTGCCCCCCTTAAATATTTATTTTATTCTGATTTTAGTATTTGTTTCTGTAGCGGCAACAGAAATACATCATCTGTGAAAATTTCAGCTGTCTAGCTATCACGGTTCATGAGATACAGCCTGGTGATAGACAGACAGACAGACAGACAGACAGACAGACAGACAGACGGACAGACAGACAGACGGACAGCGGAGGCTTAGTAATAGGGTCCCGTTTTTACCCTTTGGGTACGGAACCCTAAAAAAGATATGATTCCTAGCTCGGCAGCAAGCAGCAGTGCTGCCGCAGTAGTGACTGGTCCCCATACATTCTCTATAGGTTTATATGAGAATACATTCCGAATTTAAATTATTCTTTTTTTACTGTAATATAATTTGTAAACTATAATAAACTAAACGAGTATTATAATAATACTTAGAATTCAAAAACATGCATTCAAATACTTAGTCCAAGTTTCGTAATCCCAGCCCACTGTGTGGTGGGCCGGCAACAGGGCCGGCAACTTATTTGTCGCCGTGCGCGCACTTGCACTTAAGCGCTACCGCACACAGGCGACTTTTGTCTCCGCAACTATTTTGTCTCTCACATGATTTGTATGAAAAGTTGCCGACGACTGCGTCGCTTCGTGTGCGCGCTTCCATTTAAACCTGTGGACTTGAGACAGAGACAAAACAGTTGCTGGGCGACTAAGTTGCCTGTGTGCGATAGCGCTAAACCTATAGGGAGGGCAACAGTTGCGTCGCCCAGGCCCGCAGACAGAAAAGTCGCCCGGCTGTTGCGTCGCTCGTGTGCGCGCTTTCATATAAACCCGTGGACTTGATGTGAAAGACAAAATAGTTGCGGAGACAAAAGTTGCCCGTGTGCGATAGCGCTAAAATGTCCATCATGCGGCCAAACTTTATCACGACTTGTAACTCCCAACTTTTTTTGTATAGACTAGTGATGCGTCGAATGTAGGTTTAACCGAATACGAATGTTCGGCCGAATATTCGGTCCAAAATGTACCGAACCGAATATTCGGCCGAACCATTCGGTTCAATTCTGCGCAGTAAACAGTGTTGGGCGGGCGTTTGCCAAAGCAACTCCTTCTCTAGCACGGCTCGCTCAGTCGATGTACCGCTCTTTCGGTTACAAATAATTGCAGTTCGGAACTGCATACTTTGAAATTTATTATTACGTTGATGAAAGTCTTTGAAGATGAGGCATACATTGACATTTATTAAAAAAAACATAATTTGATTAAGTATACATTTTAATACTAGTGGTGGTTTCTAAAGATAGCAGTTTTTATTGTTTAAAAATAATAGGCATGTTTTTGAAATGCCTAAAAATAAGAGGGCTGTAGCCTGTACGTTTTGATTTTTTTAATATCTATCAAAGATTTTGAAATATTTGCATTTTAGTGATTTCATACAAAACAAAAAAGTGCCAATATTTTCAAATTTACAATATTTAAAAAATCAAAACATACAGCCCTAGTTTTTAGGCATTTTAAAAACATACCGAAAATTCATTGCTGTAGGATTATATAATCTGTTGCTGTAGGTTAAGGTTTAGAGAGGGTGGGGAACGTTATCGCCGTTTGTATGGAGACCGTTTGCTGGAAAATCCTCTTAATCTTTTTTATTTTGTCAATAAATAATTGGTATTATTGGTACAATTTAAACATTCGGTAATTATTCGGCAAATCAACCGAATATTCGGCCGAATACGAACATGAAAAAATATGCCGGATTTGCCGAATACGAATATTCGGCCGAAAATTCGACGCATCTCTAGTATAGACGTTTATACCTACTAATACTGTTTACATTGTTCTCAAAATATTTTATTCCAGGGACCTGTATCCTGATACACGGCAACATTGTGCACAAGAGTGCGCAGAATAGATCGGACAAGAGTCGCCACGCGTACACCTTCCACGTCATCGAGAAACTGAACAACCAATACTCTCCCGATAACTGGTTGCAAGAAGGAAAAAACGCGCCATTTTTAAATGTTTACACGACGCCACAGACTATGTAGTTAATTAATTAATTATAAGGAAAAATAAAATGACAATACTGATTGCCTGGTCCTATATTTGTATAGTAACCTATTTCTAAAGGGTTTTCAATTAAATACAGTTACCAAGAATGAAATATTTTAGGGACGCAAGGCCTTTACGAACATAGAATTATGTAAATTTAAGAGCGAACGGAACAAATAGTTAACTACCTATTTAACAATTTCCCTTTGCATGAATAATTTGCCAAAGCATGTTATTAAAAACATATTTTCTCATTTTTAATGTTTTGAGGACTAAAATTATTTTTGATGACATTTTTAACCGTGCAGGTATGTGGTAGGTAATATTGTGATAATTATTTTAATAAAGATTATGAAAAAGAACTTGTTTTAATTCCCATGTTTTCGCTAAAAAGTTTAGTGGCTACAAATTTTCTTCTCACACGACCCTTGAATTATGTAGGCCTATAGAAATTTTTCCTAAACGAAAGAAAACGGAAGTTCTTTGTGGCAAATCGAGGGCGCAGTGGAAAATACTTTACTACGTGTTTCATCACAAAGATCAAAATTTCTTTTCTTTTGAGCAACAGAATAATGTCCGTTATAAGGGTTGAATTATTGTTATGTCAAGTTCAACTTGCCTCTGAGTTAGTTTGGAAATACGAAAACAGTATTTTTATGATATTTCATCACACACATAATTTGTACTTACCCGAATAATAATTTATATTCCGCAGTTTAAAACAATTTACTAGACATTCAACTTCACGATTCTTCTGGCCTATTACTTACATAAAAACAATCGTTCGTCCCACTCCGAGACACTATTCACTCACAAATAAGGTTCAATATTAAGTAAATTGAACGACGAATTGCGTCCGATTATCGCAGTTCTTTTTTAATAGGCCTGCTAAAAGTTTTTTTACTAGAACAAGAAAGTGTATCTCAGTTAGATGATGTCGCAAACAAGTTTAGTACTTACCTAGTTAAAAGTTACTGAAGTAAATGTAACAAGTCAAATATGATACAGAATGTTGCTTTGAATATACATTCAAACTTGGTATTGGTAATTACATAGGTACGGTAATTGGGACTTACATGCGCCAGCTAGCGTCGCCTGTAAATTTTAAAAAGGAATCAACCAAGTTTTCTTGGTATGTTTACTCTTTATACCTACTTATAACAAGCTTGTTATAGTACCGGTTAAGCATAAGTTAGCCAAAAAAAGAGGTTGCCAGCCAGCATGATGTCCTTTGATAAGTTTGACGTCACAAATAGGTAGCATTACCATTTGACGATAACTTTAACTTTGACAGCGTTATGGTGCAACTCACACTTATTGTATATTACGAATGCGAAAGTAGGTTTGTTTGTTTGCTACGCTTTCACGTCTTAACTACTCGACCGATCATCATGAAATTTTGCTTAGGTACACGATTTTTTGGTTCACGAATTACACAAAAGTAATTTAAATGACTAGTAGCCGCCCACGACATGATACACTTATAATTATAATATATATAAAACATAAAAAAACGTCTTACTAAAATAAATTTATTACTTACCTGCATTTATTTTAGATAAATTTAAGATTAATAATTTTTGTAATCTCATACATAGATTTATATTTAACTCACAGAATAAATTTCTTGTTGTTATTATTATTAAGGAAAAAATTGTATTACATCTCATTATGTTTATTTAGCTATATATATTTTGTTATTTAGTTTTTTTTTTGCCGGGTACTTCCTATATTTTGTTTAAGCCTCATAAAATGTTATGAAACTCTGTAATTGGCTTAAGAGTTAAAATATCATAAGTTATATAAGAAACGTTTATAAAAAAAGCTGTTGAGTTTCTGAATAAATACTTAAATACGACAATTTTGGTTCCCGAGCGATAGAAAAATAACTTTCCACACAGACAAAGCCGCGGGCGGCCGCTAGGTAGTTATAAAACGGGGTTATAACGATAAACAGACTTAAACCTAACATAGGTGCTTGGCTTAACAGCCCCTTATGATCGATACTTCCGTGTAGGGGCGAAACACGTGTAGAGTAGTTGATTTAACAGGTGTTTGAAAATAGCCTTATAAATGGCAAAAAGGGACCATCAAACTGAACAACTTTTACTATGGGATCAACTATGAAATCGCAATAAAATCTGCTGTTTCATACATTTTGATATTTATGTTACTAATTTTTGTATAAAACAGCTGATTTTTTCGCGAAAAATAAGTAAAGGTTGTTCAGTTTAATGGGCTTCATATTCAACTATATTGGGCTTTATGAGGCTACATATTTCCAAACACCCTGTAGTATAAATGCATGGTGTGTCTGTCAGTGTGTCTGCAGGTATTTGCATCTGCAGACAGCATTTATTTGCGAGCATAATGCGTGGGCAGTGTATTGCCAGCTGGCTTTTTGACCTAACTTATGAAAAGTTTTTTTCAGAATACCCATTATGGCAACGCTAACTCACTCATTATGAACGTGTCGTCGAAGCCTAAGCTGTCAAAAACTACAATTCAAAGCTTCGATCAAGAATATCCTAGAAGATCCGTGAAGAATATCCTTCACGAACTAAAACAGTACGCAAAAATGGCACCTCAAATAGCGTCCCACTTACAAACTTGGCGCTTATTTACATAATCACCACTTATTTTGTTCCAACTCACATTTTATTTCACTTATTTTGTACAAAAGCACATCTTTTATCACTTACTTTGTGAAAAATAAGCGTCCAATTTGTAAGTGGGTCGCTATTTGAGGTGCCATTTTTGAGACTCTGACCAATGAAACTATTAGGTACTGGTTATAAACTTTGCCTATAACAATGCCTACATGTGTAGGCATTGTTATAGGCAAAGACACCTACCTATAAACCTACCTAATATTATACCAAATAAAATAAAAATACTCGTAACTTCAAATTCAAGCCAAATTCAAGGAGCTGACGGCCAACCTTCAATAATGAAGCGGCACCTTAAGAAGAAGAACTCGTAACTTCTTCAATATTAAGTAGTACGATATGATCTACAAATAAAGCGAGTCTGGAACAATATTGTGATTAGTGGTCTAGCACGGAGTACCTACCCAATATACTGCTGTCCTCATTTGGGCCCTAAAGTGAGGTCTAAAAAATGAACATAAGAGTCCTTTTAAGGGGCGCTGGTGGGGCATAGCGGTGGGAACACGGTTAATAGGGGGCGGTAATAGGTAAACATGGTTTGCGCCGGCCATATCTTTATATAGAAAACGTAAACTTGTAGCCACCAAAAAATCATGCTACAAACATTAAATTGCTTATAAACCTCACAGACGATTGTAAAAAAAATCAGAATATCATTAAAAGCGCTTGTCGCGGGCCATATTTTTGGCGTAAATAATAGCGTAAACGTATTGAATTCTACATCAAAATACACTTTAACGTACTGTGCAGTTGCTCCAATAACTTTTTATTCAAGAAAGATAAATTGTGCTAAAGATAATGATGAAAAAACAACGAAAAACATCGAAAAAGTGCAGAAGTGAACGCTCTTTTAAGGTAGTTTTTTCAAGGACAGGGCCGAGTTAGAACACTGGTGCATTTCTTTACCTTGACCACTATCTAGGAAACCGCGCCGTATTGTTGACATAGACAACATTCAACGCCCCAATATTACGGCCGTAATATGACGGCTCCGCTATCCTAGAAAACCCTAGCTTTAGACTGGTCTAAAGATCAAAATTTCAGGGTACCTGGGTACCCTGGACGAGCGGGATCCAGATCGGACGCTCACGCTGTGATCAGGGGCGGACGTTCACCTAGGTACCTAGATAGTTTATTTCGTCTAAATTCTTCAATAACATAATGCATCAATTATTTAATCATCAGTTTACATATGCACAACCTGCATCTGGCGCGTTCAATGACCCAGGCGCCCACAGTTTTGACAATATTATTTTCATTGCCACATAATCGTTGTGTGATAAAAAAATGTGTCAAGTGTGAATTGATGTGGGTACCAATTGGTTCTAATAAACTGCTATAATAATTATTTACCTGCCTACAACCTTTTTTAACGAATGTATTGTTGAACACAAAAAATATCATTATTTTTCTTCTATCCAAAAATTGTGTATCTTTGTACTTTTTTGTCGTACTTATTTATAACAAGGTTACGGTACCTTTTCACGAGGAGTATTTTTTTAGTTCTTGGTAATATCAAGATGATGTAATAATTACTAAAGTAATACTAATGTAGGTACTAGGTATTATGACTACTTGCAATCTGGGCCATATATACGTGTTAATTGTAAATTACATCACAATTTGGTATCCATTGCGTCAGACAATTTGAAACTAAGATTGTTTAGTTTTGGTCAATTAAGGCGCTTAAATATTGGTCCAGTAGCGCCGCCAATACATTTATTTTTGTCACTCGTAAACCAAGTAAATATTTAAAAAAAAGTAAAAACCTACCATGCCCTCTTAAATTGTCTCTTATAATATACTTAAGTAAGTATTTTGATTTCCAATTCTTTAATATTTTTCATTTTTTCTTTTTTTTAGGCCACATAGTTTTCGACATGATGAAAAATGTAAAAAAAATACCGTCTCCCCTTATCTCCGAAGTTTGCAAAGAGAAAATATGAAATAATTCTATGTGATAGCAGTTTATACAAAATTTACAGGAAAAATAAAACGATGTCTCAATATCGCACACTTTTTTAGAAATTTGATAATTTACCAAATTTCTAAAGTTGTGTGAGTTATAATTTTCGAGCTACACTCCGGAAAAAAGAATTCTACAACTCCTTTTTTAGACAAATAAAAACCTTATAAAACAAAGTCAAGTTATTTACACAACTTATAACTCAAGAACGGCTGAACGGATTTAGATTAAATTTAGCATACATATAGTTTATAACCTGAATTAAAACATAGGGTACCTACTTTTTATTCTGATCAAAGATTCCCTAGGGTCCACGTGGACGAAGACGCGTGCGGAAGCTAATTGGCCTTTAACTCCAAAAATACTATAACGATGTTAAATAAACATCGTTTCGAAACAAATCAGACAAACAGTGAGAACATAACTATGCCAGAGTGTTTATAATTGACATGCTTACATTATTTGACATGTTAGCTCACAAGTCAATGCAGTTGTAAACGCTCGGTTAGATACCGCTATGAAAAATTTTGTAATTTTCATTGTCACGTTTATTAGACCTAAAAATGCGTTTATATACCAAAAATTGTATCAACGAATGCCTGTTTAACCCAATTTATATATCAGCGGGGTGACCATCACCGGTCAGCCGGCTCGATACGCAGTTGATACTGGGCCATTCACATCATTATAGGAAGTCCGTATCAGTGCTCCGCCGCACACTGTTCAAGATGCGCGCTCTCTCAGCGGTACTTGTTGCAGCCGTCGCCTGCCTGTGTAAGTCCATCAGCCTCATTCAAATGGTCAACTTTCTATTCGTGTCAACGCTAACGCTAACTTAAAGCTTGAAAATAAACAGAATGATAATAATTAAATAAGCGTAGCTTAGTACCTAACATGATTGCAGATGTTGAAGTTGAAGTTGCGACACGTAGTTTTTGTCTATATTTTAGTCAATTTCTATATTTTAAGCTTTAAGTTTAATGCTAACTTTTTAAACTTTAAATTTAGAGTTCAAATTATATGACAGTTTGCCGTTTGAATCAGGGCTCCCCTTTTCGGTATGTACTTTAGCTGTTACGTACTTGTTTTCTTTTACTACAACGTGAACTAAACATACTGGTTCAAAACGCTCTCCTTTTTCGTTTAAGGGAGAAATGGTAGAGTTTTTAACCATTATTATTTTATCCACGTTTTGGAATAAAGGGGTTTTTTTCATTTGCGAGCGCTTTTACAGAAAGTAGACTATTTTTTGCTGAAGCAAATTCCATAATAAGTGTTTTGTGTGTGGAGTTTTTCATCCCTTTGATAAACGCAATGCTCTTTGTTCTCCAAATTTATTAGGTTTTCATCTAAAAAGCAAGTGCCCTATAGATTGCTAACTTTCGCTCATCTACATCATTTGTATGCGTAAGTTTAGTTAACTGTAATATAAACTTATGTATAATATATGTGATAACCTAGCTTGGTAGCCTATTTAGTTAACAGTCAATTCTTATCTTATACAATAAGGATTCAGTCGCTAGCTTAAATTTTTTGAGGCTCTATTCGTTGGACGTCAACTTTTCTGTACCTACCTAATTAAATGTATAGCTTGGGATGTTAGGATCAGTAGTGTGTATGGTGTTATCCCATAATCGTAAAGTTCAGAGTGTAAAGGGCGCTAACACACTAGGACGCCATGGCCACATCGCTGGCTACGTACGTAGCCATGGCTACCTCTGGCTACCTGTAGCCAAATGAGATTACCACTAACTAGAGCGCGAGCTCTCGGACAGCAACAGGATGGGTGACCATTATTGACCGAGCGAGCGAAGCGTCTCAGTTTCGAGATTGGCCAAAAATGTTTTTGTTGCATTTTTCATCCGATTTTGACGAAAATTGGCACACAAGTTCCTTAATTTATTAAAATTTTGGTCGATCGTGATTTTTGATTGGGCGGAAAGTATTAAATAATATTTTTCTTTATTGTAAAAAAATACGTTGTACCGAATACTCTTCACTCTTTCACTCTTTTTCACCACGCAAAAGTTGTTATTTCATCAGTTTTTTTTTTCTTGCTCTATCTAATTAAGATAACAATGTTATAAAAACATGGTTGTGTTTATGTTTTCGTTTACCAAGCCCAAGAATTAATTGATGTAACAAAAACAGGAAATCATTAGGTTTATTAGTAGGTACCTACGAGTATTTTGCGACAGAATATTCTCAGACTTTTTGTTACAGAAGTAATTTTCGAAGGGTTGGTGATGATTATATCATATTACTGTTATTATTATTGGTTTCGTAATTAAAGATCAGGCCCCTATTTCACAGACGTGACAATTGTAAATTACAATGACAATTTGATGTACGTTGCGGTGTCTATGAGTAGTTTGATCAGTATATTTTCTAAATTCAAATTAGATGACGCCATGGACGCCGAATTGTCATTGTCATTTACAATAGTCACGTCTGTGAAATAGGGGCCAGTAATCACACGTCGACATACGTCAATAGCACAGTCAAAGACTTCTATGTTGTATTGTAGTAATTGAAGTCTTTGAGCACAGTATAGATATTATCTTTTCCAGTAATATCTATAGGTAGGTACTGTGTTAATAGAACCTAGAAAAGAAACTAGAAAAATACTTTTTGTAAGACTTTATGAGTTGAACTTAAAATAAACATAAACTTTCAATAAAATGCAACACAAATCCTAATTGCCATGATCATAAAAAAATAACATGAAATCTATAAATCGTTAAGCCACGCGCTAGGTTATGCATGATGGTTATGCCTGTAAGGTCAAAACCATCATGCTCATGCATAACCTAGCGTGTATGGGATAATACCGCATGCCTGTTCATGCAAGCCGCTCATGCAAGCCGGTCGGTTATGCCTGTGGTCAAAACCGTCATGCATAAGTTAGCGTGTATGCGATAAAACTGTGCAGTTATCCATGCCTGTTCTGTTCACGCAATCTTGCCGCTCGGTTATGTTATGCCCGTGGTCAAAACCGTCATGCATAACCTAGCGTGTGTGTCCTCTATTTCTATTGAACTCGGTTTTGCATGATGGTTAAAAAAACCGTCACGCAAAACCTAGCGTGTATGGCCTGCTTTAGGATAAATCCTTATCCTTGGACGAAGTGGTTGATTCGTCCAAGGATAGATCCCAAGTTTGTTTGGATGTTTATTAGTTTCAGAAAGTAACTAGGTAGGTACATTAAAGGGCAACGCACGATAGCACAGGTTCAAATAAATTAAAAAAATATGAAACACTTTAAAAACCAGTGACAATGATATCTTAACCCCTATGAAACCAGTTATTGAATATTTAAACATGAGTGATTCCAATCCTTAATTATTATAAAAACCTTCGGTGTGCTTAGGAAGTGAATATTAGTCAATATTCCGTCTCTATAATTATGAAAATAAATACACTAAGTACTTACCTACTCTCAGATTATATCTACGTAAGCCTTTGTTTGTTTACGAATCAATGATGAATTTTTATATCCATTGTGTTATTATTTAGTGATATAGTGGTCGGTACTTACATAGGTATTCGTAAATACAATACACTCTGATTTGTAGCCAAAAAAGTACCAACAATCAACAATGTATGTTCAAGGATCACAAGCTGAATTTTAAGTATCCTATAGGTACCTATAGTTTTATTTATAAGGGAAATGCAAAAAAATGTCTAAGTACAGAGTCTTCAATATACGCTAGTACTTAATACCTTTCGGAACGTTTAATCCGTTTCCCAAAATATCCATTCCCAAAACATACGATCCAAAATGATAGTTTTCTAAAACATTACTTTCCTAAAACACCCGTTTCCTAAAACATCTGATTCCTAAAACACCCGTTCCTAAATGTTGTCTACCCCTAAAAGTCTTTTGAAGGTTTGACTTACTTAATATCCTGTGACCCCTAGATGGGGCAAAGGGCGTCCACAGTGATCCTCCATCGCGTTAGGTCTTGAGCTTCGCGTTTCACTTCGCTCCAAGTCACCCCGATGCCTTTCGCCTTGTCAGCTACAGTAGTCGCCATGTTTGCTTGGGGCTGCCGCGTTTGCGCTTTCCTTGGGGATTCCAATCGAGGGCCTGTTTAGGAATATGATCGGAGTCCCTGCGTAGAGTGTGGCCAATCCAGTTCCACTTGCGGCGCTTGATCTGTTGGACGATCGGTGTTTCGTGGCAGCGTTCCAAAAGTTGTTCGTTGGAGATCTTCTCGGGCCAGTAAATACCGAGTAATCGACGAAGGCAACGATTAACAAAGACCTGAAGCCGCTGCGAAACCTTACACGTCTCGTACCCGAATAGCACAGTACAGACTTGACGTTTTGAAGGTTTAAATTTACGTTTCTCATGTGGTTTGAATGTCATTTTTGCATGACTTCTTTTTGTCCTTTCGACGCAACATAGACAAAACCGCTGTAGAGCTTGTCGTTGTAGTTCTACAGAAGCTAAGATCATAGAGTAGATCATATGGCTGGATTGTTACGAAGGACGCGGGATCGATTCCCGCCTGAGTTTCTTACTAGTGTTCGAATTAACACCTTTAACGTAATATGTGTTAGGTATTTCCCTATACCTTGAATAGTATATATTTCTAAAACTGTGCTGTGTGTGGCGCTTTATAAACGAACAGTACTGCTTTATAAAGGATGTTAAACACAGGCGGAAGTGGGCAGATAAAATGCATCCTAGAGACAGGCGATGCCGCTGAAACAACGAATGTTTGTGTTGTGGTATCAGCGATATCTAACTGCATACACGTGTAACTTTATTTTTTAACATAGAATTAAAATTTGTAATCATTTAAATGTAGAGCGTTTTATAATTTTTTTAGTTAGTTAAAAAGACAGAGGACAATTTTAATTGACTTTAAATAAAGGAGGAGGTTATCAAGTCGAGACGGTATATTTTCTTTTTAGGGTTCCGAATCCAAAGGGGAAAAACGGGACCCTATTACTAAGACTCCGTTGTCTGTCCGTCTGTCTGTCTGTCTGTCTGTCATCAGGCTGTATCTCATGAACTATGATAGCTAGACAGTTTAAATTTTCACAGAAGATGAATTTCTGTTGCCGCTATAACAACAAACTAAAAACAGAATAAAATAAATATTTGAGTGAGGCTCCTATACAACAAATGTGATTTTTTTTGCTGTTTTTTTGTACGGAACCCTTTGTGCGCGAGTCCGACTCGCACTTGGCCGGTTTTATTAATGTATGTTTTACCATAACTTCACCAGTTGTTAACCGATTTAAATAATTCTTTTATATCTGAAAGCACAGTTCATGTTGGTCCCATAAAAATAAAAGAGATCTGGCTAGTAGTTTTTCATAATCCTGAAAAATACATTATTTAGCTTACCATCGCACGAGTTTTTATGTCATCTGTCCAAGATCCAATGACTTCTTTGTAAGTAATTGCCAACTCCCGTTATTGATATTTTGCTTTAATGTAGATGAGAATATCTAGGAGCGAGCGAAATTCGAAAGGAAAAATAAAACAAGTATCACACAAAATAAGTGTATCTGTTACGGCTAATACCCGAAGTGCGGCTAAACCTAGTTTAGCCGGCTAAAACTAGGTGTAACCGATATATAGCTGTAGATTTAAGGCTCACGCTACGCTGCGCTTCGCGCTCGCCTTTAACATCCAACCTATATTCGGGACCTACAGGGGAAAAGCAGATCGGCGGGCTGATTATCTAATTAGAAACTACCTAGCGACCGGTCTCATTTGACAGATGAATGTGATACATTGCTACTTCTTTTTAGGGTGAAAAAAAACATACCAAATAAAAGTAGCAATGTATATCAAATGAAACCAGTCGCTAAATAGTTTCTATTTAGATAATCAGTGTGCGGTTCACCTAGTTTTAGCCAACAGCTATCGGCTACACCTAGTTTTAGCCGGCTAAAATTAGGTTTAGCCGCACTTCGGGTATTAGCCGTAATATATCTATGAAATTATTACGAAATAACTAATGAAATCTGTCTGCTTATAGCGAATTATTGATAACAATAGTGTTTTTAATTTTATTACTTAAACATTTTTCAAGCTACACTTTAAATTTCAGATTTGAACAATCCAACTATTCAAGTCTAATTCAAGTGGCCAACTTTTTAATCATTTGAACGCTAAAACTAACAGCCTTAAACGTAATAAAAATAGGCAATAAAATTAAAAAGTTTGCCACTCGAATAAGAATATCGCCTTAAGTCGCATTACTAATTTCCCAACAAAAATGTAAACAAAGGTGTTGCCAGAACAAAGCAACACAAAAATAAATAGTATATTGCTAAGTCAAGAAATAAAAATAGATTAGATAAATATTCTGAATCATGAGTTTTGCGGCAAAAACTGTAATATAATTTAATATTTCATAATACCAGTTTTATAGTAGAAAACATTTTTTGATGCTGTGCACACATCAACAGCTGCAAACCGTACACATCAACCTTTGGTCATTTTATAAAATTTCATAATAATTAGTATTACAAGTAGTAGTAGCTGCATGTAGTAGTAACATTTGTCTTTTGGTATTGGGGGGGAACCGGGGAACAGGCGAAGACGCTACGTATTTTTGATGTAGTTTACATACCTACAGTAAATATCTAAGTTAAGTTTTCTTATCAGTTCGTTTCAAGAACTTTTAACATCAAAAAGTATGTAGGTTATAAAGATAAAATTCCTTATTACCATCCTACTTTAAAATTACCCTGGATGACAATAATGTCATAAATATAATTTATTATGACTCAAAATATAATAAACAAATTAAAAAGTTGTGAAAGTGACCAAAGGTTTTCAATATCTGAAAATGTCACTATCAGGGTCAGTTTGTCAATTTGACAGTGACGTTTCTTTGTTTACACTTTTGCTGGGAAATTAGTAATGCGACTTTGTGAATTAGAAATGTATATAGTATCTTAATTTACTAAAACTAAAGCTTAGCGACGTCTTAACATTGCTAGCTTTGCGAAGGCTGAAGAGAAAACAAAGCTAAAACATACGTACCTACCTATATATAAGTATCCATTAATTTTAAACAAATAGTTAAATTAAGCAAAATAATGCGCTTTGCAAATTAAGGGTATCTCGATCATTTAGCTAGTTTTAGTTAAACAGGCGATGTATTCATAGTGTTACAAAATATCAACATCAACAGGGTTAAATTAAAAACAGACGGCAGATATGATCGTCAAACTGAACAACTTTGTCTATAGGACCAACTTAATCAGAGCCAAAAAATAATTAGAAGCCCAAGCCCTATAGAAGACGACCAATGAACGGAAATGTAACATAATGACGTTTCACGGTCTAAAGGCCACAGCCACACTACAAAATTTGACGACTGTTCAAAAAATCACCATGTACAATGTACAACATACCCTTCGTTCTCTTTTCTTATTCCAGTGAGTGCGCAGGCGTGCGAGCCAGATCAGGCGCAGAACGGGTGCAAGATCTACGGGGCGTCCTGCACGTGCGGCTACGGCTGCAAGACTGAGTACATATACAAGACGAGGAGGGTTTGCTTAAATGCACTAAGAGGTATCTCCCTAATCCACGTACCTATTTAAATCACCTAATTACAATACCTACCTTGATGAAAATGTAATAAAAAAAGTAGACACAACAGCCGCGCAGTTTTCCATGCATTACGCAAACAATCTTGGTCCAAACCATGGTGACATATTTTTCTCGCTGTTTAGCATATAAAAGTAAGCCAGCCTAAACATAAACGGCCTCTATAGTCAAGTCAGTAGGTACTATAGCAGTAAAAGTATTTTCGAATACCTACAGCTAAGGCGGAGCTTCACAACACTGAATATAATATAGGTTGCTACAGTATTACTTAAAAAACAGTTTAAAACTCTCACAGTAATTGTTCTCGTTTACTCTAAATAGTTTTAATTTCAGAGAGAACTAAAAACAATTTATTTATGAACGTATAAATATAAAGACTAGGTACTTAATTTATAATGTTAAAGTATTTTTTTTTCAGAACGCAGTTCTAACGTATGCTACCATATGCCTTGCCTGATAGGAATTTGTATACAAACAATGCAAGACCCCGGGTTTGCCTGTAAATGCGAGGGCACTGGATTCTACGGGCAACGGTGTGAGAAAGGTAAAAAAATCGAATTATTAAGACATTATTACAGCCCTGCATTTTTGTTTGCTCAAACGAATAATAATCTTATAACACGCCCACGCGGCTCGTTGCTTCGAGGTTAAATATAAGGTATTTACAATACGGACTCACGTTCAATGAAATATTTCACTTTCCTAAAGCAGTCATGAATGTAACTCTAACAGAATCGTTATTCCGGTTGCGCTATCTAAACACTCAATACAACTCAGTCGGCGTAATTTTATTTCCTGAATTCCTGAACACATCCATCCAAACATACTATTGCCCCCTGAAAGCATACAATACAGTTATGAATAATAAAGGATTTGTCAGAAACTGTTATAAACTATAAATATGTGGTGTTTGGGAGAAAACTGTCAAGTCCAAATGGGACATTTTACCATTACCAGACATGTTAACTTATCACGAATGTACAAAAACGAAATCCAATAGACGAAACCTGAATTACCTACTATGTGTTTACCAACTCAGTTCTATCGCTTATAATAGTAGGTATGAACCTCTATACTTACTAAAAAAAAGTTGGGAGTTACAAGTCGTGATAAAGTTTGGCCACATGATAGAAACTGATCTGTAGGCTGTTCCTAACTAATATTGAGCTGGGCTAAACTATCCTTACATACAGTTCCATACGACGGCGGGTTGAATAGCGCACTTTACCCGGCTTCATTCTAAAAACTATAACAATTCAGATTTAGCTAATAGGTCAAATGTGGTATCATTTTCGGATAAATCAATAACGTAGAACTTGTTTCTGATATAAAAAAAAATACAATTTGTTAAGCAGTTTCTGAAAAATTACACAATAACCAACATTTTTAGACTTTATTTTTTTATTTTAGGTATTGGAACTTGTTTCAGTATTTTCAAAAAAACTACTTTAAAGAAGCGTTTTCCAGGTTAATTTGTTGTATGCTTTTGTTATGCTAACTATATTTTATAAAATTTGCGCCTAACCCATGTAGTTTAGGTCCATTGTTTGCGGAGACACAGCTAGTCAAAAAGTGGTTTCCGTTTCGTTCGGAAGCATTTTTCAGTTCTTTTGTTTATATTTATGTAAAGTTAATTAAATTTTCTACCATTTGAGCTTAATTTGAGTAGTCTAGTCTATTGGTTGCAGAGACATAGCTGGTTAAAAATGGGCCGTTTATTGAAATTAATTGAAAAAATCTTATCTTTGACTAGCTGTGTCTTTGCAACCATCAAAGTTAGACGAAGCTACTCAAATTAGACTCAAATTGTAGAAAATTTAATTAACTTTACAGAAATATAAACAAAAAAAACTGAGAAATGCTTCCGAACGAAACGGAAACCCCTTTTATTTCGTGAAAAAAATCATATTTTTGACTAGCTGTGTCTCCGCAAACAATGGACCTAAACTACTTGCGTTAGGCGCAAATTGTATAAAATAAAGTTAGCATACCAAAAGCATATAACAAATTAACCTGAAAAACGCTTCTTAAAGGTAGTTTTTTTGAAAATACTGAATCAAGTGCCAATACCTAAAATAAAATAAAAAAGTTTAAAAATGTTGGTTAATGTGTAATTTTTCAGAAACTGCGTAATAAATTGCATTTTTTTATACCAGAAATAAATTCTACATTATTGATTTATCCGAAAATGATACCACATTTGACCTATTAGCTAAATCTGAATTGTTATAGCTTTTAGAATGAAGCCGGGAAAAGTGCGCTATTCAACCCGCCGCCGTATGGAACTGTATGTAGTTTGGCCCTGCTCAATATTAAGAAACAGCCTACAGATCATGTTCTATCATGTGGCCAAACTTTATCACGACTTGTAACTCCCAACTTTTTTTTGTACAGAGGTTCATACCTACTATAAGGTGGACTATTCAGTAATAGATAAAAAAATTACCAAATTGGAGTAAACAGGTTTCTCCCAAACACCACTAAAATATTTTTCCCTTTTTCAGTTTATAATGATATTTTTATTATTTCAGCGTGTCCAACGATACTGTTGCGGGGCCAGGTCTTCCCTCACGAGTGCATCGTCATTTGAAAACAATACGGAGTCGGGCATTTCCCAGGAACAAAGCCTTACAATCAACTGTTAACGCGGCTGAAATGCGCCTGTCTATAAGCGAGAAAGTAATATACTTTTATCTTCTATGCATATAATGCTGTCTCGTTTTAACAATGGTTTTTAGCTCATTAGCAGTTGATAATAAGGTTACTAGATAACTATAGAAGGGACTTACCAGCTAACTTTTCGATCCTCGGCGGGTCTGCCGGGCTTCAACCACAGAATTAGAATAGTAAAAATAGATAAATCGAAGTAAGGAATTTCGTATTGTACTATTAGCCGAAGTTATTTGAAAGATATCGATGTTCGTATGACGTCAAGAATTCGCCATTTTGGCCTGATTGGGACACGATTAATCTGTTTTAATTTGAATCCCGACAGACTTGCCGAGGTTTGGAGCGTTAGTCAGTAAGGCCCCAGGAATGCTTCTTATAAATAACAAGTACAAGTTAGTTTCTAAAGTCAAATGTAACGGTAGCTTAATAGACAATCTAACCTAACCTAACCCAACCGCGGGCCTATCAAGCTGAGTCTCAATCGATTCTGCTATTGTTAACGTCAAAGTAATCGTGTTTCAATCGTGGTTAAATTTGGATTTAAGAAACAATAACTATATCAAAAAGCATTACGATTCAAACACAATTAAAACACGATTATGACGTTAACTAAAGTAGACATGGGCCCCGGTGTATTATACTTGACTGGAAACCAAGCTGCTAGAAAATAACTGTTCTAAATTTGTGTGTTATAAAAACAACTTCCAAAACTGGGACTTACAACTTTAAGTTTAGTTATTTTTAAAAACTGTTATAGAATAATCTTAGAAACAAATGGAATGAGAACTGCGTTGAAGCTTTAATAATAAAAAACTTAATTTTACTCTTTATTATAATTTTTATTTTATTTTTTTATATTATATGTAATTTAAAAAATGAAAGGTGTCCATGCGATGTCAAATATCGTTTGTAAAAATCAAGAATTTAAACTTCTTGGTAAAGATTAAAGCTATGCTACGACGCCCCGTAGCCATCGATGTCCGTAGCGTCGTAGATCTACAGAAGGTAATATAGGTACAATAGCAAAAATCTATTTTGCTGCGAGTTTTTACGCGCCAAAAGAGCCGTTTTCGTGCTGGAGAGGTGAAAAAAAATTTCTGTCGCTACAATTTTTTGGAACAGTCTAGATTAATACAAGATTTTATTTTTTTTATTTATTTAATCTCTTTATTGTACAACAATAAATTAATGTACACAAGGCGGACTTAATGCTAAAAGCATTCTCTCCCAGTCAACCCTTAGGGAACAGATAGCCACGAATGCGGTACATTTAATAGTATATAATAAAATACATACAGTATAATAAATACAAACACATAATATATAGATACGCCTAAAATAATATATATAAATATATATACCTATTACAACAAATCAAAATAATTATATAATAAAAAGAAAAGCCAAATTGATGATGATGATTTTCACATTATGCTCATTATAAGCCTTCTAAAAGAAAAGCGTGAACCTTCTTTTTAAAGGAAAACTTGTTGGGTGATCTCCTGATAGCTTCAGGAAGACCGTTCCAGAGACGCAAAGCATGCAGAGTGAAAGATTCGGACATATACTTGGAACGAAACAGAGGAGTGGAGAGAGTGAGAGAATTGGTAGAACGAAGTTGGCGATCGTGAGAGTCGCAGAGATATTGAAACTTGCATTTAAGATAATCGGGAGAATGAGGACTATTTAAGATAGAATAGAGAGTGCAGAGCAATCTTTGCTGTCTGCGCTGACGTATGGGAAGCCATTTAAGCTGAGACCGATAGGAAGAAACGTGATCAAACTTGCGAAGGCAAAAGACGAAACGAATAGCGTTATTAAGAAGGCGGTCCAGCTTATTGAGCAGAACCTCATTCAAGTCTGGAAAGCAGACATCAGCATAATCAATGAGTGGGAAGATGAGAGAAGTGACAAGAGTGGTCTTAGTTCGTATCGGAAGAAAGTTCCTAAAACGATTCAGAAAGCGAAGAGAAGATGTAACGGCCCGACTCACCTCGGCAATTTGCGGTATCCAGCTGAACGTCGAATCAATGTGTAGGCCAAGATTTTTAACGCTGGAGCTGAGAGGGATGATAGTTTTATCGAGCACAATCGACTGGACCGACCTGATATCTACTTTGGCAATCTGCTTAGAGCCCCCGACTATGATAGCCTGGCATTTAGAGGGATTAACCGCTATACCGAAATTGGTGGACCAAGTATTAATGCAACCTAGAGCACTGTTAAGTGATGTGATGGCTGAGTTAATTTCATCGACTGGCGACTGTACGTAGATTTGAAGGTCATCGGCGTAAAAGTGGTAAGAACAGCCAATCGATGAGGAAAGAGAGTTAATGAAGGATGAAAATAGGAGAGGAGAAAGGATGCCGCCCTGTGGCACGCCCGAAGAGAGATCATTCCAAGCGGAAACATCTGAACCCACACGCACCGCCTGTTGGCGATCACAAAGGTAACTGGAGAACCATTCCAATGTTAGTGTCGAAATGTTCATAGATTTAAGAATGGCAAGCAAGATGTCGTGGTCTACCATATTAAATGCGTTGGAGAAGTCAATTAGAACTAAGATGGTGACCAGCTGACTCTCCATGCCCATTCTTATATCCTCTGTTACCTTGAGGAGTGCTGTGGTGGTACTATGCCCAGGGCGGAAACCTGACTGAAAAGGCGTGACGAGGCGGTTGGAGAAGATGAATGAAGAGACTTGTTTGTGAGCAACGGCTTCTAAGATTTTAGAAAGAAAGGGAAGGATAGAGATAGGCCTGAAGTTACTTAATAGGCGAGGAGAAGGGATTTTTGGTAAGGGAGTAACGAACGCTTTACGCCAAAGAAAAGGAAACTGACCTGTCTGGAAGGAGAAATTTATTATATGAGCTATGACGGGGAGAATTTGTTTCAGGATACAGATGATCATTTTCCTGCTGATGTCATCGCATCCAACCGCTTTGGATTTCAGGGAGGATATAATCTTGCTTATCTCATCTAAGGTTACAGGAGAAAACGAAAAGGAATCAGAGCACAAAGGCCCTTTGGAAGCTATGCCGGTGATGGTATTGGACTTGATGGTGGGGTCTAGAGAGGGAGTCGAAGAAAAGTGAGTGTTAAATTCATTAAGAGAAAAGGGGTAGGAATTAACATGGGGAGGAGATTTACCCAGACCAAGGGAATGAAGAAATTTCCAGGTGTTTGCCGGTGAACTGTTGGAAATATTATCGTGGAAGTATTGTCGCTTAGCTGCCCTTACCATACGATTACACCTATTGCGCGCCGTCTTGTAGAGTGCCCAGTTCGTCTCGGATCTATCGTTCTTGAACTTCCGGAAAGCGCGATCCCTCCGAGTCATTGCCATCCTAACACCGCGGCTAATCCAAGGAGCGGGTGGCCGCTTAACTCGTACTGCTTTTAGTGGTGCGTGGGTATCAAAAAGTTCAAGTAGACATCGATTAAGGTGAGAAACTTTATCGTCAACTGATGATGACCCATAAATTGTATCAAAGTCAAGATTACTGGCATCCTCACTTAACGTGTCGAGGTTGAGTCGAGCGAAATTCCGCATCCAAATAATGGAGGGTTTAGGCTTAGGGGGTCGTAAACGGTATTGTAGAAAAATAAGATCATGCTTAGAGAAGCCCGGTGCAGGAAACTGGCCGTGGCTTAAAGCATAATCAGAAGTGGTTAGGATTAAGTCAAGCCAAGTGTCACGAGAGGAAGAATTATGATGAGTAGGCTCTAGAGGCAGAATCGAGAGGTTGACAGACTTGATCACATTAGTTAGTTTAAGGGACTGGGGAGTGTTGCAAGAAAGATCTGTGTTGAAGTCACCCATGATTATGAGATGTCTGTAATCCGAGCAGAGGGGTTCAAGGACAGACTCGAGATGAGAAATATAATCTACGGTGGGAGCACAATACACAACTGCAAGGACTGCTTTGGCGCCATCGACACAAATTTCCAAAAAGATGTACTCAGCCGAACCGGAATAGGGTGAAGGAGATGAAGCCAAAATTTTGTACGGTATTCCACCGCGCAAATATATAGCAACACCACCACCACCTTTACCAATGCGATCATTGCGAATTAGGTCAGATGCGAAGATTGGGAGAAAACAGGTAAAAAAATTGTGGCTTTCTTGTGCTACTTCTTTTAGTACAGTTGTTTTATCTCAGGTGCGTTAGCTATGAATGTTGTTAGGCCTGCACAAGAAAAATTCTTGTTTATTGACAAATTAGTGTTTTATGATTATACATAAATGAATAAATAAGATGGTATATTAATAAATAACAGAAAACACAACGTAATGTAAAACAAAATGACTGAAATCTATTTTACTCTAGGAATAAAATTTTTCAATACTTATAGGTTTGATAAACTATTTTTGTGAATATTACAAAAAAATTGTGCGTCCAGCGAAGGAGACAGTTGTCTAACTCCAAAAAAGTTGAGAGAACATGTTACCAGGAAAGTCACGTGAAAATGTTCTTGCTGGTAGAGGTGAAATGTTGTATGTTTAACACGAGACCAAAATTTGTGATGTCTCGTGCCTTTAAATCACTCACTGTGCTCAGTAGGCTATATTAGAATCACTCGCTTCCAGACTAAGTATACTTCCCTAGTCGGCACTCGCAGCACAAATTGACTTTGGTCACTTGTATAACAAATAACTATTTTTTCTGAAATAATTTTTTGACCGAGCGAGCACGAAGTGCGAGCGATGCGTCTCTGCTTCAGCTTCGGCAAAAATTCTTTCGTATGTCCGGCTGTCTGTTCCAGCCTACAGGTCCCATTTCTCAACCGATTCTTGTGAAATTTTGTGAGCAGGACCAACAATTATATACAATTTTTTTGTCGAGCCAGTTTTTTTAAATTTTTCAAAATGACGGAGATATGTTAATAAAACCTATTTCAGTCCGGTTTTCCAGCGCTGTATGTTCTCCTCTACAGGTCTCATTTTTCAACCGATTCTCGTGAAATTTTGTGAGCAGGTTCGAAAATTGTATAGATTTATTTTATCAAGCCAGTTTTATTTTTAATGGCCGAGATAATGTAAAAAAGTCATATTTCAGTCCGGAATTCCGGCGCTGTCTGTTCTCCTCTACAGGTCGCATTTCCCAACCGATCCCGGTGAAATTTTGTGAGCAGATTTGATAATTATATAGAATTTTTTGTCGAGGCATTTTTTCGAATTTATTAAAATGACGGAGATATGTAAAAAAACATATTTCAGTCCAGCTTTCCGGCTGTTTGATCTCCTCTACAGGTCGCATTTCTCAACCGATTCTGAAATTTTGTGAGTAGGTTCGATAATAGGGTATTTGACAACATTGAAAATATACTACAAATTGTGGTCATCCTAACAGATATAGGCGTAAAAAAACATATTTAACTATTATATAGACTAAATTAATTGATTAATTTCACCTAGACAAATGCAATAATTTTTGAATTTTTTTCTATGGCGAAAACGCTCTAAGATTACTGAAGACGTCACTTGCCTGTAAATAAATATGGCTTCAGGCGTTTGACACGACCATAGACTAAGGATCCGCGATTGATGGCTGTCAAATGGCTAAGGATATTACAATGTTTACAGGCTAGTGACGTCAACAAGTCAAGTGTCCAGCGCCATAGCGTTTTTGGCGCGGTTTTAAAATTTTAAACTTTAACATTGATTTTTGAATAAAATACATCGATTTTTCCAGAAATATCAATGTGGTGCGCTTATTACGTAATAAGGAATTATTAAAATGGTTTTCCAACATTAGTCAAATAGCCTATTATATATAACTGTTTAGTCAAGCCAATTTTTCCAAATTTATAAAAATATATTCACCCATTTTGAAAAATTATCAAAATTAGAAGCACCATCTAGCTGCGAATACTCACGTTCCTACTGTGTGTTTTGAAAACTTCATGGCGACTTTTTATTTTATTATATCGCGAGGTCTACAGCTCACGGAGCCACTAGTAGTAAGCGGTAAAAATCACTGACTGTTCACGCATGGTTATTTCTTTTCTTTGCACTAAAGGACGTCACGCGGAAAGCTTTTCTCTCCTGTGGTGAAACTATCGACTTTCTTATAGGCCGGCCACACACAGACGGAATCCCGTTACGGAATTCCGAACGAAATTTTGACAATGTATGAAGATTCCGTGCAGAAAAATCCCGCATGTGTGTGGCAGCCCATAATAGATTTTTATGCAGTTGCTGTGTTCGTAATCACGGCCGGCCTTAGACAGCTTGTCACGTGGAGCAATAAAACAACAGAGGGCTGATTTTGACGGCACACGGCACAGAATAGATATGTACCTACCTAGTACCTATATATATATATATAGGTACCTACTTCGACGGTTTAATGTGCCCTCCGAAGCACGGAAGCGCTCAGTTGTAATGCCAGTTAACGGTCACCCATCCGACACTGGCCGGACCGAGCGTTGCTTAACAAACGTGATCGAGTACGATCTGTCTGTAAAGCTACGCCATGAGAGCCTACTTAAGGTTCGAGCACATTATGTCGGGGGACTCGGGGCGCAGCGGGGCGGGCCGCAGCGCATTTTTTTGTATGAAGTAGGTAGACCTCACGAAGTCTGTGGGTAATAGCCCCAGAATATAAAATCCCACCAAAAACATTTTCATGTAAATGTTGCTGCCAAGACTTCCATATGGCTCGCACTGTCAAAAAGTTATCAGACCTCATGTAGAGCCAAACTTCTTACTCAACGCGCCCTAACTCTACAAGCTTAACTTCAAAAACTCTACACCTTACTCAAAATATGTGGCTTGGCCGTTTCGTTACATGGAAAAATATATTCACTGTTCATACTTTTCTGATAAACAGTCCTTGAAGTAACGAAACGGCCAAGCCACATATTTTGAGTAAGGTGTGGAGTTTTTGAAGTTAAAGCTTGTAGAGTTAGGGCGCGTAGAGTTAGAAGCCGCTTACCCCATCATTTTAGACCACAATAATTCTGAAATTATTGTGGTCTAAAATCGTATAAAATTCGATCAACATCAACTAGCGTACTAGTACTTTATTTATTCTGTGGTAGAACTAATTCATCTATGCTGTGATATTATTTTACTCTTTAACGCAGAAAGTGACAGTGCAAAGAGCAAAATAGAGTCTGCGCAAGTTTTGCGCCATGAAAGAAGTAGTTTTGAAATGAACACAAAATCTTTATTAAGACTACTTTTTTCCATTGCTTTAATAGTGATTTACTAAGGCTTAAAAATAATGACTAAATATTTAAAGATTTTTCAGATTCATATGTCTCATTTTTGTGAAGTGAAGTTCCCTAAGAATTTTGATGATTATAGGTAAGTTTTGACGAAATCGTAGTTTTTTAGATATCAATAAAATCCAAAGTTTAAGAGCTATGCAATTGAAACTTTGTATGTTTAATAAGTCTACTACGAACATCATATCCTGAGAATTTTGTGCTTCCGGAATAATCCAAACCCAGGTTATGAGGGTTAAGCAGTTGGGGGGTTAAAGTCCAATTTTATAATTTTTCTGTTGTTTGTGTACTAATACTAGCTTACATACCAAATTTCAACTTTCTAGGACTTTAGGAAGTACCCTATGAGTTTTGATGATCATGAGCGAAATCGGGGTTTTTTAGATATCAATAAAATTTATATTATAAGAGCTATGCAATTGAAACTTTGTATGATTAATAAGTTTACTACTGACATCATATCCCGAGAATTTTGTTTATCTGGTATACTCCAAACCCAAGTTATGAGGGTTAAGCGGTTGGGGGGTTAAAGTCCAATTTCATATTTTTTTTGTTGTTTGTGTCCTAATACTGGCTTACATACCAAATTTCAGCTTTCTAGGACTTCAGGAAGTACCCTATTGGTTTTGATGATCATGAGTGAGTCAGTGACGAAATTGGGGTTTTTTAGATTTCAATATAATATATATTATAAAAGCTATGCAATTGAAACTTTGTATGTTTAATAAGTTTACTACTGACATCATATCCCGAGAATTTTTTTATCTAGTATACTCCCAACCCAAGATATGAGCGTTCAAAAAAACGACGAAGCGCTTCGAAAAAAGGTAGGTAGTGCCCTTGAGCTTCGCTTGGACGTCTTGGCGGGGGCACTGCCTTGCCCCCAGATCCCACCAAAAACATTTTCATGTATAATGTTGCTCAAGATGGCTCGCACTGTCAAAAAGTTATTAGACCTCATGTAGAGCCAAGCTTCTAACTCTACGCACCCTAACTTCAAAAATTCTATACCCTAGTCAAAATATGTGGCTTGGCCGTATGAAACAAATAACAATTATTTTCTTACATTTACCTCTTTATCAGTCAACTTTATCTGTCAATGCTTTTTGGTTAAACATAATGACTAAAAAATAAATCAACATTAAGCTTGAAATTACACCGCAGTTCACCGCACGCACACTCGCATGCATGCGGATTACACAAACTACTGTACAAATTAGTAGTTCAGTTAGTAGTTTGTCGATTGTTATTCGAATAATCATTATGAGGAACTACTAAATCGACAATCGAATACGCAATCACACAATTTTTGAATCAGTCGATTGTTTTTTTTTTTGCAACAATCGCCCATCGCTACTCCAAACCCAAGATATGAGGGTTCAAAAAAATGACGAAGCGCTTCGAGAAAAGGCAGGTAGTACCCTTGAGCAGGCGTCCGTCACTCGCTCAAGGCCACGCGTTATATACCTACCGCTCGGCGTATCGTCCACGATACAACTGGCAAAGGGCCGCACGCCCGCCTGAGCGCTCGCACCGCACGTTTTCCGCGCTTACTCCACCTTACTCCTCGAAATGCCGAAACCAGTGGATGGGTGTCAAAGTAATAAAACAAATGAAAAATTGTGTTGTTATTGAAATTATAATTTATAGATTAGGTAGGTGTGTACTACGGGCAACAGCGTCGCTTAACCAGTTTGCAACAAAATTCGTGTGCGCGCGTATCGCCCCTGCACGAACTAAACATATGTGACAGCGGGCGCGGCGTGCAAGCGATTTTAACCTTAGCAGTAGTTAAGCGATGCTGTTGCCCATGGTACCTACCTAATCTATAAATTGTAGTGTGTGCTACAGCACGTCAGGTTATAATGTTAAACTGCAAAAACAGCTTTTATTACGTAGGGTATAAAGGCGGTCTCAAGGTCAACATGTATAGTCTGAGTTGCTGTCGTGTGTACCTACTTACGAAATAAATTATTAATGACAATTTGATTTCGTAAGAAAGCATAATTTGTAAAATGTGTTGTAGGTATAAACAGAAGAAACAAGAACTGTTTACTAAATAACTAAATAGGACAAGAAACGATAAACAACTACAATCCCCGTCAGTTGGTAATGCGCCTGGCGGCCATGATTTTAAGCTCAAAAACGAAACCCTATCTTATTAAAAATAACAATTCAATAATTACTATATAAGATTACCTCCCTAAGGATTAGAATTTTCTTATTTCATGACATTTTTAGTTACGGATCACGTCAACGTGGTTGTTAACGTGACAAGGTTCCAGCGCATTACCAATTGACGGGGATAATAAGTAGGTACCGACCTATCTAACTAGGTAGCAATAGTTGACTTTTATTATTTTTATGCCCCCCATATTTACGTCTACCTAGGTAGGTAAATCCCTAGTTAGATTATTACTTAAGTATTATAAATGTTCAAATATTATTGTAAGATTTTCTTTAACCATAGCACCTACGTAAAATCGCTTTCCTTTTATGATATAATGCTACGCAGTTTATTTAAAAGCCGACAACCCTAACGGCGTCAGAAGAGATGAGAGCTACGCGATAGAAAGAGAGAAAACTTCTAGGTGAATATAACTGTAGCAGCTGTAGCGGAGTGCGATCTGAATTGCGCCTTTTTGCGTCGGAGCAAGAGTCGCTATATAATTAAATGATGTTGCGGATTGCGGCTTCTGTACTTGGACTATTATATATTCTGTGCCTTGAGCTTCGCTTGGACGTCTTGGCGGGGGCACTACCGGCTATGAATGTTGTTAGGCGTGCACATGCACATTATTTTAGTGTGCGTAATACGAGAGTCTTAATAGGGATGATGCCTAATGTAATGAATAAAATAACGAAATACTAAATAAATGTTAAACTTTTTAAACTTTTAGAGTAGCTTGTATCTCTTGGTTTTATACAGGGTGGATTTTTGAGACGGTACATGAAGGGCAAGTACCTTAACCGTTATAGTTACAGGAAAACGTTCCAAGGAGACCATCCATAACTTTTTAAGATATTATGAACTGCATTCACAGATTTTGGAAAAAAAATACGGTTAGCAAAAAAAATGCTAAAGTACAAAAAAAAATATGCCAATCGATCCTATTTCGTGTGGGGATCAAAATACTTTATGGGACCATTTAAGGTATGAGTACTAGAAACAACCCTTCCTGATCACACTGTCTAAAAAGCAAATAGACTAAGAGGGCAAAATGACCAAAATGCAGAATGACTAACTTACAGAATGACTAAACCGCAAAATGTCTAAAATGCAGAATGACTAACAGAAATCGCCAAAAAATTTTCCCATACATTTTGTGCTGAAAAACGAGAAATCAACCCGAAATATTTTTTATTGCCATATGAACCTTTTTCTTACTGTGATCAAAATGCTCTTTAAGGCCAACTGAAATTTGAGTTTGAAATTTGAAATTTGTGCCGTGTATGTGCCGGCCTAGAATAGCACTACCCCCTATCACCCCGCGGGTGTCGTAAAAGGCAACTAAGGGAGCATAGCCTTCAAAAGACGGGCAGCAGCGTCTCCAAAAAACCTTGGCCTACTGCGATCGCCAACCCACCTGCCAAGCGTGGCGATTATGGCAAACCCCCCTCATGCACAATGGATCGAAAACTCGGCCCGAATCCCCGGGTACGGCTCGGCTACCAACAACGACGACAACTGCACCTGGGTCATTCCAGCGAAGATGACACCTCAGGTCAAAAAAATAAATGACATATTTTATGCTTGAATCTGTGACTAAAGTAAAGCCAATGAACTAATTCAACAGTAATCAACAATTTATTTTTATATTTTTACGATTTTCGTAATTTTTATTGTTTGTGAACACAGCCATAGTGTGGTTGTGTTTGGTAGCACATTTTTTCTTAAAGTTACCAATACTTTTCTCCACTATTTATTAAGTAATTTTAAAAAGCGATTATCTTGACAGAAAATACAATTCAAGGAGTGTAAAATGGTGGCAAGTTACTGCATGAGAATATTTATCAGGAAAAGTTGTAAGAGTTTCACGAAACGCTTACCTCATGTCCCACCCGTCACTGCAAAACATGTTCTTTTTTATCCTTACGTAAAAATATATAACTTACTGTTTTTCGGCTTTGCAAAAGTAACAATTATGCCACGGGTAATGATTTTGGCTTGAAAAGACATTGAACAAGTGAATATGTATGGAAATATTGAGATTTGAAAGGATGTCCCACCCGTCACGTCACAGTGACGGGTGGGACATCCTCTCCAAGTATTTAAAGTATTTATGGATTCTTGTTTTAACAGCGTTATACTTTGTTTATTTATTTATTTATTACATTTGTAAATGGATTTTTCAACAAAGTCTTGTATTATTGTGTTTTATTTAGCTTTAATGTTTATCCAAGTAGTTTGCCAGTATTTTTTATGGGACTTATTTTGGTTTACGTATTAATTTATTTTAAAATACTTTAATTTATTTTATTACTTTTAATTTTAATATTTTTAATTTATATTTTCATATATTTCATTTTTATCTTTATATATATATATATATATATATATATATATATATATATATATATATATATATTTTATATATATGTATTATCTATTTTATTATATATTTTTAGTTATTTAATCTTTATAATATTTTAACTTAATATTTCAGAAATATTTTATATATTTTATATCTTAACATATTTAATTAACTTTTTTTAATACCTTTTTCATTAAAAAATGTAATAAATTGCATGTTTAAACAGTTAAGTTTATATTTATTTATATTTTTATATTTTTTGTATATTATCTATTTTATTTTATATATTTTAAGTAAATTTAATCTTTATAATTTTTTGATTGAATATTTTCGTATATTTTTATATATTTTATATACTTTAGTATATTTTATTTACTTTATTTCATACTTTTTTCATAAAAATGTTATAAATTGCATGTTCAAACAGTTACATGCATTTTATTCAAGAACTATTATGGGGTCTAAAGTTACTTTTCCCACCCGTCACAAATTGGTGTCCCACCCGTCACACTCTACACAAGGCATTATTTTGAATAATTGTTAACATAATCAATGTAATTTACATACAAAATGAGACCTTCATGTTTTAGTTGCAACATATCAAAAAACTGTTTAACAAAATATCGATGGTTTGGCTTAATTTGGGAAGCAAAGCCTTCCACTCAGACAAGCGGGTGTCGTGCGTGTCCCACCCGTCACACTTAGAAAAAGCCGATTTTCTGAGTGAATTATGTAAATTAAGATTTTATTTTAATGGTTTCTTTTAACACTACAATCTGGCTTTGTACTATAATTATTTTAATACAGATTGCAACAATACTTAAAGAGATATTACTTGGAGTTTGAGCAAAAAGGAGTTAGAATGTCCCACCCGTCACTTTGGAATGACCCACCTGGCAACTTTTATAACACGCGCACACTGAGGACCGACGCGAAGCTAAACGAGTTGGAAGAAGTTATCAGCAAGTTACACTGGGACATTATCGGGTTATCTGAAGTCCGAAGAGAGGGAGATGACTCGATAATCCTAACTCCGGTAACTTGCTGTACTATCGGGAGGCGATATTAGAAATGCCTGTGGGGTACAGTACAGACACTACTTGCTCTGTACCGCTCTGGGATTTTCAAATTAAATACGTTGAAAAGCCTGTGTGTTTCAGAGCATCGCCTGCTCTGTAGCGCGCGGGGTCTTTCGACTGAAAACGTAATATTATCACTCTAAAAGGCCTGTGGAACACAGACACCTGGCGCTGTGCTGTGATCCACAATGATTTTCTAAATATAAATATCCCGAGCGATACAGACACGTAAGGCACTAAGTATCGTGTAACTTGGATATTAAACTAAAATACTTACCTATCGAAATAACTTTTAACTCATTAAAAAAAATTTGTGACATAAAATATTTTTGATAACCTCTGTTTTAGATAGAAATCCCAAAAGAACAGCTGTTTTTGTCACAATTTACAAAATTTCTCAAAACGGCTTTTATATTTTTTTACATTGTGTGTAAAAAAGACTTGAAAGTACCTATAAATAATTTCAATTGAAGGTTTTACAAATTTCGTTATTTTTCTAAAAGAAAAGTTTTTTTTTTTTTAGTTTTTTGCAATTTCCGAGCGCAACGACCGATTGTAACTAACAGCCGAACATTATTTCGTTGTTTTATTTTGTTCGACAATAATTTTACCTACACTCGACGATACATCAGATTTAGACTACACTTGCCCTTGTCATCGCCTTTATGCCGTACGTAATAAAATCTGTTTTCGCAGTTCAACTGTTAACCTTAAAGTGCTGTCTTGTATACCTACATCAAATAGTACTTTTGTAATATAGAAAATAAAGAATCTTGCTGGCTTTTCTGTTAACAAGTTACTAGGTCCATCTAACCAAAATTATAATCGCTAATTTTTTTTTTTTTCTGAAGTATATATTTTTTGTCTTTTTTTGTAATATTCTTTATTTATAACAAAACTATTGATGAAAAAATAATAATCGAAATAAAAACACCAAAAACTAATTTTAAAATATAAGTATCACATTTATGTTAAGTCAGATCACTTATACAATAAAATATAAGTAGGTATCGTTATTAATTATAGGTACAAGAAACTTGAAAATGCGCACTATCAATATTATAGCTACTAGCTTCCGCCCGCGATAATCTCAGGAACCAAACTCTGCAAACTTATAAGATAGTGGACTATAGTCCTGGTTAAAAAAACTATCTGTGTGCCAAATTTCATCCCAATCTATCCCATCTAGATCTTTTTATAAGGTTGAGAGAAAAAAACTTTCACATTTACATTAAATTTATATTAATAATAGGATCAATTTAAAAATTACACTTACACCACTTTAGTAAAACACAAAAAAGGAACTGTAATTTTCTGAATTGTCTGTGTTGTGTTCCACAGGCTTTTAAGGGTGATATTATATTTTTAGCCGAAAAACCCCGCGCGCTACAGAGCAGACGCTCTGTAGCGCGCGGGCTCTGAAACACACAGGCTTTTTCGACATATTTAATTTGAAAAACCCAGAGCGGTACAGAGCAGGTAGTGTCTGTACCCCACAGGCATTTCTAAAGTCGGAGGGCGACCAACAGTCCCTAGGTAGTATCGGGTTCATCGTCCACAAGTCCCTTGTCAACAACGTGGTTACCATCGGAAGTGTGTCGACCAGGGTGGCGTACCTTATACTCAGAATATCCAAACGGTATTCGTTGAATGTCATACAGGTTTACGCACCGACCTCGACGCACCAAGATGACGAAGTGGATGCTATGTATGAGGAGGTCTCTAAAGCCATGCATAGCTACAAAACCCACTACACTGTTGTGATGGGGGACTTCAATGCAAAGTTGGGGAAACGATGCGGTGATGAGCTGAGAGTGGGGCAATTTGGAGTTGGGCAACGGAATGCCAGAGGCCAGATGCTGGCCGACTTTATGGAGAAGGAGGACTTCTTTCTGATGAACTCCTTCTTCAGGAAGCCGGAAAGCCGGAAGTGGACCTGGATGAGCCCAGACGGTAAAGTCAGAAATGAGATAGATTTTATCATGTCGACGAAAAAGCAAATATTCAATGATGTCACTGTGATCAACGCCGCCAAGAAAGTCTGGAAAGAAGTCGACTGATAAAATCTACGCTCCGACCATTACCGGCCCATACTCAAAACCCCGAAAGCTTTCAACTCGAACTCCAAAACCGCTTCTAAGCCCTTGAGAACAGCATAGATGTGGACGATCTAAACAACATGGTGGTGGATACTGTCCGTACGGTAGGGTTCAAGTTCTTTAAGAGCCGCCGTCCCAAGCTAAAGAAACTCTCCGACCACACACTCCTACTCATGGATCAGAGACGAGAAATGAGGCTCCAGAGTTCAGCGGATGCTCATCGTTATCGGCAGCTTAATAGACAGATATCTAAGTCTTTGACGAGCGACCTTCGCCAATTTAATACGAATCGTATTAAAGAGGCCATCGAGCGGAATAAAGGCTCCAAAATGTCGCGAGAGATCTGTCTATTGGGCAAAGCCAGATGACGAAGCTGAAAACTGACGACGGACGCATCATCTCATCGAAACCTGAAATCCTGAGGGAGATCGAGTTTCTATGGGCAGTTATATTCCACGCAGACACCTGTTGAAGCAAGGCTAAAGACCCCAGAGCCAAGCTTACCCGACACTATACCCAAGATATCCCGGATGTCAGCATGTACGAGATTAGTATGGCTCTCAAACAGCTGAAAAACAACAAGGCGGCGGGTGACGACGGAATCACTACAGAACTTCTGAGAGCGGGCGGTAAGCCGATACTTAAAGTCCTCCAGAAGCTTTTCAATTCCGTCATCGTCGAGGGCAGAACGCCGAAGGCATGGAACATAAGTGAGGTGATTTTGTTCTTTAAAAAGGGTGACAAGTCCCTCTTAAAGAACTACAGACCCATCTCACTTCTGAGCCGTGTCTATAAGTTGTTTTCGAGAGTCCTTACGAATCGTCTTGCTCGCAAGTTCGACGACTTCCAACCTCCCGAACAAGCCGGATTTCGAAAAGGCTTTAGCACCATAGACCACATCCATACGCTGCGGCAGGTTATACAGAAGACCGAAGAGTATAATCTGCCACTATGCTTGGCGTTCGTGGATTATGAGAAAGCCTTTGATTCGATTGAAACCTGGGCGGTGCTACAGTCTCTCCAAAGGTGCCAAGTGGACTATAGGTATATCGAGGTGTTGAGGTACTTATACAAAAATGCCACCATGTCGATCCGAGTACAGAACCAGAGCACCAGCAGCGTGGACAGAACCAGAGCTCCATCACCAGAGCAGCGTGGTGTGAGACAGGGAGATGTTATTTCTCCGAAACTGTTCACAGCTGCGTTGGAGGACATCTTTAAAGCTCTTGGTCTGGAAAGGACTCGACATCAACATTAATGGCCAGTACCTAACACACCTTCGTTTTGCCGATGATATAGTCCTTATGGCTGAGACCATGGAAGACCTGAACACAATGCTCGAAGATCTTCGTAGTGCTTCCCAAAGAGTAGGTTAAAACGTAGTGATTATTTCCTCTATGGAGTAGGTCTCAAGATGAACATGGATAAGACGAAAATTATGTCAAATGGCCATGTTGTACATGGCCATGTTGTTACATAAAAAAGAACTAGATGTCGTTGTTCAAGTAGGTTTTTAAGAAAAAAGCAACGGATAAAACGTAATTACTTTTTTAACATACCTACGTTTGTTGAGTACCTATGTGGTTTGTTGCGTTATGTGTTCCGAAATACCTACTTTGAGTACGGAATCTACCTAGTTGAAATAGCGCCATCTATCGACATAATATTATACTAAAATTATCAGCTGTCAGAAAATCGCTCATTGCGCTAAATACAATAGGCGTAAGAAAAATCGCACCTTTTCAAAAAAATCTTCAAAGTTAATGTTAAGTGTTGTTATATACTTCTTCCCCTTCGGACATAGCCAACAGTCTCTAGAAACCGTTGGAATACTCGTCGAATGGAATCAATAATTGATATTCAGTTTCCGACCCACATTACATTATTTAAGTACGTTGTTTCATTGTTTGCAATATTTAAGCAACCTCATGGGCAATAGTATCCATCTTGGGTATTCCTTTTTTTAATTGAACTGTTGAAGTGTGTTTTTTGTGTGTTGTGTGTCATCTCGATAGCGAATTTAACCGCATTTCCTGAATTGCCTTTTAATTCCCTTTTATGGCGGCGCAAGCAATTTTGTTAAATAAAATAATTATTAATAGAAAGCTCATTAAATGTACTTTCAACGGATATCAACATTTACACATTAACGTTAACTAGCAATAGCAAGTGGCCAAGTCTAAACTTATTTTTGAAGAGGTGCAATTTTTCTGATGTCTAGTTACGAGTTTATCTCAGTTGTGACATAAATTGCAGCATAAAATCCTTTCCACAGATACTGTCCGTCATTTTTGTTTTGTTTATCCTAGCAGTTGGGTAAAAAATTAGGGGAAAATATCCTAAATTCGTGTTTGAACGTTTACGTAGCTCTTAAGATTAAAATGTACTCTATTGCGATCTATTGCTTAGCGATTAGTCTGCTGAAATACACCTTGTCCTCTTAACATGGGCTGCGGTCCGCATGGCGATTACATCGATTACGGTGTTTACAACGCTCACACGAGGTCCGCATTCGATATCGCGCTCAAATCGATAAAATCGACAAATGACAGTTGGCGAATGCGAACCGCTTGTAAGCGCGCTAACGTTTTATTCTAACCTCAAATACAAGATGGAATAATTGCTAGATACTATTTTTGCTCTCTAAAGCGATGATAATGATGAAGAACGTTTGATTATTGAGTCGTGTGCACCCAACATCTTTTTTTTTCAACTTTTTACATCAACCACCTTTTTGGATAAGCTCCAAATTAATATTAACCAATATAATGCTCTATCCTTTTGTTGTGAAGTGAGGAAAAGATCCTTCTATAACGAACTCTCTCATTTTTTGATTTTTTGACGAAATAACATTCTGACACCTGTTTCGTTTGACAGTCACTTATAACTTTTGACAGGACGTTCACAGTGATTACGCTCCGAGGCATGGTCGCTGTAAGCCCAAGATGGCGCTGGTAATGACGTCATGAGTGACGTCACGCTAGATATTGTAAACGCGCTAACGTGCATGCGGACCGGCTGTTATCGCGATAATATCGATATTATCGCTATGGGGACCGCAGCCATGGCATGAGTTGACATGACATGAGACCAAGAAGCGTATACCCCCAATGGAGATTGCACGGCCAGTGTCATAGTGAAGATTGAAAAAAGGTCTTTTAGTGACGTCGCGGCGTATTGCTATCTCTTTCTTTAGTGTGACAATACGTGTTCGTTGTTCGTTCGTGAGAATCGGAAACGCATTGTAACACTAAAGAAAAAGGTAAAGGTAGCAATACGCCGCGACGTCACTAAAGGACCTTTTTTCAATCTTCACTATGACACTGACCGTGCAATCTCCATTGGAGGTATAAGCTTCTTGCATGAGACACAACACTGGCTGCGGTCCGCATGGCAATAAATTCGATAATGGCATTTACATCGCTCACGCGTGGTCCACATTCGATATCGCGCTTAAATTGATAAAATCGACAAATGACAGTTGGTGAATACGGACCGCTCGTAAGCACGCTCACGTTTTATTTTAACCTCAAACACAAGATGGAATGATTGCTAGAAAATATTTTTGCATTCTAAAGCGATGATAATGATGAAAAACGTTTGATTATTGAGTAGTGTGCATCCAACATCTTTTTTTCCAACATTTTACATCAGCCACTTTTTTTAATAAGTTCAAATTTAATAGGTATTATCAAAATACTAACCAATATAATGCTCTATCCTTTTGTTGTGAAGTGAGGAAAAGCTCCGTCTGTAACGAACTGTATAATTAATTTGTTCAAGCACGTACCTATATTGTAATGCAAACTCTTTGAAGTTTATGTTTTACTTTACTTTTAATTATTCTCTTTGAGAGTTCGGTTGTATGGCAACTATTATTGTTGAATGTCATTCGCTATGGAAAATAATTTGTGAAAAGACCGAAATATAGTTTAAATCTCAGTTCTCGTTTTATTTAAGACCAAATTAAACATGGTCCTTAGCTACGCCGGATTTATCAGCAGCGTAAGTTCATAATACAAAGTCTTACGAAACAGCAAAAACTGTGCGAAGAAGTTCAATGCCTTGGTGAGGCAATGCAAGATTTTTGCGTTAACTCATTTTCAGTTCGAGTTCATTAAGAGCAAAGATCATTATTTTTAAGAACAAAATAGAACAAAAAGTATAAAGAACAAAAGATTATTTTCAAAACCAAGAGTGAAGTGCTACATCAGTTCCGTCTGTTTAAGACAAGGACATTTACATTCAAGAACAAGGTTTATTTTAAGTTGTTTGTTTAATTTTAAGTTAATCTGTAATGATGGAAGGTCTTTTAAAAGTGCAACTGAACTTACACAAGTCAATTTCAAAAGGTTTGTCTAAATTTAGGATAAGTCCGAAAGATCGTATTACACAGGAGTACTTAGAAGTTAGACTAGAAAATCTCGAAAGTGATTGGCTATTATTCAGAGATAACAACACAAAACTATTTAATATTTCGAAACCTGAAGAGTTAGTTAAAACTGATTACATTTCCAATGACATTTATGAAAGTACGGAGGACAACTATTTAATTTATAAATCAGCAATAAAAACAGCGCTCAAAGAGTTTACCGTTCTTACAGAAACACAAACTGGAAAGGATAGTAATGGTGTCAAAGTTGGCCCCGCTTTGAGATTACCAAAAATCACCATCCCTGTCTTTTCAGGCAGTTACTCTGAATGGACCACATTTCGTAACCTGTTTGTATCTCTAGTGCACAATAACACTTCATTAGACAACGTACAAAAATTACATTATCTAAAAACTCATTTGACAGGCGAGGCAGAACAGTTGATCCGTTATACTCCAATTTCTGACGCAAATTACAGCGAGTGTTGGGATCTGTTAGAAAAGCGTTACAATAACAAGCGATATTTAGTTAATTGTATTTAAAAGAAATTATTTACCCAAAAAAGATTACAGTTCGAGTCGGCTTCCGGATTAAAGCAACTTTTAGACAATACAACGGAGTGCTTAAGCGCACTCAAGAATTTAGATGTAAATATTAATTCATGGGATATTATCATTGTACATATAGTTACTTTTAAATTAGATCATGAAACTCGTAAACAGTGGGAGTTACATGTTTCAAGTTATGAACTAAACAGGCTACCAACTTATGAACAGTTCACCATATTTATTGAAAATAGATTTAGGGCGTTAGAGTGCTTAGACACTAAAGGAACAATTACACAGCCAGTCCAATCTCCAGTTCAAACTAAGTCATTTCTAACCGCAAGTCAACCAACAAAAATAAAATGTGAGTATTGTTCCGAGGGTCACAAACTCTGCTTTTGTAAGCAGTTCACCAATCAAAATTATGAGCAAAGACGCAGTTTCGTAATAAAGAACAGGATGTGTTATAATTGTCTGGGAGGCAACCATACTATTTATGATTGTAAATATTCTACTTCGTGTAAAATTTGTAAAAAGCGCCATCACTCATTACTTCACCCCCCTGAAACTTCAGCAAAACAAGTTCAATTTACTACCAAAGAGACTGATCAAACGAATAAAGCAAATAGTGCACCAATAGTCAATTGTTTGTCAACCGAAAGTTTAGAGAGTACAATGCAGGTATTATTACCTACTGCCCTACTAAATGCAGAATCCAGCTCAGGGCAATTAAAATCAGTTCGTGCGATTGTAGATCAGGGTTAGCAGGCCTGCTTCATTAGCGAAGAGGCTGTGCAACGTTTAAGACTTCATAGAACGCCAGTTCATAAAGTAATTTCTGTTTTAGGTCAATATAGACCAGTTTTATCTAAAGGTAAGGTAAATTTCAAAATACAATCACGATTAGATCCTTCCGTAAGAATACCTATTGAGGCTTATATATTGAACAATATTTCTACAAATTTACCAGAACGACATATAGATCCAATAGATTGGGGAGATTTAAATTATCTTAAGCTAGCAGACCCTAAATTCACCGCTTCCAATACTGTAGACCTGTTGATAGGAGCTGAACATTACAGCTACATTCTACAAGAAGGTGTTAAAAAGAATCTACCTGGAAATTTGATCGCTCAGAATACCACACTAGGGTGGATAATCTCTGGTGCAGTAAACATAAAGTAGGTGTATCAGTAGAACCTAAAGGGTTTCTATTTATGAATTGTTATTTAATTTAATAAGAGCCTTTATTTAATTACTGTTTCGTTACTTAGTAGGTTCACGAATTGATTTGTTTGTATTTGAGTAAAATCTCAATTTATGTTACCATCTATTAATTTCAAGAATTATTGTTTTCTAGGACATTTTGTCACTAAAAGTCCTACGGGGGCGGTATGTTCAAGCACGTACCTATATTGTAATGCAAACTTTTTGAAGTTTATGTTTTACTTTTAATTATTCTCTTTGAGAGTTCGGTTGTATGGCAACCATTATTGTTGAATGTCATTCGCTATGGAAAATAATTTGTGAAAAGACCGAAATATAGTTCAAATCTCAGTTCTCGTTTTATTTAAGACCAAATTAAACATAATTAATTATTTGATTTTTTGACCAAATAAAATTATGACACTCGATTCGTTTGAAAGTCAATTGAAACTTTTGACAGGATGTTCACAGTGATTACGCTCCGAGGCATGGTCGCTGTAAGCCCAAGATGGCGCTGGTAATGACGTCATGAGTGACGTGATGACGTCATGTTATGGTGGGTACCCACTTAGGTTCGCGAACCTCCGCGCTCCGCGAACCTGCACCAAAAAAATTGTTTATGCTGTGCTGCAACAGTGCGCCATAGTGTGTACGTGTGCGAACATGTATGTGAACCTGGTTCACACACGTACACACTATAACCAAAGTGAAAATAAAATGTTTGCTAGGGCGCACTGTTGCAGGTTCGCGGAGCGCGGAGGTTCGCGAACCTATGTGGGGACACACCATTATATATTGTAAGCGCGCTAACGTGCATGCGGACCGGCTGTTATCGCGATAATATCGATATTATCGCTATGCGGACCGCAGCCACAGTTGACTTGTCATTATGAGCCGTTTACACGAGTCAAGCTATTAAGTAATTTAGTTAAAATTAAGTTGTCGACCAACTAAATTTTCGCGTGTAAACAGCCAATTAAGTAGTAAGTAGTAAGTTGGCCATTAATTGGGCAAGTTATTAAGTAAATAAATTCTAGTCTATTTTTTGGACAAGTAACCGCGCCGCCCGCACCGCATGCCCCCCTTATGGGCGTGGCCACGCGCTGTACTTGCCACTTGCTGACGATTTTCGGCATTTCTCCCGATTTGGGGAAATATGGACCGTAGTCGGGATTGAATCGGGAATCGACTTAATTCGAGACTTTTCGCTGTTGTAAGTTTGACAGCTATCATCTGTCAAATATAAAACAGCAATATCTCAAAAAGGCTAGGAAGACTGATGGTGTTTCTGAAGAAATGAAAGGTCTTGGTTAGATCTTCATTTTAGATGGCTGCTGCCAAATTTAAGTTTGTCATCTAAAATGAAGCTCTAACTACAAACTTTCATTTCTTTAAAGACACCATGAATTTAGGATGAGTACTTTTCGAGACATTGCTGTTGTAAGTTTGACAGCTGTCATTTGTCAAACTTAAAACAGCAATATCTCGAAAAGTCCTCATTCTAGATTGATGGTGTTTTTGAAGAAATGAAAGGTCTTGGTGATATCTTTATTTAAGATGACAAACTTTTTGACAGCTGTTTCCTAAAATGAAGATCTTGCTAAGACCTTTGATTTCTTCAAAGACACCATCAATCTATGATTAGTACTTTTTGAGATATTGCTGTTTTAAGTTTGACAGATGACAGCTGTCAATCTCCATCGTTTTTTTAACTAATGAAGTTTAAAAAAACAGGTGCAAGTGATTTTCGACCTTATTTCTTGCTCAGCATTCGGATATTATGGCCTTTTGTAATCGCCAAAAATGGGCACACTGGCTACTTACTACTTACTATTTAAACCGTGTGAACGACTTTTTATTAAATTTTAACTTAAAATTAAGTTGCCCATTTAGTTACTACTTAACAGCTTAACTCGTGTAAACGGCTCTTTATTGACAGTGATATGTATTTTCATTAGGAATTTTTACTCTTTGGTTTGGTAAAGTATAGATAGGATTAGGAAAGGACAGGACCAAAAAACAACCTGTGACCCTGTGACAAACAAAACTTGATGTTTCTTTGTTTAATTTAAAAAGCGAGTTTTAAGGCTGCAAGACTTCGACTTAAAATTTAAGTCAATTTCAAAAGGTAAGTAGCTGTACTTTCACTTTGTTTGTACCATTTTATTATGTGTCTACCCTGATTATATTGCAATTTTACAAACATAACTATTTGTCTCAGATAATAGACATTAGTATCTGTCTAAAATATTTTGGTAAGCGTTTATTAACTTCCAAATTAATAGTTTGACTTTGTTAAACTAATATTCATTGTAATGTAGTAGTCAGGTACTTTAATGTTGGCTAACAATAACAACATCTAAATCTAAACAAATGAAGTGGATTTTTAAAAAGTCTATTGATTAGGTAATCAATAGACTTTTTAAAGATCCACTTCATATAGGGTTACCATATCTCAGGATTTGTCCGGAGATCTCAGGATTTTTGGACTTTGCTCAGGATTGCGGTCAGATTTCGAAAATTTGAGGAAATCTCAGGATTTTTAGAATTTTCAATAAAATTCAGTACATTTATTAAAAAGTACATTTAATAGAAGGATAAATAAGCTTTCTATTATTTAATCAGTTCGCCGCTGCCGACTACCCCCCCCCCCCCCTGTACGTTATTCTCAAACTGCTACAAATCTCAGAGTGATCGGAACCTTTCGGGTCGGTCATGGGATGGGTGACTAAAAATGTATTATCTCGAGCTCCTCCGTGCTTCGGAAGACACTTTAAGCCGTTGGTCCCGGGTCCATTTGCAGTTGTTGACTCCCACCAGAGCCCTCATGGTGGGTTATGGCCTACCCTCCAGATCTACCCATAAGGAAAGCCTATGCCCCAGCAGTGGGGACATTAAAATGGCTGATGGTCATGGTCATTGGAAAATTACCACTTAACTAATCTTGCAGATGGGGTGGTCGAGGTACCAGAAGTTCCTAGCTTTGATGATGGTGGTCACCGGATCCATCAACACACTTTGTACAAAATGGGCTGACAAGGTGGATGCTAAGGGCTCAGATGGAGTCACTAGAAATTTTGATCACCCATTTTTACAGGTAAAAACCATCACAGCTGCTGTACACTATCTAAAATTAATTTTTTCATTAGAAATAAAACACTTTACCGATTACAGCGTGTATATTGGTATGTAATTCAGATGATGATTCAGAAAATATTTCAGTTTGTAAGAATGGTACAGGTCTCGGCACGGATCCTGAGCGGTGAAATTTAATGTGCAGAAGCGTAGCTGCTACAATAGACTTCTTTTTTAATTTTTGTCAATGCCAATAATTATCATTTTTAATTATCCACAAACAATGCACATAGTTCCTAAGTATATTCCAGCCAACTTATGAAAAAAATGTTGTAAATAAATCTTTACACATTTAAGTATGCAAATATGTGAGATTTCAATGAATTGACACCAAAAGGTTTTTGAGGTTAAGTATGGGCAGTTTGTTTATTGTAATCATGCAGTAGAACTTATTGAGAAAGTAACTTATTGCAATCTACATGCAAATTAAAGTAATAAAAATAATAAAAAGTTATTTAATAAAGCCTTGTTTTAACCTACAATAATATACAGCAGAGGTCACATAAAGACACCAGTCGATTTGCATACAAACGAGGTAACTTTGAAGCCTTGGTTGATTAACAAAGGATTGACTCAGAGCTGTGATCTGATGATGGCCATCCAGGGAGTGAATAGTGGAGATTTAAATTGCTATATACACCCAACTGTTCTTAGAAAGTTGATCAGATTGATCAACATTCTAAGAGATATAAGGATCAAAGCTTTCAGTTTCAGGATTTGCTTACATTTTTATGCTAATTTCACAGTTTTTTAAAACATATCCTTATATTTCTTAGAATGCTGATCAGATCAGTTGGGTATGTATAGCGATCTGAATCTCCTCCATTCACTCCCAGGATTGCAATCACCAGATCACAGCTAGGTCAATCCTTGGTGGAGAACCAAGGCTTCAAAGTTACCTCATTTGTATGAAAATCAACTGTTGTCTTTAATTATGACCGCCACTGTATGTGTAGATCCATTAGACAAGAATTTCAACTAAGGTATCAAATTAGTTTATAATGAGTATTGCACCTACAACATAATTTAATACCACCAGGCCTGTGCTATGTTCTTGGGGGAAATGCTGTGTTTGCTGACATTCAAGATATTCTGGCGCCTGCGAAGAGAATCAGGACACCCTCTTATCGATGGCAATCAGAATTTCAATCCCTTTATTCTTATGCCAGCTGCGATGTTTGATCTTGTAAGTATCATACATAATGAATAAGTTTCATGATAAATAGATGGTATACAATCACAGACAGGATCAAAAGCACTAACAAACCCATACCTCACACAGCCATACAGATTTGAATGTTGGTGTAAAAGACATAGATTCAAACTGGGACACCTCTTATACAAAACACGATAATTTTAATTTTTGTAAGTGGTTGTTTTCTATGTAAAAATATGAATAAAATGAGATAATATCTTGTTTTTCTGATAAAAACATTCTATTTTAAATTGAAATGAATTTATAAATAATTGAATACTTACATGTATAGTACTTCTGGATTGTAAATATTATATTACAATCCTTTTTACTACCTACATACTTCATTGAATCTTAGTAGGGACCTATCATTAGATAACAATTAATAATCATGTTATGCAATTATAGTTAAGCTGTAAGATTCTCATAACAGGAATGTGTAAGCTGAAATCTGATGTTTTTCATGCGGTTTTCACCAAATGATAGATTCCTGAGAAAGGTTCAGGTGTATAATAAGTTAAGGTTTATGTAAATTGGTAGAAATATGACGATAAATGTTGAAGATGTCGGCAAAAATTAAGCCGACTGGGAGCTTGCATCGAAAATGCTGCGTAAAATCTTTAAAGCTATGATAAAATAATCTATGATAGAATTGTTCCGCTTTTATAGGTCTACAAAAAAGTCCGCGATGGCATATAATGATCTATCTTCTAAGAATAGCGGTATAGTAATACCTATTATATCTTCTGAAAAATTGGTGATATACAATGCCGTAATTTGGAAAGCTATTTAGAAGGATGTATGTAAGTTGTATACCTACACGGTAAATTTTTAAGTATATCTAAAAATGAAATGGGGATATCAGACCACGTAAATGAACAACTTTTACTATGGGGCCAACCACGAAATCGCAAAAAAAATGTTGCTGGCTGTTCCATAGAAAAGTACAATATCGACTCGACTACCTATAATGTATGGAATAGCAGATTTTTTTTTCGCGATTTCGAGGTTGGCCCCATAGTAAAAGTTGTTCATTACGTGGTCTGGAAACCCCTTTTAATTTTTAGATATACTTAAAAATTAACGGTGTATAGACAATATGAATCCTTATCAATTTAAAACTATTTAAATTAATATTTTAGGAGCTATCGCAAAAAATAACGCGTGTGAAAATAAATTCAAGCGCGTTTCTTACACCGAAGACGGGACGGGATTCAAACGGGACGAACATTTTTGGAGCGAATGGGTGACGACTGTAAGGTTTTTGTTTTTGGGTGTTGCTGGATGGTCGCATTTGGCAAAAAAGCAAGGAACCGAAGCGAAGCAAGGGCGGGTCGCTAGTGAAAGTATATTAATTAAACACTGATTAAATTAGTGTATCAAATAGGTGATTGTATTTTGGAATAAGAAAACAAAATTATGGTCATAAATCAACCTATTATAGTAATAGAGCTTATGGACCGATGGTGTAGCATCGGTACATGTGATCATGTCAAAGATGACATGATCACATGTACCATGGGCAACAGCGTCGCTTAACCACCCCTAAGGTTAAAATCGCTCGCACGCCGCGCCCGGCCCGTTACAACATACGTTTGGACCTTGTCCAGAAAGGGCGAATTAGCCGCGAATTTACACGCGATTTTGGTTACACTGCTGTTGATATTACACACGTTGTTGACGTCGCTGGTCCTAGGCGAACATTGTACAACGAAACGCGTCTCACTCGCACGTAATTCTAGACAAGGACTTAGTTCGGGCAGGTAGGGGCGATACACGGGCACACGATTTTTTTTGCTAATTGGTTAAGCGACGCTGTTCCCCATAGTACTTGTATTTAACAGCCTAGATAGACTGAATAAATTTGCAATTGGTTACAAATGTCCGTCTTATTTGCTCTATTTGTTGTTCAGATTGGTACTTCTATAATGTACATCGGCCTAACTCTCACATACGCGAGCAGCTTTCAAATGTTCCGAGGCTCCATCATATTCTTCGTGGCCGTACTGTCCATGACGTATCTCGACAGAGTCCTGCAGAGGCGCGAATGGGAAGGCATAGGCAAGTCACTGCTTTTCTATCTATATTTTTTTTATTTTTATTTTCGTCATAGCTTTTAATTCATTAGTAATACTAGGGGGTCTCACTCCGCGCTTATACTACGAGAGTGGTTTGATAAGTAAATGACTTTGAAAAAAAGAAATACTTTTTTTCATAATTTATTGTTGAGTCTTAAAAAGAAACTCCTTAAGGCATCTTTACACTATTTTTTTTCAAATTCGGCAAAAAATTACTAATTTTGTAAACAAAAAGCTCAAGCGAATTCTAACTTTTCTTAATCACCCTTGCGACCCTCTCGGCGGCACTCATGACATCAAAACACATCGAATGAAGATGCGAATCCTTCCTATTCTCTAGATTCAACCCTAGTGAGATTTTATCTCCTACCAAACATGAATAAATGTCTTGGCGGGCAAAGATTTTCATCAAGCCAAAAGGTGGTGTATGAAATGGGCCCTCATTTCAGTTACCAGTTTTCAGGCGATGAAATAAAAATAATAATGGGTTAAAGAGGTAGGAACTTCGTTGGACTGAATACGCAAAGCTACAATAAGATAATGCAGATAAATATAACAAAATATTTCGAAAAAAATCTTTCTTCATTAAAAAGTCATGGACTTATCAATCCACCCTCGTATTAGCCTACTGCTCGCGGATCACTGTCGAGCCAGCGCACGAGAGATGTCATGTATCGGTTGAGACAGAGCTACGCGACAGAAACAGAAGGCGCTTGTGTATATAGCTCATATAATAGGCACGCAGCGCTGTGCAATTTGAAATTGTACTTTATTGCCGTGCAGCGAGAGTAGCTTATTATTTGATTGTCCTCGTGCAGATGGGCTTCTATTCGTTTAGTCCTATTATAATATTCTATGGTATTATAATACCTTGATACTGCAGTAATTAACTTTCAAATGTACACCAAGCCTGGCGAATGTACACGATGCGTGCAAAATCAGTTATCTATCATAATATCAATCAAATAATATGTTCCCTGTTCTTGTATCTAAGTAAGTTGTTGTTTAGTCACAACAGCTATCATTCTTTTCATTTATTATCAATAATCTATGACATGCCACAATATTATACCTCAGAGCTGCAAATTGATTTCCAGCTAACTATTATAGCTAACCGCTTGGCTTGGTTAGACACTACACTATATTTGACTGACACATTGTAAACTTCAAGCACTCTATACAAAAAAGATAAAGCGGCTTAGTTTAAATCAAGGTTCGAACTGATACATCATCGTCTGCCATTTTGAATGTCGCCACCGGCACATGCCTCTTATTCATTTACATTAGTGGTGGGTGTTAATGATTGCAACTGCAGCCGAGACCATTGGCTTAACGTACCTTTCCGTGTAGGGGGAGCTCGAGCTCCTACATTTTTGGTCACCCATCCCATGACTGATCTTAGCAAGAATTGCATTACCGCTGCTATCGCAGACCGAATGCGCTGAGCTACTGCCCCATTGAGCTCCTCTGAGAAACTGATATACCTATGAATGTAAATAAACGCTGACGATATAATTATGTATGTTTATCGAAATGTTTAGGTATCTACTTATTCGTTTTGTCAAGTTAAATGACCCTCTTATTATCGTTGCGAAGCGGTTACTAATATACAAGTATGCATGTATCATAGCGATGCGAATATTCCTTTGTTCTCTGTATGCTTAAAACGTAATAATAATTCTAAATTTATTTTGTACTTTTTGTTCTCGAGATTCCACAGGTCAGAGGCCATCTGTCAATGATTCATATTTCATATCGTATCGAGTCTATCGACGCTGACTTTGCTGTTCATGTCATTTATTGAAGTAAATTATCAAGGTATCTCTTGTTTAAAAGGGGAGAGTACATTAACAACATTCACTTCCCCCCAGATCAATGTCAGCAACAATGATCCCGCATTTATATGTGATATCAATTGCGCATGATTCACTGTTTGCTGCTATTCGACACTCAGATATTGGTTGCTACCGGCGAGTGTTTACATCGCCATTCGTGTTACCGAGTTGAACACAAAACATTGATGTGATGGGAGTGGCCATAAGCAATTGCTTGTGCAACGCTGTTATCAAAACAATATCACTGTACTGACAATACCCTCACACCATTGCGAATTGAAAAGAGCTATGCTATGTATTAAGTCTTTATTATGTACAAGCATTTTTTTGTTTATATTTGACATAAAATTAGTACTATGCATTATTTATGTTACTAGATCAAATCATTGTTACCAAAGAAAACATGTGCATGAATCATAGTTTTAAAACTTGCAAATCGGATAAAAATTAGAGCGATCAAATAAATACGACAGTGGTGACTCACAAAACTATTTCTGTATGTCTGTACTGAAATGAGTACTCATTAGTAGATGCTTATGCTGCTGCGATGTCTTATTGACAAAACGTGTAATAAATTGTGTAATTACTATTTCGTATTCCTATTTTCTATTGGAAGGCCTATAAATCCAGCAGTGGGTAAACGTGCGGCTGATGTGATGATTCGCATTTTCTTGCTACATTGTTACAATTTAGTTATTTTAAACCATTACTTCCTTAAGGGTTGAAAATAACCACAGTAGTAATAATAGATATAACACCGACGACGTTCGATTCCCAGCTGGGTTTAAAAAAAGGATTTACTTTGAAATCGGAGAAACGTATGGATATTTATACCAGTATTTATGTATTTATTTGCCCTTTCATTAAAAAGGCTGCTATCGAGTGTTACCTTTGCAATATTGGGACCAAAACTTTGTTCTTTTATTTTACTACTTATAACTTGCAAGAGTTGCAAGTGGAAATGTTATTATTGAAAATATAAAAGACTATGCATGCAGCACAGCAACCCTATTACATAAAAAGAATCGCGATAATCGGGCGCAATTCGTCGTTCAATTTACTTGATGTTGAACCTTATTCGTGAGTTGTTGTTTTTATGTAATAACCTGCAGGTTTATATTAATTAAAGTTGTATGTATCCAGGGTTGCTGATCTGTGGTTTGATCATCGTCGGGGCGACGGATGCGACGTACCAGGCGGCTGGAGAATCTAAAGGGCCCAACAGTGTCATAACGGGGGACCTGCTCATCATCATCGCGCAGATCGTCTCTGCTTGCCAAATGGTGTATGAAGAGAAATATGTCGCAGGTATGCCATTGACATTTTTCATTCATTTTTTAAAGGACATCAGGCACATGAGACCCAAAAGTGTATAAACATAATTCTGTTATCTATAAACACTTTATGTTACTAGAATCATAAAACAGTAGCAACATATTTTTTTAACTCCTTCATTTAGCTTTATTTAATTATTGAAAAAAACCAAAGCATATCAATGAAACGGACATCTTTGTTAGCGATTTCACAAGTCTCCCCTGAGTATATTTGTTCTGTGGCACAAGTGATTGCGCATCAAAAGTCTGCCGGATGTCAGTCGACTCAACTGTCAAAAGCGTTTTGTTACGTGCGACATATGCACAGATTTTCCGTTTGATCTGGTTCCAACTCGTACATTGTAGTGCTAATCTGTATCACTAACGCAGCTAACGAAACGTATTGTCGTGAAACTGGTGTTGCTATTTACTGTCGGGGTTACAAAAAAAAACTTTCAAACGTAAATAACTCTTAAAACATAAATCATCGTAGCTCTACCATGAGTTGGTATAGTAAACTACAATAGTTTACTATACTCGCTAGCGAGCATCGAGTAACGTTTTGGCCTTTTTCATAGCAATTCAGTACCATGAGTTACTAATTGACAGATAGTATCGAGAAATACCATAACTATAGTAGTAAAGTTACTCACTTGCGTTTTGAGGCGTGAGATCAATGAGTATACCTTTTACTATCCTCTATGGCATAGAGGAATGTAAAAAATAGGTACAACAAAAGAGAATGTAATCAAACCGCGGTACAGCATAGTCATTGGCGTGAATACTTCTATTTTAATTTAATTTAGTATTTTTTGTGTCTAAAATAGTCTAAATAATGTCTTTCAGAGCTTATTTAGCATAAAATATGTGCGCCACAGCTGCATAATGCAACGAAATCAAGGGCAAATTATAAACCGATAAATATGAAAACCCGTGTTAGAAATCCTCTAGTCAGGGGGTGGGTCAGGTTGTGCCCAACGCTGAATAGTGGCCCTTCTAGGTGGGCCCTCCATTCAGTGGGCTTACTAAGGTCACCATTCAAATACGCCGTAACGTAACGCATTCCTCCACTTTGAAACTAATGTAAAAAAAATTAATTAAGTACTTTCCTATCAAGCATGTTACAAAATTAGAAAATATTGTGTTAAATCTAAATAATAATCTACTTAGTTGCAAATATGTTAATTCCGTCCATATCAACGTAATACTTGATACAAATAAGGCCTATCTAATTTTAAGTCTTTATATATTATTTAATTAATTATTTAACAGTAGGAATATAAGAAAACAGTTCTAACTAAATCTAATTTTCCGAAAACTTGACTTTAGCCGTAATAAATCGATTACACTTATTAAATTAAGGCCTATAACTTTTTTATTTGAAATTGAGGTTAAATATGAAACCATATTAAATAAAAACAACTTATCAATAAATTTGAATATTTATTATTACAAAGTAAAGATTTATGTTATATATTCCTAAAAAAAGATCTCACTTTAACTGGTAGATTTGTATCATTTGGGGCCTTATTTGTTTATTTAATATCATATTTGAATAAGGCACAAAAAACGTAGGTACCTATCTGCCGCATGTCGCTCTGCCAGGTTGTATTTCGTCCAACTTGTACGTTTTTATTAATTTGGAAGGAAACTGGATATTTTTGTCGATTGTGGGATGATACACACATTATCTGTAATGAAATAAGTAAACCATAAGTTGTATAAGTTGTGGGATTCTCATTAAGCTCTATCGTGTTAAAATAAGACCTAGGCTATTATCGTAATCACGCTGTCCCCCTACTCAAATGGCCAACATTCTATGCGTTTGAACGCTACGTTATTACGTGTCGTAAGCTTGTCACACAATATCAAAGTCTGAGATTTACATAAGCTTACGACACGTTATTTAATCGTCTATTGCTCATATTTTAAGCTTTAAAAGTAAGGTTGGCAATTGGAGCATGGGGCAGGTCGTCTTTAAAAAATTGCAATTAATGCATCTATGGCCGATAGTAAAAACAAATCAAGGTCATGGATAGCTAATCATAAATATAAAGAAACAATTATTAAGAGAAACTTAAACTAAAACAGCGTAAGGTTTAATAAAAACTTTCATGAAAGTATTTTTCTGGTTGGATTTAGGTTTATCTGAGTTTTCTAATGATTTGTACTTGGACGAATCGTCCGAGGATTTGTATCAAGTACCAACCTTTTATTTCACCTTTCCATAAACTCCTCTAATCGACTGCTTCTAATTTTATTCTTATCAATCTTAACAAGCTAGCTTTTACACTACAAAATACGCAAAGAAAACACAAAATAAATAATTATTAAAACGTGAAAATTACATTTGACATTTTCGATTTGACACAAGGAACATTTATACTCACAGGAAGATTTGACATAAATAGTAACCATAGAGGAAAGTAAAAAGATAGTAACCAACATAAATTCAAAATTCACTTACATTCGGTATACACGCACTAACTAATAATTTTTTACTTAGTCGGATTATAATTGCAAACTACAGCAACTAAGGTAAACGACCAATATTTCGTGTTAGTAAGTTATTTCGTTTAGTTTTTTTTTCTGTCACAAATTATTAATTATTACACCTACATTAGTACAAAATATAGCACATAAACTGTCTAAAAATCAAGTACCAACATTTTGGTGACTGAACTAAGACACGGTTACGGTATCTATCCGTTACCGTGACTGAGGGCAATGCTACGTTCAAAACTCTCAGTCGTCGGCACAGACAGCTTTATGGCGTGTATTCCTTGTCACCACCATAAGATTAGCGCTCGTATGTACCTACTTTTTAAGCTCACAGAAAGTCAATTTGAATAAAACTTTAAATAGTTAAGTAGTAAAATGATCCCATATACTCGTAGTAACTTCCAAACGAAACGTCCGATTAGAATAATTTAAAGAAGACTATATTAAAATCTTTTATTTATTTATTTATTATCAATAGTTTTCACAGTTCACGCTAAATAATTTTATAGGATTTTTTTGGTAGGTTTTCACTATTGCAATTACTATAGAGGTTATAGATATTTCTATTTTTTAAACAACTATAGCCTTTATTTCTCGCTGATTATGCAGCTTTCTATTCTTACTCCTTATCCTTATTTCATCTGGTAAGAATTTTTGGCGTTTTTTCCGCCAATTTCGATTTTCCAAAAAAAAAATCAGAATTTTCAATACTAAAATATCTTTATTTGGTTCTAAATATGAAACCTTTTAATAGCCCATCCGCACATCTATCATATCTGCGATACTACAGGCAAATGACACAACACAATTTCATAAATCGGGGCACTATACTCGATCATGAAAACCTAAAATATTACAATTTTAAAATCTTGAAGTCATTAAGAGTCTTAACATGCCGAAATATGGGACATTTACCTTATCGATTTCATATTAGCGAGGATGGTAAACTCGTGGATGGTGAGCACTCTTACTATAGATTTTAGTTCTTCGCGTATCCGCTAGAGGCTCTGCTTCAATTTCCCATACAAATTGCTAACGCGGTCGATATCGAGAATGGTTTTTGTAAACTCATGGTAGTGCTACTGAATATTTTCTATGACTTACTAATTACATGCCTACATTTTGAAAAAAACAGAAACGTTATACATTCTTTGGTTTTTTTCTATGGGACTCTGCCTGATGTCCTTTAATACATACATTAAATTCCCGACTTAAAAACTGTTCAATTTAATCAAAATGCAGCAGTTTACGAAAAATATCAAAATAATATGAACATGGATGCAAGTTAAAACCGTTTTAACGTTAGGGGGTTGACTCTGATGTAGTGTACTCTGAGTAGTGTAGGAAATGAAGCGATATTTTCTATGGAGACCCCAACATTAAATCCTCAGTCGATGAAACTTTGCAGGGATGTAATATAGTATATGAACCAAAACGTATGTACAAATATCCAAAAACAAACAAAAAACGATTTGGATAATTTAAAAAGTATGGTTCATTTATGATACTTTATCATACTGTAAAGTTTCGTCAACTGAGGATTTACTGTGGGGGTACTACTACCTTCCTCTCCTACACTAGAAGGCCACGCTGAGAAATTGCTTGCAATCTTATGAGTAGTTACTAGAATTAATAGGACCGTGGTTGCCTTTTCAAATGGCCTATTAGTGCCTTTATCTTATTTCTTTCAGTGCTTTTTTTACTAAATACTGCGCATAAAAACTAGTATAATATTACACTAGGATAGAAGCTTTTCTATGATCGAATTCCACCACAGTAGGTACGCTCTTTTTATTTTCTTAGCATTTTTAGTTAGATTTCCCCTATTAACCGTAGCCCCACCAAAACCAACTGTGGGTTCACGAGGAATTTTGTTGACCCACATTATTAACTTTTTGGGATATTCTAAGTCTGTGCTCTTTGTGGAGACCAAAACAGTTAAGCTGAACCTCTCCAAAGCAGATGGAGATACAAAGTTCATTTTTGTTCAGGGTTGAACATCCCCCCCCTGCAGGCAGTCGGGTGGGAGGGTGTGTTCGGGTTCTCTATACTGTCTTGCCTTCTGGTGGTGTTCTATTGGATCCCCGCGCCGCCCCACTTCGGCAACAACGCCAGGGGAACCATCGAGGACGCCATCGACGGACTTGTGCAGATCGGTAAGTATAGCCTGTCCAAGATAACTTGTAAATTCCGTAGGGGTGCTTGATAGCCACCATTTGATTATAAAAATAGCTGGAGATGTGAAAGCCATAACAGATACTTTTTTTTTTTTGTAAATCCTTACTAATATTATAAATGCGAAAGTCCGTTTGTTTGTTTGTTACGCCTTCACGTCCTAACTTCTGAACCGATCATCATGAAATTTTGCATACACGTTGTCAGGGGTACAGAGAAGGACATAGGGTACCTTTCATCCCAAAAAAAGTATAGTTCCCGAGGGATAGTGAAAAAACTTTCCACGCAGACGAAGTCGCGGGCGGAAGCTAGTATAGTATATTTCATTACGAGTGCGGAAAGCCTGTCATTGCAAAGAGTTCCGAAAAATGTCTACCCGAGCCGAGGCGCAGCCGAAGGTGAGGGTTGACAGTCGGAACAAGTTGCAATGACGGTTCCGCACGTGTACTGAACAACTATTTTTAATACAGTTGCGAAAAAATGAAGCAATAAAAACACAATACACTCAACTAACGAATCATTTATCCTTACTAATATTATAAATGCGAAAGTCCGTTTGTTTGTTTGTTTGTTACGCCTTCACGTCCTAACTACTGAACCGATCATAATGAAACTTTGCATACACGTTGTCAGGGGTACAGAAAAGGACATAGGGTACCTTTCATCCAGAAAAAACGTATAGTTCCCGAGGGATAGCAAAAAAACTGTCCACGCAGACGAAGTCGCGGGCGGCAGCTAGTTTCTTATAAAAGTTTTAACCGTCTGATTGTCGTTTTAAGAAAGCATTTAGTTTTGGGTATTCACTTACATCCACGTTGTTCCTTATTTTCAGCATACTTTTTATAATCGAAAACCTTTATCATAACGTAGAAGGTTTTAATTTTGCTGAGAGTTCGGAGAAGTATGCCAACATAATATTTTCTGAAAAACTATTTGCTTTTTTCTCTTCTCTCCACGCAATAAATTCGTCGTATGTAGATATGTAGCGACTTTTTGACTTTTCCGGTAAAATGTTCTCTGAAGCATTTTGTGCTGTTATACTGAGTTCCGGTGGTGTTAATTCAAATAAAATATCGTCGAAATTACTCATTTTGTGCAACAAACAACAAAACTCGCAAGTCCAAAAAAATTTTTGGAAAATGGCGCCAAACCGTAAAAGAAAATAAGCAGAGATTTTTTGTTTTCTTCACCCATTCTGGGTAGGCAAAGGAAACTTTGCCCATACAGCCAAGGCTACAGTAGATTTTTTTTATAGAAAATTAAAAAATAAGGTCCGTCTTTTTCTTTTCACTTACCAGCTCAAACTCCTATAAGCAGAGACTATGGCAGTGCACGTCATACAGCCAACTTTTTTATATTTATAAATTTAATTTGGCCGATACTAATATTAATTTAATGTTTAAATTCTAATTAAAATTACTTTTAAATCTGATATTGAAACAAATTAGTAGCTTCTTTTTAGAAATATTTGCATGAATCATAAAAACTTCTATGATTTTTTTTAAGTAAAAACTTCGTGGTTGGTTTTTTCTTTTTAATAGACATTATTTTGACAGTTGGGAAAGAAAACGCACGAGTTCGGAAAAGGTAAAGAAAAAGCTCGAGTGTGTAATAGCCCACATCCCGAACGCTATACGTCCCTGAAATACGCCACTTTTTAAGCAACTGTATTAAAAAAAATATATTAAATTATGATAAATATTTATTTACAAAGTAAAAGCATCTGTCAAAATCACTAAGATATCTCTGCTATTTTTTTTAAAGGAAGTCAAAATTTCTTGTTACTTGTTACAAAATGTCCATATACACACATCAACTTTGTCTAGGGATACAGGTGTTATTTTCATACAAACGAGGTAACTTTGAAGCCTTGGTTTTCTCCCAGGGATGTACCGTGCTGTAATCTGATGATGGCCATCCAGGGACTGAATAGAGTAGATTCAGATCGCTATACACACACACCCAACTGATCTGATCAGCATTCTAAAAGATTAATTCTAAAGGATTTCCATACATTTTTATGCTATTTTCGCGGATTTTTTAACATGTTCATTACGTTTTTAGAATGCTGGTCAGATCAGTTGAGTGTGTATAGCGATCTGAATCTCCTCCATTCACTCCCTGGATAGCCGTCATCAGATCACAGCACAGTACATCCCTGGCAGGAAACCAAGGCTTCAAAGTTACCTCGTTTGTATGAAAATAGCACCTGTATTCCAAAACATAGTTGATGTGTGTATTTGGAAATCCAATCCATACACATCCAGCCCCCAACATGACTACCGCAACACTATTATGGGTGCGATTCGGTTGCCATAAAAACAGTTAATCTAATTTCAATGTCACTAACGTTGACTTCATCTAATTTTTATTTGACCTAAAAATAAATGACATAATTTTTATTTAACCTATTATTCATTTGTCATCATTATTATTTGCCATATTTACATTTGCTCTAACGTTTATATCCCATAAGTATCATTTGATATATCGTTTTTTTATCTAACTTACATTTCATATACATATCATTTGATCTAATTTTACATGTTATAATCAACTTTTACTATAAAATAGAAATAACTAGCTTTTGTTATTATGATGCTTGCTTAATTATCAATATGATGCTTGCTTAATTATCAAATCCACTAATGTTTAATGTACTTACATCTATTAGCATACATATATTATAACATAATAATGACTAGACATGCAAGCAAGCATACAAGCATGCATTTAGCTTGCCAGTAGGTTAGGTTAGGTAAGTGTTTTGACCACTCGCAGCAAAGTTCCACAACGCTTGCATGCATGCTGCATGCTTGCTTGCATGCTGCATGTTTGCTTGCTTGCGGGCTTGCTTGCTTGCAAAATGCTTGCCGGGGGGTGCAGGGGGGCTGGCCCCCCTGCTCGGGGGGGTCGGGGGGCCTGAGGCCCCCCGCTATAAAGAAACACTTTTAATGGTGCATTACCAGTAGGTTAGGTTAGTGTTTTGACCACTCGCAGCGGAGCGAGCAAAGCGAGCGGAGCTCCACAATGCATGCATGCTTGCTTGCATGCTGCATGCTTGCTTGCATGCTTGCTTGCATGCTGCATGCTGCATGCTGCATGCTTGCTTGCTTGCTGCTTGCTTGCTTGCTGCATGCTTGCTTGCATGCTGCATGCTTGCTTGCTTGCTGCTTGCTTGCTTGCTGCATGCTTGCTTGCTGGGGGGTTCAGGGCGGCTGGCCCCAGCCCCCCCGCTGTAAATAAAAACTTAATACACCAGGTAGGTTAGGTTAGTGTTTTGACCACTCGCAGCGGAGCGATACTGTAATTTTGGCAGTAAGCTAACTGTTATGTTAAAATTCTCTATTATTCTCTATTATTATAAACGCCGCAAAACGGAGAAATAAGTCGTCTTGGGATAATATACTACCGATTACTGTGGATTTGCACCAAATCAATTGGGGAAACAAGGGGAGTCGTAGGTGAAGACGCCACGATTAACCGCCAAACCACTCTGACCCATTGAGCTTCGAAGTGAGCAGAGAAAAGGCCGACTTGAACCACACTCGAATCTTCACGGCCGACTCCTACGAATCTATAAAGCCAGCAGCCATCGTGGCGTTTTGTCAACCTGACTCGCGGCACGTTATGCAAATAGGTACCAGTTAACTTTCAAATCTATTTAACCCTTAACTAACCGAAGTTCAAGTATCCAGCGCTCCGTTCGTAGTCCTCTGAGGGAAATCTACGAGTTTCATTTAAGTTACCTAAATAGAAAACACTCTCTGATATCCAACGAGCAGGCAATTCCCATCCTTCCCGCTAGGGAGTACATTCTAAGCCTAACCATTTAAAATAACCTCTGTGGGAGAAATATTAGATTCTTTTAACTTTTTTTAAATTTCAGGATCTTAAATTGTCACGTTGATTGTTAGTATTGTATAGAATCAAACCTATTTAAATAAAATTGTATTAGGTATTGACTGTATATTAAGTTGTGTATTTATTTTCCCTTGATGTCATCGAGGTGAGTTCAAAATTGCATGAGTTTATCTAGTAATTATTGTTTCTGAAGCCAAAAGGCAGAAAGGAAGAAAAGATCATATGACATTGGCGCCCGAACAAGTGTAGACATAAGAATTGCCTGAAATAAATTGTTTTTTAAATTTTTTCTGTTTTTTTTGTTGGTCGAGTTAACCTTATTAAGCTCAACAAAAACTCGGGGATATCAGGGAGTGTTAAGATATCTAGTTGCATGACTATTAATTTTTTGTGATATTGAGTTTAAATACTGAGATTCATTCATTATATTGGCTCATGACTGTATAACATATTATTATCTACAATAAGGATTGCCAAATTGTAATTTTGTTAGCTTGTGGGATATCAGATATTATACTTACTTACTTACTTACTTACATAAAATTTTCTCCTCTTTTTAACTAAAAAAAGCAGCTATTTTTTAGGGTTGGTAGAGGATATCCTGTTGTTGAAATAATTGATACATTGATTTCAAAACAAGGCTTTATTAGTTCACTTTTTACATTGAGAATAAAGTATTGGTACCTATTTACTAGTTAACAGAATAATATTGGTAGTAAAGTAAAAACAACTTGTTAATATATAGAATTTCTTAAATAAAGAGAAAAGGGGTATTGGTTTAGCAGAATTGGCTTAACAATACACTTTTCATATTTAGAAAGTAAAGTACTTACTAGTGCAAATACATGCTGTTTTTTTGTTTCTCCACTAATTTAGTTTGACAATTTCAATTTTAAACATATAGATAGTTTACATAGTTAGTGGGGACGTTAAGTAAATTTATTAAATACACCTATATTTACATTCTTTTCTCCTTCCTGATTACAAGATGGAAGAAGAAAGGCCGATTAAGTTTCATTTGTTGCATAAGGATGAGTTAGAGTACGAGGCTAAGATTCGTGGTGCGGAACCAGCGGGTAAGGTGACAGATCTACGGGCTCAATTAAGGAAGCTAGGCAAAGAGTTGCCTTCGGACGAAATAGCGGAAGTGGAACTAGATATTGTATCAGAATTTGCAGTGATAAGAGATAAATTAGCTTACTTAGACAATTTGATATTGGGGGCTGCCAAGCCGGGGTGCTCACTCAAATCCCTTAACCGAGTCGAAGCCGTCGCGCATCACCTATTTCATAGGCTGGGTCGCTTGAATCCTAAGGCGGACTCGACGATCACATTGGATGAACTACATAGTATGCGGGAAAATTTAGACCGTATTTTGCATAAACTTGATAATATAATGTATAACTTCAAGAGTGGATTGTCACAGAGACAGCCCTCTATACAACCAATACAGGGATTGGATGAGCCCGTCGGCGCAGCGAATCACACTCATATTGGCAGCCCTACCAAAACGATCAAAAGTAACGAGTCCGCTGCGGCTATCCATAAGCTTGGAATTAGTTTTAATGGGACGACTTGTGTAAAGACTTTCCTTCAACGATTGGATGAATTATGTCGTTCCCGTAATATTTCTGAGAGCAGACTGTTCAATTCGGCCGCGGAACTGTTTACAGATGAAGCGCTTTGCTGGTTTCGTGGAAATTATATGGAAGTGAATAATTGGGGGCAATTGAGGGGGTTATTGCTCGACGAATATCTACCGACTGATTATGACCATAGGTTAATGCAAGAAATTAGGGCCCGCACCCAAGGATCCGAAGAAAGTATTGTGAATTATCTCAGTATTATGCAAAATTATTTTATTCGTTTATCCAAACCATTGTCCGATGAAGAAAAGTTAAACATTGTCTTATATAACATTAGGCCGTGTTTCACTTCTCAATTGGCACTGAATCCAGCAGACTCTTGGAGTGATCTAAAGCGCAAATGCAGGCTTATCGAGATGGCGAAAGACAGGACTCTTAACTTTGCGGATCCTCCCAAATCCAGCTCATCTTCTTTGGCGCCGGATCTCTGCTATAAATATAGCCGGCCCGCTCCAAAAGTGGCAGCAGTCCAGACCCCGAATGCGGACTTTTGCGTGCGCTGTAGGGTTTCAGGGCATACACTGAAGAGTTGCAAAGCACCCTTCCGCGTCGTTTGCTATAGATGTGGCGAAAAAGATGTGACGGCGAGGACTTGTCCAAATTGTTGCAAGACCACCGATAAGTCTGTATCGGCGCCAAAAAACGCGCAGGCGTGAGTCGACGACGTGGGACGAAGACATCAGCCCAAGAATGGTCACATTGGCTGAAATTCGTGAAAGATTTTTATTATGAAAATAGAAAAACGTCAATGTCAGGTGTCATTGTCAAACGTCAATGTCACTCGTCGCCGACTCACGTATGTCAAAATAGGGATACCAGACCCTACTTAAAGATTGCCATTTACGAAATAAATTTTAGAGGTTTGTTGGACTCAGGATCTGAAATTTCTATAATTGGCGGAAACGCTATAAAATACTTTTCTGAGTGGGGCACTCTCCATAAATCTAATGATTTAGATATAATTAAAACCGCTAACGGTTCCACCTCCCCTGTCACTGGTTATATGTTTTTACCGGTCACAGTACACGGGCGGACCGCTATTATAAAATTTTATATAATTCCGGGGGTCTCCACTGAATTGTTGTTGGGTATAAATTTTTGGAAAGAATTTCAGATAGCGCCAGATGTTTTGTCACTGTTGAAAGATAGTGAGTTCTTACCGTGTAATCAGCATGTTAGTGCAATAACTACGACGGACAAATTTTTAATCGACTTCGAGTCACTGTCGGAGTTCGAACGCGAGCAGGCAAAGGGGGTTATTCGCGAGTTTGAAAGTATTTCAGATGAGAAAAAAGGGCTTGGTAGGACGCACTTAGTAACGCACAAAATAGACACGGGGGATCATCCGCCGATTAAACAGCGCTACTACCCGATGTCTCCGGATAGGCTGGCAGAACTGAACAAGCATCTAGATCAAATGCTAGCGGACGATGTAGTGGAGCCTAGCAACAGTGCTTGGAATAATCCGGTCACTTTGGTGCGGAAGGCGGACGGAACGACTCGCTTTTGCTTAGATAGCCGAAAACTCAATGCCGTTTCTAAACATGATGCTTATCCGCTACCGTACGTGACTAATATACTAGACCAACTAAAGAACGCGAAATACATCTCGACAATAGACCTAAAATCGGCTTATTGGCAAATTCCGCTAGATGGTGTCGAGAGCCGAGAAAAGACCGCATTCACAGTGCCTGCACGCGGCCTGTATCATTTTAAAGTCATGTGCTTTGGGTTGACCTCAGCACCGGCCACTCAGCAGCGTTTGATGGACCGGATTTTGGGGCCGGAATTCGCGAATAATGTAAGCTGTTATTTGGACGACATTATTTTAACTAGCTCAACTTTGACGGAACATCTGGAGTTATTGCGGAAAGTTTATAATAAATTAAAAGATGCCAATTTAACCGTTAATTTGGGAAAGTGTCAATTTTTTAGGAAGCAGTTAAAGTATCTAGGACACGTAGTAGACGAGCATGGTTTGCGAACCGATCCTGATAAAGTTAGGGCTATAGTAGATTTTCCCACCCCAACTTGCAGAAAGGACGTTAAACGCTTCCTAGGTACGGCGTCTTACTACAGGCGGTTTATTAAAAATTTCAGTAACCGGGCGGGGCCGTTAAACGCTCTGACTTCAACACGTAAAGGGGCTCCTCCGTTCAGCTGGTCACCGGAGGCGGAACGAGCATTCGCGGATCTCAAGCTGGCACTGACTAATGCTCCGGTTTTAGCATGCCCAGATTTTACTAAAGAGTTTACCGTTCACTGTGACGCGTCCAATTTCGGAATTGGCGGTACCCTGACGCAGTTGATCGACGGCGAGGAGCACCCGGTTGCGTATTTTAGCCGTTCTCTGGCGCCCGCTGAACGCAATTACTCCGCGACGGAACGTGAGGCATTGGCGGTCGTGTTGACTGTTGAGCATTTCCGTCCTTACCTGGAAAGTGACAGGCCGTTCCGCATAATTACAGATCACGCGAGTTTGAAGTGGTTTTTAAATCTGAAAAGTCCGGCGGGTCGTTTAGCGCGATGGGGTTGTAGGTTATCTCCATATAATTTTACTATCGAGCACCGCAGTGGTTCTCAAAATATTGTACCCGACGCCCTCTCGCGATCTATACCGGTGGGGTCTATAGATATATCACAAATAAAGGATCCTTGGTATCTAAATATTATTAAACGTTGTACTGAAAAGCCGCGGGCTTGTCCAAATTTTCAGATGGTAGATGGGAGGCTTTATCGTTTTACTAAATCCAACAACAAACTGAGTGGAGATTTCCAATGGAAGGAGGTGGTACCAAAGGAATTGAGGGTGACCATTATCCAGGAAAATCATTCTAAACCTACCGCGGCACACCTAGGCGTCGCTAAAACCTATCAACGCTTAAAACTGAGATATTTCTGGCCTGGTATGTACCAGGACACAACCGAATTCATAAAAAAGTGTTCTACTTGTAACGCTTATAAACATAGCTCGCAGGCAACGCCAGGTTTTATGGGGGAACCCAGAATTTGCTGTCGTCCCTTCCAATGTTTAAGTTTCGATTTGTGTGGGCCATATCCGTTGTCGAGGCAGCAGAATACATATTTATTAGTCGTGGTTTGTTGTTTTACAAAATATGTTATGTTATTTCCGTTGCGAAGAGCGACAGGGAAGGTTATTGCGCAGCGTCTGGAGGATCACGTATTTTTAGTTCACGGCATTCCGCAAACCGTAATTTCGGACAACGGTTCACAATTTGTAAGTCATGAGTTGCAAGCGCTTTATACAAAATACAACATACCCCAGATACATCTGGGGCCAGTATACTGTCCACAAGTAAACCCTGTCGAACGTTATAATCGTACCGTGATTACGGCGATCGCATCGTTTGTGGAAAACGATCATAGGACGTGGGACGTTAATATACATAGAATACAGTTCGCAATGAACACCTCGGTGAACGAATCCACGTCTTATACGCCATTTATGCTAGTTTACGGCCGCGAAGCTATAGCCGACGGCAAAATTTATAATGATTTTAAAGATGTCAATGAGTTAGCTTGCGCGCCTAGAGATGCTTATGTCTCAAAATTAGGTTACCTCAAAGACATATATAAAACCGTCCAAGAATCACTTAATAAGGCCCACAGTCGTAACATTAAGTATTATAATCGTAAACGTCGAGACGTGTCCTTCGACGTTGGCGATTACATCTGGAAAAGAACTTACAAACAGAGCGCCGCGAATAAGTACTTCACTGCCAAGCTGGCACCTAAATACGAGCGTTGCCGTGTAGTTAGGAAGCTGTCTCCGCTGGTATATGAATTAGAGGACGAGAAGGGTAAATTTATAGGCAAATGGCACGTGAAAGATTTCAAATCCATAGACGCGAGGAGTGAATAGTGTGATAGTGTTTCTTACGAACAGTGTTGCCAGGTTGTGAGGGTCGTGCGGGTCGCATACAAATATTTTTTTTTTTTTTTTTTGTTTACCGTACATATTCTTAACGTTATAGCGCAGCGCTACAAATTACAGTATCGATTTTTTTTTCTCCACTGTGTGTGGGCGGTGCAGAATACCCACACCGCAGTTCTACACTCCCTGCGTGTCGTAAGAGCCGACTTACGGGAGGTAAAGCGCCATTTAACATCGGGTTCGCGTATTACGTATAAAAAATTACTACCATTTTACATACATACTTGGCAGTATTCTGCTGCAATTATTTATTTCTTGTATAATAGGTTCTGGTTTCATTGCGGGGTGCTATCATTCGGAGCGGATTACAAACGTCCGAGGGTGGCGCTTACGTGATATACCATTTTACTTACGCCTTGCGCGGTCTACCTTGTAGTGCGGACACAAACGACTATAAGGCAGCACTAGCGCCATCTACTATCTTACTACGTACTACGCATATCTAATTGGGTTGCTTTATAATGTATGTGAGTCAGGTGATTATGTTGGGGCTTGTCTAGTTTGATGCGTGTTATGTCAGTCTTGCCTGGAGGCTTGAAGGGGTTTAGACTGATTATTAAAGGTTGGCATATTTATCATATTTTATCGGCATCGTGAGGGTGCAGATTCAGTTTGGGGTCGGGTTGTTTGATTTGTTTTTTTTTTTTTGGCAAGTTTACTATAGTCATGAATAATAATGTTGGCATAGACAAATTAAAAACGTCTATTCCATAGTTTGACAGTCTAAATTTTTATAATCATTTTAAATTAGTACAGGGAATGGCGAGCATTTCTCGTCAGTCATGGCTTGTAAGTGTCACCCGATAAGATCATGGGCTTGTCCAATATCGCTCGCTTAAGGAGCAGGTGCTCATCAAGCATAATTTCTGGACAATAAACTATAGGACTGACAAGCCGATGCAATGTGAAAGACGGACATGCGGGTTTGATTTATTTAAAGGGGGGGGAGATTTAGGAGAAGTAGTATAGAATATAGATAGCATATGGGCAGCCTTAACACCGCTCACATACATTTACCACCCACATATATTTTTTCACTTAGATACATTTTCTGCTTAAATATATATATATTTTTTGTATTACTTTTTAGTAGGTAACTGTCGAGTCAAGTTTATATTTTGTATAAATTTCGTGATGCTTTGGCTTTTGTACAACACAACAGTCGGGTTTTATATTTTCAATTTGAAAAGTAATGTCAGGGGTGACAAACAATTACGTTGGCTTGTTATAGATTGTTTTTTTTTGTAAAGTAGATTTGTTTGGCGATGGAGCAGTGTGGTTTGGACGTGGGCGTCCAAAGAATTCCCTGCGTGAATTCTGGCGTGGCGGGGGACTACTGTAACGTTGTTTTTTTCGTTGTTTTGGTCTATTTTCTTAAAGGGAAACCTTTTTTGTAGTATAAGATGCTTGTTCCCATTAATGATAAAATTTTATTTCTCGGCAGTATGCCTGATGTCTTTTTCCTTGTTTCCGTAAAAAGTCCAATTCAAAATTTCGCGTCATTTAGTTAAAAAAAAAAAAAAAAAAAAAAAAAAAAAAAAGATTAAATTCGTTATTGGTTGTAGTATTCTTCCCCACTCCGAGGGCCTTTGCTGGGGGCTCTTAGCGCAAGGGTTGTCGTCCAATTTGCTTTACTTTTTCATACTACGGACCTCAAAGGTTGTAGGAGAACTGACCTTTTTGGGCAGTCCTGTTTGAGACGTTCAAGTGCGTTCTTGGGTCGTGATTTCGTCGGGTGCGCGGACACGGCTTCGGCGGGCCGTACAGCGGGATCAATTGGCTGCAGTTTGACAATCTCTGTATGTCAAGTTGGACGGACGGAGTCGATGCGATACTCGCATCGCTGAGCCAGCGCTTAGCCTGACGGAATGCGTCTGACGTCAAGCGGTCGAGTGGTCTGTGAAATAGATAGGTACTGAGAGGTCGTTGGTTTTTTGAAACACAAATTCACCTTGGTCATTTGTTTTGATTCTATTTTTCGCTGAAATTATTTGCAGCTGGTGCCTGCAAGACAATATATAAATTTGCACCATACTACGAATATAATTATTTTCGACAGTATCAAAGAATTCTCCAGAGGATTTTTGGCTAATAAACGCCGCAAAACGGAGAAATAAGTCGTCTTGGGATAATATACTACCGATTACTGTGGATTTGCACCAAATCAATTGGGGAAACAAGGGGAGTCGTAGGTGAAGACGCCACGATTAACCGCCAAACCACTCTGACCCATTGAGCTTCGAAGTGAGCAGAGAAAAGGCCGACTTGAACCACACTCGAATCTTCACGGCCGACTCCTACGAATCTATAAAGCCAGCAGCCATCGTGGCGTTTTGTCAACCTGACTCGCGGCACGTTATGCAAATAGGTACCAGTTAACTTTCAAATCTATTTAACCCTTAACTAACCGAAGTTCAAGTATCCAGCGCTCCGTTCGTAGTCCTCTGAGGGAAATCTACGAGTTTCATTTAAGTTACCTAAATAGAAAACACTCTCTGATATCCAACGAGCAGGCAATTCCCATCCTTCCCGCTAGGGAGTACATTCTAAGCCTAACCATTTAAAATAACCTCTGTGGGAGAAATATTAGATTCTTTTAACTTTTTTTAAATTTCAGGATCTTAAATTGTCACGTTGATTGTTAGTATTGTATAGAATCAAACCTATTTAAATAAAATTGTATTAGGTATTGACTGTATATTAAGTTGTGTATTTATTTTCCCTTGATGTCATCGAGGTGAGTTCAAAATTGCATGAGTTTATCTAGTAATTATTGTTTCTGAAGCCAAAAGGCAGAAAGGAAGAAAAGATCATATGACATTGTTTTTTTTTTTTTTTTTTTTTTTTTTTTTTTTTTTTTTTTTTTTTTTTTTTTTTTTTTTTTTTTTTTTTTTTTTTTTTTTTTTTTTTTTTTTTTTTTTTTTTTAACTAAATGACGCGAAATTTTGAATTGGACTTTTTACGGAAACAAGGAAAAAGACATCAGGCATACTGCCGAGAAATAAAATTTTATCATTAATGGGAACAAGCATCTTATACTACAAAAAAGGTTTCCCTTTAAGAAAATAGACCAAAACAACGAAAAAAACAACGTTACAGTTATTTACTGCCAATTTACCAATTTAGAATGTACTCCCTAGCGGGAAGGATGGGAATTGCCTGCTCGTTGGATATCAGAGAGTGTTTTCTATTTAGGTAACTTAAATGAAACTCGTAGATTTCCCTCAGAGGACTACGAACGGAGCGCTGGATACTTGAACTTCGGTTAGTTAAGGGTTAAATAGATTTGAAAGTTAACTGGTACCTATTTGCATAACGTGCCGCGAGTCAGGTTGACAAAACGCTACGATGGCTGCTGGCTTTATAGATTCCTAGGAGTCGGCCGTGAAGATTCGAGTGTGGTTCAGGTCGGCCTTTTCTCCGCTCACTTCGAAGCTCAATGGGTCAGAGTGGTTTGGCGGTTAATCGTGGCGTCTTCACCTACGACTCCCCTTGTTTCCCCAATTGATTTGGTGCAAATCCACAGTAATCGGTAGTATATTATCCCAAGACGACTTATTTCTCCGTTTTGCGGCGTTTATTAGCCAAAAATCCTCTGGAGAATTCTTTGATACTGTCGAAAATAATTATATTCGTAGTATGGTGCAAATTTATATATTGTCTTGCAGGCACCAGCTGCAAATAATTTCAGCGAAAAATAGAATCAAAACAAATGACCAAGGTGAATTTGTGTTTCAAAAAGCCAACGACCTCTCAGTACCTATCTATTTCACAAACCTTTATGGAGGATTTAAAGCATGGGTGTGGATAAAAATATATAAGTAATGAAATCATATTTTTGGGCTATGCTTGTTTTTATAGCATTTAAATCATAGGTCAAATAAAATTATTTTTAATGTTGAATAGAGTAAATGAATGTTATATGAAATGTGCTTTATATCATCTGTTAATTAGATCAAATGATTATTGTGTCAAATAGTTTTTATATCACATGTATTTAGGTCAAGTGAAATTATATTAACCGTATGTTATATTATTTGATCGGTATGTCAAATGAAATTATATGAAATGTTATTATATCCTCTGATCGTTAGTGCATGTCAATTTAGGTCATACATTACACACCCCACTATTATATCGCGTGATATAGCGTTTTTTCGACACTCAACTGTTAATATCCATTGTCTTTGTCAGTCAAAAGTGATAAATCGCTATATAATATCGCGTTTCGGTGGTCATGCTAGTGTTAGTCTGCGGATACTACGTCTATAATGATTTTATTGTCGGCGAACTCACTATTTAATACTTATCTACCATTTGATTATTAAGTTGATCTGCGGCTCATTCCTACCTAAGTTTGTTTTAGTAAATATATTATAGGTGTAGAAGTAAAACTAATATGTTTCGTCATTTTCAGGAAACAATTCTATTCTGATCATCGCCTTCGTGGGTACAATTATATCGATAGCGTTCTTCAACTTCGCTGGAATTAGTGTTACCAAAGAAATGTCTGCCACCACCAGAATGGTCCTTGATTCGATAAGGTTAGTTATTATTTTTTACAGGTACGTGTGAACAGTATGAAATTAATATGTTTTCTTAAATTTGTATTGAAAAGACGCGAAACGGTATATTATTTAGCTAATGAGTACAAGCCAATAATAACGTTTATATGCTACTAAGCTTAAGTTAACGCGGTTACATTGGTAAGGTTTGAGCTATATAATTAGCTTTTAGTTCATGTTTAGAGCATCCTAACCCTAACTTAATGTTATAAACGTGAAAGTAAGTTTGTTTGTTTGTTATCCGTTCACGAACTCGACCGATCATCAATACATTTTGCAATCAATTACGTTGTCAGGGGTACAGAAAAGGATATAGGGTACCCTTCATTCAGAAAAAAATCTGTTCCCGAGGAATGGAAAAACAACTGTTTACGCAGACGAACTCGCGGGTGACCAACTGACCACTAGTTGATAGTGTAGACCAGGCGCTTGCTCGACCTGGATTCTGTTTATACGTATGAAGTTTCATTAAAATCGGTTCATTAGTTCGAAACAGATCATACAACAATACTACGTCTGTTGTTTGAAATGAATAAAATAGAAAAAAATGAAGATTTATTCATTTCTAATATTCTATTCATTTCGAAAAATAAGGACTTGAAAGTTGTATGAAATGCGGTGACGAATCAACACTCTTAAATTGTACCAGGACATTCGTGATCTGGATGGTGTCTCTGGCGGTTCTCTGGCAAAAGTTCCACTGGCAGCACTTGGTCGGGTTCGCGGTCCTGATCGTCGGCATGGCGCGGTACAACGGGCTGCTGACGGTCACGTGGCCGGCGCGCCGCCGGCCGCCGCCCGCCGACGACCCCGAAACCGAGGTACTATAGTGGCTGAGGCGATTGAGATGAGATATAACTACTTCCAAATACTGTAAGATTCTTTTATTTTCGCGAACACAATAGATGTTACTAGCACTGGATCGAGTTCTAGAATGACCCATAGAACTAAGAAATGCGGGCCTTAGACCCATTTTCAAATTTAAATACTTATTCTTTACCTATAAAGAATCGATACGAACCAAATAGTTTGCATGCGACGCCAGCCAGGGCGTCACTACTATACCCATGCTTAGAGCAGGAAGCCCGCAATGCTCTAAGTACCCATGGTACCCATAAATATACTGCGCCAGGTATAGCACTCCGAGGCAGAAGAAGTCACGTGGGTCTGCACAGTTGTACGTCATCTCCGCTATTTGTATTGAAAATTACGTTCAATACCTGGGCGACCAAGCTTTGCTCGGTTATTACTATTTATTGTAATATGGTAGTGTTTAAGTGATAATCTACATTGTTATGTCAAACAATAACAGATTTTTTAAACTTGTCTAAAAACAATTAAAATTATAAATATATATATATAAGTATATATAGTATATATATATATATATATATATATATATATATATATATTTATCCCGCAAACAATTGGCCGTCCCCTGAAGGCGAAAGTGCATTTAAACTGGCGTCCACCTGCTTTTGGCGTCCGCATACCGGACGCCACTTTATTAGCCGGTGGCACTTAGGTCCTATTGATCCTAGCTAGCCGTAGTACAAATATCGACGGAAGTCAAAAGTCGTTTAAAATGGCTGCAATAAAATATTGAAAAGTTCCCGAAGAAATCTCAGCGCAGGTGAGGCGCTGCTGCAGCGCGTATATCTCACACTGTATATCGAGAGAAATTTCTGACCACTAGTTCGCGTATTTGGCGTCCACCATTGCGACGTTGCCAGCTTTCTCATGATATCTGTGACAATAGCTCAAATAATATCTACCGCAATTAAAACAATATATGTCGTCTTCGGTCACGTACGCGTTGCATAATATTCGGCGCCCGATTTAAGTTTTGTTTATATTTAATACTAGCGACCCGGCCTCGCTTCTAGAGCTCTCTAGAGCTCGGTCTAAAGCTAAAACTTTGATTACCTAAAAAATTTTTTCATCTTTTTTTCGATTTATATCGACAATTAATAACCTAATATATTGGACCGTCGGCCAACCAGGGTCATTTTCGATCTACCGCATATTGAGACGAAACCAAATTGGCAAGATAGCCATTAGCTTGGTGTTGACAAAAATCATTGTCTGGGTTGCGAAGTAGAAAGCTTCTGGAGGATATGCCACCCTGAACATGTTCACCCATCGCTAAAAAAATATCGATCGCATATATACGTAAATGGTGAACAGGGTCCTGGGTGGCATCATTACCTGAACTATTTTTTTGTGTTTTCATATCGATCGAATAAGGAACAAGGATCACAAGAGCATATATGTGAAATTTACTTACCTGCCCTGACCTCCTAGACGCTTCCTGAAAGCGACGCAAGACTATGGTTTTATATTCGCTTGGGACCTGCACCACCCCCTGAATGTTGGTATTTTTTTGGAAAAAGAGCTCTATGTTTCTACCCTGGCCACGCGCATGCTTCCTAAAAACTAACCAAGCCGATGTTTAACATGTTTGTAATGATGCCATCTACCATCCTATTCACCATTTATATCAATATGCGATCGATTATTTTTTGCGATCGGAGATCATTGTATAGGAGGCCATATGATCAGGGTAGCGTATCTCCCAGAAGCTTCCTACTTCAGAACCCAGACGACAATATTTGATAACACCAAATTAATGGCTAAGATAGCCATTAATTTGCCAATGTGGTCTGGTACGAATATGCGATAGATTGAAAATGAGCTTCTGGGCCGACGGTCCATATTATTTTGACAAAACACTTATACCTATGGAGTTTTTAATCGACTTCAAAAAAAGAGGAGGTTATCAAGTCGACGGTATTTTTTTATTCTTTTTATGTATGTTTTTACACGAAGTACATTGTTACAGGTTGTGAACACGGAAGCGGAAAATCCCTAGATGGCTGTAGTCGTCAATCCTTACATGTAAGTGTAAAAAAATACTTTCTGAGGTGTAAATCAAGAACAAAAACACACAATTAATCACATAACTAAATTGACTGTCGCCATTAGTCTTGTGAAATATAAAACTTAAATTTCGATAAAAATTGAACAAATGCCTATGTACCTATGTTTTTGTCATTGTTAGATAAATATATTTATCTACTCTCATATCGTAAAATTCGAATTATGAAATTCAAAACGAATTTATATTGACATACTTTATACACACAATACCGAAAAAAAAAAGTTATTTTATAACATACCTTCGCTATACTAAGCAATGTTATAAAATAACTTTTTTTCTCATTGCGATACAGGGCAAATCCAAGAAAAAGGCAATGCTGCGATATTAAAAAAAAAAACAATGATATTCCCATATACTTTCCATGATTAAAACGTACTCTATGGTGATCGATGACTTAGCGTAACGATTAATCTACTGGAATGCACTTATTTAATTTTTTTTCTAATAGAATACGCGCCATTTTTAGATTTTTCTTTTTTCTTTTGCTTAAAATATCATAGTAGTGAGTGTAGTGAGTGAAAATTTGACTCCACACGATATTTTAGATGCGGCGACGAAAAAAACGTCTTACTTAACCTAGGTAAGTACTGCCGACCTACCGAGCTCTTTTTTATCATTGATATTTTATTTTGTAGGTTCAATCGGTTCAATCACAAATTGTATGAGAGTAGATAAAGTAGTGTATGAAACTGTAGATAACTAGGTATTACAACACTCGTGTGATGCTATTAAAAACCTCGCCTACGGCTCGGTTTTTAAACACACACTCATGTTTTAATACCCTTCATTATGCATCAGTTTCATAAACTACTATTTAATATTTGTTAATGTTCTGCATTGACTTTTGTTGTAATTAAAAAATGAAAAATATATTTTACGAACTGTCAAGTACCTAAGTAAATTGGGACAAAGGGAAGCTGTGACAGACCTTTTTTGATGTATAATTATTTTTAGGTGCTTAAAATTAAAATTATTTTTTTCTATTTCAGAATTAAGCAAAAATTAAAGAGAGCTTGAACTGGTAATGTAATGACATATTTTTATATACAATGATGAATTTAACTAAAGTAAACGTTTAAAATAATACTTGCCGAATTTAACAGAAACAATGAATCTGGCAAATAATATGCGCCATCATAATTAAATGAATCATGTTAAAATTACAAATGGTCTTAAAAAATAACTTTTTTATATACTTATTTATGTACCAGTAGTTATTGCATGTACTGTAGGTACATAAATGTTTCTTTTCGTTAAAATATTATGTACATGTAACTACTACTAAAATAATAGGGCATTTTTAAAACTTTCAAGATGCCCTATTATTGTCTCTATCATTCTCAATAGTGATAATTTGTATGTTAAGTTAGATATAAGTAGTAAAAAGCATTGATTGCCGTTACTAAAAATAGATTATTTTAACAAATCATCATACACAACGGCTAATCCACAGTTGTTCTATTACATTGGTTACGACTAAATCTACTTGAATGGAACATTTTATGCGTTTGAACCACAGACCATACAACAATACTAGTGATTTGAATGCTACGCTTACTATTAAAGCTTTAAAATAAGTAGTAAACTATAAAATAACTTGCCGTTAAATAAGTCTATCCAATACATCAAAGTATGTGAGTTACATAAGTTTGCGACATGTGATTTAATCGTCAATTGCTCATATTTAAGCTTTAATAGTAAGCGTAGCGTTCAAATGTATTGAATGTTGGCCATTTGAGTTCCACGGTAAATCTTTAATGCCTGCTGTTTACTAGCGATTGTTAGGCGGTGCTCACATAGAATTGTTCATTTGTTCCCAACGAGTCACACCTGTTATTTATAAGACCGACACACACAAATACATATTAATATTTGCCGTAGACCATATGAAGTCAAGGTATCGCGGGGGTTACGGCGGTCCCCAGTATCGCGCATCGAAAAACTTTAGTTGTGCGGCCACACTTCTACTGTTTACTTCACAGTTTCTGATAAAAAAATCTCTGTAAAAACATTTTGTATCTACCTACTCTGGTCATAAGTTCCGTTACATATGGAAAGTTAAATAAACGACAATGAGTTACGCACTACAACCTTTTATACAACATGTTTGGTTAGCGATGTCGGAGCTTTGAAAGGCAGGTAATATGATCAATTTTATCGATAAAACCCTCCACATGTTGGGGTGTATTCCCTCTCCTGTTAGAATGACCGGCATTTTAAATTTGACTTTATATTTTAGATGGCCCTGCCCAAAAATATTAATTTCTCTGGATTTAAAAGTCGTACAGTTATAAAAAAAAACTACTTTTCGAAAGCTAATAATATCACCTATCAAGTAAAAAAATTAATTATGAAAACTTTTAACTTTAATACGACATAAAAAATTATTAAAGTACATTTTAGTCCGAAATTAGTGTGCTTTCTTTAAGTTTTTCTCATAGATCTCAAAAACTAGGACATTAATGTGCAAATTTTTTGTATATCCTTACTAATATTATAAATGCGAAAGTCCGCCTTCACGTTTTAACTACTGAACCGATCATCATGAAATTTTGCATACACGTTGTCAGGGGTACAGAAAAGGACATAGGGTACCTTTTAACTCGAAAAAAAGTATTGCTCCCGAGGGATAGCAAAAAAACCTTTCCACGCAGACGAAGTCGCGGGCGGCCGCTAGTTTATAATACATGGGAATATTATCTACAACACGACATTAAAATCATTGCTTTAAGTTGCATATTCGAGAGTTATTGTTGTTTGAATATGACCATTACGCTACCAATAAAAAAATCGAAAATGGACAACTTAAGAAAAAAATTTATTAGTTTTTAAATAAAGTTGATTATTTTATATAAATATAAATGTCATTGAACCATAAAATCAAGTATTTACGAGTTTTGAATTTTGAGCATTTTTAAAAATTAACATTTAGTGCTCGTAAGGGTCATATTCAAACATTAATAATTCTCGAAATATGCAACTCAGAGTAATAATTTAGATGTCGTTTTGTAGATAATATTGTAGTGTGATAGTGTTTTTTTGACGTTTTAAACTTAAAAGTTTACATAAATAAATGATATTAGCTTTCGAAAAGTATTTTTTTTTATAACTCTAGGAGTTTTAAAGCAGGGCCATCTAAAATAAAAAGTCAAATTTGAAATGCCTGTCATTCCAACAGGAGAGGGGATAGACCCCAACATATGGGGGGTTTTGTCGATAAAATTGAACATATTATCTGCCTTTAAAAGCTTCGACATCGCTAACCAAACATATTGTATATTAAATGAAAGGGTATAAAATACAGATTTAAACCACATTAAAATTATTCTAAATGTCTTCCTCTTGCTTGGATACATGCCTTCAATCTGCGAGGCCAGTCATCAATCGAATCACGCACGAAGTTCATGTCCATACCGGTGAGTGCTTTAATCAGGGATGGTTTAAGTGACGCTAAGTTGCGATGGGGTTTAGTGCAGACCTTCTCCTCTAATATAATATTTTGTAATCCAAGGGATTCAAGTCTGGACTGGAGGAGGGCCAATCCTCATGCCTGATAAAGTCGATTCCACGGGTCGTGAGCCAGTTTTTTGTACTTTACGCCATATGAGCCGGCGCAGAATCCTGCTGGAAAACCCAGTGCCTGTTTTCGAACCTTGTTTGTAAAAGAGGTTCCACAATGTTTCTTAGGACTGTGTTTTGGTATATGAGGGCACTGGTTTTCACTCGTTTTTCACAAAAAAATACCTCCGGTGGACCCAAATAGGAGACCCCAAACCAAACCAAGAATGCTGAAGGGTGATGACCTCGCCGAACACGTGGCACACGTCTGCTCGCTTCCTCACTAGAGTGTACATACACTTTATCATTGTATTTGTTCAAACTCTCCTCATCATTAAAAATTTTTTCGGCCAAAAAAGTGTTTCGCGGTGTTTTTTTTCCTGCGTACCACCTTAACAAAACCCAGCATCTTTCAAATATCATTTTCATCAGCCGTGCGTTAAGATGTGCTGTTTTTTTCTATAAGCATAGGTCACCTTTTTAACCAAAGTCTTTTATTACTGATTTTGCTTTGTCTCACCTGCAGAACCAACATTTTGTGCTTGCGGACAGGATTTCGTTGGATTCGCGCCTTAACTGCTTTGATGACCGCTGGAGCCCGAACAGCACGAGCTCGACGGCTGCTCTGTTTATCTTCTAATCTTGAATCTTCCCTGAATCGTTTGATAGTACGATAAATAAATCTCAGTGGAATTTTCAAATTTTTCAGCGGTTTGAAAATCTAAGTTGGCGCGTGACCGCAACGATGCAATGCAATTATGCGACCCCCTATTTTTTTTTATCTTACTACTCTATGTATGTGACTCTGTCTTTTTGCGCGTCCATTCCATTTTAGAAAACGCAGAAAATTCCAGAATTTGTTTTTATTTTCTTTAAATATTCAAATTTCGAATGCCCATAATATTGTTTTCGGCTTGCATTCTAAATTCGGAATTTCACCTATGTAACAGAACTTATGGGCAGACTAAGTATAATTCAAAAATATATTAATTGAAGATATACATTGCCAATTAATTAGTGTGATAATTAAAGTTGATTTTAGTCCCTAAAAGTAAAAAGGCTAACTAGATTGTTGAATGAACGTAAATAAAAATAAAATAGAAAAATATTATTTGGCGGGTAACCAACTTATCCTACTCAAATAGATAACTCTAAAAATTATAAGTACTTTAATTTAGATCTATGTTAAGTACTTTTTGTTTCATGCAAATAATCGACCAAATAAAAAATCTAATTATTAAATGTGATATATTAAGCAAAATATGAATTTCTATGTAAATGAACTGATGGTATTGTTATAATTGATAGAAATATTCTAAAATTAATTATATGATGTAGCTCGAAGCTTGGCCACGTTGTGCTATTTGCAGGTGACTTATTTTCCTATGCCAGTGTATTTAAAAATTTACATCTCTATTTTGCCTTTTTTTTAACTAAATTATAGGATAAACTACCCTACTATCGGCCCTTTAACCAATTTTGATTGCCTGTTTAAACTTATCATTATTTTATAGAACTTATATTTTTGAAAACAATTGAAAATTTTTAGTCGCAATAAGTAATTCAAACGATTTTTTGTTTTAGACCTGCGAGGTGGACGTTGCCAACATTGTATGTTTCATTTTATTTTCATAATATGTTTCATTAACTAATTCCTAAAATAACAAATCGTTTAAGAAACACTAGCTGACCCAACAGACGTTGTCCTGTCCTAGTAATGAATATTGAAATCGAATTGGTAATAAAATAACTCAGACCGAAGCATCTCTTTTAAACGACATTCAGTTTTTTTACATCCTCTTTGACGATATCGGCATAAGGTTACAACTTGATCATCGCGGCTTCGTCTCGAACAGAAGCGCGTCTTACTCTAAGGGTTACAATAAAAAAGTTTATATTGTCCAAAATAATTTGATATTTTGGTTAAGTATTCTTAAATTTTCAAATTATCCGCGCAATTTTCTTATTTTTTTCTTTCATAAGAACCTTCTCCTGATAATAATAAATACACCAAAAAAGAATTAGTAAAATCAGTCCAGCCATTCACGCATGATGGCGTGACCAAGAGAAATGGGGATTCATTTTTATATACAGAATAATATATATTAAATGGGCATAAAACATTTCTTAATCTAATTTGTCTGTGACAGTGAGTTGATAAACGTAATGAAGTCCGATTAGAAGCTGACTGATGTGACACATGCACTATTGCCAGATATAAACGTACAACAAAAATACAAAGACATATTTTAAAGTTGTTTTTTTCGTGTATTTCTACATAAATCGTAATAGTTCAATCAAAGATGGACATTTAGACATTTTATTTTTATGAAATAATATTTCATATTATTTTATGAAATTTTATGTGCGATTTGAAATTCTGAATGTGATTCTAGTAATTATTTCAGATATTTCACATACCTACTTAATCAAAACTTGTTTCATGCAAAATATCGATAATTTAATCTCCGTGTGGGTACACCGTACACCATATACTGAGATGTAACAGTACAATGCAGTGCTGCCAAAATTAGAACAACAATCAACTAAATAAACGGATATTTTTGAAGCAATACATTTGTATGAATGGTTTCCTTGTTTATAAGAATGCTAAACTAATTAAATGGAGGGGTGCTAGCATTAGGCCAGTTTACCTTTTGTGTTATATATTTTCCTACAAATTGATATTATTGGATAGAACCGGTTATACCAATGATATTTTTTATATGCCAAATCATATTTCAATTTAAGATTTCTATTTTCATTTACATATTTAAGCTTAAGTAACTCAGAATTTATGTACCTTATTTCTCATTCATATAGTAGTTATTGTTTATTAAATAAGCTATAGTGTAACGATATTGCAAAGTTCATTCATATAGTGACCATGGGTGCATTTCAACACACTAAGCGCCGAGTCATCGATCGCCATGGAGTACATTTTAAAATTAATTTTAATGGTTATGAAAACTAATTACTTTTCATGGTTAAAATGTACAATGTGATACTGTGTTCATTGACTCAGCGATTAGTCTGTTGGAATGCACCCATTCAGTCTGGCTCAATATTTAAAAATAATGTGTGAGCCCAAACAGTGTTTTACCTACATGTGTGCTACATGTTCACTTTAGAACCCAGCCAATTTTTTTCATGTCATCGTATAGCAACAGCAGTACAATCAATTTATAATATAAAAACTTGTATTGGCCAATTTATAAAATAGAACATCGGCCAGCGCGAAGCCAACCTGCCACCGTGCGCGCCTAGAAAAGGATTTTTCAACACACTTGCTCGTAAAGTGAGCCCTAATACATCGCTTTTAGGGCCATAAACCGAATTATAACAAACGCGTGCAATAATATATAAAACACTAGTTGGTTATAGAATTATCCCTACAAAGTTAAATAGGTACCTTACTGCAAGTTCTATGCGAGTAAACAGAGCATTTTCAATTTAACCGGGTAATACAGTTATTTTTTTAGTAACAACAAAGAGGTTTTATGCCGCTGATAATTCATTTGCATTTTTGGAATAAATAAATGTGTAGGTCCTTAATTAAGTCAAACAAATATTTATTATTATCAAATTATTTCTTATTTACAATATTTTGTTAAAAAATATTAAAATATTAGCATTTTATCACCTAAATTTATAATTTTGAAGTAGGCTGTATGCTCACTAACCCCTTTGTTCGCAAAATATTCTTGCATTGGGCGTGTGAAAAAAACAAAAAAAAACCTGCGCGCCTTTTCTCATCATGATTATCATTTTGTTTTTGTCGTATTTGTTGCTGTGTGGTAAATTACTTTGTTTTTTCCTCGCAAATGTGTTGAAAAACGTCGTATGAAACTCGTGAGCTCTTACTTATGGCACACTCGGCTGAGTTACGCCCTCGCCTGCGGCTCGGGCTGCAACCCACAGCCTTGTGTGCAATAAGTAACCTAAGCTAACTTGTATCATAATGTACTATTAACTGTAAATAAAAAACATTCTTACATACATAATTCTATTATCATTCTTTTTAATACATCCTTTACCTCATATTATTTACTTTTGGCGGGGTTCCAAAAAGTGACCATGTACATATTATAATAGAAATACATATTATTTAAATTTTAAGTGAACTTCCTATTGAATCAGGTGCAAATTTAAAGCTAAGATGAATAAATATTTATAAAAATTAAATGTTTTAATTTAACTGTGTATGTATGTATGTATGTATAAGTATGTTTGTACTTTTGTATACTGGAGCATTTACACGGGTTCATTTTCCAGGCGACTTGCTGGTCGATTTTAGTTTACTAGCGCTTTTTATCAGTTAATCGCTCGAGAAATCGAATCGCCATCTCAGTGAAATTAGATTTGTGATAAGATTTTACAAAAGATTGACTATGATAAGTGTTAATCGACTAAAATCGACCAACAAGTCGCCTAGAAAATTGACCCGAGTAAATCCCACATAAAAGGTTCCAATTTGCTGACAGAATGTATAAAGTATATAGTGATAAAATAATTTTAGGCGGAAAAATGGTTGCACTATGCTCCTGTCCGTTATAACGAGTGTAACAAGACACTCAACGAAGCCTTGTCCACGCATTCCGCCCATCATCAGGATCATTTTTGTCTTTAAGACTATACCTGGGAAACCAATAGCTACGAAGTTATTGAAGGGAAAACTAAAAAAAAAAATTTTTTAATGAAATCTTATTTTTCACTCCTCTTGCTCAAAAAGTCCGTCATAGTAACGTACAAGAGCCGAGATAAAATAGCATAATAACCCCTAGGGGATAAAGTTTTTTCTTTTTTAATGTTTGTCTATTACCAATGAGCCTAATACAACGAAAAAGTCTTTATTCATAGATAGAATAATCACGAATAAAGACTCGCTCGACTTAATACTGTTTCTCATTTTTATTTTTGAAAATAGAACTAAAGGCAGCGATCTCTTCGGTGAAATCGTAGACTTATTTATACTCTGTGACTTTACGTAGAATGCGTGCATTGTATTTCTTAGCTACTACAGTATGGCGCGTAATCTTTAGAATTTTTCTCTAATTGCAAACTTAAACTTAAATTAAATTGTGTGACTGTAATAGGAAAGAAATAATTTTAATCTTTTGCCGTCAAGTAAAAATCATACTGTATGAAAAGTTTATGAAGTGGAGGATAGAAAAACGAGTGGATTCGTTTATGGAAGTATAAACTAGGTATTTAATATTGTATTTTATTTTCTCGCAATCGTAGTGAAAAGTAGAGTGTAACACACAACGCTAAAATCCATTGTAACTCGGTTTCTATTTATTCCCTCGCTAAAGCTCGGGAATAAAACTACCTCGCATACAATGGGTCATTTTAGCGTCTTGTATAACAATCTACTATTATAATCAGCGATCCAATCCAATCGCTTTATAAGTACTTATCTGAGCACACTACACTTATAATATGAAATTATCAATCTTTAAACGTATACACACATCAACTTTGTCTAGGGATAACAGGTGTTATTTTCATACAAACGAGGTAACTTTGAAGCCTTGGTTTCCCGCCAGGGATGTACTGTGCTGTGATCTGATGACGGCTATCTAGGGAGTGAATGGAGGTGATTCAGATCGCTATACACACCCAACTGATCTGACCAGCATTCTAAAAACGTAATGGACATGTTTCAAAAAACCGCGAAAATAGCATGAAAATGTATGGAAATCCTCAAACTGAGAACTCTGACCCATTAATCTTTTAGAATACTGATCAGATCAGTTGGGTGTGTATAGTGATCTGAATCTACTCCATTCAGTCCCTGGATGGCCATCATCAGATTACAGCACGGTACATCCCTGGCAGAAAACCAAGGCTTCAAAGTTACCTCGTTTGTATGAAAACAACACCTGTATCCCTAGACAAAGTTGATGTGTATATTAGGTCTTTACCTATGAAATTGCCGATATTTTGTCACATACAGAGAAAATAATAACTTCTATAATTTAAAATTTTAACAAAATCGTGAATATTACATCGAATTATGATCATGATAGTTAAATATCAGTAAAAATAAAGTCCATATTTTAGCTTTCGTGACATTAAAAAAAAGATCTTGAAAGTGACTCTTTTTTTGTGAGCAAAAAAAAGGGTGACCGAAGGGGTTGTAACTTAACCAAAACTTATTTTTTCGCTTATCTTAAATGGAAATAAGTTAGCATAGTGTTCAAACATTAGTACATAAAAGTTTTGTTACATGAGTGTTCATGGTTGTTAAATGAACAAAGAAAATGCTATTATGAAAAATGCAACTTTTTGAAAAATCTCCATACAAATCGGCAATTTCATAGGTAAAGACCTATTATTATTTCACCATCTACTTAGTGCTTATTCGAAATAAAGTTAATTAAGTAATTAGAAAGTTGGCCACTTGAATATAAAAGCAAGTTTTTTGTATATACTGGGAGCTATAAGTAAAATAAGAGTAAGTATCTTTATGAGGAAGGAAGGGAGTCAGCGAAAAAATTTAAACAAATATTATTTATTGCAAAATAATTAAAATTCTAAGTAATTCATTCAGAAAGGCTAAGTCTTATCTTTTTCGGTTTTTTCAGGTTTCTTCCCATGAGCTGGAAAATAAGAAGCAGATAATTAAATTGATGTTTTTCAAAATTTCAAATCCTTAATTCGAATTGAAATTTCTCCTTGTAGTACAGTATCTATTTTAGTAATCGATTCTGGCATTGTGATGCTAGAAATTTCTCGCAGAAGCCTATTAGTAATGTTATTAAAGTCAATCACCTCAATACAGGAAATATAGTCCCGTGTGTTCAATAAAAAATACGGCGTTTGGTGATCGAGGGATATCCTTTGGCATAGGGTGAACCTTCTGAACCCTTAGATCATTTTAAGAAGGGGAGCCATCTTGGATTTTTGTATGGAAATGAGTTATAATATAACACAATATTTTTTTTGTATGGGATTTGAAAATTTTTTTCTTCAAAACCGATCGTGTGGGATATTGAATGAAAGGGCTTTTTGAGCTGATTCCAAATATATACAATGCTACGACATTGCAGCTGTTGGTAAAAATCAGAAAAACATTTTCCAATCATACTAAGTTTGGGCTAAGAAACCACAAAATGAATTCTTATGAAACATACGCCAAATAACTTCTAATATATTCTTATCTAACGTCCTGGAAGCAATTTTGAAAATATTAACATTTCGAAATTTTGTAATATTTTGATCAGTATTCTATGAGTTAAGGTACCAGAATAAAAAAAAATCTAAAAAAATACTAAAATGCTTCCAGGATGTGAGATAAGAGTATATAACGAGTTCTTTGGCGTATGTTTCATAAGAATTCATTTTGTGGTTTTCTTCCTGCAAGAGCCCAAATTTAGTATGTTTGGAAAATGTTTATCAGATTTTTTTAATCAATAGCTGCAATGTCGTAATTTTGTATATATTTGAAATCAACTCAAAAAGTCCTTTCATTGATATCCCACACGATGGGTTTTGAAGAAAAAAAATGTCAAATTCCATACAAAAGAAATATTGTATTATAACTCATTTCCATACAAAAATCCAAGATGGCTCCCTTTCTTAAAATGATCTAGCGGTTCAGAAGGTTCACCCTGCCAAAGGATATCTCTCGATCACCAAACGCCGTATATTGCACTTCTATGTCGTGAGCAAATGCCGCTAATAGTACATTTAGCCCTAGTAAATACCAACAATCTTGTAGTAGATACGTGCCGGACTACAGCTGCGCCACAAAAAAAAAGTTGGAAATCTGACTTTTTGACTATGCCATGATGAAGTCGATAATTTGTCGGAATTTGTCGCACAAAAACCAGAATTTGTCGGTCTTGCGTTTAGGAGATACGTGTGGCCCAGCTGTAGAGACGTCTCTACAGCTGCGCCACACAGATCTCGAAAACGGAAGGTCGTAGCGAAAATCTGATTACTCGTGTGTGCAGCCGTTAATTTGTCGGAATTTGTCGCACAAAAACCAGAGTTTGTCGGTCTTGCGTTTAGGAGATCTGTGTGGCGCAGCTGTAGAGACGTCTCTACAGCTGAGCCACACAGATCTCGAAAACGAAAGGTCGTAGCGAAAATCTGATTACTCGTGTGTGCAGCCGTTAATTTGTCGGAATTTGTCGCACAAAAACCAGATTTTGACGGTCTTGCGTTTATGAGATATGTGAGGATATGCTGTGGAGACTTTTCAACCTGGATCTTGAGAAAGGAAGGTCGTAGCGAAAATCTGATAACTTGAGTGTGTAGCCGTTAGTTTGTCAGAATTTGTCACCAAGAATCAGAGTTTGTCGATCTTGCGTTTAGGAGATATGTGAGGATACGCTGTGGAGACCTTTTTACCTGGATCTCGAGAACGAAAGGTCGGAAGCGTATCCTCACATATCTCCTAAACGCAAGATCGACAAATTCTGGTTTTTGTGCGACAAATTCCGACAAATTATCGACTTCATCATGGCATAGTCAAAAAGTCAGATTTCCAACTTTTTTTTTTGTGGCGCAGCTGTAGTCCGGCACGTGTAGTAGATTACTAACATCATAAACAACAATTTTTGCTCTACGACTTTCTGAAAAAGACAAAAAAACTCGGCTTTTCATACAAATCTTGATCAGCTGTTCAAATATTTGTATGGAAAGTTTGTTTTATGTCGCTTTTCGGAAAAATCGTAGAACAAACGTTGTTATTGTTTATGATGTTATTGTAATCTACTACTGCGAGGCTTTTGGTGTTTTACAAATAACCTTTTTTAGAGATCTAATTAGAAGCGTTTTCCTATGCTTGATTCGTGCTCTGTCTGTAGCTTGCTGGGGACTCTCCTTGTGAGAATATTATTGTCACAGCCTACTGAGTCTCACTAGGCTGTGGTATTATCATAAGATAGCAATGACATCATCATTACAATAACGTTTTTTTTTTAAATACAACAAGAAAGGGAGGTACCTAATATTTTAAAATTTCATCACCAAATTACAAAATTCAAAGCTTGTCCTGATCATTTCAGTCTACTTCTGACTACTACCATGCTTCTACTCAAAGAACATCATGAACCCCAAAATGCCCACGGTGACATGCAAATATTATCCTTTAACTAATCTTATGTATTCTGTTGTTATAGTCAGGGCTGAATAAATACCTACAAAGTATTTGTTAGACCAACCAATGTACTTCCTCAAAACTATAATACCTATGTACCTATAATACGGCCGATACACTCTTTGAATTTGGCAGATCTCCACATCGCGAAACTGCCTCACGTCACGAGCCAATGTGGATACTCGACATTACATCTGCCGAATAAACTGCATCGCAAAAGACACTTACGTAGTTGTTCGCCGCCTACCCAGAAGATGCATTTAATGGCGGAGGTGTCGCGCTTGCTGGCCTCATCGCGCAGGTTCGGCTTGAGCGACCGGCGCAGCGTGCGCGCGGCGATGTTGGAGTAGTTCACGTAACTGGTACACACAAATCACACAATGTTTCTAATGGTGTGCGAGTGCGACATACTTAATTTCCCAATGGCAGGTGACTAAGTAGTTTTCTGACGGGTACAACGAATATAACTGTTTAGCGAGGTACCTACTCGTTTAGTTCTTCCTTAAAACATTATAGTATTAGGGGAATATATAAACGCACTATCTAGACAAACATTAAAGAAATGTTCATTTTCTACAATCATCTGACTTGGAATCGTATCGTACCAAGGGATGGATGGAACACCTGTTAGAATCGACATGCTACTAACCACTCGACCAATGTGAGCGTCATATAATATTTATGATGTCATAAAGCCTAGGTACGCAGAAAACGGACTCTATCTGTTCTAATCATTGTGGGTCTATCAACTAGGGCGCGCCCCACAACAAGGGGGGCGTAGAGACATCTAAAGGGGGCGATGCGAGCGGCTCCAGATAAACCACATAGTACTGATTAAAATTCATAATTTCGCAGACCGCAGATGGTGCCATCGATGCGTATCGCACCTCTTACGTTTGAGAGGCGCATAGGATAAAAGGTTGGGAAACACTGCTCTAAGGTACCTAAGTACTTTAAGGTCGGGGCTGGTCGAGGTCCTGGAGCGAGCGTACAAAAAGTCCGACATCTGTGTTGGCAGTCGGGAACTCGCTGCACGTTTGTTATCAACATGGGTAATGTTCTTATCAAACCGGTACTTACTTTAATCCAGCCATCCTCCAGGTACTCATATTGTTCGTTAATCACTACGGGCCTTCCATAAATAAAGCTTTCGTAGGTATTTTGAATAAAATCCACTGATGACAGTAGGTACTACTATGCAATCGAAAATGACAATACGGCATAGAGAAAGGTAAATAAAAAAATAGCACATGAACCTCAGTTAAAAATAGAAAAAATAGAAATTGTAAGTAAAAAATTTTTTTCATGTCAGTGGTAAGTCCTTGCAAAACGCATAGAGAAAGGAAGGTATATAATATGACAAAACTGGACTGGCTGCTGTCAAACTGTTCTTGTGCCTATTTGATTTCCGCCATATTGGCGCTGTAGGACGTAGCGTGAGCACATAGACTTAAAAAAATTTTCGCTACGCACAAGTAGACGGACTATGGTGTGAGTGAGAAACCGATTTTTATGGTTTATGCGATGTGCGAGAAAGAGTTAAAAGAAAATCTTGTCACCAAGAACCAGATTTTGTCGGTCTTGCGTTTAGGAGATATGTGAGGATACGCTGTGGAGACTTTTCTATCTGGATCTTGAGAAAGGAAGGTCGTAGCGAAAATCTGATAACTCGAGTATGTAGCCGTTAGTTTGTCACCAAGAATCAGAGTTTGTCGATCTTGCGTTTAGGAGATATGTGAGGATACGCTTAGGACCTTTCGTTCTTGAGATCCAGGTAGAAAGGTCTTTATACTTTATCCATCTTTATACTCCTAGAGTCCTAGCGGAGCGTCAGGGGCGGATCCAGGATTCAAGTTTGGGGGGGGCCCTCGGGTCTAGGGTTACCTTACATAGATAGCTATGTAAGGGAGGATGCCTTAGGATGCACAAAACGCCTGATTTTTCAGAAAAATGCTTGTCTATAGGAAATGAAACGGCCGCGCAGCGCGATTTTTAGTCAGTTTTATCCACTAGTCTTGTACTCTTGCCTGTCTATAGTAAAAAAATGGCCGCGCGGCTCAATTTTTAGACAGTTTTATTCACTAATCTTATCTGTCTTTAGTAAAAAAACGGCCGCGCAGCGCCATTTTTAGTTAGTTTCATCCGTTACACTTGTACTCTTGCTTGTCCGTAGTAAAAAAAGCAGCCGCGCAGCGCGATTTTTAATCTGTTTTATCCACTAATTTTGTCTGTCTATCTATAGTAAAAGATACAGCCGCGCAGCTCCACTTTTAATCAGTATCATCCACCAATCTTGTCTGTTTTAAGTAAAAAAACTGCCGCGCAGAACTATTTTTAGTCAGTTACAACTATTATACTTGTACTCTTGCTTGTATATAGTAAAAAAAGCGGCCGCGCAGCGCGATTTTTAGTCAGTTTCATCCACTAATCTTGTCTGTATTTAGTAAAAAAAAACGGTCGCGCAGCGCCATTTTTAGTCAGTTTCATCCGTTAATCTTGTACTTTTGGCTGTCTTTAGTAAAAAGTACGGTCGCGCAGCGCGATTTTTATCTGAATCTTGTCTGTTTACAGTAAAAAACGGAGCCCGCATTGCGCTACTTTTACCCACTAATCTTGCAATATGTGGTTTCATCCGGGCAGACGGGTAGCTTGCGCAGCAAGGTTTGCGTGATTGGAGCATGTACGCAAGATTTCACAGCGAGACTCACTAAACAAAAATGCCTGTCTCTGCTTTGCTCCAGCCGCAAGCCTTGAAACCGTAAAATGCTTGTCAAATGCGCCAAATGTCTGTCAGATGGTAACCCTACTCGGGCACGTTTTATGATTTAAAAAAATAAAGATAGAGGCACTGACACTACCTACATAAAACAATAAGACTTTAAAAATAATTTTTTTCAACGCAAGTTCAATGTTATCCGCAAAGGTAATCGGCTTCGTGGGGGGGCCATGGCCCCCTTGCCAACCCCCCCCCCCCCCCTGGATCCGCCAATGCGGAGCGTCCGCATGTCACTGCGTCTCGCACACGACTGCGAACACGCCGCGAATGTCTTAAGCGAATGTGGATGCGTTCGCGCTTCGCAAACCCTTTGAGGCGGACCAAAAAACGCCACCGGACGGGGAACGCCGCGAAGCGCTAACGCGATGCCACGAAACCATCCACACTCGCGGTTCAGCTTTCGCGGCGCGAGTGTAGAGCCGGCATTAGGTGCGTGCTCATGAAATCATTGTTTGTTACGAAATACATAAAACTTTGATAATGAATCTGTAGACAAAAATTATAAGTAAGTTTCCCAGGTACAGTATAAAAGACAAAAATGATCCTGATGATGGGCGGAAGGTGTGGACTTCGGCTTCGTTGAGTGCCTTGTTACACCCGTAAGACGGGCCGCACACCGGACATACACTTGTATTCAAAGATAGGTATTAGAATTTTCTTCATTTGAAACGCAATACATTTATCGCCGCCGTTTATCTGCATGTAGCACGCACACCATGGACATATTTGTAGCGGGTGCACTTTGTATAAGTGTATTATTTATGCACTTAGTGGCGAGACTGTCGCCGCGCCACACGAATTGAAGTTCGAACACGTTCGTTTTTTGTGGCTGCTGGTAAAAAAGAAAGAAAACATAGAATTATACGTTAACCCCCTTACTAATAAAGATTGAATAGCAGATGTATAGTTACACAATGGTTACTCTCTGTCAAACTATTTGAATTTGACATTAAAAAGAAAGTGACAAAACACTGTGTAATTATGCAGCTTCTATAAAATCTTTATTAGTAAGGGGGTTAGTTTATTGCAAAAGTTGAAAAACCCCTATATTATGCAACCATACGCTTACTGGTTACTGGCTACTACTATGAAGTAAGATCCGCGAAAATTCAATGATAGAGGTGGTAGGTATTTTTATACATACTTAAATACCGTGCCCTTTTAGTCGCAAAACTTCTACCATCAATTTCCCATATTCGCTTAAAGGAACTGAACTTAAAAAAGTGTACGAAATTCGAGACCTTGGTGTCCTTCATGATACTAAATTGACATACGAAAAGCATATCGATCACATAGCAAAAAAGCCAATCGGTCTCTCGGTTTCATTTTTAGATCTTGCTCTCAATTTTCCAGTGCCAAAATCGCTAAAGTATTGTTTTGCTCACTTGTGCGTAGCCATCTCGTGTATTGCTCACAGATTTGGAACCCACAGTATGGCGTCTATATAAACAGGTTGGAGCATAGAAATAGAATGTCAAAGAACAACAATGTCAATAAACAGGTGATCCGAACACGAATGCATACATTTTATATGAGATACGTAAAATATGACTTAGATTCATAAAATATGACTATATACGGCAAAGGAAATTAATAAACTATGTTCCATACTGTTTTCTTCGTCGATAAACGAATAAATGTAGAGAAAGTTGGTTTTAGAGAAATGTGTGGCAATATCTTATTTACCTGTGAAAAGTGTGATTACATGGATTATTTCTTTTTGTTACATCACAATTACTTAGGGCACAAGACACCATGGCTCCACGATACCTTTATTTTAAATTATAATTAAGATTATCAAATATTTTAAACAAACTATTATTGCTCATTTGCTAGGCGGGACGCTAGGGGCTCTTACTGTAAAAAATGTTGGCTCATGTCACTTGATCCTTTGTCTCTTTTTTACATAGACCGTGTCCGTATGATGTTAACTTCTCTTTTCCACGCTTTGTTGGTCTTCTTGAGCGCAGCGAAAATTTTTCTATGTCTATGGGTTGGAGACTATTCAAAGTAAGTTTTTGAGATACTTGCAATTTAGGTGTAAAGGTTTTGAGAAAGACTATTTTGCGAGATGTAAAAACATCATATTTTACCTCTCGTTGAGCGACGAAAAATTGCCGATGTCGTTACACTTGCAAAATTATCACAATCTCTTATTGATTCCCCGCATCTTCTATCACTAATAAATTACAAAGTTCCAAGCAGAAACAGTAGGCACATCGTAAACCGTGCTACCAACTACAGAAAAAACTCGTTATTAGTCCGACCAGGGCCCTATTTCACCAAGTTGACATTTGTCAGTGACATATGTCGGTTAATTTTACAATTGTCATTACTTTAATTAGGGACAAGTATGTTGTGAAACAGCGATATTTTTTACAAGTCGACATATTTGTAGATTTGTCAGTAATTCTTGATATGAGATTGGAGCTGAGTCAAGTTTGCGTGACAATTGTCGACTTGTAAAAAATATCCCCTGTTTCACAACACAAATTGCCCCCTATTAAAATAAGGAAAGTACTGTAAAAATTGTCGACATATGTCACTGACAAATGTCAATTTGGTGAAATAGGGGCCAGCTGTTACTATAAAATGGTTGACGTATCTGTGCTTGACATTTTTAAAGTTTTTAACTATAAACCGGAACTATTTAGAAATGTTTTGAGTAAGAACGGTTGAATTTCTATTGTCTAATTTCAAAATCTATCGCAATCGCTTTCAGGGTGTAACACATTGAAGCTTCTTTTTGGCACAAATAAAAACTTACCAAAGAAATGCAGCAATGTGTCAGATTCATCTGTCAAACGAAAGCGATTGCTATAGATTTTTTAAATGGTTTGATGTGGTTTCTTAAGATTTCCCCTTTTATCTTGTTACCGATTTTTTGTTGTTTTCTGAGTATAAATTAGCATTTTTTTCAACTATGTCAAAATTATTTATTTCGATCCAAAAATGTATATTAAAATCTATACTTTGTGAATACAAACAAGCTTCTTGGTGTTTATATGCGAAAACAAATTAAATGAGTATATTTGTACCATATTTAGTTATGCTATTAGTAATATCAATACTGTATGTTTTCCAATGAAAATAAAATAAAAATATTTTCGAATTCTGACAGCGGTGCCACGCGACAACTGTGTTCCCGATATGCGCGTATATAAGGTCCTTCTGAAATAATTATTTATAATGCACAAAATTTTAAGGGGTCAATGTGCTCATGCATACAAACAACTTTTACTATGGGACCAACATTGAAATCGCGAAAAAAAAATCAGCTGTTCCATACATTTTGATTTATTCGATTTTAAATTTTCTATGGACCAGCTGCCTCTCGCACGTGTGTGTAGTCACGCAGACCACCCACACCTCGTGCTCACCACGCGCTACGTGACGCATCACGCGACTGTACCGTTTCGGAGAAAACCGTTGTCAGCTGACTGACGTGACGACGACGTAGGTATCGAAGCTTCTGCCACGAAATCTTCATCACAATTCGACACAATTGTAATCAATGTTAGATAATAATCTAACATTGGTCATTTGGATTTTCTAAATTAATAAATATCTATTAAAATAGCTATTAATAAATAGCTCTAACTCTCAATGTGACAACTTATTGGCCAGGTTTAGCATTGTATTTTTTGAAAAAAAAATATAGTAGGCAACACTACTATATTTCTTCAAGAGCAAAAATTAAAAAGAACCAACAAAAAAATTATTACTTATATGCACATAAGTAATTTCGTAATAATTTTTGTTTAAGTAATATAATAAGTCTATGGTTTAAACTCTATTGTTTATAGTTGTTGAATAAAATAAGAAAATGTTAGTAAGTATGAAAAATGCAACCTCTTTTAAACGGCAACCTAACCTACTATATTTTTTGGACTATTTCGCCATCTACTATATTTTTACACGCAATAATCTTGAAAATGAAAAACACCTGGCTAGGGTTGCCAACCAGGGTTGCCAACCGTGTAAAGCGTGGTGTAACACCAGCACAATGCCTCAATGACTTCTGTTGCAATGCCCCAAGAATCTTATATTCATATTCTATGACTCCAATGCCCCTTTTATTTGCACAGATTATTGTAAGCCTCCATCTTTTGGCGCTCTTTCATTCGTAATCGTGACCATAAAACCACGCCGATAAATAAAAATACTACAAATCTATGTATGAGGGATATTACACGATCATACAGTGTTAAAATACCGAACAAACTTTGCCAAGTTTAATAAGAGTTACTCAGAGTTACTTGTTCCATGACTGCCGGCAGGGAATGGACAACCTTTCAAAAATATAATACCTACTAGCGGCCGCCCGCGACTTCGTCTGCGCGGAATGTTTTTTGCTATCCCTCGGGAACAATACCTTTTTTCGGGATGGAAAGTACCCTATGTCCTTCTCTGTACCCCTGAAAACGTGTATGCAAAATTTAATGATGATCGGTTCAGTAGTTAAGACGTGAAGGCGTAACAAACAAACAAACAAACGGACTTTCGCATTTATAATATTAGTAAGGATGTCGTTTTCACTTTGTATAATGAAAGTAGATACAAAATTAGGGGATACGTATTTTTTATTTTAACTTTAATGGTTTTTGCAATGATATTATTTTAAAAAATAATTCTAATAACTTTGGTTTTTTGTATATTGATTATCATTATGACAATTGTTTTTTTATATAAGCACAGATAATATAAATAAATACAAGACAAATAGATTCAACTCTAAATTTCGTGATATTCCCAATTTGGACTAGATTTTAGTTTTTTTAATTAACTTAAAAAATACTGATCTAAAAATGCTGAAAAAAATATGAGCTTAGAAACACTAAAATCTCGAAATGGTTTTCTAATTTTAGTACTTTCCCAAAATGAAATGTTGCCCATTTAGGATTTCATCTACTTATAATATTTTGTAGGTAGATAGTTAATGAGAAGAGGGACATCTATTATTTAAAAAAATGGTACTGGTTTAAACACAGAGCACAGAATAGAATATGAATATAAGGTTCTTGGAATAGATATAAGTACTACAGAATAAATTTTAGATTGCAAGATCCCTCCAGAAAAATCTTCAAAAAAGTTGAATTAAAACAATAAGTCATGTTGTCACGAAAAACGTCGCTATTGACGGATCTACTCTCTACTCTAGTCTTTGTGGAAAAATATAATCAACACATTAACCAAAACACAATCCCCTAAAATTCTATCAAGAAACTTGGCATGTAAATAACATGGTGTAACATAAATTTATATGAAGCTTTTCGTAAGAGTTTGACAGAGATTATGTGAGCAAGAGAACATGATGCGCAGGTGCCTCCAGACTTTGAGTCGGATGTTCTTCCACCCAAAACCAAAATATGTCGTTCCAAATAAAACTGTTACAGCTGCTAATACTTTACTCACTACCTCGATCCAACCAACAACCAACACATGTCCCGTGTCTGGTAAGTAACCAACGGCGTTATGTGGTTCTCGGGGCTTATTCCGTATATCCACCCTGAAACAGCCATCCTAAGGTGGATCCTAGGGTGGCTGTTTTAAGGTGGATAAACGCAATAAGCAGTTCTCGGCCCAAGGGACCAAACATACCCACTACACTCCCTACTATGCGCCCTCAGAACTCGCTTTGACCAGGGGTGCGTATTATTAATAATTAGTACCTACTTGGGTGTCTTTTGATTCGCCTAAAGTCATCTGTTCTAATTTCATTTGGCCGAATTTGTTTGGTCTAAACTCCTTAAACTACTTAAATAAATCAATTTTATCGCACTTTAACTGATTAGTCCAGTGAATCTGCAGATTAGTTATTGTGCAATCTAACTGATTTCCGCACTTTAACGGTAACATATACACCAGTGACGGGTCCATACAAGTCGATTCCCATCGACTTAATCTTTTAGAAATCCCACCCCACCATCCACAGGCACGTATCCAGATATTTTATTCGGGGGGACGACGACCGCAACCCGCAAACATTTTTGTAAAACGGCTCACCTTCGCCACACACACACACACACACAAACACACATAATATAAAATTTGTATTATTTTTTTCTTTTGTCATTCCAGTTTCTTTGTATGGACGGGGGCCGAAACAGTTGTGCGCGAGAGATATATTATATAATGTTTCAATCGATTCTATTACTGATTCTGAACTAACAGTTTTCGGGTTTCGTCTATGCTGGAAATGACCATGTATATTTTTCTCTTTTAAAAAATTGTTTAAATTTGCTTAAATTTGCATTCATAATCCCGTTGTTCCACTTACATAAATATGTATACAAAAAATATAATTAAGTCAAAAATGTCGAGGATTCACTGACATTGGAAATACAGTTTTTACTAGTTTCGATGTCAGGGACTCATCTCCTTGGATTCAAAGATAAACCCAAAACTAAATTTAAGCCTAACATGTAAGCATATTGTAACATCATCAATATTGGGTTGTGAATAAATGAATTATTATTATTATTATTATTATTATTATTATTATTATAATGTCACCTTTCGCCATATACACGATTATACATAGTCTTTTCAGATTCTTATGATATGACGAGATGTAGATAAGGGCTATTGGGCGGCAGTTACTGGGGTTTTTTTTTCTCTTATGAATGGTGTTTATGATAGCTTTTTTTAACAAGTCAGGGAAAGTTCCTTCGTTAAAAGATTGATTTATAAGTATGCTAAGAGGATAAGCAAGTTCTGAAGCGCATTGACCGTACAAACACAAATTGTTAAAATTTCAACGAATTATTGTTTATCGCTTATAATTTTGGGTCAAGGTGTCAAAAGTAAGTTACAATTTGTCCCAATACTGAGGTTTGTAGATAAAGCTACAGCGGCGAAAGAGGGCGAACAAAAACGGGAGCCATTCCAGTCAACGTTCGACCAGCTGTTCCGGACCCTGGCCAGGAGCGCCTACAAGCCCAACAACAAAGTGACGGTCTTCGGGGCCGGCGATGTCGGCATCGCGACCGTGTTCTCATTGCTTACAAAGGTAAATTTTAACTTACCTTGGAGTTACCCACTTACTCCACTCCACTCAACCCGGCAAAAGAATTTAATCTAAATATGGGCTTTAAGTATTGTTCTTTATATATACTTTACATTGGCAACATAAATTAGTAGACAGCTCAAATTACCGTTATTACTACTGGTAGTAAGATTGGTAGTAACACGGACAACAAAGGGCGCTGTCAGCGAGCTTACCGCCGTCAAACTGCTCCGTAGTTAACGCCTAGCTTACCACGCGTTGCAAGCAAGCAAGTCTGCGCGGTGACTGCTAGCGGTCATCCTCGCCCCACCGGTCGGTGGACGGTGCCCGCGCACCGAGACAAGGGACCACTGCTGGGTGGGGTGCCTGCTAGCTGTCGCCGCGTGGACTCCTGGTGCTTGCTAGCTGTTGCCGCGTTGTTGGAGCAAAGGCGTGGAAGTGGGCTATGACCTTTCCACTCAGCAGTCCACGCGGTGACAGCTAGCAGGCACCCCACCCAGCAGTGCCCCCTCTCGGTGCGCGGGCACCGTATATATATTCTTTTTATTGGGTGGGAGCGGAGGGTGCTTACGCGCCCAGTAGTCAGGGAAAGACCCAGCAATCGCCTTAGTTTAGGGCGTTGTAGGAGTAGAGGCGTGTACCTAAGTGGGCTAACATCTTTAAGGTGATTAGTGCCCTCACACACAGTGGCTCTAAATCCCTCATCATATATAAAATTACTGCTCGCTAATTACATAATGTATCTAAAATTCAAACGTACAGATTAAAGCTAAAGTTCTAAAGTTTAAAAACAAACAATAACCTCTGTAAATATAGTTCGTTGTACAAGATATACTTAGTAGGCAAATGTGCCAAAAGTGGCCACTATTTGCTCTTTTCACTGTGAGGGCACTAATGAAACCGTAGATTTACCTGTTTAAAGAAAACGTTTCGGTTTGGAGATAAAAACTAACGTTTATTAATTGGTTTACCAGGGAGTCACCAATGACGTGAGCATAATTGACTTCAACGACGGAAAACTTAAAGGAGTACTTAAGGATCTGCAGTCCGGTTCAAAATTTCTTCCTAATGTGAGAGTTCGTGCAAGCAAAGGTTCATAAAATCTTATTTCAATAAGTTTTTCACATTATTTTTTCCAATCACCTTTAATCCCACTTTAACCTTATTAGAAAATGTTAGGTCCTAGGTCATATATAGTATTTCCCAGCCTTACATTTTACTTAAGTGCTACAGTGCTACTCATCGATTTGGTATATCATTAGGGTTCCGTACCTCAAGAGGAAAAAACGGAACCCTTATAGGATCACTTTGTTGTCCGTCTGTCTGTCTGTCCGTCCGTCTGTCTGTCAAGACCCTTTATCTCGGAAACGCGTGGAGGTATCGAATTGAAATTTAAACCATATACTAAGGTCTACGGGCCCTTGAAGCTGTAAAAAAATCAAACTTCTAAGTTAACGTAAAAAAAAGATACTGCCGTTTAGGGCGCAAAAAACGTATTTTCGATACTCTCAAAGGAATCAAAATTCATAGGGTACTTCCCGTTGACCTAGAACTATGAAATTTGGCAGGTAATAGCGTCTTATACTACACTTACAGGAATAAATCTGAAAACTGTATATTTGTATTTAAATCATAATAAAATATGGTCATTAAAATACGTAATTATTAATCATCTTGGTGAAACAACGGTATGCGCGGTCATAGTTTAACTTCTAATTACTTTTGGATTAATCGCGCCACTAATTCTTTTTAAAATATCAATATTTATTATTATTAATTATTCAGATCCTTTCAAATATTGATATAGTTAATTACTTTTAAAAATAAAATTAATAAGTAATAAATTTGGCTCTAAATATTTTCGCAACATGGCGGTATGTCACGCTGTATGACGGGGGTCTTCTTCTTCTTATTTTTGTTTTGGCAATCTACTTTCTTCTTGGAAGTAATTTTTGCCAGTGTCAAGTGTTGAATAGTTCAGTGGTAGATTGATTCAGTTTACATTAAAATACGGGTGCATCGCATTCCAATGTTGCTTGGAGCATTTGGCACCAAGTATAATCAAGACAGTTAACTCGGTAAGGTCAGCCGAGGTAGCCACCACTACAATAAAAGTCTCGGCTTCACACAACCAAAGGGTCCTGTTGGAATACACCCATTTTCTCTAATAACATTGCGATAGATAAAACCATTTCACAGAACATTATACAGTGTACTATTGATATACAGCGCCATCTGTTGACAATCAACAGTACTTGTATTGTACACACCTGTATAAACAGGTGCGGTGGGTTTGTAATTATTTTATTTTTTCTTAAAAATGCTTGGACATTCGAACATTATTTTGACAACCTTCTTCGTGCTAAATCGGAGTTTAAGACAGACCTAAACCGCGCCGTCAATATTTGTATGAGAATCCATTACTAACGTGTAATAATGGATTTTCATACAAAATTGCCGGCATCTGTCCAGCAATGTTTCTATTAAATTAAAACTCATTACACACGTGTAATTCAGAAATGGAGCGAACTTTTCAATGAAACACAAATATAGGTATCAAATGTCGCCTTGATGAGCGAGCACATTCCAAAATTTTTTTTTTTTAATATTCGGTATACAGTACCCTTAGCACGAACAGCTATCGAAAAAAATAACGCGCGTAAAATCATTCGATAGTGCAATTTTGTATGGGAAATTTGTACAACGCCATCTACCGCCGAATAGCTAAATTAAAATTTCCATAGATAATTCTCTATCGAGTAATTTTACGCGCGTTTTTTTTCTCGATAGCTGTTCGTGCTAAGGGTACTGGTATCACGTGAAAGGCCTTGATGAGATGTTGATGAGCACATTCCAAAAAATTGAAAAAAAAATAAAAACGAAAACAAACTGTTTTGGTGCAATATGGGTATCAAATGAAAGGCCTTGATGAGCGCATTCCAAAAAGATAAAAAAAAATTAAAAACAAAAAAAAAATTTTTTTTCATTACCTATGGGTATCAAATGTAAGTTTTTTGAAAAGTTTTTTGGAATATGCTCATCAAGGAGCATATTCCAAAAAACTGTAAAAAAAAACGAAAGGTAATTTTTTTTTTGCAATATGGGTATCAAATGAAAGGCCTTGATGAGCACATTCCAAAAAACTGAAAAAAAAAGCAAAAAAAAAAATATTTTTTTTGCAATATGGGTATCAAATGAAAGGCCTTGATGAGCACTTTCCAAAAAACTGGAAAAAAAATGAAAAACTGGAAATAAAGGAAAAAAAAACCGGATTTTTTTTTTCAATATGTGTATCAAACGAAAGGCCTTTATGTGCACATTCCACTTTCCATTTTCTTTTATCAATTACTGAAAGTAAATTAAAATTAAAATAAAAAGCTTAAAACTTTTAAAACTAAAAAGTTAAAAGTTTAAAAGTACTACACAAGCCTTGGCCGCAACTAGGCATTGATGGACTCACGTATGTTCTTCAATGCCTGTATTGAGTGCCGCTGCAGTAATGTACTATTCCATTTCAAACTTCGCCCGTGGTCAATTCTTTGTCGTAATCCCTGGAAGGGTTATTTTCTACGTGGCGACAAAGGATTTCAAATGGTTATCTATATATAGCAGTCTGCTGAACGGATTTTGATGGTATTTTTTTACAGTTTGGTAGCTTGGAGTCCAACTTATAATCTAAGCAATTTTTCACATAATTTCTGTAGGTAGAACCTGGGATAAAGCTTGAACTCTCCGTAGTACACTTTTCATATAAAAAACTAATAACTACCAACCACTTTTTTTTCAAAATATTTCCTTTGTACCGACACAACTTTTCTATAGCTTTATTTTATGTATAGATGTAAGGTCTGTACGGAACCCTCGGTGGGCGAGCCCGACTCGCACTTGTCCGGTTTTTTTTTTTCAGATTACGCTATTTCATCAGAGTCAAAAATATGCGTTTTGGCTCCTTGTTCGGATGCGAGCGCTGAGGATGACTTGGATCCTGTCTATGTCAATGCTGAAATTCTTAAATCCGTAGTTCCTCAGGTAGAATTTATGAAAATTGTATTTAGTACCGCTTAGTAAGGGAGGCGAAACCAAATATTGGATACGTGCCCAATACTGGATACATCAATTTCTGGAAAAGTAACCATTGCCATCTATTGTAACAGTCTAAAACTACTTCTTCAATGTTTAATCTCAATGCTTTCTTCGACAACAGCGCAATAACTAGCTCCAGTCGGCTGTCAAAATTAAAAGTGTGTTTTTCGTTTAACGAATTAATTTTGATGTAGTGTTGCAAAGTGTGTTAAACAACGGCAAGTGCATTTATTTGTTGTTATAGAGACATGTATTAACTAGGCACATAGTTATTGAGACGTAATTAACGCTTTTTCTTGATAATTTTCGTAGGTAAAGAGTTCGAGAACAGTTTTCGTAAATGTAGGTACTTAACTCAATACTGGATACCGTACTACCCCTAATACTGGTTATCCAGTATTGGCATACATATAAATTAGTATATATTTGTACATTGAACTTTACTTCCAACTTAACGATGGACTTATGAAGTCTGTGCTGGGCTAGATCCAGATGTAATAGACTATGTTTGTGAACACGTCACACGGGTTAATTTACATTATTTGTAGTGTGTCTGTGTATTCCTTATACTGGATATCCCATATTGAGTGTTATGTACCCAATATTGGATATCCAATATTACGAACACCTACTATCCAATATAGGGTACATAAAATTATTCTGTGAATTTTTGGCATTTTTAAGGAAAAATTCTTTTTTACCGATTTGGAATGGAGCTAGAAGTTTATTTCTTTTAGTAATGCTAAGATGATTAGATACTTATCTCTATGAGTGTAACAAACAAATGTTTTTTATTGACTATGTTGGTTTTTTTTCCGGTTTTCAAAAAGTATCCAGTATTTGGTACGTCTCGACGACATTAGGTTTGTTCAACTTGCATTACGTCCAAACGTTGCGTGTAATACCATTCGTTTTGTGTCCAATTTTTTTTCTATTGTGTCCATTTTCAAAGCCGTGTTACAAAATAACCCCTAATGCCGACCATCAAATTGAACAACTTTTACTATGGGGCCAACTCTGAAATCGCGAACAAAACAGCTGTTTCATACATTTTGATATTTTCGTTATTTACTTTTGTATGAAACAGCTGAATTGTTTTTTCGCGATTTCAGAGTTGGTCCCATAGTAAAAGTTGTACAGTTTGATGGTTCCTATCTACCATATTCGGCATTAGGGTATACTTGTAACACGTTGTATTTTAGACTTGAATTACTTACAGCTTCTAAAATACAGTCCGGACACGATTATCCTGGTGGCCATTGATCCAGTTGACTCGTTCTCGTTCCTGACGTGGCGCGTGAGCGGGCTGCCCAAGAGCCGCGTGCTCGGCACGGGCACCAACCTGTACACGGCCACCTTCCAATACCTGCTGGCCAGCCGCCTGGGGCTCGCGCCCTCCGTCTGCCATGGGTATATCATTGGCGAGAACGGGTACAGCTGCGGTGAGTCCGCTGTTGAAATGTTTATGTGATCACCAGTGTATGTGCCCGATATTCAGCCAAAAGTGCGGCATGGCCGCAAAATTGGAGATATCTCCAAAAAAGAAAAAAAGGAGCGTTTTAGATATCTCTATGAGAGAGGTGTCAAAATGGCGGCGCTTGAAATTGAAAATCGTTGGAGTAGCTTTTAGTGCTGCTACGGGTGAGTCGATTTTATCTAGTATTTTTTCTATTAAAATAATTATCTTAGATACTATTAATTGTACCTTTCATTTTTATGATCATTTTCAATAGAATTTGACAGTTGACTGGAGTGTGAATTCTGCATTTTTTTTTAAATCCAAAATGGCAATTTTATCGACTCTATTTTTATAAGCCTAGCGTGGCTTTTGTCTTTATTATAGACAAAATTCTTGGTTGTGACATCCAAAGGCATGTCGAGGCAGTTTTGAACAAAAGCACACATTAGATACAAAAGCAATCTAGGTACTAACCGGGAAGAAGGAATCGGAAAATCTTAAACGTGTGTGAGGAATCAAAACTTTACAAAGAGAAAGACTCTTTTGTGGGTTCTTTCATCCAAACTCACTTTATTTATTTTTTGTGAAAACCACTATTCATTCGACTCAATACGCCTAAAAGGGTGAACAAAAAAGAACTTAAATTATAAATATGTAGGTACTCGAGTGTAATTTAAAACTTATCCTTGGGTTGAAGTTTGTCATCTTTCCGCATAATATGCAAACGCTACTTTCTCAGTACCGGTGTGGTCTGGCGTGACGGTGGGCGGCGTGAACCTCCAGCAACTCAACCCTTACATTGGCACCGAGAAAGATCCCGAAAATTGGGCGGAAATTCATCGACAGGTAAATGAGAATCGTATGAATTTGCTTTTGAGTGATACAGCCGCCTTTCAACTTATTGTTTTGTCTTGTGTGTGTGTTAACTGTTAGGAACGTGATGTGCTATGGTAAACAGTCAAAGTCATTTATACGAAGACAGCCAATAGACCCAAATATCGGGAACATAGGTGTTAAGCTAGGGTTTCCTAAGAAACCGGTGACGTCACATATCGGCCGTAATTTTACGGACGTAAAAAGACTATGTATTTGACTTTACGGTGTCCAGCACCGCTCTCTAGGCAACCGCGCCGTATTGTTTGCATAGACAACGTTCTACGCCGCTAAATTTCGGCCGTAATATGACGGCACCGTCATCCTAGGAAACCCTAGCTTTATAAACTAAGGCCCGAATCTGTGCGACGCGGATTCAAGCCAAATACTTTTTTTATTAAGCACTGACACTATCAAGTGTATCAACATATTGTGACTAAATACCCTTAAATAACATTTCTACATACTTACAAATAATCTGATATGCATTACTTAATTGGCGTGCATAGCACTTACCACGTGCAAAATATGATACATATCAATAGAATACGTATATTCTCTATCTTTATTAAGTAAATTAAGTATTACAGAAATCAGTAACACAAGGATACCTTATAATCTAGTACGATATCAGACAGACTAAAGACGGTCTAGTGCATGGGCGTAATTTCAGGTTTTTAACTGGGGGGGCAAGACCTACCAAAAAACATTTACTTACTGCATTTTATCATATACTAGCGGCCGCACGCGCTTTTAGTCAGTTTCATTCACCAATCTTGTACTTTTGTCTGTCTAAATGTAAAAAACGGCCGCGCAGCGCAATTTTTTAACAGTTTCATTCACTAATCTTCTAATCTTGCCGTTTTTGCCTGTTTAATCTGTCTATAGCAAAAACAAACAGCCGCGCAGCGCGAATTTTACTTAGTTTCATCCACTAATCTTGTACTTTTGCCTGTCTGTAGCAAAAACTAACAGCCGCGCAGCGCGATTTTTAGTCAGTTTCATCCACTAATCTTGTACTCTTGCCTGACTATAGTTAAAACAAACGCCGCGCAACGCGATTTTTAGTCTGTTTCATCCACTAATCTTGTACTTCTTCATCTTAATCTTTCTTTAACTCTGCTGCTCTAAATAGTAATAATAAATGTAGGAAGTGCTACGTTCTGGAGTCCCTAAGATTCTCGGGGGGCAAAATACTGGGTTGGACAAATCTGGGGGGGCAACTGCCACCCCTTGCCCCCCCCCCCCCAAATTACGCCCAAGGTCTAGTGTAGACTATGAAAAGATAATTTCTTTTATTTATTTGACTAGCTAGCTAGCTTATAAAATGATTTGCACCCCCCTGGCCCAGAACGTGGGCACGCCTGAGTGCATGACATTAGCTGACATGAGCTGAGTGTACCGGCAGGTGGTGCTGGGCGAGCAAGAGCTGCACAAGGGCGGCCACACGTGGGCCTCCGCGCTCTCCATCACAGACGTCTGCGCCTCCATCCTGCACGACACCAACTGCACCAAACCACTCTCCACCTACGTCAAGGTTTGTTAACCAACTACCTATAGTACCTATACGACGTGTTACAAAATAACCCTTAGTGCCGAATATGGTAGATAGGGACCATCAAACTGAACAACTTTTACTATAGGACTAACTTTGAAAGCGCGAAAAAAAATCAGCTGTTCATACAAAAATTAATAACGAAGACATTAAAATGTATGAAACAGCAGATTTTTTTTCGTACTTTCAAAGTTAATCATATACTTAAACTTGTTCAGTTTGATGGTCTCGTTTGATTGTACGGTTTGATTAAAAAATGGCTTTAATGATCTCTTGATGTTCTTCTCGAACTTATGAACGGTCGATAGACATAATAAGCTTCTGGTATAGATGAGACGGCGATGGCGATCCTGACCCCTCTATGGATAAGCACATTGCCCCCCTTGGGGTTACCACGAGCAAATATTTTACCCCTGGAACACCCAAGGAGGGACTATTCGCAATTCCAGACGTTTTGCTACCTAACTCATTCTGCTTTTATGTCGTTCGGCTGAGTTGACTCTCTGCTGACTGGGTATTCTACTTTTATGTCATGTTGCTGAACTGTCTTTCAGCTATCTAGGTAACTTGCTTTCATGTCATCCAACGTTAATTGTCTTTCAGCGAAAAGGTCATTTTGATAGAGAGGGGGACAAAGGGGTACCACGGGAAAATTATATGGCCCGTGGTACCGACAGTACCACGGACAATAAAAATATATTTAATAAGGAGATTGTTATTCAGGGGGTTCCACGGGAATAAAATATTTGCTCGTGGTACCTTAAGGGGAATTATACTGGGGGAGCACGGTTAAGTAACTTTTTTTTCCAACCAGGGCGAATACAACGTAAATGACGAACTGTTCATGTCCATTCCGTGCGTGGTGGGTGCAGCGGGCGTGATCGACGTCGTCCGGCTGCCGCTGTCACCCTGCGAGCTGACCAAGCTGCAGCGCTCCGCGGACATCATCAAGATAGAGCAGGACAATATGAGGATTATGCAATGACCCAAATGACCTGGCCAAAACCATGCAAATACTATAATAAACTTAGCAATCGAATGATGTATGGGATCGAAACAAGCTTTTAGCTAATCATCAACTTTTTACATGTCAAATCTGTACATCTTTTTCAAGTGTCTTTGGCTAGGGGCTGACGTCCAAATGACGACATAAAGCAAATATTCTTAATGGAATCTCAAAGTCTTATCGATTGAGAATTTCAGGACTTTTAGAGGTTGTTAAATTTTTATAGGTACTACATAATTTAGCTCAGTACCTACAATTATCTCATGTCAAACTCTAATACGAAAAAAAGCGTTAACTTATGAAATTGTTCGTTTGGTCAAGTGAGTAAATTTTAGTGCCTTTATTTAGGTAATAGTTCATTTAATTTTGTGATCCATTAAATCCAATAAACACAATGCTGTGTTTTGTTTTAGTTATGTACAAAAATCATCAATTGTTCATTAATTATGGGCCTAGTAAGCTCAACTTCGGTATTGCTCAATGATTTCATACGAAGCACAGACCATTACAAATACTTCTTATAGCACTTTTACAAGTAAAACGATTCACTCTTAAGGGAATTTTCCCGACATGGGTACCTATGTAGAAAAAAAAAATTGTATCAAATTCAAGTCGGTATTTAGGAAAAATCATTGAGATGAGAAATTAGAATTCTTTGCAGAATGTTTGCCATTGGAAAGATATTTCCCCTTCTTTTCCGTAGCTCCATTACAAGTCTCATTAACGAGACAACAAAAAAATTATTCTAATACAGTTGCTCAAAAATGTGTGCTTTCGATGACAGTACAGCGTGTGGAAAGTTGATTTTACCGCACACCGTACCTACATTTTTACTGTTTACTGTTTTTTTTATTTATATACAATTTCAGTAGGTTCCTATAATGTTTTCTCGCAAATGTATTGAAAAACGTCGTATGGTAAACGGTTGTTAAGGTTTTTCAAAACTCTTGGCGATTATAAACCCTCGCCGCTCCTTGCCAACCTTGCATCATAAACTGCTATCACAATGGTCCCATTGACTAAATGGGGCCACCGAAAATAGGATTTACTCTACTACCGTTTCACCGAAACTTTTGGGTTTGCATTTTTTGAAGTGAAAACTTCTTTAGCGGCGTTGTACGCTTTTTTGTAATGGGGGAAAAATCTTAAACTCGCGTCAGTCAGTCAGGATCACGTGACCCTGATCGAAAATTCGTAAGTGACGGATGGAGAGTAGACAGCCGGCGGCGGAAGTATACCCCTCTCTTGAAAATGGCGGCGCGTCATTTCTAGACGTAAACACTTGTGTCACCATAGGAACGCGCTAATTTTTTAATTCAATGTCAAAACTCTAGATTTTCTGTCAAGCTATGGATAAGACTTTCGTACAATACTGTTCTGTATTCGTAAATTCAAATGCAGAGTAAATTCGTAAGACGGCAATTCGTGCGTATTCCCTAACCAAAACCATTCTAAAATATCAAAAATGCACAACGTTAATATTTAAGTTTTCACTTCTGCCGGCACTCCCGGAGTGCAACCCGATTTTATTTTTTTATTCGTTTTCGGTTATTTTTCCACTTTTTACTTCTTTTCCAGCTAATTCAACACATAGAGATCTGTGTAGTTTTTATCCCAAAGAAAGCAACTTTAGATCTAAGCGAATACTTTATCAATTTATTATTATGAAATGAAATGAATTTGAAATTTTTTGTTTATTAATTTTTGTTTTTAATTTTTTATTGATTGTGGAGTCATATATTGTGATAGGTACATTAATTATACTTAGTGGGAAGTAAATTGAGTTTTATCTAGTTTGTCTACCCGTAGGTTTGATAAAAAATGATTGTAGGCGTGAAGCGGCTTTTCTTATCATAATACACCTTCCTTGAAACGGAACTCTATTACAAAAAACATTAGAATTAAAAAAAATACTCTCGTATCCATTAAGAGTTAGTATGCACTAAAACTGAATTTTACATTATGTGAATATAACATTATGAAAATTGCAAATTTTACTCAAGTCACTACTTACTCGTCTATAGGTAAGTGTCTTTGATCTTGTACAAATACTAGTGATAATTTAAAGACGTAAAATACACCTTATTTTATCAATATAAACACCCACATATTGGGGTCATAGAAATATAATGTCTTGAGCGAGCGAAAAATTTTCTAAGTCTATGGTTGGGGTCTATCCCATGGAAATAGTACTATAAACCGGAATGAGCGCTTCGCCCCAAAACGAGCCGACAGAGAGGTCAAGTAGATGTATGTGTCCTTTTCTTCATTAGGGTGACCAAACCGTATGGTTGGCCGGAGACATACATAATACTTTTAACAGTTTAATATAAACTTAAATACCTAGGTAGTTCTTTATTTATAATTAACACTTTTTACCGCGTTTTTAATTTTTATTAGGTTGCTTGCTCTTTTGTTTGTTTGAGCACAAATTTTGCAAACGATTTTATACCTAATTCCCGATGAGCTAGAGACTTGAAACTTTGAACACAGGTCAGAAATGAAAGGAAATGCAATATTACAGTATCATTGAAGTGATCTGATAATGTTGCCGGAAGAACGCCACAGGAACTCTATGATGAATGAAACTATACAACCCCATCATGTTTGGGCTTATTAGAATTGTCTTGACAAGTACTCTGACGGGAGACGAGGTTCAGGGTCGGATGATGAAGTCTGGATTCCATGCCATAGGAACTCAATATTTAAATCATGCAACCCCATCGAGTTTGGGCTCGTTTGAATCGTCTTGACGAGTGCTCTGTCAAAATCGTACCAAAAACAGAGTTTCATCAAAATCGGCCCTAAAACAAAAAAGTTAGCCGCCATCTTGAATTTTTTAAATTTTCAACATTGAGTTGTTATTTTCTTGTCAAAATCGTACCAAAAACCGAGTTTTATCAAAATCGGCCCTAAAACAAAAAAGTTGGCCGCCATCTTGGATTTTCAGTTTTTTAAAAATTGCGTTGTTATTTTCTTGTCAAAATAGTACCGAAAACCGAGTTTCATCGAAATCGGCCCAAAAACAAAAAAGTTGGCCGCCATCTTGGATTTTTAGTTTTTTAAAAATTGCGTTGTTATTTTCTTGTCAAAATAGTTCCAAAAACCGAGTTTCATCGAAATCGGCCCAAAAACAAAAAAGTTGGCCGCCATCTTGGATTTTTAGTTTTTTAAAAATTGCGTTGTTATTTTCTTGTCAAAATAGTTCCAAAAACCGAGTTTTATCGAAATCGGCCCAAAAACAAAAAAGTAGGCCGCCATCTTGGATTTTTAAAATTTTCAACATTGCGTTGTTATTTTCATGTTGAATTAATACCAGAAACCGAGTTTCATCGAAATAGGCGCACAAACATGAATTTGATTATTAGTATTAATTTAACCGTCTCGCCTGCGACCTCTAGCCATTTCAATAGAACAATTTCGTTTTTCTGGAAATCTGAAATGGTGAAGTATTTATGGTCACACTAGTTTTGTAAAGTAACATTCCTTAAAGATTGAAATTCTTAAATTGAAATTCAAGGTCAAAATCGGAGTTGCCAGGATTGACACTTCTATTTATTACCACCTCACCGATGATTGCTGATTAGCATTATTGTATATATCTAATTAAATCAAAAAAGTTCTGTTTTATATTACAATTATTATGTGTCATTCTAAAATTAATATTTAAATAGTATATATTCGACTTCCCACTCCGAATCCTTAATTTTGATACACTACTTGATTGGTAACGTACATATTTTTAGTCCTACTATCGTGGTATTATTGTTTAGTAATGGCAATTGTGCGAACGAGACACCGACCTCCACCTGGTGTTGTCTCATTCACACAGTAGTGCCTTCAGTCAATGTCGTCGATAGAATTTCAACTCTATTACTAAAGTAATAAAGTTGAATTTCTTTTAAACGATAAGTGAAAATTTTTGTAGAGTACTCACTCCCTATTATAAACCTCCTTGGTCTATCCCCTCTCCTGTTGAAATGGCCGCCATTTTAAATTTGACTTTTTATTTAATTATTTAATTAATTTTTCTGGATTTAAAAGTCCAACAGTTATAAAAAAATATTATGCGAAAGCTACTTGATAATATAACCTATCAAAAAAATATATGTATTTACTTAAACTTTCAATTTTTATGCGTCATAAAAAATTACTAAAGTTTTTCTTACAAATCTCATAAACTAGGACATTAATGTGTATTTTTGGCATTACTCTACACTACAAAACGAGACGAGAGATATTAACTACAAAATGTCATGAAAATCATTGCTCTGTGCTGTGTTGCATATTTCGAGAGTTATTGTTGTTGTAATATGATCGATTCGAATTTCTGACTGATTAGTATCGTTAAATTAGGTCGAATTTGCAAAAAGTTTGGGAGTAATTCGTGTAGTTGTAATATTTTATGGAATTATTAGACGACTTGAATATAAGTTTCCTCCGAGTTTGCACCATTCCTGTTATGTACGGAACATCGTTTAATGTTAGGTATTAACATTGAAGTCCCAATATTTTTTTAAATACATTACCTCCAATAACAGTTTCTTTCCATGTTTTGTTACAACTTTAATTAACTAACATTGCATACCTAGCTTGCTTTAATCGGATAAAAAGTTACCGAGATAATTGACAAAATCTAAACCTAGGAGACGCCACCTTTGTGACGTCGTCGTAGGTACTTGTTCCATTACTTTCGCATTGCGCGCGCGTTACTGATCATCAAATCATATTTTGTCACTCGATAAAATAGTGGAACAAGTACCTACGACGTCACAAAGGTGGCGCCCCTAGGTTTAGATTTTTCCAATTATCTCTGTAACATTTTATCTGATTTAAGCAAGCTAGGTATACAATGATAGGTAATTAAAATTGTTAAAAACATGGAAAGAAACTGTTATTGTAGGCATTACATTTAAAAAAATATTGGGACTTTAATGTTAATACCTAACATTAAACGATGTTCCGTACATAACAGGAACGGTGCAAACTCAGAGGAAACTTATATTCATGTCTTCTAATGATTCCATAAAAACTTACAATTACACGAATTACTTCCAATCTTTTTGCTAATTTGACTTGACTAGATATGATATTTTTATAACTTGTAGGACTTTTATGGCAGGGCCATCTAAAATAAAAAGTTATTAAAAATGGTGGTTATTCCAAAATTAGGGGATGGACCCCACCCAACATGTGGGCACGTGGGTGTTTTTGTTGATAAAATTTGGTATATTTCACGCCTTTTTATGCGATCGCACATAAAGTTTCAGATAGGTGTAAGTATATAAATAAATGTGAGAATTTATTAGAATAGTTTCATTGAACTTCAAGCGGCAATGTGTTCATCAAGTCCTGTGTTATAATACTCGAATCGCGCGGTTATGGTCCTTGGTCTGAGCAGTTATAGTGTGTTTTCCTATGGCGGCGGCTTTAATTCGGGCATGCGCGGTGTTGCGGCATCCAAAACGGATTGGTGAAGGTCACCTTGAGAACCGCCGCGGGATCCGCGCGCTGACGTGACGCGCCACCACACACTACACCGGCCGCTTCTACGTGACGAGCTCCGCGTCAAACAATACCACAGTAAGTATAAAATAAATTATTTTTTTTAACACAATACAACACGTTTTACACATTGTTCTAAACATTAGCAGAGATTTTTCCCCTGATTTTCCTCAAGCTCGACAGTTTGATGTAGTTTCGCCGCGTCGCGCCGGCCGGCTTTTCCGATACGATAAAAGTTTTCTGTTAGTTTTGCACCGATTTGTTTTGCGAGCTTACTCACCATCAACACTCCTCACAAACTGACAATATTTTTGCATGATTAATTATCATTATTAAAAAAATAGCACATTATTAAGTTATAGTCAATTACCAAAATAAATACCAAATACACATTTCTGTTTCATATATTTCGTCACGATTTCTATCGACGTTGCATGAACATGACTCATCATCATTGCTAAAAAAAGGAGTGCTCTAGCTAGACGCTTAGACTGTTGACCTTAACCATTAGACATGATCCTCAATCCTACTTAATATTACCTATAAACGTGAAAGTTTGTGAGTTTGGATGTTTGTTCTTCAATCACGCAAAAACTACTAAACTAATTTAGTTGAAATTTAGCACACAGATAGTAGATAGCCTATATTAAAACATAGAATACTTTTTATCCCGATATTCCCACGGGAACGGGAACCATGCGGGTGAAACCGCGAATTAAGAGTACTTAGGTCTAGTTAATTATAAAAATGTGTAAGGAAATTAAATATAATACAGATCGAAATAAAAATACACAGTAAGTGTGTAACACTAAAAGCTACGAATTCGATAGGTGATACCTGGCTGATATTATAATCTAATTTGTTCATCGATTATTGTTCAGCATATAATTTTAGTCTTTTATTTTCCTCAAAAGGACCTAGGCCTAGGGGACCTAAAGGATATTAGACTCATTCTACTACTGAATTAGTATAAATCACTCTAGTCTACTGTGCTACTCATATCATGCAAGTCTGTTGTATCGTGACGCAATTAGGTAACATTGGTGTCCTTGAACCGAGTTTAAGAGGAGATTTTTCAGTATTTTCCTGTGACTCTACTATTATTATGGTTTATTTAATTATTTTAGGACGATGATGATGAGCAAGATGAATTTGCGTGACTTATTACATCCTTACTTTGAAATTTCATCAGGGTATATATTTTTGCGTGTCCCGCTTCTTACTCAGTTCATTCAGAGAGGTGGAACCAGTTAGACTGGATTCATTCAAAGGATCAGTCAGTCGGTCAGTTAGTTCACTTAGTAACGTCGCGGGGTGCACTTGCGTCACTCAGTGTCAATATTGATACATCGTTATTTGGATCGCGATTATTTGAATAAACTTTTGAAATTTAAATAAAAGAAGAACCATGACGGAAAATAATCACAACGTTTATGGCAATGGCCGTTGTAAGTACACAATTAAAATGTACCTAGGTACCTACATACATTATTTCATATTTGTGTTGTTTCTCGGAATGGAAGACTTTACACCATGTAGCCGGCTCTTTTTACAGAATTTTATGTGCAACGAATACCAACATTATCTTGGCTTACAAACGCATTTATCATTGCTGATTCCATCCTTATCGGACTGATTATAAATACAACTTACACACATTTAATTCGCAGAAAACCGTTTCTCTCACTAGTTGTAGTCGAGTTTTTTTTCTTACACGTTTAGTTGTGTATTTTCTTAGAATAATTGTGTTTTAATAAGAAGTTGTAATACCATTATCGGAAATAAATAGGTTATAATAGCCAGTAGGGTAAGGTAAATATCCCATACTTCGGCATGTTAAGGCTCTTACGACTTTAAGATTTTTTATAAAATTAACTAAACATGATACCAGTTTGAAATCTTTTGTGTCATGAATATTGGTATTTTGAGTAATTCAATGCATAAATTATGTAGCTTTAGGTTGAATTTATTTTTATATTAATTTATTTGTGGACCTCTTGATTGAAGCCTGTTTCGTGATAAAAATTTGGCTCCGATTTTAAGTTCGTGAGCTCTTGTCCACTGTTTCGGGATAACGATTTATTAATAAAAAAACATTCGTTTTTGAAGGGTTTCATAATTAGGAACAATATAAAGATATTTTTAGAATAAAAAAAGATTTGAGGGAAATAAATAAAGTTTTTATTACTTACAAAATTTAAATATAAACAAAATTCAATAAGTATCTGTTTTGTTTAAAAATATGTTTTTTAATAAAATTAATATTATGATATACTTAGTAATAAAAATATACTTACGCAAATAAATAAAATCAATTTAATAACAACCAAAGTTATGCTAGTATGGTAAAGTCGCATTACTAATTGATGTGTGCACAGCATCATAAAATGTTTTCTACTGTAAAACTGTTATTATGTGATATTAAATTATATTACTGTTTTGTCGCAAAACTCATGATTCAGAATATTTATCTAATCTAATTTTATTAGGTTTGTGATGAAAAAACATGTGTGTTTATTTCTCGACTTACCAATATACTATTTCTTTTGTGCTGTTTTGTTCTGGCAACACCTTTGTTTACATTTTTGCTGGGAAATTAGTAATGCGAATTTAACATAATATAGTTACTTTAGGTCACCTTCAAACTAGAATTTATAAGATTCTAGTGAACAAAACATATACCGAATTTAGCTCCTAAGAAACTTAGTTAAATACATTATTTGTTTTTTATTTTACATTTAAATTATCTTATTTATTATATAAATAAACAAGCAAGAAAAATGTATCTATAATATCCCTGATTCGGTAGTGACACGAATTAGGGGACACACAAAAAATAACATGACCGCTATTTCGTGAGTCAATTCATTGCAATTTTAAAGGAATTATATGGCTGCAAATAATTTTTTTCTGAGTCAAATCAATTGTTAAGGAACGCAAGAAAGCACTTTTAAAAGTTTTATCCAAATGGACTTTGCCTTTTTATGCGCTTAAGAAGTACGAGCGCTAACCTTACGATGGTGACAAGGAATACACGCCGCGAAACTGTCCGTGGCTGACGCAAGTCACATTGACTGTTCTCAGTTTAGTCGCCAAAATGTTGGTGCTTATTCGACAGTTTAAATGATAGAGATTTTTTACTGATGATTACATTTAGATGACTATATTTAGATTCCTTATTTTTCGCGCCAGAAACAAAACTCACGAAATTAATAATAATAGTAATAATTTATTTGCTTATAAGTATTACACATGTTAATACATACATAACACAGATTTGAAACAAATGGTAACAAAATAAAAATTTGGCGAAACTAACACCCTTGCTAAGTCGAGAAGACAACAAATTACGTACGTACCTACTATCACGAAGTAATAGCCCTTTACCTTAGGTACCAAGAACTCTAGATTCATACGTAGTAGTAGTGTTTGTGACGTTGTCTTAATCATACTATTTAAATCTTTGTTATATTTATAAAAAACGTTTCATTTGCTTCATAACATAAGTATTCCTAATGGGATTTGAAAAAAAACTGATACCTAGGACATTGAACGCACAATAAGTTCCAAGTATAATATGGTAACCTATGAAATCGCCGATATTTTCTCAAACAAACAGAGAGCCTCATTTTATAGTTTATACAGCTTAGCTTAGGCGCCCCCCAGGGTTGAGGTTGTTTTTCTCAATTTTGGGGAAAAATTTATTTGAGGGAAAAAGAAATATCTCATTTTAACACGTTTTTAGGGTTCCGTAGCCTAAATGGCAAAAAACGGAACCCTTATAGATTCGTCATGTCTGTCTGTCTGTCTGTCCGTCTGTCTGTCTGTCTGTCTGTCTGTCCGTCCGTATGTCACAGCCACTTTATTCCGAAAGTATTCAGATTACATAGTTTAAACTTGGTAGGTAGATGTATTCTGTTAACCGCTTAACGAATTTAACACAAAAATAAAAATAATATTTTTTTAGGGGGGGCTCCCCATACATGGAACTGAAACTGAAATTTTTTTTTATTCAAACCAATACGTGTGGGATGTCTATAGATAGGTCTTTAAAAATGACTTTGAGAATTCTAAGTCAATTTTTTCTCAAAGTCAACCGTTTGAAAGATATACACCGCTAAAGTGGTAAAATGTGTGATGTGTGAAAAATCTAAAAAAAATATATGCTGTAGGTCTTAATAAAAATTTTCAACGAAAATTAGTTTGAACGAGATATAGTAATAAGTTTTTGAGATATAGCACATTTTCCAAAACCGCAAATATAACTTTGTCATTCATACCAACACTGTGAAAAACAAAGTTATTTTTGCAGGCGAAAAATTATAGGTGGTATTAAATATGGTATGGTATAGGGTAACTACGGAACCCTACGGTGCGTGGCCCGACACGCACTTGGCCGATTTTTAGTTGCTTTCTTATTTGTTTCTTTGTTTGTCCACTTTGGCAAACGATTTTAAAATAGCTTCCCGATGAGACTTGAAACTTTGAACATAGGTCAGAACTGGAAAGCAATGCAATATTATGGTGTTATTGAGCTGATCTGATGATGGTGCCGGAAGAAGACCACAGGAACTCGTAATAAAACCATAAAACCAACATCGAGTTTAGGCTCGTTAGAATCTTTTTGTATCAAGTACCAGGTGCTTGTCAGAGTACTCCCGTCAGAACGAGAGACGAGGTCCAGGGTCTGATGATGAAGCTGGAAGAAGGCCACGGGAACCCAGCATTGAAACCATGCAACCCCATCTAGTTTGGTCTCGTTTGATTCTCTTGACGAGTGCGCTCTGTTGAGAAATAGTGTCCAGGGGCCCTACCGCCTAAATTACATGTTGGCTATCGTAATCGGCTTTTTATTTGACAGATGGATATAATACATTGCCTACTTTTCGGTTGGTTTTTATTGTGCCAAAAAAAGAAGAAGCTATGTGTCACATCGCTTCGATGATTATGATAAGCATGGCTATCGAAAGCGATTACGATAGCTATGTAAGTTAGACGGTAGGGCCCCAGGACCTGATGATGGAGCTGGAAGAAAAAGACAGGAAGTCTATGATAAAACCATGCTACCCCATCGAGTTTAGACTCGTTTGAATTGTCTTTACGAGTACTCTGTTGGGAAGTTGTGTCCAGGGTCTGATGATGGAGCTGGAAGATGGCCTCAGGAACTCTGTAATAAAACCATGCAACCCTATTGAGTTTGGGCTCGTTTGATTTGTCTTGACGAGAACTCTGTTATTTTTCTGCTCTACTTAGCTTTTTCACAATTGATGTACCTACTTTCATTACCACTCATTGTACTTTTGCAATAATAGAAACAAAACTAATGAATACCTTTTCAAAGAGCAACGAGTCAATCAGTCACAATTAATATCACAATCAATACGCGAGTCGCGGACGCGCATAATATATCACATTATCCCTTCATTATCCCCACCACCAAAAATACATGATGATTTTGACAACTAAATAGTTAACTCCGCTAGGTGGTAGGTACCCGGGCACGGTCACAGCGAGATTTGTCAAGGAATTTGACCATTCTGTGTTTTTTTCATGTTTCGACTTTTTAGTGCCGCACGTGCAGTCTCTTTTGTTTTCAAAGGTAATTACGAGCTGTGTGTATGCACTGCACGTGTGTGTACGTGTGTATGTACGTACACGCACGCACGGTGCATCTGTTGTCGGGGGGGGGATGAATGAGTGAAATGAAAGAGCGCGTTTATTTCGTTTTTTTTTTTTAATTTGTGGTGCTTGCAAGGTTCAAGCTAAGCGCCCCCCTGATCCTTGCGCCCTAGGCTTTAGCCTTATTAGTCTGTAAATCAGGCCCTGGTTATAGGTAAAGGTAGGTTAGTTTTTTTATGGTAAAAGTAGTGTTCTAATACGCAAGTTTTGTAACATTAGCGTTCACGGTTTTGTAAAATATATTAAGAAAATGCTAGATGAAAAATCGTTAATTTCATGTGTAAAAAGTACACTAATTTTCTTGAAAATTGTGGTGTGTATTTGGAAGAATTATATTTTCTTTCTGTCCTTAGCTGTGACTGATTACAGGGAAAATGGCGACTATTGACAAGTTGTTCCTGCCGGTGCAGGACAAGACCGAGGATACAGGCAGCAAGGTGACCGTGGTGGGGGTGGGCCAGGTGGGGATGGCGGCGGTCTTCTCCTTACTCACGCAGGTAACGTCATCTCTTTTTTTTATTACAGAATAAATTTATATTAAGGCCCAGTACAGACTGGGGCTTAATATCCACACGTGTTTGCGGATGTAGAGGATGGGTCGTAGATAGTAAAAAGCCCGCCTCGGTGCAAAGCGAACGTATGCACTGGGACCAAAATCACAAAGGCGTAGATCGATTCCAAGATAGTACCTAAATGGCCTTGATACGTATCGGTAATAAATTTACCTGGACAGTACTAAGTATAGGCCGCGACTATAAGAATAAATAATTTATTCTTATGCCGCGGCACGTAAGTTTAGCGGTGAGAGAAATTGGAGGGGATTAAGTACTGCGCATATTTGCAGTAGCCACGCACCACGTCTCCCGCCAATGAGACCCCAAAAATTACTTCTGCGCTGCGCACAAAATGGCAGCGCTAAAGTTATATGCCGAGGCTTATACAGGTATTATCTTGAACAATGGTCCCTGGGTGTCATTCAAAAAATCATGGCTTTGTTAAAAGTAAGCTTTCTCCTTACTTGTTTCGTATTCAAAGTTTAACTGCTTTACCGTTATGGTTTTTTAATGCCTTTTGGACTTAGGGTGGAAAGCGCAAAAATATTACTGTACTTAGTTCATTCAATGTAACTAGGATCTCGAGAGGCAATTTGCATTGTGTCACGGTCTTTCCTCTCCAATGTAGGGTAAGGTGGGGCACAATGAAACAAAAAAGTGTTTTTTGATCATAGATTTTTTTTTTAATAATCAACAGTATCAAACAGTGCTTCTATAAGTAATCTAAATTTATTGGCACTTCTTCGAGATCAACTTTTTGTTGTACTGTGCACCATATCTGGGGTATAATAAAACAAGGGTAGGGGTACTATGAAACAAAACCTTGTATTTGGGCGTATACTGCACTATCTGTCCCTCTTCATCTGGATTTCCTTTTTCTTTCTTGCAATACCTATAAATGTGCTAAAATTAACATTCTTCAGATTTACCGCTTCTCTTAAAGTTTTACCTCCTTCGACTAAGGCTACTGCTTCTTTCATATCTGATTTGTTATTAAACCCTATGCCTGTTTTTCTTTTTCAGTTCCCAATCATTATATACTTTTTAAAACAAAAATAGCTTAGTTGGTAAGAGTGCCTACATTAAAACATGTACATTAAAGCAAAAGAACGTATAAAACTTTTGAGGATATAAACCCCGGCCTTCGGGCTTCGACTGATCCCAATATTACAAGAAATATGCAAGAATTATTCAAAAAATAACCAAACTCACCATAAGTAAACTAATAAAATCAAAAAGATTTACTTGAAAAATGATACTAATTACTTTATGTTATTTTATTTATTTAAGGAACACAAAGAGTCTATTGTACAAAACTTTCTTCTTACTATAGTTCTTAAAGGTATCTATACTAGTACATACACAAATAACACACAACACATGCCAATGTATATAATCATAACGTGAAAATAAATATATTATAATAAAAACCGTAATTACTTACGGTAAATATTATAAAATGATGCTAATAACTGTATCACTACACTACGTAAATTATTAAAGGATTACTTTATTACTATTAATTTAATACACATTTATTAATACTAGTCTTAAATTTAGTTATTTTTTTACTAAATATATCTATATCTTTAAAGTTGTTCTTATTTAGATAATTATACGTGTCACATAATCTGGTCAAAGGAGAATTCCTACCAAGATTAGTACGACACCTTGGCAAAACAAATGTACTTTTAATAGGTTGTCTAAGAGGTGGAGGTCTATTTGGAGTTTTTAACTTTATTTTAGCTAAAAGATCAGAGTTACTGTTTCTTCCATTTAATATATTATGTAAAAAGGCCATATCTGATATTTTTCGACGCTTTCTGACTTTACTTTCAAAAAACTGTTTTTTTGCAAGGAATCAACAGGTAGCTTTCCAATTAAGAAATGACAACTGCACCAATATGGCGGTTCGAGCAGTTTATAAAGCAGTGTTGGTTTTGTTTTACTGTACCCCGTGTGTCACTGCGCCCCACCTTACCCTAGCTAGGAGTGCGTTCTATGATTGCTATTTACCTAGGTATAGGTACCTAGAGATAATTATTATGTAATAATTATTATAAACTGAAAAATGGGCTTGTCAATGCTTAACGATAACGATAATAGTAAAAGCGACTAAATATGTAAGTATGAATAAAGATATTATATGAGTAATCACTGTCATTACGTATGTATACGAAGAGCACAGGGAAAGAACGGTCAAAGTCACTTTTTGTTAATTTCGAGAAAAACTGTTTTTTAACTTCAAAACCTTGTACAACCTAATAAAAGTGACATATAAAAATGCCACTTGACATACTTGATGTACTGATATATTCATAATATTGTGTTGTAAATAAAAAATAAATACAATTATTGATAGTCGTGATATTTATTGTTTTAAACTCAATACTTCCATACAAGCCCAAAATCCCGGTTGCCGTAACAAAAACTTGTAACACTTCTAATAAATAGCAATCAATTAAAGCAACACAATATTATTAACGATAACGAATGTTAATATATAATTAACAAGCAAAACCATTGAAAGATACTTGTTAAGTTTATTATATGAATCTTATGAAAAATTAAGCTTCCGCTTACTGGATATATACACGCTGAAATTTTAATCATTTGGTTCCCGCCGTGGGGTGGTTCCACTCATGATTACAAGCAACTTTTACTATGGGGCCAACTCTCCTGCTCGCAAAAAAAATCAGCTGTTCCATACAAAAGTGCAGTACCTACTCGACCTTAATGTATGGAACAGCTGATATTTTTTTTGCGAGCAGGAGAGTTGGCCCCATAGTAAAAGTTGCTTGTAATCATGAGTGGAACCACCCCACGGCGGGAACCAAATGATTAAAATTTCAGCGTGTATATTGAAAGGCGGCCGGTCCACTGGGCGCTGGGAGGCCGTAGATAGAAACAGGGGCTCGGCGGACACTGGGTAAATCATACTTTTTTGGAAAATAATTTCTAAGGACAAAACTGACTAATCTAAAATTGCAACAAAAAGGCAACCTCAAGGATATATCCAACCACATAAAAATATTTGGGGTTAGGGTTGGGTAAATTTCACGAAAAATTTCGGTCTGTGAAATATTTAGAATAAATTTCATTTTGGTTTGAAATATTTCAGTTTAGAGTGAAATTTATTTTTAAGTTTCATCTGACCTAAATAAAACAAAATTACGTGCATTTTGTCAATATATCAACATAATTATAGAACAAAACAATAAACAAATAAGTTGGCTTAAATTCCGAATAGCTTTGGTTATTTTACAACTTTTAATAACAAAATATTCAATGTCTGTTTCGATTGTCGGCTCGGCCACGATGGCGTAGAAGAAAAACGACTTCATCAACATTACGGAGGAATATGTAAAAAACTAACAATAAAAGTCGCAAAGTAGGACCAATATTCAGAAAATTGTAAGTTTAACCGTGGCCACGCAGTCGAAACGTGGAGAACCGAGCGGCAGCGGCCACACAGTTCTCTTAAATGGAGCTTAGTAGGGGTCCTATTATTTTTGCTAATCGCTGATACGATTATGTAGAAAATATAGACAGTATAAATAAAGCCCTAATGTTTGCACTTCACGACCTATAGAAAAACGTGGTCGTAAAGTACAAACACTAGGGCTTTACTTACACTGTCTTAATTATCTATGAAATCGTATCTGCGATTAGCAAAAATAATGGAACCTCTACGTTTGAGAGAACTGCGTGGCCGCGCGGTCCTCCACGTTTCGACCGCGCGGTCATGGTTAAACTTTTTGAATATTAAACCTACAAATTTGCGACTTTCATTGTTAGTTTTCTACATATTCCTTCGTAATGTTGACGTAGTCGTTTTCCTTCTACGACACCGTGGCCGAGCAACCGAAACCCCTTTTTCCTCACTGCTCACGAGGTCTTTCAAACACAAAGCACATAGTAGGTTAGATATATTATTTGGTTACGTGCTGTTTAGTATATTATTTGGTAGCTATGCGCAGCTAGATGGCGCTTCTAATTTTGATTACTTATTTTTGGAAATGGGTGATATTTTTAATAAATTTCAACTAGCTCGACTTAAACAATCTATAATATTATCGAACTGCTCGCAAAATTTCACGAGAATCGGTTGAGAAATGGGACCTGTCGAGGAGAACAGACAGCTAGAAAGTCAGACTAAAATATGTTTATGTATACAGGGTCACGGGAAATATGACGTATTCCTGCTAAAGGGTTATAGATGAGGTCAAAACAAATATTTTTTGTTTTATTACTTTTTCTCAAAAAGTTCATAGTTTTTGAGTAAATTGTAATTAAGTAATTTTTTACCAAAAGTACGTTTTCAAAAACAAAAATTTAAAATAAAAGATAACTACTCGTTCGATTCCGGTTTTTTTATTATTTTTTTTGGGATGGAAAATAGTCTAAATGTTGATAATGTATAACAAAAATTACTAAAAGTACAGGTGTTTATAAAAAAATCAATCCTTAAAAGCATTTTTTATTTTTATTTGTTCAGATTTTTTAGAAAAGGCAGCAAATATCTTCAAAAAATTCCTAGTAACTAAGCATGCATAATATTTTAAAAACATCACCATCTATTCAGCTTTCAGTTGAGGTATAAAACTTAATAATATCTTAAATAGAAAATGAGAAATTAAGACTTAAGTGAATTGCAGTCCCATTTCATGTTGCAAAAATTTCCTACTTCAAGCGCTTCGGAGGTGGCCGTATTATCCTACTTATATCATAAATGTGAAAATTTGCTTGTTTGAATGATTGTTAATCAATCACACAAAACGGCTGAACCGATTTGGATGAAATATGGCGCACAGATAATTTAAAAGCCGGATTAAAACATAGGAGGATACTATTATCTTGGTAAAAGGTTCCCTAGGGATTTTCTCGAATGTAAATGCGGATGAAGTCGCGGGCGGAAGCTAGTTTGCCATAAATGGTCGTGCTTACTAAAAATACTTTCTTCCGAGTGAGTTTCGAGACAGGATTATTTTCCGCCAATGAGTCAAAATTTTATACAGACGGCATCAAAAATAACCATGCATATCAGCCATTTTTAATGCCTTTATGCCAGGCCTTCCTTTTGGCTTGTGGATGGATAAAGTGGACGGGCCATAACCCACCACATGGGCCCAATGCGGATTTGTCGGTGTTAACACAATGTTCCTTACATAGAGCCGTTGGTCCTGGCTACATTTACAGTCGTTAACACTGACCAATCCACATTTGGTCCACGTGGTGGGTTATGGCCCGTCCGCTCTATCCATTCACAAGCCAAAAGGAAGGCCTGGCATAAAGGCTTTAAAAATGGCTGATATGCATGGTTGTTTTTGATGCCGTCCGTAAAAATTTTGACTCATCGGCGGAAAATAATCCTGTCCCCAAACTCTTATTATTATTTTTAGTAAGCATGACCATTTATGGCAAACTAGCTTCTGCCCGCGACTTCATCGGCATTTACATTCGAGAAAATCCCTAGGGAACCTTTAACCAAGATAATAGTATCCTCCTATGTTTTAATCCGGCTTTTAGACTATCTGTGTGCCATATTTTATCCAAATCCGTTTAGCCGTTTTGTATGATCGATTAACAATCATCCAAACAAGCAAACTTTCACATTTATGATATAAGTAGGATAATACGGCCACCTCCGAAGCGCTCGAAGTAGGAAATTTTTGCTACATGAAATGGGACTGCAATTCACTTAAGTCTTAATTTCTCATTTTTTATTTAAGTTATTATTAAGTTTTATACCTCAACTGAAAGCTGAATAGATGGTGATGTTTTTAAAATATTATGCACGCTCAGTTACTAGGATTTTTTAAAAGATATTTGCTGCCTTTTCTAAAAAATCTGAAAAAATAAAAATTAAAAATGTTTATAAGGATTTATTTTTTTATAAACACATGTACTTTTTGTAAATTTTTTTATTCATTATCAACATTTAGACTGTTTTCTATACCAAAATAATAAAAAAACCGGAATCGGACGAGTAGTTATCTTTTATGTTAATTTTTTGTATCTGAAAACGTACTTTTGGTAAAATAATACTTAATTTTAATTTACTCAAAAACTATGATATTTTTGAGAAAAAGTAATATAACAAAAAATATTTGTTTTGACCTCATCTATAACCATTTAGCAGGAATACGTCATATTTCCAGTGACCCTGTATAATTAATTAATGTAATACTTATGTAATAACTGGCTCGACAGTAAAATTCTATATAATTTTCGAACCTGTCCACAAAATTTGACGAGAATCAGTTTAGAAATGCGACCTGCACAGGAGAACAACAGCGCCAGAAAGCCGGACTGAAATATGTTCTTTTACACATCTCCGCCATTTTCAAAAATTTCGAAAAACTCGCTCGACCATAAAATTTCTGTATAATTTTCGAACCTGCTCACAAATTTTCACGAGAATCGGTTGAGAAATGCGACCTGTAACCTATAGAGGAGAACAAACGGACAGCAGGAACGACATACGAAAGAATTGTTGCCCAAGCTGAAGCAGAGACGCTTCGCTCGCGCTTCGCGCTCGCTCGGTCAATTACCTAAGCCTTTAAATTTCATTTAATACGTTAAAATAGTAAACTAATTCAAAAAATAAGGGATTTCTAGTACTGGAAATAAATTTCACTCAAAAGTGAAATATTTCAACCCGTTTTGAAAGATTTCATAAATTTCATATAAATTTAATTTTCATTTCATTGAAATTTTCACTGGACCCATCCCTATTTGGGGTCATTACTACTAAGTATTTGTTAAATTTAAGTTATGTTATGAGAGTGTTCAAAGTCAACCACTGCCTTAAAAGGCCGGGTACTGGGCAAGTAGGTTACCCTATGTAGGTTAGTTTAGTTCACAGGTTTAGTTAGAAGGTGAGGTTCATGTGAATTTTTAAATTTATAATTAATTATTAATATTATTATAATTAGATAATAAAAACACTTCTGTTCTGAGGTTTACGCGCTACATTAAAATAAAGCGTGGTTTTATTAAAATATTTTTGACTTACTTATCTGTTTGTTTGGGATTTTTACCTAATTTTTTATCTACCCGAGACGTTTCGGTCGTAACCTTTGCATAAAATAAAAAATAATAAATAACTTAAACCAATTTCATCAAAAACATTAAATTAATTATTTGATTGAATCAGGCGTCACTTGGCGTAAGTCCCAAACCATTTTGAAAAAAGAAATTCGTATAAAGTGATTTATTTCAATACTTATGTAAGAAAATTAAATTAATTAAAATGTTAGGCTCTACCTATAATTTGTCCTACCTCGTACTTGCTGCTAGGATAGTCATTTAGGTATTACCATAAGAATAAATGGTATTGCCTAGTATAGCACTGTGCTGTAGTAAATAAGCACAGCTAGCCCTATAGCACTTATTATAAGAGTGTATAGTGAGCAGGTAACTAGTTGGTAACTATTGGCTCCGTGCACGCTTTTAGCGCCACCTAGCGTGTTGCAACTATGTTGGCTCTGACGTGACTGTTTTGACGTTTTGATATGTAATGGCGGCATTGTGCCAAAATGTTAAAAAATACTATACATATTGTGTTATTAATGTAAATTTCAAAATTACTATGATTTGGGTGGACAAAGTGTTGTGAAATCATTTTTGGTCATTTTAATTAAATATGGCAAGTAAGATCTATTCAAAAAGAGTGTTTTATTTTGGTTATATCAGGGTTTGTTTACTTCTTTTTTAGTTGTAGATTTTGTAAAACAAGAGGATAAAGCTACTTTAATATTTTTACTAACTGATAATAAACATATATAATTGGTCCTGTATCGCTAGTAATAAATTAAATATCGTTTTCTAGCAGATTACAGAGCCTACATTATTTTTACTTTTTGCCACCATGAGCGCTGCGATCGATTATTATACCTTTGCACCCTCCCAATAGGCACAGTCATAATACTGTGCTGTAAGGTAGGTAGATACACTCGCTACATTGCATTGTTCTAATTTTCCTCGTTGAATTCCAACTAGTCTTATTTATTTACGTCGACGTATTTTCCCTGCGCTAATGAAACGGCTGACGTGTTTTATATATAGAAAGAAAGCAAAAGTTCACTCACTTTTTACTTTATTGGGTTTTGGCGTCTTTCCAGGGTTATCGTACAGAGAATCATGGTCTTTAAATAAAATGCATGCATTGAAGCCGCAGTTGAAACGGTAAAATGAAATTGAAATGCATCACAACCGCTAGTGACCTTGCTTGAGGCGTCAAGGTACCAAGCCGTTTTTGTAGCCGCCTCATAGGAATGAGGGTCGGTTTTGGTAGATCGCCAGTTCAATCATGGTGCTGGTGGGTGACTGCTATAGAAATTAATTTAACTTTTCGTTAGTGATGGGAACTAGCATTCTCAAGGCAGATTGTTACAAGAGTGTAAATAAAAACAAAAAGATCTCTACATATTGATCAGACTAGGTATATCGAACAAATATTGGCTAGTAGCGCAACATATAACTTGCAAATAAAAAAATCTTCTTCTATCTACGCCGTATATTTAGTCGGCCTCTAATATTTGAACAGTCAATTAATTTTAAAGTTAGAAAGGTTAATTTTAAAGGTAGCGTCGCATCCACAACGCAAACTATTTTTGTCGAAGAAACTAATGTCTCAAGCACTTGTGACTTGTGTGGTGTCGTGGAAGGGGTGTGGTGGGTACTACTAAGTGTAACCTTTTGGATGCAACAATTACCAAAGTGGCCACTAACTGCCTAGGTACCTACTACTTAATAATAAATTAAAACGAAGAATAATGCATATGTTATAGTCAAACCCCGAAGTCTAGGCGCTCCTAGGTTTGCCTAGTCAAACCTCAGGTTTGACAAGAAGGCTTAGTCAAAGTACTAAACTAAAGCGTTTTCGGCCTTTGACTAACGACTTTATGGCCAAACCTAGGAGAGACCAACTTGGATAGTCAAACCCCGAAACTCAATACGATCAAATCGGGGTTTGACCAGTCAGACTTAAATTAGGGACAGAATGTGTTATTTTATATGTAAATTGTAACTAAGAGAGTGAAAAGTGTGTAGAGTGTCTAGAGTGAAAATGTAACTAAATCAACAATCTCCCAGTGAAACAAAGATTTTTGTTGTCTATTAAAAAACAAACACAAAATTTCTAACCTATCACGTGACCTACAGGAGTAAGGCAGCTTCAACTAAGATTAACCTAAATATGTATGAAAATCCAGCATCCATTTCCGATGTTAGATTTAGTCAAAGCCGCCTTACTCCTGTAGGTCACGTGTCACGTGATAGGTCAGAAATTTAAGACGATCGCGAAGCGCAGCGGAGCGGTCCAAGTTTGAGCTTGACGGTCCAAGTTAGTCTCTCCTAGGTTTGGCTATAAATGCGTTAGTCAAAGGCCGAAACACGCTATTAGTTTTGGACTTTAACTAAGTCTTCTTGTCAAACCTGAGGTAAACCTAGCAACGCCTAGACTTCGGGGTTTGACTATAACACATACAAAAATATAGTTTAGTAATAATAGTTTTTATATTTATTAGAATTAGGAAGGTAATCACAATTATTTAGTTGTAATTAGTTTTTCTTGATTGGCGGCGCTAGTGATTCTTGATTGACGCTGACTGTACTTAGGTACAGTCTCTTAGGTAATCTCTCTTATTCTTTGAGGGATATTTTTTTATTGGGTGACTGGAAATAATAAAGATCGACTGTAAATGGGATACTTATAAATATTAAACCCGGCAGCGGTTTATTTTGTTGGCGGCAAAATAATTAAACGGGTGACAAAAAATACGTACCTAAAACGAGCAACTTCATGTGGGAGATAAATACTTCAAATGAGTGACAAAAAATACTGAGTAGGCGACTATTACACCTTTAGGTATAACAATTCGATTAGGTTACTAGTCGCCTTTTATAAATAAAATATACCTATGCGAAATTTCAAATGTTTTGTGTGCCCTACGGTTGTCGCCCAAATAGAAATTTGGTCGTCAGGTTTGTATTTCAAAGTGTTCAACCATTTTCAATTTTTGTAGTCACCTTCAGTCCATCGCCCACTTAGTATTATTACAGTACCTACGTTATATTCAGTATTTTTATACCCAAAATGGGAATTTACTATTACCCAATTAAATACTACCCATTCTTTGATACAGGGTGTGACCAACAACATCGCGTTGGTGGACGTGATGGCCGATAAGTTGAAGGGCGAAATGATGGACTTGCAGCACGGGTCCGCCTTCATGCGCAACGCCACCATACAAGCCAGCACCGGTCAGTGGAACTCTTCACGATATTTTGCACTTTTTTGCGATATCAGCAAGAGGGTTTGCTGGTCTAGGTTTACAGGAAAATAATCTTGTAAATTTTAAAAGGTTAAATACAGCATCTGTATTGACACAGTATAAGACTGGGTATTGACTAGCCACTGTTTATTTCTCCTTATGCATTTGCAATAGATAGTTAACTACTTTGTTTAAAAACCAAGTAGGTAAGTAGTTACTTATTTTTTTTTTCTATTTTATAAACAATAGAACATAAAATCCAACTTGAATGTCAAACGATATTATTATTTGCATCATGGCCATTATTCAAATGGACAATAGTTTCAGTGGGGGTTCTTGTTTCGCGTAAATTTATTAGCAGGCCGTAGTATTCCGGCGACTTTAGAGTCGGAATACTAAGGATATTGTTTTGGTTTAACTGTAATTTAACTTGAATGCTGAAAATATTAAAATAAATTATAACAGTTGTTGTTTTATACAGACTACTCAATCTCAGCGGGGTCGAAGCTGTGCGTAGTGACGGCAGGCGTGCGCCAGCGCGAGGGCGAGTCGCGCCTGGACTTGGTGCAGCGCAACACGGACGTGCTCAAGCACATCATCCCGCCGGTACGCTACATTAGGCTTCACGGCTCAGCCACAGCTCGCCGCGGCTGGCGGCGCGGCAAGCGAATTCGGTAATCACTGAGTGGTCGTGACGACGAGCTAAGAGGCCGATCACGAGATAGCGTGCAGTGAAAATACCCATCTAAATAAATAAATATGTTTACAATTAGAATTTTGACAGCACCAACAGGGTTACCAGTAGGTATAAGTATAAATAATAATTTAATAATTTCTCATGTAAACAGACTTTTTAGACAGACCCTACGTCAATTATTAATTACAAACTTTCATCCATACGAAATTACGACAACAGCTCAACCATTTATTTCATAATAAATTAAAACGATAACTCGTTCAACAACAGCTGGTAGAGCACAGTCCGGACGCGATATTCATAATCGCGAGCAACCCAGTGGACATCCTGACGTACGTGACGTGGAAGATCAGCGGGCTGCCGAAGCACCGCGTCATCGGCTCGGGCACCAACCTGGACTCAGCGCGGTTCCGCTACCTGCTGTCGGAGAAGCTCGGCATCACGCCCACCTCTTGCCACGGGTACATCATCGGCGAGCATGGTGATAGTAGCGGTTAGTGATTCACCCAGAGGGTCAAGTCTGCTAATGTTTTCGTCAAAATCTTAGTTCTATGGTGTTTGAATGGTAATGCTTTTTGACACAGTTTTTGTTTCTTAAACCCAAAACTGAAACACATTGTGTTTCTTAAACTCAAAACGGAAACATATTCTGTGTTATTCAGAGTGCGTTCGTTAAACTAGGGCCAAAGTTAGACAGCGGACTAACGCTATTTTAGCGCAAATCGTATTTAGAGTGACATTTAAACGTTTAGTCCCACCGTTTAAGGATTAAAAGGTGCATTGTGATTGGTTTACAAGCATTAAACCAGGTTTTGTTAGAACAGTCTTGCACCCCAGTATTGTGAAACATCTCTGAATAAGACAGATTGTCTTGATTTTGGGTTTAAGAAACAAGGACTGTGTCAAAAAGCATTACCATTAGAACACCATTGAACTACGATTTTGACGAAAACATATCAGACTTGACCCCCAGATCTTAAGTAGCTTTTCACACAACTGCGTTTGATTTGTTCAGGGGGTGTTATTATTGCGAAAGTAAGCCATTATAAAAAAATGTTATTATCTGCATAGTAGATCACTAGGGTGGGATTTCTAAAAGGGGGCCTTTTATGGACCCTTCGCCACAGGTACCTAGTGTGGCGGTCACATAATTAAGGACACCAGTCGATTTCCATACAAACGAGGCAACTTTGAAGGTTGGTTCATGGTTCTCCGCCAGGGAGGGATTGATCGAGCTATGATCTGATGACGGCTTTCCAGGGAGTGAATGGAGGAAATCCAGATTGCCATATACATACCCTACTAATCTGTATGAGCTGTTTGGGTACGTTTAATAAAACCGCGAAAACAGCGTTAAAATGTATTGAAATATTGAAACTGAAAACTCTGATTTGAATTTATCGTAATTTTTTTATAAACCAGTGCCAGTGTGGTCGGGAGTGAACATCGCGGGCGTTCGTCTCAGCGATCTGAACCCCAAGATCGGCACCGAGGAGGACCCAGAGAACTGGCAGGACACCCACGCCATGGTGGTCAAGAGCGCCTACGAGGTCATCAAGCTGAAGGGATACACTTCGTGGGCTATTGGGCTCTCCCTCTCGCAACTCGCTAGGGCTATATTATCAAACGCTAACAGCATACATGCGGTTTCTACTTATTTAAAGGTAACAATACAATTTTATAGCTATCTAGGTACTTTTTTATAAGTAGGTCCCATGTTATACGTGTCTAATACGAAGTCGCATAAATGGACTAGTGTCATGCCATAAATTAATGCAGATGATGTTGGGTTTGTGTTTTGTTGTATCTACTTCTATTTAATCCAACTAAGTATTTAAAAAAATGGTTGCATCATATTCTCATGGTAGAAACTTAGTTAAGAGTTATTAGAAAGAATAACGCTGCTAGATAATAGGGCACATTTAGTTTTTCCGAGCCTTTTTACTGATGACTGTCATATAACCCAGGGTATACACGGCATCGAGCATGATGTGTTCCTGTCCCTGCCGTGCGTGCTGGGCAGCACCGGCGTCTCGGACGTGATCCGGCAGCCGCTCACCGAAACGGAGACCGCCCAGCTGCGCAAGTCTGCCGAAATCCTGGCGCAAATCCAGGACGGAATCAACTTCTAAGCACGCTCGCTGCTGTCCGGCTTCGACCTCCGTATACGTACGTGCTTGCTGGCACACGTAGATATTATTTTTTTGTAATGCGAAGACATAACGTACGCGGAAACTTAAGAAGGTATTTCAGGGTACAAACATAAGGTTTGAAATGGTATGTTAGGAACAACTGTAATGGTCGGAAGAATGTTTTATATCTAAGTAAGTGTTGGAGGAGTATGTAGGCTAGGCAGTAGCAAAATGGGACTGTATTTTCCAAACATCTCCTGCATATAAACCTCGAATGACAGTTTTGGACAACTGCAGAAACTACAATCAATCGTGTATTTGCAAACTTACATTATTCAGTAGGTATTTAAAAGTTATTTATCGAAAACAAATACACCATGATACCTCTGGTGTACACGCAATTATACTTTTTTCGGTCGTGCCGGACTTTTCTAATTTTTTCTCTTGATGCATTTTGTTATTTCTTTGATTTAGGCTTAGAATAATAACACCTAGAACGATAGTTCTCTACAAAGCGCACTGCCAAAAGTGAGGCAACTAAAACAGACAAAATGGCTCCGTTTTCAGATTGTTATTCTACATTATTACCTTATCATACCGATTAAGTACAAAACAGTTCAATTTTCCCACATTTATAAGACTAGTTACTATATTATTGGGTTTCAGTTACGATTAGTTAACGTATGAAGGATATAAATTTGAAAACTAAGCCATTCTGGCTTGGTATTAGTTGTCTCACTTTGCATATGAGAACACGGCTTCTAGGTGTTATTATTCTAAGGATTTAGGTATATAATTGTGTATGAGAAGAATGTACAAGTAGCACTTGCTAATGCTCTAGCTGTTTAGATATCTTGTGATATTCGCACACTCGATTTACTAACCTACCTCGTCTTTGTTGCAAAGCTAGATGGTAATCTATACACAGTATATTTATAAAGGCTGTCCCAAAACTTTGCGTGGAGGGAAAGTACCTTAAATATTGTAGATAGAATTGTTTACTGAAAGAAGACTTCATTTTGTTTTTTTTTAATAATTGGAACTGCATTCAATGTTTAAAAATACCCATACGATGCGAAACAATACGTAGGTAATTAATAAATTAAAATGTTCATCGTCTTCATTTTGTTTGAGATGCTGTGTGCAGGTGCTGTGTTACCCAAGAAAAAATTGGTAGGGTTAAATTTTTTTTCTGGAGTAACACAGCAATAGATTTGATCAGTATCGTAAAAATAAAAGGTTGTTATTTTTTTCATATTTGGTAGATTCCATTCTTGGATAAGGCAAACAAATTTTTGAAAATCTTTTTATGCAGTTCCAATTATTTTTGAAATCGCTAAGAGAGAGCTAAAAGAGATTGCTAATGACCAAAATGATTATTTGGCTTTCGTTATCACGATGTTTTCGTATTTTTTTGTCTATAGTTTTGTAAGTAAAGGCCTATGAAAAGCTTTTGGATATTAGTTTTCAATTCGGTGCCTTAGGATGGGTAGCCTAAGTATGTCATGCTCTCTTTAATCATTTCTGCGGTGGTGTCGTGTGGGGCGGGTCGTTACGTTCCCTCAAATATGGTTGAGCGAAGCGATGGCTGGTCCATGCGTCATGCTCGTGAACGGGTGCTGCCAGTGGGAATGGGTCTGCTTCTGAGTACCTATCTTAACGCATATTGAATTGTAAGAATTGCGTTTTATTTTTATGTCTTGTATCAAGTGTTTTTTTTGTTAGAGTAGCAGACAGAGTGATTTCTAAACTAGTTGAAAGTTATTTACTCTCACGATTATCTAACTGAATATAGTAGATATTTAATTTTAACCTAACTACCCATTGTGTGTAACCTTTTGATAACTATTGTGATGGAAAATGACCTCACTTTAAATGTGGAGCTCATTTTTCAATCTTGACGACTCTGTATGAAATATACAGGGAGAAAAAAGCAGCCCTTGACGAGTTTCTTGCCGGTTCTTCTCGTTACAAGGTCTCCCGCTTAGGGTTTGCGAACCGATGGCGTAGCTTCTATGACATTCACAAGTGCTTGTAACAGCCTAGACTGAATAAATTAATTTGAATTTTGAATTTTTTTGAATTTTGAATTTTTGAATCAAAATTGTCTTCTTTCAGTAAAATTTCCTACCTATACTTAAAATACGTTTCCTACGTGTAGCAAAGTTTTGGAACATCTGTATACATAGGTAGGTATGTCTAAAAGAAAATATATTATATTATGTGTATTGTATTATAGTGTACATGCTTATTATAATAGGGAAGGTCGCTGTATACGTAACGGGAAAAACCCCGGACGGGTCGGGAACGGAACGGGCACGGGGCGGGAAAAACATCGTTTCATACAAAATGTACAGAAGCATGCATACGTAGCGGAGGCACGACGGGGCCCGGACGCACGGGACGGAAAACACCTCGTCGGCGGCACATTGCCACCCCGTGCGTGCTCCGTCCCGTTCAGTTCCCGTTGCGTATGCATTGAAACTCCGATCGCTCTGTAGTGATGTTGCGCTGCAAAGCATCTTGGTGAAAAATGGAACTACGATTCAACTCGGTTTTAACACTAATGACATTTTGATATTCAATAATGTTCTGTGATGCGTGCATTCTATCGTAGAGTGCGTTTCATCGGATGCTTCCTATGGCGTAATGTTGGCAGTAGGTACCTACCGTCATTATAATCTTATTGCGATGGATTGAGGTTCGGAAAATCAACATTACGGCATAGGAAGTATCCAATGAAACGCAACCTAATACAATATTCTCCTATTTCAAAAATCTTTGAAAATCTCTTTGGCCAGTTAGCAGATATAAATGGAATAAAAAGTGATTCTTTATCTAGATTGAAAGAGCGTTCTGTCTTTAGTCAATGAAAAAAAAACTTAAGTTGGTTTAGAAAAATAAAAACGTGTTAAAAAGTGGAATTGTATCAATTGAGATTGAAAATATAAAATAAGTGAAATTAGTCGCTTAAATAGTGTTTTTATTAAAGTTGTTTTCACAACACTAGCACGTTACTACCACGTTAACTGTCGCTACGAGCACGTTGCGTATGCATTAAACTCTCCGTCAGGATCACGTTCCGTCTCCGCCCCGTGCTCGTCCCGTCCCTGTCCCGTCTGGGGTTTTTCCTGTTACATATACTACAGCAACCTTAACTCAGCCGTGTTGATAGGGCAGCGATGAGGTGGGGTGCGGGGTAGGGGGCGTCCCCCCGCCGCCGCACCCTGCAAGCGGTCCGTACGTACCTTTTAACAGTTAACAGGATTGTACTGTATTTGAAGGACAACACACAGACAGACTCGTGCAAATAGTCACTACTTCTTTACTACTTACATAAATGAAAAGGCAGTCTTTAATAATCTGCATGAAAAATACCAACTTATATTATTTATTTTTGAGATAATTAACCATGAGATATTTTTGTAACCTATCCTCAATTATTGTCGGCATTTAGCGCAGAGACAAAAGAGACTATCCTCCTCACTATAGGTATATGAAAATAAAATATAATAATATTATACGTTTGGTGTTTCTAGCTTACAATCTACTTATATTTAATTGTTATATTATAGGCTTTTGAGTTCAGTATTATTGTCCTTTTTTTGAATTGTGTAAAACACCAATTTAACCTTAGCCAGAGAACACGTTTTTCATAAAAATAGTTACGTCAGCCAGTAAAGATTCTTCAATAGATTTTATAGGCTCCATAACTTGGGCAAGTTTTAATATTTTAACTAGCGACACAAAATAGCATTTCTGTGCTAGCGCTAAGGAAAAAATATACTGTATTAAAAATATATTTGTCTTTTTTATACTGATTAGACATTCATAGGTTAGTATTATTTTTATGTGAATGGTTTCCAGTAATGCCATATAAAATTACTGCAGACTACTTATTTAAATACTAATAATTTATAAACAATACTTATTTATAAACAAATTTTCATAGATCTTGACCGCGCCGTAGGGGCCCCTCTGGACACCATAGGCTCCCATGATCCCGCTCCCATGGGATCCACGTTTAATTTTTTCATCTCTTGACTCCCATGGGATTCTCAGATTTATGTCACCCTGGTACTTTAAATTTAAAATTATTTTTTATATATAAAGTTACCCTTCTCTAGGTTTGTAAGGAGAATTAAAAAAAAATATTGTGATAGCTGGTGGGTACATTAACAATATCAGTTATGGAGCAACCTTTTAAGTAAATCAATACTTGTGTTAGTTTGCCCCGCTCTTCATAGCTTTGACAAATAAAAATAGTACCTTAGAATTCAGAGTTTTACATATTATTTACTAGTTATATAATTTTGCAAGAATATAAACTATATTACTTAATCATAAAAAATAAAAAACATACAAAATCAAAATTAACAATGATTATTGAAAATATCCTCATTTCTTTTACGAAATACAAAAGAAATGGTTATATATAAATTAATTTACTGCCCCTGAATAGGGTTGATGTGTGTGTGTGTGTGTGTGTGTGTGTGTGTGTGTGTGTGTGTGTGTGTGTGTGTGTGTGTGTGTGTGTGTGCGCGTGTGTGTGTGTGTGTGTATCAATTGTAATTGTAGTTCCATATCAATTGTAGTTTTAGTTTTCATTATTTTGTTTTTGTTTTGGTTATTAGTTATTTTTAGAAACGTCATGAGGTGATCTGTAATTGTGGTGTTAGCTATTGCTATATTGGCGGATTTGTTACCATATTGTAGCTTCAGAATGGTATGGTCAAGACAGTTTGGACCTCGTGTGGGTAAGAAATATCCAGGTAAGAGACCGTGTAGAGCTAACATATTGAGATAACTTAATCTATTTAAGCGTTCATGTGCCTTTTCATCAGGTTTATATATTAGATTAATATTAATATCACCGGTTATTATGATATTTGGTTTTGATCTTATTTTAGCTAAATGATCACTTAGGGAGTTTATAAAGTCTGTAGCATTCGAAGTTGAGGGTGAGCAAAATACTCCAATTATGATGAGATCAGACGTACATATTTGGAGGCAAGATGCGTGCTGTAGTTTTACTTCTGAAACCTTTGCTTTATGTGTATTTTTAAGGTAAAAGACAACACCGTCCGACTGATTTAAGTGATTAGTTGTTTGAAATGCGTTGTAGTTAATCAAGGAGGGGATGACTTTATTTTCATTAAATCTGCATTCACTTAGTACGATTAAATCAATATCAGTTTTTAAATGTGTTAGGTTTAATTGTAGATCATCGAGATTTGAGTAAACGCTTCGAATATTCTGAGACACTATAGTAAAGTCAGTATTTTTAATATTCAGTAATTGATCCATGTTTTCGATTTCACCTGTAAGAACATTTGCAACTTTAATATTGTCTATCTCATGAAACGTATTTAGTCGATTATCCATAATTTAGATTATAATAGTTAAATGTAGTGTCTATATAATTGTGTAACATATAAATATTTTTTTATATATCCATGATTTAGAGATAAAAATAGTGTGGTAGTATATAGTATATGTGGTGTATAGTATAAAATTTTATGAGCGTGTAAAAGAGTAAAAGTATTGTGTGTGAGAGTATAGAGTTGTGGTGAAGTTATGTTTAGTATAGTTATTTGGATACATGGGTGACATGATTGAGCGAGGGCTATCATTGGGAAGTTACAAATACAACAAGTTACAAAATTTTGTTCTGAGTCTAAAAAGATAGACAAATCATACAAAAATACAACAGAGAAGCGAAATTTATTTTTAGGGTGGCCTAGTCATTCAGTGTTCAGGAGTAGGTTTACTTGTGATTCATTCTTTCCATAGGCCGTCCAGCAGAACTTGTATCCCTTGCTTTTGACAAGGTCACGTGCAAGGAAATGTAAACGCGAGCCTTTAGCAGTCAGTTGTTCAGAGGTATAGATCGGTACATACTCGTTGACTGTAAGGCCAAGGTGTTTAGCACATAGTTTCTCTTTGTGTCTTATGTTAAAGGATTTAGCCATTTTCAGGAATTTAGTTTTTAGTATAGTTGACGACAGTTCGACTATAATTGGAGCATTTGTATTAGGTTTATCTTTCCTACTTTTAACCTGAACTCGATAGATATCTTTAACGTCATTTTTAGTGATAGAGCAGCCTATAGTTTCGGATAATGTGACCACCATTTTAACCAGATCATATTTGTCTTCTTGTTGTTCTTTTGGCACATTTTTAATTTCAATATTGGTTTTACGGTTGCTACGCTGTAGGTCTTCAATCTTGTCTTCTAATGGAGTTATTTAATCTTTGTCCTGTTTAGCTTGAACTTCGAGCCGTTCTATTTGCTTTTTGAGTTCATTATTTTGTTCTGATAGAAAATTAATTGAGCTCTCTATGTTACTGTTCGTTTTCTTTATTTCAATTAAAGCGGGAAAAATTTTTTTCAAGTCCTCGTGATGCTCAGCCATTAAGGATGAAATCATACATTTAATATCTTCCCTAAAAGTATTAAAATCAGCTTCATAGTCAGCAGACTCCCTTCTCCTCTTTTGGCGTTGCGTTATGTTGTATTTATTAGGTGGTGTTACATCTTTGCGCTCTACGAGGCTTGATACCGATAGACTTAGTGCTTTGCATATCAAGTTACCAGGGTACAATAAAATGGAGAAGTAAGCACACAACAATAACCAAGCAGGTGCCCTTTAAGCTCGGTGTACCTAATGCGTAGACAGACTAAGTCGCGTTTTGACTAAATGTCATATTTATTAGCTTTAGGCCTAGGACGGCGTTAGTCTATTTAGCAGATTGCCTGAATATTCGTCAGTCTAAGGCGCGTTTTGCCTAAATGTCATAATGTATAAACTTTATGCCTAGAACGGTGTCAGTCTATTTAGACTTAAAATCTTAAATTAATAGGCCTTTTTTATGTTTAAAGTTTAGTTTAGTAAAGTTTAATTTTCAATATATTTCACAAAAAAATATTTTTTCAAGTCAGTGAAAGGACTTGTTGCCTTTCTCTCTTCTAACCTATATGGCAGTAGGGTCTAACTTTCATGACGTCATACGATCACGTACTTGGTAGCTGTTGAACTATGATTCAGTATGTCTATGAATCTCTTTGCCTTCTTCTCTTTTAACCTATATCGCATTACGTCTAACTAACTTTATGTCTACTTCGCACTATGACTAGTCATAACGCGATTTACTTTCTACGCATTAGGTACACCGATTTGAAAGGGCAGGTGCAACTCGTTGTTACTGAGATAAGTATACGAAGTACCAGGATCACATAAACTTCCAAGTGTTAATTTTATTCAAGCTGGGCACATAAGAAAATAAAATGGTACCTAGCGCCACCTGTTGTGGTAGTGCGATTGTTTTCCAAGCGGAGTTACTAATGGCGCAAAGTGAGACGGGCAATTTCAAGCAGCAGTCACTAGGGTAACATAAAGCTCAAGGGGTTCAAATTTTCAATAAATCTTCGATGATTATAAAGTAGCAAAAGCGATATTGTAAGCTAGGATCGCATAAGTTGTAAAAGCCCAGAGTGTGTCCTGTAGGTACAACACAACCGATCTCGCAGACAGTCTTATAATTTTATCCAAATGTACCAGGATCGTATAAAGTTGTAGGAGTCCAGATGAGTAAAATTCTTGAAAGTTGAAATTGCTTGATAATTTAAAAAAATATTGTTACCAATTTTGATGGTGGCGCGAAGTTAAGAATCGCCGACTTGAAGTACCAGGATCGCATATGTTGCCGGAGGTCTTCTAAGTTTAACAAGTGATACGACGACGCAGCAACGTCGCAGCTGTTGTTTCGCTCACACTATTTTCTCCAACTCCTATTTTTTCACAAACTTTTTTGAGATTTAAATTTAATTTAAAATAAAAGAAACGTGGATTTGATCACGTCTAAACTCAAGCGCGGTCAGGGGGGAAGAGGAATTTTAAATTCATATTGTTGGGTTTATGTGATCCTAATACTTTTTTTATGAATAAAATAACTCACAGAACATAGAAGTAGAAGTAGTATGAGCTCAATTTAGTATGAAAACCAGTGTAACCAAACTAACACATTAAAAATCGAAGCCAGGCCCCCCATTTAATAGTTACATGCTACGCACACATACTTTGTGAACACGTAATTGGATAAAAATTAAAAATGTATAATATCCAAAAGGTCATAAATCACAAAGTTTATTTATTTAGATTCAATCGTATTACCATAGCACTTGGTGCCAAATTAAATAATACTTATATTTATAACGCTGCTACTCAGCCGCTAGATGGCGCAGACAAATTTTAATAATGCGATTTACCACCTTATTTGTTCTGTCATAAAGTACTTTAATAAAATTTAACAATATAAGGGAGACCAGGTTGGTTGACATTTTCACTTAACTTATCCTAATAGTTTCAGATCAAATATTCATTAAACTCTTTTTCATAATTTGGTGAAATCCTGACATTTCTTAGTGATACTAGGCAACAAATATATGAAATTCAAAATGTATAATTCCAAATATAATAAATGTATCGGATATCGATTAATATGTTCAAAAAAGAAAATTCGAATTTCGCATATTTATTTATGGAAAAGGTACACCAACAGTATATATATTTAACATTGTTGATATCAGTTATACACAAGCCAGATGACGAAGCTGAAAACTGACGACGGACGCATCATCTCAGCGAAGCCTGAAATCCTGAGGGAGATCGAGAGTTTCTATGGGCAGTTATATTCCACGCAGACACCTGTTGAAAGCAAGGCTAAAGATCCCAGAGCCAAGCTTACCTGAAACTATACCCAAGATATCCCGGACGTCAGCCTGTACGAGATTAGTATGGCTCTCAAACAGCTGAAAAACAACAAGGCGCCGGGTGACGACGGAATCACTACAGAACTTCAGAGAGCGGGCGGTAAGCCGATACTTAAAGTCCTCCAGAAGCTTTTCAATTCCGTTATCGGCGAGTTCAGAACGCCGAAGACATGGAACATAAGTGAGGTGATTTTGTTCTTTAAAAAGGGTGAAAAGTCCCTCTCAAATAAATATAGACCCATCTCGCTTCTGAGTCATGTCTATAAGCTGTTTTCGAGAGTCCTTACGAATCGGCTCGCTCGCAAGTTCGACGACTTCCAACTTCCCGAACAAGCTGGGTTCCGAAAAGGCTTTAGCACCATAGACCACATCCATACGCTGCGGCAGGTCATACAGAAGACCGAGGAGTATAATCTGCCACTTTGCTTGGCGTTCGTGGATTATGAGAAAGCCTTTGATTCGATTGAAACCTGGGCAGTGCTGCAATCTCTCCAAAGGTGCTAAGTTGACTACAGGTATATCGAGGTGTTGAGGTATTTATACAAAAATGCCACCATATCGGTCCGAGTACAGAACCAGAGAACAAATCCTATCCAACTGCAGCGAGGTGTGAGACAGGGAGATTTTATTTCTCCGAAACTGTTCACAGCTGCGTTGGAGGACATCTTTAAACTCTTAGACTGGAAAAGACTCGGCATCAACATTAATGGCCAGTACCTAACACACCTTCGTTTTGCCGATGATATAGTTCTTATGGCTGAGACCTTAGAGGACCTGAACACAATGCTCGAAGATCTCCGTAGTGTTTCCCAAAGAGTGAGTCTTAAAATGAACATGGATAAGACATGTCGAATGCCCATGTTGTGCCCGCTCCAGTTCATGTTGGGAACACTACACTTGAAGTTGTTGACCATTATGTATACCTAGGACAGGCAGTCCAGTTCGGTAGGTCCAACTTTGAGAAGGAGATCTCTCGTCGAATCCAACTCGGATAGGCAGCATTCGGGAAGCTCCGAAAAATCTTCGTGTCCGATTTACCCTGAGGTAAATCGGACACGAAGATTTTTCGGTCTCAAGTCTCAAGACTGTCTCAAGACGAAATTCTATGACCAGTGTGTGTTGCCAGTGATGACTTAAGGCAGTGAAACATGGTCGCTTACTATGGGTCTCATAAGGAGGCTCAAGGTCACCCAGTGTGCAATGGAGAGAACCATGCTCGGCGTTTCCCTGCGTCATCGAATCAGAAATGAGGAGATCCGCAGGCGAACTAAAGTAACCGACATCGCTCGAAGGATTGCTCAGCTAAAGTGGCAGTGGGCTGGACAAATAGCGAGAAGAACCGATGGCCGTTGGGGCGGAAAGGTTCTTGAATGGCGACCGCGCACCGGACGACGCTCCGTGGGTAGGTCCCCGACAAGGTGGACCGACGATCTGGTGAAGGTTGCCGGAAGCCACTGGATGTGGGAAGCGCAGAACCAGTCGTCGTGGAAATCCTTGGGGGAGGCCTATACCCAGCAGTGGGTGTCGTGCGGCTGATATGATGATGATGATGATGATGATGATTTTACTCAGACTTTTGAAAATCATTTTTCAAAACGCTAAACGTTTTAATAGGTATATTTTCGCTGTTGTTATTTTTGCGCTTCCGGCGGCGAGTATTGTCAGTTTTTGCCGCGGGTTTGAGATGACACGGCTCTTGACCAGACTCTAATACTTTTCAACTCTTCACAGTCACAACTTTTCTCGGTCTCCCCTTTTGAGTAATATTTCCGCTAGTCTATATTTTAATGTTTATGAAACTTCAAGAATATGTCAAATAGCGCATTGGAATATGGATCATAAGTGTATATCGCATAAAGGTGGATATTTATTGTTTTGAAATTTAAAAGGAAAAACTCAGTTGAGTTTATAATTAAAATCAAAATAAATTAAATAAAGCTTGCCTCTGATATTTTATGCACCCGTTTGCTAAATGATATATGTAGATATTGTTTTTGATCTTTTATATAATGCAAATCGGCATTTTTATATGTTTTTTGAAGATGTTTTTGCTTGGCGTTCGTTCACACGACTGACGTAGCAAAATTCAGAAGTATGCGGAGCTACGCTCACTTGAGGTTACACGGGTCCCGCCTACTTGCGACTTCTACTGGGGGGAAAAATTTTTCTTTGTTCTGTGGAATAACTGATTATAGGATTGATTAACATTCTTCTATACCAAGAGCTGGCCCCGGAAATAGGCGGACAATTTACTGAGCGACGAAATCCCTCTAGTTAGTTTGCCATACCTATCATTATTAACAGATCCGGGCACCTGGCAGATTTTTAGTAGTGGGGGTGGGATTAGTTGAGCAACAAAGGGGCTGAAAATCGATTGAAGGTATACAATTTACAGAGCTCTGGATTTGGTGTGGTATATTACAAAGCCAATCATGTAGCTAAATCGAATATAACATTGCTAGGCATTTTGATTGGTGGAAAAAGTAGTGCCAGGCGACATCAAAAGTACGCGAAAAAGTGGTAAAGTTTGATGCCGCCTGGCACTACTTTTCCGCCAGTCAAAATTCCTGGCAATGTTATATTCGATTTAGATACGTGATTGGCTTGCTATTTTACCACACCAAATCAAGAACTCTGTAAATTGTATACCTTCAATCGATTTTCAGCCCGTGTTGCTCAACCACTCCCACCCCCACCACTGAAAATCTGCCAGGTGACCAGAGTATGGCACGCACACTAACAAGAGGGATTTCGTCGCTATTTCCGGGGTAGCTCTTAGTCCATTCGGTTTTCAAACAACATAACTTTTTTTTTATAGCTCACTTTTTACTTTTTTAATTAGCGCGTATGGGGGCTCATTGTAGTATCTATGGTCTGTGGTCCGGTTTTATAAACTATACTCCTGACGTAAAAAGTATGCTAGATAAGAACCAGGGTAACAAAAATCGGAGATACCATGGGAGTCAAGAAGGGAAAAAATATCGGTGGATCCCATGGGAGCGAAATCATGGGAGCCTAGTGTCCGGAGGCATGCGCGTTACAGCTCTTGTCAAGCTAACATGACATGACAGTGAATAATTGTAACTATTTTTCTACATCGATTTTATTGTTTTTATGGTATGTACCTTTAAGTACGTAATGTCTTTAAAGTCTACAATAAATAAATGTTGTAATACTAATGTGTTTTATTGTTCAACTTAAAACTGTACTTAAGAGGAAGCAATAGGTAGGTAAGTAATAATATTCCAAAATTCCAAACAAAAGGTTTTGGTCATGAAATAAAACGAAAAAAATATTCGCAAAATTATATAATTATATCAGTACTTACATAACTTGATACCTAGAAGTGACACTGGCTAAGCTCGCTGTAAAAATATTGATAAAATTGTGCTGTTTAAGATAAAAATAGCGTAAGAATTTTAAAATGTATAATATAATATAATAACATTAAATAAAAATCTTCATTACCTACTAGAAATACGGATAAAAAAACAAAAATCTCAACAAATAAACGAAGAATAAGTTTATACCTAGTTTAACCAAAAATATTGCTTAGCAATATTAATCCTTATGTTTGACGACTCAAAACGTCATTTTCCTAAACGATATTTTTGGTTATTCTATTATTCCCGTCAATGCGCTGGAACTTTTTCACATTAATTTCCACGTTGATGTGATCCGCAACTCAAAAGTAGGCAATCTATTATATTTAATTATTGAATTATTATTTTCAGTAAGATAGAGTCTAGGTATATAAAAAATTTACAATTGTTTTTTGTTCTTGAGGTTAAATCCGCCAGGCGCATTACCAATTGACGGGGATAGTAAGTATAAACTTATTCCTCGTTTATTTGTGCGGCAGTAAAAGTATAAATAAAAGGTAAAAATCATTTCAAACATTCAATACATAATTTATAATCATTAAGCGTCCTAAGTGTGAAATAAATTGCGATTGTGGTGTACAGGGCGTCGCAAAAATTTTCACACGGCGGGATGGAAATTTTAAAGGTAGGAAATTTTACTGTAAGAACTCATTTTTGTTTAAAAAATTATTATAACTGCGTTTAAATATTTTTGAGAAATCGCCTGCCTTAACCAGTTTTCGAGCCCACCAAATATGAAAAAAACTATCTTACAATACTGATCGAAAGAATTACGCTTTAGGGTAATTTTTTCATGAATGACACTTCGTCTTAACAAACGGAAGATTATGAAATTTAACATTGAAATTTTAATTATTAATTGAATGACATAATCTTTGTATGCAGTTCTAATTATTTTTAAAAACTAAAGTCTTATTTCATTAAAATTTCCCATCTTCAATAATAGTACCCTCCGTGTGGCAATGTTTTGGGACTTCCTATGTATAATGCATAATAAAGGGAAGGCGGATTGTTTCGCGACAGTCAAGAAAAAATAGTTTTTTGTTTTTCTTTTATGAATACGACCTGATAAGTGTATTTAAAAGTAACACATTGTATTATCTGTGATGTTTACATACATTTACGCTTAGCCTTAACTGGAGTTGAAAATGATAATATTTCGCCAAGTGTGACGCGTCATTTACCGGAAACAAATCAAAGTGGTATCATAATAATGCGAAGTGTATGTTTTCGATACAATGCTACGTTTACTGGGTTTTCTTATTATTTGACGTGAGTGATACAAACTATTACAAACTAGTGGATTATACAATTGTTTAATATTTTAACAACCGTCCGAAATCGTCAGCGCTGGGAGGCGCACGCGCGCCGTGCCACTTCGCTGCCACAAGTTACAATATACCAACAAGTTACAATATACCAACTGTCAAGTACATCAAAACATTATTCACTGAATACATAGTTAACATTTTGTATTTTGGTCACAAATAAAGACAATGTAACGCACTAATACTTAATCCTATATACAATTTAATAGTATTTAACAAGTACATACGTTAAATTAGGAATAAGCATGAAATATTATTTTAGCATATAAATCACAGACACTTTCCTTAAAAATCGGCCGCTCATAATCTCATACCTACATTCTTTTTTACATCGCGTGTTCCAACAAATTATCCCCTATCTTCCTGCTATTAACATACTATTTCGAATACTGTATACTGTGACTCAAAATTAAAATAAAACAAAGTTCTTTAGTACCGTTCTGAAGAACTACAATTGAGGCTCAATATCGAGTCACCTTCTTGAAATTGTGCGCGAAGAACAAGCCATTGCGCGCATTTACACGCTCCGAAGTGACGTCACAAAACTAAAATATCGAACTCGACAGGTGGGCACGTTGACTATAGAATATTTCAAGTTTACTACAGCTAGATAAAACAATATAAACCTAAGTTGAGTTTACGAACGAATGTATAGTAAGATCTACATTTGGCTGGCGCCTTTGTTCCTTAATGCACATCAAAATCTTAACGTGATTTTAATTACATATATTGGTTAGATTCGAATGAGGGTTTTCATGAGATACGTCCTTACAGCGAGCATTGATTCGACCAAGGGTTAAAAGGAGCTTCGCGGTTCGCCACGTAGTTGCTTTTTTCATGTAAGATTTTTCAATGATGTATTTAGTAACTATTACGCTATAATATTTAAAACGTTATATCAGAGTGTAGAGAACCAGTGAAAATTACTTTGTTTTTTGCGCGATACTGCAACCCGTGGATATTTATTATTTCACGAGATTCGATGCATCATTCATCAACCATGTAATACCACAGAATAGATAATAGTACTAGCATACAGAAGTTGTACTCCGCAAAATCGTTTAAATAAATTGAAACTTGCTTCGACACAATAAAGCGGTTGAAACAGCGCTCTATTCAAAACATTCACTTAGTAGTTGCCTCTCTTTCTATCGCGTAGATCACATCTTTTCTGACATATGAAATTTGTTTTCTCAGAGGACGCCGAGCGCTTCGTACTCGCGCGCGGTGTGACAGAGTCCTCGTAATACGCGAAAATGACCTCGGTCGGTTTCCAATGCTCGCAGTGAGGTGTAAAGCGCCTTCCAGATTCTCGCCAAGTATATGTCTTTCTTTACATAGTAAGTGCATGTAGAAGCAACATCGTAGAGGCATCCACACATTGCCGGCAGTATCACAAAGACTCTTTGATCGGGTGGTGCGTTACCCCACTCCAAGCTCTCGTCGGAGGACGCTTGGCAAGAGTCCGGAAGCCTGATTACGTCAGTGGTGGCGGCGGTGGCCCCGGGCGCGGGCGGGCGCCAGGCTGTCAGGTGTCGTGGGGGGCGCGCAGCGAGTGCAGCGCGTTGCCGTGGCCGGACGGCCGTCGACGGTCTAGGAACGTTTTGAGCTGGGTCGCCGACAGCGGAGTCGGGGGCGCCTGCAATTAATTTGTAGAATAAAACAAAGACCAACTGAATTTCATTAAAAATATAGCGAAATACCTCCTTAGAATTTGCATATTTTACGTAGAAAATTAACAAATTTCATTTTTGCAAAACTCAGCTGCTGTATTTACACATGTCCAACTATTATCTATTTAAAGCTTTCGATTATTATTCTATCATCAATTGCACGGTTGATTAACCGCACACTAATGAGTTTGCATACATCAGTGCGACTCGCGTTGTAAATGTTATCGTTTGTTACTAATTTTGCGCTATCTTTATACTGATCAACCGCGAAACAAACGCATCCTAATTTACTACTTCAAAGAAAACTGTCTAGCTGTTCCAAGTCAATCGAGCAAAAACAGCGGGCTTTCGTTTTTGGGCTCTTGGATGCTGTTTCAGTAGTTGATGGCATAAGTATTTATATAGTTACCTGGTCGAGCCAGGGGTCCGCGAGCGCGGCGCTGGGCGCGAGGCGCGCGTGCGGCGCGGGCTCCAGCAGAGCGCGGATCATGTGCTGCGCGCGCTCGTCGATGCCGGCCCAGTGCTCCGGCGGGAAGCAGTAGTCGCACTTTATTATGTTCGCCGTCGTCTCCTCTATGGACTCATCCAAAAACGGTGACAGCTGTTAACAAAATAAATTGTTGAAGATCTATAAGTGTTTTAACAGTAAATATGAAAGTGTAAACTTTACACCAATTCAATGCTATACAGTTAAAAGTATTAATCCAGAGCATGTATTGTAATGAGCTTGTATCACAATATTTGTGTGTGACATCTAATTACCAATACGATAGGTACGTAGTATTTGTCAGAAACAGTGAATAAATCTACCCTTACCCCAGTAAGGAACACGTATAAGAAGACCCCCGCGGCCCAGGCGTCCCAGGCGGGCGCGGGCGGGCGGCCCAGCACGCACTCGGGCGGCGCGAACTCCAGCTGCGCGGGCGCCGGCGGCAGCACCTCGCGCGCCGGCGAGCCCTCGCCCTCCGCCTCCACCGCCGACCCTAAGTCTATTAATTTCAGTTGGGGCGTAGCGCCGCTCACTTCCACTAGGATGTTTTCCGGCTGGTGGACAAATGAGGAAATTGTTGGTTATATTATCTTATAACTTTAAACGAGCAATTCTTGTATATAATTTTATTTCTATGATCTCGGAAACGGCTCTAACGATTTCGTTGAAATTTGGTATATTGGGGTTATCGGGGGTAAACAATCGATCTAGATTAGTCTTATGTTTGGGAAAACGCGTGTTTTCGAGTTTTCATGCGTTTTTCTTTCGACGCAGAATATGGTCGTTAATTTCGTGCTGCCGGCCACTGTCCGTCTGGTCATGCGGGTTAAGGCGCGGACAGCAAGAAACGCGTGTAACGGGTTCGAATCCCGCTCAATGACTTACTTTTGTTTTTTTTTATATGTCCAAGTTTAATTATTTTTTTAAGTTTTATTGCTTTCGCATCGATACAGTTATCGACACGTATTTTTGTGAGATAAAAACTTAACGTGTTATTACAAAAGACTTTTTAAACACTATTTAACTTAGACACCTGTTTAAATGTGATGCTATCCCTTTCAAACAATATTTAAAAAAAAATATAGCATAATATTTAAATAAGGTGTCCAAGTTAAACTGTTTAAAAATCTTTTGTATTAATTTTGTTCTTAGTTCAAAATTAAACAGATAAATTAGTGCTATGGTTTTATATGTTAGTTTGTAGATATTTTGTTTAATATACACTCCATCACGTTTCTTCACTTAAAATTGAATATATTTCTGCAATGTAAGTGAAGAGCCACACCTGCCGAAATAGCGACTGTTACACTTTGCTCACTGAAATTTCGGTCGCTGTCGCTACTAAAGGTAGACTTCCGGTGTTGGCGACCGCGACGCGCAACCGCGACCTTGCGATCATGCGACCATGCAACCATGGTCGCGTGTCGCGAGGCAACCCCTAGCTTTCCGATGTCAGCGACCGCGACATCGCCAGTTGTACGGTTGACGAGCAGGGTGCAGGGTTTTAGCTAGGAAAAAAGTTATTCAGCAGCTATTGGAGGACGAAGAAGATGATGATTATTATCTATGACTCCAGAACAAACGATGAAGATCCGACTCAATTTTCACATCGCGTGAACAACAGGGTTGCTTTCAAATACTCATAAAACGACATTTATATGATAAAGAAGAAACGTTCAGAAAATATTGTAGGTTAGACACTAATTCTATCAACTTCCCGTCGATTCTATGTGCTTCTCGCCTGCGTCGCTTGACTGCACTGCCTCCAGCGCGACCGGGTCGCGTTCGCCACGCGACTCTCTGGACACGCCCATTGGTCGCGCGACGCGGTCGCGTGGTTTGTTTAGAGTTCCATATAAATTAATACTAAACAGTGAGTCGCGCGACCCGAACGCGGTCGCGGGTCGCGGTCGCGCGTTGCTGTCGCCAAGAACCGAATTGTACCTTAATACGACGCGACATGCTTTCGGCTGATGTATCAGAGGTTACTTCAAAAGCACTGCAAGTGTATTCATCCACTCAACGCTGTTTCGATGTAAGTGCGGCGATACACTAAGCGTATACTCACCCTAACATCGAGATGCGCCACGTGGTGGGTGTGCAGCCAGTGCAGGGCGGATAACAGCTGTTTCGCGTGTCTGGCGACCGTCTGTTGCGTGTAGAGGGCGGGCGCGGCGGCCGCCCAGTCAAGCAGCCCTCCGCCGCCCACGAGCTCGAGCACGAGCGTGTGCCCGCCCGCGCGCGGCACCTCGCTGAATAACGCCAGCGCGCGCACTATGGACCCGTGCGCCCACTGGGACAAGATGCGGTACTCGCGCACCGCGTCTGCGCCGCGACCGCCCATCACCTAAAATACGAATAAAAGCTCTTACGTATCTTTACGTTTAGCCCTACTTCTGGTTCAATAAAAAAAATACAACAATTTCTATGAAGATAGTCGTCAAATAAACTACCGTAACTGGGGCCCTACCGGCTAACTTTTCGAACTTCGGCGGGTCTGCCGTGCTTCAACTTAAAACAGATAAATCGGAGTAAGGAATTTTGTATTGTAGTATTTGCCGAAGTTATTTGGAAGTTAACGATGTTCGTGTGACATCATGAATTGGGGTTCGCCATTTTGGGCCGACTGGGGCTCAATTTATGTTTTGATTTGAAGTCCAGCAGACCTTCCGAAGTTCGATGCGTTAGCAGATACGGCCACTGGGATTTAACAGGAATTTTTAATTTTTCGAATTGATACAAAGAAAGAAATAAACCTGTTTCAAAGCCACACGTTGCCCAGTGCCGGTGTCGCGGGCCGCGAGCACGCGCGCGGTCCTGCCGCGGCCGATCTCCTCCTCGAGGCTGTAGCGGCGCGCGAACTGCTCGCGCTGCCAGCCGCCGCCGCCGCCGCACGCCGCCGCGCCCGATGCCGCGCCCGCCGCGCCGCTGCGCCCGCACACCAGCCGGAAACTGTACTGCCCCGCCGGCAACTCCTCTAGCGCTAGGGTGTTCGCCGCTGCCGGCGTTTCAGTAGCGCGACGCCATTCACCCTCCCCCACTCGACAGTATTCCAAATGCGCCGGCGTAGGCTCATCCCACTGAACGACCAGGCCGCCGCCGGGGTGCGCTCTCACCGCTGGGACGCCCGGAGTCCCCCCGGGCCCGACGGTTAATCTTGCTGATGTTTGCACACCGCCCAATTCATTGTTGATGAGACAGCAGTACACGCCTGCGTCCGAGGCGCGACACGCGTGTATGGTGAGCGTCGCGAGACCGTCTGGACTTAGCGAGATAGCGAATCTTCCACCGTGTCGTAACGCGCGAGTTTCAGGTGCGGTCTTGCGCCACGCGGCGGAAGCTCGCGCCGCGACAGCGCGGCAAGCGAGCGTGGCAGAAGCGCCCGGAGCGACGGTGACGTCGGTGGCGGGCTCGGTCAGCTCGGGCGGCCTCAGCTCCGTGACGACGCCGTCGGCGCCGGGCTCGCCCCCGGCCCCGCTACCGCCGCGGCGCAGCTTCAGTCCCCACGGCCGCTTCGACAGGCCCTGTCACGTTTCACACACGCTCACAACTCTGACTAGAACGCTCAAGCGGTGTGTATAGCAAGCGCTGCATGCATGCTCACCTAGTGCTCCTTCACCGATGTCCCATCCACTTTATTAATAATAATACTAAATAATTTATATCAATAAATAAAACTTAAAAGTCACAGGCGGTTATTCCGAATCACTAAGCACAACTAAGAAGTCTTGCGCATGAGTCGAATCGACCCGCTATCACAGTCTATATAAAAAATGCATCCCCGTGTTTATCATACCTACAACAAAAGAAAAGTAGACAAGCGTTAAAATAAGAAGAAACATGCAAAAGAAAAAGAACAGTGCTAAAATAGTGATTATAGGGAAGAGAAGAGTGAAGTGGACTAAAACAAAATAAAATTGTAGTGAACATGACACATCACACTAAGATACTGTTATAATGAAAGTTTGAATAGGTAAATGTAGACTGTGTCAATTTCATGCTAAAGCCACCCATGACGAAAAAGTAAGTATTGCTAAGTATAAGGAAAGCAAAGCATTAATCTATAAGTAAATAAAGGACTACCGTAACGAGTCTGGATATTTATTTAAGCAATTTCTGTCTTTACCTTAGATATGACTTTAATTAATTTGTGTTTTTCTATATTTTAAATAAAATTTAACAGTGTCAATAAAATTGGTGCAGGATAATTTGATGTACGGCAATCCAGACACTAACAGGTGTGTTGCGTTACGCCGCAACCCGGCTAAAATCGATTTCATAATAAATAGTCGTATTAATTTAATGTCCTTCAATCCTAAGCACTCTACCGACTTTGTTTCATACTCCTTCTTTGTCCATGCTGTCCGTTTATGGAACGCCCTTCCTGAGGGTATCAGAAAGGCTCAGACTCTGAGATCCTTTGGCAATCAAGTCAGAACTCATTTCCTTTCCTCTGCTCATAATATATAATATTTTATTATCTAATTCTCTTTTCTATCTGTACATAAGTACATAGTATATGCTAGAGAATAACCTCTAGCATATATTCATTATCTATATTTATCCTCTACCATGCACCCATTCCCCTTTCTCCTATTTATTTTTTCTCCTTCACCCAAGGTTGCCTGGAAGAGATTGCTATGTAGCAATAAGGCCGCCTATTGTATGTTTTCTTTTTGTCTTATTCTTCTCTGTGTATTATGTTTTGTCGTGTGCAATAAAGTCTTTATTATTATTATTTGTTATTTTGTTTTATAAATTCTCAGTTCAAAACTGGTCATACATTATTATTATTATTATTGTGCTTACAGTACTCGTGACTAGATTAATTGTACCTCAAATAGGTATACCTTTTGAAAAAAGCACTTGTTTTTGGCCGGGCGGTACCGTATACGCTGCGGCCACGCATGTTTTGTGTGAAATTATAATAAATGATAATATACAGGGTGGATTTTTGAAACGGTACATTAAGGGCAGGTACCTTAACCGTTATAGTTACAGGAAAACGTTCCAAGGAGACCATCCATAACTTTTTAAGATATTCTGAACTGCATTCACAGATTTTGGAAAAAAAAACACCGTTAGCTAAAAAAAAGGTAAAATACCAAAAAAAATTTTTATGCCAATCGATCCTATTTCGTGTGGGGATCAAAAGACTCTTTGAGATCATTTAAGGTATGAGTACTAGAAACGACAGAAATCGCCAAAAACTTTTCCCATACATTTTGTACTGAAAAACGATAAATCAACTCGAAATATTTTTTATTGCCAAACGATCCTATTTCTTACTGTGATCAAAATACTCTTAGACAATAACTGAATTTTAAGTACAGAAACTGTTTTTTTTAGATCTAATGTTGTAGAAGATTGTGCTTGCGTGTGAAGCCGGTGTTGCCACTTATTGTAGTTTCTGTACTCAAATTTCAGTTGGCCTTAAAGAGCATTTTGATCACAGTAATAAATAGGATCGTTTGGCAATAAAAAATATTTCGAGTAGATTTAGCGTTTTCACAAAATGTATGGGAAAAGTTTTTGGCGATTTCTGTCGTTTCTAGTACTCATACCTTAAATGATTCCATAGAGTCTTTTGATCCCCACACGAAATAGGATCGATAAGCATAAAAAAACTTTTTTGGTATTTTAGTATTTTTTTTTTGCTCACGGTAATTTTTTTCCAAAATCTGTGAATACACTTCAGAATATCTTAAAAAGTTATGGATGGTCTCCTAGGAACGTTTTCCTGTTACTATAACGGTTAAGGTACCTGCCCTTAATGTACCGTTTTAAAAATCGACCTGTATATACATTTAATTATGTTGTATATATATATATACACACATCAACTTTGTCTAGGGATATAGGTGTTATTTTCATACAAACGAGGTAACTTTGAAGCCTTGGTTTTCTGCCAGGGATGTACCGTGCTGTATCTGTCGTCTGTCTACATAATAAAACAAACATACTAATTTAATAAAACAATTATTGATGCCGTCCACCGCGCCGCGCCGTAGTGCCTGTAGTAGGTTAGATGTACTGACTGCATTTTACATTACACCGTCCTCGCTTCAAAGACAGCGGAATGAAAACGGCCCAATGAGAGACACGACGCGAGCCAAATCATGTTTAATTTGCTTACAAACCCCAACAAATACAAAAAGTCATATGCGCTGTGGAATACAACCTAATACCGATTATGCGGGCATTGTAATAATGGACCGTCGGCCCAGAAGCTCATGTTCAATCTATCACATATTCGTACCAGACCCCATTGGCAAGATAGCCATTAATTTGGTGTTATCAAATATTGTAGTCTGGGTTGTGAAGTAGGAAGCTTCTGGGAGATATGCCACCCTGAACATATGGCCTCCCATACAATGATCTCCGATCGCAAAAAATAATCGATCGCATATTGATATAAATTGTTAACAGGATGGTAGATGGCATCATTACATACATGTTAGACATCGGCTTGGTTAGTTTTTAGGAAGCATGCGCGCGGCCAGGGTAGAAACATAGAGCCTTTTTTCCAAAAAAATAATCGACTACATATTGGCATGTAATTACATTCAGGGGGTGGGGCAGGTCCCAAGCGAATATAAAACCATATTCTTGCGTCGCTTTCAGGAAGCGTCCAGGAGGTCAGGGCAGGTAAGTACATTTCACATATATGCTCTTGTGATCCTCGTTCCTTATTCGATCGATATGAAAACACAAAAAAATAGTTCAGGTAATGATGCCACCCAGGACCCTGTTCACCATTTACGTAAATAAGCAATCGATATTTTTTTAGCGATGGGTGTTCAGGTTCGGGTGTTCGGGACCATGTTCAGGGTGGCATATTTCCCAGAAGCTTCCTACTTCGCAACCCAGACAATGTTTTTTTTTTAACACCAAGCTAATGGCTATCTTGCCAATTTGGTCTCGTCCCAATATGCGATAGATCGAAAATGACCCTGGTTGGCCGACGGTCCATAAGGTATGTATGTTTTTACTAGTTGATGGTTGAGTTTGCGGCCTTTTGCGTTACAGAATATGTGAATAGGACCCCTGGAGCCATTTTTAAGCGATATTTGTTAGGAGTTAGGCTTCCAGAGTTCTTTGTTCGTAGCATAAGGCTAAGTTCACATGACCGCGCGGTGCCGCGCGGCACTGCCAACCCCGCGGTGCAAGATCATACTAAACTCAGTTTAGGTATAACACAGTTAAGTAAACTGTGTTATATCGTTTACATTACCGCGATGCCGCGCTACCACGCGGTACCCCCCGCGGCGCGCCATGCACCGCGCGCAAGATCTTGTGCCGCGCCACAGCCACGCGGTTCAAGATCTCCAAACCTGCATTGACCCGTTCAGTTGAGCCTCGCGGTTTTAGACGAACGGATCTAGTTAGTTAGAAAAATTAGTATCGAAGACGTAATTTCTATTGATCTGCTTATCGAAGAAGTCGAAAAAAGAAATGCCATTTGGAATCTTAACTCCAAGGACTAGGTTTCAAATAAATTTTTATAAAGGTCTTGGGAAGACCTATAGGAATGATTCTGAAAAAAAGAAAATCTTGGGAAGTTTAATCTACAAATTAGTTTTATTTCTTTGTTAAAATAATGAAACATAATAAAAATAAAATATTAAACATACTTTGTTAAAATAACTTTTTATAAATAAACAAATCCATAAACAAATTGCTTCAGCCACGTCCATTCTCAGTGATGTTGATGCCAGACTGCCGCGCGTGCACGCTATCATGTGAATGCTCCTATCGTGCGGCGACGCGTGGCACCGCGCGTGCATTTGAACTTAGCCTTAAGCTATGCGTTAGCAACTTACTATCGTGGAAATAAGCAGACTCCCTATTTTTTTTACACAGACGCTAACTAGCAAAAATATTTATGCCAAATATTCTATAAATATCCGTTTTTTCTTTAGTTTTCAATTAGGAAAAATGAATAACACAAAATGAACATTTGTTTGGTTTATATTTGGTAAACATTCTGAGCACACTACCAAAGAAAACATACGTGGCCGGTCTGCAGCGTATACGGTACCGCCCGGCCAAAAACAAGTGCTTTTTTCACAAGATATATTTGTGGTACAGTTTAACCTAGTCACGAGTACTGCTAGAACAATTAAAGAACATTTAATTGATACGACTATTTACTGTGAAATCGACTGTGGCCTGGTTGCGGCGCAACACACAACGGGGTTTGTATATTTTTTTGTAAAGGGTACATTGAGATGGTATAGATTCGGTAAATTATCCATCCATCAGTGACTTTTCTTAACAATAATATCCAGGGTGAGTAATGTTACAATGCTAGTACATACTACAATAAACATTTTGCATCTGTTTAGGCGCATTTAGTCCACTTCTCAGTTACCATGAAATATTTTTTTAGGATAACAGAGCGTTTTTATATGCTTCATTATTTTTATTAATTTTACATTTATGAAGTTGGTTTTCAAAGGTGAGCCTATGTCGCTTCAGTCTCCCGTGACCACGGTAACTACAAAAGTGCCCGTTTGAGCGACGTTTGTCGAGAAAAGCAAAAATCCAATAAAAAACCGTAAAAGTGTGTTAGAATTCAATGCCTCTATTAAGCGAAGCGCGAAAATCTTTAAAGTGAACTTTCTTTATAGCATATTACATAGCACCGTTGTAGCCTAAGAGCCCACGACGGCCAGACCTTCGTTATTTTATAAAAGTTTTTCTGAGGGTGCCTCTGACACAGGTAAGAACGATCAGCGAGTTTAGAATTTGCGTTGTGGTTACTTACGCAGGTAACAGGTGGTTAAGGTGTATAAAATTGTAGATCATATTCGTTAAAGTATATGGCTCAAATTTTCTATATTTTCTTCGTATTAACATTAGAAATTACGTCATCCGTTGCCGGACACTTAGTATAGTTGCAAGACCCTGCCAGACATCCCTAAACTTAAAAAAAATATTAAAATGTACTTTCGTTATAGTATAAAAGCTGAACTTTATATATATTAGTTGGGGATCTATAGAAAGATGTTACCTCCATAGCCAGACAGTTTTAATGGTTTCTACATCTTGCCAGACACGTTGAAAGTCTGCTGTAGGTGCGAGCGCGAGGTGAACAGTTGTTGCCTCGCGCTCGCACTTACAGTTACCTCCATAGCCGGACAGTTTTAATGGTTTCTACATCTTGCCAGATACGCTGAAAGTCTGCTGTAGGTGCGAGCGCGAGGTGAACAGTTTTTACCTTGCGCTCGCACTTACAGCAGACTTTCAATGTGTCTGGCAAGATATCGAAACCGTTAAAACTGTCCGGCTATGGAGGTAACATCTTTCTATAGATCCCCAAGTAACATATATAAAGTTCAGCTTTTATACTATTACGAAAGTACATTTTTATATATTTTTTTAAAGTTTAGGGGTGTCTGGCAGGGGCTTGCAACTACCTATATACTAAGGTCGGCAATGGATGACGTAATTTCTAATGTTAATACGAAGAAAATATAGAAAATTTGAGCCTTATAATTTAACGAATTTGATGTACTATTTTATACACCTTTACTACCTGTTACCTGCGTAAGTAACCACAACTCAAATTCTATACTCGCTTAAAGTTCTTGTCTGTGTTAGAGGCACCCTTAGAAAAACTTTTAGCTTTTATAAAATGACGAAGATCTGGCCGTCGTGGGCTCTTATCCTATTGTGCTTATCCATAAAAAGGGGGACAAGACTCAGCTGAAAAATACCGGCTGATTTGATTAGTAAGCCAGGTATATAAAGTATTTTCGAGAGTCCTTACAACACGACCGACACGGAAACTGGATGAATATCAACCTTAGGAACAGGCTGGGTTTATAAAAGGGTTTGGATCCATAGACCAGATCTTCACATTACGCAAAATAATACAAAAGTCGGCAGAGTATGGCAAATCACTTTTTCTCGCGTATGTGGATTATGAGAAAGCATTCGACTCCATCGAACACTGGGCTGTAATACAATCCCGAAGAAGATGCCACTTCGATGACCGTTACATACAGATCCTTAAAAGCCTTTACAAGTCGGCGACTATGAGAGTTCAGTTAAAAGAACACACAAATCTGATACCCCTAGCAAGAGGAGTCCGTCAAGGCGACGTGATATCTCCAAAATTATTTACGAACGCTATGGAGGATATTTTCAAGACGATGAACTGGATCGATTTAGGAGTAAACGTAGACGGAGCTACCCTAAATCATCTTAGATACGCCAATGGTATCGCCCTTATAGCTGAATCGAGGCCAGGGGTGCGATTGCGTTAGGTAATCGTATTCATTTGACAGTTCATATCGTATTCCATCGGCTGCAATTTATATGGGATGACATATTATGATACAATATGAACTGTCAAATGAATACGATTGACTTTACGCAATCACCTAGCTGATCTGCAACGCATGTTAACGGATTACACCACGCGTCACTCAACACAGGATTAAAAATGAACATGGATAAAACTAAGATCATGGCCACAGTCGATCAAACGCTGCAACCCATAACTCTATCAATAAGCAGCTGGAACAAGTCGAGGACTATATCTACCTCGGACAACGCATCAAGCTAGGTCACGACTAGATGAGAGCTGAAACAGATCGACGGATTCAGCTGGGTTGGGCAGCCTTTGGAAAGCTAAGAAAGATGTTTTCGAATCCAAGCTACCACAGTCACTTAAGACCAAAGTTTACGTCCAATGTGTTCTACCAGTTATGACATATGCTTGCGAAACCTGGCCTCTAACTGCAAATTTGGTAAGTAAACTCAATGTTGTCCAACGGCATATGAAGCGCGCTATGCTCGGTATATCGCTTCGAGACAGGGTCCGAAACGAAGTGATTCGGAAAAGGACCGAAGCGGCCAGCCCAAGCGGAGACCCGAAGCGATGACAGGTCACATCTGGGGACCTCGCACTAAAAGAAACGTAGGCGGACCACTACCCAGATGGTCTTACGACATATCAACAGTCGCAGGACCACTCTGGCCTAGTCTGGCCTAGACAAACAGAGAACAGGGCTGCTTGGAGGAAAATTGGAGAGACGTATGCTCAACGATGGGCGGATATGCGCTGAAGAAGAAGCAGAATAATTTTTGAATTTACTGCAAAACCAAGAAACAATATTGTCAGTCTGTTAAATCCTAACTTGTCTCTGGGAAAAGCTACGTCTGAGTACATAGATTAATAAGCGATCATCTGCCTGGCACCAAAGTTCGACAGGAGCCAGGCCGTCACAGTATAAAATTAAGACTGTGCCAGAGTATAATCAAAGCACGCCTCATTTTTTCTACCTGCATACTTGTGCTGTGATATTGCTTTATGTTCACTGGGAAACCTATAAGTCAAACAAACCGTAGAATTTTTATCTTTTGATGTTATCTTCATTTTGACACCTCCACGCGTTCCTGAAAACAGGAGTCTACGCGGACAGACAGACAGACAACCAAGTGATCATTCAATACTTTTGTTTCTCTTTTCAATGTAGGTACGGTACAGACTATATAACAAATACTACGTAGTCACAGTAATGAAATATACATAATTATTGCACATTCTACCATGTCTATCTGTCAGTGTGATATGACATAGAAGCTACTTTATAATGTCACATAGTTTTATGATGTGTATGTACCACCCCTGGAGTCACCATAATACGCAGTACCATAATACGTTAATATTTACCGTAAATTACTCAGGTAGTGTCTATTCGCTATAGATACAAGGTTGTCCTTTGGCCAATATCCATGTGTGTACACTTACATTGGCGTGCGGCGGCGAGGTGGGGCTCACAGCCGCGTTGGGTTTCTTTCTGTCGTCGGAGCGTATGGTAGTGGTGGGCAGGTTGATGGTATTCGCCTTCGCGTGCGGCCGCTGCGTGCGCCGCAACTCGGGCGCGAGCCGCGCGCCCAACGAAGGCGGCACGCTTTCCGTCTTACGCAGTCCGCACCAACCTTCACCCATACTACCGGGACGGGAATAGGTATTGTTAAAACAAAAGAAAAAATTAAAACGGGTGACCCAGCTTCTAAGCCCAATAAAAAAAGATTTCTTATTTTTTACTTCACGATTTGAGATTTTACTCATAAATGTTAAAAGCTTTGCATAATTATCCACTTTGAACTAGGAATACGAGTATATTATTAAAGACAGTATTTATCTCCCCTATTAACATCTTTGAAGCTTCAGAATGTTTAAACTCTTGTTTCTAGCAAGTTAAAACCCAAATATTGCGCGTGAGCAGCTCTTTAAACAATGGTGTTACTGTGCCTATAGCCTAATGGCGCGACATAACGACGAAAGCTGGCCCCCAACTAAAAATTCATAATAAATAAAACAAAATAAATATAAAAAGCATGCGGGACTACAAGCATTAAACCACAAGCGTTTTTTTATTCACATTTATTGGTTACTCATGTAACATATAAGTAGTTCGGCATTACAGTGATTGTTAGAAATTTATACTATGTACACACTTCGGATCGATAGGCAGATATATACATATGACAAATACAAAACTATTAAGCACAAATGCCAGGATAACATCATTTCGAACTTATATGCTTGAAACGTAGAATTCACCTCGTGTAGTAGACATTTAGAAGTACAATAAATAGATAAGACGTGACAATAAGTTATAGATTCAGCGATTGGATGTCACCATCGACCCTCGCAATGTTGTGCGGGCAAAATCATCGGGAGGGCCGCAATGAGTCACCACATAGAATACATACTAAAATAATTCGTTGAGATAATGTCAAGGGAAGTGTGAACTGTTAATTTAGTATTATTAAACGTCTTACGCGTTGTATTGTATATTAAAAGCAAATGACGAAGCTAAAATAGCAAAAACTAATCGTCATCGTCACCGCTTGTGACATCGTCGTCTTATATACTGAAATAACAAAATATATTAGCTTTCTGCAGAACACACGACCCGTTGTAGCCGGGCAGCGACAACGGAGCTCGAGTTCATTATCTAAGCATTATTCACTTGTAACATAATTTATAGTATTCATATCCTCGACAGCTAAGTCACTATTTATTGGAAGTTATCAAACAGTGACTTAAACTGACAATTACACACCCCCATTATATGTCATGTCAGGACGCAGGAGGTGTCACCGTCCATATACTATCGTGAGGATAACAATTGCCAAATTGAGCAGCAAAAATCTGTAATGCTATGTGAAAATATAATCAAGCTATCTTTGTTCTGTAGAATTATTGTCAACAGATATATCAAATGTATAAAAACCAACCTTGATGATCTGATATCATTTAGCAGCTTTGTTCAATCAAACAGTGCCCAAACGACAATCGCCATCCCCACAGCACGCGTGCATGTAACGCGCTCCACTAAAGATATCGCGTCATCGTTTTTAACAACCCTCCCATCATGGCATAATACAGCAAACTATAAAAGATACGTTAATATTTACCGTTACATGTATCTTACACACTATGAACATCAAAAGCAGAGTTGTAAAAGCATTAAATGTTACGTTAACATATTAATGTTGGCTATTCCCTATTCTTACGATTAAATTCCTGGGTAAAAACGTAACCGATATGGTCTAAACATGTAGTTATAAAATATGCGCCATATGAGGAAACGAATGTGATTAAATTTGGCCCCTATACCTAAACTAAGTTAATACTTCCGTGACGGGAATGAACGTCGAGCATGAACAAATCAAAAGGTATCGGGGTTCCTGAGTGAACGACGTAAAATTATATCCATTCCAAGCAATAAGCAACAGAGGTGTGGTTTGTGCTTATACCTATTACAATTTATATGAATAAATATTTCAGCGATATATTGATCATTTTATGAATGACATTTGATCGCATTTACAAACACAGGTAAATTTCACTCATTCCAAAACTAATATACAGGATTATTATGTAGTTTTGTATTAACGTCTTTTGTCAGAGCTTAAACACACAGGATGCGTTCTGGTCATCAAATCTGATCGCAAATAACTGCAATCTACAATGTGTTAATGAATTAACGCAAAATGAGAAAACCGTTTCTTCGGACCATCAAACTGGACAACTTTTACTATGGGACCAACTCTGAAATCGCGAAAAAAAAATCAGCTGCTTCATACATTTTTATATTTTCGTTATTAACTTTTGTATGTAACAGCTGATTTTGTTCGCGATTTCAGAGTTGGTCCCATCGTAAAAGTTGTTCAGTTTGATGGTCAGAAGAAACGGTTTTCTCATTTTGCGATAATTCATTAACACGTTGTATAATATACGATGTTATGAGTTAAGTGTTTATAAAATAAAAATATAAAAATAAAAATCATTTATTTCAGGCTTGATACCCATACATTTGAATAGAAATATTTAAACAATAATAAATTAACCAAAAATAAAAATTATATCAAAAATAATTAAATTGAAGGCATTTAAAAAAATATATAAATTTTTTCATTCATTATTTCTATATTAAAATAAGCTAAAAACTAAAATTCATTTGGTACAGTCAAATCAAATTAAAAGTAAGTCAAATTAAAATAAAATAAAATAAAAATTGAAATTAAAAATTAAAATTAAAATTAAAAATAAATATAATTAAAAATAATTTATTATTTATTATTATTTCACGTGATTTGCACTTTGTTTCTAAAACACGACTAGCTGTCCAGTGACGCAAGATAGGAAGAATAAACACGTAAAGGTCACATCGCATATATAACAGCGATCTGCGATCGGATCGGTTGACCGGAACGCATCCCGTGTGTTTGAGCTCTTAATAAAATTGTGAAGAGTCACTATATTGATAGATTCAATGTTAATAAGTAAAGAAATACTGTATAATGTGTACAAGCTGGAGTGATTACGTACCCTAAAACTAACAGAGAATATGTGATGTGTATTAGCATCTTATCTACTATTATTATACCATCTCACCCGATATACTTACGCATCGTCATCAATCCATTATTTCCCAGTCTTCTTCGATTCCTACTTAAATCTAAGCGGTAAAAAAATGAGCATTTTATGCAACTTTAGAAAATTAAATATATTAATTTTAAGAATAAATAATTGCATAAAAATAAATTCATCGTAAGATTGAGACGATATTAAATTAAGAAGCCTGTAATGAACATATTTGAAATCATAACATTAATTAATAATAAATGCTTGTCCCTCTTGGTTATCGCTAGGTGAGTCTGATCACAGGCTCAACCGTGTTTCATGCTGCACTTGTGTTGCGATATGATACGTTATGTCCGAAGTCGTAATATAAACACGTGTGCAACTGGTACGGTCTTTTGCATACTCTCTTACATGATTGCTTTGTTTCATGCCAATATTTATTATATAAAAATAAATTTAATAAGAATACATAATGTACATCAATTTATACATCATGACATTGGTCAGTTGTCATTTTCTACATTTACTGGCAGTATTGTAAATTATTGCGACGACCTTTATATTTATTTCAACACAATCACTGATTATTAAATGGATAATATACAATAAATCAACGAAACAACTGTATCTACGAATAGATACTTATCAATTGTTATGATTTAAAAGTACACATCAAAATTTTTAATACGTTAACACTAAACTTCAAAATCAATACATCTAAATATCAATTCCAGTGTAGTAATTAGCCTAACATGGACAATTATTATGTAATACTAACTATTCAAAATGGCACGCGATCTTACAATTGACCAGCCACCTGTTCGAGCGAGCGTGCACGTTTTTACAATCATTACAATCTTCAATCAAGAATATCTTAGCTCAGTGGCGAAGGGTCCATACAAGCCGATTCCCATCGGCTTACCTTTTGGAAATCCCACTTCACTGATTCTCTATCTAGATCACAACATTTTGCATCATTATTGTAGAGCGGCTTACCTTCGCCATAATTTCACCCCTTGCCACTGCTAGCTAGATAACGTTTCATGAACTAAAACTACTGAGCTATACCGCACGCAAATATGGCGCCGACTAAAAAAACTAAAAGCGATTCGAAAATTGGGAATTCGGATCCCCACATTAATATTTTGATCTGGGTAATATAAACCACTATTCATTCCAAATTCAACTTTTAATAGTAAAGGTATGATTCCGATCTCCGTAGCAAGCAAGCTGCCGCAGCACTGCGCTCCTAATTGAACCGTAATGTTATGACTAAAAGGCTCAATTTGAAGTGAGCGAAAAAGTGACGCGACCGCACAGCCATGCGGTCGCCACACTTCTCCGCTCACTTCAAATTGAGCCGCCTTTCAATAACATTACGATTCAATTTGGAGCGCAGTGCAGCGGCAGCACTGCTGCTTGCTGCCGAATTCGGAATCATTCTTTAAGAAACAAAGAAGTAAATACTTTGCACAAAATAAGCTCCCAGTTTGAACGTGGGGCGTTATCTCGAAACTCTGACCAGATATCTAGGGTATTCTTGATCAAAGATTGCAAAATACAGTTATAATCAAACCGCATGATGGTGTTTTAACACAAATAAAACTATACGCTACCGGTTGCAAGCACGATCGATTATTTGGCTAAAATTCAAAAGTTAGAGTCAACAGCACTAGTTTGTTGCGTTACGTGACAGTGAAAGTGTTTTGACGCTCTCGTCGTGCCTGCTATCACTAAAATCGTCGAGGTCGACAATCACCACTCGATACTAAAATGTTATACAAATGCGCTGCTAATTTTCACATAATTCTATCGACCCTGACAATTTTATATATAGACAAAATACTTAATATTTCTTATATTTTATATATTTCTCACAGTTAGTCGACACGTTAAAGAATTACTAATTTACTAGTTATTATTATTCATAATATTGAGTTTACCGTCGCATACAATGGGTTATTAATACAGTTAGTAAATAAAGCCCGCAGTGCACGGAGGAACACAGCTGTCATGTTGATTTTCAGAACGGCGGTGATATTCAGTATGATTTGATTATTTTACATAATATTAATTTTAAATGTTGTATAATTCTTATTGTCAGGAAACCCGCTATCCAAATGAAAATTAAACGTTTTTCTTAGTTTCAAGATGATTCAAACTTTGCAAAACTAAATTGTTTATTTTAAATTTGAAAGGTTGGAGTCCCTTGGTGGCCTGGCTACGCGAACCGTCTCGCGCGACACGCGAATTGTCTCTATATTGCGCGCTCGATACGTTTATCGCACAGTGGTCAATGCGTAATCCCGGCATCACACAAAATGTATTACGAAATCACGTCGCCGCTCCACCTGGCCAGACCGTAAGAAGCAGGAAAACTGGTAGCTATGAAAGATGTGTTGGTTGTGCACCGCGGGTTATAGATAGAAACAGTTAGCCAGTACATGCGGTTACGGTGAGCGCGAGTAGCAGCGACGCCCGGGCCGGCCGCAGCGGGCCCCGGGCGGCACGGGCCGTAAGAGGCATCACTTACAGATTTGTTCCCGTCCGAAAATCACAAGCGCCATACTTAATCTGACTAGTTATTTATCTATGCAACGAGCCACGAATCAAGCGCTGCGTTAGCATAATTCATGAATCGACTTCAATAAAATTATTAACACTAATTTAGTAACTATTGTATGTCGTTAAGGGTTGAACCCCAGTTGTCAGCACGAATAGATAGAATTTATTCACGCTCTAACCTATTTTATCACTGAGGAATGTTATTTGCTAGAGCGAGAAAGATAGCGTGCATGCTATCGCGCACGGCAGTATCGGCGATGCGGTCGGAAACACGATATTTTTTTCGCTGTAGCCAAAGACGATCTTCAGAGATAGAAGAGGACAGAGCATGAAAAAATGCTATTCGGAGCTGGCAAGTGGGGTTCAATCCTAAATGTCTTACCGATAATATCGATACGATGTCAAGTAATAAACACAAAAAAAACTCAAACCCGATACAAAGATTTTTCGACTACAGTGATAGCGGGGTAGCTAGACCGCGTTGACAATATAGTTGATACATAATCATTTGCCTGCATTTGCGCAGAGACAAAAGAGTTCCCTCAGTGTATGCAAAGATAATATTATACCATTACGTTCATTTCTGTCCTCAAACACACGCTAGTTTTAAGGACGTGGATTTCTAATCAAGATCTCCAATACCCTATAGAAAGTTAGGGTTCCAAATTAATATTTTCAATTTTTATTGTTTTAAATCAATAAAATTAATTCGTAGCATATTAAAGATAAAATCAATACGTTATTGATAAGGAATATCAAACTGCAGTTTTAAGAACTAGGTACTTATTTACTGCAGAAGATTAGGACCGTATCTAAGAAACCAATTGTGCAGCTTAAAAGCAGCTTAGCTGGGTATAAGAATCATAACCACTATAAAAATAAAAAAAATATCGAAGGTTCAGACAATAAGGCGTGGCGTCTTTTCTAAAGAAAGAGTGATCTGCTTCTATTCATTAGTAAAGTATTATTATAAAAATTACTAGGCGGCAACAAAGTAAAGCGTCGCATAGACTCTCTTATAGACAGATTTGTGCGATGGTTTAGTTAGAGAAGTTGGTTACGGCCCGTGCGCCCATAAAGCGGCGTTACTTACGAAGAGTGTCCGTGCAGTTCGCGCAGGTACGCCCCCGGGTTCTCGAGCGCTTCGCCGAACATGCGCTGCGACTGCAGAATGCTGGCCAGCATCGAGACCCACTCTTCCTTGCGTCGAGTGTCCGCCGCTTTGCACAGGAACGATTGCCGCGGCTTGTTGGGGTCTACGGAGTGGATTATGAAGGCGTCTTTGCCATCCACCAACTCGTACTCCATTTTATTCATCTGAAATGTGGTTGGTTATTATTCCTATTATCTACACCCATGATTTAAATCCTTTATTAACATTTCTGAAACAGTTAGCTTATTACCAACATTAAAACATTTACGGTGTTACTACAAAAGTTTTTAAACACCTGTTTAACTTAGGCACTGTCTAAATATGACGCTGTCTCTTTCAAAAAATATTGTCAAAGAAGTGAGAGCATCAGATTTAAACAGGCTTTAAACAATCGCGAAAAAAAAATTAACAAAATATTTAAATGTATGAAACAGCAGATTTTTGTTGGTTCCTTAGTAAAAGTTGTTTAGTTTGATGGTCCCTATCTACCATATTCGGCTTTATAAGGCTATTACCAAACAGCCTGTATTATTATGGTATTTAATTAACATTTACCTGCACGTGCGCCTTGTAGTTGTAAGTGGGGCTAGTGAATTGAGTCTTCTTGCCGACAGCGTCGCTGAATATGACGCACTGCTCGAACAGGAACACGTGCAGCTCCTTAGCCCTGTCGTTGCTGCTGGTCGTCTCCGACACCACGAGGGTTTCTTGGAGAAGCAACTTGCCCTGAGCTGTGATGTTGCCCTGGAATCAACACTCTGATTGTATCAAATGGTGACATGTGATTTGTGATCGTACGCATCGCATCCACAACGGAGGGCCTAGACTAAATGACAGCTTTAACGCTTGTAGATTAAAAAGAAAATGTATGAATCGCATCATAAGTAATCAAAATATCACGTACGAGGTCTTACGAAATCTTCCTTTTGCTTTACGCTGTCATGCTGTAGATTTAGAAAAATTTTGGGACGCTTGTCACTTGTCTAAGCCCTCGTACGCACTGTCCGGTTAGCCGCGTTGCGGCTGTCCGTCCGGCTGGCAGCAGGATGCGGTTGCAGTTGCGGTTAGCCGGGCAGCGGCTAGCCGCAACCGCAACCGGAAAGTGCAGATAGGATAACGTTGCGGTTTCAGCGTAGGTATATGTGCGCATTCACTGGCGAGCAACCGCAAACTAGCAAACCGCAGTGCATCCGCATAGTGCGTACAGCGACCGTCCGTATAGCCGTCAGTCGGGCCGCAGCGCTGCGAGCGACCGGTGCGGTTGGGCGGCAGGCGTATCACAGTGCGAATAGAAACTATTTTTTCGTACATATTTTTGGTTGCGGTACACCGGACGGACAGCCGCAACGCGGCTAGCCGGACAGTGCGTATGAGCGCTAACCCTCAGTAATTGCGCTTATCAGAACGCATTTCACTTTCTCTCTCTTTCTCTCTCTCTCTTGGCAGTCCCACTCACTGCAGTGGTGGGACGTTTTCACCATGTAATGCTTTCATAACTAATGTTCGCTGAAGCCGCTGGCCTAGTGCCACAGACAACGACTGTACCGCATTTGAAATCGACAGGTCTGGTAGTATACTGCCCGGCATATATATTGGCAAGAGAATGAAAGAGACAAAGGATGCGCAGTAGCCATAAACTTAATGTTTATGGCTACTGCGCATCTTTTGTCCCTTTCTTTCTCTTGCCAATATATATGCTGGCATCTGTACGACAAGTGAAACTGAATTGGATTGACTACTTTTTGGAACGTAGTAGTTTTGATTAGCCCTTTCGTACGGTACGTTATATGATAATATGAGGTGATATTTACATAAAAATATTATAAGTAGCATTGATGTTTAGGTAACGAGATTGTCCTATGCGGTCAGGTTTAGGGCTAGGTTGTATGTGGGGTATTGAACAACGGGGTTTTAGACGAAAAGCTTACAGTATAGTAAGAGTCAAGCACAGTATAGGCTAGATGGCGTTAGCGGCGACCCGACCACTATCAATGGGGTTGGCAACGCAAAGCTAATTGTAGATGTCGCTGCGTACGCTTGTTCCTAAGACAGTAGACGTTCAGAACAAAATGTATGGGAAAATTGGTATTTATTTTGTGGTGTTTTTTTTTTCGATTAATGAATTTATCAATTTTTTCTATATCCAGATTTTTCGGAAATTTGTAAATGCCAACATTTTTAAAGCCTATTACACAGAATTTAATAATTTAAAAGCTAAAAACACAATTTTTTAAAGTAAAATTCTTTTGTTTTCAAAGCTCTCGTGGAACAAAGCGTACGCAGCGCCATTTTGACAGTTGCCTTCCCCATCGTTTTTAAGAATGACATTTGACAATTTTATTTATTGTTGAACCAAATAAACGATTTTAGAACAGTCGCTTGTGGCGCCATTAGTTCTTTAGTTTGCAACACCATTGGTTTGCATATATCAATCACATATCCAAAGATAAATAATCGCATTTTATACAACGTGCGACATAACACCACAGATGTTTCACCCGATATTGTAAGTTCACTCAGTTTCAATTACGAATAAAGAATCAGAAGAGTAGATAGGAACATAGATTTAAAAGTGTTATAAAGATAATAATATACAGGCTATCTTTATATTAGCACAAAGACAAAGGTTATGAATTCCAAGTATGACTCCGCCAACACACATCTAGAAATGAAATCGCGTTAGCTTTCGCTTTTGCTAAAGAATAACTGTTTACAGCAGAATAATAATAATAATAAATATCAGACAACACAAACATTGCACTGATTCCAAAGTAAATAGGTCAAGCACGTGTCAGAGACAACGGTGGAACTAGTAACACCCAGACCTGAGCCAATATAGAAAAGTTAGTTTTTTAAATTGACCCAGCTGGGGATCGAACCCGGTTTCTTAGATATGGTGACAGCTTGAAAACTGGTGTACAAACCACTCGACCACGGAGGTCATCAAATAGCAGATAGAAAATGGTTGTTATACAAAAGTCACAATTTCAAACATAAATAGTTCGCGTTTTAATTTTGCATTATTTTCAGAATCAGTCACTTAATTAATTATGCAATAGCTCTTATTAATACGATAATAATGCTGTGCGACTCCGTGGTACGTGCGGCGACACTCGTCGCGTACGTGTAATATCGCTTCGCTGTACCGCACACGGCGAGCTGCCACTTCACAATTCACATCATCAAAATTAATTTCTAAATCGCATCCGCTCCGATGCAACAGCAATCAAATTAAGTAGCACAATTCGCATCCAGCAATATCATTTACAAGATTAAAATTAAAGTACGCATTGGGCAAATTAAGTCTTTAATGGTGATGTAAAATTCGTGGGATTGCTAACAGGATTGAACTGTCCAGAGCTATACCACCAAATAGAGAGGACAGAAGTCATGCTTAGCACCTACTACGCACGCAACGCACGCACACATAGTATACTAAGAGCTGGCCCCGGAAATAGGTATAACATATACGGAAATAGGTATAACCATACTATCATTATTAACAGATCCGGGAACCTGGCAGATTTTCAGTAGTTGGGAAATAAAGGGGCTGAAAACTTATTAAAAGTACTAGCGGCCGCCCGCGACTTCGACTGCGTGGAAAGTTTTTTAGCTATCCCTCGAGAACAATACTTTTTTTCGGGATGAATGGTACCCTATGTCCTTCTCTGTACCCCTGACAACGTGTATGCAAAATTTCATAACGATCGGTTCAGTAGTTGAGACGTGAAGGCGTAACAAACAAACAAACGGACTTTCGCATCCTTATCCTTATGCGAAAGTCCGTTTGTTTGTTTGTTACGCCTTTACGTCTCAACTACTGAACGGATCATCATTTTGCATACACGTTGTCAGGGGTACAGAGAAGGACATAGGGTACCTTTCATCCCGAAAAAAAGTATTGTTCCCGAGGGATAGCAAAAAACCTTTCCACGCAGACGAAGTCGCGGGCGGCCGCTAGTTTATAATATTAGTAAGGATACAATTTACAGAGCTCTGTATTTGGTGTGGTATAATAGCAAGCCAAACATGTATTTAAATCGAATATAACATTTCCAGGCGTTTTGGCTGGTAGAAAAGAGTGCCAGGCGGCATCAAACTTACCACTTTTTCGCGCACCTTTGATGCCGCCTGGCATTACTTTTCTACCAACCAAAGCAAAATTATACCACACCAAATCCACAGCTCTGTAAATGGTATACCTTCAATCAGTTTTCAGCCCCTTTATTTCCCGACCACCATATTCGGCATTGCGGGTTGTTTTGTGACACCCTGCATATCGAGTGATATAGCGTTTTATCGACACTCAACTGTCAAAATCCAGTCAATTAAACGTAATAAATTGCTATATCACAATCGCGTTTCAATGGTCATGCTCAATTTGACGGCTACAGCACTTGGTTTTGGATAGTGTGCCTTACCGTGAATCCTTGCAGCCGGCCGACGTCCATCATCATGTTGGCATTCTTCGGGATGATGTCGGTGTAGTGCACCGCCTCCCGCAGCGCGGCGATCACCTCCGGGGGCGCGTTCACCAGTTCCGAGTACGAGAGGATTTTCTTCACCAGCAAATGGTACTTTTGGATCCGTTGAATCGGCTTTATTAGCAAATCGCCGAGCTGAAATATAATAAGCTTTGTTATGAGACGAGTCGACCGCAACCAAACTATTTTAAATATTGATTAAATTTTTAATGATAAAATTTGCTGGCATGCGAACATTTGAAAGCATTAAACATTCATATATATAAACTTTAAAATGAGTTGGTGTGATAAGTGGTATGTTGGGTAAATAAAAATAATCCCCTGAAACTAAACATAAGTTGATGTGTGTGTTGCGGTGTCGTGGGTAAATAAAGCAAAGGGACCTGACAAAGGACATGGCATGACAAAGCGCCACATCAAATAACCACAACAATTACATCTATTTATTATTGTTATTTACATTGGTGACAATGGGAAAAAAATATTTTTTGGATCTTTAAAAATAAATAAACATTTTTGTAAATGGATGTAAATTGTAAATGCTGTTCTAGCGGGCGATGAGGCCATTGTCAGAATTCATCAGATATCATGCAAGCCGATATTTTGTCGTCCAAGAGCGTGTGAAAGTTATCATAGAGTCACTCAAGATTCCCTGTACGGAATTTCACAATGAAATGTTTCTGTCCGGTTTATTACTCCAATGAGTCCAGTGCCCTTTACGACAATGTTTTTGGGATGCGACGACAACATTTATTTCTTTATTTACGAGCGATCGAGCTCGGAGCGCGAGGACACACTCCGACTTCGACCGTATATTATTAATTAACCAAGCATAGCTGGTACATACATAATAGTGGTTTGAGCCAATCAAAATTTAGTTTTAAACTTCGCAACTAATTTTGCCTCTTGACCTATTCGATTGAGTTTGGTGTCGAATAGGACGAGTGGTTGTAGAAGTACCAGCGTTGCCTTAGCGACTTTGAAATAGTGAACGTTAATTATACCTGGCTAAGGCTATAGCGTGCGCCAGGGAGGTAAGTTCGTTGCCTAAGGCGGACCTAGAACCCCATCAATACATTCAGTTTGTAAAAAAAATACGAACCATGTTGACACTACAAACTAACGGTTAATTAGTGCAATGGCATATAAGCAGTTCTTTATCTAATTATGGTATGTATTAGCATCGACCTACGGTGTTCTCTGGGTCTAATTAGTGGGGAGACATAAAATGGTGATATTCAAAATGGAAAGAAATCTTTGGGGTATATTAACGGCGGCTATAAAATGTCAATGCGAAAGCTTTCGCAAACATAATGATGAGTGTTTTTTTGGCTTTATTATAATATCATGCAACTTAGTCAACTGTCTTTTTCTGTTCATATTTCCAGCGCTTTCGAGGCATAGCTTAGCGTATTAATGCTTATAGTTGCGTAAGCTTATTCAGCATTAATTATTTAAAGTTCTGGTGCTGGTGCTGATATAATATGCGGTCGGAATAGTGACTGGTAGATAATGCGGCAGGGACTGACCTGTAGCTTTTGTCCGAGTTTATGTCGCAGCTCTTGGAAGTAGTGGTCGTGCTCGGAGACGATGTACTCGGAGACGGGCTTGTTGCGGCAGTACGCCTCGTACAGAAACATCCTCTTCTCCAGGAAGCGGTGGAACAGCGGCCCCAGCAGCTCGGGCGCCTCCACGCACTCGTACAGGTCGCGCACGAACTTGCTGCACACAACCGTACTCATGGTATACCGGCGTTCTTATAATACGCCAGCATATCATATTTTTGTAACCACAGAAATCATAATGAAACAGAAAAAAAACAACTAAAACTTATACAGGATGTTTGGTAATACTCCTATAAAGCCGAATATGGTAGATAGGATACCATGCATACAACCCTGGAATATTATTATAAACTCTAAAAACTACCAAATTGCTGAGAAATTAAGTTTATTTTATTTGTATGAAAAAATGCGAAGCGATAACCATAGACGCAGATAGACTAATGTTTTCTAAAATCAATCCCATTCAGGGTGTAGACGCGCATCACGTTCCATTTTTAATTTTTCAATACAAATGATCAAAACCATATTACGGCGCGAGCCGTAGTGTGGGCGAACTTTAAAAATTCCTATTAAAATTTTAAATAGATATAAGTATATACAAAACACGCAATACATTAGACAAATACCTCATTATTCCTAAAAAAAATTGACATTAGAATCTGTAAATACCAGAAAAAAACATGTGAAAGTGTACCGATTGGAGCATTTTTTAAATATTTTATTTCTCTGTGATTAAAATCATTTTTTTAAATTTTCTCTCTATAGGGCACTCTTTGACAATACAAACAATAAGTGAAAAAATAAATATGAGTCGTATTCCTATTTGTTACAGCTGAAACGTTTGTAAAAATACTTCTGACAAGCAAATTTGAAATTCCACTTGATTGATTGCCTTCGTTTTAAAATACCTGATATATTATTATATTTTTCTCTCTATACGGCACTAATTTAAGAATTTTGCTTCCTAAAACTAAAGTTTACATCAATAGTAATGCTTTCATTCTTTAGATAACTTCTTTGGAAAAACGCTAATTTCTTTGAAATGTGAATATACAGCCTTAATGGGTAAAAGCAAAACACAATTTCAGTCTAGGATTGGCACTATACAGTTTTTTATGAAAAGAAACAAACATGTATATCAGTCAAGTGGTGGTTTTTCAGTCTTTATAATGATTTGCCGGGCTTATATTCCTATCTAACCATATTAGGCTTTATATGGGTATTACCAAACATCCTGTACTTAAAACACAATACACTTAGTTACAAATAAAAAATGCTTAGTCGCATAGCCGTCGCATAGCGTTACGCAACACACAAAGGTAAACAATGATAAATTACAGAGCAGATAATGTTTTCAAGGCAAGCCCCGCAGGAAATGTGTCTGTCACAAGATCGCGTTCGCCCATTGTGATTGATTTAAACAATCTTCCCAGAGCCTGCATTTTCTCAAAACTACACATGTTGTTATTTAATGTTACCATTTATCATTATAAAGCATAGAATAAAATAATTTAAAAAGATTCGCTTCAGCGGCATTATCATCTAACGTCGCGCAGCTTATAAATAGGCATGTAGGGTGGGCACCCTTAAAATAAATAAAAGAAAAATAAGCGGCGCGGTGCGGTGAGCGGACGTCGTGACCCTGACAGACAGTTTTACAGTCACACATTAATATTGTCTCTTTTACTTTTATCAACCAAATAAAAATATTTACATCGGTATGAGCACTTTTCAACGTATTGAGGTAGGGCCCAGACTCAGTTTTCGGTGTGCAGCTGCCGCCAGAAGTGAAGCGAAATTATTGCAATATATTCTCACGTTTATTAAACGTGTCTTATAATGAATATTAAAACTGCCCTCTTTTTATTATATTTGTACGTCTTAAGTCCCATACAGTAGTATTATTTTATTTGGGGACACAATAATAATAGCTTTCCCAAGCTAAACTTTGTTTAAGGCGATGCATTGTGCGGTTGAATTGAAGAAAATAGTCTATCTTATCTTAATATTCTGTATCAAGTCATAAAAATCTTTAAATTATTCTCTTTAGTCACAACATCCTAGTTTTTTAAGAATCGTTTACAAAATATCAAAACTAGTTCTAAGCGATACTCAACTTGGTGACGTCTCTCGTGTCAACGCCGAAGTTATATGTGGACTTTATTAATAATAGTGAAGTGTAGTACTAATGTATAGTACAAGGTGTACTTACTCGCGATGCCATTCGTAGATGGCCTCAATGTTGCCGAATATCATGCGGTGGCGGCGGTCGCGCAGCCCTTCTGGGATCGGCGGATCGGGATTCGGGTCCTGACACAAATAACACAGTAGCATCAAAAATATGCTTAAAACATCTTGGTGGACAATAGGTTTAGTATCTCAGTAGAGATTTTTTTAAACATTAAAAATAATGATGAGTATAAACTCATATGAATAAACACTCATAATAGATTGTTAAAAAATGATGAAATAAATGAATGATGAATAATACAAATAAAAAGGAATTTGTGAACTTTGAAACTTTAGCTGCTCTTATAAAAAAAGACGTATGATTATAATTAGTAATTACTAATAATAATCATATGTAATTACATGAGAACATAATATTTTTCCTATTTTCAATGAAACTGGAAAAGCTTCATAAAAGTATAATTTAAGTACCTACTTAAATTTTTGTACACAATATTTTTACTAGCTCTCCGATCCTCGTTGATTGATTTATTCGGATTGAAAAGTATGCAGCTGATAGAGATAGCTATCGCCATAAAATATTTTCAGCCACTTTCATAAAATTCATTTCAGCAGTAAAATATTTTTCCTTTTTATACACATTATATTCCGCTGGAGTCGTACAATGTTTTTTTAGGCAAAATCAGACCCGAGACTCCTTTAGCGTACTAACGTATTAATAATAAAAAATGCTCTTTTATATCGAATGGAAAAACCTCCGAACATAATCAGTATAGTTTTAAGAGATTTTCTTTCATTGGTGATTCTAATTACCTGGAAATGGCGTATGTATCCCTCGCAGACGAGGCGAAGATCGCTAACGTAAACATCCTCAGTGTTGACGAGTTCTCGAAGCACGTACTCGCGCTTCTTGAGGATGGCCTCGACGGACTCGGCGGCGGGCGGCGGCGGCGGCGTGCCGGGCTCCTCGGACGCCGCGCCCGCGCCGTGCAGCTCCTGGTGGTTGTGCAAGTGCTGCCAAACATAACATGCTGCTCTTCAAACATGTCATTTGAGGGTAAACCTAAATTGGGCTGCTCTGCGGCATAAATGCGTGCCAGGCGAGTCAATACAGCTTACCCCATAACCGACAATACACTTATGATATGACTGATAATATACTTCAACGCAAAACGTACACACTTATGCTTCACTACGAGTGATTTAGGCTGAATTTCGTCAAAAATTTAACAGCTTATTAAGTTTTAACCGACCGCTTTTGACGTTTTGGTATAGAGAAAATGTGGAAAACAGTTTGATAAAAAAGTTTCGGCTGTTTGTTGGTGAAATTCAGCCTTAATTATGCCATTAGCTGTAAGCAAGTATTTTAATCCTGCATCACTCTCAAGCTAGCAACGCTAAAATTATATTACATAGATATTATATCGTTGTCTTATCACAGAACCGGGCTTGGTAAATCATAAATGATCACAATCAAATTTAGTTTGACATTTCATGACATTGCAACATATCGTTAATGCTTAGTGTTCGTTTGTTATTACTTTTTTAAATGGGCCCACCAATATAAAGGGACTATAATATACCTACGTATAACGCATGAGATTTTTTTAAACATTCAACAAAAACATGTCAGTAATTCCACGCGAGCTACGGACGGCAAGAAACATTCGACAGAAACAAAGTTTTGTATATATGTTTTTGTTCAAAGTTTTCGAAAAATTTGGCTGAAAACCCGGCTTCACATTATTAACATAATCAGGACAAAGTATTTAATATATTTGCATATGAGCAAAGATTTTCGGGAGCAATAATGTAGGTATATAAATAAATCATTTAATATCAATCATTTCCCCAGTGAATCATTGCATATCACATGTTTTGGGGTTACGTCATTTATAACCATCAGCTTATTTATACGCAACGAACATTTATTTATCGGGGCCGTTTACTCACATGCTCTGAAGGACTGTCTTACTTCATTTCGGAAGATGCCATCAAAGAATAACAACTAACGTAACACTACCAATTACATATTTTCCTGCGAAATTTCTTTCAGCTCATAATATCCACGCATTCGGTTAAAACAGTAGAAGAAAGTATAGCGTCAAAGTGAACTACGCCTTTGATTATTCAATAAATATTCAACCACAACAAATAGTGGTAGGGACAAGCATATTTAAACTTGCATTGCAGAAGAATAATATAGATAGGGAATCAGGCATGACATGAGGTTTGCCGCTTTCATATGGCGAAATATTTTGCCTGAGTAATGTATACTATTGTGAACTAGTGCTTATATATTAACTGCTTCTATTTTGTGATAGAAACCAGACCGAAGGCATAAGCGGCTACAAAACAAAGTGCTAAAAATCATGCAAAGTGAAAAGTGACGATGGTCGGCTGCGACAGCGGCGTTATCGAGTGCTGCTCTAGTTTTGGTTCGATGTTGCCGAAACCTGAGTAAAGAGTTCTTGAACTTTTGACTCGGCACGGGACGTCGCGCACTACTTTAGCACATTATTATGTGACGCACGATTTCAATCAAAGTTATAGTGTATACTCATTTACAAAAACCGGCCAAGTGCGTGTCGGGCCACGCGCAGTAGGGTTCCGTAGGTACATTATACCATACCATATTTTGATACCGCTATCATTTTTCGTCTGAAAAAATAACTTTGTTTTTGACAGTGTTTGTATGAATGACAAAGTTATATTTGCGGTTTTGGAAAATGTACTATATCTCGAAAATTAATTACTGTATCTCATTCAAAACAATTTTCGTTGAAAGTGTTTATTAAGATCTATAGTTTATATTTTTTTTAGATTTTTCACCCTCTTACTTTAAAAGTTAAAGGGGGGGGGACACACATTTTACCACTTTGGCGGCATATATTTTTCAAACGGTTGACTTTAAAAAAAAATAGTCTTAGAAACCTCAACGTCATTTTTAAAGACCTATCTATAGACACCCCACAAGTATTGGTTTGATGAAAAAAAATATTTTCAGTTTCAGTTCCATGTATGGGGAGCCCCCCCTTAATCTTTTATTTTTTTTATTTTTGTATAAAAATCGTAAAGCGGTTCACAGAATACACCTGCCTACTAAGTTTCAACTATGTTGTCCTAATACTTTTGGAATAAAGTGGCTGTGACATACGGACGGACAGACAGACAGACAGACAGACAGACATGACGAATCTATAAGGGTTCCGTTTTTTGCCATTTTGGCTACGGAACCCTAAAAATGGAGCGTTCATAAACATGAATTAGGCAATACTGATACAAATATCAATAAAAATCTTATGCCTAATTCAGCACACGTTGTCTATCTATATGAGAAAAACATTATTTTAAATTATTTAAACAAAAACTAGTTATTTACAAGTATGTGTTAATTAGAATTGTTTAGAGTGTTCACGGTACGCACTATTTACATAGTTAAAATTATAGTAAATTCATTTGAAAAGTAAATCCATTTGTTTATGATTTAACGTTACGATATGACGTCGAAATAGTAAATGAATAGAACCATACAGACAAAATAAAAAAAAATAAGTATAGTAGGGGAGAGTAACCTATATTGTACCGACTCCTAAATTGTACTACCTTCAAATTTCCTACTAAACGGTGCCCTTATTCTACATTGTCAACACAAAACGAAGCGACTACAGCGCCACTGTCACTGCGCCATTTTGTTTCTTCTTATGACAGATGACACAAAAATGTATATTTTTTGTGATTTGATGTAATTTCTTCGTCTTTTGTCTATGAAGGTAGCTCAACAAACGGTTAGTAATCATTTAACACTGTATTCTATAAGAAAGCACGATTCCTTCTGTTTTTAAACATCGCGAGTACAAATCAGTTGGTTAAGGTTACGTTGTTGTTTTTTTTTTAAGTTTGCTATCGAACTACCGTGTATGTACCCTATATTGGACCTCTTCGAGGTTCCAAAATTGGACCGGTACAATTTATGCATCTACTTTAAATAAGAAAAATATTTCAGTTTATTGTTTTGCTTTAGATAGAGACTGCTCAGAAAAAGTATTATAAATGGAGTGGAGAAAATTAAAAAGAGCCATTAGGAGCATAATGATGAAAAAAAATTTGGAAATAACGAAAATTCCAGACGGTGACAATTATTTCAATTAATAATCAGGTAAAATATGTTTTTGACTTGTTACTGTTGATTAGAGACGATAATAATATGTTACTCACTCAATACTTACTCAATCTTAATTCTATTATTGTTAATGCTTATGCTTAACCTTAAATTTTTATTTCATATTAATGTCAAAGCATGAACCTATATTATATGTTAATCTGAGGTAAGATATACGATGTCCAATTCCTATTATGCCAAGAATGATCCTTATCATTACCAGAAATACTGTTCCTAATAAGAAATAAATAAATTAAATTTAATAATTTCGTTTTATTTCAGATTGCTATCTAAATTTTGTACAATGTGTTTTCTTTGGTACAATTTAGGCTAGTAGTTCCGTAAATTGGACCGAAGGACAACTATTAGTAGATTAATATTTTTAAATAGTTTTAACTTGATAAGAATCTTCAGTGTGTAATATGTTGTAACAGGCATACCAAGGTATCACCTAAGTCAGATTGGGTTTCTCTAACTTACAAGGTTTAGGTATTTTTTAGTGTTACGTCAAAAGTGGTCCACTATAGGTTACTCTCCCCTATGTACTTTGAATAATCTCCACTAATCAATGAATTTGAAATATGATTTAAGATTGCTATTATTTTCATTATAGTTTATTAAATTTCTCCAACAAATGCTTGTTTAAGCCTACGTTAACAATAGTTTAACAAAAACGGAGTTGTCTTTTTATTTCACTAATAACGTACATCGATCACTGTAATAAACTATATATAGACTAAAAAAATAGGATCATCAGTTAACAAGTGCTAAGCAAACACACACACGCACACACAAACAACACTATTTATAATTATTATTCGTCCTTTCGTCATTGCAGCCCATTTGTCAAAGGGTAGTATTTAATCGGTTAACAATAAATTCCCATTTTAGGTATAAAAATACTGAAATACTAAGTGAGCGACGGACTGAGTGCGACTATAAGAATTGTAAATGGGTGACTTTAAAATACAAACTGAGTAACTAGTTATCAGAACGGGCGACCAAATTTCTATTTGGGCGACAACCTTAGGGCACACAAAACATTTAAAATTTGGCATATATTTTATTTAAAAAAAAAGGCGACTATTAATCTAATCAATATGACAAATATGCTTTGTTGGGCAACGAACCAAGGGCTCACAAAAAAACAAAAACAAGCTTCCTAATAATAACTAATTGATGTACAGTCGACAGCAACATCAAGCGGGATGAGAGCGGTCTCAACGTCTCAAGTCGAACTCTTCCTGATATTATAAGTATTTAGCAGCGTTGAGTACTTTTCGATATATTGCTGTTTTAAGTTTGACAGATAACAGCTGTCAAACTTAAAACAGCAATATCTCGAAAAGTACTCGTTCTAGATTGATGGTGTCTTTGAAGAAATGAAAGGTCTTGATGTGATCTTCATTTTAGATGATAGTTGAATGAATGAATGAATGAAAATGAATATGAAATGAAAATGTATGACAGATGACAGCTGTCATACTCAAAACAGCAATATCTCCAAAAGTACTCATCCTAGATTGATGGTGTCTTTAAAGAAATGAAAGGTCTTGATGAGATCTTCATTTTAGATGACGGCTGTCAAATTAAAGTTTGTCATCTAAAATTAGGATCTTACCAAGACCTTTCATTTCTTTCAAGACACCATCAGTCTGGTATGAGTACTTTTCGAGATAATGCTGTTTTTTATGTTTGGCAGATGATAGCTGTCATCGTTATATAACTGCTGTGTGGAAGCACCCTAATACCTGTGGGTGGTTACAGTCTCGTCGTCGCCTGTCTGCTGTTTCCAAAAAAGATAAACGTATGCTCAAATAGTATTACAGTATCCCAAAATATTTTTATCGTCGCCCATAAAAACATCCCAAAAAATATTTTTTAAGCCCTCATTGTATTAGCCTAAATCAATTATATAGTAACCTACTTAGTTCAATAGTCGCCCACCCAGTTTTTTTGTTACTCATTTAGAATGTTCACTGCCAATTTAAATTATATATCATTTTTAATTTCTTAACCCGCAGTTTGTCGCCCGTTTAGTTATCTTGTCGCCAACAAAATAAACCGCTGCCAGGTTTAGTATTTAAGTATCCCATTAATAGTCGCCTGTAATTATTTCCTGTCACCCAATTAATTAATTCCCTTTGTCAAAGCTTTAGTAAATCTCTTAAAGTGCAACATCTTTGTTACGTTCAAGACTATAACTTTTTATTAATATTATGTAAAAACATCACTTTTTCGTGACGTGGTCTGAGGGATTATTTGATGGAATTGCCCATTTGCTAAGTGCCACAAAGAACAGGGAATGTGAGTTAAGCAAGCAGGACGATTGAGCTCGCCACCGCCCGCGCCCTTCGGCTCGAGGGACGCGGCTCGGGCCACCAGCACGCATCTGCAATGCTTGTGGACGACAATTGGTGTAAAAAGCGACCGATCTACCAAACGCACGCCTTATTTTTCATGCACACTCTACATGCTTTACGTGTGTATCGAACCATTTTTTCCTTAACGATTTGTTCTATCTCAGCGATATCAGCGGGACCACCGTTACTGTCCAATGCTTCAAGAGATAATGAGGCCTGAAAAATTAACCATCATATCACCCAGAGGTCCGAAGATGAACCCAAAGTTAGTTACGAGAGTTAGGTAAGTGTAACATGAAAGTTAACCAGTGATCGTGGGGTGGCTATCTGTTGGTTCTTACCCGAGTCGGAATGGAGGCCGCGGCCGGCAGTGCGGGAGCTTGCAAAACGGCTTGGGGATCCTGCATAAACAAGTCACATTAAAGGTTTTGTTTTAAATCAAATCGCTAATCATTATCCATTTCGCTTATTTTATACTGAATTTATTTTGTCACTTTATTGCTTTAGATTTATTTGAACAAAATAGAATGTCATATTGATTGGGAAGAGAAATAAATAAACTTATTACTTAAGTATCTCATGAGATGTTACATGTTAAAATGTACTTCAATTTGAAAAAAATCGCAGATTCCAAAAATATAATAAGAAAAAAAAATTACTTCACCAAAAACAGAATGTATAAAAATAAGTATTCAAAAAATATGTAAAAGTATAAAATCAGTTTGTAATACAGTTGCTCGAAAATGTGTGCTTTCGAAGGAGTAAGGGGAAGTTGCCGCAAGCCGAGCGTTTGTTTAAAGTTTTTAGTTGGTTTTTTTTTCATAAAATTTTGTGGTGTTCACGCTGTAAAATAAAACAACAGATTTCACCGACTTTTTTATTTAAGTAGGTAGCTATAATGTTTTCTCGCAGCTATAACTGTATTTGAAAAACGTCGTAGCTTCTCTCGTAGTTATAAATGTATTTGAAAAACGTCGTATCGTACACTATTGTTATTTTTTTTTAAAACACGACGATTATAAGCTCTACACGTCATCAACGCGTTTTAAAAACCTCCGACTAAATAAGCTACTATAAAGCGCTTTAGAAACTGGGTGTTTTCTTTTATTTTCACTTGCGGTTTCTTGAACATTTCTTTGAAGTCAAAGGCAAACCGTTGAGCAATCCGGGCATTATACCTTTGTTGATATTTTCTACTGTTCCTTCTTAGCTGCTCAACTTCCTGCCTCTTTGTGAATTTCCCTTAGTTTTCATAATAAGGCTTATAGTTGATCCTTAGTTAAAAATTAATTTTATAATTCCAGCTACATTAAAATACCTTTATGGTCATATTGTTGTTGCTTTTCATTAGAAGGTTAACTCATAAAATATGAAAGTTACATTAGCAAATACGAGTATGATAATTTACAGAGGTTCCTAATGATATTTCTTTCTTTCTTGGTAGCTATATTGTGAAGTCTAGCGGTAGCCTGTACCATGGACAACAGCGTCGCTTAACCACTCCTAATGTTAAAATCGCTTGCACGCCGCGCCGTCACAACATACGTTTAGTTCGTGCAGGGGCGCTATGCACTCACACGAATTTTGTTGCTAAGTGGTTAAGCGACGCTATTGCCTATAGTACATTGAATACTAAGCTGACTTAGGATTGAATTATATAATATAAAGTCACAACTAACAATCAAGATATGCACTACGGGTACTACAGCGATAGCGAGTCACTCGAACTGTAATTTGTCGTAATGACGGAGTTTAATGATGCACAAACAGCAATATATCCAATAGCTCCAACTCAAATAATCAATACCTGCCATTATACCACAACAAACTTAACGTTACTATTTTCTTATAAAAAACCTGTGTGTAGACAGAAGGTTCACTCAGAGGAACGCTTGTCTTCTCGATAATTCGAAAAGAATAGAAGTGACATTAACGGCAAAGTAAGTTTAGAGTACCTAGCTTACTTGACTGATGATTTTACATATTTTTCATATTACAAAGTCATGTAACCTACTCAAAACACACTTTTTTATGGTGAAACAAGTATTTAAAATTGACATTTCAAAACGTCGAGATTGCTTACGTTGCGTAAGAAACTCCTTGGTTACTGCTACAGTACTGAATAGTCTAGGTTGACTTGGCCTGAGATCGCTTGTATGAAATGGCTATGGACACGAAAACCCGCGATTTTTTCCAAGCGGGCCTTCTTCTCTACTATAAAGTTTGAGCTGTTAACTCTTAATAAATAAAAATAGGCAAAATTAACTGCACTTTAAAAACCAAACGGGATATCCTGTATCCCCATGTGTGAGTAAAAAGCTTTCGCGTCGCAATGGTTAAATTATCTTACTAATCTTACTTCTTACTAATATTATAAATGTAAAGGTTTGTGGGTTTGGATGTTTAGATGTTTGTTCCTCAATCACGCAATAACTACTGAACGGATTTGGTTGGAATTTGGCACACAGATAGTAGATAGCCTAGATTAAATATAGGATACTTTTTATCCCGATATTCCCACGGGAACGGGAACCATGCGGGTGAAACCGCGAGTGTCCGCTAGTTTAATAATATAAATAAGCTGATGTTAAACGATTCAAGCAAATCTTCAAAAGCGTGTCAGCTTCTGCGAACAGTCATGACTCCCTTCTTTCGTCAATAAAGCTGACATTATCAATGAACTTAATTATGGTTACGTATTAACTCTATTTACAACAAATCAAACGTGGCAACTTGAGTAGAGCTACCAAAAGTCCGGACTTTTAGGCTTTTGTCCAGTTTTGCCACGCAAGTTTAGCAAGAGTGAGTATAGATCAACGCGCGGTAGAAGTGTTAAAATGACAGCTTACGAGGAAAAATCTTGCAAGATATAAATCAGGGGTCGCCTAATGGCGGACCGCCGACCCATTTTGTGTGGACCGCGAGAACACAGGAACTTACAAAAATACCTACTTTAAGTACCTAATAATTACATTTCTGTAATAAATATTATTTTCTATAAAATGTTGTGCGGACCGCGATGGTCATTTCATTTCTTAAAACGGACCCCGAACGAAACTAATTGGTGACCCGTGATATAGATGGTAAGAAATGATAAATTAATTCTAGCGCCCCACCCAAAGTCGAATTATAAACCTCTGTAGGCGTGATGGGAGCGAGAGTGCTGACATAGCATACCCACTAAACTCCCAACAATGCATCTTCGAAGACTACACTGGTACTGCGGGCTCCTGTTCGAATCCGATCGCTTTAGGCAGGATCGCCGACAGCAACTGCACAGGCCGGCGTTCACTAGGCGGCTGAGTGCCGAAGAAAAAGGGAAAAGCACGATTCGATTCGGCGCGATTTTGCTCGAGTGGACGCCAGCCTTAAGTTTCTGGTCGCGTGACTTACGGGACGGGTGAAGGCCCGAGCACACCAGATCCGTATGCAGCACGTATACGTAGACCGACGACGTAGACACGCACGTAGTGACGCACGTGATCCCCTGACACTGGGTTACGTTTACGCTTAAGCTTACGCATGGGTACGTATCAGAATGTCTAAAGTTAGAATGTCTAAAATGGCAAAAGTAAAAAATGTCAAAAATTTAAATTCAAATGGTCTAAAATGTCGAAAACCATTATGTATAACTTCAAGATAGCAAAATTCAAAGAATCAAACATATCAAATACTTGACGAGTTAAAATATCAATGGTCGTTAAATCTAAGTTCACAATGATTTATTTGAATTGGGTTGGATCTTAAAATGATTCGCCTTATTTAAGCTTAATCGAGCCTTTGGGCTTCGTCTGAAATGCTTTATAGCAAATTTAGCCGCCGGAAATGAGTCTAGTCTACTGGGACTTAGAAACCATAGGTTACGAAATAAGTGCGAGGAGCGTAGCGACGAGCATGTTAGATTGACATGAACCCAGCGCGCGAGCCGAGCGAGCGAAGCGAGCTGGCCACGGCAGCGGCCGGCGAAGCGCCACAAGAAAATCTATTTCAAATTCAATTGGTGGATTTTGTTCGCCGGCTACTAAATCAGTGACTGGCACCGGCTAGCTACCGAATCAGGGAGCGGCGCGGCTATGGTGATGTGCGACGGAGACACAGAGGTTAACACGCAATTATTTAACCTAATTAATTAGGTATCTAAATGAAAGAAAAGCATAAGTAAATTCTATACGTCATTATATGTATTTGGACTATTAGACATTTTAAGTTTTGATCATTTGAACTTAGACATTTTCATTTGAACTTTCGACATTTTAATCGTTAGACATTCAAATTTTTGATATTTTGAACTTTGCCATTTTACGTTTAGACATTCTAACTTTAGACATTCTAATACGTACCCTTACGCATACGTGCTGGGCACGCAACGCATTTAAGATTACAACGTCATGGTACGTCTACGTGCACGTGCACGCTTACGTGTACGGATCCAGTGTCTTTCGCACTTAAGGGAGTGGTATGGTAACTATTGTTACCTGAATGGGCTTCATAGGCGGCGGCAGCTCCACGTCGGCGGCGTCGTCCTCGAGCTCGTCGAGCGCCGCGGCGTTGCTGCTCTCGCCGCCATCCTCGACGCGAGCGCCGTCGCCCGTGTACGGCAGCTGTTCGAAATAGTCTATATGAAATCTGACCAAATATGAAATGCTTATGTTTAAATGATCAACATACCAACCTAACCTAACCTAATCCAGAATTAGTAAATGCTCACTAAATCTTCTTGGGCGGTTTAGGATTTGGTGAGCATTTACTAATTATGGAGAACAAAATGATTTTGTTTTGGTATGCTAAAGTATTAACTCCTAAGATGAAATCTGACCAAACGGGTTACTTAGACTTAGGCCCGTATTTATAACCGCTCTTAACTTTGAGAGCTATCTTAAGATCATATTTGAGATGCTGTTCTTTCATATACGAAGTGCATTTCAAGAATGATGATAGCTCTCAACGTTGAGAGCGGTTTATAAATACGGGCCTTAGTCTAGTTTTCAGTAAGTAAGTACTGTCATATTTAGTAAACAATTTTTACCAAACTTTTTTTTGAAAAATAGGTCAGTTATAAAAAGGATAGGTATAACAAACCATTTTCCACTCGTAGAATATGTTAAAAATATTAATAAATCAAGGCAATTTAGATGTTAACACTGACAATATATTTTAAAGTCTTGAGAACTGACAAAATCTTTAACTAAATAGGATTTATAAGGGAAATCGGAACATAGTTTTTAAAACATTTTCACTTTTTAACATAGTTGTGAGTGTATGTATGATTAACATGGGTATTCCAGCTCTAGTTTTGTTTATTCATTATTGAATGCGCTCAAAGCCCTTATTAATAATAGGTAGCAACTAAAACTCTAATAAAATTATTGAACATCAAGTTCTGATGATTTCAACGACAACAAGGCCCTATTCAATAATTCTAACAATTTACAGTTACAGGTGACAGGTGACAAATTTACAAGTTTTTATTCAATAAAAAATACAAGTTACAAATTTGTAAAAGTGGAAAATTTAGATTTTTTGTCGAATTGTACTTACAATTTTACCTATTTATATTTCTTTTCCTATTTATTTTCCTATGACAGGTGACAATTTACAAATTTGTTGGAAAACCGGCTTTATTGAACGCATAATTTTATTTATAGTCAGGTGGGGTAAGTGAAACACCGGGGCAAGTGAAACACCTAACCATATCTAAGAAACTATCGTAGTTTATTCTCATAGCGATGTGTCGATAAAGCAGGAATGACGAATTACTTCCCTTAACAACACAGATATCGCTGCGATCATTAAATTAGCTAGTAAACCAAAAAGAAATTCATTAGATGTTGGATCCCCCGGATTATGTTTTTTTGATAAATTTTTAAAACTGGACCTTATTTTATGAGAATTTGATACATTTTGGATTTTAACGGTTTAACATGATCCTTTTGTCCCGTTTTTAATTAAATGGTCACAATATTTAAAGCTATTTTGGCCACTGTTTCACTTCCCCCTTGTCAGGGGTAAGTGAAACACTTCTTAGCCTTTATATTCTTTTCGTGATTTTGTTACTTAATGCAAGTCTTTAGATATTTATATTCCTACCGTTAAAGGCTGATTTAATTAGGAGTACATTGCCTACACAGCTACTTTAATTGCGAGTTTTATAGCTTTACTAAACCTTGTTAAATAAAAATAAAAATAAAGTATGTTTCACTTACCCCACCTGACTATACATATGTACTTATTTGTACAATTGTCATATATTTCTGACAGGTTACCTTACCCTCGGTAAAATTCGGTATTATTGTTTTGTTTTGGCTGGTTTTTTACCAAAATGGTGCTTAAAAAATCTTTTGGTTTGACTGATTTCACATTTAATGAGAAGTTTGCGGTAAGCAAGGCAACTATCAAATGTTTTTTGAGTAAAAATGGACACGATCTACAACATGACACAAACAGAAACGAAGCTATGAATCAAACAAAGTCTGTAAAGTAATTTAAAATTCCAAGATTTTTGAAATCTACCTTCGTTAATTAAGAATCTTCAACAAAAAATTACATTTTATGAAATTTGAGAATTACAACTACAAATAGATACAATATTGTCATCTATATCTACATGCGTTTTCTGCATATGTAAACGTAACAGCATATAAAATTGTAATATTTGTAAAATTTTAATGATGAAATTCTTACATAAGTGTAAGTTTTATTGAACGGCACTTGTCATACAACTTAACAAAAATTTCACTTATTGACTTGTCGGATTGTAAGTTTTATCGAATAGGGCCCAGGTAAAATAAACTAAGTTAAGAATGCAATTACATTATTACAGGTCTAAATCGTTAATAATAATAACAAAAAACCCTTAGCATGCAAATGATACATGTAGATCGCATTTTTCTCTGTTGGCTTTTTCGTTATTAAGATTTCACACCTTGTAGAAGTATTTAGATATAATCAATATTATATTTCCATGCAATTTTCGAGAAAAAGCTTGGCAAGGAAAAAGAAGAGCACCTAAACGTGCTAAAGTCAGAAAATGAAAACGTTGTTGCCTTTAAATATACATATTTTGTCCTGTTCTATCAATACTCTTTACTACTCAAGATTGTGGATTTCTACTTAGCAATGAGGCCGCCTTGTGTGTGCTCTATTTCTGAGCTTGTTCTATCTTCGTGTGCAATAAAGCGTTTGTTATTATAATAAATAATAACTTATAGGATTTTGTACCTTGAGCTTCCTATCGGAAGGTATCTTCTTGAGCGGCGCCGGCTTGTCAGCCGTGGCCGGGGACTGGGCTCCACTGGGCGCCTTCTCTTTGCCCTGCGACGGCTTGCGGAGGCCTAGCCAGCGCCTCCTACAACAAAAACATAAATTCAAAATAATGCCTAAATTAAACAAACAAAACAATAACAATTAAAAGTTGTAGTTCATTTAGGCATTTTCAATTCGTGTTGAGTTCTAGAAATGTAGAATAATACTTATGTTTATCAAATGAGTCTTAATTTGGCAACAGCGTCCTATTCAATCTACTTATCTACAATTATTATTGAGATGATTTGTAAATACCTGCGAATGAATCTGAACGTTTCACTCAGACCGATCGTAACAAAACATAGGGTTAAGATGTATTTTTAAACTGCTGCGGTAAAAACTTAAAAGGAATTTGCTTTGAATTAACCGTTATTTTATCGAGTCAAAGCATTTAGAGCTTATTTGATATTCACTAACAAAGAGGCACTCATAGATCACGAACTGAAAATATAGCAGAGCAGGGAATATTGGTTTATGTACATAACAAATTAAATAAAACTCCTGTCGCTCTACTCATAAAGCGATAAACAAGTTGTGTAATTAAGTTGAGCAAAAACAAATAGTGACTCTGAACATGTTCACTATTTGTACAGAGTCACTATTTGTTTTTTGCTCAACTTAATTACACAACTTGTTTCCCTGGACATTTTGAATGAAACATCGAATAAAAAGCTATTTTGTATCAAATATTTTCCATCAGTAATATGCACTTAATTAAGAGTACTTAAATTAAATTTGACTGCGTCCACTGCTGTCCCATCCCGTTTCAGAGAAAAATTAATGGCAAAATCATCATCATCATATCAGCCGCACCACACCCACTGCTGGGTATAGGCCTCCCCTAAGGATCTCCACGACGATCGGTCCTGCGCTGTCCGCATCCAGTGGCTTCCCGCGACCTTCACCAGATCGTCGGTCCACCTTGTCAGGGGCCTACCCACGGAGCGTCGTCCGGTGCGCGGTCGCCATTCCAGAACCTTTCCGCCCCAACGGCCATCAGTTCTTCTCGCTATGTGTCCTGCCCATTGCCACTTCAGCTGAGCAATCCTTCGAGCGATGTCGGTTACTTTAGTTCTCCTGCGGATCTCATCGTTTCTGATTCGATCACGCAGGGAAACGCCGAGCATGGCTCTCTCCATTGCACGCTGGCTGACCTTGAGCCTCCTTATGAGACCCATAGTTAGCGACCACGTTTCACTGCCATAAGTCATTACTGGCAACACACACTGTTCATAGACTTTCGTCTTGATACACTGAGGTAAGTCGGACGCGAAGATTTTTCGAAGCTTCCCGAATGCTGCCCACCCGAGTTGGATTCGACGAGAGATCTCTTTCTCAAAGTTGGACTTACCTAACTGGACTGCATGGCAAAATATAGAGGAATAATCAAAGTGGTCTTTTGCAAACTTAAATTTAACATTAATTAATAAAACTTATAATAAGAATATCACTGCTTAGTGGTGGAGTAAGCTACTATCTCGTCCTTCTCTTCTCGTCGTACTCAGTTTTCTTCTTTTACATTTTCTTACGAATGTGCTGATGTTATTTTTGTTCGTAGTAATGGGATTGACTAACTTACGATATGTAATTTTAAATAGGTATTGCTTATTTTTTAAAGTTAATGTTTGCAATACCTACTTAGCTTTCAATCGAATACAAAATTGACTTATTGAATACTTGAGTAAAAAGTTGAGTGAGTATTTGGATAACTGCACCCCGCATTCACTAGCAATGTATACATACGTGGCAGACAATATGCATGAATGCCGCCAAAAAACACAACACAATCCGGACTAGTAGTTTAGAGGGTCGGGTAACTGAGCCGGATGTGACTGACAGGTGGTCAGATTGAGTGTTTTATATGAAACGAAACGATATTCTTTTCTTATTTAAAAAACATACATGAACATTTCTAGCTGAAAATAAAAAAAAACATGGTAAACATATAATAGATACATCGAGTGCTTAATGAAATACGTTGGCCAGATGATAGCTCGCTATGGGCCCGAAGGTCCAGAGAAAGAAAATTAAAACCTTTAGGGTTTATAATCCCGTTGACCTAGAAACAGCACACACGGCAGGAAGCAAGTCCTCGCGGCTGTCTAACTGCTTTTCTCCGAAAAGCAAATTTGACAAATTTGATTTGACAAAATTGAATTATAATAATTTCCTTAGAAGTCGTGCTTAAGTTCCCGAGGCCCTCGACCGGCCGACCACGAGCTCGCTATAGTTACACCTGCGTAATCAGACACCGACCACAAGCTACGATGTACACACGGCCAATCGTCTCTCTGACTCTGCATCGTCCACATGTAAAATAAATGTGAAAGTATCCTTGATTAACCGTCAGGTCTACTCAACTATTAGCATCACGAAACCTTTTTTATCAGATGACTGCGAACCACTTTTTGCTGAACACCCACTACGTTGCTACGCTCGCTCCTATACAAATTGTGCAAGTAAGTTTCTTACGTTGAAAAAACAATGAAAAGTAATAAAAAAAGAAACTGAAAAAAAAAAAAAGTAGGTACCTACATATCGTAAAGACTGGCAAAATATTGTTTTTCTTTTCCTAATATCTTCACACGGTCGACTGGTAATACCCATCCCTCTACATACAGTGTTCATTGAGAGCATGAATAATTGAATGGAGATGTTATTACATTATTTTTGAATATGCTTTTTGTCGTGTGTCAAAACTTAATACTGCTATTTAACATGCCTTACTAATAAAGAACTGCAACCCACCCGTTTTACAAGTGTGTAACTATGACAGTGATAGATGAGTTATAGATCGTGTATACAGTCGGTTACTAATAAAGGCTTTTATTGTATTGGGTAGTTACACAAAGGTTATAACGAATATCACTTGCAACACTGCTGCTCACGTTCTAAAACAACATTATCCTTAATTATTTTCTATTGAAATATAAATAAATAAATAATTTAAATCTTATATTTAGGCATATTTGGTTAAAATCTTTAAATTGTAATGGGTTTTTTAATTTTTTGGTTTTAATTTACATATTTTTTTTTAGTGAACTGTCTATCGTGTTTTTAAACGATCACAGGAAATGTCATACGTTGTCATGACAATAATAAACAAACACTTAAATATTGTCAAATGTTCAAAATGTAAATACACAACATTTTATGCGTTTCTTTAATTATTTTCGGTTGCTTTGTGTTTTTCTCAGTAATAGGCAAAATTTGCAAGCTTTGGAATAGCCACCTCATTGTCACAGTTTGTGATTTACGCTCACGAGTTGTATGTTAATGTCATCCCAAGGGAATCAACGCTGGAGAGATGTAATTCTTACCAATTTTATAAATAATGTTTATTATTAACTTGAACTCAAAACAATCTAACAAGCACCAGATCATACCTAAGTCAAGATCATGGAAATAAGATCTAGGAATCGAGCACATGAAGGAACCTTATATACCTACTACCCTATCCCAAAGATTTCAATCTTTGCCCTGTCCTAACCTGAAGAAAGCTGCATCGATTAAAAACTTAAGAACAACGAAGAAATATTTTCTTTTAAAGGTTATGTATGTGTATAAAATAAAATATATCGAGTTAAAAACTAGTGCATTTTTATTCGATATTAGATATGATCTAGCATTGCAACGGTTGGTTTGTTCAAGTGATTATTTTCTCTATGGGTTTGTTAGTGATCTTCTTAAAATCATAATGGGATTATAGAATCAATCTATTTTGCTTAATTCATAAAAAGGAACAGGTCTTCAGTAATACGGTTTCTTATATAAATTGTAGGCTGATTGACCAGTTTCATTGCCTTGTATGCTAGTAAAGACTTCTCCTATCGAATTGTTCTAGAAACAATATCGAAATAATCATAAAACTTTATTTTTATTCATTTTACGTATTTACACATCAGTTAAACTAGGTCCCGTGAGTGTGAAGTGACAGTTTATGTTTCCATAGTAATTACCCACTCGTTACAACAGGCGTATGTCACGGAACTGTCAAAATTGGTTTATTAGTCAAGATTTCGCTGTATCACCCGTATACATCGCGGGTAAATGTTTATTAGTAATATGTGTATATTCCTCTTTTCCGTGAACACTCCCGAGACTATGAACGTTATATTTTTTGTATTCTGAGCGGAAGATACAAATCAAGAACTTAATAATTGTATTAATAGTCCGCGTTCCCAGCTTTGATAACAGCAGATCACAATCGCGACGTTACATAGATTGATAAACCATATTTATTATGTATGTTTGTACCTATGCTTAGATACAAAAAGTGAGGTTCCCATTTTCGTATGTAAATTATTGATACATTTAACAACAGTAGGATTAATTAAACGCTAAACGGCAAAGTTTGGATTGACAATGTAGTAATTAAATTTCCGTTGAGGGGGCACAGCACGGTGACGCGACGGGCGAGCTCTACAGTCGAGCCGGATTTAGTTAAATGAACTAAGGGATAGCGCGTCTGATTCCCCATTTATCTGGTAAGAACTGTGGACAACTGGCCACACTATAACGTAGGCTCTGAAACGTAACTTCTAATTCAATACAAGACAGATACACCTAGCTAGCCAGCAACTCATTTTTGGTGCAGCTAATTAGCTTGTGTTGTCACATTAGCGGTTAGCGACTACCTACATATTTAGCTATATAATTACTACCTATATAATTGTAACTGGAAGGGACATATAAGTAAGTTATGCACAAAGTTGAATAGATTCGTTTATGCACTTAAAATGATACGCAAAACTTCAGGTGAAACAACAGCCCTAATAGCTTATCATGGTTATGTAGTTTCAGTACTACGGTACGGAGTCATTTTATGGGGTAGTTCACCAATGTTCAATAAGGCTTTTATAACACAAAAAAAATGTGTAAGAGCTATTTGCAAAGCTCATCCAATGGATTCGTGCAGACCTCTATTCAAAAAGTTAAAGTTGTTGACGTTACCATCCTTGTTCATCCCGGAGTCTGGGCTATTTGTAAAAAAGCATCCAGAGATATTTAAAAAGGCAAAGGAATACAAAAAGTATGTGGCCAGAGATCCTACAAAATTATTAGTGCCTGCTTCAAACTCGAAACCATATCATAAAAATTGTTATTTTATGACTATTAAAATATACAATAAGATACCAAAATCCATTCGTGAACAAAACTTACATGTATAAAATTAAATTGACGAATTGGCTAATGGATAAATGTTTTTATACTATCAATGAATTTTTAAATGATAAAACTTGACAATATTAAAATACCTAAATTCAATTTATTTATATAACCTTTTTGACATTTTATAGATTAATTATATTTTACCGTCTTTGCTAGAAAATCTACTGAACATACATTTGCACGCCATTAGATTTGGCAAAATATGTGAAACTATATTAAGGATATTAAGATCTCAATGTAGGTACCATATTTTATGCAAATAAATTATCTTTATCTTTACCCCGACACTTGATTACCAACAACTGTTACGTCAGACCGGCACGCCGGCTTTGGTTCGACTTTTATTTATTAGATGTTTTTAAAATGTTCAGCCAAAAATTCTAACTTACTTTAAACTATAATGGAATACTGACAAATCGTAAACAAATCACGGTTCATCATCAACGGTGGTGGTTTAAAGTAAGTCCACCGACTGAAACCCGCGGCTGAACAGCGGCTGAAAGACTTAAAATTAAAGGTTAACGTAGCTTGATCTTACGAAGAAAAGAACCAATCAAAACGATAGAACACCAAAGTCAGATATTTCCGTTCTATTTACTAGTGGGTAATATAGAGTAAAAGTGGCAGATTCTACAAAATGTCTTCTAGAATGGAAAAAAAACATCACAATCATACTGATGTTAAAAAGCTCTCTTAATAAAACAGAACAGTTAATATTTGTGGTGTTATATTATCATAACATTATCCGATTAGCGTTGTTATCTTAACGAACAACCACAAGTAATCCTCAGCTCGACAAGGACCCGTCACCGCACTGCGGTCGGTCGGCAACAAAAACATTTCTGAAACGGCGACACGTTGCGCAACACACAAAAACAAGGCGACATCGGCACTCACTTCACAGACACCACTTGATTCCACATAACGGCGCTCGCACGCCGCGGTCAACTCGCGTTGCCGACTCCGCCGCACGCCGCGAGCTCTCCCCCCACTCGAATGCAAATAAATACGTACAAATAATGTTATCTGATATCTATGTCGAAGAAGCCAATAATTGTTGTAGTAAAGCGATATCGTTTAAAGATACGCTGATAAAGTTACTGCTGCTCGAACTGTGTGTAGCAGCCGTACACGGAGCGCGCCGGCCGCGCCAAAACGATTTTCCTGTACATCTTACAAGTTGAATGGTACTTGATTATAATAATACTTTTTTAGAAAAACAAACAGTTCCATATTTATCCTTGTTACCAGTTGTTCAGCTTCAACAATTAAACCAATACCTCAACAGGACAGATTTAGTGTTTTGATTGAGTTACATGCAACATAAAGTTTCCCAAGTGTACTTTAACTATTTTGCCTAAGCTTTTTTTAACGACGACCCTAATCCAAATGGTATTAACGTTGGAACTTGGACATCTGTGACTTGTGACGAGTAGTGAAGAATTATTTCATCTAGAGTTGTACGATTCTAATCTCCTTTAACCGCAAAAACAGGACCTTTAAAATCTGCCAGGCCAATTTAGCCAGGTTATCTGTAATTTCACACTATATAAAATATTATTTTTATATTGCTAAGAAATCGGTTTCCTTCAAGTTTCCTTTTGAAATGACCGTGATTGGGAGCTGTATTGAACGACAGAAGTATGGAATATTGAAAATGCACTCACAATGAAAATTGTTGTAAGCACTGTTGGTGCTAATGCTTGTTGTAAGCACTGTCGTAAATATACCGATTTTTAAGTTCCGTAGTCAAGTCAACAAGGAACCCTTATAGTTTCGCCATGTCCGTCTAACCTTCCGTGCGTCTGTCCGTCCGTCTGTCCGTCCGCGGCTTAGCTCAGAGGCCAATATATGTGCATATTAATTACGCCGAAAAAGTACTAGAATAAAATCTTGAAAATATTTTGTAATATTCAAGTGCCCCCCTACCTAGTGACCTCTCACTTTTGGTTTATCGCTAATCCCTTAAATTGGAAGCTCTAATAGTAAGAGATGAGTGAGAGGACTTTTAGGCTCGTATTATAGAATCTAACTCAAACTCAAATATCTGCTTGGGTTCAGTTAGATGGTTCAAGTCATCGCATATAGCGCCATCCCTTTCTAACTGTACTCAAGCAAAGATTTGAGTGTGAGTATGATTCTATAATACGAGCCTTATAGTATGTTCACACCCTAAGCACCCTTAACAAGTTTCTAAAGAAATCGCGTATGTACCTGCTCGCGCACTCTACAATTCCTTTACAGACTGGACTATTAGTTATAGTCATTAGTCATGTAAAGCAGGGAGTACTTAAATATAAGTTTATAACATATTTGCTCGTAAAGGGTCTCTTATTACACCAATTTCAATATCGTATTGCATCTCATTACGAACTTGTGCGGTAATGTAAAGTAAAACGCACGGTTTCCTTGATAAACCGTGCGTTTTACTTTACATTACCGCACGGTTTGATGCTTCGTCTAAAACGAACGGTACTTTTTTTAATTTTAGCAAAGAGTTTTTATGTCAGAAAAGAGGTCAACATTTTATGAATAAAAATTAACTTTCGGAGATAAAATATAATAAATAAACATTTAATTATTTAATTTAATTAAATTTGACAATAAATTACAATTATTTATCTGTAACAAAAACACTAAAATATTAATTTACTTTATTAGTAATACTGGCTGTTTTTATGCCTTTGCCTTAAAAAAAAGCGCTGATGAGCGCGCGCATAGCTAATTTAAACAAGTAAAAATTATTCCACCCGCTTTTTTTGCTTTATTGTTTTTATTTGAAAATGTCGTCATGTAGTGATGAATTTATTAATTCGACACCGCCAGAAGTCTCCGAGGCAGCGAAAAAGGCTACTCTAAGCCTCTTGCCCGAAAAATTTACCGATAGATATTTACAAGCGTATCAAAATTTCATCATTTAATATGGAAGACAAGCAAAGGTGCAAAGTCCGAGTTTTATTTATTTCCTCGCAAATATGTTATAAAACGTCGTATGACATACGTGCGCTTTGATAATTACAGCACTTATATCATAATGTACTATTACAGTCATAAGGTATGGTATAAGATTACTTCAGAACCCTATGCGCGTGGCCCGACACGCACTACGCCGGGTTTTTATTTTCAATTTATTCAACTTCGATCATATAGTTATCAATCATAAAATGAGAGTTAAACAGATAAAAATTTAAGACGGAAGACCCTTTTAATGGAAGATATAAATATCAAAATTGTGCTCAGCGAGAAATGTCAACATTACTTACATGTTACATTACAACATTTACATTACAATTATTATAACGATAAACTGTTCCACTTCAATGAAGTTGTGGGCAAAAAGTGGTCCTTTTAGCTTAATCATGGCGCATTATTATAATGATCTATTAATTACTTTGTTGACCGCTATCGTATCCGGTCCGTTGAGTTTGCAACGAAATTAACGTATTACCCAAATAACGAGTACTTATCACTAATAATTCGTCAAAAAACAACATTGCGTATTAATTATTAGTTTTGCAGCAGATTTCACGGCTAATCATTGGACTTCTTTGTATATGTTACAGTCAAAACTCATAACCGGTCAAACCACTTTGACTGAAAATATCAGGCAAAAGTGGTTTTGACTAAGAACGTAGTTCAAAACCGCTTTTAATTCATTTTTGCAGTCAAAAGTGGTTTTAACTAAGGACGTTGATCAAAATTATTAGAACTTTTAGCCGACATTGTGTAAAATAAATAGATGTTGGTATCAGTTGGTTAGGGGGTTGATACAAAATCAAGGAGGACGATGGGGCCTTTGCTATGGAAAGTCTTAAAGATTTCAATACGTTTGGTGAGGCTAGAACTACGACCAACACCAGCGGAAAGAGCGTGCGGCGGCAGCGGCCGGCGAAGCGCCAGAAAATACGTTTTTGTAAAATTTATTATCAACTAGCGGCCGCCCGCGACTTCGTCTGCGTGGAAAGGTTTTTTAATATCCCTCGGGAACAATACTTTTTTTCGGGATGAAAGGTACCCTATGTCCTTCTCTATACCCCTGACAACGTGTATGCAAAATTTCATGATGATGGGTTCAGTAGTTAGGACGTGAAGGCGTAACAAACAAACAAACAAATAAACAAACAAACGGACTTTCGCATTTATAATATTAGTAAGGATAAAGGTCTTCTGGTGATATAATGCTACACCGCTTAATAGAAAAAGAGTGAATTAACATGAAACTTCCCTGCTTTCGTCTTTTATACACATTACCGAATGCGAATTCGGTATTGTGTAGAATACCTATGTAAAGTATAAAAAACCGGTCAAGAGCGAGTCGGACTCGCGCACCGAGGGTTCCGTACAATCATAAATTTATTTGGATATGTTACTTTAGTACAGTCTTTAAAAAAGTAGGATAAACGGCGGACAGGTGGAAGGGCGAACAGGCGGACAGTTAATTTACAAATTTTAACCACAGCTGCTCATGGTGGCTGAAAAATTCATCATAAGTCGAAAACTATGCGGTCTAAAAAAAATGTTTTAAAATGTGCAAACAGCGCTCTTTCATATGATACCCCACATGCCCTAGTCACCCTACACTTGTACTATTAGTTATTCTGTGACCCCACTTCAAATTTTTAAGACCTCTTTTCAGTCCCTGATGTAAAAAAAAATGTTTTTTTGTTTCTTTCTTATTTGCAAAATAGTTGGGCAAATGCAACGAAATAAGAACTATGGAAATGTAATTCTGCTAAAAAAATAGCACCACGCAAACTACAACCGAGTGGGCGGGGCTAAAAAAGTACAACCGAAGCACTATTTAGTCATGTCTGCCAAGCGCTCGGTGACAGTCATTAGCGTTCTTATAAAAAAGTTAGCATAAAAGTGGTAAAAAATGACGTCATGTGTGGTCAAGTGGTGTAAAAAGACCATCAGAAGGCAGCAAAAAAAATACGGACATATCATATCATTGGCAAGTAAAATATTTTTCGTTATTTAGAAATATCTATGAGCGTTTAAATACAAACTATGGTCGCTATTATGCAACAAGTGTTCAGTCGCTTTGTGGGGGAGTCAAATCTTCACATTCACTGCTATCACACATTTTTAAACAAGTATAAAACTATCCCATTAAAAATCGCCATATCATATAGTGTTTCGGTGGTCATGCTAGGGGGCTGAGACACAGGCCGCTTTCCGATTTACGCCAATAGTGCTCACGATAGGTACTAGGCATTGATTCGGACCGTTTGTGAGAGCACTAACACCGCTAACGTTGGATGATTTTTGACAACGTTATTACGTTACCTCAAAAAGGGGTAATCTTGGTAAAGTAAATTTTTATGAATCAAGTTCCTACACTCTGACCAATTATTTACCTACCTACCAATTTATAAACCGTCAAAGCTTAAAAATAGGTAGGTACTTAACTAAATAGGTAGATTCAATATTTTTATTGCTTTTATAAGTGAAAAATAAAAATAAAACGACGTATTAATACGTTGTTCTTTATCAGTCACACCACACCTCTAGAAGACATATTAAGACGTTGCTCGTACAAATATGTTAATTATCTACATAATATGATATATAGGTAGGTACTTACATGTTTGAAACAATATCTATCTAGAATACATTGTCTTTTATTAAGCTTACCTATTTTATTTCAATAGCTTACCTAATTTAAATCCTTCTTGAAATGAAGTATCTTACCTATTTGTGACAAAATATATGATCATCATTCATCAATATCATCATTTAATATTTTTTATAAAATAATATACCTAACAATAAAATCATCACAGCCGAAAGACGTCTACTGCTGACATAGGTCTCCTTTAGTTTTCCAGAGCGACTAATTACAGACGAATTACACCCAGCGTATTCGATCGGTCTTTAGCAAGTTGTCTGTCTACCTAATAAAACAAGCATTATACCTAACTAATAATAATGTACTAGCCATCAAATTTCATAAAATAATTAAATGATGCCACCCGCCGCCGGCCGTAGTGCCCGTAGTAGGTTCGGTGTACTGACTGGATTCTACATTACACCGTCCTTGCTTCAATGACAAAGGCACGACAACGGCCCAATGAGTGACACCACGCGAGCCAAATATCCAATCATGTTTGATCTGCGTACAAACCCCAGCCAATAGGAAACAGTATATGCGTCAGAATACAACCTAATACCGATTATGCGTGGATTGTAATAAGGTTTGTTTTTGCTTGTTTATTTTTGAGTTTGCGGCCTTTTGTGTTCCAGAGTATGGTGTAGGTGCCATTTTTTAAGCAATATTTGTTAGGAGTTAGGCTTCCTTAGTTCTTATTTCGTTGGGCAAATGTCATCTTAAACTATTCCAAATTTCAAGTTGATACCATTAGTAGTATTCGAGATATCCAGCTGTGACAGACATACAGACTGAGTCACACCATAAGGGTTCCTTTTTACCATTTTGGTACGGAACCCTAAAGAGCTTTAAAAAAAAGAAAAATCTCATTCACAAAACCTGAAAACAAAAACAGCTTCTAAGTGCCTCTAAAACATTCAAATTATTAGTCACGCATATCAATATTACTAAACCATCAGTTAAAGTCGGGTGGGGCTGGAGGATAACTTTTTTATTTTATTTCTAAAATAATTGTCATTTTTCAGGATAATAAAAAAACTACTAGCCAGATCTCTTTTAAAAAAAACCACACCTAAACTATGTTCTTTTAAATAAAAAATATAATATTTAATTGTTGAAATCGGTTAACAAATGGCGAAGTTATGGTAAAACATACATAAAAAATACGGTCGACTTGATAAGTATTATAATATCTGTAATTTCTGTTTTGTAAAGGAAGTAGAACAATAACAATTATTATTTTTTGTTTGCGCCCGTTGTTGTCACCAATTAGGCTCCCCCAGAATACCAGCGTTGCAGTGGTTTACTCCGGTATGCCACTGTAGCATTGCTGAGGTGGGGGCCTAGTTGACCGCGCACGAATTAGTTTTATGTAGGTATCTACGTAATTTGTTCTTTTTTTTTCTTGTTTTATTATCCTACTTTTATTTTTTAGTTTATCCTGTTGTTGTAGTCAATAAAATGGTTTTCTTTCTTCTTTCTTCTCATAACCTCCTCCTTTTTTTGAAGTCGGTTAAAAATACATAATAATTTCATACATTAATGTCCAATTAGTCGTAACTTGAAATCAGGTTAAACCACTTTTGACAAAGAACGTTAGACAAAACCACTTTTGACTGCGAAAATTGGTCAAAATTGTTTTTGACCAAGAGCGTCAGTCAAAACCAAATTTGCCTGATTTTTGAAGTCAAATGTGGTTTCGGTCGGTTATGAGTTATGACTGACACTTATATAATTTCGTCGGCACTAAACAGATCGTGGTGTGGAGAGAAGTGGGCAGCCACTCGGACGAAGTTGAACAAAAAGAGATAAATTGAAGGAAGAAAAACACCATCCAAGATTTTGTTAGATCTTGTTTCTACAACCGAACAAAATTACCCATCTTATGTTTTGGTGTGAGGAACGTTTATAATAGGAAATCTCAATAATTTATCATCTAACTAAGGCAAACAAGACATTAATTATCCACTGTGTATGATATTTCATTTTTTAACCTTTTTGTAACCTTTTTTACCACTTTAATTAATACTTTAACCATCTAAAAGTTCGCAATTCCTCATCACACATCAAACTCTTACTTTCACCGTTGTTTGACCACACATAAAAAAAAATTTTGAAACATAGATATTTTTGTAATCATTGAAACAAATATAAAAACTGTATTATAGTTTATTTCATGTCTGATTGTTGATAGGTACCTATTGACAAAATCACATTATCTTTAATTATATAATGTAAAACATTAAAACACCATAAAGTTGTGTTGTTCTTTAAATATATTATTAAATTTTATTAACTACCAAAAATTTATTTTTACTTAGGGCCTGTTTCACAAATTCCGATTCAATTAATTTAATTATTTACTTGACAATACTAAATTGATTTAAGTTCTGTTCCATTTTGTTTTATTGAACCGTAAGTTAATGCGTATTCATTGATTGTAAAACGAGTTATAACATGCACTCACTACAAAACTAAATTAAACACAATATGTGAATCAGTGCTGTATTTTTGCTTTGTTTTTTTATTGCTAATTGAATTAAGTTCTTTATTGTATAATCACTTGATCTCGTTTATCACGAATCGTTTTCGCTAAGATTTGTCACATACCTATGTATAATCTTCATAAAGTAATAATAGGCACTCTAGGTCTATAAGTTTAATCATTATTTTTTTAAGATGTTTATGTCGATGTACATGACTGTTTGTTGTCATTAAATAAATAAAAAAATATTAAACAATGCTTAAAAATCTACACTAAACATAGATTCACTAACTAAGGTCACTCACATAACTCATTTCCATCACGAATTTTATATCCTTTTCACCACTTACAAATTAAATTCAAATATGACTAATAAAAACCTATCAGCAATTCTTCACTTCGGAGCACTTCAGGAGCTTCAATAATGGAAAGGGTACATAATCCACTAGTTTCCAACATGTCACTTCCTTCTCTGTTACTGAATGTATCTTATTTGCCTGTGAGAAATCCCATGTGAGACATAAAAATTACCGATATTTAGCAAGGAAATCAGGTAAGATTGTTTTTAAGGGCAACAATATTTTTTCATTAACAGTAAAAGTAACGTTAGCATGAGATGCTGAAGACTCAACCACACCTGATGAAACGGCAACAACTGGTGTCGCGGCTGTTGCTGGTGCGTTCAACTCCATGGATGAAGGACATGGCGCGCGCGCAGTAACTGAGTGTTATCGCCTCGCACGAATTAGATAAAACAGGCCATGATAAAACATGACTAATAAGAACGCGACAAATCACTCACAATCAACAATAAGATAGAGTAATTAGTTTTCTGTATGGTAAGCTGTTTAATTAAATAGCTGTCACTTCCACAACATTCTGATGTATAAATGAAACACTGTGATACCAAAAGAGTCAAATTATTAAAACATTAAGTATTAGGTACTCGTAGATAATCCATTCATCCATCCATTCATTTTCCGAGGAAATGTCTTCAGGCCAGCAGTCAGAAGGCCAAGTCGGTATTGTGTACACTGGCATTTGATTGAATTGATCATGTAATCCTTATATATTAATTAATAATGATAATTGTAATAAGTTGCATTCTGCTGGTATTCATGGAGATATCCTGAGATATATGTTGATCAGCGTCGTCAGACTGTCGTTCTATACGGATTTGCATCTCATTCACGTTTCTCTACTGTGCCTTCTGATATGATGTGATAATGATTAACTGCAGCTATAACTGCATACCGAAACGATGACAGTTAAGTATTTAACTGGCTAACGAACATCTTTTAATGATGTTACTTCATAGTAGTCCTCATGATGCTAAAGATTAAAAATGAGGTGACAATGAGTCGGCGGCGATGGTCAGCCAGTTAGCGTTGAGATAATAGCGGACCATTGCTGACCGCTGGCACTTGTAAAAATATTAAGTTCCTAAATAATTGGCCAGTGCCAACCACATGTTGCCACGACGCGACGCGACGCCAACGTCACTATACAATATGTTTGGTTAGCGATGTCGGAGCTTTTAAAGGCAGATAATATGATCCATTTTTCGACAAGCCCCCCACATGTCTATCCTATCCCCTCTCCTGTTGGAATTACCGGCATTCAAAATTTGACTTTTTATTTTAGATGGCCCTGCCGAAAAATATTAATTTCTCCGCATTTAAAAGTTATACAGTTATAAAAAAAATTGGGTTGCACTCCGGGAGTGCCGGCAGAAATGAAAACTTCAATATTAACGTTGTGCATTTTTGATATTTTGAAATTAGCGGCAAAGGATTAAAATTATTTCTTTCCTATTACTATATAGTCCCACAATTCAATCAGTTTGTAATTAGAGAAAAATTCTAAAGATTTCGCGCCAGTGGCCTCTTTAATTTCTACATGCACGCATTCTACGATTTAAACTTATAGTAGGTATGAACCTCTATACTAAAAAAAGTTGGGAGTTACAAGTCGTGATAAAGTTTGGCCACATGATAGAAACTGATCTGTAGGCTGTTTCTAACTAATATTGAGCTGGGCCAAACTATCCTTACATACAGTTCCATACGGCGACGGGTTGAATAGCGCACTTTTCCCGGCTTCATTCTAAAAACTATAACAATTCAGGTTTAGCTAATAGGTCAAATGTGGTATCATTTTCGGATAAATCAATAACGTAGAATTTATTTCTGGTATAAAAAAATGCAATTTATTACGCAGTTTCTGAAAAATTACACAATAACCAACATTTTTAAACTTCATTTTTTTAGTTTAGGTATTGGCACTTGTTTCAGTATTTTCAAAAAAACTACTTTAAAGAAGCGTTTTTCAGGTTAATTTGTTATATGCCTTTGTTATGCTAACTATATTTTATACAATTTGAGCGTAACCCAAGTTGTTGAAGTCTATTGTTTGCGGACATACAGCTAGTCAAAAATATGCATTTTTTCACTAAATAAAAAAGGTTTCCGTTTCGTTCAGAAACATTTTTCAGGTTTTTGTTTATATTTCTGTAAAAATAATTAAATTTTCTACAATTTGAGCTTAATTTGAGTAGTCTAGGTCTATTGGTTGCAGAGACATAGCTGGTTAAAAATGGGCTTTTTATTAAAATTAATTAAAAAAGTCTTATGTTTGACTAGCTGTGTCTTTGCAACTAGTAAACCTAGACTAATCAAGTTAAGCTCAAATTGTAGAAAATTTAATTAACTTTACAGAAATATAAACAAAAAAAGTGAGAAATGCTTCTGAACGAAACGGAAACCCCTTTTATTTCGTGAAAAAATGCATATTTTTAACTAGCTGTGTCTCCGCAAACAATGGACCTCAACTACTTGGGTTAGGCGCAAATTGTATAAAATATAGTTTACATAACAAAAGCATATAACAAATTAACCTGAAAAACGCTTCTTTAAAGTAGTTTTTTTGAAAATACTGAAACAAGTGCCAATACCTAAACTAAAAAAATGAAGTTTAAAAATGTTGGTTATTGTGTAATTTTTCAGAAACTGCGTAATAAATTGCATTTTTTTATACCAGAAATAAATTCTACGTTATTGATTTATCCGAAAATGATACCACATCTGACCTATTAGTAAAACCTGAATTGTTATAGTTTTTAGAATGGAGCCGGGAAAAGTGCGCTATTCAACCCGCCGCCGTATGGAACTGTATGTAAGGATAGTTTGGCCCAGCTCAATATTAGTTAGAAACAGCCTACAGATCAGTTTCTATCACGTGGCCAAACTTTATCACGACTTGTAACTCCCAACTTTTTTTTGTATAGAGGTTCATACCTACTATTATAGTCACAGAGTATAAATAAGTCTATGATTTCACCGAAGAGATCGCTGCTATTAGTTCCCTTTTCAAAATTAGCGCGTTGCTGGTGACACAAGAGTTTTGGTCTTAAAATGACGCGCCGCCATTTTCAACGCGCCCCGTAGAAAGAGAGGGGGACACTTCCGCCGCCAGCTGTCTACTCTCTATCCGTCACATCCGTCTTACGCATTTTCGATCAGCCACGTGATTCTTAGCGACGCGAGTTTAGCATTTTTCCCCATTACAAAAAAGCATACAACGCCGCTAAAGAAGTTTTCAATTCAAAAAATACTTTTCGAAAGCTAATAATATCACTTATCAAGTAAAAACAAAACTCTTAACTTAATATGTAATAAAAAATTACTAACGTCAATTTTAATCCGAAATTAGTCTGCTTTTTTTTTAGTTTTTCTCACAGAACTCAAAAACTGGGACATTAATGTGCTTTTTTGCATTTTAAAAACTATTGTTTTTCTTCATTCATTTCTGATGTCCTCTCTTTCAGTTTGTTAATTTGATCTGGAGTAAGGGGAATAAATGGTTTCGTTGCTTTATCATAGTGCATTGCTTACCCGCTAAAACCGCGCCGCTGCTTCCCCGGGCTGGCGGCGCCGGCGCTTCCGCCAGGGTCAGAGTTGGACGCGTCTGTTGAAATAAACACAACGGTTACAAGGGCTACTAATCACTAACTACCGCAACTAACCTACAAATAAAGGGTGTAAAAAGACCCTCAAAGAAGCCGAAGTCCACGCATTCCGCCCATCATCAAGGTCTTTTTGACTTTAAGACTATACCTGGGAAATCAATAGTTATGAAGTTACTGGAGGTCAAAGTCAACAATATTTTTTCGATATTTTTATGTAAACTAACTTTATATGTTATTTCCTCATTTTTGTTCAACGAAACATTATCAAAATTTTGAATTTTTCGTGATAAACAATGGCTTCGTCAACGTCATCACTCGTCACGTCGCACGCACACAAACACTGCCATTTAACTCGGCCGCACGCGGCTGCGTTACATTGCGTGGTGCTGTTTGCAATGCTATTCAACACCAAAAATGAAAATCGTTTCCCAGCAATAATTTTGAATAGAAATGGTCCTGATGATGGTCAAAATACGCAGGCCTCGGTTTTGTCGAGGGTCTTTTATACCTGTCATGTCATGTTGATAAACCGTAGTCAATCAAAGAGATTTATAAATATTGAAAGGAAAGATCAAAAAGGATAGTACCTCCACTATTAAGTTAGATACTTGGTACGGGTACGTATCAGAATGTCTAAAGTTAGAATGTCTAAACTTAAAATGGCAATATTCAAAATTCAAAAAATTAAAATTCAAATGGTTTATGTCGAAAATCATTATGTATAACTTCGAAATAGCAAAATTTAAAGTATCAAACGTATCAAATACTTGACGAGTTAAAATATGAATGGTCATTAAGTCTAAGTTCACAATGATTTATTTGAATTGGGTTGGACCTTTAAACGAATCGCCTTCTTTGAGGTTATTTGAGTCTGTGGAGGTGTCTTTGGGCTTCGCCTGAAATGCTTTATAGCAAACTAGCGGCCGCCCGCGACTTCGTCTACGTGGACAGTTTTTTTGCTATCCCTCGGGAACTGTATGTTTTTTCTGGATGAAAGGTACCCTATGTCCTTTCCTGTACCCATGACAACGTGTATGCAAAATTTCATAATGATCGGTTCAGTAGTTAAGACGTGAAGGCGTAACAAACAAACAAACAAATAAACAAACAAACGGACTTTCGCATTTATAATATTAGTAAGGATTTAGCTGCCGGAAATGAGTCTAATCTATTGGGACTTAGAAACCGTAGCCCGTAGGTCACGAGATAGGTGCGAGGAGCGTAGCGACGAGCATGTTAGGTTGACATGAACCCAGCGCGCGAGCCGAGCGTGCGAAGCGTGCGTGCCGCGGCAGCGGCCGGCGTAGCGCCAGAAAAAAACCTATTTCAAACCAATGATATTAAAAGTATATATACGTTACGCGCACTCCAAAATGGCAAGACGAAAGTCAGGTAATTGCCCGACTTTCAATTAGTCAGGCACAGGCTCGCGACACGGAAACACACGCGGCTCTCGTCAGTCAGAAGCGATAAAATTGTGAAATTCCATTAAAAAAATGTCTCCTTGCGTCTTTAGACGATGTACAAATTATACAGTCAGAGATCGGAAAAATGCTTAATTTCACACGTAAGTACTGTATTTAATAAAAATATGTATTTTCTATTACTTTATCCGGCCATATTGTACAAAGAGCGCGCTGTCTGCTTTGCGTGTGTGAGTGAAGGAGACAGCTGACGCGCTTTCAGTTCACGGCCAATGCGCATGCAGCGGTCAATGTGTGTATCTATAGTACCGTTGCGCTGTTTTAAATAGCAATTATGTTGGCGTATACCTCATCTTTACTTTTAATATCATTGTTTCAAACTCAATTGGTGGATTTTGTTCGAGTGACTGGCACCGGCTATACCGAATCAGGGAGAGGCGCGGCTATGGGGATGTGCGACGGAGGCACAGATCTTAACCTAATTAATTAGGTACCTAAGTGAAAGAAAGGCATAAGTAAATTCTATACGTCATTATATGTATTTGGACTATTAGTCATTTTATGTTTTGTTCATTTTAACTTAGACATTTTTATTTAGGACTATCTGACTGTTTGACATTTTTGTTTTTGACATTTTGAACTTTCGACATTTTAATCGTTGGGCATTTAATTTTTGACATTTTGAACTTTGCCGTTTTAAGTTTAGACATTCTAACTTTAGACATTCTGATACGTACCCCTTGGTACATTCATATTACCCTACCAACACTAAGTTTGAAGACAAATGTCGGTCCAAGCTATGTTGGGCGTTCCTACGTTCTACGTGGTTATTTCTACCTTGGACGAATTAACCACCGGGTCTACATGAAGATAAACTTATTTTAAACTCCAGATTCAGAATGAAGCTCTGATGTGTAGGCCTTATTCATGCTTAAAAATTTAAGTAAGTATATATGAAGATATTTATTTTACAAGTATTTTTTTGGCCAATCACGAATTGGACTAATTGCGAATGGGGAAGACAACTGACAAAATGGCGTTGCTACGTAGGGTTGTTCTACGAGAACTATCAAAACAAAGGACTTTTACTTTAAAAATCGTTTTATAGCTTTAAAATGATCGAATTTTGTGTAATAGGCTGTAAAAATGTTGGCACTTACAAATTTCCGAAAAATCTGGATTTAAGAAAAAACTGTAAGAATAAAACGTCATAATTTGGTTTTCAATTCCGGCACTTGCATTGTAGAATAGTCTTTATTTTTAATTACTTAAATTAATATTTTTTTGGCTGCAACTGCTTTCAGAGTGTGTTCATCCTTATTTGTAGAAATCTTTCCGCGTTGTTTGCTCCAAACGATTCATTAAAATGGTGTCTCGCAGCTTACTCAGGTACTTTATCTAAAAATTCAAACTATCTCTGCGTACACAGTGTTGTAAAGTTGTTGTAAAAAGGTAGGTACCTAATAGGAGCTATAATGGATGGCATAGGCGCAGCGTAGTAGATTCGATCAAAAATAGAGCGCCAGCCAGAGTAACCTCATCAAACTAATTAGTGTGGTCGGTTTGCCTTCATCGGTGTGCGTGCGCTAAGGCAATATTATTAGGGAACGCTGCACATAAAATTGCCACGAGTTATCTTACCTGAAACTCCGTACGACTTCGGCTAGTAATGAACATCTGATAATATGGTATAATTTAGCAATTCTTGATATTGATTTTCGAAAATATCTACAGGACATTCACAAAAAAATATTTAATATAAATGTATTTTTGCCAGTAAAGGACTTAGTGACGCTAATTAATCTTTGAGATGGACATAATGAGCCTCCTATCTTCCAATTCAAAGTAGGTTCTGCTAACTGTGCGCCCAACTCCACGATCGTGAGTAGCACTCCAATTGATTACAATTATGCATTCGCGTTCTTATCGGTTTCTTCGACCGGTCGGCTAAGGGTTACTAAGCTGTAACTAATTCATCGCCGACAGCGCACGTGATACGGTGATCGGCGTACTGAGTAGGCACGCAGTGAACGGTACTGTGACAGATCAGTAGCTACTATCAAATTATATTCTATAAAGCAAGACAATGAATTGAAGCTTTACAACAAAAAAGCTCTATTGAAGCAGAATTGAAGAAATACAGTTTACATGAGGCGGCAAAATATTTGTAAACATAAAAGGAGCTGGTGAAGTTATTTGGAATTCGTCGTGTATTTGGTACGGCCAGGGTGCGACGGTTACTTTAATTATTCAGTAAAGGCAAATAGCAATGGTGAGGAGATAGATTCCATTCTCTTTGTTTGAATAGGGAGTGGGAGTGTACCTGCGAGGAACACCTGTGCTCGGTGGCAACAGGTGCAGAGAAACATGTGGAGCTTAGCCGACAGCCTCACGACTAAATGAACTGAACTAAGGAACCGCTGATTCAGGGCACCAAAACTTAGGGTTGCGCTTGCTATCTGTCATTTCATTTCACGACTGCTATTTTAAAACCAAGTACCTGATAGCTTCGATCTAGGTCTTCGATCAAGGTATAGATGATCGAAGACCTAATAGTTTTAATGTCAACAGACGTAATATCAGTGGATAAAGAAATTACGTTACAAAATCAAATCAATTATGACATTTAATTTTTTGTTCAACTAAAGCTCGGTTGTATTTTGACTACTTTCGACGTAAAAATGTTAATAGCCATTTTAAGTTAAAACTACTTTTTAACAAAAATAGATCATTTATGAAATTATAATTTCGCTTGGGTTATAAATTTAACATCGTATAATAGTGGGCTATCCGCGTTGTGGCTTGTGGCCCCGTTTTCGGATTAAAAATAATTTAGTGAATGTGTCGGCGAAGTCGGTGTGGCGGCATGCCTACGGTCCTAATGAACTGAAACCAGTGTTCCGTGAGATCGGGCTGAGCGCTCGCCGCCCGGCGTCCGGCGCCCGTGGCCCGCCCTATCGATTCTCGCTGGCTGCCAGTGCTATCCATACACACAAACCTCAACTGATTCATCATATTCATTAACTGCATAAACAACGTCCATTTGAATATGGTTTTAGAAACCCTGATTTCTGTCTGATATTTTTGCGTTAGCTACAACTAATGTATTATGATGCGTGTCTTTTAAAATTGGCAAGCGTTTTTATACTTCACGCGCTATCACAGAGTTTGGCACACGTAATAATGAATGGATTTTTTTTTATCAAAACAACTGTAACAGTCGGATCAGACGTGACGCGGCGCGAGCGTTGGAAGTAAAAGCGTGACTAGCCGTCTGTGATGTGGTCGTGGTCGATTGTTGAACACTCCGTGCGGAAACCGCTCGCGTCCCCGTCACAACTCACACGTGTTTGGGTACTATTACTGACGGTAACATTTTTAATAGACGGTCGTCGAAATTCTATTCGAAGTTTATTGTTATAAAGACTCAGAATTTAATTTCAAATTCTGTTTCTGGGGTTATTATTGGGGTCGCATGTTTAAAGTATTACTCCGAATCAAAATGTTACAAGCACGCGTACGTACACTAAAAGCTTTATGTAGAGGTATATCCGGTAAAGGGCAAACATAGCCACTGCGGTTGCGAACCGCGATTGAAACCTTCTAATGCCGCCAACCTATGCACTCGACACGTACAATCACGCAGTTTATAGGCCTATCTTATTAATTTTACTTACCTATCTTGGTTGAAGAACGAAATGACAAATAAAGTTATCTCCGAGGAATAAGGGATATTTTAGGAGGTCATAACAAATTTGGTAACGATCGCGTAAGTGGCTGACTCTGGATTCACAGAATGGAGAGGCACTCTCTGATGCTAAATATGTCAGTCTGTTTGCGTGAAGTGGTTGCGTTCTTTTTATATACAGGGTGAAAAATGTATTATTGTTACCAGAAAAAAATACGATAAGTAAGGTTAATGGCTGACAATAGTACAGCAAGTACTAGTTGTACTCACGGGAACTGTGTAAGGACTGACCAAAATTCTGTTGCGTTCCGTAGGTATAAGCGAATAACTTTTTGTTTGTTTGTAATGTATTAACTCAAAAAGTACTGATCCGATTTTGAAAAATTTTTCACCTATAGAAAATTACATTATCAGCGAGTAACAGGGCTATAATTTATTTTCAAAAAAATTATAGCCTTTTTTCAGCCTGCATATAAAAAGAACGCAACCACTTCACGCTTACAGACTGACATATTTAGCATTAGAGAGTGCCTCTCCATCCTGTAAACCCAGAGTCAGCCACTTACGCGATCGTTACCAAATTTGTTATGGCCTCCTAATCTAAAAGGACCACAACAGCACGTTACTGGCAAATGACAAAAAGCGGTGATGATACCGTGTATAACTTTACCTAATGAAGATATACCGGATGTCCCAAAACTTTGCCACATGGAGGGAATTGTACCTTAAACATTGAAGATAGGAAATTTTAGTGAAAGAAGACTTAATTTTATTTTTAAAAAGAAACGGAACTGCATTCAATGATATTTTTTTTTAAATCGATATGATTCGATACATTTATTATTAAATTTATTTGTTAAATTTCATGGTCTTTTTTTGTTTAAGATACTGTGTCACTTAAGAAAATAATAATCTTTATGAGTAAATCTTTCAATCGGTATCGTAAAAAAAATTGTTTTCGTTTTTGGTGGGTTCGATTCCTTGTTAAGGCAGGCGATTTTTCAAAAATCTTTGAATGAGTTTTAAAAACAAAATGAAGTTTAGTAAAATTTCGCATCTTCAATATTTAAGGTACTTTCCCTCCGTGTGGCAAAGTTTTGAAACAGCCTGTATATATTTTAAAATTCGCAACATTCAGAGAACACAAATAACGATATTAATATCACTAGAAATCATCAGGTGTAGTTTCAAATCTGTGAATGCTACCTTTGTTAATTAAACCGTTATAAACAATGCCACATATAAAATTGAAACACTATATGAATTAATCGACGGAAAGATAGAATGAAACAAATTATAATTAATATGAATTGTTGGAACTCCATCATTAATGATGGCTGGATGAGTTAACGATACTTAAATTAATAAATGTTAATGTAATTTAAATGAGGAAAATTTGTGAACTCGTTGCAATAACGTATAGCTTAGTTATATTCTGTATCGCCGTCTGGCGCAAGCTGGGATTTGCCATGTTTACATTAATTTTTAGTGGCATCTGAGTTCCACACAATATCTTGTAGGGGAGGAGTAAGTTTCAATATTTAAAACGGCACAACAAATTATCATGCAAACAAAACGTAGTTACGAATATATAACACCTACTAAGCAAGTATGCAGGTGGAAGCAGCGACAAAGCTCGAGAGATAACCGTACATGGCAAGATAGTTTGTTGGAAAGTTGTCGAGACGGCGGCGGGCGGTTGCCAAATAAAATCATTTCCTTAATTTGTGATTACAGCAACACAGTTCTCTGTATAAGGTGCGAATAACCCAGTGGCCGACTGGGGTCACGTGGTAACCGCCACGCGCACGCCTCGCCTCTTCGTAGCGCCACATGGTTTCTCGCTCTTTATATCTACCACATACGGCTTAAATTGTTTTGTTGCGATCTCATGATTCTTCGGTAGATCAGTACAGATGCGAAGTTATATTTAAAACGTTACGTGTTGTACATTGGTTGTACAACACTCATCTGAAGCAATGTTAAGGTTGAATTCTGGAATGCGTGCGTCACAATTACACCCGTATAAGCATCATTATGCTGGGTATCTACTGCAAAAGCAAACCAGAAAAATGGAAGAGCAAAAGACAGTTTCGTAATTTTTCAGGAATTATTTACCAACTTTGAAGTCCAAGAGATTTGCTCTATCCACAAATGTAGGTGCAAAACTACAGACTGTCTGAGAATAAAAGTAGATATTGTACGAATAGGTGAGCCGAACAGTTTTTGCGAAATCATTTTCAAATTTTTGGAAGTTCGATAGTTATGATTAAAATTGAAGCCAATTCCAACTTATAGTAACCTTCTGTGAAAAGTATCGTATCAGTGGTTTCATTGTTAAGCTAAGTTAGAACATCACTAACCAAATTGAGAAACCATTTAAAATAATGATGTATCGGACTTCTGTTATACGAATATCAAATGTATAATTTTATCCTCTTGTAGTTTTGTTTGGACGATATAGTATAATTTGCTTCTGTTTAAGATATTTAAAACTATTTTAAACAAACATAGCCATCATACATAATTCTGGTAGCGATTCGATAAGCGTTTGCGTGGGCTAGCCGTCAAAACAGCCGGAGTACGTAAACTGGTCGAGTTCTTTACATTGTTTACAACCATCCCGCAAGTGAAACAAACACTTTTACTACATTATCTTCGCTGTATACACTCGAAGCACGGTTCAGATTATCGAGTAAAATATAAAAAAAAATTAAAGAAAATTAGGTTGTGCTTGTGCATGTCGTGCAAAATAAAGATAATCATTTCCTCCTGAGTAAATTAACAACAAGCCCTTATTTAGTTAATGTATTTACATCCAGCGTGCTCTGCGTGAGTAGATTAACAAATCTGAATGTTAATTTCGAGGAAGAACACTGGGCTGTGCTCATTATTTTCCATGTAGGTATTTTTCATTCTGTACAACTATTTGCACTAGCTCACAGATCAATCTAGAATTTGGTGCGATTCTGTATGTGTTTGTGCTAAGATTGACATAAGTAGGCGTTTTATGAGTTTACGCTTGCTTGATAGCGACCATAGAAATAGAATGTCAAAGAACAACAAAGTCAATAAACAGGTGATCCGAAAACGAATCAATACATTTTATATGAGATACGTAAAATATGACTTAGATTCATAAAATATGACTATATTATGGCAAAGGAAGTTAATAAACTATGTTCCATACTGCTTTCTTTGTCGATAAACGAATAAATGTAGCGAAATTTGGTTTTAGAGAAATGTGTGGCAAAATATTATTTACCTTTTAAAAGTGTGATTACTTGGATTGTTTCTTTTTGTCACATCACAATCACTTAGAGCAGAAGACACCATAGCTCCAAGATACCTTTATTTTAAATTCTAATTAAGATTAAATAATATTCTAAACAAACTGTGATTGCTCATTTGCTAGGCGGGACGCTAGGGGCTCTTACTGTAAAAAATGTTGGCACATGTCACTTGATCCTTTGTCTCTTTTTTACATAGACCGTGTCCGTATGATGTTAATTTCTCTTTTCCACGCTTTGTTGGTCTTCTTGAGTGCAGCGAAAATTTTTCTATGTCTATGATAGCGACTGTAGTTGACATTGTATGACAACTTTTAGTTTAGTGTAGTTACCGCCAGAGGCGCTTGGCAAATTGCGTACAAAATTGCTTACTGCAGTGGTTATCCAGTATAGTAAAGTAAACGTAACTGTGAAAACTCATATAATACAGGCACTGCATAGGTATTGACTTCTTTTTAATAATTTAAAAAAGTAAAAAATACATGTGTATGTACATGTTCGGTTATTAAATGTTAAAGTATGCATTGTATTTAATAACGTATAATAAACTAGCGACCACCCGCGACTTCGTCTACATGGACAGTTTTTTTGCTATTGCTATCCCTCGGAAACTGTACTTTTTTCTGGATGAAGGATACCCTATGTCCTTTTCAGTATCCCTGACAACGTGTATGCTCATGATGATCGGTTCAGTAGACGTGAAGGCGTAACAAACAAACAAACTGACTTTCGCATTTATAATATTAGTAAGGATGTGTAAGGGAAAACGTAATAAAACTTGGTAGTGGAGATGAGTAGTACATACCTAAAGGCACAAAGGGCAAAGATGTGGGTCGCCGTGAGAATTATCCACTTAATCCTGCACCTCAAAGTAATGGCCTCGCTGCTATTCCCGCAATCGTTCTATTTGTTTACTTTTTATATTATTTGGATTAAAAACACGGACCTTTTTTTATAATTTTATGGTGAAATGATGTGGTTTAATAAAACATTGTCTAACAATTGAAATAAAACACTTTTAACAGATACTAGCGCGGTTTTATTGAAAGTACTTTAAAGCGTTAGAACCCGTTAAGTGTTTTATTTTAATCTCTAGTGCGCGCGTAAGCTTGAGAACTGAATATTGAACAAATCACTAAACTTAGATCATACATTATTTTTCAAATCTTGACTGTATCCGATGACAACATGTGTTTTGTTAATTTCAAGATATTATCGACGCTTTTAAGTGTCTTTTGTAATAACTGCTCTTACAATGTCTAAAGTAAATAAAAATGTGATAACTAGCTCCAGAACTTATTATGTACATCCCGAAGATTGAACTCGTTGGTTCCGCTCTCACAAGACTATTACAGTATGAGTGAAGTTACAAATCACGCAATTATATAATTATTTTCATGAAGCTTAAGCAGAGCTGAATAAATGTAGTAGTACCTCTATTGTTTGGACTATAACCACAGAGCGTAGAGGATATTATTACATACATACATAGGAAGATCCAGGGATTAAAACGGTTCGGGCCCAGTCGGCCCGATTCCCTAGCGCTACACCTGGATACACCTGGCGTTTATTTGACGAGGCTTCCGAGGGATTGATCCAATTCGCTATTAGTTCGATTTGCGTACATCCAATTCGTAATTGGTCAAAAAGGAGACCCCAAAATAAAACAAAATGTGATATAAATACATTTTCAACTTGAGCGCAGCAAAAATTTTTTTATGTCTATGTTTTCAACTTAGATTTTTAAGCAAAATTGTAAGTAATTGTAATGAATTATTCGACTGTCCGCTAATGGGACTAACTGCGATTGGACCAACTACGAATAGGTCAATATTTTTACAATTGTATGTACCAATCGCGCCTAAACGGGAAATTGTTATCTCAGTGGAACTAATATGACACAATTTTCGATAAATTAATTTTTGGCAAGTAGTAAATTAAATGTCGAAAGACCTGTTTACCATTCTCAGATGGAATCGTACACTCATTACTAGTTAAGTCAGAATTCCTTTTATTACTTTATATAATTTATTAAATACTATTATTTAAATGTACCTACAGTCACTACTACTATTATATGAAATGTGTAATCTGGTTAATGTAAAACCGAAAACTTTTACAGAAACACGAAGTATTTATTTTACATTCCAGTTTCGTGCTTGTGCCAAAACAATAAATTCCAATAGATTTTATAGTAGCAACCGCATAGTTTGGGTTGTGACAATTATTGTTATTAAAATAGGTCGATTATGGAAATTAATTTATTATATGAAAACCATAAAATCATTAAAATCGAAAATAATACTAAATGAACAGAAACCAACGACGGGTTGACTACTAAAATGATATACAGCGGTAATTTATTTGTTAAATTTTTCAAAGGATTCAAAAGGATAGGATTTTTTAAGCATTATATTTATTCCCACCCAAGCTGATTCACCAATATTGTCGAACAATCACTAGTAACAAAGCCGTTACGAAATTGTGAATCATTACTGGCTCGAAACAACGGATAAACGCACAAACAGCTTAGCGGACGGAGCGTTGTAAACATACACAGGAAAAGTTTCACAATCGTCGTTTTCGTCATCATAGTGGTGTTCAAAATATGACACAGTTCGGTGCGGATTAAAATAATATAAAATTAAAATAGCCGTGAGTGGCGCCCTCGCCGGGTGCCGCGCCGACAGCCGCCCCGCCGTCGGCGTATTACACCGACCAGTTCAATGTCAACGCCGCTAATTCATTATATTGAACCAACACATCATTCGCGACACGCGAGCCTATCTTTTGATTCTATGCTGGTTTTTGTAAACTTGTCTATACATACCGGGTGTAACAAGACCTCCAACGAAGCCGAGGTCTACGTATTCTGCCCATCATCAGGACCATTTCTGTTCAAAATTATTGCTGGGAAATGATTTTGATTTTTGGTGTTAAAAAGGCATTGCATATTTTACCACGCAATGTAACGCGTACAAAAGACGGCGCCTGCGAGTGAATGCTACACAACTGCATGCGGCCGAGTTGAAAGGTAACGTTTTTGTGCGTGCTCATGAAATTCATTGAATGATGACGTTTTGAAGCCATTGTTTGTTAAGAAATACTTAAAATTTTGATAATTTTTCATTGGACAAAAAGTAGGCAATGACGAAAAAAATAAGATTTCATAAAAAAATTGAAAAAATTTTGACTTTGACCTTCAATAACTTCGTAGCTATTGGTTTCCCAGGTATAGTCTAAAAGACAAAAATGATCCTGATGATGGGCGGAATACGTGGACTTCAGCTTCGTTGAAGGTCTTGTTACACCCGTTATATATTATCGACAAAGGACTGAAGATAATTGTTAACTGTTTTCTTTTCTTTCGCATTATCTCTAAATTGCGGTTTGTTTTAAAGGCGCTCAGGTTATATACGAACCATTTCAGAAAGAACATCGTAAGCGTCAAAATTTGCAAAATTCGTAACCGTCATATAAGCAGATTTTTCATCTTTTATGCTGACTTTTCACAGTAGAATATAATTCAATTTTATACAATTTTGGTTTTTATCGTGAGTTACAACCCATTCAGTTTTTTGTCGTATAACCTCCATTGACTGATATATTATCGTAAGTTAATAAATACTATGTTTTAGGTTATATAGCAAGCATCTTACTTGGCGCTTACGATAATAAATTATGTAACGATAAAAAATAATTTAGCTTACGTTGAAAAACCTTTTTCTGTAAGATATTATGCAAAATGGCGTAACCGCCATTTACATCGTAACCGATGTTCTTCCTAAAATGCTCGAATGTTACTTACATTCGAGCAAATTCTCTAAATTACTTATCTACGTATTACAGCAACTGAACTCAACTATGAGCAGTTTATAGTTGAGTTGCTTTACTATGCTGTTTAAGATATTTTTTTCTTACAGGCACTTAAAACACATACTATAAGTACAATTTTCCGCATCGATGAGTGTTCTGATCTGCCGCTTATAAATGACAACATCTATGTTGAATTAATATTTCTGTAATGATTTTTAGTCCTAGCTCACCAAATTTCTTAGAAATCCTGTAAGTAACAAAAGAAGTCAATGTTTTGTAACTTTACTCAAACCGTAAGAATCAAATCTTGAGGAAGTTGAGTTTAAGTAATTGACTGAGCGAGCGCGAAGCGTTTCCGTTTCAGCATGGGCATAAGCTTTCGTATGTCCGGCTATCCCGCTGTCCGTCTGTTCTCCTCTATAGGTCGCATTTCTTCAACCGATTGTCGTGAAATTTTGTGAGCGGGTTCGATATTTATAACATGGATCTTTTTGTCGATTCAGTTTTTCTAAAATTTTCAAAATGGCGAAAAATTATATTTCAGGCATTTCGAAAAATGTCAAAAACGTAAGGTCTAATAGTAATAATAAAGTATTAATTAAAATACTTTATAACGTGAGTTTTAAGCTCATTAAAAATATTACCGAAGCGAAATGATCGGGTGCGATATTGAACTATTTGCTGATTTAATTATTCGATGTATTCAATTTACCGATACTGCTCTGCACGTATGTATTAAGCTCTTGAAACAGGACATTGAAGCGTGTAAATCATACAAACATATACCTATAGTACCGAAACAGTGGCAGAAATTCTGCTTGTGGAAAGTCGCGATAACTATTAGTACCCTAGTGGCGGCTTTTCTGCCTGCGACTACATAGTTACACAGGAGGCACTCACGTACATACAGCGAACTAAAATCTATGGAAGTGTCGTCCATCAGCCATTTGGAATGTCCCCACTGCTGGGGCACAGGCCTGTCTTATGGGTGGATAAGGAGGACGGGCCATAACCCATCACGGGGGCCCAGTGCGGATTCGTGGGTGTTAACGACTGCAAACGCAGCCGGGACCGACGGCTTAACGTGCCTTCCGAAGCACAAAGGAGCTCGAGATAATAAATTTTTGGTCACACATCCCATGACCAACCCTTACGAAAGTTGCTTAACCTCCGTAATCGCTGGGCCAGGTGTTAAACCACTGCGCCAGCGAGCTCTTCCATGGAAGTGTAATTGCAAACAAATATTGCTTAAAAAATCGCACCACGGGGCTGAAAAAATACAACCCGCTCAGCTTTAGTCGGGCCAGCCACGCACTTCGTCTGTGACTGACGTTAACGTTCTTTACAATAATTGCAGTTTGTATTATAGAGAAAAGAGAGAAAGAGAAAAAATATTAGAAATGACGTCCTTTGTAGTCAAATCGTGTAAAAAACGCAAGAAGACAGTAAAAATATGCAGAAATAAGGTATCATATTTTTTCGTTTAAGTATAGAAAATATCTATGAATATACAAATCATGGTCTCTAATAAACAACTAGTGCTCAAACGCTTTGTGTTGCATAATTAAATGCCAGCATTTTTAGCTCCATCCACTTAGTTGTACTTTTCGTGTAGTGCCATTTTTTGAAGGCAATGCTTGTTCTATAGATTTTAGTTCGCTGCGTACATAAGAGTTACTTACCTATCGTCACAGACCATACAACAAGTACCCTATCGTAAAACATAAATAGACATATTACACGTATACATGGTTAGGGTGTTAATGAATAAACTAAAAATGGGAAAAACCGTTTCTTCGGTTCGGACTATCAAACTGAACAAAGTGTACTATGCTGTAATCGCGAAAAAAATTATGTATCATACTTTTTGATATTTTCGTAATTAATTTTTGTATGAAAAATATGTTTTTTTGCGTTTTCAGAGTTCGAAAAATTTTCGTTCGAAACGTTCGAAGTTAGGATTCTCAAGATTTATGTGATCCTGGTGCTTTGGTAAATGATTAGGCTCGTTAAAAACCATACAAATCCGTTTTTTTTTAAACGTGGAGATATACTGACTGAGCATGTCCAGATGAAGCGATTTCGCGTAAGTAGACTCGTACGTAGGTAACCGCGGTTTTATAAAAGCACAGATAATATAATACTATAATAAAAGGAAGAAAAAAATTTATTTCGAAACCGGTTTTGTAAAAAGATAATTTTTTCCTCATTGGCAGCTGGCTACGAACTAACAGTTTCGTACGCGGCCGAAGGGTATTCGTGAGGTGTGAGGCGTTCTTTGGGAATCGTCCGAACACAACACGGTAGTTGTTGTTGTTGGATTAATAAATATTTTTTGAAGTAGGTAATTACATAAAATATAACATTAAAACGACAGACAATTGACTACAACGAGACTATATAAAAAGGTATTTTTTCCAAACCAGCGACAAACGGTTTAAGTCGTTAAAGTCCAAAGTACCCATTTTCGTAGAGTAAAAAATCAGAGCTGTGAGTCACCGCACCGCATACTAATGAACAGACGTGTAAGCATAATTGTTAGTTACGTACGACTTACGGCTTTGCCAATCATGTCAGCTAGTTTTGTATTTCTATTGCCAGCCTATGCCTTTGTTCTATAAAAAAAAAAGTTTTTATTTCGTTACCAAATTATTTAATTTACAAAAATAGTATTTGGGACCAACCCAGTAGGCATTCGAGATGCCAGTGGCAGGCAGCCCCGCTCTTCCATATCTTATTAATTGAGTATGTATAATCTATATATATAAAACTCTAAATTGATTGATTGATTGTTGGGATAGGTGTAGAGCCCTAACGGCTGAAGGTAGAGACACCATTTTTGGAGGGTAGATACCTTTCATGATGTAGATGAGCACTAAGAAAGGATTTTAGAAAATTCCCGTTATACAGGATGCTACAGGTTGTTCAATGAATTTGTATAGGGTTGAAGGTAGAGACACCATTTTTGGAGGGTAGATACATTTCATGGTGTAGGTGAGCACTAAGAAAGGGTTTTGGAAAATTCCCGTTATACAGGATGCTACAGCGTGTTCCAATTTGTATGGAGATTTGTATAGAGCTGAAGGTAGAGACATCATTTTTGGAGGGTAGATAGATACCTTTCATGGTGTAGGTGAGCACTAACAAAGGGTTTTGGAAAATCCCTATTATACAGGGTGCTACAGAGTGTTCCAGTTTATGCATATTTTTTATAGGAAAATTTAAATGTGTTAAATTAGGTCTACTGATAAATACCTAGGAATATTGGTAATCCGTGACTTTCAAAATAAATGCAGATCTACCTTAATCACGCGAACGAAGTTGCGGGCAAAAGCTAGTATAAAATATAGTTCTAATTTTCCATCACCTTTAGAAGATTTCATTCAAAATAAATAACAAGACTTGAATACAAATGTTAGCCGATTCACGATAATATACTCCCGTGGAGTCGGCAACTGAGCGTGGCTGACGAGTGCAGGCTGGGTGCCCCAGCTGCTCCTCAGCATCAATGGGCCTTTATGCACCGCATCGAGCTCACCGGATAAACGTCTCTTGTTACATTAATATCTGTCTTGTTTTTGGATTTAGAAGAACTCATGTGAATTCAGCTTCGTGACGCAAAATTTTCGCATTCAACAAGTTTTCACTGTGTTATTATTATTTATTAAATAAAATGAAATCTAAATATTTTATTTTTCCTTTTAGTTATGTGTTCTATCCCCCTAGCATGACCACCGAAACTCGATATGATTATAGCGATTTATCACGTTTAACTGTCAAAAGTGAATGGATTTTGAAAGTTGTGTGTCGATAAAACGCTAAATCACTCCATATACACACATCAACTTTGTATAGGGATACAGGTGTTATTTTTATACAATCGAGGTAACTTTGAAGCCTTGGTTTTCTGCCAGCGATGTACCGTGCTGTAATCTGATGATGGCCATCCAGGGACTGAATGGAGTAGATTCAGATCGCTATACACACCCAACTGATCTGATCAGCATTCTAAAAGATTAATGGGTCAGAGTTCTCGGTTTGAGGATTTCCATACATTTTCATGCTATTTAAGCGGTTTTTTTAAACATGTCCATTACGTTTTTAGAATGCTGGTCAGATCAGTTGGGTGTGTATAGCAATCTGAATCTCCTCCATTCACTCCCTGGATAGCCGTCATCAGATCACAGCACAGTACATCCCTGGCAGGAAACCAAGGCTTCAAAGTTACCTCGTTTGTATGAAAATAGCACCTGGTATCCCTAGACAAAGTTGATGTGTGTATATCATGTTTCAGTGCTCATACTAGGGGGGCTGGAAATAGTTCTCACTCTTGGATACGAAAACATTACATAGTTTTTACTCCTAAAATAAGTATTTCTGTATTTGCAATTACATCCAAGTTGGAAGATGCTCAAGAGAAATATCTAAATTGTATCAATAACTTCTTTTCCTTCGTTCGGAATATACTACTTTCGAGTAGCTTTCCATTGGCAAACTAACTAATCCGCAGTGAACCCCACCCACTAGTCTGCAATCCGTATTGGACAATATGATCTGTAATGCATTTCACAAAATAGCCTCACATCGACCAGATTGTCGACATAGGATGCATTAGGCATCCGTTTAAGTAAATGCATAGTTAATACTGCGATTTTACAAGACTTGCACAAAAACCGAATACTCTTGCATCTGTTAAATCTTAGTATATACCTGTAAAATAAGTCAGAGATTGCATAATATCTTCGTTTTCAAGAAGCCCGCCTCTCAATAAAAGCAAATTCGTAATGATAACACCTTTTTTATTGTAACGTAAAATACAGTTTATAATACTTCTCATTTCCAGAACATTATAAATTATTTATGATTCTTACTAATTTAAACACAACTTTGTCTATCGCTACCTGAAGCTTCGATTCGACTACAGAAAGTTCGAAACCTAAGGATGGATAGAAAGTTACATTTTCATCGAAGACAGAATGAACTGATGGAATTGATACAAAACAAAGAATCAAGAATTCCAAATAATTTGCAAAATATCATGATCACCGGCATCCTAAAATATCGTCATAGACCGCGCGCGCCAGCTACTGAGGGATAAACGTCATTTGACGACTTAACAACTCGTTCATTTAGCAGTTAAAGCCGCGTAATGGAAACTAAAATGTGACAGCTCAATCGAGAAGCCTCGTAACCGTTTGTTTTTATGATCACACTCCACTGTTACTCATGAACATTCAAATTGTGACAGATATACAATAACATGAGATGTAATTGCACAAGTCAAAGCCACGAATAATTTAAGTACCGACGTACGAGGCATACAGTACATGTCCCAACGTCTGCAGCCACTCATGCGCGTTCTTACCATGTAACTGATCCATGTCACAGAAACTATCACCATCCGTCAAAGCGTAAAACAATGATCGAAAGAGTGGCAGCGCGCGGCGACGAGCGGTGCCCCCGGCCACTGCGCGACGCACTACTCGTACATTATTGTGCAAGAGCCGTGCCAGTTCTTATTCAATTTCATATATGGATACAGGCGCGCGCGCGCGCACGTCCCATTGGACAGTTACAGCATGCGAACGAAACGATCGCGAATCGAATTGTATATAAAGCAATCGTCCCGGATTGAGAACTACAGATCCTATAAATCTGTTGTAGAATGTTTCTACTCCCGCCCGCCCGTCATTTCAGATTTTTCCTATATTAATAAGGCCTTGTCTGCGTACCAAACGCTACTCATCATTGTTCATAATGCGCACAGCTAAGGAATGGAATTCCCTGCCGGCGTCTGTGTTTCCGAACGCATACAACCTGACTATATTCAAGGCCAGAGTGAATAAGCACCTTCTGGGCAAGCTCGCTCCATCGTAGACCCTGTCTTTGGTTTTGGGCAAGACTGGGGTCAAGAGCAAACCCATTAACTATAAAAAAAGGCGATAGCTCATTTTAAAATAGCTGTAAAAAACGACATACACTAGTCATAAATTGTAACAATAACTTTATTCAATTCAGATGTTGTTAGCAAAGACTAACAAATACTAGCAAAGACTTCTATGTTGTATTTACTAGGCGAAATTTAAATAAAACTTATCAAAATAAATACATTTAAGTGCTCGTTTACGGAGACGCCGGGCGTCAGGCGGCGCGTGCGACGGGGCCTCTCGCGGCACGTTTTTTCTCTTTACGGAGAGGCGGCGCGTGAAGCGGCACTTATCATCGCACGCGTAAACACTAACATAAGAAAATGTACGATGTTGTTCATAGAGACGCGTCGCGGGCAGCGTGGCGGCGCCCGCGGCGGTGCACGCGACGGGCCTCGCTGCTGCGGCGGCGGCGGCGGCGCTTAATCAAACAAAGTCAATCAAATCGTACTCCATTGCGATGGTGACTATACGTCAGCGTTTTGTACGATTTCTAAATAAAGACTGGCAGAAGGTTCCGCCGGCCGCGGGCATCGCTTCATCGAAAATTGCCGTCGCGTGCGCCGTCGCATGCGCCGCCGCGTGCGCCGCGACGTTGCGATCCGCGGGCCCCGCCCCATTTCAAGCAAACGCGTGTAAAATCGCCTCTCCGTAAACACACTCATACAACGCCATGTTTGAATTCAGTGCAGCCGCGCCGCCGCACGCGACGCGCGACGCCCCGCGTCTTCGTGAACGAGGCCTAAGTCTTTTCAACGAGTGGTAGATGAACTCTTCTACGCAAACTAGAAAATCTTTACTTAAACTTTTGTTGTTAACTACGTGAGCATGGACTGAATGAAAACATCTTTTAAGCTAATACAATATGTAATTTGCAAATATTGGTTACAGATATTTTCACCTAACGTTAGCTAAAACCACGAAAAGCACATAGTCATGACAACTTCAAAAGACCAATACAAAAGTAGGGAGCTGCTCTGTGGCGACCAGTCATTCATAAATAAATGATCATTGTTTATACAATGTTTATACATTTCTAACGCATTCCGGTGTTGTTTATTTATTGCAAAAGATAAAACCGATAACGTCTTCTTCTAATTATTATGGACTGCGTAGGTAGTAGGTACAATTGTATATATTTAAAAAAAAACAATAATAAAAAATAAAATACGAAAACAGATTTTATTTGAAAATACATATTTGTATTTAAATACTTTTTTTTAAACATATTTTGTATTTTTATTTGAAACTAGCTGACCCGACAGATGTTGTCCTGTCTTAGTTATGTTATGATTTATTGAATATTGAATTCGAATTTTAAACGACATTCAGTTTTTTTGCAGCCCGCATTCTGCACTGACATGAAAAAAATTTTTTTGTAAATATATGCAGGTCACTGACATGAAAAAAAATTTTTTTAGTGAGAATATATGCAGGTCAGTGATGAAGGTCAATGGCATTCTGTCAATTCTATGTCAAACGTCATAAGGTTACATTAAAAAAGTTTATAGTCCAAATTAAATTTTACATGGTGGTTTAGTATTCTTAAATCTTCTTATTTTCCGCGCAATTCTTTGTTTTTTTTTCCATAAGAAAATTCTCCTGGTAATAACAAACAACAAAAAAAGGGATTAGCAAAATCGGTTCAGCTGATCTCGAGATTTGCGCTTGGCAAGACATTCAGCGATTCATTTTTATATTATAGATGAAAAATGCTAGTATATGTATTTTATATTTAAATACTTTTAATAAAGTATTTTGCACATCATTGCAGATTTAAGACCAGATGAAAATGGTTGGACTTATCAGGGGCCTTATTTTTGAATCACTCGACTGGCGTCGAGCGCTCGTTTCTACTGATTTTCGTTCGACATCTCATTGTTTTGAGTCATATGTCGAACGAAAATCGTTCGAAAAGAGCGCTCGACGCCTGCCGAGCGATTCAAAAATAAGGTCCCTGGTCTTAAATCTGTGAATGGCCACTTGCCGTAGTCTTATTATTTATCAGTGGCAATCAAACAATGCTGTAGAGTAGAACACGACAATAGCTAAACCATGTGGTAACCTCGAAAGATAAAAAAATATCACATTTAGTGATCATATTAAATAGGTTACGGCGGGTTGCGATATGTAAAGCTTAGGTTTTAGTATCTAAAATGGCGTAATAAATAACTATAACACAAAAGCAGACGGTAACATTTTTCGTGATTTAAATGTAATACCACTAGTAGGTATGAACCTCTATACTAAAAAAAAGTTGGGAGTTACAAGTCGTGATAAAGTTTGGCCACATGATAGAAACTGATCTGTAGGCTGTTTCTAACTAATATTGAGCTGGGCCAAACTATCCTTACATACAGTTCCAAACGGCGGCGGGTTGAATAGCGCACTTTTCCCGGCTTTATTCTAAAAACTATAACAATTCAGCTTTAGCTAATAGGTCAAATGTGGTATCATTTTCGGATAAATCAATAACGTAGAACTTGTTTCTGATATAAAAAAAATCAATTTATTAAGCAGCTTCTGAAAAATTACACAATAACCAACATTTTTAAACTTCATTTTTTTAGTTTAGGTATTGGCACTTGTTTCAGTATTTTCAAAAAAACTGCTTTAAAGAAGCGTTTTGTAACTCCCAACTTTTTTTTGTATAGAGGTTCATACCTACTACACGGGCGACTGTACTATTAAACACTGGCACCTGAAATCTGAGCTAATTAGTATCTAGCTAATTAGCAGCTAGAACCGAGTGCAGTCTCGCGAAAGCATTGACAGCGTTAATAGTTTGAGTTGCTCTCGAGAAACTTAAAGAAAATGCCGTCCTGTGTTATGTGAAACTGTAGAAATGGACAACGTTAATTTAATTTTGAGAAAGCACTAAAATTAGAAAACCATTTCGAGATTTTAGTGTTCTAAGCTTATAATATACAGTCTGTCCGGGCTAGTAGTGATCCAACTTTTAGGGCGTGATCTATGGACAATTTTATCGATGAAAATACCTTATATCAGGGGTCTAGCCCGCCCCTCACCAAATCACAAGAATTTAATCTTTTGTCTTTTAGTTTAACCTTTTCCTATAAACAAACGACAGTATGGGGCATCTTTAGACTGATAAGCATAGGTATTGTTCGATAGCTAACAAGATAAAGTCGCCTCTTTGCGATGACATTGTGACAACTTGTTGAAAACGTTTTTTTTATTTTGGAAGTACCCTCCTGGAAGGTTGAGGTTTCGGAAATGTCACGTTGTCATCGCATCGAAGTATCAGTAGAAATAGCAAAAAGACACGAGCCCGATACATTTTGAGAGAGTAAAGACAGATTTAAGTAAAAAAAACTTGAAATTTTTGCAAGTTTTTTTCAGTTGTTTTAAAATGTCATTAAAACAAGGTCGTTAAGGTGTGTTTAATTTGCATTGTATTACTAGTTTTTGAGTTGTTATACAAAACGAGGGAAAAATCATTGCTCTGGTCTATTAGTTCCGATGCTATTGTTAAACAAAGGGACCCCTTCGCGAGGCGGTCGCGTAGCGCAGCTAGTCAGGTAGTCGGATTAGTTTGTGTCAACACGAGTTTTCCGTGACAATTTGGGCTGCAAAGTTCAATGATCACAGTGTTCACGGAAAAATCGTGTTGACACAAACTAATCCGACTATCTGACTAGCTGCACTACACGACCGCTCCGTGAAGGGGTCCCTTTGATCAACAATAGCATCGGAATTAATAGACGTAGAGCAATAATTTTGCCCTCGTTTTGTAGAACAGTTCAAATACTAGTAATACAATGCAAATTAAACATACCTTAACGACCTTGTTTCAATGATATTTTAAAATAACTGAAAAATTCTAGCAAAAATTTCAAGTTTTTTACTTAAATCTCTCTTTACTCTCTCAAAATGTATTATATATATATAAACAGCAGTGCAGCGCGATTTTTAGTCAGTTTCATCCACTAATCTCGTACTCTTGCCTGTTTATAGTAAAAAGCAACGGTAATCTTAATATATAAAATCGTAAACTGAATGACTGAATGACTGACTGACTGACTGACTGATCTATCAACGCACAGCCCAAACCGCTAGACCTAGAGACTTGAAATTTTGCACACAGATACCTTATACAGTGTAGGCATCCACTAAGGAAGGATTTTTGAAAATTCTATCCCTAAGGGGATGAAATAAGGGATGAAAGTTTGTATGAAAGTCGCTCAGTTTTGAAGCTAGGATCGTCAAATTTTGCGTTTAGGCTGACGATTGAAAATTAATAAATACGAGTCTCAGTGTTTTTCAAAATTCTACCCCCGAAGGGGTCAAAAGGGGGATGAAGTTGTGTAATGAAGAAAATCCTTTATTTTCGAAGTCAAAATTGCTAAATATATGATTTAAGCTTATGGATGGAAATCTGACGCAACGTTTATTGTTATTGTTAGTATTTCAACCCCTACGGTGATGAAATGGGGGTGAAAAGGGGTAAATAAACCTAAAAATAGATATGGATGTCGTTATTGGGGTTTTCTGGGACGACGATTGCAAAAATGACATTTATTTTGAAGTCCAACACGGTGGACATGATTTGACCCCTCAAGGGGTGAAAATGGGGTTCAAATTTTGTATGGAAAAATAATATTAAATGGATATTACAACTTTAAACTTCGTAGGAGCACGTCTTAAAATAAATAAGCAAACATATATTTTGTGATTTTGAAAATAAACCCTTTAGGGGGTAAATGGGGTGAGTAAACCTAAAAATAGATACGGATGTCGTTATTGGGGTTTTCTGGGATGACGATTGCAAAAATGACATTTATTTTGAAGTCCAACACGGTGGACATGATTTAACCCTCAAGGGGTGAAAATGGGGTTCAAATTTTGTATGGAAAAAAATATTAAATGGCCATTACAACTTTAAACTTCGTAGGAGCACATCTAAAAATAAATAAGCAAACATATATTTTGTGATTTTGAAAATCAACCCCTTAGGGGGTAAATGGGGTGAGTAAACATGAAAATCGATGTGTCGTTCTTGAGGTTTTATGGGATGGTGATTACGAAAATGACATTTATTTTGAAGTCCAACAAGGTGGACATGATTTAACCCCTAAAGGGGTGAAAATGAGGTTCAAATGTATGGAAAAAGAATATAAAAAAGACATTACTACTTTAAAATTCGTAGGAGCATGTCTAAAAATAAATAGGCAAACACATATTTTGTTATTTTGAAAATTATCCCTTAGGGTGTAAATGGGGTAAGTAAACATGAAAATCGATGTGGATGTCGTTCTTGAGGTTTCATGGGATGGTGATTGCGAAAATGACATTTATTTTGAAGTCCAACACGGTGGACATGACACATCATGGACCTGTACCTGGACATGCACATCCTGGTAACGGAATCGAGAACAGGCACGGGCACGGGCACAGGAACAGGAACGGGAACGGGAACAGGACGAGAACGGGACGAGAACGGAACGGGCTGGAACGGAAACGGAACGGGAAGGGAACGGGAATGAAACGGGAACGGAAAGGGAACGGGATGGGAACGGGAACGGGAATGGAACGGGAAAAAGAAAGGGACAGGAACGGGACGGGAACGGTACCGGGAAAAGGAACAGAAGGAGTACGGGACGGGAACGGGACGTGAACGGGAACGAATTGGGAATGGAAAGGGATGGAACGGAATGGGAATGGAACGGCAACGAAACGGGAACGAAGCGGAAACGAAACGGGAACGATACAGGAACGGAACGGGAACGAAAACGGGACGGGAACTAAGGGGAAAGGATCGGGAACGGAACGGAACGGGAACGGGACGGGGCGGGAACGGGAATAGAAACCGGAAAGGGACCGGGAACGGGGACGGGACGGGGACGGGGACGGGGACGGGGACGGGGACGGGGACGGGGACGGGGACGGGGACGGGGACGGAGACGGGGACGGGGACGGGGACGGGGACGGGGACGGGGACGGGGACGGGGACGGGGACGGGGACGGGGACGGGGACGGGGACGGGGACGGGGACGGGGACGGGGACGGGGACGGGGACGGGGACGGGGACGGGGACGGGGACGGGGACGGGGACGGGGACGGGGACGGGGACGGGGACGGGGACGGGGACGGGGACGGGGACGGGGACGGGGACGGGGACGGGGTCGGGGACGGGGACGGGGACGGGGACGGGGACGGGGACGGGGACGGGGACGGGGACGGGGACGGGGACGGGGACGGGGACGGGGACGGGGACGGGGACGGGGACGGGGACGGGGACGGGGACGGGGACGGGGACGGGGACGGGGACGGGGACGGGGACGGGGACGGGGACGGGGACGGGGACGGGGACGGGGACGGGGACGGGGACGGGGACGGGGACGGGGACGGGGACGGGGACGGGGACGGGGACGGGGACGGGGACGGGGAAGGGGACGGGGACGGGGACGGGGACGGGGACGGGGACGGGGACGGGGACGGGGACGGGGACGGGGACGGGGACGGGGACGGGGACGGGGACGGGGACGGGGACGGGGACGGGGACGGGGACGGGGACGGGGACGGGGACGGGGACGGGGACGGGGACGAAACGGGACGGGACGGGACGGGAACGGGAACGGGAACGGGAACGGGAACGGGAACGGGAACGGGAACGGGAACGGGAACGGGAACGGGAACAAGAACGGAATGGGAACGGAACGGGAATGAAACGGGAACGTATCGGGAATGAATCGGGAACGGAACGGGACGAGAACGGTACGGGAACGGGAACGAGAACGGAAGGGGTACGAGAACGGGACAGGAAAGGGACGGGAACGGACGGGAACGGACGGGAACAGAACGGGAACGGGAACCGGAACCGGAAACGTAAAAATGACTGGTCAGATCCTGGTTGAAGGTTCTCTAAGGATTTTCTCTAACATCCACGCGGACGAAGTCGCGGGCAGAAGCTAGTAATAAAAAAAAATCGGTTTGCACTCCGGGAGTGCCGGCAGAAGTGAAAACTTGAATTTTAACGTTGTGCAATTTGATATTTTGGAATGGTTAGGGAATAATTTTGCACGAATTACTTTAATTATCAGTATAAAAGTACTATCATTTATGAGGTAGAATACAACATTTATTTATTGCGCTATCGTAAACAAACATGACAATTTATATTACTTACATTAAAAAGTTTATCTCAGAAAAATCAACCCGCCGAACACCAAAACGACGCGCCGCCATTTTCACTGCGCCGTAGAAAGAGAGGGGGATACTTCCGCCGCCGGCTGTCTACGCTACATCCGTCTTACGAATTTTCGATCAGGGTCACGTGAACCTGACTGACACGAGTTTAAAAAAAATTCCCCATTACAAAAAAAAGTTTACAACGCCGCTAAAGAAGTTTTCACTTCAAAAATTATAAAAATGAACATAGGTAGCTAAAAAACTGACTTATCTGACCATTTTTTTGGAAAAACTGACTTTCACTGATTTTACCGACCAGTTTCGACCCCTGCGAATGGCACATCTACTAGATGCTTTGTTGAATACTATTGCAAAAAAATTGTTCAGCGGCTCCTGGTCTGGTAATATGGAGAGAGATGAGAATGTTTCTCGCTAAGGTATCTTTATTATTTTTAGTACAAAAAGGCCGCGAACTTTTCGCGACTACCTATTATAAAAGCGTACGTTTGGTTTAATGTTTGACACACAAATAGTTTATAGCCAGGATTAAAAACATACCTTGGATACTGTTTATTCTGGACAAAGGTTCCAAAAACAAACTTTATACTTATCAATTGTTAGTAATTTTAGAGTTACAGGTTCACCCATGACTTCGTCCACATAGACCCTAGGGACCTTTAATCACATTAAAAAGTAACGTATGTTTATCCAGGTTATCCTTACTAATATTATAAATGCGAAAGTCCGTTTGTTTGTTTATTTGTTTGTTTGTTTGTTACGCCTTCACGTCTTAACTACTGAACCGATCATCATGAAATTTTACATACACGTTGCTAGGGGTACAGAGAAGGACATAGGGTACCTTTCATCCCGAAAAAAAAGGATTGTTCCCGAGGGATAGCAAAAAACTTTCCACGCAGACGAAGTCGCGGGCGGCCGCTAGTAAACTATAATATTATATATTATACTTAATTTTTAATCCAAATTCATTCAAACATTTTTGAGCTATAAATGATGTAAATAACCCGACTTTTATTTATATAATGTTAGGCTCAAAGACCGAAATCGGTCTTTGAGTGAAAAAAACGCTCACAACGCGTTCTGGTCACTGCCAAAAATGCCACAATGCGAAATTCTGTCGTGGCTCTTATAAAAATGCCCAGAACGCGTTGTGGTAATCATAGAAATACCACTAAGCGAAATTTGCGTCGTGTTCAACATACCAAACAGACCACAACGCGTTGTGGAAATGAAGAAAAGCCATGACGCGTTCTGAGCACTAGTCGGTGCAACCATAACACGACATACAGGTCGTAATTGTAGGAACGCGTACAACGATGCATTAAAATATCGGTAAACTAGTTAAAATAAATGGGCAATTGGTAGAAACCAATTTACATAAAACCTGAACTTACTATACACCTAAACCTCAGAAATCACTCTATCATTTGGTAAAAACCGCATGAAAATCCGTTCAGTAGTTTTTGAGTTTATCACAAACAGACAGACGCGGCGAGAGACTATGTTTTATAATATTATGTAGTGACAACTCCAAAAATACTAACAATTGATAAAGAATTATTATATAGTTTGCAGCAAATACTTGTGTAAAAAAGGTCTTTCTAATGATATATCGCTGGTATAGGGTGTGTGTGTAGACCAGCTCCTTGGATCTTGCGCATCATCCAAATTGACACATTTCCGGAGTGTGTACGGTGTATATCAGTAAAAAACCCAAAAGTGAGACGTTTAACCCACCTACCCCCACTCCAGCTCACGTCCGCGTCCTAGACGTTGACATTAGGTACGAGTATATATGAATCGCACACGTGTTGAGTGTACATTTCGGAAAAAACCTTTTTTAATGTACCGTAATTTTTTCTGAAAGGTTATTCCTTATTCCCTTTTTGCTGTGGCTTTATGATTGCGGGAAGTTTAAGTGCTATTATTAGGAATCAAACAACATAATTCAGCGCAGTCCATTACATTGAGCGCGCCAGGCGGTCCTGTCTGCTCCGCCAGGTAGCTGTATGAAGCACCTCGCCGTATGAACCCAGGCAGATGAGTCCTATTATTATGTGTGATCTGCACAATGTTACTCGCGCTCTCTAGCTCTTTTTCTTCGCGATGGAAACGTTCAATTTCAATGGTTCGTTGATAGCTCGCGTCTATTTTAAGTTTTGATGAAGTTTATTTTATACTGACTCTCGTTCGCGTGTTTTTCCAGGTATCACGTATAGCTTTTTTACAAGTTCTCATAGCCTACATGGAGGTGTAGTCTTCATATTTACACCAACTGTTATGTCTTGCCGACCCAAAGCCAGTAAAGTATAAAAATATAATACTTGTTACAAAATATTTTAGAAGGGAGGCTCCCATACAACTGAAGGGGGCCGTGAAAAAGATTTTTTTATTTAAACGTGTGGGGTATTATTAAGAGCTTGTATGTAGACAAAGACTTTTGTTTAAAAAAATATTTGAAATTAATGGCATGAAAAGCCGCCATATTCAGCTTTTTATTTTGTTCCAAAGTCTTCTGACTTCTCATTAACCTTTGTACTTGAAGTTTGGCGATTATGTTTATTATCTCGTATATTTTACCAACAAATACCAATATGTTGATAAATCTGATTTTTTCTTTTAAATTCCTTCCTTTCCTTATACAAATCAACTTAAGCACATCAAACAGCAATCAGCACAGATAAGCCCCATCCCTTATTTGGTACGAAAGTTACGGAAACCCTAACTACCCTAAATGTGCGAAGTACGACACGCACTTGGCCGTTTTTTTTTACACGATTGCCCAAAAAAAAGTGTAAATGGGTTCATGTATGTTTGTGGGTGGTATGTGAGTTTCTTTATTCCACCACAACTTCTAAATGGCTCAACGGATTTGGATGTATAGGGTATCGTTAGAATCCTTACATCATTCCGAGTTACACTGGATATTTTTTTTTAAATCCCTATGGCGACTGTACGACGCCATTTTCAAGTGTAAAAAAACATATTTTTTTTCTTCAGTTATTACAATATGGGCATTAAATGAAAGGCCCTAATGAGCACATTTCAAAACTGTATAAGTTGTCACTAAAAAGTGTGAAATAAAAATAAATAAACTTAAAAAATATAAAAAACACGACTGCCCTGCCCATAACGAACTAAAAAGTAAAATAACAAGTGTCTTTGCAGTCGGGGGACCTCTTTGATTGAAAATTGTTTCACAAAACGGTCCCCTGACTGCAAAGACACTTGTTATTTTACTTTTTAGTTCGTTATGGGCAGGGCAGTCGTGTTATTAATATTTTTTATATTTCTCGTTTGTGTTCAATTATTCCAGATATTTGTGAAATATATAAAATTAACGTTCTAGTTAAGTAACCAGTTTTCTAAAAGTTTTACCTACAATCCAATTAGTAACATTCCTTAGTCGTTCCACTAGCAGGTCGACGGTAATGGTTATACATTACAAAACTACGATAACTTAATTGTCCGCCTATTTTATTATTCACGTCATTATCATAATGTTTTACTGTGCACTTTCAAAAAGTAAACAAATGTGTAGGTTACGTGTTACACTGCTGGAATAAATGGATTTTATTTGAGTGAAACTTACCACCGGTCCCGCTTGAGCTAGTGCAATAACGAACCACTTTAGAACACGCGTTAAAGAAATTTTGCTTCACACCGTGACCATCAGTATCTCCGGTTTGGGATGAATCTTTGATAGTATCATCTATTTCATTGGAAAAAGTGCAACGCATGATACCACACAGCTTGAAAATTTTTACGGTTTCTCAAAGTCGCGAGAGAGCTTTCGGCGGTGACCGAAAGCCCAAAAACGCACGAACTTCGCGAAAGTGAAATACGCAATTAAGTACGGAGGGCGATCGCGAGCCGGCTCGGACTCAATTTGCAGGCGCGCACGTGCATCCGCACCGGAAGTTGAGGTGATTATGAAGGTAATAAGTAAGTGGTGGACCCGCGAGAGGCGTGCCCGTTGCATGGGGATGCGTGCGTGCACTCGGTGCGCCGGTGCACGAGGTGCGGTGGCGGGCGGGCGCGCGCGTTCCGACCGCCCGCCCGACTGGCCGCGGCCACAGCACGCCCATCCACTTCGACATACACCACACTTGCGAAACTTTTCCGTTTTATGAATGGACGACGAATCAAACAAAATACTACTGACTCACTGAGATTATGTTTTCAGGCTTAGGACTCTACGCAAAGTAAACATTTGTTAGATCGAATCATTTCCGCGCCAACCAAATATAGATTGCTACCGTCTCTATTTTTAAAGTGTACAATATTTTCGAGTGTTGCGTGCAGAGATATCCGCTATATCATGAGCCACAAATATAAAAAGAGACAAAATAATAGAGACTAGGTCTTTTGAGAATACTCAAACATCTGAAAGATCGGCGCATGCGCGTGTTGACAATAACACATCAGCTAGCGGCCGTTGATGAATTTGCGTAACACTGATTCTTGTTTGTCAACAGTGACCGACACTTTTGAGCTCTGTCATTGTATAACCGAGGCAATAACGCCTACTACTGAATCTGGTTACACGAAATATATCGGACAATTGGACATCATAAGATTGATCAGGTTTCTTTAATATGTCAAAATCACAGCTACATAAAAAGAAGATTGGTGATTATAGAAGAAGACTGTTCTTTTGTGTGATGGTTATAAGAACGAACTTTGTTCTGTTGATACAGCGAGAAAAAAATACATACGCTTTAACTTTGGAGTAGGTAAAGATTCATATATAGGGTGTAAGGTGTAATTAAGGGAATCACTTCCGAAAAAAAGGTGGTAGAGTTGGTAAAACTGAAAAACTTTCTGTCAGTCAGCTGACCAAATACATTATCGGAGTACGCAGCTCTTTTTTTCGTTTTTCGACCTAAAGGAAGTTGTTCTGTTTTAGCATCTCTACCACCTGCCTTTTTTTCTGAAGTGTTCCCCATAAACCCTGTATTAATTAAGTTTGTCTGGAACTGTCTGAGTCGCATACCGTCTAGCAGTCTTGTTGCAATAACATAAAGCCTCTTCCTCGAAAGGGGCGGACGCAATTACATGCATTGCATGCAGTCTATGCACGCCTCTTTTCATGGGAGGAGACTTCCGAGAAATTTCAAAATCTGTGTTTGGAAGCCACGCCTACAAAGGTAGGCGTGGCTTCCAAACTTTGCTATTAAATGATTGCAGGTTTAAAGAAGAAAGAAAGAATAAATATTTATTTATTAAGAGTTTAGTACTGTTAAAGTTTTTGGAATTATTAAACAATATCTGGGCGACCTATTACTATTTATTGTAATATGGTGGTGATTAGGTGATAATCTACATTGTTATCTCAAACATTAACTACATTTTTTTAAACTTGTCTAAAAACAATAATAAATAAAAAATATATAAACTTGAACATATAAAAAAAACAAAAGTAAGTCACCGAGTGGGATTCGAACCCGTAACACTCGTTTCTTGCCGTCCGCGTCTTAACTCGCTGGACCAGACGGACAGTGGCCGGCAGTACGAAATTAGGGACCATATTCTGCGTCGAAAGAAAAACGCATGAAAACTCGAAAACACGCGTTTTCCCAAACATAAAACTAATCTAGATCGATTGTTTACCCCCGAAAACCACCATATACCAATTCACTTCTCAAGCTTACGCGCTCACTAGACATGAAATAAAACACTTTTTAACGGATACAGTCCCCCGTGACCACGGCAGCTGCAAAGGTGCCGAAACGTCGGGAAAAACCAAAAATCAAACCAAATACCAACTAAATACCAAAGTACATTCAATAAAACCGCGCTAGTATCCGTTAAAAAGTGTTTTATTTCACACCATATACCAAATTTCAGCGAAATCGTTAGAGCCGCTTCCGAGATCACAGAAAATACATATAAATAAATAAATATACAAGAATTGCTCGTTTAAAGGTATAAGATAATTAAACATATTCAATTTGATAAATAAACATAATTATAATTTCTAAAAAAATGTATATTAACTTTAAATTGAATTGAATTTTTGTCTTAAAATGTCAAATTATGTTGTGTTTTTGTAAATGTTGTGCTACAAAAGTCAACAACAGAAACGAATCGCTGCAAAACCGACATGCATGCTGATTGCTTCCATGCACGCTTGCTTGCTTGCATGCATGCATGCATGCTTGAATGCTTATTTGCATGCATGCTGCTTGCATACTTGCCGGGGGGTGCAGGGGGGCTGTCCCCCCTGCTCGGGGGGTCGGGGGAGCCTGAGGCTCTTCGCTTTAAATAAAAAATAATAATGCACTACGTAGGTTAGGTTAGTGTTTTGACCACTTGCAATACTTGCATGCATGTTGCATGCTTGGATGCTTGCTTGCATGCTGCATGCTTGCTTGCATGCTGCTTGCTTGTTTGCTTGCATGCATGCTTACTAGCTAGCATGCATGTTTGTTTGCTTGCATGTTAGGATTCATGCAGCATGAAACATGCATGTAAGAAATACAAAATTATTCTAAATATGTAAATGAAATGTATGCCAAAAGATGATCCTGACTATAAACTGTCTGCGATATGATAGTTTTTCCTTTTAATGACTATAGATTATAAAAGATGATTCTGACTATAAATTGTCTACAATATGATGGTTCTGATCTGACTGTGAACTTTCTGCGATATGATGGTTCTACTATTTAATTATTATGGGTATAAAATGTATGCCAAAAGATAATTCTGGCTTACAAAATTATGCGTTTTAAGTGTATGATAAATGAGTGTATGCCAAACGATTTTCTGCGACATGAAGTTTATGCCATTCGCTGTTATGCATAATAAAATTATGACATAAAAAGTTCTGCCATAAAGGGTAGACTCTAAATAAGCACGGAAGTCCACGAAATAACTTTAGTTATTCTTATGACTGACACCGGCACTAGCAAATCGAACTGTGCTATCACAGCCCGACCGAATGTTTAGCTCAGAAGCGTAGTTCTGAGCTATGGAGCTACTTTAATGTTTATTTACATAAAACTAATCCGTTTTACTATAAATATTTAGTGTTAAGCCAGTATGCAAGGTTTCAGTCCAGCGGTTTCTGAATCAGCGATTTTTAAATCCCAATATCGAAGCGCCTTAATAAAAATATTGAGCAAATATGCTGGATCAGGCAGGACAAATTGCCGCTATTAAGTAAGTAGGAACCATTAGATAAGTAGGAACTTATTTATTTGGTATTGATGAATGATGTAATTTTGTATAAATGTATAAAGCTAATTGTCACATTTTGAAAGTCACAAAATATGAGGTGAAACAAAATTGAGAAGATAAGGTTAATAATTTTAATTAAGTTACCATTTTAATTACTAAGGTATCAAACAGTAGAAGACGTCATACTATTGGATTATTCTGTGGATGAAGTTGGTCAGATAATGTTGATTAGTTTTTTGTTTTTATTTTGTTGACATTGTAATCGTTTATGTCCACAGCACATCCATCCCTTCGCTGTTCACACAGCATGCAACAAGTACTGGTGGCGGTTCACAAGCGCAGGCGTCACGGACAGCAAGCAAAGCAAAGCAACATAATTATAGTCATTTTCAGACAGTTCTCTGTACCTATTAAACTTAGAGGAGAGGACTGAGCACTTGCCACAGAATAAGTAGCTAATAGCAGGCAGGTATAACTAGATGGGTGCCTATATTCTTATCGAGTCACACTGTGACTGGTTGAGAAAAAAATTCGCAACGAGTAACAGTGTGACTCGATGCGAACTTTTTTTTTCATCTAATAACACTGGTTCATTTAAACTTAAACGTAAAAACTTATAACAGGGGTGTTATAAGTTTAAAGCCTATGGTCTGTCTGTCTGTACGTATCATAGTAGTGCCTAAACGGATCAAGCTATTTCAATGCGGTTTTTTTAATTGAAAGCTAAATTAATCGAGATGGTTCTTAGCACGTTATGATGGAAACCCATCCAGCTACTTATGGAGATTGTCAACTGCCTGCCGAAACGGTATAAGGTTCAGGGTGGTGCTTTGATTAAAATAATGTATACCCTGAGCAAACTTACATACAATGGAAAAACAAAACGGCGGCAAAAAAATGGTCGCCAAAAATTAAGATTAAAAAGCTTCAAATAAAACTTAAATTAAATATTAAATAAAACCCAAGATAAAAAAGCTAACTTTTAAAAAGTTAATCATCAAGTCATATAGATCTATAGACGTCGGGGGACCGTTAAGTTAATGGATTTACATCTAAGTTCGTCACATGTCTAGCGATACCTAACGGACCCCCGACGTCTATATTTTTTATATATTTATATGACTTGATGATATAACTTTTTAAGAGTTTGCTTTTTGTGTCGGAGGTTTTTTAAATTTTTAATTTAATGAATGGATTTTATTTTGTTTCGGGAAGCTTATCTACTACAGCTAGATTAAATAAAGTAGCTAGGTAACATAAATGCTTCTACATATAAATGGGGGGTTAAGTCGTACCTCTTCAGAAACGCGTGGACGAACTTCGTATAAGTTCACGACATTATTTTGTAGTTTATTTATCACAAAAAATATGTTTGTACCTCGGAGTGCGCAAGTCAAATTCGTACTATCCGCTTTTATAAATATGCACTCACATTTATTGGACTATAACATCTACTAACCCTAAAATTTCGAAGAATTAGAGTTGATATTGTTTAGACAATGATGGCACTTATGGCACGGCGGGTCGGGCGTCCCTCGGGAGAGTGTGGCAATAGTTTAATGGCTCACATCCGAGTGAGGGGAGTAGCAAGGGGCGCCCTTGCCCGCCAGACGCTACCACTACTGACCTACTGAGCCATGCACCTAACGTGAGGGGACCTTCGACTTCGAACACACACGGTTTCATTCGGAAAAATTGTAAACCTATTAATTATTAAGTATATAGTTAGGTTTCAAAATTGTTCACTACGTAATTGCACAAAGCAATTAGTGTTGATGACTAATTATCGGCAACAGTTTTGCAAAAATAGATTTAAAAATAATGTAACTTTATAATGTAATAACATACTTATTAAATAAAATAATATGACGACGATTTTAATATTTAGTTTTCCTTTGAAAAATGCAGCGATGAGACCGAGTCGCGTTCACAATACAATAACGATTCTAATAATAGTACAGTAGCCCGTAGAACATTTAAATCACCAAAAAGGTTACCGTTTGCCGTTGTGATATAGTTATTTATTACGAAATTATAGATACTTTAACCCAAGTTTTACAGATCGCAAGACGCCGTAACCTATATTTGTATATCTCCAAAAATTTTTTTTTTTATTTTTCGAGGTTTACCACATAGTTTAGCTATTGTCATGTTTTACAGCTTGGTTTGATTGCCACAGATAAAAGTAAGACTATAAAAAGTAGCCATACACAGATTTAAGACCTGATGAAAATGGTTGGACTGTATCTTGTCTTAAATCTGTGTATGATCACTTTCCATAGTATTACAATTATCAGTGGCAATCAAACAAAGCTGTAGAACACGAAAATAGCTAAACCATGTGGTAAACCTTGAAAAATAAAAAAATATCATTTTTGGAGATATACAAATATAGGTTACGGCGGGTTGCGATCTGTAAAATTTGGGTTAAAGTATCTATAATTTCGTAATAAATTACTATATCACGACGGCAAACGGTAACCTTTTTGGTGATTTAAATGTTCTACGGGCTACTGTACTATAAGATGACATTTAGCTGGCGAATGAAGATTCAAAGGTTTCAGATAATTACGGAGACCTTAAGATAATTTCATATAAATTTTGTACCATACTTTTAATTAAACAAGAAGAGCTACCTACCTGTGAAATAGGCCTTTAATCCGGTCCTAAAGTGGGCCAATGAGCTTAGGGGTATTATGATGAGTAATACGGTACTATTTGGATTTTTGTATTGTGTTTTCCTGTAAAGATTTGATTTCAAGAAATATTGTTTATTATTTCGTTCATTCTTTTTATTGTAAACCAACCAACAAAATATAAAGGCTATCCACTCAAGGTTGAAGTTAATAATAGCAATTCTTTTAATTGGACCGTTTTTACTTTTGTTTATCCTTAATCTCTAAAATAATGTTATTACTATCCTGGAGCATATTTTTATGATGTCCAGTGAGCACAAACTAAACCTTTTCTTCGGATATCCGAGTAGCAGTGCCGGTCGTGCCGGATTGCCCATATAAGCAAATTAAGCAACTGCTTAGGGCAAGGCATCAAGTCCTGGGGGCACCATAAACGGCACCGAAACAATATTCGAAAACCCGTGCAAGGCTGTTTTAAAAGCTCGAGCGTTTAAATTTACTCAAGCAGTGGTCGACAAACCGCGGCTCGCGAACTGCATGCGGCTCTTTGACTCCCTCTGTCCGGCTCTGCCAAGTGTGACCAAGTAATAAATAATTTATTTTTAAATTGATTTCATGAAATACTTTTTTAGCTTCTTCTTGCTTGGACGAAATCATTACACCATCATTGATTGTAATGATTTTGTCCAAACCACAGATGATCTGTGGTCCAAACCATTATCGCCGCACGGCCCGGAGCGCGCGACGCGCTTGGCACGCTGGCAGCAATTAGGCTTCTATACACGTGGGTGAGTACATCATACAAAGATATATACAGACATTTTTCATGAAACCATTCATTTGTGTAGAATTTTACAAAAACTAAGCGGAGTAAAGTTAAAATTAAGTTTGACTCTCAATAGAAATCATAAATGTGTTGACATTGACTGGACATTGTGATAGGACCTACCGTGCTGAAAAGACACTTTGTTTGTAATAATAGTAATTAATGCAACTGTTGTATAATTAGGGGTACTAGTGGCTCTGTGAGCTGTAGACCTCACGTTTGTGACATTTTTAAAGATTTTTCGAAATGGCTGAAATATGTTTTTATTACCGAAAAATTTCGAAAAACTGAATCGACAAAATTGTATTCTAATTATCGAACCCACTCACAAAATTTCACGAGAATCGGTTGAAAATGCGACGACTAGACGAGAACAGACGGACAACCGGACATACACGAAACCAGTTTTGCCCAAGCTGAAACGGAGAGGCTTTGCGCTCGCTCGGTCAATTAAACCACGAATATGGGTTTATGGGTTTATCACACAAGACGAAACCGAGTGTGATAATAGTATCACATGAGTGTTTAAATAATAAAAAAAAGAAAAATATGAAATTTAGTATTGCATAGGCAAGCCCACAGGCGTGGATTGCTTAGGCCCTGAGCAATTAAGGCAATGCCGAGTAGATAGATACTCATACTCATTTTTATATCCTTTCGTCTATACAAAAGCTTTTGTGAATTTGAGATTCGATCCTATTGCAGAAGCAAACATGTATTATATTAAAAAAAATATACAGAGGCGGTAGTTTTATCGCCGGAGGCACACATAGAATATACTATTTTGTGGCCGAAGGGCTCAATTCTTTTTCTTCCGAAGAAGTTACTTTACAACACATACGCTTTTAGATTTTGTGTTTTGCCCTAAGTCTTTATAGATGCAGGAAGGTCCGACCAACGTTCATCTCAATTAAGAAATTTCCCCTAAAGAACGCGCCAGAACAACTAACTTTACGCAGACCTTTCAAGCGTACCTATTAAGTTTGTGCTGCCGAATTGTTTTCAAGATAATTAATAATGGCTACTGGCCGGGGAACTACAGAAACAACACGACCGACGTAAGCACAATAACAGCGTACAGTAGTTAAGCTTAGTACAATACTACGCGCGCTCGAGCAAGGCACACATAGACACCTCTCACCGACACTGTATAACCGGAATCTCAAACGAGTTCGAATATACGGCGTTTCGTGATCGAGGGATATCCTTTGGCAGGGTGAACCTTCTGAACCCTTAGATCATTTTAAGAAGGGGAGCCCTCCTGGATTATTGTATGGGACAGAGTTATAATCTTATAACAAACAATAACGACACTGTATAACCGGAATCTCAAACGAGTTCGAATATACGGCGTTTCGTGATCGAGGGATATCCTTTGGCAGGGTGAACCTTCTGAACCCTTAGATCATTTTAAGAAGGGGAGCCCTCCTGGATTTTTGTATGGGACAGAGTTATAATCTTATAACAAACAATAACAGATATATACAATATTACGACATTGCAGCTACTGGTTTAAAAGAAACAGAAAAACATTTTCCAAACATACTAAGTTTGGGGTCTTGCAGGAAGAAAACCACTAAATGAATTTTTATGAAATATACATCAAATAACTCGCAATATATAAGTTAAGTGGCGAAGTTCAAAATGTCGAATTCAAAAGGTTTAAAATGTCGAAAATCATTATGTACAACTTCAAAATAGCAAAATTCAAAGTATCAAACATATCAAATACTAGACGAGTTAAAATATCAATGTCATTAAGTCTAAGCTCACAATGATTTATTTGAATTGGGTTGGATCTTAAAACGAGTCACCTTCTTTGAAGTTAATTGTGGCTGTGGAGGTGTCTTTGGGTTTCGCCTGAAATGCCTTATAGCAAATTTTGCTGACGGAAATGAGTCTAAACTAGTCTACTGGGACTTAGAAACCGAGGTCACGAGATAGGTGCGAGGAGCGTAGCGACGAGCATGTTAGGTTGACATGAACCCAGCGCGCGAGCCGAGCGGGCGAAGCGAGCGTGCCGCGGCAGCAGATGGCGAAGCGCCAGAAAAAAACTATATCAAACTCGGTTGGTGGATTTTGTCAAAATAATGACCATTTTACAAGCATTTTTGAGTAAAACAAATTAACCGCAACGCCTACTTTCATAAATGTATGTGTTTGTGTAGGTAAAGTAAGTTATAAGTATCGACATTTAATCTTTCGGGGTTTTAAACTTTCGGGATTTCGAACTTTCGGTTATTTGATAATCGATCTTTCAAGTTTCGGTCTATCGGATTTCGACATTTGGTATGTTCGGTATTCTGAAAATAGGTGTTTTATGCATCGATATTTCGTTCGTATGTATTATGATGTATTATGAATTTTCGACATTGTAAATTGTAATTCATACCCCATGAATCACTCTTATCTATTGGAAAAAACCGCATGGAGATCCGTGCAGTAGTTTTTAAGTTTATCGCGATCAGACAGACAGACAATATGTCTGTTCTATAATATGTAGTGACACGGCACGGTATTTACTCGTATTTATAAAAATATTATTTAAAAAAAGATATTAAAGTTAATATTCGTACATAAAAACTGAACAAATACAAATGTTTTTTAGTTTTATAATTAGATTAAATATTCTAATTACTATTATATTATTAATTAATATAATAATTATAAATTCATCATTTTTCATTTATTATGTTTAGTTCAATGCTTCTGTTATTTTGCTTGCATCATTCATTCAACAAAGTAGGTAAAGAATTACAGATTCCTAAAAAAAATAAAAAAGGTGAAAAAAAAATATCCTTTACGCCTAACTCACACGTAAGAGAAAGATAGTGAAAAATCATAGAAGAATTGAAATGAACTTTGTACTATGAAAAGTTGCACTATATTCGTTCAAACAATAATAGTTGGATTCAGAAAAAGTACATTGGTAAATAATATTGTGCAAAGTATTTAACTAAATCGCTTGTCATACAAAGTCACTGAAAGGTGCCTTATATACGAGTAGTGTATTTTGATTCGGTTATTTTATTAGCTTCAGCCAAAATGCTACAAGTACCTCGTTACGGGGTATTCGATTAAAATAAGCCGATTTACATAGGCCCACAAACACCCACATTGGACGACTAAAACAATGTTACATTTCATTGTTTGCTCTAAAAAGCTGCCCTAGGAAGTGTACAAAATTATCCGAAAACAGCATACCGTTTTTAACGACTTGTCCCTCTTTTCGTCAGTTGTTAAAAAGAAAAGCGAATTGATACTATCGATCAGTCTCACGAAATGTATTTGTTTGTATGTAAATTCAGAAAAAACCTTCAGTCAGAAAAACACCTTTATAAATGAGATGAAATAAAGTACTGTCAGTACACATTTTTACGGGAGAATCACGAGACTTCCATGTGAATTTAAATTTGGACAAAATACAAGAGTACCTATGCTCTTGTATTTTGTCCTTATTAATCCCATCAAAAACATTTTTTTGGAAAAAATTCACGTGTAAGTCTCGTGATTATAACGCACAGACCATACAACAAACGTAAAAATGTTAGTCTGACAGTACTTTATTTTATCTCATTTATAAACGTAATTTTCTGACTTGGCAATCATACAATACAAACATTTACATACAAACAAATACATTTCGTGAGACCGATTAATTCGATTTTCTTTTTAACACCTGACGAAAAAAGGGAAAAGTCGTTATAAACGACAATTAATTTCCTTGTGTACACATGAGCCTCATAATAGGACTATCAAATAAATTAGTGCTCTGGGTTCCGCGCGTTAACATAGATACGTGTAATATAGTTACTATTCTATAGCTCTCGGTAAGGTATGAAAAACCTTGACTGTCCTTGTCTTTGTACGCTGCCGAAACGGCGGACGGCGGGCGGCTGGGCCACAGCACCTAACATAAGCTAAAGCAGTATCTACTACGCCCGAACAGTGTCTAAATTCTGTGCCTGAACCGCACTGCAAACATTGCTGAGCTCTCGTAGCGACGGCGGTAAGTTCGCTGATTCGGACCTCTGTATTGTTAAGTCCATCTATTTATGAGTCTTATTTGGTAAACGAATATGGCATCATGAGAGTCATATACAATAATATTGTACAGTTGAAATTTAAGAAAGTGGTAAACTAGTATAAATGAATTTAATAGAGCAATAATAGTATACCTACTTCATAATCTTACGAACAAGTTGAGATATAGTAGACAATTTAAAGTCTCCCAAAAAAGCTACTATAGTTGAGTTACTGCTACAGCTATATTTATTCCACAGCGGGGCTATCTAGACGAGTTTTATGCCGCCCACGCGCCGCTCTAATTACACTGCCCCGTTGAACACCGTCTGCTTGTTTACACCGACACCGATACCGCCTATCCTCCGATGAATTCTTACTGCCGAATCTCTAGTGTCGGATCAATAAGATACCGCAACACCGTACCGTCTTAAACAAAATCATTGCGGATTGTCGTTTCAATTGATTGTCAAATGAAATGATTAGCTTTTTTTATAAATAAGAAAGTTATTATAAAAGAGACTTTTGTTTGGGGTTTAAAGGGGTTAAAATTTATTGTAGCGATAATATAAAGTATATTAAATTGAAGTTTCTATGCAAGTCTTAAAGTTTAGATACCACCTAGTTAAGTAATAAGAGGTGGAGCTGTTTGTTTACTGGTTTTTATGGTGTCGCGCAATCTGTGAGGACCGGGGTCGATCCCCGGCCGGGCGAATTTAGAAAAAATATTTTTTATATAATCTTAGGCCTGGTAATTTAAAATAACGTCGATGTTTCAGCTTTCCTTAACACAAGTGCGTTATCTACTTTGGAATCAGAGAATATAAAAGTACCTATGTTATATTATCAAATAAAAAAAGCTTATATCTGTTCACACGAAAGAACCAATATAGTAGGTATATATATAGGTAATGGACCGCTATAAACACCAACATGGGTGGCAGTTATTTATGATCTCGATACAACTTTATGAGAAAAAAAGAAATATTCAAATTAGAAAGAAAGAAAAAAACAAATATAATACAATACAATCTGCGTAGGTACATATCAACAAAGATAATAAAAAAATACTTCTATACAAAAACGTGCGAAACTTCTATACAAAAGGAGTCTACCCTTTATGGCAGAACTTTTTATGTCATAATTTTATTATGCATAATAGCGAGTGGCATAAACTTCATGTAGCAGAAAATCGATTGGCATACACTCATTTATCATACACTTAAACGCATAATTTTGTAAGCCAGAATAATCTTTTGGCATACATTTCATATCCATGATAATTAAATAGTAGAACCATCATATCGCAGAAAGTTAGCAATCAGATCGTCATCATATCGTAGACAGTTTATAGTCAGAATCATCTTTTGGCATACATTTCATAATCTATAGTCATCAAAAGGCAGAACTATCATATCGCAGACAGTTAATAGTTAGAATCATCTTTTGGCATACATTTCATAGAAAATTCATATTTAGAATATTCTTTTATTTCTTACATGCATGCAAGCAAGTATGCAGCATGCAAGCAAGCATGCAGCTTTTGCAGTTGCAGTTTGCAATGCAGTTTTTGCAGCGATTCGTTTCTGTTGTTGACTTTCGTAGCACAACATTTACAAAAACACAACATAATTTGACTTTTTAAGACAAACATTTAATTCAATTAAAGGTTAATATTATGCAATTTTTTAAAATTACAATATGCCTAATGACATTACTCTAAATGATTGATGATCGATATTGTGTGTTCAGAAGAGACCGCGAAAACTCTTGTTCTAAGAAAACTGGTGGTGGTGGTATTCTGGTAGCTGTTAAAAATAATATCAATATTATTCGTCAAACCTCCTGGGAGAGCAGGGTTGAGGATATTTGGCTTACTGTTTCACCTTCAAAATCCAGAGAACCTTCATTTCACTTATGCTTATGTTACTTACCTCCTGATCTGCCCATTGTAGATTTGGATGTTTTTCATCAAAACTGTCAAAAGGTGGTGCTTCAGTCGTCATTTGGTGATATTTTTCTCGTTTTAGGAGATTTTAACACACCAAATATTACTTGGGAGATTCAGAGCGAACCTAAATCGACGATTGCGGCTAATCCTCGGGATCGGAAGGCGGATTTACTTTATGAAATGATTAACACTTGTAACCTTACTCAGTTCAACTGCATTCCCAATGTAAACAATCGCTTCTTAGACCTTATTTTGTCAAATTTACCTGGAACTTCTATACAGGTTGACGTAGCTACACCTTTGTGTCGCGTAGACTCTCATAGATATCAATAATGTTACCCTAGATAAATATTTAGAGTCAAAATACAATAAGCGCTACAACTTCAATAAATGCGATTATTCTGAAATAAGATCTGCACTATCTCACGTTGACTGGGATGTATTACTCAAATCAGACAACATCGACAGCTGTGTTGATGCCTTCTATGATAAAACTGACGACATAATTTCAAAGAATACGCCATTAATAAAAAAAAAGTAAATTGAATATCCAGTTTGGTACAATCGAGCTCTCATTAATTGTATTAATGAAAAGATCAAGTATCATACTCGTTACAAAAAGTTCAAAAATCCCCGTGATTATGATACTTTCTCCTCGTTTCGGTCAAGATGTAAATCTCTTATTAGAGAATGCTACAAATCATACCAATTTTCAGTGAAGAGCTCTCTTGAGAAGAATCCTAGGGTTTTTTGGCGCTACGTAAATGATAAGAAAGGCAGAGTCACTATCCCACACACTATCTTATAATGACAATACCTCTTCTGATGGTCAAGGTATTTGTCAACTATTTGCGGATTACTTTGGCTCGGTTTATAATCAACCTTCTCTGTCTCAATCTCAACCAAATGTCTTAAGCAATTCCGATGATCTCAAATTTGCCTTACATGATTTTGATATTAGCCCGCACGACATACAACAAAAAATTAAGCAATTAGATGGTAATAAAAGTGCAGGTCCCGACGGTATCCCCCCTAAATTTATTAAGGAATGTTCAGAAGAACTATTATATCCTCTAATGATTTTATTCAACAAGTCTCTTAGATCGGGTACATTTCCCACTCGTTGGAAATTGGCTCATATCATTCCTATATTTAAAACAAGAGACCGAACATCATGTACCAACTATCGTGCAATAAGCAAGCTTTCATGCATTGCTAAACTATTCGAAGCTCTCATATATATGTTTCTCTATAATCACTTAATTAAATATATTTCGATGAAGCAACACGGTTATATAAAAAAGCGATCAACTCTCAGTAACTTATTAGAATTTAAAAACTACCTTTGTCAAAAATTTGCTACAGGTGGTCAGATTGATGCAATCTACTTAGATTTTAGTAAAGCTTTTGACAAAGTCGACCATTCGCTGTTATGTCTTAAACTGTCTGGTTATGGTATTCACGGAAGCTTGTTGAGATGGATAATTTCATATTTGAGTAACCGTAGCCAACTTGTTACTGTGAGCGGGTTTTCTTCCAATTTGATCTCAGTCTCTTCTGGGGTCCCACAGGGCTCACATCTCGGGCCACTGTTTTTCGTCGTTTTTATCAACGATTTAATTGACAGCCTAGCATGCCCTGCCCTCGCATATGCAGACGATCTAAAAATCTTTACCGATGTAAGAGACGAGTCTCAATGTGCCATGCTTCAGGATGACCTTCGTAAGATTTATGATTGGTGTCTGTCAAATAACATGCGCCTTAATATTGATAAGTGTTGCATTATATCATTCACTCGTAAGCGGGTCAGACAAAATAAATCGTATTACATCGACGGAAAACTATTAAGTCGAAAACAAACAGTTAAAGACCTAGGAGTTTTGTTCGATGAGCAGTTATCTTTTCGTCCTCATTATGAATACATCACAAATAAAAGTCACAAGCTCTTAGGTTTCTTAATCAGGGCTACCAAGGAATTCAAGAATCCGAAAAGCATGCTTACTTTATTTTTCAGCCTAATCAGAAGTGTTCTCGAATATTGCTGTCCAATCTGGTCTCCATATTATATGGTCCATATAAATAGTATCGAGAGGATTCAAAAGCGTTGCTTACGCTTCCTCACTCGTAAATTTAATTATGGGCGATCACTTAATGATTACAACGCTAGGCTGGCTAAATTTGGTGTGATCCCTTTGCATGCTCGCCGTGAAAGGTACGACTTACTGTGCCTTCATAAAATATTGCATGCATCCATTGATGCACCTAACCTACTCTCGGCACTAAATATTAATATCAGATACAGATCCCGTTTTCCAAATACATTTGCAATACAAACTTATAAAAACAATACATCCTTTTACAATCCAGTGGTTAGGATGTGTAGGACTTATAACGAACATACTCGCGGTAACATGAACATGGATTTAGACGTTTTCAATGGTAGGTTTTCTCTGTACAAAAGGGTTGGTTGTTATAAAAGCCAACTGGTCCTCAACCTAGCGCTACCAGAAAAGTTGTTAAGTGTTATTAGGTACTGCTTCTTTTTTTTTGTTTTGATTGCTTTTTATCTATGTGTAATGATTAGCCTCTGTCATTTTTGTTGTGTTTTAATTAATCATTAGCACTGTTTCTATTTTCAATCATGCTGTGTACACTATTTAAGGATTATTGTCTAGTTTATTATTCAATCAATTTTCTTAAATTATGTATTGACTCTAATCTGTTTGTGTACCAAAACCAAATAAATAAATAAATAAAAAATGAAATTTTTAACATACCAAGTGAAATTATACCAAATAACTGACGACTAATTAAACATTCTGCTAAACGAAATTATGCGTATAAAAAATTTGCCAAAGATATTTATGCCAAATGAAATTCTGCCATCTGAATAGTATGCCATTGTAAATTCGGACATATAAACATTCGGCCAAACAATAATTATATTAAACAATTTTTATGCCTTAAAATTATTCGTTAAAGGAAAATTATGCCAATTGTTATGCCAAATAAATTTCGGAGCATCAAGATTCTGCCAGATAGAGGTAACCCATACAAAAACTATGGGCAGCCTGGCGCAACTCTCTCAGTAAAAAACGATCTATGAAACGGAAGCGATTTTTAACCCGGCTAAGTTTGAAAGAACGTTGACAATCCACAAAGCAGTAGATAATTGACAATATTCGAATTTAGGCGTATTATATTTCGCCCCATCAAAGAGTATTCTTCATCTTTGACCGTTTTACCGCCAATGCCGTTTAACGTTTCTCTTTTGTTTGTTTTCGTTGAATTCGCTTCCGTTTTATACTCACGCTTTTTGTATGACACTCCCGTCTCTTATAACGCTAGTTATTTTTACATTATCTTTGGCTATCAGTAGCTTTAGGTACAAATAAAAGATCTTCGAACTCGGCTTTGTAGTTTTTATATAATAAAAATAATTATGCTTCGAACATGTTGTTTTGAAATAAAGATGTATTAATACCGTCTATAGCGTATACTGTCGTTTTTTGAATGGAACGATATTAACATTGGTTATTGGAAAAACGAAAGTAGATTGGAATTTTGATATCGTTGTAGTTTGTAGTGTAGGTAAAGTATCGCCAGTGAGAATAAATGTAAGCGGGTGGAGATACATTGTATAGTATAGAGAATAATAATATGCACACGCCTACGTGTTGCATTGCATTACTCGAAGGAGACCAGTGCCCTGTTTAACAAAACTTACAAGTCCTGTACTTTTTAAAAACAAGCGTTTTCCTTATGAGAATAATTATACCACAAATCGTGAAACGTTAATCAAAAAAATCAAAGTTTGTAAAAAAACTTACAACTTGTAAAAAAACTCAATGGAAAATCCTGAGTATTTCTGAGGGTGTCCGGCGACTCTCCATTCCGTCTGACTATTTGATTATAAATGACTAGCGGCCGCCCGCGGTTTCACCCGCGTGGCTCCCGTTCCCGTGGGAATATAGGGATAAAAAGTATCCTATGTTTTAATCTAGGCTATCAACTATCTGTGTGCCAAATTTCAACCAAATCCGTCCAGTAGTTTTTGCTTGATTGAGGAACAAACATCCAAACCCACAAACTTTCACATTTATAATATTAGTAGGATTTGGAAAAAGACATAATTTACATGAACTTGTAAAAATTTTCTTATATATAAAGTACTTGTAGACTTGTAAGGTTTATTCACTTCTCAAGCTTACGCGCTCACTAGACATGAAATAAAACACTTTTTAACGGATACTAGCGCGGTTTTATTGAATGTACTTTGGTATTTAGTTGGTATTTGGTTTGATTTTTGGTTTTCCCGACGTTTCGGCACCTTTGCAGCTGCCGTGGTCACGGGGGACTGAAGCTACCCGTGAGCCTACCCTCAAGCGATGAATTTTTTTTTTTTAGACGTTCAGAAATTAAAATTTAGCAAAATGTTTAATTATTTTATGTTGATTTATAATTTAATTTTATGAATTATTTAATGCTAAAAAGAGAGAGAATCTACTGAAACTACCACCATTTCATAAAATTGGGAGGCCCCTCCAAGAAAGGATTTTCTGAAATGGTGGTAGTTTTTATGAAATGGTGGTAGTTTTTATGAAATGGTGGTAGTTTCAGTAGATTCTCTCTCTTTTTAGCATTAAATAATTCATAAAATTAAATTATAAATCAACATAAAATAATTAAACATTTTGTTAAATTTTAATTTCTGAACGTCTAAAAAAAAAAATTCATCGCTTTAGGGTAGGCTCACGGGTAGCTTCAGTCCCCCGTGACCACGGCAGCTGCAAAGGTGCCGAAACGTCGGGAAAACCAAAAATCAAACCAAATACCAACTAAATACCAAAGTACATTCAATAAAACCGCGCTAGTATCCGTTAAAAAGTGTTTTATTTCTTGTAAGGTTTGATAAACAGGGCACAGGTATGCTATTTTGGAAAAAAAATGTGGGCGTGTGTTTAATAGGATGATGTTTTTTTTTCTTAACGCGGTCATCATATCTTCACACATCACATCTTTGTTAAGTTTCCTATAGCGGTGGTGACAACCGTTTGATCACTTGAAGGACCTCTGCGGGTAATTCTTGGTAAGTCCCAACGATCATAGGTACCCACCCAAGCTAGACCGTTATCAGTTGTTTTTAAAATACAATTCAGAAACATTATTTGCTTTCGCTCACTTGATACAGTAGCAACAAATAAAAAAGTAAAGCAAAAGTTGTAAACATCACTAACCTAGTGGTTCGTCGCAGGGCTGGCTCAAGGGGCGGCGCGAGGGCGAAGTCTTGTGCTGCGGCTGCGGCTTGAGCACGTGCGCGGGCACAGCGCCCTCCTGCGCGGGCTCGCCGGGCGCGCGCACCACCCACCAGTCGGCGCGCGCGCTCCACGGCTCCACCACCTCCACTTGCTGCCCTTTCGCCACTGATAGTTCTCCCGCCCCACCCGCCTGGTGTTCCGCTACCACCCACGTCATTTCGGCTTGCTGGGGACAAAAATAATTACATTATAGCGATTCGCCTCCAAGCAACCGTTGTTGTTGAGTATATACTATCATATTATTAATAGTTGTTTGGATACTATACAGTAAACAGCTGTCGAACTTTATCAATAGTGTTTAGTAATATACGTGATAAAGCAACGCTGCCACCGCCATTCATAAAATTCCTGCCCAAAACTAAATTCATCCAAAAGTCCAGGAAAAAGTAATACTGATCCAAGGTCTAAATCAATTATTCACGATGATATTAAATTGTGACCATTTACACCTCTGAGTCTGTCGTGAACCAGGTTGAACATCCCTACAAATCCCTAATCTAGTCCTGCGAGACCGGATGTTCTTAGTACAACCAGCTTAATTATTTATAGGTTCTCACCACGTTTAGGCACTGGAATAGATTTGCGGAGGCTTACGGCTATGCGTGATGCGTGAACAGTGATTAGGTCTGTGTTAATGAGGTCAGCATACCTATACTACAAATAGTTACTCTTAAGCATAGACATAGAAAAAATTTCGCTGCGCTCAAGAAGACCAACAAAGCGTGGAAAAGAGAAGTTAACATCATACGGACACGGTCTATGTAAAAAGAGACAAAGGATCAAGTGACATGTGCCAACATTTTTTACAGTAAGAGCCCCTAGCGTCCCGCCTAGCAAATGAGCAATCACAGTTTGTTTAAAATATTTTTTAATCTTAATTAGAATTTAAAATAAAGGTATCGTGGAGCTATAGTGTCTACTGCTCTAAGTAATTGTGATGTAACAAAAAGAAACAATCCAAGTAATCACACTTTTCAAAGGTAAAAAAGATATTGCCACACATTTCTCTAAAACCAAATTTCGCTACATTTATTCGTTTATCGACAAAGAAAACAGTATGAAACATAGTTTATTAACTTCCTTTGCCATAATATAGTCATATTTTATGAATCTAAGTCATATTTTACGTATCTCATATAAAATGTATTGATTCGTTTTCGGATCACCTGTTTATTGACTTTGTTGTTCTTTGACATTCTATTTCTATGCTCTTAAGTATTAAGGTTATTGTTTTTTTTTTGTTAACATTATAAAAGGCATTACACTCATTACACTGATTACAAGGTTCATGCCACTCATTAATTATTTCGGGTCAGTCGGGGAACTAACGCTGAAAACTATTTAAGCTGAGCTTAAATTTTGTCCTTACAGCTTTGAACCTTGCAACTTCATAGTTATAAATGGTTGCAAATCTAATCACAAATAGGTACCCTCTTACTAGAAAACAATTATCTATCACCAATATCATTGTCTATCACCAACTTATATGTAAACATATACACATACACACACTTACTGAAACATCTACCTAATATCGCAGTCACAGTGGCTGTTTGAATGAATGACGGAAAGTTATTAGACTTTTACCAAAGTCCCAAAACCCTCCCGGTTGCCCGGAGCATGAGCTATTATGCATACGCGCCAGCGGCGGCAGGCCACGGGTCAATCCCCGCGTACTGACTGGGCGAGCAGCCTCGCGAGGCAACCTCGGACGTTTTCCCCGCAACATTTTCCGCGCGAGGCAGCCTCGCTCTGTAGATTTATTGCATGAGCGCGCGGCAAGCCGGCAAGGCCGAGCCACGGTGAGGCTGAGCCAGCATCGAGCGCTCAGTTTAACGTGAGGTCACACAGAGACCGTGCATTCGGAAAGCTATCGCCGCCACTGCCTTTATACTAATTCTTCGACTTATACAAAAAAAGAAACGAAAACCTAAACGTTTTTACTCCTATAAGATCCTAACAAAGAATCCATCTTTTTTTAAGTCAGCTATTGGAATATTTGGGGTGTTCATCTCCCGGTTTATGTTTCTCTATTAGTATAATCAGATCATTGCGCGTCCCACAGTAGTGTATAATCGCCGTAACCGCTACCGCTCGGCTCGGTTCGAGGCACACTCGGGCGAGGCAGCGCATGCGTTTGCCTCGGGCGAGGCACGTGGAATCCTAATAGTGGAGTTGATCCTTATAACCTTATAACTATAATCATGCAATCGCTATGAGCTGTTGCAGAAATATCGTTTTTAATAACGCATCAATATTTACTAGGATCTTATATTTCGCCCCCAACCAACGCTCTCATGACACACAGCTCGTTCTATTCGGCAATCATGTTCGGCGATGGGCGATCGATGTCAGTACGAGCGACAGATAAGTCAATTCGTCGATATACGATAAGTTTCAATGACAGCTTAACTGATAGCGATAAGGAGTCGTTTATTGATAACCAATTTTACGTAACGCATAGAAAAAAAATAGAGATCATTATTAAACTAACGTAACTTGTCGTTTTAGTAATATCAGTTCAGCTCGACTAAAGGTTTTTCTCAATCTGTGTTATCTGCCACGTCGTATAATGCAGATACTGCGCATTGATCCACTCCTTCAATTATACACAGACAATATTTTTTGCTACATTCGTTCTTCTGTAACTGTATAGAAAACAACAACTCAAAATTTTCCTGTTTTTCGATGCCCTGAGTCGATGCCCATAACCACGAAGATTGTTATGAGTGTTCAAAATTGTAACTTTTTTTCTGAAAAACCACAACCTCAGACAGAACGTAAACGAAGCTGCCACTGTAAATGAGAACATGGAACTAGGTATCATACCATTGTTGCCGTCACATACTTTCGCTTATGGCCACACGATACTAATTTTTGTTTTATTCAAGCACATTCTATTGGATATCATATTTTTCTTAATTCAGTTCAAAGGTTTATCAACATAAAATAATACTATAGGTATAACCTCCTAATGCTAGCTCATAAATTTTTAGGCTTTCGCGCTTCTTACGTTATTAGCTGAATGATTTTTTTTTTTACATTTTGTCAACATAAAACAAAGCAGTATTTTTAGAAATGATATAGTTGCTACATATACACATCAACTTTGTCTAGGGATACTGGTGTTATAAGTCAAAATTCTCAGTTTGAGGATTTCAATACATTTTCATGCTGGTTTTTTTAAACATATCCATTACGTTTTTAGAATGCTGGTCAGATCAGTTGGGTGTGTATAGCGATCTGAATCTCCTCCATTCACTCCCTGGATAGCCGTCATCAGATCACAGCACAGTACATCCCTGGCAGGAAGCCAAGGCTTCAAAGTTACCTCGTTTGTATGAAAATAGCACCTGTATCCCTAGACAAAGTTGATGTGTGTATTAGGACAATTAATATATCATATTAGGACAATTTATATTAATATAAACTTCACAAACTTAAGAAACTTAATTTGTATTTAATGGCTGCGACTGCGATGCAAAATATAAAGTAAATGCATGAAATAGAGGAGACATATTAAAATAGTTTTTTCATCCCATCTATTCGAAAAGGACGACTTGGTTCGCCTTTAAGTACACCCAAAGGTGGTTTTTCTTTAAGAAACTTTTAGCGGGAAGTAATGAGGTTTTATTCCTCTTTATAAGTGCGCCGCAAATAGCTTTGCCGCGCACTTTTTGAATTTGGAACATCTTAGCACAGCGTCAAAGAAATCGGACCACTGACATGAAAAATTTTTTTTTTAATTAACTGGACAGACTGTCTGTATGATTTGACAGCAAAATTCTTGTGCCTATTTGAAACGCCACTAGCGTGCGTCTAAAGAACTAATTTTGACGTACAATATGAAAATGGTTGACGTGATGGTCTCTCGAGACTTCAAACTTTAGTACCATGTACGCACGCTATGCTCACGCTACGTCCTACAGCGCCAACATGGCGGTAATCAAATAGGCACAAAAACAGTTTGACATAAGCCTGTCCAGTGTAAATATATGCAGGTCAATGAATCGGACGCAAATATTGTTTGAATAAAGACTGGCTGGTACGACGGCCCCATAGTCACATAAGCTGAATAAAAAATGAAATCAAATTAAAAACGCGCGAACTACGGCCCGCGTTTTCGTCAATTTTCACGAATTGTTAGAAATTCATAGTTTTGTTTAGAAAAATTAGTTCTTCAAGTGATACTGAAAGTATAGAATTAACTCCTGAAAGTACCTATTAAAACTGATCATCTGACGCAAGAAATGTGATGAATAATCTATTACCTGCATAATCGCGGGAGAAATATGAAAGCCTAGGGTAATTTTATTGAATGGAAAAAGGCAATGCTTTCATAAAGGCAACTGTCAAAATGGCGCTGCGTACGCTTGCTCCACGAGAGCTATGAAAACAAAGGACTTTTACTTAAAAATATCGTATTTTTAGCTTTAAAATGTTTAAATTCTGTGTTATAGGCTTTAAAAATGTTGGCACTTACAAATTTCCGAAAAATCTGGATTTAGAAAAAAATGATAAATTCAGTAAGAATGAAAACGTCTTAATTTGGCTTTCAATTCCGGCATTTGCATTGTAGAATAGTCTTTTATATTCATTTAGGGTCAATGGGTCTTTTTCGGTACTAAAATACCACAAAATAAATACCTATTTTCCCATACATTTTGTTCTGAACGTCTACTGTCTTAGGAACAAGCGTACGCAGCGACATCTACAATTAGCTTTGCGTTGCCAACCCCATTGCGAAAATGTCTCAAATGTATACCTTTATGAGTTGTTAGAAGTTTTATTATTAGATACTATTTAATTTCAATTTAGTTCAAGGGTGACCAATCTTTTGTTAGGTACTCTATGTTTTATTAAATAATAATATATAAAAAAATAAGAGGCGCCTTTTATTTTCTCATAGAGGGTGATGAAAAGTAGAGTGTATCACTCGGGCGCAAATATATTTTTGGCTCGCAAACGTACTTTGAATCTACTATTTTTTTACGTGAAGGAAAGCAGAAAGTTTGAAAAAAGGTTAATAAATATTAAAGGAATTTCTTTTCTTATCTTTTGCAAGGGTAGAGCATTTTATGGTGGAGCTCTTCACATTTTATATTTTTCGTTTTAATAAATTATGTTTGACATAACCATTTGTATACAAGCAAACAGACAATATTTCACGTTAAAACTTTTTTAACAAAAAAGAAAAACCTCCTTCAAAAAACCTGAAACAAAAACAGCTTCAAAATTAAATACCTCTAAAAAAGCGAGAAATAATATTCAAATCATTAGTTACGCAAAACATTATTAATAAAACACGTCTATTGAAGTCGGGTGGGGCTGGAAGACAAGTTATTTTTTTATATATCTGAAAGCCCCACCCGACTTCATTAGACGTGTTTTATTAATAATGTTTTGCGTAACTAATGATTTGAATATTATTTCTCGCTTTTTTAGAGGTATTTAATTTTGAAGCTGTTTTTGTTTCAGGTTTTTTGAAGGAGGTTTTTCTTTTTTGTTAAAAAAGTTTTTTATTTTCAACTTTTTAGTGGTAGGTTTGTAAGCATGTAAATATTTTTTAACTTTATAAAATATTTTCAATGGTAAAATGCCCACAACTCAAATTCCAAATTTACGCTGTTTGTTTTTGAGGAGTTCCGTTGTGTCTTCGTAGTCCAAGTCTAGTCCAGAACCTTGCATCGCAGACCATGGTTTGGTTTGTTTTGGATTGTTATAAACCTACCAAAATCCAAATCACTTTACATATACTATTTGAATTTGAGGAGTTCCCTTGTGTATCTTCGAAGTTCAAAGTCCAATACCGATGAAATTAAAATGTGACCACTCTTGAAGTATACCCTTTTAAACAAAAAAAGAATCATCTAAATCGGTACATAAACAAAGATGTTATGTTCGAAAATCCGTAAAAACACGTGTGATGGCAAGCTAAATAATTGACATTTTTCAGGATTATGAAAAAACTACCAGCCAGATCTCTGTAATTTTTTTATGGGACCACACACAAACTATGTTCTTTAAGATAAAAAAAGAATTGTATAAATCGGTTAACAACTGACGAAGTTATGGTAAAACATACATAAAAAAAAATACCGACGACTTGAGAACCTCCTTCTTTTTTTGAAGTCGGTTAAAAATATAAATACCGTAATGCGTCCCCAATGTAGGGCACCTCAGACGCCGCGATAGAGGCTTACCCAAATCAAGCCCAAATCAAACGGATATTGTACCCAACAGGGAATAATCAATTGTGCAATCGAGATTGAATCATCATTTGATACATCATAAGTGCCAAAGTACCACGGACACAAACATACTCAAATCCATATTTGAATAAACAAACTTAAGGTCGCCCATGTTATACAGATCAGACTCTTTAACTTTTTTGTCAAAGTATAGTCAGTCCGTAAACTTGATTTCTACTCATGGGCGGGCGCCGCCAGGATTTTTTTAGGAAGGTGCATCTGTATCTACCTACACATTATACTACACTCGCGAGCAAAAAATATGGAATCACAGGCCTATTTTCATACAAACGGGGTAACTTTGAAGCCTTGGTTCTCCACCAGATTGATCGAGCTCTGATTTGATGATGGCTATCCAGGTAGTGAATGGAGGAGATTCAGACCACTACCATACAAACAACAAAGAATTATGTTGTGATTTTAATACTATGCATAAATGAAGGTATATACTTGCGTCTGGCTAAATATCTTAGAATAATACGGTATTAATAAGATAAAAAAAAACAAAAATATGAAAATCGTTGATATTTGGCTATCTATTACGAGTAAGGTAGCAAGAATTGGTGACGTGGTATGTTAATTAGAGGCTGATTATTGCGACTAAGCATAACAGCAATAAGTTTTGTATTTTTCGAGAAAACATTAATTTTTTACTTTTCAAGTGTCGGGAATCCGTGAACTTTGGAACTGTTTTTCATCGAATCTAGAAGTCGTATCGAAGTCGGGGTTGAAGTGTAATGCTTAGGATGATGTAAACTAAAGGTTTCACAAATAAAAAGGGCATGCAACAAAAAAGGGTTCCATAACACACTGTGAAGCGTCTAGGAGGTCAGGGCGGTTAAGTACATTTCACATATTTGCTCTTGTGATCCTTGTTCCTTATGCGATCTATATGAAAACACAAAAAATAGTTCAGGTAATGATGCCACCCACGACCCTGTTCACCATTAATATAAATATGCGATCGATATTTTTTTAGCGATGGGTGACCATGTTCAGGGTGGCATATCTCTCAGAAGCTTCCTACTTCGCAACTCAGATGATGATATTTGATAACATCAAGCTAATGGCTGTCTTGCGAATTTGGTCTGGTGCTAATATACGATAGATCGAAAATGACCCTGGTTGGCCGACGGTCCAAAAGGATTAAACCACCCGAGTACTATAGCGATCAAAGCAAAAAAAAATATTCCAATCGGTCAAGTCGTTTTTAGGGTTCCGTACCCAAAGGGTAAAAACGGGACCCTATTACTGACACTCCGCTGTCCGTCTGTCTGTCCGTCTGTCACCAGGCTGTATCTCATGAACTTGTGATAGCTACACAGTTGAAATTTTCACTGATGATGTATTTCTGTTGCCGCTATAGCAACAAATACTAAAAACAGAATAAAATAAATATTTAAGGGGGGCTCCCATACAACAAACGTGTTTTTTTTGCCGTTTTTTGGTACGGAACCATTCGTGCGCGAGTCCGACTCGCACTTGGCCGGTTTTTTAGTTTTAGCCAGACTAACGAACAGCAATTCATTTTTAAATACAGATGTTACAACACAACCCGCAATGTCGAATATGGTAGATAGGGGCCATCAAACTGTAATTATAGGAACAACTCTGAAATCTCTGAAAATCAATAAATCTTATGATCTCTTCTCTATTCTGATCTCTAAAATCTCTCTGAAAATTAATTACGAAAATATCAAAATTTGTGAAACAACTGTTTTTTTTCGCGATTTTGATATTTTCTTTATTAATTTTTGTATGAAACAGTTGATTTTTTTTCGCCATTTCAGAGTTGTTCCCATAGTTACAGTTTGATGGCCCCTATCTACCATATTCGGCATTGCGGGTCGTTTAGTAACATCCTGTATAAGATAATTCGAAATAAATCGTAAAGCTAAGCCCTCGTACGCACTAGCGGTTAACCGCGGAGCGGCCAACCGCGCGGTTCTGCAAGCGCGGACGATCACGATCGGTTGCATATAAAAATGGAAAAAGCGGCTAACCGCGCGGCCAGCCGCTCCCGGGGCCAACCGCCAGTGCGTACGAGGGCTAACAAGACATTTAGCTCGGAGTAGTCAGAACAGATTTTTTGGAAAACTATTATGCGAAAAGCCTTCATATTTTTAGACCCGATATTTCTAACTATACTATATTTTAGTTTTGATTCACATACGTTAATACAAGTAGATATAGTGAGTAACTATGTGAGATAAGAATGTACCTTTGGGGAATCGTTTCATTAATATTTGATCGATCGAGTGCGACGCGCCTCGTGCGTTATTATCATATTGACAGTGAAACGTAGCGTAGGTTAGGTAGGTACGGATAACTAAAATCTAAGTACAGTCAACGTCAAATTGATATGAGCGTCTAAAGTAGTAAAATGATCTGAAAAACATAAAAACAATTTGATCTACGCAGTTAGAATCATCACATTGTTGTAAGCACACAAGGTGTTCACAATATCTTACTACTCATTGTTTCATATTTATATGAGCAGTCAGTTTTCAAAATTTTATCTTAGCCATTAGCAAACAAAGCTGTCAAAGTTGTATGTGTAATGTATTGTTATATTACGCACATACAATTTTGAGAGCTTTGTTTGCCAAGATAATTTTTAACACTCTGACTGCTCATAAATTTAATTATGAAACAATGAATAGTAAGACATTTTGTACAACTTGTGTGCTCACAACAATATGATGATGCTAAATGCGTAGATCAAATTGATTTTTTTGTTTTTTAGATCATTTTGACTACTCTAGACGCTCACATCAATTTAACGTTGACTGTACATACATACCTAAAACGTTATTTGAGTATATTTATTTAGTATTTCAACTGGTGTAGTGACAATGAAAACTATGAATCGAAATTAACCTCGCTAATAATTACTTTGTCCTCTAACTCTTTGACACACGAAGCACAAATATAGCTGGTTCATAGACGGTACAAGACAATTAAACGATTTCAAACCCGCCAACTTGTATGTGTACTAGGAAGTCTGGAGTAGTGCAGCTTATCGTCTTAACTAATACCTAGGTATGTTAACCGTGCGCATCTTATAATAAGTAAGTAATGCTAGTTATTGCGTTTCAAAGAAAAGCAAATATGTTTTCACCTGTCTAGCACGAAAAGGGCGCTTTTGGCGCTTAAAAACTCGCAGCAAAATCGATATTTGTTGCGTTGCGATGCGAGCGTGAGGCAGAGCTTTTTTAATTTCTAACACCACCTTTTGAAATAATAAAGAAAAAATAAATAAAGTGACAAGGATGAGACTTGTAAAATTGATATGTGAGAAAAGGATAGATAGAAGCTTTACAAGAAGCTTATTTAAGCTTCTTGAAGCTTTATCTTTATGTTGTCATACACAGATAAAAAAGTATAAAAAATAAAATCTTCTTTTTTCAACCTTCTTTTTTAATAAAAAGAGCATGGACGAAATGAGGTCGCATGTATGAAATAAAAATTCGTTAAGCGGTTAACAGAATAGATCTACCTACCAAGTTTCAACTGTGTAGTCTTAATACTTTCGGAATAAAGTGGCTGTGACATACGGACAGACAGACAGACATGACGAATCTATAAGGGTTCCGTTTTTTGCCATTTAGGCTACGGAACCCTAATAAAAACAAAACTACGGGAATATACTTTATGAATAAATTATTTCTGTATAGGTTTGATTGAACAATTTTTGTGAATACTTATTACAAAAAATGTGTCCGTCCAGCGATTAAGATAGTTGTGTAACTCCAAAAGAGTTGAGGAAACAAGTTTAAGTTTCTAATGTTGAATTTAGATTTTTACCAGGAAAGTCACGTGAAAATAACTGGACCGTCGTCGGCGTCGGCTAACTAGGGTCATTTTCGATCTATCGCATACTGGGACCAGACCAAATTGGAAAGATAGCCATTAACTTGGTGTTATCAAATATCATCGTCTGGGTTGCGACGTAGGAAGCTTCCGGGAGATATGCCACCCTGAACATGGTCACCCATCACTAAAAAAATATTGATCGCATATTTATTTAAATGGTGAACAGGGTCGTGGGCGAAATCATTACCTGAACTATTTTTCGTGTTTTCATATCGATCGAATTAGGAACAAGGATAACAAGGAGCATATAATGTGAAATGTACTTACATGCCCTGACCTCCTAGACGCTTCCTGAAAGCGACGAAAGACTATGGTTTTATATACGCCTGGGACCTGCACCACCCCCTGAATGTAATTACATGCCAATATATAGTCGATTATTTATTTGAAAAAATGTCTCTATGTTTCTATCCTGGCCGCGCGCATGCTTCCTGAAAACTAACCAAGCCGATGTCTAACATGTTTGTAATGATTCCACCTACGACCCTCTTCACTATTTATATCAATATGAGATCGATTATTTTTTGCGATCTGAGATCATTATATGGGGGGCCATTTGTTCAGGGTGGCATATCTCCCAGAAGCTTCCTACTTCGCAACGCAGACAATATTTGATAACACCAAACTAATGGCTATCTTGCCAATGTGGTCTGGTACCAATATGCGATAGATCGAAAATGACTAGGTGGCCGACTGACGGTCCAAACTGTTTTTACCTTTAAGTAACACTTTTCTCGCTGGTATAGGTGAAAAGTTTCATGTTTAACACGACCCCAAATTTTTGTTCTGCCTCGTGCCTTTAAATCACTCACTGTACTTAGTAGTCTACATTAGTTACTTTAGTTTACATTAGTTTACATACACAATTTTAGACTACTTCGCTAGTTCGTGATTTAAAGTCGGCACTCGCAGCACAAATTGACTTTGGTCACTTGTATAACAAATAACTATTGTCCTAAAATTCTTTTTCGCTTGCCAGTACAAAATCCGTCTTAAAGCGAATCTGTCCTAAACAGAATCTGTCGTAAACCTAATCTGACCTAAACCGAATCTGTCCTTTACCGAACAAATGATCTTGTTAACATGTTACTTCTTTACATATACTTTTTATATTCACTAATCAAATTGAGTCAAAACATCTTATTTTTAGTGTTTCGCTCTTAAATCATGCGTGTCACCTTGTCACATTCAATTATCGATCAGAGAGCGAGCGAATCAAAAAAACAATCAAATTAACCGTCATAGTAACAAGCGGACCTTGTTTTGTGACATGGCTTTATAAAAACTATTTAGAAAAATAGTTTTGTAAAGCTAGTGAATAAAAAGAACTAAAGATTAGAAAAAAAAATTAAAACGACGTCATTTTGGAAAGCGGTGATATTTTTATGATTGACTACCAAATTAATTATGAAACTGTTTTATGAAACTCAGATCAGAATGCGGATTAGCGGATAGAATTGTTTCTTCTAAATTAAACCAGTATTTATCTACATAATATAAACTTAAAAATGAATGGTGTATTGTTAACAGCGTTCTATTTAACACAGAATTAGGCTACATTCAAGCAAATTGACATTCGCTGTTAGTTTTCGTTAATTGTTGAGAACAGACAGTGACTTGTGGTTTCATTGACAATTTAATGGTACCGCGTCACTGCTCCATAATTTTGCAGCGACTTAAATATAAGTAATAATATTATGCGTTTACCCATAAAATTAGTATTGAAGCAAATGTTACGATGTATAAAAGTGATATAAATATGATAAATTAAAATAAATTTATGTAATTTGTTAGTTATGGAAAATGAAACTTTATATTTAATATATGGCATAATTAAAATATGGCAAACGAAATTATGGCATTGAAAATTAGGGGAAAAAATAGTTAAACTTAATTCTAGATATTCTCCGTCAGCTTCTATACCTAGAATTTAGTTAAATCCTCAAAGTCTCTAACTTACATGTGGTCGAGTTGAGAATTTCCAAACTTGATCGATTATCACTATTTTAAGCAAACGTCTACTAACGCTAATTCCTCGGGCGGCTAATTTTGGGCGGAATGGAAGAGCCGGCGAATGAAATCAGAAGGCGCGATGAGGCGTGGACTCCGTGGAGTGACATTTCATAACTATTATCCTCTATCTATTTTATTATTTTATTACTTACCAAAAAACGGTAGCTAATTACAAAATCTAACGCCAAGTCAATTCAAAATCCAAAATCATTTATTCAGTCTAGGCTGTTACAAGCACTTGCGAATGTCTAGAAGCTACGCCATCGGTTCGCAAACCGTAGGCGGGAGACCTTGTAACGAGAAGAACCGGCAACAACAAGGGCTAATTTTTCTCTTGTATATTTCACACAAAGTCGTCAATATTTAATAAAAACCGGACAAGTGCGAGGCGGACTTGCCCACCGAAGGTTCCGTATGTTGGTACTTAAATAAAGACTATATTTTTTATGATTTAATTACATACAACCTGTTAATGAATTAACTCAAAATGAGAAAACCGTTTCCTCGGACCATCAAACTGAACAATTTTTACTATGGGACCAACTCTGAAATCGCGAAAAAAAATCAGCTGTTTCATACAAATATTAATAACGAAAATATAAAAATGTATGAAGCAGCTGATTTTTTTCACGATTTCAGAGTTGGTCCTATAGTAAAAGTTGTTCAGTTTGATGGTCCGAAGAAACTGTTTTCTCATTTTGCGTTAATTTATAAGACTTTGTATAATTGTAGTTTCAGATTTTTCCCTGTACTCGTAGTATAGGACGATATTACTTGCTACATTGCATAGTTCTAGATTAACGGGAAGCACCCTATGAATTTTGATTCCCTTGAGAGTGCCGAAATTTGCGCTTTTGCGACATAAACGGTCCGTATCTTATTAACCCTCGACGCAAAAAGAGGGGTATTATAAGTTTAACGTGTCTGTGTATCTGTGTATCTGTCTGTGGTAGCGTAGCTCCCAAACGTTCTCAGTTATGTTTCATGAAAATCTGTTCAGCCGTTTGAAGATCATCAGCTCTTTTTTAGTTGATGAGGGGATCTGACTAACTTTCTTATATCCGATCGATTCCAATTTTTGTCCCGAGTGTTCTTAGTCATGTTTCATGAAAATCTGTTCAGCTGTTTGAAGATCATCAGCTCTTTTCTAGTTGATGAGGGGATCTGACTAACTTCCTTATGTCCGATCGATTCGAAATTTTATCCCGAGTGTTCTTAGTCATTTTTCATAAAAATCTGTTCAGCCGTTTGAAGATCATCAGCTCTTTTCTAGTTGATGAGGGGATCTGACTAACTTCCTTATGTCCGATCCATTCGAAATTTTATCCGTGTTCTTAGCCATGTTTCATAAAAATCTGTTCAGCCGTTTGAAGATCATCAGCTCTTTTCTAGTTGATGAGGGGATATGACTAACTTCCTTATATCCGAGCGATTCGAAATTTTATCCTGAGTGTTTTTAGCCATGTTTCATGAAAATCTGTTCAGCCGTTTGAAGTTCATCAGCTCTTTTCTAGTTGATGAGGGGATCTGACTAACTTCCTTATGTCCGATCGATTCGAAATATGGCACCGTGTTACTTCAATGACATTGAAAGCATATAGTAAGGCAACCATGACCTGATCAGCCGTTTGAAGATCATCAGGTCTTTAATAGTTGATAAGGGGATCTGACTACCTTTCATATGTCCTATCGATTCGAAATTTGGTACTGTGTTACTTCAATGATATTGAAAGTATATGGTAAGTTAACCATGACCAGATCAACCGTTGTGCCATAGAAAAAAAATGGCCAACAAAAATTTAATTTAAAAAGCTTCAAATAAAACTTAAATTTAAAATTTAAAAAACCCCGACACAAAAAAGCTAACTCTAAAAAAGTTAAAAATAATATCAAGTAGATCTTTAATCTATGAAAAAAACTGATGTCGGGGGACCGCTGGGTATCGCTAGATACATGACGAACTTAGATGTATATCCATTAACTTAGCGGTCCCTTGACGTTTATTTTTTTCATAGATCTTTAGGACTTGATGATATTATTTTTAACTTTTTAAGAGTTAACTTTTTGTGTCAAGGGTTTTTTAAATTTTAAATTTAAGTTTTATTTTTAATTAAACTTAGAAGTTTGATTTTTTCACAGCTTCAAGGGAATTGAGTATACGAGATAAAGGGTTTTGACAGACCGACGGACAGATATACAGACAGTTTATGATTTAATTACAAATGTATAGTTTTCAGATTTTTCCCTGTACTTGTAGTATAAGACCATATTTCTTGTCAAATTTAATAGTTCTAGGTCAACAGGAAGTACCCTATGAATTTTGATTCCCTTGAGTGTCGAAATATGCGCTTTCGTCCGTATCTGTTTTTGCGTAAACTTAGAAGTTTCATTTTTTCACAGCTTCAAGGGACCGTTAACTTAAGTATATGGTTTCAATTATAACTCGATACCTCCACGCGTTCCTGAGATAAGGGGTAAAGACAGCAAACGGACTACAAAGTGATCGTATAAGGGTTCCGCTTTTTCCTTTTGCGGTACGGAACCCTAAAAATAATCTCAGCATTTAAAAACAAAGAGGAATTTAATTTCACAATGTTTTTCATAATCCTTATAGTTTTAAACGTTTTATTCAAAGAAGAAATATATACTTACTCATAATACACAGATTACACAAAAAACAACCCCGTATGTACAAACAATCCGGATAGCTTTTATTTCAATAAAAGCACTCAATCATATTATCGACAGATTGCTGTATTACTGTTTACTGACAAGATTGAATAAACTACGTAAGTCGTGCAAACAATGTCGGACTAAATGAAATCTGTATCATCATTCGCGTCTATTTTTATAAAGGAGAATAGCGGCTGCATCCGTTGTGCCAATATCGTGAGCAGTTTGGGCCACATCACATGTGTGCATTGCATAGTTCCGATTACAAAACAACTGTTTTATTATAAAATGTGTACAGCGTTCATCTTAAATCCTGGCATACGTATACTATCTACAGTGATTATACCCGTCAAATGTTCCCTTCCAATTCTTTTGAATTTGCATCGCAATCAGGTTTTCATTTATCAAAACATTTCTAGTATTCATTGCCTCAATACAATCTTTGTAATCCACAATCATAGTGTGATCCAATTAGTTATACGTCTGTATATACTTCGCACAGCATGTGGCGGTAATAACTTTTATAATTTAAAAATAGTTGGTTATTGGTTATGACTTCTGTTTGTCATTCAGTGTATTTCTATTTTTATATTAATATGAATAAGATTTGACAGTGAAGTTAGAAAAAATGATAATATGATTAAAAAAACGTAAAATAAAAATGGAATAAGTATTAAAATGTAACGAATAATTGTGCCAATTTATAAAAAATTAAATAGGTATTCATTTTAGACACCTATAAAAATAGAATAAAAATCTGTGGGCAGTAGTTACACATTGAGTTCTCATGAAAACGGAATGTCGGTCATAGAATAATGACACAATTGTTCGTATAAAACAATTTATTTGGAATAAAATGACATTGTGCATAAAATGTAAATGCAGCGTACAGTAAGTTACTATATGGTCCACAATTTAACAAAAAAGTGCAATGATAAACGAACTGTACAATGTTTACTTCTACTCAAAAGAACGCGCACAAGGAATCAGGATTTACAAAAGTTCGACCTGCTCTGAATTTTTTCGCAAAACATTTTAAAGCTTAATTCACTCAAATTCGGACCAACTCGGGACAGGAATGTCAACAATGAAAGCACATCTCTCGTCGAGAGATGATGTTGCGACAGCGTGGTGAACATGAATGGGATGCAAGCGTGAGTGCAGTGCGACGGCGGCTGCAGTCGGCGAGTGCGCAGGCGCGTGCGGGTAGCAGGTGCATCAGTGCAGGCGCATTCACCTGACGTTGGCGGTTGGTTTTTAGCAGCCGGGCATGGAAGGAGCCCGGCGTGTCGATGGTGTGTTGTCGCGACAGAGCCGCGTGCGGTGTGCTCATCGAGCTCTGCCGGAACCATGGCAGAGATATCTTCCGCCTGCTCTTGTGTTGTTTGGTGCCCGCGGGCGGCGGGGTCGTGCCCATAGCGCCGGCACGTGCCCGCGGGCGCGAGGTGCGAACGCGGCGCCGCCACCGTCCGACGAGACGCGCGGCGCTCCCGCCACTGCCGCCGCGCGGCTCGGCTTTCTTCGCCGTCGCTCGCTCTTGCACACTCGCTCACTACGCAGCCTCCGTATCGAGCTACACTTCCCGAATTTATTTCACTGAGGGTCCCGCCGCAGCGCCACGCAAAGGACTCTCCTAATCCGTTCGGAACGCCTGAATGATATCCGCACTTAACGACACCGGCGGCGTCGAATCAACCAAGATACTAGCTAGATCCTTATACGTTAAAATCATAGGTAATATATATCACACAAACAATAGCGGTTCAGAATGTATTTAGAATCTAAGTTAATATTGGGTTCGGCATACGTTGGGATTACAAGACTTAGGTAAACAGCTAAAGTATGTAACTCCGTAAAAAATATTATAAAATTCTTAAAACAATTAGGAATGCCTGGAGCGGGACATTTATTACTTGCCCTCGAGCTACCTTTGCGGGAACAAATTTTGAAACGCTTTAAAAATAAATCCATACCATACTCCATAATAATATAATAAACGCGAAAGCAATTATTCTGTCGGCAGCCTGTGACGGTATCAGTGTTTTACATGTAACTGCAGAGATAAAACTCATATCATTGACGTAAATTATACCACTTCAAGAGAACCAGAACTTTCAAATAAATGGAGTAGAAGATAGGGTAGTCTTTTTTTATTACTATCTTTTTGTTATGCTCATACATTAAGGTGATTAGTCACCTCAAGTGGCGCTCTCATCTTAATTAAATTTATTGCTCGCTAAGTACGTAATGTATTGAAAATTCAAACGTTGAGATTAAAGCTAAGGTTCTATAGTTTATTTACAAACAATAACCTCTGTAAAATATAGTTTGTTGTAGTAGTAGTAGGCAAAAAAGCAAAGAGTGGCCACTTTTGGCACTTTTGCTACTACTACGAACTATATTTTACAGAAGTGATTGTTTGTAAATAAACTATAGAACCTTAGCTTCAATGTCAACGTTTGAATTTTCAATACATTACGTACTTAGCGAGCAATAAATTTAATTAAGATGAGAGCGCCACTTCAGGTGACTAATCACCTTAATAAAGACAGACAGATAGCTTGTCATAAATTAGGGATAGATTGATTATTAATCCGATTCGAGTGGCCATCACCAGTTGCGATATTAGCACAAATACCTTTTACAGCAATGCCAGTGGCATACCGCAATTAGGTAACTGTTTGACATTCATGCACTAACTGAATTATATTACGTACCAATAATTCCAATTAATAACATCGCAATGTCCCACCGCCATTAATTTGTACAGCGAGCGTTCAAATCGGAGATTATTGGATTCAGCCAGTTGTTAAGCAATTAGTATCTACTTGAAAAGCCAATTGTACAAATTATGTAAAGTACCTACATTACATTAATATATGTACACTGGGTGGAGACGACAACACGACAATAAATCAAAACATTGGTGACACTAGTTCATAGGAGATTTTGAAACTATTTATCAAATAATTCCTAGGAACGATATAAAAAAAAACAAACTTAATAGCACGAAAATTAATTGTACTGAAAACAGTATTTTTAAATTTGAGATTTTAGCATTCACTATGCTTTTTTATACAATACTAAATAATATACTAGAAAAAATTCAACTCGCACCAGATCATATTCTCAGGCGGAATTGGAAGTCCGGTCCAATGCTGTTGGACTTAACTGTGTTACCGACCCAGTGACTCAGTCGAATTTTTTCTAATATTATTTAGTACTGAAAACAGTAACTGAAAAATATTTCCCGTGACTAAACTATTGGATATTTTTAATTGTTTTTCTATGCAGACTGGGAGCGTTATTAGCTGTCTTAGTATATTCACTTTTCTATGTCTTATTGTCTATCTATAGTCCTTTATGAGAGTCATGTTTTCTGACTAATCAGACTGAAGATGTTATAAATCGACTTTATGATTATCTAATCAGCATTCAAGTTTCCAATTGTTATATACTTTCTGGGATTTTTGCAATGGTCCTAAAAATTTCTAAGATGATTGTGAAAATATGTCTTAGATTTCAGTTATCCGTTTCATTACAGTACCGCGACCTAGGATTTCCAAAATGATCCGGTTTGTCCAATTATACTGCGACGTAAGGCATTGCGATCAATAGCCTACTAGGTGACGATGATGCTACCCTTTTATCAAGGGTTGTCAGAAATAAGTCAACAAACTTAGCTTAATAGCTTAATACTTTAGAGTTGAAATAAGTTACATTTATTTGTTACTGAGTCAGATAAGCAAGTATTTGAACAAACGTACAATTATTGACTGATTGATATTGATGGATGACATCCTATAATAATAAACAACAATCACCATGGGCTTTCTGAAGTCACAACTGAAAGAAACAGACAAACTCACTTTCGCAATTGTAATAAATTAATTAGGTTAGGATGTAACAGCGCATTGGAACACGAACACCAAGCTTTTTTGTGGTAAAACTATCCGGTAGCGCAAAAAATGACATAACAAGTGATTTTATTAGTCCCTGCCTGTATAACTTTCTGATAAAGTTATAGCCGTAGTTACGACAGTATAATAATACTAGTATCATGGTACAGTCGTGGCAGGGCCAATGGTTCAAATATTGTCAGCATTTAAATGATCATCAGGTATCAGGTATATATGTAATATATCATATAAACGATTCATTAGAATGTGACGGCAGTACCGACAATAATATCCGACTACTCTTCTGAGCAAAAATGTCGATACCCTCTAGATTTCAATAGTTTTGGTACAACCTTCTCCGCAGCTTTAAATATTAAGCTTTATATCCTTTACCAATTTTGACTGGACTTATTTTTGATTGCTTTTATGGAAGCCAATGCGATAGGACTGCAGAGGGCTAATTGTCTAATTTCAAAATTTATCGCAATCGCTTTTATTTGACAGATGGATGCGACACATTGCTGCATTTCGATTGCGATAGATTTTGAAATTAGACAATTAGGTAGCTGATCAATCTGACAACGTTGTCAAGGAGTTGTATTATTTGAATAATTAGGTTTTAAGAAATCCTAGGATTAATGCTGACTATATTTTCTCTTAACTTTTATTTAGTTGATTTTAAAAATCAAAATATCATTTACATGAGCAATGAAGTAATCCTTACTAATACGTATTATAAATGCGAAAGTCCGTTTGTTAGTTTGTTTATTACGCCTTCACGTCTTAACTGCTGAACCGAACATCATGTAATTTTACATACACGTTGTCAGGGGTACAGAGAAGAAGGGGTACATACGGTTTCTTTCATCCCGAAAAAAAGTATTGATCCCGAAGAATAGCAAAAAAAAAATTCCACACAGACGAAATCGCGAGCGGCCGCTAGTTGTATATATATTTTTATTTTGTTATTAATAAAATCTAACATTTAAAATATGCAGTACCTATGTATGCAAAAATCTTAATCAAAACTATTTTTTTATACTTATAATCACATATCTACGCTAAATTACCCACAAAAAAAACGAAATTAAAAGTAGGTAAGGTAGGTCAGGACAAAATAAATTAAGGATCCACAATTTTTGAAGTCGGCTAGCTAGCAAAGTCATCGAATATAGATACAGGATGTTAATGAAATAACAAAAAGTGGGAAAAACGGTTCTTCGGCCCATCAATCTGAACAAGTTTCACTATGGGACCAACTTTGAAATCGGCTGTTTCATACAAAAAATAATAACGAAAATATCAATATGTATGTTACAGTGGTGGCCAGATAATTGAGGTAACTTTGAAGCCTTGGTTATCCGTCAAGGTTTGATCTAGCTGTGATCTAATAATGGCCATCCAGGGAGTGAATGGAGGAGATTCAGATCGCCATAAACACTTAACTGATCTGATCAGCATTCTAAGTAAGGATCAGAGTTTTGCAGTTTCAGGATTTCCATATATTTTTATTACAATTTCGCTGTTTTTAGGGTTCCGTAGCCAAAATGGCAAAAAACGGAACCCTTATAGATTCGTCATGTCTGTCTGTCTGTCTGTCTGTCTGTCTGTCTGTCTGTCTGTCCGTCTGTCTGTCTGTCTGTCTGTCTGTCTGTCTCTGTCTGTCTGTCTGTCTGTCTGTCCGTCCGTATGTCACAGCCACTTTATTCCAAAAGTATTAAGACTACTTAGTTGAAACTTAGTAGGTAGGTGTATTCTGTGAAACGCTTTATGATTTTTATACAAAAATAAAAAAAATAAAAGATTAAGGGGGGGCTCCCCATACATGGAACTGAAACTGAAAATATTTTTTTTCATCAAACCAATACTTGTGGGGTGTTTATAGATAGGTCTTTAAAAATGACATTGAGGTTACTAAGACTATTTTTTTTTAAAGTCAACCGTTTGAAAGATATATGCCGCCAAAGTGGTAAAATGTGTGTCCCCCCCCCCTTTAACTTTTAAAGTAAGAGGGTGAAAAATCTAAAAAAAATATGAACTATAGATCTTAATAAACACTTTCAACGAAAATTGTTTTGAACGAGATACAGTAATTAGTTTTTGAGATATAGCACATTTTCCAAAACCGCAAATAAAACATACAAACACTGTGAAAAACAAAGTTATTTTTTCAGACGAAAAATGATAGCGGTATTAAAATATGGTATGGTATAATGTACCTACGGAACCCTACTGCGCGTGGCCCGACACGCTCTTGGCCGGTTTTTTTAAACATACATAAAAAACATTTAAAAAAATGGGGGGCCCCCATACACGGAACAGAAGCTGAAAAATCTGGGGGCACGGTAGTGCCCCCGCCAAGACGTCCCAGCGAAGCTCAAGGGCAGTACCTACCTTTTCTCGAAGCGCTTCGTCGTTTTTTTGATCCCTCATATCCTGGGTTTGGAGTATACCAGATAAACAAAATTCTCGGGATATGATGCCAATAGTAAATTTATTAAACAAAGTTTCAATTATATTTACAGGACAAGATTTATAATTATGAGTATTACAGGACGTCATGTTTCAAAATAGAATAAATTACAAAAAAGTGCCAAGTATCGACTAAGATTTCGCTAAGATTGTATAAAAAGTTAAATTTAAAATGCCAGGCATTTTATGTTTCATTTATGTTCCAAACTGAGACTGAGACATCTGTCAAAAAGCTTGTTATTTTGTTGCTGAATGTACAAAGCATATTCTCTGTATACATATTTTTATTTTATTCGAAATAAAATTAACGAGTAAACTTACTGCTACAATACGATACACAGTAATTTTACACGGATAACCATGAGCTAATAACAAGTTTCTACATATATAAATATGTACTTAAGTACTTATGTACATTTTACTAGGTAAAATGTATGTACATAGTACTATGGCGTTTGGATTTAGGTATCACTTGGATTGGACACGACACTGATACAATTGTAACAATGGCAATGGTTGGATGTAATCAGATGCCATTGTGCACTATTAATTAACTCGCACTTGCTTAGTAACAAAGACATTGTCATATGTTTTTAACACCACCACTGACAAAGCTATATCGAATATCGATTTTGATCAGTTAACAAGTACCTCAGCAATAACAAGTTTGTAAAATAACAAATAATTTAATGATCACTGAAATTAATTTGTACTTAAATGCGAGTTTATTATTATTTCACAGCTAATGATAAATGTAATTTTGTGGTTTCGATATATATTTTAAACTAGAGTAATTAAATCTCACAACACAACCGTTTTGTGTTTTTAGCAGGAAAATCTATTAAAATTGTATTCATTCTGAATTCATGTTCAGTCCCTAGCCAAAGTATCGTTATCGATTCGCTTTCGAAATATGTGTATGGATTTGAAGTTTTAAAATTATCAATCCCATACATCTTTTGTTATGGAAACGATATCGAAATGTTTTAAATATTATTTTGACTAGGCTCTCTGTTCACGCAGTTGGCGCTGTGTCGTAGGATATTCGTACAAATCCGATCTTTGTTATAATCCTGGCATGTTGTAAAGAACCGGATAGTTAGAATCTAAGACAGATTTTTGCCGTTGTCCGAATAATATTTAGGATTATTACAAAAATCCAGCGTATATTAGGTAAATCGCGAATGACCATCACTTAGCACTAGTTTTTTTTTTCTCTTTGCTCACTTAGCACGCGCTGATTGGCTGCCATCAACGTTATGGATTGACGGATGCACTGACTGGTTAGCGGCTACATAACGTATTTCCTCGTCCTTTTTTTATTGTTGTGATTACTGTCAGTGTTTTTTTTTTTGTATTTTGACCCAAGGCGAGGGTCGCAAAGGCGATGCATTTAAAGTTGGTATTATTTTGGTCACAGTGCTAGCCTAACCTAAACGATTATGACCTTTTCAGTCTTCTTTTCTTAAGAATCATTATCCTAACCAATCAGACTGAAGATGCTTTTAATCAACTCTTAAGATTATCAAATCAGCATTCAAGCTTCCAATTGTCCGAAACATACTGGGATTTATGTATATAAGTTCTAAAAAATGCTTGGACGATTGCGAAAATCTTATATTCAAATTATCCGGTCCTTTACCATCGACCTAGGATTTTTGCAAAAATATAGTTTATTCGATTATTTTACGACATTTATAAATTCTACACGAACTCGATTAGACTTCGATTGGTTTTTCGTGCTAAAGCTATAAAGGTACAGTACTAGTTCCGACATAACTGGACTCCTCTACCTTTCTTTAACGCAATAGACAAAACTTATATCATTTTGGCTTTATAGACGTTTTACCCGTATGACGATTTTTTATTTCAGACGTTTAACTAGCAGGTCGTTTCTGCCCCTCCGGATCAAAGGTCTTAATACCAAAACACATGAATGTTAAAATAACAAATTCTCAAAAATACCTTATCCCAAAATTCCTGAAATCCGAAATGACTTGACTGCTATAATGCCTGAAAAGAAAAATGGCGAATGATGTACAGTTGGTTGCGCACAACAGCAGAAGCTAAACTCAATAAGTAGGTGCCTCCTCATTCATGTGAAGTGTTATGCGATTTATTAAACGAAAAGTTGTATTCTTAAACTAAACATAAAATATAAACATCTTTTTTAATATTAATTTAATATTACGTAATATTAAATTAATTTTCTTTTTTAAATGCATCGGGAGTTATTGCTCCTTGGAGTTCCCACAGAGAAAGCAATAACTTATGGGAGTTCATACAGTTGATCTCCATAGTGTAAATTTAAAAAAATATCTTCTACTAGGCCCCATTAAACACCGAGTTTTTTAATCGAATATATTTCGAATTCTGGATCTTATCTGGCTAATGATCATAGCAATCAATGCCATAACTAACAAAAAAAAAAGGCCGAGACAAAAATCGTTGCTGTATTTCGAACTTGACTGTACTCATTTCGTGTGACTTTTGCAATTAAGGTACTAGAAATTTGTCAATCAGGATATCAGACATTTTGGGATTAAGGCAAATTAAAAATTAGGCAAAAGTGATAAGAGGACGTAATGACATTAGGTATAAATGAACCGGAGCCGTTTCTGCTTTTGAGTAATTCGTCCCACAAAGACATTTTACTAGATTCTTTCTGATACGGAGGCAATAGCGGCCAACTACACAGAGCAATGAAATCGACTCATCTAATTTTGTTTCAACCTTGTTCAGCACAGGATCAATCGATTTAAATAATTAAAATTGGTATCATTTAAAAGCACTTTTATTGATCTTTGAAATGTATCTAATTTCATTGAATTATCTCAACTGATTCTATGTCGAAAAGAACTTAAAAGAAAGTTATCTGATCCGATTTCTTTGTATATTGTCTAATGATAGTATCAAAATGTACTACACGCCAAATAAGTAGATTGGCAATATTGTAAACGTTGAGCCTCTAATATGCAGAATTTCGGCGTATATTTCGGGCTTTCGCTCCATAGACAAATCGCGGCGGCCGGCCGTGCCCTGCAGGGCCAGTCAATTACGCAATGTTATCCAGATCGATTCAATCACGACGCGATTCTTGAGTTATGGTTACTCATCCATCACATTAAGGATATTGGAAAAACGCCATACGCTTACGATCTTTACCATAGTTTTATAGAACAGCTTAAAATAAATGAACATTCGTTTAAAAACGTACGTACGTAACGTACAATACTGATTGATATTGTTAACCTTAATGACGATACACTTTACTTGACGTCGACTCCAAAAATCAACTAAAATGTGTGAGATTTGTTTTGTGTTTAGAAGATATGAAAGGAATTAAAAAAAAATTTGGTAATTGAATACGACTTGAAAGCGCAAGTCCTTTTCATCGTGAGTATGTTATTTTTCTTTTCAGTCTCACTGAAATGGATTCACTTTAGTTTTATCATTGGCCATAACGGCAAAAAGCTATTGATAATGATAAGTTTAAAAATAAAAAATAGAATGTAAGCGTCAAACAATTTTGAGTAAATCGAAAATCTTACTGGTACTATTACATTTACATCAATAATTTAACACCCTTACGGAATTTTAATATCTAGATAATAATCTGTTTAGTCCCCTCATTTATTTAGTTCTCCCGTGACCACGGCTCCTGGAAAGGAGTCGATACATCGGGAAACCCAAAAAACCGACAAATCAAAACTAAGTAATTCTAAAATAACATCTGAATTAACCAATATATGCGCTGTAATCCATAAAAAGTGTTTTATTTATTTATTTATTATTTATTATCTACCTACTTTATCTATAAAAAAATTGTTACACAATTGCTACAAAAAATGCAATATGTTTTCGTATCTGCGACCAATGTTCACGATGTAGCACGATGTTCTATTCTACTATCTACTGTGTGTGTATGGCGAGTGATGGATATTCAGTATTAGGTGTGTAACTGGTTGTGGTGTTCAACAGTTTTCAATCCCTCGCTTAACTTTATTTATTTATTGCACGGATAGAATTGTATTTTTTGGATAAAGTTAATACGTAACTTACTTAGGGGTTTATTTAAATTCTGTAAACAGAATGTGATACCTGTACATGGACATGAACTAATAATATAGGTATTTAGAGCTGGTTCCGGAAATAGGTGGACAATTTACAGGGCGACGAACCCCCTAAAGTTTATTTGCCATAGTATCATTATTACTAGATCCGGGCACCTGGCAGATTTTTAGTGGTGGGGGTGAGAGTGGTTGAGCAACCGATTTGGTGTGGTACAGTCGAGTACAAAGATATGTATACATTTGAAAGTTACAAAAATATGTATCCAATGCTGATGTTAACATTGTTTGTTACAAATACTTGTAAACATAATATATGCCAGATTTATGTTTCATATAAATGTACCAAATTTATGTATACAGTTAAAATTATACTGTTATGTGTACGCTCTGAAACGAATTAATGTGTTCGTCTTTGGTTACAAAGATATGTATACAGGTCTAATATTCTATTTTCAAATTTTAGAATAGTGCAGGAATACTTGTTTTCTCCTTCATTTCGTGCATGACGTCATTGGCGTGTCATTTGTTTGTCAAAGATTTTTGCCACTTATTTACATTATTTTTTAGCCGACGACTCGTAAGGGCGATAGCGCACTCACTCGGTTTCGGTTCGAATTCGGTACATGAAAAGATGGCCACAAAAGAACAATGACCACTATCCCAAACAACCCGCGCAGATAGATTGGGATTGGAAATGTCGTCGTTCATATTCACTTCTCGCTCGCATTCTGAACGGCACACATATCGATCTCTCACTCACTCTCGTTGTGGTAAGTGCGGTGAGTAGGTGCACAGAATATATAATCCGGTGAGGCGCCATTTTCAATCCCATTCTTTATCTGCGCAGGTTGGAAGTGGTCATAGTTATTTTACGGCCATCCCTTCACTTATCGGATTCGAACCAAAACCGAGCGAGTGCGCGATATTGCCCTAAAAGAAGGAGTTCTCTCATAAAACAAAAAAATACCTAAATTATACCATCCAAAGAGTTTTCAATGGTTATGACAGAATTTCTGAAATTTGAAATTAGAATGACGGCTTATATACATATTTTTGTAACAAAGTCTGAATCAGGGGGGGACACTCGTGACACTCCTATACTAAGTGACATTATTGTAAAGAAAGTGTCTTCATCTCTCGTCGGCGAAGATTATTATTTCATACAATTCTTTTTTTTATAAAGGACTCCCTCAGCGACCAAGCAATGCTTGACAAGCACGTAAATGCTTGTCAAGCCGTTTATGGTTTGGAAGATATCTATTCTGTGGTTTGGGAAAAGTCTATGGTTTTAATAAAAGTCTTCAGCGAGAATACATTAAATACATAAAGGTAGTGTACTCTTTTTATCGAAAACAAAATTTAATTGTCAATTTGGTAGGTTAGCAATTTAGTAAAAATCTTTCTCTGTTTTGTTTATTTAAGCTCCGATAAGCTACCAACGCCTCTACATCATTTCCCATCCGAGGATAAGGACCCGAATAGTTTTAAAGCTTGGGTAGAGCTTGTTGGTGGCAAACTAAAAAAAACAGTGACAAGTTGAAAAGAATGAGGGTCTGCAACCTGCACCTTCCACCAGCAGAATAAGGCCTGTACGCCTGTAGGCGATTAGTTGCAGGCGTAGTAACTTCCCTTCACTTACCGGCAATTCATCGTGTAAGTTTTTTATGTAGGTACTTACTACTTAATTAAGGGTGCGTTTCCATTAAAGCAACATCACGTACTTAAATTTTTTGAGGTTGGCTTTAGAAATGGGGCGCCTGATTTTGGAATTGAAATTATATCGCATTATGTAGAGTTTCGTTAGGCCTTTCAAATGATACTATACTCCCAGCGCGGGTATTTTTATTATTCTTGATTATATTTACTTAAGTATTTATTTTTTAAGTATTATAATATTTTCTATAGTATATCAGTTTCATAAACTACTACCTATATTTTTTAGTTAACAACATATTTCTCTTTTCAGATCACAGCCCACCCCCATCCCATTCTGTTGTCATCCTGCTTATTCTGTTGTCATCCTGATACAGGTGCAGTACGAGCAGTTTAATTTAGTTGTGGAAACCGCAAATGATCAAAATAATTTTTTTATAATACTTGTTTCAATTCCGGGACTCTTTGGCTCAATAATCGTTATATAGACTTAAAGTAAGAGTGTAAGTAAAATGATTGTTTTATATCTCGTAATAATTTATAGGACTTCATAAAGGTGTCAGCTAAATTATTTACAAATAGGAAGGATGGTTCACGAACCATCCTTCCTATTTTACTATGCAAAATCATTTGCTTATGTACAAATAATTTTACTGGAATGGTTTTGGTTTTTATTATAATATTCAGCGATCAATTATTGGCTGCGCAACATGTTTTGATGAAAATGCATTTTCATTAAAACTGCTATACTTGATGATGTGTTATTTAAAGTGAAGTAACATTTGACAAAATTAATTATGTTATACTTGCCTGGGAAAAATAATAGCTGTAGGTACAATGTATACCAAGTTAGTAGGTACCCTGACCCTGTATTTTGAATAAAATTACCCCTATATGAACTGACAGGTATAAATAAAAACAATTTTACTTAATTGTTTAATTTTATGTCCTTGTCCTCTTCTTCTCTTCCTTTTTATTTGATGTTTTTAACTGTTTTCTTCTAGTTATCTTTTATAACATTTGAAACGTTTGTTCTCTTGTATTGGTTATTTTCTTCGGAAAAAATACTAATACTAGTGAACACGAAGTTTAGAATGTTATAAAAGATATCTAGAACAAAGCCGTAGGTAGGATTGCTAGGATTAGGTACTAAAAAAAACTAACTAACTAGTAAAACGCCGACCAGAGATGGCGCTTCGAAATGAGTAGACCTTAAAAACGCGAGAGGGCTCTCTATTCCAATTTTTTTTATTTTACTCTATGGTCTGAATACCTTAATTTGTCCCAGAGCGTACACATTACAGTGTCCATCTTGCTGTATATATTAATTTGGCACATTAAGTGAATACATATATCCGTCATAAATCATGTGCACAATAATTTGTAACGAATTATGTACACTTATTTAAATGGGTACATGTATTTGTAACTCTAGGGGGTATACATCTCTTTGTACTCGACTGTACAATAGCAAGCCGATCATGTATCTAAATCGAATATAATATTGGCAGGTTGATTGGTGGAAAAGTAGTGCCTGGCGGCATCAAACTTTACCACTTTTTCGCGCAACCTTTGATGCCGCCTTGCACTACTTTTCCACCAGTCAAAATGCCTGGCAATGTTATATTCGATTTAGATAGATGATTGGCCTGCTATTATACCACATCAAATCCAGAGCTCTGTAAATAATTGAATAAAAGCATATTTCAACTTCAAGTTTCGTAAGATACAATAGTTTGAAATAATTATCATAGTGGGCGATTCTCTGCCAGCTCAAATAAAAAAATAGTTCAAAATATTTCGATGGCGTTTTAAGAAAGCTGAGCCGTAAAATAAGGGCGTTTATTTTACGGCTCAGATTTCAAAAAACGCCATAGAAATATTTTGAACTATTTTTTTTCACACTAAGGATTTTATCGCATGCAATTTTTTGAAAATTTTGATCGCAACTGCTGTTTAGTTAGCCTCCTCCTAGCATCCGCCTTGGAGAGAGATAAACGAGGTGGCGCGGGGCAGTTAAAAAGGCGATAGATAGAAATATAATATAGGTGTAAAGCAACTTTACGACAGCCCGGCTATCATAAAACGCCATCTATCGAGGTTGTTTAAACTAATTTCTTTTTTTGGGCTCGGAAATTCGCCCATTCATGTACTTAGTACAAAATATTTTATTAATCAATTAATAAAATTAAAAATATGACACGAACACTTGTCACTCTCACTCTGGTTGGGGTATGTTTAGCGTCCCGCATTTTTACACTTTTTATGTAAGTCTAGAAAACATTGTTTTTACAACAGCGCAATATTACTCGTGGAGATATTCACGTGGACACAAAATCTAGTTAAAAAGTTATATGAATTTGTGGTATCGTTTGTTGTTTCCGATTTTCATTTAACACGTGCTTCAGCGACCTACTTCGCTTGTGCAATGTGTTTTTTATGCACAACGGGATAGTGCTTTGCCTACAACTCACCTGATGTTAAGTGACGATAAGGTGATCGAAGATGAAAGCGCACTACGCCCGGAATCCTCAACACTGAGAAACTGGCTATCTTACCTCTAACTGCCGGAACACTACAATTTTTAAATTGTTGTTATGGCGTCAGACTTAGAGCAGGACATGACAAGCGCTTAACGCGCGTTATGATAAGGCGAGTTTACAACTACACAAGAACTACATACATTTTATTCAAGCCGTACACATGCTAACGCGCGTTTTGATAAAGCGCGCGTTTAACGCTGCGCTAGCGCTTGACTGTTGTCAGCCCGCGTCAACGCGCGCTTTGAGATCATTGGTTTTCTACGTTACACGTTACCGTTCAGATGAGCGTGCGCTTTTGACGCGGATAGACGTACTTTAGGGTTCGCTCAGTTCATCGAGAAATTGTCCGAAATGTAATCGGAAGCTTTTAATACCGAATTATTGAATCTATATCGAATTACCGAATAAATCACCGCTAAAACTGTTTCTATGTCCATCCTCTACAAATGTATAACTCAAACTGAACCAGGGCAGCCGCGGCAACGCGTGTCAACGCCTGACAAGCGCGCACCATGTGAACACTATACAAAAATTAAACGCGCGTTGTGCGCTTTTCATCTGAACGTACCCTTAGATAAGATGGTGGTAGCAAGATAGGCGGACTTGAAATAAGCCCTACCACCAACCAAACCGAGTACAAATTGTGGGAATCGAACCCAGGACCCCAGCGTCTTACACACGTGGGCGAACCACTAGACCACAGAGGCGGATAATATGTGTGCAATGATTTCTTTGCAATAGTCGTGTCTTCTTCTTCTTATTTTTGTTTTGGCAATCTACATTCCCCTTGGAAGTAATTTTTGCCAGTGTCAAGTGTTGAATAGTTCAGTGGTAGATTGTTTCAGTTTACATTAGAATGCGGGTGCATTGCATTCTAATGCTGCTTGGAGCATTTGGCACCAAGTATATCCAGACAGTTTACTCGGTGAGTTCTGCCGAGGTAGCCACCACTACAGTAAAAGTCTCGGCTTCACACAACCAAGATCGCGCCTATTTCGATTATCACCCATATTGTTCAGTAGCATAAACTCAATAGTCGTGTCATTGGCGCGACTTAAAATAGACCTACCTTGTCGGAGTCTGTGGTGTTGCCGCTTCCGAACGAAGCGAGCGAGTTGCGATCTAAGTTCTCTGTGGTTTCATCTAGCACAGTGTCGTCCAAGTCCCTGTACAAAGCGACAGATATAAACACCAAAGTACCGAATATTATTCATTATTTCAGCGGTGTAAAAATAAACTATTGTCACTAAAATGTGTGAAATAAAAATAAATACTTAGATTTTAAAAAATATTAAAAACACCACGGCCCTCCCAAAAACGAACTAAAAAGTTAAATTAAATAACAAGCGTCATTCATTGCAGTCGGGGGACCTCTTTGATTAAAAACTGATCAACAAAATGGTCCCCCGACTGAAATGACACTTGTTATTTAACTTTTAGTTCTTTTTGGCAGGGCAGATGTGTTTTTAATATTTTATTAATTTTGGTATTTATTTATTGAAAGATCGATAACCTTTTTGGAGGTATTATTACTTGGATAGATTCAAGAAATAATAAAGTCTTGTTGGAAATTAAAAGGAATAAACTTTTTGGAGACTATGTAGAGAAATGTAATATGAAAAAAACCAATTGCGTGAGAAAAACTTCCTCAAAAAGGCACTAGTTGTTTACCTGCTGGAGCGTTGCGAGCTCGTCGGGCGCGCGCGCGCTGGGCTCCGCGGCGGCTGCTGAAGCGCCCCGCTGAAGTACGTTTCCTGAACAAAACCACTTGTTTTTAATTTTTTCCAAGTATATTTTCTTCTTAAATCAACATTGGGTTAGACTACGATAGGACTTGGTATTTAATAACCGGTTCTTTCACCACTAATAATACAACAAAATCAAACACTTTAAAAATTGCTGCAAAACTCTAGATAACCGTCGTTAGACAAAAACTTTTCATATTTCAACAAAGCAAGAATACTGTTTTAGTTTGATAATATCAACATCACAGGAAGAACTTATCTCAAAGGCGATAGAAATACCAACATTACCTGTATAACTTCCCTCAGGCGGCGCACCCAGGTTTGTTTGACTTCCAGGGAAGGCGCCTTCAGTACTATCCGACAGTCGCTCGCCATCGGCTCCCGCCCCGTCCACACCGAGAATTTGCACTCGTCGCCTTCGATGTGCTCGGTTACTCCCAGCTCTGACGTCTAAATAAACAAGTGTAGTTAATTAGTTGTTGCAGATCAGAATATTGACTTAGGAACGGCATAATCAAGTTACATAATAATTACTAAAAGAAACAGGTAATTCTTTATTCTTTATATACCTACCTAGAGATGAGCCATTTTAATTTTGCACTTTTTAATTAAGTAAGAAGATTAAAACGTTTATAAGGTGGTACCAAATGATGTGATGATACTGAAATAGGTGATAGTGTTGCTTAAACTGAACAACATTCTTCAAGGAACATAGGTCGAAAAACGTTTTTTTTTTTGCCTTTCCATAGTAAGTCGGTCCGCTGACCAATACATTTTGTATTGAAGTATACAAGGTTATTTTTAATGACATAATGACAGTTGTTCAGTTTGATGGTCTGATCAACCCCACTAAAAATAACCAATATTTTTTCTTATTTCGCCCTATTTGTCATGGAGAAAGTTGTTTAATTTAAGCAAACACTATCACCTGTTTCAGTATCATCACATTATTTATCATACTTTATATGTATAGTAACTAAACTGTACACTCAATAGGCTAGTTGACAAAATTTGGAAAATAGTTTAAAAATAAAGTTTGGCGTCTATTTTACCCCAAAAATATATTATTTTAAGAAAAATAAGTCATTTAACCTATGAATTTTGCGTTTTAAGAAATGAATTCAAAATGACATCGAAAAAGGCCAAAACTGTCATGGCGTCTTGAATGACGTCACGCCTCGGGAAACATTCGTGTTTGACACCTACACACATACACCTCTGTGTGTTTGTGTGTGTGTGAAAATGACTGCAACAACAAAGGTTTCGCGAGGCTTGACGTCATGCGTCTCTGATTGGTGTTCAATGTCACGTGATTAAATGGCCAATTTTGCCGATTTTATTTTCCGTAAATATTGGTAATATTTATTAATTTTAATGAAAAAAGTGTTTTCATGGTTACTATTTAACATGATTAATCATTAGAAACCTTATGCTAGCCGATTTATTCTTAGTGGAAACAGCTAAGATTGGTGGAACAAGAAAGATTTGTTAATAGCATAGTATTTACTTAGAAATTATATCCAAAGATGTTATTTGTCTGTAAATCTTCCATGTAATAAATAAATAAGTAAAATAAAAAGCAAAAGATATCAATATAATTATTTCTTCCCGTACATAGACATAATAATATTTCATCATATAACAACAAGTGCAAGCTTTGACGCTATCATTCATCTCTAAAATTAATATCAAATAAATGTTTCTCACCATAAACTTCGTTTTGTAGATGTATTTGGCTTTCCCGTGCGAGTCCTTGACCTCCTTGGCTAGCAGCAAGTGCAGGTCGAAGAGGAAGACGCGGCGCTCGCGGCCCTTCTTGATGATCTGGCGCAGGTCCCAGACGTGGAACGAGTCCTGGAGGACCACCTCGCCAAGGCTGTCCGCGGGCACGTCGCAGCCCTCCAGCAGCGACAGGTGCATCGCGTCATTCGCCTTCTTGGGCACTGACAGCATAACCTCCAGCCCGTCCTGTCACAATCACCGAGAGTGTTGATGAACTAATGATTTTCTTTTTTTATAAATTAATGAGTTTGTTCTTGACTTCAGTCTAGCCCGAAAGCAAAGACAGGGTCTACGATTGCGAAACAAATTAAGCTAAACACAATTTTAGCCCACAACTTCGGATACAGACGATAGATAGGACATTTAGTAATATAAATGAGACGATTAGAATATAAGAATAATAAAGATTAGACGCTAATAAAATTTATAGACAGAATGGGAAGATAAAGTTATATATTTTACAATTTTAAGCAGTTAAGTATATTTACAAATAATGTTTAATAATCATTTTTATTTTATTACGTATGCGTGCATGTGTGGAATAACAAACTAATTATGTTATGAATGAATTTCAAAGGTCAAGAAATTCGTTTAAAATTTATAGCATTTCACGCTTAATTAAAAAATCGGCCAAGTGCGAGTCGGACTCGCGCACGAAGGGTTACGTACCAAAAAACGGCAAAAAAATTACGTTTGTTGTATGGGAGCCCCCCTTATATATTAAATTAATTCTGTTTTCAGTATTTGTTGTTATAGCGGCAACAGAAATACATCATCTGTGAAAATTTCAACTATCTAGCTATCACGGTTCATGAGATACAGCCTGGTGACAGACAGATAGACTGACAGACAGACAGACGGACATCGGAGTCTTAGTAATAGGGTCCCGTTTTTACCCTTTGGGTATGGAATCCTAATAAAAAAGGCAGCTGGGATCCTCGCCTTGTGATATTATTATAAAGTGCAGGAACCATACAAGCTACGTGGACTGCGCATGTGTCAGCGGGTAAATCAACCACCATTGAGGTAAGTTGATTCTCCAGTAAACGTTGATCATATTGTTGATTAGAATTTCACTTCGGCGTCATACAGATAATACTAAGCACCCTGAACAGGTGAGCTAGCTTGCTGTTTTATGACGTCATAGGTAAGGAAATGACGATAAAATGAAACTTTATAAGATAGCTTATACAAGGTCATTTTGTATTTACCATCCAAATTTTGAGGATATGTTCAATCCATGAAAACTATTCATACAAATCAAAGAGATCACGTGATCTTTAGTATTGGATAACCAAAATTTTGTAGCGCAATTCGACACATGTTTTTTAGAGAAAGTTGTTTAGTTTCACGGACTGGACACATCCCTGAAATTTGGAGGGTAAGTTCAGAATGACCCGATACATAGTTGAGAAAGCACTAAGTAGTTAACAATGGAACATTGCTGTGTTATTGTAATTATAAAGGGTGTCAGGAATTCCAGGACAATCTATAGACATCGGTTGAGCATGTTGATGAAAGGGAATTCCACAACGGAGAAGTTGTGTGTCTAGATGAATCTCGTGTCGTGTGCACTAGTGCTTTTCCTTTTTCTTCTTCTTCTTAACAAAACGGGCTGTTTCCGCAACTCGACGTCTATTGCGCCTATTTTGCGTCTGGAGGGTGTGCAGCCGGGCCACTCCAGCCAACCCAGCTCAGCCAGGACTGCACTGCTGCTCAAATCGGACGTGTTCGACTAGATCTGCATGTTTGTTGGACAATGTCTGACGTTCTAACGTACGATGTCCCGACACGACAAAAATGGATAAACCCGCATAACAATCTGTAGCGGGATCGTCAATTGTATAGCAATGAGGGTATGAGTTAGATCAAATTATCCAAATCTCTGTAGGAGCATAGCTTCTGATTGGTAGATTCTCATTTGTTTATTAGTTTACAAGATGGGTGTAGTCATGCACACACAAGCTCCAAAACAAATTAATGATAACAATAATTTTAAAGTTTAGAATGCTTTCATAAAAAAATTGTTTGCAGTGAGTTTCGCAAACACTTAAATCAGATATAGTGACACTCAAAATATTCTTGTTAAATTAAACATAATTTTAACAGACGATGACATATACGAGGATAATAAACCAAATCCACGAACATGATGACAATAAGTTTACATACATTGTGTTTTTCATTTAGTCGCGGCACTATACGATTGCTGCGTCCGTTCAGGTACTTCAGCATCATCACGTCTATTAATTCACCACTTTTGAGCACCATTACACATTTCTTAAAGTTTTTTCTAAACTGGCATAATTCGCGTAAACCGTTCGACATGAGCCTTTCCCGAGTTGTGCGAGCAGGCACAGCGGTAATGAGTCACGAGGAAAATATTGAACTAAATCTATCGTTAATTACTACGAACTGAACGCTTGTTTAATCTCCAATAGATTCAACGTTCAGTGAACGTTATTTGGTGACTAAAATAAACATGCCCTTCAGATAGTAGGGTAATGGGCGTCCGTCATTTACCTACTCAAAACACAATTAATTGACACAAAGAAACAAAGGATTTATAAATCAAATATCAGAATTGTACAAGGGACTTGTCTTACGAAGAATGTAGAATTGAAGTCTGTTATATACGTACTTAAAATCATTTATACCTATCTCTAAGGGAAGTCAGAAGCAACTGCATAATTTCAATGTTACGTTTAATGTTGGATAAAATCAAGCGAATTTATGCGATCAAATTAGACTAACTTACATTACACTTGATGATATAACTATAATCATTTAAGTAGGTGTAATATTTTAAAGTCTAAGAATCAAATAGCTAGGTCGATTAGGGGCTATAACTGTTAGATTTTGAATATTACACAATGATTTCTCAACTTATGTAGATACCAGTTGGAAACGTCACAATTACGGGTAATAGGTATTTATTGTTATAAAATATGCAACTTTAATTAAGTTTCTCTTTGGTTTAATTATTAGAACAAAATTCATGGAAAAATAACGTATTTAGAAACAGCAAAAGCACGTTTACTGACAGCAGACTCACTACAATAGAACCAAAAACTATGAACTGCTAAAATGCAAAGTTTGTTGTGGAGAGGGGGTATATAAGCTCATTACCTAACAACCAGAAGTTTTTCATTTTACTGTAATAATAGTTGAAAAGGTGATCGTGTCCAAGCATGTAAAAAATAATTGGCATAAATTATTCATTTACTAATAAGGACTATTTTTTTGCAACAAAATTCATTCATATATTCGTTTATTCATATTTACATGATCGTGATTGCGACAGAGAGCCCAAATAATGAAAAGTCATACCTTTACAGAATAATAAAGAGAAACAAAGATAAATATTTAGAGATCGGTAGCACGAGATCATTTAGAAGAATCTGCAACCTGGTGGTAAAATAACAATCTGATAAAACTTGGATAACAAGCAAAAGTTTTGTGAGTTTATGTAAGAGTTAGTGAAAAATACATTGCCGTATAAACACAACCTTTATATAACTGCGGAACATTTTTATAGCATGTTTTTAAAGGTTTTTAGTCACTAACACAACTTGATCGCACCATTATACACAATACAAATGTTTACGTATTGGACTTTAAACGGTTACACTATTACTAGAGACGGGCAGAAACGAATTTACCATTAGTGCCTTTATCTTATCTGACTGAATAATCTTTGAGAGTAAGATTTACTCACGCCGATAAGACAACAAAATGACATATTGCTCCACCTCAAATCGTATTATGGATATCGCAGCTTAACTATACTTACCTCACTTATTGACAAAATTGACGATAATACTAAATCTCCTTTTAGGCAGTTATATAAAAAAGATGAAAAGACTGTGTTTTTCTAACTATAATTACTATATTAAATTTAACTTGTGATGGCTCCGGTTCAGTCATTACGTCCTCTTACCACTTTTGCCTAATTCTTTATTTGCCTTAATCCCAAAATATCTGAAATCCAGAATGACTGAAATTTCTAATACCTGAATTGCAAAATGTCACGAAATGAGTACAGTCAAGTTCGGAATACAGCAACGAACTTCTTTCTTGTCTTATTTTTTTGTTATGGCATTGGTTGTTTTGATCATTAGCCAGATAAGATTCAGAATTCGAAACATATTCGGTTAAAAAACTGGTTGTTCAATAGGGCCAGTATAGTAGGAGAAAAAATGTATTTACTATTTACACTATGGAGAGTAACTACAGGAGTTCCTATAAGTTATTGCTTTCTCTGTGGGAACGGAGCAATAACTCCCGATGAATTAAAAAAAATATTAATGTTTTTATCTACACCCATGCTTTAAATCCTCTGTAAGGGGTTCTGAAACAGTTAGCTTACTGCCATCATTACAATATCCCGAGCGAGAGCTGGTCCTGTAGCGCCGCGCGCCCACGCGCGAGCGTTGCATTATGAAATTAAGTACAACATTATAACACTCTAGCGGATAACATAATTTAAGGCAACGGCTTTTTTTGGTTAATAAATTAAATAACACTTCACATGAATTTGCGTTTTAATGATTAAATGAAAGCAATAACTTGGGAACTCCTGTAGTTACTCTCCATAAATCCTCTCTCTCTCCTCAATGCCTACGCATATTAGTAGGATACGTATAGGACAATACCAATATTTTTTCCATTAAAGAATGAGCCTTGGTGTACTTGTTCCTTAGGTGGACCAGAGTGAAAAACGCCCGGGAGACAGAGGGAGCCATCCTGCTGGGGGGGAGGGGGAGCCTGGGAAGTCTTTTTTAGCCGCGCGTGATGTTGGTCGTAATAACTGTTAATTTATAACTCTCTTTTTTACGTTAACTTAGAAGTTTGATTTTTTGACAGCTTCAAGGGACTATAGACCTGAGTACTAATATATAGTTTTAATTTCAACTCGATACCTCCATGCGTTCTCGAGATGATGGGTCTTGATAGGCGGACGGACAGACGACTATACTTTTTGATTGAATCACAAATGAATAGTTTTCAGATTTTTCCCTGTATTTGTAGTATTAGACAAAATGACTTGCCAAATTACATAGTTATAGCTAGGTCAACGGAAACTACCTTATGAATTTTGATTTTCTTGAGTGTCGAAATATGCGTTTTTGCGGCATAAACGGCCGTATCTCTTTTTTACGTTAACTAGAAGCTAGATTTTTTCACAGCCCAAGGTAACATAGACTTGAGTATGTTTTAATTTTAACTCGATACCTCCATACGTTCTCGAGATAATGGATCTTGATAGGCGGAGGGACAGACGACTATATATTATTATTTTTTGTTTGAATTACAAATGTTTAGTTTTCAGATTTTCCCCTGTCTTAGTATTAGACAATATTACTTGCCAAATATCATAGTTCTAGGTCAACGGGAAGTACCCAATGTATTTTGATTCCCTTTAGTGCCGAAATAGAAATTTTTTGCGGCATAAACATAAACGGCCGTATCATAAACATAAACGCTTCAAGGGACCGTAGACCTGAGTATACGGTTTTAATTTCAACTCGAAACCTCCACGCGTTGAGATAAAGGGTCTTGACAGTCAGACAGACGGACAACAAAGAGATCCTATCAGGTTTTTTACTTTTGAGGTACAGAACCCTAAAAAACACTTTAGTTTGTATGAAAATAGAGAAAAAACATTAGTGAACTGATACAGAAGATAGTGAACCTCCTATCGATAAAAATGTATATTATATAATTACTAACCTTAATTTCTCCTTGCCCCTCTGCGCAGCAGGCTTGGAGATCCTTCAGAAGCAGTTGATATTTGGTGATCCGCTGCACTGGTTTGATCAAGTATGCCGCTAAAGGATGCTCTAGTTTTTTCTTGCGCTGCACCCTTTTCAAACAATAAAAGATCGCATAAATTTCATGGGCTACCTTAAAATTCAACAAAACTAAAGCGTCTACTATGTTCCGATAAAAATATTGGTCTGAAACCTGTTAACGAACGTTATCGTAATGACTCCATAACGAGCGTCGACAATACACAATATAAGAATTTCTGTTTCCAAATTACCATATTAGATAAACCAAGAGATATGCGCACGATAATGGCTTTTACAAATTCTCGTGTCGTGCACTGTCGGAACCGATCGTTATGGTGTTTTATTTTACGTGTAACACAACTTCGTAATGTTAATAATTAGCACATTACGAATACTTATACCCTTACTAATAATAGTTGTATAACAAGTGAATAGTTACACAGTGTTTTGTCCCTTTCTTTTTAATGTCAAACCTAAACAGCCTTAGACAATATTGTCTGAAATAGACAGCATAATAATAATATTATTTTTTTATTTCCAAAAGCCTTAAAACTAATCATATAAAGTTAACAAACAAACTGCGGCTATATACGGCTGAAATAAGTGTCCCATTAATTGGTAATTCCCCTGGCTAGGATAAACCTGTGTTACAAAAGTCAGTGGTTCGGCTCTTTACATAATAATAATGTATAATAATTAAGTTATACGGTAAATATACATAGCAGTTATATCTATTAAAGTTGAGGATTCTGGACCAGAAACAAAACTATAAAATAAAATAAATGAAGTTAAGGCAAGAATGACTTCTGAGTGTGTTTGTGAGTGTATGCGTGTGTGTGTGTGTGTGTGTGTGTGTGTGTGTGTGTGTGTGTGTGTGTGTGTGTGTGTGTGTGTGAGAGTGTGTGTGCGTGCGTGTGTGTGTGCGTGGGTGTGTGTCTATGTTAGAAAAGAAGAAAAATTAAAGACGTTTATATGGATTGGTTGTATTTTGTAAAGTTATAAATTTTTATTGTACTAAGTTTGAAAATATTTTCATTAAAAGCATCACATTTAAACAGTGTCTAAATTAAACAGCACGTAAGGTCGATATAGTTTGACAGAGAGTAACCATCGGGTAACTTTACATCTGCTATACAATCATTATTAGTAAAAGCATTATAGTACAGTCACAATATAGACGGCTAGTCTATCAAACATAGGGCATGGAACCGATTTTAACCGATTCCAAAATAACCGGGAAAAACCGATTCTTTTTTGTCCAGTGAGAATCGATTCTTAAATTAGTAAGAATCGATTCTCGATTCTTTTCGATTCTCGTTAAAAAAATACCAAATTCCCAATCTTACTGCTTAGACGGCTTAAGTTGTGATGATGAACAAAAATGGTTAACTACTCAAGAGGCAGAAAATGATGTGACAAATGTTATAAGGCCTTATTTTATATAAATTCTTTCTGATGCTCGAATATAACGTCGACATAAAATTAGTTTTTTTTTCGATACAAAAATCACTTCAATACAGACTGACAGAACAAAAATGGTTAAAAACGATTTTTTCTTAAGTATTTTAACAAAACTAGTTAATTTCTATACAAAGTACGCATCTTGATATTAGCACTACCTACGTACCTACTACCTACTACCGTAATAGAAATCCTAATAGGTTAGTATTAGACAATATACCTAGATCAATGTGCTACTTGAAAAATTGTTATGCGATGTGTATTACCATTTTTAATCATATACCAGACGCCATAAAATGTCTACCCTTCAAAAAATTTAAAATAGTCCTGCGCGAATGGTTCCTCGAAAATGTCTTTTACTCTGTCGATGAATTCTTGCAACATAAACAAGTAAAAAAATAAATATATGAGATTATGGTAGATGCATGGAATTTCTATCCCATTTTAGTGTGACCGAAATATAATTTTACATTTTAGTTTAAATATTAATATTTGCATGCTATCATTGTATGGCTAAATAGGTTTAAGAAACATATATTATATCTGACCATCTATGTTACACCCTATTTATGGCAAATAAATAATTATGAATTATGAATACCGTACGTACCTATTAAACAAACACCGTGTTTGGTTGTAACAAAATTAGTTTATTACTTTGGGGTTAGATCAAAACTGGTAAACTGCATTAGAGTTGGGTCAAAATTAGTTAACTGCATTAAAAAAACCTATAATCTCCTGATTTAAAAAGCTATTTTTTGGGAGAGTATCTAATACAATGATTTTTTTCTACTATTTTTCCTATCAAAAAAGAAAATACATTATTATTGTGGTAGGTACGTAATACTTTTTTGCTTTTTTTCCTTGATTCCTTCCTTTTATGTTTGACTGTTATTGTTTCTATCGTTAATTCCTGTGCAATTTATTGTTACTTTATTTATCGTAAGAGAAGACTAGAAGAAATGAAACAGTACTAGTAACACACTATAGGAGTCCTACTCCTGCCTATCCTACTATAGACCTTGTAAGAATTAAGTAGCTGTTTCCTTTGATTTCGTGTTTTATTTTAAGTAAATAAGTTGATTTTGTTGACCTAGCTGAAAAAATAGCAACGTCCCACTCAAATCAAAATAATACGAGCACACAGTCTAACTCTCCGGCAAAAAACTGTTGTTGTACTAATTTACCTAAAAACGTAACATCAAACATAAATAAATCTCTATCCCAACGATCTTCATTTGCGTTGCTAGATACAGATCACGAAGAAGTCTACAATGTGCTTATGAGTCTAAAGTCGGATAGTTCCCCTGGATGGGATAATATATCTACCAGGTTCTTAAAAATAGCACACGAATTGCTAGTACCAGTTATTTGCCACTTAGCCAATCTCTGCTTTCAATCAGGAATTTTTCCTTGCTCCTTAAAACAAGCAATTGTTACACCTGTTTACAAGAGTGGTGATAGGGATAATGTGAGTAACTACCGCCCGATATCAGTTTTGACATCCATTTCTAAAGTTCTTGAAAAACTCATAAATATACGGTTAATAAGATACTTAAACAAATTCAACATCCTGTCGAATTCACAATACGGCTTTAGGAATGGACTATCTACTGAGGATGCAGTTGCCGCATTAACGTCTTTGATAGTAAAACATGTAGACGGTGGTAAAAAATGTCTCACAGTGTTTCTTGACCTACAAAAAGCATTTGACACCGTCTCTGTCCCCATTCTTGTAGATAGGCTCGAACAATATGGTCTCCGAGGTACTCCACTTGCTCTAGTTACTAGTTACTTGCATAACAGAAATCAACAAGTTAAACTGGGGAGCTACACTAGTGACTTAGCGAACATACCCTATGGTGTACCTCAGGGGAGTGTATTGGGCCCGACTATATTTCAGCTGTACATAAATGAACTTTGCAATTTAAAACTACACAACGCAAATATATTTTCTTATGCCGATGATACGGCCATAGTATTTTCTGGAGACACATGGGCAGAAGTGCAAAGTTCTGCAGAAACTGGGTTACGTACGGTAGCAGAGTGGTTGAATGCAAACCTCCTCACCTTAAACGTCTCTAAAACTAACTACATATGTTTCACTATCACCAAAAGAACTCAACCGAAAAATGATTTCCAAATAAAATTACATAACTTCTGCAACCATCAAAATCCATCTTGCTCATGTCCTTGTCAGACAATTAAAAAGGTTGACTCAACTAGATATTTGGGAGTTATACTTGACCAACGGCTATCCTGGCACTTACATTTAGAAAGTATTATGTCTAAGATCCAAAAACTTATGGGTATTTTTAAAAAACTTAGACACGTTGCAAATAGAGAACTACTCAACAGAATCTATGTTTCACTGGCGCAATCCGTATTAACTTACTCAGTGAGTCGCGGAGCGACCTAGCGATAGGTCGTCTCCACGCTGTACGCGCCGCTTTGTGTCGGGATTTAAAATGACGAAAGTTGTAAAATGCACTTCGTGCAATATTATCATCGACGAAATGTTGTCGTACGTTCAAAATAAGTTATCAGTGAAGATAAATACGATTATAAATATAAATTATAAAAGACGAAGATACTCTAGTGCGAATTTGTACGTCTGCATTTTCCAGTGAAGAAATAGTAAAGTCAAAACAGTTATTGTTTGATTCTGTGCCAGTTGATAGGGCCATTATAAAACGCAAAAACAAGGGTAAAGAACAGCGAGATTTGGTGGACATTGTGAATATATTCAAGACAATAGAACCGGATCTGTTCCCGATTTTTGTTGCAAGAGATCTGGAACGATTACCTCCTATTCTATTCGACCACCTAGATTGTACTAAGCTCCTAAAAGACTTGCTTCGTGTACAAAACGAATTAAAGGAGGTGAAAGATACATTTGTTACACAGTCACAGTTGAGTGAGTTTAAATCGGAAATACTGCAAACGCGGTATGACTCATTGATACCGCCACCACCATCTGTGTCTAAAGTGAATACGAAGCGAGGAACATGGATGAGAGATAGTGGCCCCATGGGCTTGTCTCTTGTAAATAATAATTTTTCTGTGGACGATTGTAGCAACGACACTGAAGAAATGTTGAAACAAATCTCTGAAAATAATTTTGATCAAATTGATAATCAAATGACGGTAGATATGAAACAAACAGAGAGCACAGCAAATACTCTGTCGCGACAAGCGTGCGAGGATAACACGGCGGCAGCACCGGCGCACTGCGCTGAGCCAGTCATTATCCCGCGTCCACCCGAGACGCAGCCGAAGCGGTCGGCGCCGCCGGCGACCATGACGTCATCTCATACGTTCTCAGAGTTATTGCAAACAGCCGAGCGCGACGTTCAAACTAACGGTAGCGCGACCGATGGCAGGAATGTGGAGTGTCGAAAAGATGTTTTATCGGTTACTGAACAAGGGCCAATGCCTACAGATGAGAATACTGGCTGGCAACAAGTCACCTACCGCAGGAAACCTATTAAATATCGATATTTGGGTACGACAGGTATCGCTAGGGATGGCGAAGGACGGTTTAAGGCTGCGATGAGAAGTCTGCCAATTCTCATTACTAAGGTGCACAAAGAGACGACTGAAAAAGATATCACAGATTACGTTTATGAAAAAACGAGAGAGAAAATTACACTACAAAAGATAAACGCTAATTATGATAGAAGTTACAACGCCTACAAATTTTTTGTCTTGGAAAACAAATTGCCATTGTTCCTAGATAGTAATCTATGGCCGGAAGGAATTATATTTAGGCGTTTTGTGAATTTCAAAGCTCTGAAACCAAATACGAATGGTGCAAACAATAGTACTGTGAACGGCCCTTCATTTAATTCTTGATGGATATGAAGTCAATATTTAATCTAGTAAGTTTTAACTGCAAAAGCGTTAAGCGGTCGGTGGAAGGTGTCAGGCAATTATGTCGAACATCTGACATAATTGCTTTACAGGAGACGTGGTTGCTGCCACACGACATTCAGTTCCTGAGTGATATTGACCACGATTTTGGTTATACGGGGACGTCGGCGGTAGATACATCGGCCGGTATGCTCATCGGACGACCGTTTGGGGGAGTTGCCCTTCTTTGGAGGAAAAGTGTTTTTGATGACGTCTCGGTTGTGCAGTGTAATAACCCGCGAGTGTGTGCCATAAAAGTTACCATGTGTCAAAGATCGTTTTTGGTTTTTAGTGTGTACATGCCCACGGATTGTAATGCAAACCTGATGGATTTTACGGACTGCCTTAGTTTGGTAAGCGCTATTATTAATAACTATAATATCGAAGCCGCTTATTTACTCGGAGATTTCAACTCGCATCCTTATGAACAATTTTACAATGAATTGAACTGTTTTTGTATGGAACTAGAATGGATGTGTGCGGATGTGCAATTATTAGGAATAAATTCTGACACTTACACATTTATAAGCGAAGCTAACGGTGCTAGACGCTGGCTAGACCATTGTGTAGCTACCAACTCCGCTATGGAGACTATTGTGAATACTTTCGTTAAGTATGATGCGCTATGGTCTGACCATTTCCCCCTCATAGTTCAATGTAAGTTAGATAGCGTAAAACCTAAATTATATGACACAAAAGTTCAGCCATGTAGTAAAATAAGATGGGGTGAAAGAAATCCCGAACAAATTGACATTTATACTAAATTATGTAATGACAAATTAAAATTAATTGACTTTCCCTTTGAATTAAATACATGTAGTGACTATATTTGTAATAATTTAGACCATAGAATTATCATTGACAAAATGTATGATGACATAATTAATGTACTGTGCCAGGCAGCTTGTGAGAGTCATGCGCCGAGTACTCGCAAGGGTAAGGGGCCAGTTATAGGATGGAATAGGCATGTGAGTGACGCTCACCGGGAGGCTAGGATTAAGTTTCTGTTCTGGGACTCGTGTGGGAGGCCGCGAAAAGGGCCTGTGTGGAGTGATATGCAGACGAGCCGCAATATTTTTAAATCTCGCTTGCGATGGTGTCAAAATAATAGTGACCAAATCAAAATGGACATCCTAGCTTCATGTCACTCCAAGCAGGATTTTCGAGGCTTCTGGAAAGCGACCAATAAACTTAATAATAAGCCTGGGCTGTCCGTGAGTGTGAATGGGATCAATGACCTGGTCGGTATTGCTGAGATGTTTAGGGAACAATTTACTGTGAAGTCACCTTTGGGGCCATCACAGTCTTCATATGTTGCTGGTTGTAGTGAAAGGGAAGAGTGTATCCGATTTACAGCTAAAGAGGTGGGAAATTTAATTAAATCTATGTCACGTGGCAAGTCACCGGGCCATGACGATCTGAGTGTTGAACATCTTAAATATGCGGGCGTCCACTTACCTAGAATTTTGGCCATGCTTTATTCATTATGTGTGAGTCACTCGCACTTACCAGCGCAGATGATGAAGACTGTGGTGGTGCCGATTGTGAAGAACAAGACTGGTGATATAAGTGACAGTAACAATTATCGCCCTATTTCGCTGGCCACTGTAATCGCAAAGGTGCTTGATGGTCTGCTTAACACTCAGCTAGATGAATACCTACATATACACGATAACCAGTTTGGTTTTAAGTCAGGTCACTCCACAGAAACGGCCATATTGTGTTTAAAGCAGACTATCAAGTATTATACTGACAGAAGTACCCCAGTCTTTGCCTGTTTCCTCGACCTGTCGAAGGCGTTCGATCTGGTTGGCTATGATATTCTCTGGCGAAAACTACAGCAAACGTCAATGCCGAAGGAGCTAATAAATCTTTTTAAATATTGGTATCAGAATCAGATCAATGTTATTCGATGGTCGGGGTCCTATTCTGGTCCATACAGGTTGGAGTGCGGGGTGAGGCAGGGGGGACTGACCTCGCCTAAACTCTTCAACCTCTATGTGAATGCGTTGGTGGAGGAGCTCAGTAGCACACATGTCGGCTGTCATATTGGGGGAGTTTGCCTTAATAATATTAGCTATGCGGACGACATGGTGCTGCTGAGCGCCTCTGTAGGCGGTCTGATGACATTGCTTGACATCTGTGAAAGGTACGCTGACGATCACGGCTTGGTTTATAACGTGAAAAAAAGTGAATGCATGGTCTTTCAGGCCCGGGGAAAGCGTCTGGAAAATATACCACCCATTAAACTAAAAGGATGTCCTCTGAAAAGAGTTGATACGTTTAAATACCTTGGGCATATACTAACCCCGGACCTGAAAGACGATGCAGACATAGAGAGGGAGCGTAGGGCGCTGTCTGTTCGTGCGAATATGATAGCCCGCAGATTTGCTCGTTGTTCAAGTGACGTCAAAATCGCTCTTTTTAGGGCATTTTGTACGTCCTTTTATGCGAGCAGTCTGTGGGTGAGTTATACGCAAAAACAGTATAGCGCACTACGTGTCCAATATAATAATGCGTTTAGGATGCTTTTGGGGCTGCCCCGCTTCTGTAGCGCGTCGGGGATGTTCGCCGAGGCTCGTGTAGACTGCTTTTATGCGACCATGCGCAAGCGGTGTGCATCCCTGGTGCGCCGGGTGCGGGCCAGCCGCAATGGCATCCTAAGCGCATTTGCAGAAAGATTTGACTGCCTGTACTTGAATCACTGTAGTATGATTCATGCACTGACTAATGTTAAAATATTATTCTAAAATGTGAAAATGTAAAATTCTATTCAATTTAATTTAATTACTAATTTTAATTTTGTAAATTCTAATCTAATAGTTTTATTAATGTTAAAATATTATTCTAAAATGTAAAATTCAATTCAATTTAATTTAATTACTAATTCAATTTAATTTAATTACTAATTAATTCTGTACATTCTTATCTAATTTTGTATGACCCTGTGTTGGTTGAATAAATAAAATTTATTTATTTATTTATTATTTATTACTGTATTCCAGTTTGGGGGGGGGCCTGTAAGACGAAATTCCTGGAAATAGAAAGAACTCAAAGGGCCTTACTCAAAGTGATGTACTCTCTCCCTTACAAGTTTCCAACAGTTCAATTATACACTCTTGCCGACCTCCTGACAGTTAGAAAACTATATGTCCTAAACTCCATACTTAGACTACATAAATCGATAAATTTTGATCCAAACATAAACAATAGAAGACGAAAAGACATAGCTATTCCCATAAAATCAGTAAAAACAGCCTTTGCAGCTAGACAGTTTGATAAACAGGTAAACTATCTCTATAACAACATTAATAAGAAGCTTAATATTTTTTCCCTAAACTATTTTAAATGTAAAAAAACCGTAACAGCTTGGCTTAAATCACTCGATTACATAAATACTGAAAAATTATTAACAAATGAATGAAATATGTAAATTTATTTTAGCAGCATAACCAATAATGTATGGCATGAATAAAACACATACACACACACACACACACACACACACACCCCCCCACACACACACACACACACACACACACACACACACACACACACACGCGCACACACACGCACGCACGCATGCAAAAATTACATAAATTTTTTTTTTCTTTTATATTGCTATGTACTTACCTATTTGTTTACTTTTCTCCATTGCTTTGTTTAATTAAACTTACCTGACAGATGATGAAAATGGAAGAGCGATGGCTTCCTGATACAGGTATTTTATACTTACTAGGAAAGTCATCTTAATTTTGTAATCACTTGGTTTGTTAACGAAATAAAGCATTTTGTATTTTGTATATTTTGATTTTAATAAGAAAATATTGAAAACAAGCTTTTTTTCTTTACTTAACATGAAACAAAGTTGTAAACAAAAAACCCAAAAAAGAATCGAAAAGAATCGAAAAAACCGGGTACCCGATTCCGACCAAGGAATCGGAATCGAAATTTTCGATTCTTCAAAGAGGTCCGATTCTGCATGCCCTACAAACAGTTTTCATTTCAGTTACCTTTCAAAGTAGTCGCCCGCGTGTTGCACGACCACGGCGTTGCTGTCGGGCTTGTTGCGGCAATAGGCGACGTACATGTCGAACTCTCGCGCCCACGTCACGAAGCAATGGCCGACGTCTTCTGGCATCGACTCGTACTTGTCCAGCTCGCGCAAGAACACACGCTCGTGGAACCGGTGGATCTCCTCGATGTTGCCAAATATTACTTCCTCCTGAACAACAAGTCACACATCAAATGAAGATCGATTGATTGATTGCTTAAACTTTTCATTGTTGCTTGCGTCGATTGCTTCAACAGGCATGCGATTACTGGTATGCGTAAATACCCGTTCACATAACGGTCCGTTTTACAGGTCCGTTTTATCGGATACGTATACGTTCGGCGATGGCGGATGTAGTTGTAGCACTGACATGAATTTTTTTTTTTTATTTAACTGGACTGGCTGTCTGTATGATTTGACAGCTAAGCTTTTGTGCCTATTTGAAACGCCACTAGCGTGCGTCTAAAGAACTAATTTTGACGTACAATATGAAAATAGTTGTCGTGATGGTCTCTCCAGACTTCAAACTTTAGTACCACGTACGCACGCTATGCTCACGCTACGTCCTACAGCGCCAAAATGGCGGAAATCAAATAGGCACAAAAACAGTTTGACATAAGCCTGTCCAGTGTAAATATATGCAGGTCAGTGAGTTGTAGGAACGTGTTCACACACAAAACAATACTCCGGATCCAATAAACACACAATCCGATGTGATTTTGTTACTGTATCTAATAGTAACGGATTCGTTATTCGGATACGGTCTTGTAAATACGGTGTGAACATCAAGTCCAATAACTCATATCTTCGCGGGCATAAGCAAGTCGTCCGTGTCGATCGGACTACGTTCAGCTAGTGCGATTTGCAAGCTGGTTTCCCGCAAGGCGGTCAGGCGTGGTCCCAGGGGGGGGGGTCACAGGGGACATACCCCCCTCCCAAAATCGTACATGTCACATAGAAAAAGCTTCTAAAAATTACAAAAAAGCAATTGTATTTTTATTAGTGACCCATCCCCCAAAATTCCGGGCTGCGACAGCGCCTGAAGGCGGTATACTCTCTCCCCTTCTCTTCTTTTTGTTTATCAATTCCCTTACTGCTAATTCAACCTCTTCTTTCCATCTGTATGCCGATGATTTGCAACTACATGCTCGGAATACTGTTAATAGACGAATCCATAGAATGCTTTGGATCCGGAGAAATGCTTTCGAGATCGCGGTTGAGTAATGACTCAACCGCGATCTCGAAAGCATTTCTCAGTGATCGTTTAATAATGGCATATCTGTTAATTCTGGCAATAACTGTTGGCAGTTCTCGTCAGTTGTCGCGTCTAAACATGAATGATGTTGCCCAAATAAAATGTAACACCAATGTAATTGCATACTCGCATCAAGTGAAGGACCTTGGTCTGACAATAGATGCAAGTCTCTCTTGGAGAGAGCATATCGGTCAAGTTTCCCAAAAAGTCACGAATGAGCTTAGGTCTCTCTACAGGTTTAAGTACTTTCTCCCGTCCAGCACCAAGATTGTGCTCATACAGGCACTGGTTTTACCTATAATCGATTACGCTGATGTTTGCAGTTCTAACCTCAACGAAAACTTTCTCAATAAGTTGGATCGACTTCTTAATAATTGCATTCGTTTAATATATGAACTACGTAAATGCGACCATATATCTCATTATCGTCAGCAACTCAAATGGCTTCCTATTCGTGAACGAAGGAACCTGAGAGTTGTTTGTAGGCTTTTCAACGTTTGGTTCGATACACATACCCCGGGATTCTTAAAATTTAGATTTCAGTTACTGGGTGACTCTCATCTACGTGACCTTCGTTCTAGTAGCAACCTTCTCTTGCTTACTCCTGTCAATTCTTCTGGCTTCGTCTCCGACTGTTTCACCCTCTCGGCTATACGACTCTGGAACGCTTTACCTATATTTGTTTAGAGCGCGGACTGTAGGTCGTAATGGATAGATAGGCCGTAGTCGTAGGTAAATAAAAAGGACTTCGTAGGTAAAGAAAAAAACAGAAGAACAGAAAGACAGTTTATCATACAAAAAACCATAGACTTTAAGAATGAATTTCAACAAAAAGCTTTTATATTGGCTCTCAACATAAAACCTTTTTGTTGAAAAAGAAAGAGTTAAAAGGAGTCGGTAGGACGAAGTCTATTCATATTGCACGTACACACTTTTTTGCGCTTTAATAACTCTGTCTTTGTTGGGCGAGTTTCCCCAAAAAAGTATGCCGTATCTTAATATCGATGCAACGTAGGCATGATACGCCGTCATTAACGCAAATTGATTCGCAACAACTTTTCACAGACATAATTAGTATGGGTTTCCCAATTAATGTTACTGTCAATATAAATGCCTAGAAACTTAGTAGTAGCAACTTCTTTTCCTTGTTTTCCTGAGTGCTGTATATTGACATCAACAATTTTCTTACTTTCTCTTTGTCTAAAAATCATCATTTTTGTTTTATCTATATTTACAACTAATTTATTATTTCGAAGCCATGTAATAACTTTGTCAAGATCATTATTTATTGCATTTTCATAATCACATTCAAATATTATCGTGCTATCATCCGCGAACATTACCATCGGTATAGACTTTGGCAGGTCATTTATATAGATAAGAAATAATAATGGACCCAAAAAGCTACCTTGTGGGACACCACAAACCGATTCCCTCGACCGTGATGATGTATATGTCTTTTCAAATCTAGTACGGCAGCAAAACTTGACACTTTGTGTCATATTTTGTCTGTCAGTGAGATAAGATTTTATGAGCTCAAGAATATTTTCCCGCACTCCATATATTTTATTGTTACGCTACACAATATGGCGGACACGGCACGCGCCTGACGTCACGAATGCTTTGTATTTTGTCGGTATTGCAGTTTGCTCCATTAGTTTCCTTTCTCAGAAGCCTCAGCTTTTCAGGATAGAATTATGATGTTTAAGTTGTGAAAACACAGACATTTGATATTTTGACGCGGCGCGGGTTGGTCGAATAATTTATAGGCAGTAAACGTTTATTGAGGCGAGTGGAGTTCTATCTGTTTTAATGCAGACATCGCAAGAGGCCAGGAACATTTTCTGAGGTGGTTTTTATTACAGGTAGAAACAAGGAACTCCAAGTCGCTGGCATGAAGTGTTGTGCCAGGAACTTCAACTGAGGGGGTTCGGCCAGGCGATTTCGAAATCGGGTGGAGGGAAGCAGGCGGTTGAAAACCCTGCTAAAACAAGAAAACGTTCAGCCGATAACCTGGTAAGCACTTAGGCCACCTAAGTCACTCGGGATAGCTTTTCAAAATTTACAGTAAACGGCACGCTGGGCTTCTCAATCCAAAATTCATTGGAGATTTTTGACAGTTCTGTATAGCCTTGATGTGCTGCTAAGACGTTTCGTTTCAGCAACGGAAAATTATTTTTTATGGGTTCGTTATAAATTTCACTGGAATGGAATTGGTACCATTTGGACAGGGTCTACCACGTGCCACATCACCTGCACCACTTTATTTCGTCCAAATCTTGGAGGGGCACTGAATAAGCCCACCTAAGTATTTGGTGTCATAGAATGGAACACACGAGGTCGGTGCATCTTTATCCTTTAATTATTGTTAGTGCGAACCGTAGTATCTCCATGTAGGGACCATTCTTGATATAAAACAGTAACGTTTTCCTTTGCGCCCCAACACACACCAACTGAATAGAACCCATATACAAGCAACCTCTATCGCTAGCTAGTTTTTGGTCATTTTTTCTTTTAAGGTGTAAACCAAATTGTACACATATTTTGATCAATACAGACCCTTTCCACCCATACCATCTTTTATTAAACACCTGTAGTTTTCATTTACTTTGCCCCGGCCCTCTCGGGTAACATTTAAAGAGATTTGCGTGGCAGAAGCTAGATCCTTATTTATGATCAACGGATATTTTAACTTAGTTATCCACTTTTGGCCGCCACATTTCTTTCTTTAACACCCTTTCCGGTCGACTGTTAGAGAATGCCCGCCAATCAAGTCCGCCAATTGTATTTTCTTATGCAATAAAGTTTAATTAAATAAATATATAATGACGGATCCGTTAAAAACGGTCCTGTAAAACGAATTGCAGTGTGAAAGCACGATAATAGCCCACTGACGGCATGGCGCGTCACGGCGTGGCAAGAGATTTTCTAAAAGACTCTAGTGTTCATTATTTGATCATACCTGTACGGGCTTACGCCGCACATTTTTACCACCGACCTTACTGACCGAGTGAGCATCGGTACGTCTAATTTAGGTCGCGCGTCAGCACATTAAATTTACCTTTTTGATGTAATTATTTAACTTTATGAGATTATTATCGGCTACGGTCGAGATAAGACCCATCTTACTTTAAACTACAACTTAACTAGCAACTAACTAACTTTAACGTAATAAAAGTGTAAAGTGACGGATTTCTTTCCTTTATCTTATCACATCGGAAACAACTTAACTTCAAGCCAGCAACTAACTTGACAACTACAACCTTTAACATCATCCTGTAAGAAGTCCGTGGTCAACTAAGCGGACCCCCTACAGTTTTTGGTCCTTCGACAAACACAAGGTACGTTTGATTTTTCTTTATCTTTGCACGGTAGCGAATCGGTTTGCCTGGCCTCCCACCAGCGGGTCTCACCAGGTGAATTGAGACGAGAGCGCACATATCGTGTGAGGAGAGAGAGAATTCTGCGTACCGAACTAGCGACCACTCCAGGATACTGCATCACTCCGCCGTCAACTACGCTGAGCTGCAAGTCTTGGAAGCCTGTGGATTAGTACATAACTGCACCTGAAGCGATAACAAGGAACTAAGGCAACTTTCATCATGGCTGCGGAGCGAAAACTTCAAGCTGAAGTATTCGAAAGCATCAAGCAACTATGTGTGAACTATAAAAAGGACAATACGGCCAGGAAAACTCAAGAATATCTTACTAAACGTTTAGTTTCCCTGACCAGCCTGTGGGATGATTTCGACAAACGTCATCGCCAACTTCTATCCTTAGAGGACAAGAACTTTGATTACTTCACGAAAAAACTAAAGAACTTTACGAGACAACGAGGTCTGACATTTTGAAGAGGATGCTTACTATTACTACCACCCCCACTCCCACGGAAACTACGGTACCTAGCCTCATCCAACCCGGGGCGGAGCCGAAACTGAATGAAAAAACTAAAGAACTATTACTACGTCAAGAAAGCAACTTCAAAGCGATCAAGAGAGCCATGCAGAAAATTAATTTGGAAGAAATTACTAACAAATGGGATGCTGAAGATCATCTTAGTATTTTGAGATCAAAATGGGAAACCATCGACAAACAACACTGGGAGCTCGAAACCCTTCATCAAACAGAAGATCAATACTACGTCACCATTTTTAACGAAATTGAACAACAATATGACCATCTGAAAAAGAAGTTGAATGCGAAGATCTGGTCTAACGCTCACTATAATCAAGCAACGCCAACTATTATCATTCCCGAGTTTACCGGCAGCTACAGCCAATGGATCACATTTAAAGATTTATTTTTGGAGTCTGTGCATAAGAACCCGACTATTTCAAATGCACAAAAAACGCAACACTTGAAGTCAAAATTGAAAGGTGAACCAGAGAGACTCATCCAGCATCTGCATATAAGCGCTGAAAATTACAAATCATGTTGGGAAATACTCAATCAGAGATACGATAATCGCCGCTTGCTGTTTACGTCATATATGAATAACCTACTCAACTTACCTGTCATACAACAACCGAATGCATATAACTTGAAGAAAATTCACGACATTATTATTGAAACGCTGAATGGCCTTGGAAACATGGGAATAGATACTTACACCTGGGAACCGATGATCGTGCATATTATGTCGCAAAAACTCGATACAAATACATACAACGAGTATACAAAAGCTCTACATGATCCCCGCGACATACCAGCTTTGAACGAATTTACAACTTTTCTGGAAAACAAATTCATGGCATTCGAAACTATGCGAAACCCAAACAGAGACGTCTCCAACACGCAAAGAGGCAACCCTAACAATTCTAAGATGTACCAGCCGGCAAAGAAACCTTTTTATCCATTCAAACGAGAATTACCAAAAACATATCATACGAGTTCAATGAAATGCCCACTTTGCAATGGAATGCATGTATTGATGCAGTGTGCAAAGTTCAACGACATGAGCACCGAATAGAAAAACGTGACTGTAACAAAATTACAAGTTTGCAGAAATTGTTTATACAGCCACGGCCAGGAACGATGCAAATCAGCGAAAACTTGCAAAGAATGCAATTTGCCGCACCATACTCTATTGCACAACAACAACATGAAAAAATCTACAACTTATTATGGAAAAAATAACATCGAACCCCGGCCCTCTACTTCAAGTCAACAAACTAACCACTTATCCAATGATGGTACCGAGATTTTACTCACGACCACTTTGCTCGAAGTAAAGACGTCAAACGGAAGCTACGTAACTTTGCGAGCGCTGCTTGACCAGGGTTCACAAGTTAACCTGATAAGTGAAAACGCCGCCCAGCTGTTGAACTTACCGAGAAAGAACATGAACGCATCTATATTTGGGGTGGGCTCGGTATCTGGCGATTGCACGGGTTACGTTAACCTTGAATGCAAATCTATTCATTCTAACTACACTTTCCGAGCCAAAACTTTAATTATGAAAAAACTGATTAACAACTTGCCAAACGAAACATTCCAACCGCCAAACTGGGAACACATACAGAACCTGAAACTTGCTGACCCAGACTTCAACATGTCGCGACGTGTGGACATACTGCTGGGCGCAGCTATCTACTCCACCATCCTGATGGATGGGGTTCTGAAACCTGATCATCATTCGCCAACTGCACAGCAAACACACCTCGGCTGGATTCTCTGCGGCAGCATAAAAACTCTGAACTGTTACGTCACGCTTACGAACTTAAACGAACTTACAAAATTCTGGGAAACCGAGGACATTATCCAGACCAACAACGACATCCCTGCTGATGACTATTGCGAAAAATATTATCAAGAAACTACGACTCGGAATACGGATGGCAGCTACACCGTGAAAATGCCACTCTGCAATAATTTTGAAGAAAAACTAGGAAAATCTAAAGCGGCTGCAACGGCTCAATTTCTACAGTTAGAAAGGCGATTGTCACGAAACCCAACGTTAGACGAGATGTATAGAGACTTCATCAGCAAATACATCAGGCTGGGACACATGAAGCCATCACTTTCAAAATCTGAGGTTCAAAACTTCCTTCCTCATCACGGCGTGCTACGCGAAAGCTCTACAACTACAAAACTACGCGTCGTATTCAACGCATCACAGAAAACAAGCTCTGGTTACAGCTTAAACGATGTTATGGAAAAGGGGCCTAATCTACAAATAGACATCCAGAAACTGATATTGAAATGGCGAAGCTATGAAATCGTGTTTACAGCCGACATCGAGAAGATGTACCGCTGCATTAACTTGGACCCCACACAACAGCCTCTGCAGAAAATATTATGGCGTGACAACCCTAATGATAATCTTAAGGAGATGGATCTCTGTACGATCACCTACGGCGTGAAATGCGCGCCATGGCTAGCTATGAGAACGCTTAAACAAATCGCACAGGACGATGGTCACAAATATCCAGAAGCTGCCAAAATCTTATTGACCGAGTGTTACGTTGATGACGTCATCAGTGGCCATCACTCAGTGGAAAAAGCAAAAGAATTGCAAACGTCATTAATTCAACTATTAAATGGAGGAAAAATGAACTTACGCAAGTGGGCGAGCAGTAATTTTGAGCTACTAGAAAACCTGAGAAAAGATCAAGTCGCAACTACAACGACATTTGACTTCAAGGACGAAATCTCTCAAAAAACTTTAGGCCTAGCATGGAATCCGCAAACTGACACATTTATGTTTGAATGGAAAACGAGCGAGTTCAAAAATCAACAAACTAAAAGACAACTTTTATCAGAGATTTCGACACTTTATGATCCGCTGGGCTGGCTCGCACCAATCACTATCGCAGCAAAATTACTTTTTCAACAAGTATGGACAAGTAAGATCGGATGGAATGAAAAATTACCTGAAGACATAGACAAGCAATGGCTGAAACTTAGAAAAGAACTACCTAACATAAAAAACGTAAAAATAAACCGATGGATTGGCAGTAAACAACATCAAAACATAGAGCTTCATGGGTTTTGCGACGCAAGCGAAAAAGCTTACGCTTGCGTTGTGTACTGCCGAGTGATTGACGAGAGCGGGAATCCGATCGTAACCTTACTCGCTGCAAAAACAAGGGTGTCACCACTATCTCAAAAACTTTCGGTGCCAAAACTGGAATTGTGCGGCGCCCTGGTTCTAAGCCAACTGATGGAAAAAGTATTAAATGCCTTGCAAGAAAGCACAGTGAAAGCTTATGCTTGGTCAGACTCCAAAGTTGTGTTAGCCTGGATCCAAGGAAAAAAATCAAAGATGGGAAAAATACGTATCGAACAGAGTGGAAAAAATAACGAAAATTATTCCAGCTAACAAATGGAATTATGTACACACGAGTGTTAACCCTGCGGACTGCGCCTCAAGAGGACTATCTCCAGCCAAACTTATGAACTTTAAACTATGGTGGCATGGGCCCCCATTTTTATTGACCTTTAATGAATCGGAAAATGAGAAAAAGAACTGTCTATTTGCTACAGAAATCGGGAGAGAAAATCAAATCAAATCTTTAGTCACTTTAGACACAGAAATAAGCAACAATTTTATTTACTTATTACTTAACAAATACAGTTCACTGACACTTGTGTATCGCGTGATTGCATGGGTGTCACGTGTCATAACAACAATGCGCCGTCGGAAGCAAACTGAAACCTACACTAACTACCTAACTGCCGAGGAAATAAATAAATCAGCTGAGCACGTTATCAGATACATACAAAACTTGGAATTTTCAGAAGAAATTAGAAAACTGAAACAAGTCAACATGGTCCCGAAAAATAGCAAAATTTTCAAACTGAACCCGTTCCTGGACGAAAATGGAATTTTAAGAGTTGGAGGTCGTTTGAAACATTCAGAGCTGCCAAACAATATGAAATACCCGGCTATCCTGCCTCACAACGGAAGATTTACAGAAATGGTGATAGATCAGGCGCACGCACTCACTCTGCACGGGGGAGCTCGCCTTACCCTGGCTTACATCAGACAGCGGTACTGGATCATTGGGGGAAACAGCGCCGTGAAAAAACAACTTCGCAAGTGCGTAACGTGCGTACGTCACAGATCGAACAACAACCACCAGAAAATGAGCGACCTACCAAAACCACGAATTACACCATCGAAACCCTTTGCGTTCACTGGAACCGATTTCACGGGGTCAATTGACCTCAAGATCAACAAGGGGCGGGGGGTAAAAACGTCGAAAGGGTACATAGTCATATTCGTATGTATGGCTACGAAGGCCGTGCATATTGAGTTGACATCGGACCTAAGCACTGAAACGTTTATCGCTGCTTTTAAAAGAATGTGCGCAAGGCGCGGGACGCCAGCACATGTGTACTCGGACAATGGAACGAATTTTGTCGGCGCTTCGAGGGTCCTTAAACAGGAATTTGAGTACTTCAAGCAACTTTTAACGCCTGAATTTTTTAAGGAATTCAGCAAACTAGAAGTTAAATGGCACTTTAACGCCCCGGCTTGGCCAAACGCCGGCGGCTTATGGGAAGCGGCCGTGAAGTCTATGAAACATCACTTACGGCGTACTATCGGCGAACAAAAACTAACTTATGAAGAGCTACTAACTATCTTAACTGAAATCGAAGGTTGTCTAAACTCAAGACCCCTTTGCCCACTCACCGAAGACCCGGAGGAATTTTACAATACTTTGACCCCGGGACACTTTCTTACTGGGGGTCCAATTTTGTCTCTACCACAAGCCGACCGCTGTGACGTCACGAGCATAAACATAAGAAAACGCTGGCAGCTAACTACGCATATGTATCACCGCTTCTGGAAAACATGGTCGAGTGATTATTTACATCAACTACAAGTTTGAAGTAAATGGCAAACTGCTACTCCTAACATCAAGGAAGGTGACGTCGTCCTCATTAAGGAAGAAAATCTACCACCTGGAAAATGGGCTCTCGGTCGCGTCACAGAACTTCATTCGGGTAGCGACGGCCGCGTCCGGGTCACCACTCTGAAAACTAAAACTGGGATAATAAAACGTCCAATTGTCAAACTTTCGCCGCTGCCGGTTCAAGATGAAGATAGAAAAACACTCCATCTGCAACTCAAACGAGAAGAAAAGTCCGAAAACTTAGAGAAAAGCAAGCCTGAGACCACGAAAAAAGGAAAGCTATGTTTTTCGACATTATTCACGACAATATTATTATTGTTTACATTCATAACTGGGTCACAAGCCAACGCCCGCGCCGCCGTGGACTCAAACACTCATATTACAAGCCTTGAAAAACGGCCCATATATTACAATTCAAATGGGAAGATTCAACTTATACACGACGAATGGATATTAATGATGTATTATAATATGACAACCTATTGGGAAGGCACTCGAAGTATGCAGATTTATCTTAATCACCTGAAAGCCGCATGCGAAAGAATGGACCGCCAATACTGCCAGAATACAGTAGATCAATTATACTACGAAATGAACCTACTGGACTACTACAACACTATGTTACTATCACCCCATCAGCAATTGTCAACAAGAAAAAAACGAGGACTTATCAATGGAGTCGGCTACTTAGCGAACGATTTATTTGGCATCTTGGACGAACGATTTGTAGAAAAATATAACAAAGATATTCAAGGAATTCAGAACAATGAGAAATATCTTTTAAACTTAATCAAAAATCAAACTTCAATCGTGGAATTACAGAATAAAGCACTAAAGAAAAACGAAGCCAATATTAAGCGACAATTCGACAGCATTAACGCATTTTTACATCAAGCAAACATGACCTTCATAAAGATCGAAAATGGATTGGATGGCTTAATGATAACAAACTACTTTACTTCGTCATCAGTAACAGCCACTTTATTGCTCGGAAATCTGAGAAGAATGCAAGAAATGTTCCTGGGTACTTTAACAGATATCTATCAAGGTCACGTGGATATCCACCTAATCACGCCGGTCACCCTGATACAACAACTAACCGAGATATCGGGACACCTGTCTAGAACATTGTTTCTTCCAGTCGACAACATAAGAGAAGATATCAAAGACATTTACCGACTTCTATATGTAAGAGGCAGAATCACCGACCGCTACTTTCTTTTCGAAATTCATATTCCATTAATTAGTGATGAAGACTTTACCATTTACCAAGCGATCCCCTTACCGATTATGGTGAATAACGAAACTGCAAAATGGGTACAGATATCATCAGACTTCATAGCCGTGAACTTAAGAAAAAATACCTACATAACTATGTCACAAGAAGATATAAAACATTGCACTCAAAGAAGCACGGATAATTACATTTGTAATGCAAAGTTACCTATATATAATTTACATAACAAGAAAGCGCCGTGCGAAGCAAAAATGCTCGATCAACGAACGACCATGCCCTGTGAAATCGGAAGCGCGCGGTGTCGTGATAACTGGATCAAATTACATACGCCGAACGTGTGGCTAATCATATGTTGCGATAAATGTGACGTACGAATGATATGCGACAGTGACGTAACTATCGACACCATAACTATATCCAGCATAGTTACTTTGTCTCAAGGATGCATGCTGCAAGCTGAAGATTTGATGATTTACTCTCACAACCAGTTCAACAGCAAAGTCAAGATGGAAACCGGCATAGCCATACCTACTGTTAACTCTACCATCAACAAGGTTGCTAAGTTAGCAATCGAGAAGATGCCACAACTCTACAGTTCCAACTATGCTGAGTACGAGAAAATAGAGGAGAAGTTAGCTGCACAAAAACAGCAAGAAAATCGAGATCTCACGATGAACGTGCACGATATACATCATTACTCAATATCTTATATATTGCTGGGCTCGGCATTGGTTGTCCTGTTCGTGTGGGTGTCGAGGAAGCTGCGCTGCTCCTTCATGAAGCGTGCTTCACCGAGCAACCAACCAACTGAAGACATCGAGATGCAGGAGATGCTGCCTGCAGCCAAGGCGGAGGCGGCCCCCACGCATCCCCAAGAAAAAACAACTTTTAATTTCAACTAATTTAAACTCTGTTAATTAAGTCTTTATATTATTTAAATTTTACTAACCTAACTTATTTTACTTGTAACTTTCTTTTTATAATTTGTTTGTGATGATGGGCTCTTCTCTCGATTCGTTTATCTTTGGGGTTGGGAGTATGTACGGGCTTACGCCGCACATTTTTACCACCGACCTTACTGACCGAGTGAGCATCGGTACGTCTAATTTAGGTCGCGCGTCAGCACATTAAATTTACCTTTTTGATGTAATTATTTAACTTTATGAGATTATTATCGGCTACGGTCGAGATAAGACCCATCTTACTTTAAACTACAACTTAACTAGCAACTAACTAACTTTAACGTAATAAAAGTGTAAAGTGACGGATTTCTTTCCTTTATCTTATCACATCGGAAACAACTTAACTTCAAGCCAGCAACTAACTTGACAACTACAACCTTTAACATCATCCTGTAAGAAGTCCGTGGTCAACTAAACGGACCCCCTACAATACCTTTCCCTGTAGCGCTGAAGGTACGCCACCGGGGTCGGTGCGCATTTCGCGCAAGTAGCATGTGATGCAAGTCTCTAGGTCTTTGACGTATGCGCGCTCCGTCTGGAGCAGTTCTGCCATAATGAACCTGTTGACAAAGTTTTTGATTGGTCTCTAAAACAAACACTGAAGCTAAGCGTCCATAGTTCTGCATTGCACGCAACGCACGCATCTCATCCAACAAATTTTAGTATTATTTGCATAGAAAGTAATAAAATACTTCTGACGAACTAACTGTTTTACCATTGTAAGGAACGCAGAATCAGTTTGCGAGTCAGAATCAGATGCGATGCCAAGCATCCGTTGCTGATCATTAGACGCTTAGTTAAAATTCGACATTTCGATGGATTTTTGTCTACTGATTATTATTATTGAACCTTGGAGACAAGCATAGGCTATTAATATTCCAGCCGGTGGTTACACCGGATACGAAATTCCACGCGGATGAAGTCTCAGGCATATAGCGTCACATTTAAGATGTCAGTATAATCGTTCCGATACGTTAGCATTACATTTGTATAGTAACGCTACGTTCACACGGAGACACGATATACTGCATTGGATTTTTACCGTATACGGCAGAACTGAATACTCTGTTTACACGGCTTTCGGTTTTACTTTTCTGCAAAAAAACCGAATAGTGTATTCATCGTCTGATTTGCTATTCGGTTTTTTGAAAGACGTTAGAGTTCTTTACAGTAATTACAGTTTGCATTTTAAAGAAAAGAGAGAGTTTATTAGAAATGACGTCACATGTAATCAAATGGTGTAGAATACATAATGAAGGCAAAAAGATGCAGATATTATAAGCATTAAATATATAGAATATATCTATGAGGATACAACTTGTGGTCGCTATTATGCAACCAGTATTCAGTCGCTTTGTGCTGCATAACTATACAAGACAAAATTAAAAATTTAAAAAACCCCCGACCAAACCTTACCGTATACTTCCTATCTTATTGCAGATCCCCTCATCAACTATTAAAGAGCTGATGATCTTCAAACGGCTGATCAGATTATTGGTTACCTTACCATAAACTTCCAATCTCATTGAAGTAACACGGTACTAAATTTCGAATCGATAGGACATATGGAAGATAGTCAGATCTCCTCATCAACTATTAAAGAGCTGATGATCTTCAAACGGCTGATCAGGTCATGATTACCCTACCATATACTTCCAATATCATTGAGTCAGATCCCCTCATCAACTAAAAAAGAGCTGATGTTCTTCAAACGGCTGAACAGATTTTCACGAAACATGGCTAAGAACACTCGGGATAAAATTATCTATGACACAAAAAACTAAACTAAAATTGGTTCATCCGTTTAGGAGCTACAGTACCACAGACAGATACACAGACACGTTAAAATTATAACACCCCTCTCTTTTTGCGTCGGGGGTTAAAAATAAAGCACAAAGCGACTGATAATAACTATGAAATTATTATGAAATAATGGTAAATGAAACGAGTACGCGTGATTTGATAAACTGCTAATTGCGAACTGAATTGTGTAAAACTAATTGCTAATATAAACTAATTGTGTCATTAAAGAAATGATGCATCGGCGATGTACGAGGTGGCTCGTACACTAAATGCTAGCATTTTCAGCTCCGCCCATTTGGTTGTAATTTTTGTGTGGTGCTATTTTTGGGCAGAATGCGTTTTTTAATAGGTTTAAGTTCGCTGAATGTAACTGACTCCTTGCGGCGCGCGCTGCGGCGCTTGTCGTCGCCGGGGGCGGGCGGCGGCGCGTCGGCGCGCGGCTCCTGCTCGCCGTGCGACGACGCCAGCGACGCCGCCACGCCAGAGTCACTCTCCGCCTCGCTCTCACCGCCCTCCATGGACCCGCTGAACTCCGCATATCTGGTGCACAAATACAACGTTTTGTCAAGTTTGATATTTATACTAAAAGATATTGTGTTTGCTATAAAATTTTAAGATTTGTGCAATTTTTATTCAATCCAAATAAATACTACTTTGTTTCAAACTACATATGCTTCATTATGCTTACATATGCTTATGTTTAATTAGCGTTGAACTGACAATAACAGCAATAAGTCAGCAATTAATAACCTCGCATCGACGGCTGCGACCCACTCCTTGATCTGTACAGCGTGCGGGTGTCCTTTCTCCACCAGTCCATCGGCGAGTTGCGCCAACAGCCGCACTCGCTCGCGGCTCTCCCGCGCGACCCCGGCGGCGGCGGCCGCTGCTGCCGCGCCACAGCGCTCCTGCGTCTCGCGGATCCATTCCACCGCCGCGCGGGCCGAACGCTCGAACAACGCGAACTGCTGGCACTGCTCGAGCCGCTTCTTACGCACGGTCCAATGTTCCAAAACCTGGATAAAAATTCACAATAACAATCACGCTTGCTCTTTAGCCGTACTTTTAGAAAATATCCACAGTCTATCGATTTTTACGTAGGTAGCGATCATACAAAGGTTACTTGAGTGATATTTTATGAAGTTAAAGTCACGCAAAATATCAATACCGGTTGAAGCACGACCATGACAAAACTCTTGATCATTTTCAGAAAGAACGAACAGACGCGTCGTACCCATGGCGCGGCCCCGACAATGACGAGCTCCATGGTTCGCGCGCGATGCCATCACGGACACATGAACATTTTGTTTCAACCACCGACCGGCACGGCGGCACTGACACTGACAATGCGCCGCTAATAATAACCCACCGACACGAAACGTAAACATACTTGTGTGACATAATCGAAATAGTCCACGAAACAACAAACAAATAAACAGTCCAATTCGTAAACTGAATCCAAACAGAATCAATTTTTTTGCCTTTTCAATGAATGAATGAAAAATGCATTATTGTCATTGTCAATGACACATTTGTTCGAACTTAACTTCCGTTATCCATCTATAAATAAAACGAGGCTTTTGTCAGATAACATACAATAGAATTTTAATTACTGAACTGGGATAAAAATATATTCTAGTTCATGGCAAAATATAATAGCACAATGGTACGTGTTGCTGTCCTTTTGAATAATTTTAATTATTCAAAAAAGCTATCACCTAGGTAGTAGTAACAGTAGTGGTACTAGGTAGGTAGTGACCTACAGTATTAACTTGTCGACCATGTTTTACGTGTTGCCCAAAGACTTTTATGTTGTATAATGGTGTTTCCACGTATACACGCGAAAATTAAACTTGAATGCAAGAATTATGTTAGTTGTTTAATTTATGATATGAAAATGCAACCCCATAATAACAAACATTGAAGCTAGATCTAGGTGAAGGCTGAATAATACGTAATAGAGATAATAAGTCATAAAGTTCATTCCAATTTAAATCACAATAACATATCGAATGTCATGTCAGGCTTTATTTGTATTACTGATGTGATAAGTTTTACGGTTAAATTGTGGCAGTCACTCACGAAGTATGTTTTGGAATTTAGTGTTGATGTTAAAGCCGGTTGAGTCTTAAGTTTAAAAAATGTCGTGGTTGTCGCAGTGCATCCTGGACATATTGTTTGTATCGTATAAAAAAATTGAGCAAATATACAGTGGCGAACACATAATTAAAGACAGTCGATTTTCATGCAAACGAGGTAACTTTGAAGCCTTGGTTCTCCGTCACGGATTGACCTAGCTGTGATTTGATGATGGCCATCCACTGGAACTGAATGGAGGAGATTCTATACGCACCTAACTGATCTGATCAGCATTCTAAGAGATGTAAGGATCTGAGTTTTCGGTATTTCTACATTTTTATGCTAATTTAATTTTTTTTAATTCTCCTATTATATCTCTTAAAATGCTAATCAGATCAGTTGGGTGTGTTGTGTATGGCGATCTGAATCTCTTCCATTCACTCCCTGGATAGCCATCATCAGGTCACAGCTAGGTCAATCCTTGGCGGAGAACCAAGGCTTCAAAGTTACCTCGTTTGTATGAAAATCGACTGGTGCCTTTAATTATGTGAGCGCCACTGTATCGAGCTTCCCTTGCCAGTAATTTTGAATTATTGGAGTAGCCAATTTCCAAACCCTAACTTTATTTATAAAACATATAAAAAATTAGCGGTGAAACGATTATCATTTAGCATTTAGTTTACGATTTCAGTACTATATTAACCTACATTTTTTTTATTAGTTTACGCCATTGGCCTTTGTCATGTTGTTAAGCAAACGCAAAGTTAGTGCCATTTGAAGCTACAAATCGGATCCATTCTTCTAAAATGGCTAATGTAGTAGTTTTCTTGATATACGTGGTAAGTAGTTTGAAAAGGGATGGTGACTAATTTTTGAAACTACTTTAATTCTATAGGTAGACATGTAAATAATACGAAAAATATATAAAAAATTGTTTTAAAAAACAAGAAACCGACTTCAAAAGCCTACGCTACCTCTAAAAGCAAGAAATAATATTCAAATCACTAGATACGCTATATCATTGCAATAAAACACGTCTATTGAAGTCGGGTGGGGCTGGAGGACAACTTTTTAGGGTTCCGTACCAAAATGGTAAAAAAGGAACCCTTATGGTGTGACTCAGTCTGTCTGTCTGTCTGTCACAGCTGGATATCTCGAGAACTACTAATGGTATCAACTTGAAATTTGGAATGGTTTAAGATGACATTTTCCCAACAATTTTGCAAATAAGAAATAGATTAAAAAATCAATATATTTTTTACAACAGGGACTGAAAAGGGGTCTTAAAATTTTGAAGTGGAGCTACTAGGGCATGTGGGGTATCATATGAAAGAGCTCCGTTTTTACGTTTTTAATCATTTATTCTTTTTTCTTTAGGCCGCATAGTTTTCAACTTATGATGAAAAATGTAAAAAAAATACCGTTCCTCCCCCTTATCTCCGAAGTTTGCAAAGAGAAAAATCTGAAATAATTCTATGTGATAGCAGTGTATATAAAGATTACAGGAAAAATAAAACGGTGTCTCAATATAGCAGACTTTTTAAGAAATTATCAAAATTCTAAAAAAGTTAACATTTGTTCCACTATCGGTCGACAGATGGCGCTGACCTAAAACTGCAATACTAATTTTATTATTATACTCTGCAGTGTGGTTTAATGGTGCAAATATGACGGTACGGAACCCTCGGTGCGCGAGTCCGACTCGCTCTTGACCGGTTTTTTTATTCTAAAAGCCCCACCCGACTTCAATAGACGTGTTTTATTACAATGATAATGCGTATCTAGTGATTTGAATATTATTTCTTGCTTTTTAGAGGTAGCGTAGGCTTTTGAAGTCGGTTTTTTGTTGTTTATGTAAGTACCTTTTGTGTAAGTACCTTCTGTATTACATATATTTTCTAGTTAGAAAAATCGGTTTGGCCAAACGTGAGATAATCGTGGTCAAACATGCATACGGGCCAAACTGAGAAGAGAACCTCCTTTTTGAAGTCGGTTAAAATACCAAAACCTTCTCCTAAATGTAACAAATACTTTTCTGAAAACCGCATCAAAATTGGGTGCATTCGGCTTATCTCGAAAATCGGGTAATTCGGATAATTACTTATTACTTCTAAACGCGGCGGATTTTATTGCTCTGGCATCATTCACCTAGACGCCATCTTAATCCGCTCCCCCGCCCGCACCTCCCGGGTCACTTTGGGAGCGAATAAGCATGTCCAGTTCAAAATTTCCGAGAACAAGTGCTATTTCCCGCCGTTTGGATTATCAGAATTACCCGAACATCCGTAATTAAGAAGCCTGGTATGTTATTTAACCAATTGTTTTTTAACTTGATAGATTTTCATTTTATTGCACTACTTAGTTGGTTTAGAATACTGTAGCTCAAGTTTTTGTTTATTTTCAGATTTAGCCGACTAGGGCAAATCCGAGCTAAATCAGAGTTCGGATAAGTTTTAATATTTTTACAAGTGGAATATGTTTCTTTCATTTTGAATAAAACTTTATTATTTGCAGTTTTTCTTTCTTTTTCAGATACTTGTTATTATTCATACAAATAGTAGGTACCTATGCCACATTTTGTGTCTACTAAAAGTTTGAGATCCGTAAACTAGTGTCGGGTAATTCCGAAATATAAATATCAATTATCCATGTTTAGGCTCTTCACTAGCCATTACCGAGAAATCTGTTTTAGGAAGGTAAATCTGAACGAAAAAGAAATATACACCTTATGTTAAAAATGATTAAAACCCACTTTTCCGTGTCTATCGGAATTACCCACCATAATTCGGAATTGCACCCGAGCAAACTAAAAGTAAATTGAAATTTTGAAAAGTTTCTTTTACAAATTCTGAAGTTAAATGCAAAAGTCCTTAAAATAGACGATTAAGCTGAACACTAAAGTAGACGAAGTGACCCGCGTTGGTAGCATTAACTCTACTATTCTGATAAGGTTTCTGAAATCCATCAACTCAACAAAAATCCGTTCGTAATTACCCGAATGCACCTTACAGCCAAACGCGAGATAATCGCGGACAAACATACATACATATGGATCAAACTCATAACCTTCTTTTTTGAAGTCGGTTAATATACTAAAACTTTCTCCTAAGTGTAACAAATACTTTTCTGAAAACCGCATCAAAATTGGTACAGCCAAACGCGCGATAATCGCGGACAAACATACATACTTATGGGTCAAACTCATAACCTTCTTTTTTGAAGCCAGTTAATTTCAATATAAAAAAAATATTGAATGTTTAATTTTCCCACCTAAACGCTAAAAGCAGTCACGAGATCCTGATTTGATTACTGCTCGCGCAATATAACTTGAACCAAACCATAGACAATGGAGCTTGCGTGCACAGGTCACGTGATACTAAAAATTGGGTCAAGTTATGTTTGAACGTAACAATGTGATAAATAAACAAACCTGTCGAACATCGATCAAACAAACACTATCATCAAATGACACTATGTATGACAGACAGTTTGACAGCTTGTCTTGTTTGACTTTGAGTGGTATTTCATACCCTTACGTATTGTGCTCCGATTGGCGTTTTTGGTCACGTAATTTTGAGTATTTTTTTTTTTTATTTATTACAAATATTTACAGTCACAAAATATGATTTTCAGTATTTTAATATTCCCTTCTACAGTTTAAGCATAACTTTTTATATGCAGGGTGGAGTTTTGAGACGGTACATTAAGGGTAGGTAACCTGAACCGTTATAGTTACAGGAAAACGTTCCTAAGAGACCTTCCATAACTTTTTGAGATATTCTGAACTGCATTCACAGATTTTGGAACAAAGTTACCGTTAGCAAAAAAATGCTAAAATACCAAAAAAAACTTTTTTATGCCAATCGATCCTATTTCATGAGGGGATCAAAAGACTCTATGGGACCATTTAAGGCAAGGGTGGCCAACCCGCGGGCCACATGCGGCCCGCCGTCTTTTACCTTGTGGCCCGCGGAGCCGAGCACATTTTCTAAAGTCGGACTTATCTGGCGCGCACTATACATAAAGTTTGGTAGTGCGGCCCGGGGTAAAATTCTACTTCCGAATTTTGGCCCAAGTGTCGAAAAGGTTAGCCACCCTTGATTTAATTAAGGTATATGATGATTTTAGTACTGGAAACGACAGGAATCGCCAAAAACTTTTCCCATACATTTTGTACGGAAAAACGATAAATCAAGTCGAAATATTTTTTACTGCCAAACGATCTTATTTCTTGCTGTAATCAAAATACTCTTTAAGGCCAACTGAAATTTGAGTACAGAAACTACTTTTTTTGATCTAATGTTGTAAAAGACTGTGCCTGCGTTTGAAGCCGGTGTTGTGACTGAGGTACTGTAGTTTCTGTACTCAAATTTCAGTTGGCCTTTAAAAGTATTTTGATCACAGTAAGAAATAGGAACGTTTGGCAATAAAAAATATTTCGTGTTGATTTATCGTTTTTCCCTACAAAATGTATGGGAAAAGTTTTTGGCGATTTCTGTCGTTTCTAGTACTTATACCTTAAATGGTCCATAGAGTCTTTTGATCCCCACATTAAATAGAATCGATTGGCATAAAAAATTTTTTTGGTATTTTAGCATTTTTCTGCTAATTGTATTTTTTTTCCAAAATCTGTGAATGCAGTTCAGAATATCTCAAAAAGTTATGGAAGGTCTCCTAGGAACGTTTTCCTGTAACTATAACGGACCTTAATGCCCTTAATGTACCGTCTCAAAAATCCACCCTGTATTTGCGATTCATGTCACCATCCCTTTTGTATGAATTTTAAACAAGTAAGTGCATCTGAACGGACCATTTCAATCGTCCGAATCATCCGTTTCACATTAAGTGTAAAAGCGACAAACTTTTTCCTATTTCTTGGACATAAAATTTAAAATCAAGCTATAAAGTGACGTACCTTATTCTCCTGTGCCAGCAGCGTGTCCAATATAGCCCTGGTTTGTTCATGGTGCGCTTTACTCGCGGCGGCGGTCTGCCCGTGCACTTGCGCGGAGCGAGCGGCGTACTTCAAGAACGTTTCAGCGGTACGGCGTGCTAGAGTGCACGCTTTTAGGAACGCCTCTTTCTGCTCGCCGTGCTTCACTATCAGAGCTGCCACCTGTTTAGTAATTAACAAATATATTACATTCTGTGAATCGGTCGAATTGCTAATGATATTCTAACTACAACTCAACTGCCGTGCGGACAGATGCAGACAACGTAAAACTTTAGTCTGTAGGTCATTTCATAATTAGTACATCACGAATAAGCTATGTGGGACCACCCTGCACATTTTCCTTATTCTTTTTAGTAGCTTAATTTCTTTCTGGCCGTCATGCGTCAGACCCAACATTCACTAGAGCAAGAATACCAACGACCAGCTCGCTGAAACTGAAGAGCGCAAAAGTGGCCAAATGGACATGACCATGAGCTCAACTAGTTCTCTTAAAACGCTTTTGAGAGACAGAAAAGAATAAAACTGGACAAAACGGGGTGCCGGGCGGCGTATATACAAAGGCGGATGCAACACAGATAGTAGCTGATCTGTAACGCAGCCGCGTCGTATGAATAAAGTATTACAATCACGGCTGCACCATAGACATTTGAAAATTGTCTGCAGTGTGTTCGGCTTTGTAAGGCATTGTTTTAACGATTCCAGCTGCAATACAGCTTAAAACTCGCTATATAATACAGTCTGATATTAATATTACAAAAACGTCTTTCTGGCGCTTCGCCGGCAGCTGCCGCGGCACGCTCACTCCGCTCGCTCGACTCGCGTCGCGCGTTTTTGGTCGCAATACTAACCTAACCTAATGAACTCTTTGAGTTTTTTTTATTTTTTTTCTATTAATATAATTATCTTAACTCTTTAAGACTTTTTCCATGGCGGGGGACTTCACCCCCCTTGTGGGAGGGTTGCCCCCCCTTCGTCCCCCGCTTGTGTCTACCCCCTTTTATACCTATTGATTGCTTTATACAAACAAATGCGACTGCACTACTAACTCGCACTCGCACATTCTATGGGTGTGTGTTACATCCGCCTTTTCATTTAGCTTATGCAGACAAACGCTGCTGCACAACAGACATCTGTGTTGCAGTTGAATTCGGACGGACTATTACTACTCGAAGCCATTCGCAAAATAACGCAGCACAGACTATGGGTGTTTGTGTTGCTGCATCCGCCTTTGTATTAACGCTGCAGGGCGGGCCAAAGTAACAATCGGTCTAGTGTATCGGTCCAGTGGGGAGCATTATCTGTGGTAGGTGACGGGTAGAGTACCTGCGCGGCCTTGTCCAGGTTGGGTGGGTGCGCGGGCTCGTCGGCGGGCGGCGCGGCGGCGGATCCGCACCAGTCCTCGTCGCGCCGGTACTCGCGCTCCAGCGAGTCCAGCACGGAGCACACTTGCTCCGCTGTTTTGTAGAAGTTTAGCGAAGCCGTCACCAGTTTGTGACGTTCTTCCGCACACGTCACGAGCCGTTGCCAACGCTCGGTCACTTCTTCGGAGATTTCTCTATGAATGTTTCGAAACAATGAGTAATCATTCGGACAGATACGAAATGAGATATCACTGTATTTTAATTTGCTGTTGCACTTTTCCTTCTATCTAATCTATGAAATGTATGATTTCAAAATATGATCAAAACGAGGACACTTTGCAACAGGCAAACAAGAATCCAAACTAATCCTAATGTGTATCCTGTCGGCGACCCACAGGGCCAGAGACATTATGGCGAGACTCGTACGTCTTCTAAATCGTCACATAATCGTCATCGCTCGCAGTCTTGTTCACTTTTCAGCTTTTTCAATCATATAGGCATGAAGTGATGCCTTATATCAATAATACCCTAGACGTCCGGTCAGTCTCTAAAACAGCACCTCGATATAACGACCCACTTTCAAACTGGAAGCATATTATAAACAAGGTAATATCTTCTTTGTTTCTTACCATTTCAAGTTTAATTTGAAAAGAATATCTGTTATTGTCGCCACATACAAATACTCCGGTTGAAAATTCAAATTTAAACATTTTCGAATCGCTTTTTGTTTTGTCAGTCGGTGCCATATTTGGAAGCTATTTTAGTTCATGAAGCATTATCTAGGGTATTCTTGCTAGATTCTGGATCGAACGCACCTGATCGTATGCGGGTCATAGTGGTTCGCGGCCCGCAGCGCATCCGCCCTGTACTTGACTTGCACGGCGGACGCGTGCGTCTTCTCCACGGCCACTTGGAACTGGTCGTGCTCGCGCTTGAGCTGCTCCGCCTCCGACAGCGTACCAGGAATCGAGAACGATGCTGCCAACATCGCCTCGCCGTTGCGGATCCAACTGACTACTTGCGCAGCGTCTTTTTGGAATTGTCCTGCAGGTGTGTTTAATACCAGTTTATTCATTTGCAAAAAAAAAACCGTTTTACAAGGTGAAATCGAAAACATTTTTTTAACGCAGTATTGGATCAATGAGACATTTACAAAATTGGATTATAACTTATGGTTGTCGGTTTTGCACGTAGGGCCATTGATCAAAGACATAACCAAGAAAGTTAGTTAAATGCCGTCATTTTCATCAAACGGTGATTAGCTAGTCTAACTATAATAATAATATAAACCTTCGGTTGCTGATAGAAATTCCGCTACGAACATATATTTAATCTTTTTTGCACCATAATGTTTACAAAGATGTTATAAGTAATATACAGAGCTATATGGCCCCTGTCGAGCACAGCAAAAGAAAAGGAGGTATTTTAAGGTATGAGTTCATTTCACTTGACCCACCTAGCTGCACGCACTGTTCAAAGCGCGCCCGCCTTTCCTCAGCCAGCTCCTCCAAATCCAGCTGCCTGTCGTGCAAGAACTCCAGCAACAGCTGCACGCGCGCCTGCGCGTCGAGGGGGGCGGCCTCCGACCCGTCAGAGTTACTGGAAGCCATCACGTCCGACGCCTCGGCTATCGCAGCAGCTAGCTCTTGACCTTGTTGCACCACCTACAAACCATAATTAGCTATGTATCTATTTATTTATAGTAACAACGGCATTGCCGCTTACTATTAAATTAACATTAATTTATATGCTGCATTACCTCAAGGCTGATTAACGACGAACAACTCTATATTACTTTATATCGTATTTTTTCTGTAAAGTCTTTCTCTGAAACTAAATACGTCTTTTCATGCATGACATGACATGATCGAGTTACACTACCTATTTTGTGTGCTAGTAAATATGTAGTTTAAAAAAATCATTCAGCATATCAGCATAAAGACCAACAAAATTGTTTTCCGGTTTGCATGTAAAACTGTCTTGAAATAGTACATTACTGCAGCGGCAGGCAACACAGGCATTGAAGGACGAACGTGAAAATGTGGGCCGAGGCGAAGCCGTGGCACACATACGTGAGTCCATCAATGCCTAGCTAGTTGTGGCCAAGGTTTGTATAGTACTTTTCTCAAACAATGCGCGGAAATTCAAACCAAGTAGTAACTTTTCTAACATTTTATTTTTATTTAAAATTACAATAATTGAAAGTACCAACTCGCACCGTTTTGAGTTTCTACGTCTTTTACATAAATACTGTATAATGTCGTTGCATCTTCATGCACCGAAAATGCCAAACATCAAACCTGCAACAAAAACAAAGAACGTGTAAAGTTGTGAAGTTAGCTGTTTAACTAAAACAAAGTGTTAAATTAGTACCTAGGTACATTTCAATACAAAAACTTACTTTAGGATCCAAATACACACTGTCTAATGCTTCTGACAAGAAAATTTGTACGTTTAATGCAAACTTCCTACATTTATATTCTTGTGAATGTCTTTTGTGCATTGCAGTTAGTTTTATCTCTAGTTCACTTATTTTTTTTTTATTTTGGAGACATCAGGGGGCTACTGCAGAACAAATTACAAGCTAATATTATTAGCGATTTTCCATAGAAATTCACTAATAATAGTAGCTTGTAATTTGTTATGCAATAGGCCCCAGGTTTTCTATTACAGTTCTTGCCGCTTCTTGAATTTCAGGTGGCGTCAAAATATCACTTTCGTCGCTTGAACTCATTTTTATAATAAATAAATTCATTTAAACCGAAGATAAAATATTTGACAAAACAATAAACAATTTCAACAATAATAACTTCCCGCGGGAAGATCCATAGATAATACAACGTTTTTTTATGCCGTCTGTCCGAATCGTATGTTACACGTAAGTTTAGTAACCAGGAATACGGATTTATTGGTGGCTGTTAGTGCGCTCATGACACTCTGTTACCGTGATTCGGAACTTTCCATTTGCAAAGCCAGTTCTAATTTTAAATATTGATGATGATCACAGACCTCATTGGCTGTCGTGGTTCATTGAAAATTCCGTTCCAATTCTGAGTTACACGTGTATAATGAGTTTCAATACTAACATTGCCGGTCAGACGCCGGCAATTTTATATGAAAATCTATTATTACACGTTAGTAATGGATTCCTATGCAAATATTGCCGGCGCGGTTTAGGTCTGTCTGGAAACTCCGATTTAGCACGAGGAAGGTTGTCAAAATAATGTTCGAATTTCCAAGCATGTTTGAGAAAAAGAATTCTTACCTGATAGGTCGCATGTTGCATCCGGGCGACGCTCTCGTTGTGCGCGGCCAGCGCCTGCTCGGCTTGTTGGGGGTCGCGGGGAGGTTCGGTGCGTTGTAATTCGTCGCCCCAAAGCTCCAGCCGAGATGACACCTGGACAACAGCAAAATATTGTTAAACTTTGCTTTGGAAAATTAATTCGTCACTGACAACATTGGCAATGAGTTGCATTGCAAAAGATTATGTATACGGGTACTTAAGCCTAATTAAGTTTTAAAAGCTCTTACGCTTTGCGGCTGCCCGCAAAGCGGGTAACCGCATAGTGCGTGAGCTCTAAGTCGGCTTAATGAAACGTGCCTGCATTACTAATGTAGTATATATAAAATTATGGTGCGTCTCTCTGTTTTATCCGAGCAAGGCATAGCAAAGCAAGCTTAAACGTTTAACTGGTTCACACGGTCACCGATGGTACACCATTGAACCGTAAAAACATCGATCATGTGCGTACATGGGGAACTACCATTACATTATTGAAGTGTTCTTATGCATTTTGATTAAGCTTACTACCGATTAATTGTGTGTGTTGTAGTATAGAAGTTCTTACTGTTTTTGCAATACAATAATCGTGTTTACCTCAAGCGCATCCCGCTCAAAGTGCCTGAGTTGCAGCGTGAGCTCGAGCCGGCGCTCGCGGTCGGACCAGAGCTCCTCGAGCGCGCCGCGGGTGCCGCGCAGCCGCTCGAGCGTCGTCTCCACCGCCGCCGTGCTCGTCGCGTCCGAGTCGCCCGAAGATCTATAAATCATTATCGCATCAGATTCAAAGAACTGTAACAATTAACTGAATACTACATTTAACTTCCCAAAATTCATAGGCACTGCAGTGTTCAAAAGCCAGTATTGACGGTTCTGCAATATTGTGTCTTTTGTGAAATCTATCAAAAATGTCTACATTTTTTCCTATAAGTACAACTTTTCCATCAAAATCCACAACAGAAAAGAAAAGAGGAGTAAATTAAGATATATGGCATAAAAAACTTGGAGTATGGCGAGTAAATAACAAGGTTACTAAGACAGTTATTATAAATTGAATCTTAAACATACACAGTAAATTATCTACATTAATTGTTTCACTAATCAGAATGAAACATACAGTTCAATTAATATCAAGTTGGGTGAATCAAAGTCGAAATCTGCTGGAAGATACACATTATAAATATTGATTTAAGAGTCGAATGTAACCACTTATGTAATTTCACTTTTAAATAAAAAATGCTTGATATGTGAGCTTATTTGAGTTAAAATATTTTAATTTCATTTTAAAATCTCGTATACGAAATTGTGTTTAAGTGGTAGGTAACAATATTTAATTTATGGTGCTAGTCGCCCTTAGTTTAGTTAATCCGTATCATGTAAATTTGGTTGTAAAACCGCAACTGATCAGCATCAGCAGTTTATAGTAAACACGTGGGTTTTCCATGTGTACGTTTACATATAATTATTAATTATATTAGTCTTTTTTCTATCATAATAATAATGAAATGTTTATACAAACCTCCATCTTAAGCACTGCACTGGTGATTTATGTCTATGGGAACGCCGGTGATATTTGAGCATTTTGCAAGAAAATGTTCATTTCACTAGCGTTAAACCTTTATCAGGTTTACAGTCGTTGGTCGTTTGAATCACTGCACTGTCACTAATCTTAACAGCTTAGTCGCGACTAAATAACGGGCAATATTTTGAGTCAAGTTACTCAGTCGACGCAGCGATGGGATGATGATTAAGAGGCGAGTGTGCGCCGGCGCCTACTGTTATGTTATGGTTGGATAGACCAGATACAAAGCTACTCCTCTGCTAACACATGCGTACTGTTTTCGTTCGATGCGCTAATTGCATTTAGTCATCTGTTTGTCCCGCGATATGTCATTTTATCAAAGCTTCAAAATAAATCTTGATTATTTATAAACATTGACACCTAATTGAATAGATGACAATAATTTCTATGTTATTTTCACCGAGAAACGTAACTAGAATTTTTCTCACAGTAATTTATGTAAACATCCCTTAGTTTACAGAAGCGATAAAACAATTGAGTGTAGAAATATCTTATAGTTAAACAAACTTTATTACGGAAACCAGCTCGAGCTCGTATACACTATTTCTTAGTTTGGCGTAACGTAATTAAAACCACTTTTTTAATTTTCTGAGGTATCTAACAGCTCGCCGCGCCGGCCGTAGCAATAAGTCAAACATCAGACTCAAGTTAGTGGTATTAATAAAACCTTAATTTTGATAAGTGGTTAAAAGGTGGTTAACTAGCGTTTAATATTTTATCAAACAAGTTTCATATTCATATGTTTAACATTCGCACCTGCAATATTTTTTTTATAGGGGGCTAGGGGGGAACTGTATTTTTTTACATTTCTCATCATAAGCCGAAAACTATGCCGCCTAAAAAAAATAAAAAACCGGCCAAGTGCGAGTCGGACTCGCGCAAGAAAGGGTTCCGAACCAAAAACGGCAAAAATCACGTTTGGTGCATGGGAATCCCACTCAAATATTGATTTTTTCTGTTTTTAGTATTTGTTGTTATAGCGGCAACAGAAATACATCATCGTGAAAATTTCAACTGCCTAGCTATCACGTTTCATAAGATACAGCCTGGTGACAGACAGACGGACAGCGGAGTCTTAGTAATAGGGTCCAGTTATTACCCTTTAGGTACGGAACCCTCAAAATGATTGAAAATGTGCAAACAGCGCTCTTTCATATGATACCCCACATGCCCTAGTAGCCCCACTTACAGTTTTTAAGACCCCTTTATAGTGTTAGTTGTAAATATTTTTTTCTTTTTTTTCTTTCTTATTTGCAAAATAGTTGGGCAAACGTCATCTTAAACTGTTTTAAATTTCAAGTTGATACCATTAGTAGTTCTCGAAATATCCAGCTGTGACAGACAGACAGACAGACTGAGTCACACCATAAGGGTTTCCTTTTTACCATTTTGGTACAGAACCCTAAAAACGATAAGAAAGTTGGCATAAATATTTACTACATTTCAAAGGCATAAAAATTTTGCAATAAATTAAAGTTCAAATTTTGAACGACCAAAGACAGTCACGAATTCACTTTAATGAATAGTGTTTACACTGAAGAAAATAAAGACAATAACAAAGAAGGCCCGATTGCCAACAAATTGATGCATTCCTACGATGTACACATAAACATAGAGCATTAGTGAGTGAAAAGAGATGAAGCGTGAAGCTGAAGACCGACAAGCGCTTGAATACGGACAACCTCCAATGAATCCGTGCTCTATGCCCCAAATTCTAATAAATAAATAAATTTTAATGCGATTGTAAAAGTGATAAGTCCAGTCGATTTTTAAAAATCTAAGTACAGTAAAATATCCTTTTTCTGTGATTAAAAGCTTTCAGTTATTAGAAAATTTTATGTAAATTCGAAGTTTTAATTAGCTAGCTCTCCCGTAGTCCACCTCTACATAGTTCACCTGGCAACTAGGAATATTTTTTTCATTGCGTGGTCCACCTCAAGTCAACCTCTTAGTCTACCACGGACGGATCTTTTTTTTTATTCCAGAAGTCCACCTATGTATGCATTAATATAATTATGATTTCTTGAATATACCTATTATCTTTTGTCTAGGTCAAAGCAAAATCAAGCAATCAATATTTGGAGATCGCAATACAATTTAATAACTTTAAACGTCGCTCAAGTGCTCAGTTTTGTAAATATGGTATGAAAAAAATCTCCAGAAATTGTATCTATCCACCTATTCATAAATTACAAACGCAAGAAAAATCCGTCGCTCGGGGCTAGGCATGATCAATTAAAATTTGTACTGGGAATTTACTTTTGGAAACAATGATAACTATGTTAATAGTTGTTTTTAAGTATTAAAATTTTAATTGAAATAGATCAGATAGATAGCAATGGAGCCCTCGACGGATTTTTCTTGCGTTTGTTATTTATGAATGGGTGGATAAATATGTATAAAACCTACATCACTTTTAGTCAACTCTTTTTCAATTAAGGTGGTACCCTGAGCGAAAGTGGCGCCGCGGTGAATTTTATTTAATATTATAATTCTAATACACAATTTTAATAATGTTTATCGTGGAGATTTGAGGGCCTACAGTCTAGTATTTTTAGACGGTATCGTTACATTCCCTAGTAGTCACTGCTAGAAGTAGATAGAAAAACTGCTAAAAGTGGCCGTTTTTGATACATTTGCTATCTACTTCTACGAATAACTACAAGGGCATGTAGTGATACCTTCTAAAAATACTAGACTCCACGATAAACATTATTAAAATATTTATCTATTAATAACTTATTAAATAAAAACCTCTGAGGGCGCCACTTTCGGTCATACAACCGCCTTAAGAATAACTGACCGTCATGAACTTTTCAAAATGTTTAAATTGCTTTTTTTAACAATTCATACGTTATCTATATCTACTCTAAACCGTTCTGGTGATAAATGGGAACATGTTAACAGCAGCGCCCCCTAGCGGCTAAACAGCATAACAACTATCTAACAACCATCGCCGATAATCTACAGACCCATTACAAAAACTACATCGAAATCGGTCAATCCGTTCTAAAGAAAAATGACAACATTTGCGTTTGCGCACACACAACCTCTCACTCTAAAAGCATAACTTCTCTGTTCTGTCGCGGATAAAAAGAGAATGTCAATTTATTGCTATAGTGTAGCACTTGCGATAAAAGATGTGGCCACGTGTTATACTTGTATGAGATGCAAAAATTCCTGGACAGTCAGTTTCTAGTGGCGTCGTCGGCGCCGGAGCGCGGCGCATACCTCACGCGCCGGCGCCCAATCGGAACCGAGAGATATCCAGCGTCGCAACGGCTCTATCGGCTATCTCCGAAATGCACTACTTTGTACCATTTGAATTAACATCGGTAAACGGAAACTTGATCGTGCAAAAAGTTGTTTAATTCAACATATGTGTTCGCACCTATATATTTTAATCAGATATAAGAAATTAATAAGGTAAGTAGTTAATAAGAAGAAAAATACGATACTATTTGGAAAGTAACCATAACCTTTAATAAATTGATGAATAGATTCAGAAAATCGTTAATTTATTAAAATACGAGTCAGATTAACAAAAAATCTCCATTAAAGTTCTCATAAGTCCTTATAAAAACGCAATTAAACCATAAGACAATAAAAACAATGAAAATAGTAACCGTCACAAATAAATTATCCTACGACATAACCACATCCGATTAATTTAGCTTCGCATATAGTAAATGTCATTAGCAAACAGGGGAACTAACAATCAGAAAAAGACAGTAGTTTTGCAATCGGGACAATGCAGATGGACCAATTGGAGACCGGAGCGAGGATCTTGATTGCTACACTCATGCGGTTCCACAATCAGCACACCCCACCACGCCGTCGGCGGCTAACCACTTAGATGGACATCCGCTTTCTGGAGAAAAGGATTGTCGTTTAATTCAGCAGTCTCTATGAGGAAATGCCGTCTATAGACCGAGTACGTCCCAGAGAGTTGGCGATGTCAATAAATACTTTATTACCTATCAATAGAACTATTTGTTAATAGCAATTAAATACAGCTGTACAAAATTGGACAACTTTCAGTCAAGTGCATTTTAACTAGCCATTCAAATTTACGACCAGCGAACCTATAAAATTCCGGTTATGACGATAACAGAAGCTCGAAAGAATAGAAAGGGAGTCTAGCTGTTCAACAATTAGGGCTCAGTGGTAAATTTTATGGGCAGTTAAAACGTATCGATGGGCAGACATTAAATATCCGGTTTTATGTGCGTAGAGCCGGGATTAAAAAATATAGTTTGCCTTCCTTCGTGTACAGTCGATCGCACTCATTACTTGTAAATGTGCATGTGATTAAGTTGTTCGGGTATAATTATAGTACGATTACATTACGTCATTTACACGAATTCTAGTGCATATTAAAGGATTCGGACTTACAGTTACAACTAGTGTAAATAGCGAAGTTCAAGAAGCTGTTGTATTTATGAAACTGGCTTCGTACTCGTTACCGAGAAGACCAGAATTTATATGATGTATGATTTTATCTAAATACATATTATCCGAATTAATAGGTGAATAGTTATCAAATTAAAAAATAAACTCCTTCGGTGCCCGCTTACTTATCAATATTAGCTTGGTGGTGGCTGGGTCCGCCATTCAGACGGCCGATGCTCCACACTACGCACGACTTTTCGACAAACAACTACCGCACTTGCATTCTACTGCACTGTGCGTTATTACGTCAACGGACCAACGATATCGGCACCAATAATGACGATGACGAGCCAAATCAATAATATTTAAGGTCTGTTGCCTTTCTAGTCGCCTCAATAAGTCCATGTGACGCTGTTTTGTAACCTATACATGGTTCATACAGAATAATCATTGTAGAGTGCTCAGTAAAACAAAGACTGATGATTTTCCTACATCACGGGATTCCTGAATACGGCCGGTGGGTGGTGGAACAAAAAGGGTCACTAAGAAGAAATTGTAATCATGATTGATTTTATAATGTTCAACTACAATAATTATTGTTTTGTTCAGACAAAAACAATTAAATAAAAATATTTTAAGTAGATGATATATCAAACCGTTCTAGAATAATGCACTCGCATCGCCGTCGAGGCGTCGGACTTGCAAACTATGGACATGCACGCATAAACAACTGAAATTGAAACAACTGACGTTAATTTGCTGCCTGACAGTTTTATCTGCTTACATTATTCTGGAATTACTATTCACAAATACCTCTTTTTTACTTTGAAATCATAATCAGCATGAAATCCAATGAAATCAATTTTATTTTGCAAATGCCATTTTAGTGAAGTTATATTATTACAAAAAGGATACTCATAGTCTCATAGCCCAACTATTCTTCGAAGAATAAACCATTGTACAATTTATATTGATTTTTTAAATTAAATCACATTTACAGGAGTATGATAAACAGTTGGCTTTCTAATTTACTAAAAGGGCAGTAGTTTCGTCAATTAGTAAGTACTTGGTGACTGCCCTCTTACGAATTATAGTTAGCATGCAACTATAGCGTGTTCAAAATTTAAATACGCCTAAAAGGCAGAAGTAACAAATGTCTCGCGAATAATAAACTGTTTAGAATGGGCGAAGTAACGCACATGTCGCAATTTCTCCGATTAGTAGAAGTTGCATATAGATTTCGAATCACATTTTCCCGGTCGTTGACAATGGGTATTAGCGTGTACTTTCTATATACCTAAAAACGGTAAATACAATAATTACGTGCACAAGACAATAGTTCCGCACCGCTAATTAAAGAATGCATGCACCAGCGCTGTCGATACTTTGTCAATGGGAAACAGGAACATGTGGGAAAAGAAACACGCAGGCACATAAACGATATGAATCTCATATTGTCGTAGCAAGTAAAATCAGATGGTTAAATTAAATGCTTATAAATAGAAAGATCAAACGTGAAAGGAATAAAGACTTTTGGCATTAGTGATAATTACACGGCTCATTTTGATTTACTATAGCATTGCTTTGTCTGTTTCTATTGTTATCGATAAACGATCACTTAGCTTTCTGTTACTTTTTTTACGTTAACATAATTATAGTGGTGGCCAAATACTTAAAGACGCCGGCAGTCGATTTTCATACAAACGAGGTAATTCGTAAGTTTTAAGTAAGTCCTGGTTCTCTGCCAGAGATTAACCGAGATGATGATGGCCACTCAGGGAATAAATGGAAGACATCCAGATCGCTATACACACACACACACACCCAACTGATCTGATCAACATTCTAAGATATTTGAGGATATTGTTTAAAAAAAAACGGCGAAAATAGCATTAAAATGTATGGGAATCCTGAAATTGAGAACTCTGATCCTTACATCTTTTTGAGTGGTGCAGTGGTCAACACGCCGGATTGCCGATACTACGCGAGTGAGTTAGACAAATGATGTATTTTAATTTCTGTGACTGGTCTAGGTGTTACTATGTATAGGTATAATAAATATATATTCAAAGATTATATTATTTTATTTATTGAAGCATTTATTTATTTACAATTTATTGATTGTTTTAAAAATGTATTACTTAATTTATTACAAATAAATTAAAAATATATATATATATAGAAATATATATATCAGTTGGGTATGTATTGCCACCTGGACCTCCAGCATTCACTTCCTGGATAGCCATCATCAGATCATAGCTCGGTCAATCTTTGGCGGAGAATCAAGGCTTCAAAGTTACTTCGGCGTCCTTTAATTATGTGACCCTTGCCTTGCCCTTGCCGTGCTTCAAAATAATATTATGTGATGAAAGTAAGATATGTATAATTATATAAGTAACGCAATAGACGCACGATGAGAAACAATAGAGCCGTGGGAGCTGCATCGATTACAAACTGAGCTGCTAGTGTGGCAATGTAAACAAAGTGGATTTTATGGTGATTGCCCAGATAGGTATTAATGGAAATCTCTTTTTTATATAAAAATTTATGGCGTCGCAAACAACAGACAATCTTAGCGCAATGAAGAATTAGTCAAGGTGGCATTCGATGAGGACAATCATTGCAACAAGAGCGTTGAGCGCGTCGGAACTGTGTCCTTAACCATAACTCCGGAAATAGCGATTGTGAGACAATTTAAGCTTCTCCCGCCTCCCTGGTCCCAGGCCATTCCTCCCCCCCCCCCTCCCGGCCCGACACCAATCACTCCAAATTATCACCGAGCGAATAGGTGACGTACGTTACCAAATCAGACCATCAATATGTCGTTCATGAATAGCTCGCTTCGTTTGTCCTCAAATGTTACTATTTGAACACCTCAATGTCATTTAAAATTGTTTTACATAATTTTTAAGGCATATAACAAGAATATTCATTACTCAACAATTGTTTAAATAATTATGTAATGAAATAGTGAATTCGCCTCGCTACTCGTAACTGCCGATAGCTAAATCCGATTGATTTCACGCAAGAGAAAGGTAAAGCAGCAGAAAAAATAATAGAAGCACGGGTTATACTTACGCGCCAAGATATCCGTAACTTCGAGTATCGCCAACAAATATAAACCAGCATTTTTTTTATGAAACGCAAAGTTAGGACGGATCCCTAAAAATAAATTCGTGTGGATAGAATATATCTACTTACAATCAAGGGACAGAAAAAAAGGAAATGGAAATAATAATATAGTTATCGAAAAAGATGATAATGCCTGTGATGGAATGTAGAAATCTTTAAAACAAAACATTTTTAAATTACCTAACTCGATTTGATCTATCGCGATTACGCTTTAAATTTTCTTTCACATTAACATTATTTTTATAATTTTGGATTGATTTAAAAGTTAGTAGATATCATCAAGATATAACCGGGGCCATATTAGTCCAAAACAAAAAATTATTTATTATAAGTACACAATGATGAAAATAAAAAAAAACTGTTAAATTCACATCACATTATAAACACATTCTTTTTCGTCAATTCATACTATATCAGATAGAAAAAGTGAGTAATGAACGATATCGAAAGAAATCAACTTTCTTAAAATTATATAAACAATTCAAATACTAAAAGAATATGACGTATTTGCTTCATGGGATATTATTGAAGCAGTAAGCTCTGAATCTCCCATTATACAAATATTTACAGAGGCAAGTCAACAGGGATCTAATAAAAGGGACCGAATGCAGACAACTGCAAACAATGTCGCATCTGTTCAATACTTCGCAACTGCTGGACGACCAAATGACATTTTTTTTTTTTTTACATAAAATGGGCTTACTCTTGGCCACATTCGAGAACCATAAGGCTAAGAAGAGGCCGAAGATGAAGCGAGCTTGCCCAGAAGAAGCCTATTCACTCGTGCCTTAAATATCGCTGGGTTATATTCTTTCGGGAATACAGACGCAGGCAGGGAATTCCACTCCTTGGCTGTGCGCATTAAGAAGGAAGATGAAAAACGCTTCGTGCGCATGCATGGAATGTCAACCAAATAGGGGTGAAACCCCGCCGTGCGTCTGGATGTCCGATGGTAGAACGGGGATGGCGGAATGAGCTCATGCAGCTCAAGAGCACACTCTCCGAAATATAGTCTGTAGAACACCGCCAGACAAGCTACTTCACGGCGGTGGGAAAGACTGTGAAGCTTGGTTTTTAATAGCGCACTATCCCCTATGAGTTTTCTGGCTCTGCGTTCAACCGAGTCGAGTGCGGCTAGCTGGTACTTTGCGGACCCATCCCACAGATGGCAGCAATATTCCATGCACGACCGGACTTGCGCTTTGTAAAGAGTTAGAAGCTGTCCCGGCGTGAAATATCGCTTAACCTTGTTCAAGATGCCTAGTTTTTTGGCCGCAGTTTGAGCCTTCGACTCGATTGTGTCACCAAAGTTGAGATCGGAAGTCAACTTTATGCCAAGGAGATCGAGATTGTCGGTGACAGGTATAGTTACACCTCGGAAAGTAGGAGTCAAGTTCAGAGGACTCTTCTTTGCAGTGAATAGACATGCCTGCGTTTTGGTGGCGTTAAAAGTGACTAAATTGTTGTCGCCCCATTGGGAGACAAGACTCAAAGTCGTATTCGTCCGCTCCACCATGGCCTCTCTCAAGGAACCAATTTCTTCCTTGCTGGCCTTTGCATTGGACAAATACCTCTCCGCAACCGTGCTGTCGTCTGCATACCCAACAATTCCGGGCATGAGCAGATCGTTGATGTGCAGCAAAAAAAGCGTTGCGGAAAGAACGGATCCATGAGGAACTCCAGCTTCTATAGCCATGAGGTCAGAGGAGCAGCCGTCAATAACCACTCTTATCGACCGTTTGCTCAAGAAATCCGAAATCCAGCTGCAAAATTATTTTATATACTAGAAAGAACACCTCTTATTCAGAAGAACAAACGTTGATTGATACACATAAAATTATTGATAATATAAAAACTTTGATGTCTATTAGAGAGCAATTGACTCAATTGATGTTCAATATTTTAGTCAAGACCGACTCATATGTCGTAAGAGTTCTCTACCGGCTTAGTAGCAGCCTGATTTTTCACTTCAAATACCATAAGCATCCATCCCCCTAAGCACCCTAACCACCCTAAAGGTTTCCTGGCACCTTCTCTTTTACAGACCCCGATATTAAATTACCAACTAGAAAGTGAGCAACTTACACCAAATTATTTGTTGGCAAACTAAGTGTATCCTTTACTCATGGGTATTAAATTACTGATTTAATATAAGATTGTCAGCTTAGTGGTGCCTCTTTTCCGATCTTTAAGAGTCTCGTGTGGCCATGGTAAAAGCCGATGGCTTAAATGAAATTATAAATTAAACAGCGAAGAATAATGATTATTCTCCACTGTTCTTCTGGACATTAGGAATATAGTTTTTTTGTCTAACAATTTTGAAATTGTGTACATACCTGATGTTAGTTTAATTTGCGCCGGTCTATGTTGGCTTTATATTCTATCTCTTTATTGAAATTCTTGAATAATTATTGTATTGAGAAATCATCAAAAAAGGTTGTATTGAGAAATCAGCAAAATAGGTTGTATTTAGAAATCAGCAAAATAGGTTCCATTCACAGGTTCCAGATAGTACGTATCTTCTGCCCTGTAAGCATGACCACCAAAACACGATATCGTGGTATATAGCGTTTTTTATCGACACTCAACTGTCAAAATCTAATGACTAATGACAGTTTAAACGATAAATCACTGTATCATATCGCCTCGGTGGTCATGCTAGGAGTGCTAGGCTAATTTTGGCTAGGTGGTCACCTAGTCAAAATTACATTTGCATATGTTTGTTATAGCTTCGCTATCGAAAGAAATATGGTATTGCCATAATTTTTCGCTAACAATTGATTTAAAAAAGTCAAATTCGAAAGCTATAACGAAGATTTGGAAATGTTACTTTGGCTAGGCCTTCTGATTTCATTTATAAGAATTTGTAATGATTATCTGTTTGATACTCGTATGATATAACTGGAACACGCAATACTGGCCCTACCAATTTAATATTTTTACTTAGTCTGTCTAGACTAAGACATATATGAATAAGACATGTCTATGTGTTTACATACTGAGTCTTGATCAGTTCAAATAAAAATGCCTGAGATAATTAAAGTTACACATAAAAGATATTAATATAATTAAGCATACCTGCATACTGTTTTACATGTTATTAGAACGGTAATAGCGAAATTCATATGGTCTCTAAGGACTTGCGTAAATAATTATCAGTCTTCGATGGCCCGTTTCATTTCTCACTTCCGTTCTAGTATAATTACGATGTATTTAGGTGATGCCTCTCGAGATTTGCTTGACTACGGTTTAAATACCTCACGCTTAATGATCCCGGTTTGTAATTTATGACTACTGCAACCTATAAAGAGAAAACACAAGGAACTTATATTCTTCTTTGTTTGTAATATTAACCAAAAAACTTAGTATAGTCATCATATTTTTGCAATAATCAAATAAGATTAAGTGGTTAGTTTTCATTCAGTTTACGTGGTTTAAAGTAACACAAACTAATAACATTGGGAATACATAAAATTGCTAGTAGCAACTTGAACAACCGACACATATTACAGTTTGATTATTGCTTTACAATAAGTTTTTGTGACAAGCATTAGAATGTTGATTACAATCTCGAGCAATGTTTTAATCGACTGAAAAACAAACATCCTTACTAATATTATAAATGCGAAAGTCCGTTTGTTTGTTTGTTACGCCTTTACGTCTTAACTACTGAACCGATCATCATGAAATTTTGCATACACGTTGTCAGGGGTACAGAGAAGGACATAGAGTACCTTTCATCTCGAAAAAAAGTATTGTTCCCGAGGGATAGCAAAAAACGTTTCCACGCAGACGAAGTCGCGGACAGCCGCTAGTATTCTATATTATTCACGAGTTAAATCACTACATATTATAAAACAAAGTTTTCCTCCGCGTCTGTCTGTCTGTCGTGCGGTTTTCACCAATAGATAGAGTGATTTATGAGGAAGGTTTTGGTAATATAGTTTGCTAAGTTTTTGTGTAAATTAGTTGAAATATAACATAAGCCGAGCGAAAACCCTCCTATAATAAACAGACTTTTGGAGCGAACGGAAGTGCCGACTCTGCAAGGTATTTGTTTAGTTTTTAGGGGTTGCAATTGGTAACATAAAGGAAGGGACCGAAGCGAAGCGAGGGTGGGTCGCTACTCGCTAGTAGTATTATACTGTTAATAATAGTTCAGCAGTTTAGCTTATTCTTAAGATTTGCCTGAAAATGTACATTGTATTAAAAACTTAATTTAGACAGTTTAAATTTAATAAAAATTAAAAAAAAGACGTTTAATCCAAAAATCAATACTGAACCCCAGTAGGAACACTAAGAATGGCTATGACGATATAGGAGGTGCCGCGGCACATTACTTGGCAAGAAAAACATGAGACAAAAAATGCGCTGAGCTTAGTGTCTGTAGCTGCTGCGCATTTTTTTGTCTGATCTTTGTCTTGCCAAGTTATATGCCGGTATCTGTAACAGTGTCTCAAATTTTAATTTAACTATTAATTATTAGTACGTGTTTAATCAATATGTCACATCCCACCTAAGATTGAAGACCTAGGTAAGTTGGAGCCGGCTAACGCTCACTCAGCCTTAAAAGAAAACCACATCAATAGCCAATTATAATTATCTAGCGCTAAAGATAAGATGAAAATCTTTAAGAGACCTCACATATAAAACTTTCAAGCACCCTCTTTTAATCAGTCTGGGATGCTACTTATGTTTTTGCCAGTATGCATATCATAATAGCTATAATCGTATGCTAATTAATTCGAATTATGAACTCTGGCAAACTACCGCTAGACTGAAAATCTGTCGTTTACAAGGGCTCTTAGCTCTTAGCGACTCGTTCGTCCCTTATTCACAGAATCAGTAAGTAGGAAAACGATATACTTCAGACCAAATGAAGCACCGACAATCGCGATGCACCCGCGCAATATTTAGCAAAAGAAAAGAAAAAAAACAGCAACACACCATATCGTAAACAAAGTGAGGTGATGTGATGAGACTCAATTTATACTTTTATGATGTAATCAGAAGTTGATGGGTTTATAAAATGGAATATGACGCACGTAGATAACATTTTTGACAGTAATAAAAATCAAAGGTTGGTACTGAAAATAAATTAATAAAAATTAAACGGTAAGGGAAACTATGTTAAAATTTTTAACACTTAGACAAACACTTGGACGAATGTGGTTTATTCATCCAAGGACGAACACCATCCCAACGTTGCAACTTCAGATATCAATATAGTGTTTACGTTAGTAAAGATGTCAATATTTACAATCACACCACTATTACTGAAGTTTTATAATATGATGAGGATCGGCCGCGACCGATACCGCGTCAGAGAGCGCGCGGGGCGCGTGGTCTCGCGATGTGTCCCGTGTGCGGACTGCGAGAGCGACGCCACTGGCAGCGGACTGCGGCCGACGAAACCGCAGCACGAACGCCGATCGCATCGCACTAGGAGAACGCTTCTTAGCTCTGATTAATTGCATTTGTAACATAATTATCGTCTTTCTAATGCTTCTCTTTATGATATTTTTCACAGTAATATAAAATGTGAAATATTGCATTGAAAATCGAGTGGACTTTACTAGTTTCCAAACATGTAATGATTATAGCTGGGAAGCAACCGATTCATTTATAAATGTTATGAAAACTTTGACAAGAATGTTTAAATTTTGTCTCGTGTAGAAGAGTTATGGTTTTTTCGTGTCGTGTCTCGTGTCACATTGTAATGAGATAGATTGGTTACACAATTTGGTAAGAGAAAATTTGAAGGTCGGCCTTACTTTTTTATTCTACAAATTTCAATAAAATTTGTAATTTCTATAATGTTATTGAGAATAATTTCAATAATAAAATTAATTTCCAATTTGCAATTAATTTTACGAAATATACATTAGTTAATTGGACTATTCAGTTATTGAAGGATACTTTGAACAAACCGGCCAAGTGCGTGTCGGGCCACGCGCAGTGGGATTCCGTAGATACCTTACCTTATACCATACCATATTGCTATAAACTTATTTGTCACTATTTTACACAACTAACGACTAACTATTCTTTAAAATTTGTATCTACGAAAACATTTCCAATTTTATGAATCGATCGACTATTACTCTTCAACTTGTAAAGCCTACCTAGAATCTGTCTAAAAAGTCAGTTTACATGGGTAATTTCAAAAATAATTTTAATACCCACCTAAATTCCCTACCACCCCACCAATATCCATCTTAATAAAATTAAGTAAAGCTATTAGAGCGGCGGTAATCTTAAAAAAGACGCTTAGAAAACACTTTTCGTACAAGTCATCTCGGAAATATGAAAAAATTTGGTATCGTTGCATTCAGTACGATGCCCTCATCACAAATATATAAGATGACAAGTGCGAAAGTGGTGGGGGTAGGGTTGGGTAAATTTCACGAAAAATTTCGGACTGTGAAATATTTAGAATAAATTTCATTTTGGTTTGAAATATTTCAGTTTAGAGTGAAATTTATTTTTAAGTTTCATCTGACCCAAATAAAACAAAATTACATGCATTTTGTCAATATATCAACATAATTATAGAACAAAGCAATAAACAAATAAGTTAGCTTAAATTACGAATAGCTTTGGCTATTTTACAACTTTTAATAACAAAATATTCAATGTCTGTTTTGATTTTCGGCCACGATGGCGTAGAAGAAAAACGACTTCATCAACATTACGAAGGAATATGTAGAAAACTAACAATAAAAGTCGCAAAGTAGGACCAATATTCAGAAAATTGTAAGTTTAACCGTGGCCGCGCAGTCGAAACGTGGAGAACTGAGCGGCCACACAGTTCTTTTAAATGGAGCTTAGTAGGGGTCCCATTCTTTTTGCTTAGAAAAATATAGAAAGTATAAAAAAACCTTAATGTTTGGATTTCACGACCTACATAGCTTAAATGCTATGGCCGCGCCATAGTCCGCGCGGGGTCCTATTATTTTTGCTAATCGCTGATACGATTATGTATAAAATATAGACAGTATAAATAAAGCCCTAATGTTTAGACTTCACGACCTGCTACAGAAATTAAACGCTATGGCCGCGCGGTCGAAACGTGTAGAACCGCGCGGCCACGCAGTTCTCTCAAACGGAGCTTAATAGAGGTCCCATTCTCTTTTATAATCCCTGATACGATTAGGTAAAAATAGTAGACAGTATAAATAAAGCCCTAAGGTTTGGATTTCACGACCTACAGAAAAACGTGGTCGTAAAGTCCAAACATTAGGGCTTTACTTATACTGTCTTAATTATCTACGAAATCGTATCTGTGATTAGCAAAAATAATGGAACCTCTACTAAGCTCCGTTTAAGAGAACTGCGTGGCCGCGAGGTCATCCACGTTTCGACCGCGCGGTCATGGTTAAACTTTCTGAATATTGAACCTACAAATTTGCGACTTTCATTGTTAGTTTTCTACATATTCCTTCGTAATGTTGACGTAGTCGTTTTTCTTCTATTGAAACCCCTTTTTCCTCACTGCTCACGAGGTCTTTCAAAGCACATCGTAGGTTAGATATATTATTTGGTTAAGTGCTAGGTTTGGCTTTGGTATATTATTTGGTAGCTATGCGCAGCTCGATGGCGCTTCTAATTTTGAATACTTATTTTTGGAAATGGGTGATATTTTTGATAAATTTCAACTAGCTCAACTTAAAAAATCTACAATATTATCGAACTGCTCGCAAAATTTCACGAGAATCGGTTGAGAAATGGGACCTGTAGAGGAGAACAGACAGCTAGAAAGTCAGACTAAAATATGTTTATGTATAAATCTCCGCCATTTTGAAGAATTATAAAAACTGGCTCGACAATAAAATTCTATATAATTTTCGAACCTGTCCACAAAATTTGACGATAATCAGTTGAGATATGCGCCAGTAGAGGAGAACAAACAGTGCTGGAATGGCGGACTGAAATGTTTCTTTTACATATTTCCGCCATGAAAAATTTCGAAAAACAGGCTCGACAATAAAATTCTATATAATTTTCGAACCTGCCCATAAAATTTCACGGGAATCGGTTGAGAAATGTGACTTGTAGAGAAGAACAATCAGCGCCGGAAAACTGGTTTGAAATATGTTTCTTTTACATATCTCCACCATTTAGAAGAAAATTTGAAAAACAGGCTACAAAAATAAATGTTTATGTTATAGGCAAACGCCGAAGCTCAGGCAATCCTAGGTTTGTCTAGTCAAACCTTAGGTTTGACAAGAAACCTTAGTCAGAGGAGCCCAAAATAAAATCGTGTTTCGGCTTAAAGCTCAAAATAAAATCGTGTATCGTCTTAAATTCCTAACCTATCACGTGTCCTATAGGAGTAACGCAGACTCTTTGACTAAACTTAACCTCAAGATTATGAAAAACATCATTCATGAAGTGATATTTAGTCAAAGCTGCCTTACTCCTGTAAGTCACGTGATAGATTAGAAATTTAAGACAATCGCGAAGCGCAGCGGAGCGTTCATCTTAAATTTCGTGGTTATTTTCTTTTAAACAGACAACAGAAATTTTTTGTTTACAGGAAGATTGTTAATTTAGTTAAATTTTCACTCTACAGAATGTATTTTTCATAGTTGTACAAACAAAATATCAAATTCTGTGCCTTATTTAAGCGTGACTGGTCAAACCTCGATTTGATCGTATTGAGTTTCGGCTTTCGACTGCCCAAGCTAGTCTCTCCTAGGTTTGGCCATAAATTCGTCAGTCAAAGGCCGAAATATGCCATTGGTTTTGGACTTTGACTAAGCTTTCTTGTCAAACCTGAGGTTTAACTAGGCAAACCTAGGAGCGCCGGGACTTCGGGGTTTGACTATAACATCTATATAATTTTAGCCTGCTCACGAAATTTAACAAGAATCGGTTGAGAAATGCGACCAGTACAGGAGAACAACTGCGCCGGAAAGCCGGACTGAAATATGTTCTTTTACACATCTCCGCCATTTTGAAAAATTTCGAAAAACTGGCTCGTTACCATAAAATTCTATATAATTTTCGAACTTGCTCACAAAATTTCACGAGAATCGGTTGAGAAATGCGACCTGTAATGTAACCTATAGAGGAGAACAAACGGACAGTAGGAAGGACATACGAAAGAATTGTTGCCCAAGCTGAAGCAGAGACGCTTCGCGCTGGATTGGTCAATTTATCTAAGCCTTTAATTTCATTGAATACGTTAAAATAGTAAACTAATTCAGAAAATAAGGGATTTCTAGTACTGCAAATAAATTTCACTCAAAAGTGAAATATTTCAACCCGTTTTGAAAGATTTCATAAATTTCATATAAATTTAATTTTCATTTCATTGAAATTTTCACTGGACCCATCCCTAGGTGGGGGTAGAAACTGGGACGTCGTAAAGTTTTCCATAAAAAGAAATTTTTTTTTCATACCATGTGGTATATCAAATGAAAGGACTTTGTGAGTAGATTGCGAATATATAACACACTATAACATTTTCACTACTTGGTCTAACAAATTATTAGCAAACGTCGAAAAATTTCGTAATTCTGAGTCGCCATTGAACAAGTCTAGATTGAAAACGACTGAATTGATTTTTACAAAATACATAACAAATAACTCTGCACATACTCTTTTCGAATGTCTAAAGGTAATTGACCAAATATATTTAAAAATAAGAAAAGTACATCAGTTTTAATAACAGCATAATTTTATGCTTTTTCTAAATTCTCAGATTCCTTTAATAATTAATAAAAAATAAATAAATAAACTTTCGTATGTTTATCCTTACTTTTTCTATTTAGTAAACAGTATTTGACAGTTTCCATGCTTCTTTTAAATTTAAATCACTATAAAAAAATGTGTTAGCAATTTCTTTAGTATTCAATGCGTGGAAAACCGTTTGTTGAATTTTATACATGATTATTTCAAAAAAGAATTCAGAATAGTTTGTTTACCAAATAGGACAACTAAGGATAACTAAAAGTAATGACAAATACACATGGAAAACACACACAGTTGCTCGGAGACCTAAATAACGTGACGAAACTCAATAGGCAAAAGTTATTTACAAAACATCAAAACAATACACAAAAATCGCAGTCTTTCTAATGGGTGTAAAAGGGGCTTAACGGGTGTAAATAATCATTCATAAAATACAACAAATGTTTTACCACGCATAGAATACCAAAAATATTGTAAATTGTTAATAATATTTGATTTAATAAGACAACATTTTTTTAAATATTGATTAAGTTTAAAAGAAGTATCTAAAGTGTCAAAATTTGGTTATTTATATAACCTTCGTCCGTTTATCCTAACTTGTCCTAGTAAGGATAAACATACAAAAGTTTATTTATTTATTTTTCTATTAATTATTAACGGAATCTGAGAATTAAGAAAAAGCAGAAAATTATGCTGTTATTAAAACTGATGTACTTTTATTATTTTTAAATATCTTTGGTCAATTACCTTTAGACATTCGAAAAGAGTATGTGCAGAGTTATTTGTTATGTATTTTGTAAAAATCAATTCAGTCGTTTTCAATCTAGACCTGTTCAATGGCGACTCTGAATTGCGACATTTTCCGACGTTTGCTAATAATTTGTTAGACCAAGTAATGAGAATGTTAAAGTGTGTTATATATTCGCAATCTACTCACAAAGTCCTTTCATTTGATATACCACATGGTATGAAAAAAAATTTCATTGTACTGAAAACTTTATGACGTCACAGTTTCTACCCCCACCATTTTCGCGCTTGTCATCGTATATATTTGTGATCAGGGAATCGTACTGAATGCATCGATACAACATTTTTGTATTTCCGTGATGACTTGTGCGAAAACTAACCTCAAACCTTGTTTTACCGCCCTACTATATGTTTACAATTAGAATTTTGACAGCACCAACAGGGTTACTATTAGTTTTTATAAATAATTTATACTGACTTTTTAGACAGACTCTTCCGTTTACCTGGTGGGGGGGCGTGACAAAAATTTTTTTGCACTTTAATTAAAGCTTAATATTTCGCAAACGGATCCCGGAATCGAAAAGTGGTCTTCATAAACCTACAATATTTTTCAAAGACCTATGAAATTGATGAGAAAAAAACACATCCCCTCTTTACATGTACGGCAGGTACACAAAAAAGTATTTTTCGATATTTTGATCTTCCACTTTTTCGGCGTAATTAATATTCGCATTCATGCTTAATTACAGCTTTCTAGTATTAGGGCCTCTAACCTAAGCCGCAGATGGACAGACAGAAATGGCGAAACTATAAAGGTTCCTTGTTGACTTTACTACGGAACCCTAAAAAGGTCGTTAACAAACATGGGGTATTCGTTTGCGCCCTAACAATATTGAGATCAAAGTACACGCCGCATTTACTAAAATGTTTTTATGAATTCAATGAGACACACTTCATTCAATATTTTAATGTACGTACTTGGGTTCAAAGTTGATAAAACAAATCAGTAAATAAAAGCTTTTCAAAATCTAGCATCTGCCTATGCAAACAATACTACAAGCCCCACAAACATGCGAAAGTTTGTGTATGCGCCCGTGTGTGTGTGTGTGTGTCTAAGGGCTCTTTACACGGGCGGCACGTTGTCAACGACAGTGCCAACTGAGGCGTCGACGCGTCGGCGGCAACCGGTGACGCTTGTAGTTTGAAGGCTAACGAAGAAAAATGTTGAAGGCGAAGGCAACGGCTGCAGTTGGCTGACTGGCTTGGCAACGTGTCGCAGATGTATCGACAACGTGCTGCTCGTGTATAAGAGCCCTAAACGGCGGCTGGACGGATTTGGATGAAATTGGCACACCAAGTTTATAACCTGGATTAACATATAGGCTACTCTTTATCCCGGTCAAAGGTTCCCTAGGGGCCACAAGGACGAAGTTGCAGGCGCCCGCTAGTGATGAAATAAAACTTTATCGTAAAAGCATGTAAGCATTAGTCATCGATCAGAGAGGAGAATGAACCGCAAGTATGGTTTCAGGCAAAAAACTTACGCGGCTGGATATCCTGCAAATAGGCGCCACTCGTTAAGTTTAAGACTATTCAAAAAAGGCAAGAGGGGTCCCGTCCGGCGCACGGGAGCACTCGCCTTTCCTGTTACGGCAACAGGTAATGCTCACGCTGATTCATAGATTACCAACTGAACAAACATGAAAGCCCAGGTTAGATCTTTGTAAAAACGGCTGCCATTTACATCGCCAAAGAAAAGACAATGCAGCGACTTTACTATATCATGCACGGATGAACTAGTACCACAGAATACATAATAGTACAAGTACAGAAGATCCACTCCTCAAAGTCATTTAAATAAATAGCGACTCTATCCTTGACACAATAAAGTGCAATTCAGGTCGCACACCGCTCCCTTCGCTACAGTTATATTCACCTAGAAGTTACCTCTCTTTCTATCGCGTAGCTCTTATCTCTTCTAACGACTTCAGGGTTTCTTCTTTTAAATAATAATGAAATAATAGCTTACAATACTTTATTACAAGTTATGTGTTTGTGAAATAAAATGTGTACTTAAATAGACTATACATACTGATTTGAGGCAATTAACTTTCTTACGAAATCAAATTGTCATTAATAATTAAGTTTATTTCGAAAGTAGATAAGTACCTACCTAAATAAGACGCAAGTAGGTACCTAAGAATAAACGAATACTAAATACTAACTAATAGGTAGTAGGATGTCGTTTGGAGTTTTTGGAAGAGTGAAAAACGTGAGGTTCGGATCCTTTATATTACTATTAAGGCAGCCCATTGCGATGCAATATGCCTTCATTTTGGTTAAATATCATAAATGTACGAACAAACGATGCGACAATACGCGAATGCAGTGCGTGAGTGAGTAACGAAATCGAATTGCTAACGTGCGTCCCAGCCGACACACGGCAGCCCTCTGAAATTAGTCCGTCCGGACGGACCCGCCGGCTACTTGTAGCTTCGTACCTAAAGCGCGGAGTGCGCCTAGCCTGCTAGTACTAAATAATATACTAGAAAAAATACGACTCGCACCAGGGGGCTAATTGTCTAATTTCAAAATCTATCGCAATCGCTTTCATTTGACATATGAATGTGACAGATTGCTGCATTTCTTCGATAAGTTTTTATTTATGCCAAAAAGAAGCATCAATGTTTTACATCTTGAAAGCGATGGCGATAGATTTTGAAATTAGACAATAGAAAGACTGATCAAATTTAAAAATTATATAGCTATTTCATCTTCATTTATCAATTGTCAAGACGAAATTCTACGATGTCATCGGTGACTCGGTAGCTCAGCGGTCAGAGCATTGGACCGGATATCCAAAGGTCGCGGCTTCGATTCCCGTCCGAGAATTGATCTGGTGCGAGTCATATTTTTTCTAGTATATTATTTAGTATTGTATAAAAATAGCATTGTGAATGCAAAAATTTCAAATTTAAAAATCTTCCGTATACTTTTAATTGCGCGATAATTTTAGTTAATAATATTCTTTATTATAAAACACTTGCAAAACTAACGCATGATTTCACAACCAACGCAACCCGAGTCAAAAGAGCAAGTTTTTCATGAGACGCGCTATAGCTGCGCCTGCGTATAAACCAGCTGCGACCAATTCTGCGCCCTTTTATGGCTCGTCAAGGTATTTTTACATTTAACCGGGTTTAGAATCCAGTATGGACGAGAACGTTGGACGGGTAATTAGATTGCAACCGGTAATCACTTAGTTTCTTAAGCGTTCTAACATAAGCTATATGATTGCGAAAGGAAATAATCTACTTAGTGACTCAACATTAGTTTTTTGTACTTTGAGTGCCAGAAGTAATTTATGTTTTCTAAATTGCGAAGAAATGTTAACAATGTTGATCATTAAATCGTAACGGAGATTTTGGTTTCACATTTTCAGCGTGTTCATAACTTAAGAGGACAGCATTTCACGTGACGATAAACATTATTCGGTAATTATTAGTATCCAACATCCGGTAGATGAACGGCGTGTAGCGATGCATTCGCGCGCGATATCTGCATCGTCGCGTGCAGTGAATTTTCACTGAAAACCAAGCGACGCTCCAGTATGCTCGGTGGACGTAGAAATTGGGTCGCATACCATTGTGTAACGTCCCGCGAGCGTTATGTGACATCGACACCACTGTGCATGCACTTTTCAAACGGATACATTATGACAGACACCTTGCTCAAGTTTGTAGGGCTGAGCTTCACACATTACTTGAATTTCTCCCGTCCTGAAGCACTCGAGCCACGAGTTTCAAACATAGTCTAGAGCCTGGGTCAAACCGGATGCAGCACATCGAGTAACAGGAAAAGACATTGTAATATATTAAATGCTGTGGATTAAGTCACACCGAACGCTCTGTGCGTAGCCGCATCAGTCGCGCGTTCGGAGACAACGTCGGTAACGACCGACGTTGTAGCGGTAGGACCGTCAGCAAACGTGCTGACGCGCTGGGAGGTGATTCTCGGGCGCGTGACATGTATCAAATTCGAGATATCTCGAAAAAAATCAAGAAATCGTAGATTTCAAAGACTTTCGATTTGTTATGTCGAAAATTGCTGAGAATAAGTGAGTTTTTTTGACTGCAATAAAGATTTTAGGGACATTTTTAATAGAGATTTGTGATTAGAGATGATCTAGAATAGGGATGTTGACTTATGAATAAAATAACGAAATACTAATAAAAATCGTAAACATATCAAACTTTTGGAGTAGCTTGTATACCTCTTGGTTTTATATATTGCGTATTATTTGTTTTATGACCCTTCAAAGTTGGGTGGACAAATCCATTTAAAAAGTATAAAATTTGTTAAAATAAATAATACATTTAATTAGTCCGTAAAATTTATAGCAAATTTGTCTAAGAAACACAATATTTAATATAGCTGCCGAACAAATTTCCTACGCGTTGCATACAACGTAGGAAGGCGTGACGTCATAACTTGGTAGCCGTTAGTATGGAGCGTTTTCGGGTGAGTCCAATTTTGTGCATTTCAAACTGTGATATCTCGGGCAGTTTTCATGCTAGCGTAATAATTCTTATATAAATGTTTATTTTTTTAGGGGTAATTTATGTAACATAAAATAAAAAAAATAGTCAACATGCCTATTCGAAATAGTCACAGTGCACGAGAATCGGCCCCCGAGCTGCTACGCACTGCGCTGCATCTGGTTGGAGAGATACTAGAATTGTCAACTAGAATCTATGTACCTCTCTTATAAATAAATCTTGATAGAGTTTCTGTTTTTCTGTTTTCTTTATAAACAGTTTACACATCACGAATAAAACGTATAAGTATCTATAGCATTTGAAATTTATAAAGTAGAGAGAAATTAGTAAAAAACTTGAATAAAAGTCATTTGTTTAAAAACAAAATTTTGAATTCTAGATTCGAGTTACGTTCGAAATCCCGTAGTAACCGGCCTTTTCGCACAACAACGATGTGATAGTCGCTCGTCGCTACTATTCGTAAACAATACACCTCTGTCCTTTACCCACACAATACCCTTTAGAAAAATATTTTCTTTTCATCTGTATCGCTTTTAAATGACTACTGCAATGGAAATAGGTCATCATAAGACATAAAAACAAGTCACAAGTTGGATTAATTCCATGCAAATAAAGTATAACGACATGGACGCCGCCAGGATTTTTAACATTGGAAATGTTTTTAGATCGTTTCTGTATAGGGCATTGAGCTTTGAATTAATAGCTCAATGGTATAGATAGGGCCCCTTTTTCGGCAAAAGTACGACATGCCGATATTTCCGTTTTTTCTAGGTTACTAAAGTTAATTGAGATGTCAATGTATTGACAAGGCCTGCAATGTAAAAAAATGAATTAGTCATATATTTCTCAATTTAGATTTGCCATAATGATACAGGTTTCCGTATATTTTTATTTATATTACTAGCGACCCGCCCTCGCTTCAGCTTTTTCTTCGATCTCTTTTTTTTGTTTTGCTTTTCTTCGATCTCAATCTCCAAAAGTCCCGTCCCGTCATCGGTGTAAGAATTTATTTTCGCGCGCGTAATTTTTTGCGACTACTTGTAAGATATTAATTTAAATGGTATGGTGTAAAGGTTAAAGTAATAAAGTAAAGGTTAGTAGTAATGATAGCGTGTTGTCCGATTTGTATATTAATGAAAACAAAATTGAGCAGGAATTAACTTCACTTGATCCTACTAAAGGGGCTGGTCCTGATGGATATCCCTCGCTATTTTTTAAGAACACTGCCAAAAGTATATGGAAGCCGCTTTGGATCATTTATAATAAATGCTTAAGCAGTGGTGTGTTCCCTAAAGTATGGAAACGAGCTAATATCGTACCAGTCCATAAGAGCGGCTCGAGACATGATATTGAGCAATATCGACCTATATCAATTCTATCGATACCCTCAAGCCTTTTTGAAAGACTAGTGCATAATGAAATCTATCCCATGTTACATCGGAATGTAATAGCTCAACAACATGGATTCGTCAAGCATCGATCTACAACCTCTGACTTGCTAGTATTTGCTAATTATCTTTTTGAAAATGTTGATAAGCGTGTGCAGGTTGATGCAATTTACACGGATTTCAAGAAGGCATTCGCTAAGGTTGATCACGAAATACTTCTGAACAAAATCGCTTTCAACGGCATCCGTGGAAACTTGCTTCGATGGTTTAGCTACTACATTCTAAATAGAACACAAAGGGTGGTTGTAAATGGTTACCATTCGAAAAGTATTTACATAACATCTGACGTTCCACAGGGTTTTGTTCTGGGACCGCTATTATTTGTCCTTTATATCAATGACATCGGAAGCTGTTTTCAGAACTCTAATTTTCTAATGTACGCAGATGATTTGAAGCTCTACAGATGCGTAAACTCAGCGGAGGATTGTCGTCTATTTCAGGAAGACCTGGATAAGCTATCGATCTACTGTAGCAATAACAGGCTCCAGTTCAGCTTGCCAAAGTGCAACTTTGTGCATTTTACTAAAAAGACAAATGTTATTCATTTCAACTACCGTCTTAGTAAATCTAACTTGAATAACGTTGCAACAGTTAAAGATCTCGGCATACTGTTTGATAGCAAACTAATTCTGGACCAGCACATACAGAATATTGTTAGTAAGGCATTTAAAATGTACGGTTTTGTCATGAGGTTCTCGTTAGAGTTTCGACGGGTCTCAACTTACCTAACTTTGTACAGAGCTCTCATCCGTCCGCAACTCGAGTACGCCGTAACTATTTGGAACCCCTATTATAATAAATACATAGAGGAGATCGAGAGGTTGCAGTATAATTTTTTGCGGAGTATGCACTTTAGGTGCTTCAGGCGTTACTTATCCACAGTTGATGAGTAAAGATAATATGGAGACCTTAGAGAATAGACGCAAGTATCTGGAAGTGACAGTACTTCATGGCATTGTAAACAATGAGTATGATTGTATTGACGTGACAAATAAAATATATCATACAGTTCTTCGAAGCCCCAATAGACGCGGGATTAAAGCTAAAAATGTATTTGCCACTAAGGCATGTTGTACTAATACTGGATGGCGATGCCCTCTGCATAGAATGGCTGAAACTTATAATGCTCTGTTTACAGCAGTGGAAATATTCTCAACCACAAAATCTAAGTTTAAGGCGGATGTACTTAAAACACTGAGAATGTAGGTGGATGAAGTATTTATATTTACCCTTTTTTGTTTTTACATTATGAATGCATGATAATATTATGAAGTAATTGTAGCTGTATTGATGTTTCTGTTTTTTTTTTTTTATTTAAGTTTTTCGCTATATTTTTTTAAGTCAAATTTTATTTTTCTAACTGGATACAATGAAGCACTCTAGTATATTTGTTATTATTCTGTTGCTAATCTGTGGATAATGTTGTGGGTTACAGTATTACCTTAGTTATTGTGGTACTTTGTACTATATGATTACTTGTATTTAGTTAATACAAATATTGTAACTGTTTGTTATCCCTTAATAAACAAAATAATAAAAAAAATAAAAAAACCGCATGTAAATCAGTTAAGTAGTTTTTGAGTTTATCGCGAACAGACAGACAGACACGGCGATGGACTTTGTTTTATAATATGTAGTGATTTCTACGTTCACTTGAAGCGATTGCAACGTCAGTCTCGCATACTTCGTCATTCTTCTGCGTTCACTTATGTATCCATATGACTGTGTCGCTACATCATTTGTCTTCTTTTTATAGTTACGTACCGTACCGTATATAGTCAAATACACATTTTTGAGCAAAGATTTCATCGACGATTTATCGGTCCCAAAAAGATACTGTAGAAAGTAGATCATAGTACTCAGTTATGTGATTGACAGAAAAATGATGGCCAAAACTTTTCTCGATAGAAAAAATCTAAAAATACCTTTAATTTTGTAGTTTAGTTTATCAATGATATTGTACGAGCAAGCGCGTACATTCGCATCATCAGCATTTTCACCGTTGACCCAAATTGTTACAAATTACAGAATTTACATTATAATAAAATCAGTTCGCATTTAGTCATCAATCGCACTACGCGTACTCATTAGCATAAGCAGTTTATTTTCCAAATATATCTTTTTTATCAAGTTTAAAGCAGTTTTATCATTTTATCAGTAAATCTTTTACGGTGTTTCACGGGAACGCCGTACAGATATGCCAACGAATATTAAATCCATTAAAAAATAAACAAAATAAGACATAATGTATTAGTTTTTAATTAAAAAGGATAATTTTGACAATAATTTTGATAAATTTTACGATGAAAATTTCTTCCAGCGACAACGGTGAAAATTATTGTTAAAATACAGGTGTACAAACACCCCTTAAGTTCAGTGACCCGAGATCTTGCAGTAGCTTTTCGTCCTGCGCGATGGTGGCAATGCAGTTTAAGTCGACTGCACGACCTTGCGCGGCTTAGCCAAACGTCCATCAAGACATTTCAGACTTATCGTGTTATAATAATGCACTCACACACACACACACACTGACTGATCGAGGCTAGTTTTAACGCTGTATAACTCATGCCAAACTTCTAGCTCGCTCTGAAGTTGCTTCGTGCAAGCGCAAATTGTATTTTCCTTACAAAGCAGGAAATTATGGATCGCCTCGTGTTCAGACGGAGCTAGAAGTTTGGCGCAATGTATACAAACACACACACACACACACACACACACACACACACACACAAAACACAACTAACCTGAGATCTTGAAGCAGCGCCTCGCCTTGCGCAATGGTTGCAGCACACGCATCAAGACTGGCAGCGCGATGTTGAGCGCACTGTTCCAGCGCCCTTCGAGCTGCTTCAGGCGTATCGTCCGTTGCGCACACGCCGCCGCCGCTGCGCAACGTATCCAACCACTGCACCAGCTACCAACAAATGAGTCATGAAACAAATACATTTGGAGAAAATGGCTTGGACCACGGAACGAAAGTGTCCTCTGCAATTTTGACTGACGGTGACGCGCGGAAAGTAATCGTACCGTTTTTGACGTAATCTCTCAACGCATCAAAACTAAATTTTTGATACATAAACAAAAGATTTGAAAGGTAATTTTGCCTACTAACACTCCTCTAGAGATCGCTGCGAATGCGGCTATGTGCGTCTCCTGTCTAGCATGTGCACCGCGTCTATTAGTAGCCACTTATTTAACAATGTCTGTCCCGCTCATATTAGTACAGTGTGAACAGGACAGACACTGCGCTTACGCGAGAAAATGTTGTCATGGTGCGCATGTTAGGCCTACAGGAGGCCACTTAATCGACCCAGTAGTAAAGACACCCAACTAGCGAACTAATGTACGGAACAAGCATTCCGCTCAAAAAAAATAGCAACACACAAATATTACAACCAAGTGGGCGGGGCTAAAAATGCTGGGATTTAGTTATCCGGCACAAAGCGGCTGAACACTGGTTGCACAAGGGAATTAATATTTTAGCATACCAAAAAACATTTAGTTCTCCAAAATCAGTAAATGCTCACTAAATCGCGGTTTAGGATTTGGTGAGCATTTACTCATTCTTAGTTATGTTAGGTTAGTATGGTGATCATTTAACAAAACCGGCCAAGTGCGAGTCGGACTCGCGCACGAAGGGTTCCGTACCAAAAAAAGGCAAAAAAATTACGTTTGTTGTATGGGAGCCCCCCTTATATATTAATTTAATTCTGTTTTTAGTATTTGTTGTTATAGCGGCTACAGAAATACATCATCTCTGAAAATTTCAACTTTCTAGCTATCACGGTTCATGAGATACAGCCTGGTGACAGACAGACAGACAGACAGACGGACAGCGGAGTCTTAGTAATATGGTACCGTTTTAACCCTTTGGGTACGGAACCCTAATAAGCCGTTGCATAATAGTGAACATAATTATACTCATAGATATTAGTCGTACGTATTTAATTTAAAAACTCCTGTGCGGTACCCTCAGCAACAAAAGTCACTTAGCAATGTAGTACTCTGTCAAAGCAGTATTAAGCTACTTTAATTGCCGACTGTACCAGGCAGTGTCTGTACCACACAAAAATTTCTAACGTCTGTCACCGGGCGCGTGGCTGGCCTGACTAAATTAATTCAGTGCAGGTTTCATTTTTAGGGTTCCGTACCCAAAGGGTAAAAACGGGACCCTATTACTAAGACTTCGCTGTCCGTCTGTCTGTCTGTCTGTCTGTCACCAGGCTGTATCTCATGAACCATGGTAGCTAGAAAGTTGAAATTTTCACAGATGATGTATTTCTGTTGCCGCTATAACAACAAATACTAAAAACAGAATAAAATTAGTATTTAAGGGAGGCTCTCATACAACAAACGTGATTTTTTGCCGTTTTTTCCTCGATATTAATAACGACAATAGGTAGACAATTGAAATTTTCACAGATGATGTATTTTTGTTGCCGCTCTAACAACAAATACTAAAAACAGAATAAAATTAATATATAAGGGGGGCTCCCATACAACAAACGTAATTTTTTTGCCGTTTTTTGGTACGGAACCCTTCGTGCGCGAGTCCGACTCGCACTTGGCTGGTTTTTTTATCTTTTTGGTGCTATTTCTTAAGCAATATTCATTTGCAATTACACTTTCATAGATTTTAGTTCGTTACACCCAATGACGAAGGAATAAGATGGACCTGCCATACCTACGAAAAAAGCCTGCATACCTACTTCATTGTTCTACACCTTATGTAAACAGCATAGAGTCGAAATTGTGACATGTAAACGCAACACAATATGGCGGACACGGCACGCGCCTGACGTCACGAATGCTTTGTTATTGCAGTTCTTCTTCTTCTTATTTTTGTTTTGGCAATCTACTTTCTTCTTGGAAGTAATTTTTGCCAGTGTCAAGTGTTGAATATTTCAGTGTTAGATTGTTTCAGTTTATCGGGTGCATCGCATTCCGATGCTGCTTGGAGCATTTGGCACCAAGTATATCAAGACAGTTTACTTGGTAAGTTCTGCCGAGGTAGCCACAACTACAGTAAAAGTCTCGGCTTCACACAACCAAGATCGCGCCTATTTCAATTATCCCACATATTGTTCAGTTGCGTAGACACTTGTACCACAAAACTGCACCAATTTTAAGACACAATATCCACTATGAATCAATTTGGAAATAATTAAAATAGACACCAAACCGAACGTGACAAATGGCGCCAAAAAACTCCTTATTGCAGTTTATGCCACTTCCGTAGTTTCCTTTTCCAGAGGTTACACGCACCTCCTTCTCGTGCGTGTAGAGCAGCACGGCGAGGTGGAGCCTGCGCCGGCGGCGGTCGACGCGCGCCGCGAACGCCGCCACGTGCGCCTCCAGGTCGCGCGCCACCCCCACCACTTCTTCAGGGTCGCACTCTCCCGACCGCGCCAGTTCTTCCGCCGCAGCCAGTAACTTTTCAGCGTTCGTGTATGTGTTCTGTCAATATTGTTTGCACATTACTACTAAGAATATTCATCGTTATTATTTTTCAGAAAGAAACTTCAACAGCTGTCTTCCGAATAAAAAATGTGCTAAAGAATCTTCTATTACCGTTGATATGCAATAAATAAGCGTACAATGACGATCCCTAACGTTCTGTCAAGTTAAGAACGCCCGCACATTGAGCCACTAGTCGCAGCCACTAAACGCGACCATAAAGATACAATTCGTTTCCTAGCGACCGCGAAGCGCGACCGCGACCGCGACCGGGACGCGCGACCCACTGCTTAGTATGAATTTATATGGAATAAACGAACCCCGCGACCGCGTCACGCGACCTAGATTGGTTAGTACTCCATATAAATTCATACTGAGCAGTGGGTCGCGCGACCCGCACCCTGATTATATAAAAAGAAACTATTTAGCGACCGGTTTCATTCGACATACATTGCTACTTTTCTTTGGTATGTTTTTTTCACCCCAAAAAGAAGTAGCAATGTATCACATTCATCTGTCAAAAGAGACCGGTCGCTAGGTGGTTTCTAATTAGATAATCAGCCCGCCGGTCGCGGTCGCAGGTCGCGGTCGCGCGTCGCGGTCGCTAGGATCTGAATTGTACCTTAAGCTGCGGATAAGTTTTTTTATACATTTTGTATTGTATCGGCGAAAACCGAGCGTTTGAGTGACCGCTTTCGAATGGCCGGTTTCGAGCCACTAGCAGCGGGAGTGGCCCGAGCTCGCTGCTTCTGGCCGCTGCATTTAGTGGCTTGACTGAGCCACTAGTGGTCGCATTTAGTGGCCGCGACTAATGCCTCAATGTGCGGCGGGTCTAAGCGTAGAGGAAGTTCTATTTAGAACTATCATTGATGGTTTTCAGAAATCGTATCTAATTGCCTCACCGTTATGTTGAGTTGTTACGGCTCTAGTTTCTATTAAACTTTACGACTCTTTAAATTTTGAATTCAAAAGGTTTGCAAATACTAATCATCAAAAAATTCAATGTACTCACTTGAGCAACATTTTCAAAATGTTCATGTGACTTCTGATATACTCTTGCTTTATGGAGATTCCTTCCCACACCTGTATTCTTCTGCAAGAACACTTCCCCGTGATTAGCCAACCAGTCGAGGACCTAAAACAAAAGTTCAATATTTACTTCAAACATTCGAAGAAAGAAAGAACCAACAGAAAGAGCCACAAGATACCCTGGTATAGGTATTTTTTCCATAGCTGATTTAAATTGCTAAGTAAAAAGATATTCATTAAGGCTGTTATTTTCTATGGTACAAATGTCCCACAACACATATCGCTTGTCTGGCAAGTCGAAGTGGGGTGAAGCAGGGTAATGCCAACTTAGGTCAAATATGTTGTCTTGTTGTATGTTGTCTCACAGCATACTTCATGCAAAAATGTTGCCTAAAGATAAGGGTGTGTATAGTTGGGGCTTAGATAACTATGCTATTAGTCCGTGAGCCCGCGACAGTATTGCCTACGTCATATGACATCACGATGAAATGCATGGCACACGGTCGGAAAAGTTGTGCTCAGCGAGGATCAGAAGATTATCGCTAATAAAATTCGCTGGAAGCTTATGAAAATCTTCCACTTCCGGTCAAAATTTTAAGATTATATTTACGTCATGTGACATCAGTAAGAGACCCGTGTCATTATTTAGTTTTCAATCGTAGAGAGAGTAAACATAAGTCTGTCAGTTCTGAAATGGCCGAAATACCTTAAACTTAAAATTTTTGTTTTTAGTTAGGTGCTGCCCTAGGGACGCCCCAACCGGAAGTGCAGCTTGTTGGGGCTTAGGTCTACGGTCACGTCTAAAAATATGTATACATATAGTTTAGAACTTTGTCACTTTGTTGTGGTTGTCATTTGTCATTGATTTCTGTTCAAAAAAGTAATAGCTTTAATTTAGTGTACGAAGCTTTTTTTAATGCACAACGGGATAGCGCTTGGCCTTCACACCTTACCTGATGTTAAGTGACGATAAGGCCGTAGGTGGAAGCGCACTACACCCGTAGTTCTCATCACCGAGGAACTGGCTATCTTACCTGCCTACAGTCCTCCTTGTAGAGCAGCAGCGCCAGCCGTTGATGCAGCTTGAGGCGCGCCTGGTGGTAGCGCGCCTCGAGCGCGCGGTGGTGGCCCAGGATCTGGTGGATGACGGCCAGCACGTGGTTGGCGCCCGAGCTGTAGTCCGCCGCGGGGTCCCCGCCGCTGCTGCCCGCGGTGCTCACGCTGCCCTCACTTTGCTACAGTCAAACATCTCTTTTAATAGCTGTGCTTTTGGGTCTGACACGCCTAAACATACAATTAAATGAAATTAAGCCATAAAGGAGCTCGGTGGCGCATTGGCCTAGCGATTGCGGTTTAAATGGCCTATCCTCCTTTCCCACCCATAAGGACGGCCTGTGCCCCAGCAGTTATTTAATTTGTTTTATGATAAAGGTAGAATTTCTCTTTTAGCAATCCTAATGTGTAAACAAAAGATCAAAGAATTACCATGTCCGCTGGGTCAGTTTGATGGCACACCTGAACTAAGTGATCTAGTTGGTACAGTAGCTTTTTGCTTGTTGAATGAACCTGTAAATAATTTAGTCATTAGAATGATTGAAGCAAATTATCAAAAAAAGATACAAAACTTAAGAGTTAGTGTAGACATACATCTTATAAAATAATAAATAATTTTACTTTGAGGATATGATTGTCGAGTCAGTGCTAGCTATGGACTATGAAACTACTGGCAGCCACCCGCGATTTCATCTCCATGGGAACTTGTTTTTTACCCTATTATGTTCTTCTCTGTACCCCTGACAACGTGTATGTTAATTTCATGACGATCTGTTCAGTAGTTAAGACGTGAAGGCGTAACAAACAAACAAAAAAAAAATACCGGGGATAATATAAAGTCACAATAGGTACCTACTCATTTGTACAATATACTAACAGTTGACACTCTACTGACGAAATCACTCAATAAATTAATTGTTTATTCACATTTAACACATACAACTATAGTAGGTACTAGGTAACCCATACATAAAACATTATTTTGATAACAATAAACAAAAATCACATAAAGCGCCGCGCGGACTGTACGGACGGAACGTTGACACACGACTAAATGAGCACACGATTCGGCATATGAACTCGGGGGTGGGGTGAGGTAATTGATTCTGGGGCGGGACGGAGAGTGTCCTTTCTGTACGGTAGTACATATATCTATTCTGTGCTGAGAGGTTAATGGCATTGTACAGCAGCGTACCTCGGTGTATGCCTGGCACATGTGCTCGTACAGCTGTCGGTGGCGCTGCGCGTGCTGCTCGAGGGCGCGCGGGTCGTTGCAGGGCGCGCCGCCCTGGCCCGTCGCCAGCTGCAGCGCGACCGCGCACTGGGCGCCCCACCCGCCCACCGCGGACGCGTACGCCTCCGCCTTGTGGTGGAACACCACTGAGAGGGACAACACCGCTGAACGCTCTTCTAAACCTGTTACAGACGACACTCATTTACTGCGGGCCTATTACATGAAAAAAATCGCAATAATGGACGATGTTCGTCGTTTTATTTAGTTTATTTTGAACATTAAACATGAGTGAATATCTAATGTAACGGAGTGGGACGAATATCCATTTAGCCCTCTGGAGTGTACAGAACCCCCTATCTATACCCCTTACTTAACCTCAAAAGTATTTTTTATTACGTGTTTTATTCATGTGTGCTTTTCATTGACAGGTTACTCTTTACATAATATCTCAAAAGCCAGTCTTACAAAATAGAATCCCTATAGAGAAATAGGTGCTGATTTTACATATTCTCAAAAAATCACCTACAAATAACGATAAACAACACTTTATCCAAGAGTTTCATCGTTTGATTAAAATCAAATTAAATAACGTAACTTTCCCAGTTTTTCTAAGTAGATTATAAAATCAGAAAGGAACACAACTTCCTTCCTTGTTTTTAACAAGAAGTAATAAGGATTTGTTGCTAATTAAATCTATAATTAGACAAAATGATTTATTATTATTTGTTAGTTATTCATTTGGCGTTTTAGTACCTACTTATATCACACAATTATATTACACAACTAGCTCTGCCCGCGACTTCGTCTGCGTGATTATTCGAGAAACCCACGATTAATAGTATTATTTGTTTTAATTTCATCAAAACCCGAGAAGCCGTTTTTACGTGATTAGGCGGGTCCCCACCGAACGCACTGCTTCGCGAGGCAGGACGTTTGCCGCGTGTGGCGGGCCTCTCCCTCTCCCTCTCCCTCTCCTTTCCCGTCTCCGACCCCTTAACAAAAGTTTGGACCCCTATTTCACCTTTTTAGAGGCTGAATCATGTCCACAGAGTTCGACTTAAAAATAAATGTTATTGTTGCAATCACCATCCCATAAAACCTCAAGAACAACATCCACATCGATTTTCATGTTTACTTACTCCATTTAGCCCCTCAGCCTGCCCAGCATGACCTATTTATATCGCGTGATATAGCATTTTATCGACACTCAACTGTCAAATTCCTTTGTCTTTTTGACAGTTAAACGTGATAAAACGGTATATTACGCGATATAAATCGGCCATGCTAGGCAGGCAGGGGTTGATTTTCAAAATCACAAAATATATGTTTGCCTATTTATTTTTAGACGTGCTCCTACGAAGTTCAAAGTTGTAATGTCTATTTTAAATTCTTTTTCCATACAAAATTTGAACCCCACTTTCACCCTTCTAGAGGTTAAATCATGTACACCGTGTAAGACTTCAAAATGAATGTCATTTTTGCAACCGTCATCCAAAAAATCCCAATAACGACATCTATATCCATATATTCCCATTTCATCCCCATGAAATACTAACAATAACAATATACGTTGCGTTAGATTTCCAACCATAGGACTAAATTATTTTAGCGATTTTTACTTCGAAAAAGAAGGATTTTCTTCTATACACAACTTCATCCCCCTTTTCACTCCTTCTTGGATAGAATTTTAAAAAACGCTGAGACACGTTTTTATTAATTTTCAATCGTCAGCCTAAACACAAAATTTTAAGATCCTATATAGCTTGAAAACTGAGGGACTTTCATAAAAACTTTCATCCCTTATTTCATCCCCTTAGGGATGGAATTTTTAAAAGGTATCTGTGTGCAAAATTTCAAGTCTCTAGGTCCAGTGGTTTGGTCTGTGCGTTGATTTGTCACTCATTTTGGGCTTTTTTTGCTCCATTTACCACCTAAAGGGTTGATTTTCGGAAAACCACGAAACACGTGTTTGCTTATTTGTTTTTAAATGTACTTTTACGAAGTTTCAGGTCGAAATGTTATTTTAATTTTTTTCCATGCTAACTTTAACCCCCATTTCGTGGAATTTCCAAAAATCCTTTCTTAGTGGATGCCTACACTGTATAAAGTATCTATGTACAAAATTTCAAGTCTTCAGTTTCAGTGGTTTGGGCTGGGCGTTGATATGTCAGTCACCCTTTCACTTTTATATAAGAGAAGATGTGGTACTGTTATGGACATTTTGACTCCGATTATTTGCACTTTATTTCAGTACATTAACTTTTCTATAACTTTATCAATTTTCAGTAATTTTACTTGAATACATAAGTACATATTGAATTATTATAGACAAAAACTATTATTAATATAATTGAAAGACTCAAGAATTTTTTCCCAACCATCAGTTGAAATAGACTCACCGGCGGAGAGTTGTTTATATGCCCTCTCAAGTCGGTGTGCAAGCGCAGTGATGTGAGCTTCGGCGTAGTGTCGCTTATCGGCGAGCCGGCGCGCCGCTGTTGTCACGCGGGCCACGCTCGGCCGACCGCCGCCCGTACACGCGGCCGCGAATCTGGAACAATTACTTATGGATAAGTTATTGCACAACCCGGCTTCGCGTTACCTCCTTTAACTACTTTAACCGCCACTCAGAACCCACTGGCCGATGCCACAACGGGCGCGGAAGCGGTCGAATGGTTTTCTTGCTGATAGGTGAACGATGTTTTTAAGTGACAGAAAATGAAAACTTTGGAAAATGAGTTGTCTAACTCATAAGCCGTTTGACACGACGTGACGTCTTCTGTAGTCGTTTCAAGTTATATGGCGTGACAGAATATGAATATAAGGTTCTTGGGCGTGACATTTAGCATGATTGCTAAGTGTTTTTAGATTGGTGTTGCCAGGTGTGATTCCGGGTGTAAAATAATATTATTGGTCATCTGGAGTCGTATTCATTACCTACCGTTCACTTCCCAGGCCTAGCTATTAAAAAAAATCATCAACGTTTGTACTCTAAAAACTTGCTTACCTAGCATGTTCTTCTTGCAAGCGTTTGGCAGCAGCGCAAGATCTTCCTATTTCGACGTATGTAGCGAGAAACGCCGTCCGATGGTTCACAATCCATTCGAGCATCTGGTGGAACCAAAAGAACCTTACTAAAACTATAAAGACACCATCAAACATCTTCAAGTAGGTGATGATCGATAACATAATATTGTGAGGTCGAGTTACAACCCTGTGGTTAGGATAGTACTCCTTGTGGCTTATTTATTATGGAGATAATTAATAGGTACATGCAACAAGGCACAAAATACGTTTCGTTCAACTCTTTTTAATAATTTAGCATATAAACGAAAAGTGAAGGAAATCCAACAACTACACTAGTTTCATGGATGTAAGACTTTAAGGCGAGGTGGTAGTGAAAGTGGCGCCGCCATTACATTTATTTTTATTACTCGTAAACCAAGTCAATATTTAAAAAAAGCTCAAGTAATAATGTCTTAAATTGTCTCTAATATTTTTTGAATAACTCTTCAACAGTTTTCATTATTTCTGTAAGTTTTAAAATCCATTTTAACTCAAAGTGGCCACTTTTGGAAATTATGGATTTTAAAACTTACAGAATGAATGATAACTGTTGAAGAGTTATTCAAAAAATATTAGAGACAATTTAAGAGATTATTACTTGAGCTTTTTTAAAATATTGACTTTGTTTACGAGTAATAAAAATAAATGTAGTGGCGGCGCCACTTTCACTACCACCTCGCCTTAATAAAATTAGATAGTGCATAGGATATATGAACATCCAGCAGCAATACAATTTTACAAACAAGTTCCACCAAAATGGTATAGGTGAAGTGTGAGAGAATACCTTCTCGCAATCCTGCTCAAACAGCCTCAGCTGAAAGCACTGATCGAGCTGCATCTTCTTGTGCTGCCAGAGCTTGTGCGCATGCGCGTGCGCAGACCGTACGCTCGCGAGCTGCGCGCGAACGACACTCGGCGAACCGCAGTGGAAAGCGACCGGTTCGCCGCCACTGCCGCTCGCCTCGGCGCACGCTGCCTCCGCTGCTTCTAAGCGTTGTAGCACGCGCTCACCTACACACCAATAACGTCTTTTCACCAATAATGACTATAGTTACCTAATGTTCTTATTGTCAGTTAAAAAAGTATACATAGACGATTCAAAAGCGCTTAATTTTTAAGTTTATATGAATAAAATATATTCTGACTTTGACTTTGATTTAAAATGACAAAATTTTCTATAAGAAATAAAACTACCGAAAAATATAAAGGAAGGGAATTATAATACCACTATGCTAAAAAAAGCAACTGGAAAATCATTTTCACACTTTTTCTACACATTGCCCAATGATCACAATTAAACTAATTATTTATAAATGTGCACCTTCGGCATCGTCGTAATACCACAAGCAGTCAAAACACATGTTCACTACATAAGTAAAGTGGGAGCACACAAATAGGCTACATCCTTCAGAATGTTGTATCGCTGACTGGTGTGGTGGCTACCGGCTAAAACCGTGATTATTATACAACCCTCGAACCGAACATGCTCAGCCCATCACAGCAACCAGTCGGCGCTCCGCTCGAACGCATCCACTTAATAACATTACGCGATTGACTCTAATCAAGTAACATTACGCAATGCCTAATTTTCTGCTAGACATTTACTTGAGCTAATTGTTTTAATTGAGTAGTTGTACACAATTGAGAAGTGTCTCACTACGCAAACGATAAAATAGACTCACAAGGTGCTAATTAATTCATACTATAGCAATGATTTCATTTTAGGATCTGAGTACTCTAGTGATTTGTCCATGTTAGATCCATTGATTTAAATATTTCTTAAGCCAGCAACCGTTTATATAAAGTATTTTAGGTAATAATATTAAATGTAATAATTATTATAGTTAATAATATATAAAGTATTTTACTACTAATAAACAGTATATTAATATGTATGGCATTTTAAATTATCATGGAATATTTTTGTTTTTTACCATTCAATATAACATTGGATTTTTTACGATAGGCAAGCGCTTGCCCGCCATCACGCCTGATGGAGGGCGATGATGCGATCTACGATAAAACGCGCTTGCCTAAAAGATACCTATTCACTCGCGACTTGAAGGCCCCAGATTGTAACTATCGGGAAACCCAGACTCAGAATCAAGAGCAAACAACTGTCAAAATCTGATTTATTTATTTGTAAACACATTTCGTGACCATGATTTCATCACAGCCACACTTGAATATGAAATAAAGATTAAACAAACCTTGCGCTTCAAGTTCGTCAACAGGTACTTTAGCCAAGCGTTTACTTATGTCGGCGTGTGCATCGATAGCGCGGCGCGCGCCCGTGACGTCATCGGCGAAATCAGCGCGGGCCACGTCCTCTTGAAGGTCATCCAACCTATCTATTAGTTCACCGGCCTGCCACATGAGTTCCTCTAAAGCCTGGGAAAACAAAATTCAATAAAGAAAAACTAATTTATTTTCAACATCCTATTTGCTTTACTCTCTTATTCTTATACAGATAGAATACTTACCAGCCTCAAATCAATCCATTGCGAATGATCATATTGAAGTGTGCCATCTAAATCTGCTGTTACTTGTGTACTATCTATCACTTTAGGAAGTGCTTCTAAGCTAATCATGGTTGTCTGCAAGAAAAAATATTTTAATATACTTTTTCAGAAATGTGAATTCAAAACTGTAATGATCACACCACTCTTCAAAAATTTCAATAAACAATACTTTATCAATCTCATCACACTCACTTCGAACTTGTACTTATGTGCTCCTATTGTTGTGCGCTGTTTTTGCCAAAAATTATCAGGTTTAACAACCAGTGCCTGATGGACGGATGAGGGGAAATGTTCTTGAAGAACTTTTAGAATAGGTTTTATAGCAGCCCATGCGGAACCTCTCATATCTATCAAAATTGTGAAGCCATGGGATCTAACAGAATCGCTGTAACAATAAAAAAAACTCTTTCAAATTGCTACTTCATTACAAGTTGCTTAATGATTCACACATAAAAAAGGTATGATAAAATGGTATATAAATCTAGAAAAGTAAAAAAGTTTACTTCATACTGTTTGGGTAGTATCAGTCTAAAAAATAAGTTTTTCTAATTAAATATACTCATAGTTAGTAACTAAGAAAAAGAAAGTCAATGGTATGTATTCCATATATGGATACTAAATTGTGTAAAAGAATATCATGACTTTATATTTCATTTAGTATTTAGTAAGTATACTTATCTAAACTTAATAACAACTAAATAAAATATAGAAGTGGTTTCAACACATCTCAAGGTTGCAGATAGCCCTAACACTTCGGAAGGCTTTTGTGGCATATTCAGCCAGGTGCACTCTGCATAGCATATGTGTATCCTTACATAAATTATGTTAGTAAGCTTATATAGCTATATTCAAAGCCTTGCATTATTACATAAACATCCAAATATCAAATCAGACTATTGTTTGTATATATATTTTCTCTTTTTAAAAGTTAAACAAAAAATCCTATAAAACACAAGAACTACAACATCTTATGTTGTCACTCTACATGCATATATCAGAATGAATACCGGAATGTTTGATGACATGAGAATAGAACAATACAGGTTGAGGGAGTCTCGTAACAATGTCAAGTGAGTATTGTATTGTCCAAGCATGCCACTGCCACAGGTTAGGCATACACATCCACTTCATAACAATGCTGCTATTTTATACGTTTTTCTTTAAGTACAATTGCTTTTAATTTCCAGATATGCAGTTTTAAATTAATAGCAGTGCAAAAGTTTTAAATTGATACACATTAACAGTTAATAAAACAACATTTTAACACAACATATTTTACAGATTTCAGAGAACTGAAAAGCTATTCCAACATATGTATATCTTTTCATTACAAACAAAACAATAAAGGTTTACAGCTCAAAAGCTCACTTATGCGCTTGTCATTCAACATTGTCATGTTATCTTTTCACTGCTTGTCATTTTAATAATAAAAGTGTCGAGTTCCTGCTCAAATAATGATTCAGAAATATTTTAGACTTACCTAGGTATACTGATTAAATAATGCAGAAGGCGTCTATAGTCATCTGGCGCGACTCGGTCCCGTCGGGAGTTGGCCGGGAACCATATGATGGGCCCGCCGCGGCGGTCGCGGCCGCCCGGCAGCGCCGCCACCCGCTCCTGCAGGAGCGGCAGCACGTCCAGGGCTCGCGCTGCCACCTCCATCGCTGGCCCTATTCAATAGCTGCCCTGGAATATCCTACAACAAAACTTTACATCAATGAAATATTAAGGGCAATATCAGTTATTACTACAAAATAGGTATTTTGACAACTTCTTATTACAATACAAACTTATTTTGTTAGCTTGCATATCACTAAAATCAAAGGTACACACAATGAAGTATTTAAGTTCACACATCTTGAGCCAAATCCAATTTAGCTTCCATTAGAGATAACAAAGTCCAGTCTTTATGTCTATGTTACCTATACATTCCTGTGATCTCATTATGTTAAAGAGATGGTTAAATATATAAATACATAGGCTCCTCTAACCATATATGGTTAGAGGAGCCTATGTATATTGTATATGCATATTGTATACAACATCAATATATTTGAAGGAAGATTGAGGGTTATTTTATATATAAATTACCTACTAATTATTCTGCCAAATAAATATTCAATAATAGGTATACAATTATATCAAGATAATTCACATAACAATACAGTATTTTATTCAGTACAATGACTACAATGTTGACTTTAGTCAAATAGTTTCATCACCGGACAGAAGAATAGCATCAAGTTTGGTAAGTTTAATTTGTAATCAACATGTAGTTAACATTGTAAGAGCCTCAAAAGTATTAAAGTAACAAATTATCATGGGAACAAAATCATAATACGTGCAGGTATGACACTTGTATGACAATGATAACCTAATCACAAAAATGCATTGATGAATCACAAAGAATTGATCTTATGATACTTCGAATACTTAAACCAAATACTAATCAGCCGAATACTGAGAAAATTTACAAGAAATATAGACGTTTCTTTGTAACTCGCCACCAACGCCAAGGTGTATCTTGGGGTGCACAAGGCAAACCAATTTCAACAACTGGACTGTGTATACTTATAAACATACTATTTGAAAAGTAAGCTTGAAATAGGGAATAATTTATTTCAAATTCATCAATTAAAACAAACGTTGATGACAAATTATTTGGGATAATATCTATATCTACCTATGTCACAACAAATAACCTCAGTCATCAATTTGAACTAACCGTGATGACTCAAAAATGCCAATTAGTCAGGTATAAAAGGTTCGGCACGCATTATTGTCGCTGTTGTTTCTTCCACTAAAATATTAGTATAAAATATATTCATTACTGCCATAAAACTTTAAATAAAAACACAGAAACTGGACATGACACTGAGGAACACAACCGACCACCACAATGGCGCGATAGGGATGTACTATTTTCATAACATTAAAACCGGTAAGCTTATCGATTTTTTATCGATGAAACAGTCTGTCAAACGAATCGTCAATATTAAAATTTCTTTATGGACACTCTTAGGATTATGACTTATCCAAAGAGGTTAATATGGGGAGTGAGTACTCTACAAAATTCTCACTATTCGTTTAAAAGAAATTCAACTTGACTGCCTTTAACATAGAGTTGAAATTCTATCGATGACATTAACTGAAGACTCTACTGTGTGAATGAAAGAACACCAAAGGAGGTATGTGTCTCGTTCGCACAATTGCCATTACTAAACAATAATACCACGATAATAGGACAAAAAAAATGTACGTTACCAATCAAGTAGTGTAACAAAGTTAAGGAATCGGAGTGGGATGACGTAAATATACTACTTAAATATTAATTTATAATGAAACATAAAACAGAAATTACTCTTTTCATTTAATTAAATTTCTACAATAATGCTAATCAGCTATCATCGGTATGGTGGTAATATAAACAAGTGTCAATCCTGGCAACTCCGATTTTGAGTTTGGCACCGAATTTCAATTTTAGAATTTCAGTTTATAGGAAATCTTACTTTATAAAACTAGTGTGACCATAAATATTGCGCCTTTTCAGATTTCCAAAAAATGTTTTTTTTTTTTGGGCCGATTTCGATGAAACTCGGTTTAGGGTACGATTTTGACAAGACAATCCTATGGCATGGTCTCCAGACTTCATCATCTGACCCTAGAAATTGTCAAGGCAAACACCCGGCGAGTACAAGGAAAAAATACTTAAACTTAAACCTACCTCACAGCAACCCAAACAAATACATCTAACTACTCAAAATACACACCCAAAACAGAGTACCAACGAAAACCTTAAATCAACGCACCTCTCAGGACTCAGCTATGCAAATATACAGAAGAACAAACGTGACAACCCTGTCACTCAATCGTACAACCCTGCCCTGGTTGCTATGAACGGCGTCCTTATACGCCATCTTTACCTCTAATCAAGGAAATTGTAAGTACTTCAACAAAGTACTTACAATTTCCAACAACAAATCAAGGAAATTGTATTTACTTCGACAAAGTACTTACAATTTCCTGGCCTCTAATGAAATAATACCTTTTGATAGGTAGAAAAGTGACAAACCCCGGAGACTTCACCATTGTGCAGCCCCCGGTCTGGAATAATCATACTAAAGCTAAGTATACCCAACTGCGGGTTGCGAAAGTCATGGGTGACCGAGTTCACTCTAGCTTGGGTTTGTATACCTGAATTGCATATGATGTGCATGCTATGTATGATGTTAATGTCTTTGGCCTAAGGTTTAGTAAGATGCATCTGAGGTTAGGTAAAGCTTTGTACAGAGTGTTGGTTGCCACAGAATGGACGCATTCACGTGAAGGTCTCATGGCCGCAGACGTACCCCCTGAAAATGGGAGGTTTTCACGGTGTGGCGTGATCACCCCGTGAAGAGGGGCGTTCCCCTGCGGGCGCCATAAAGGCGCTCGATGGTCCATGGGGCATGAAGCCTTAGACCTGCCCGTTGATTACGTAAGTCTGTTGCTAACAATTCTCGATTGAAATCGATTGAAAGCTTTAAGTAAGATAGTTGTCACATTTGTTCTTACTAAAGCAGCAATGTTACTGCGATTTTTGTCAGACTAGATTGCAACAAAGTTACATAATTGGCTCGTTGCTATTACAAGGGCATGAAGCTCTAGCTAGACTGACCATCCCACGTTCGAAGGATTAGGGTCCCTCAGCCCTGGGATGGGTAGGTTGTGCTGTTGCGTGCCATCATGCTAATTAGTTGAGCATGGACCCCATTGATATTGTTGTAAACTATTGTAATACATGTGGTTCCCCTGAAGGGGAGCGGCAGGTTGGTATGAACCGTCACCCTGTCAGCCCCTTAGCTGGGATACTTAGTGGTTCAAGAAGAATCAATTTATAATATCTCAACAGATGGTGATGGGTACTAGAAGCTATAAACAGAGGATATTATTGAGCTTCACAACATGCCCAGATAAGATACGAGTCATAAACTAATAGAGCTTGTCATTAAGATGTTGAGGTAGGTAGGTACCAAACATTTGAATGTACATTCCCCATTACTAGTGTTTATGCATGGTTGATGCCACGATAACCGGTTTCAGTTCATAGATGAATGTGATACATTGCTACTTTTATTTGGTATGTTTTTTATCCCAAAAATAAATAGTAATGTATCACATTCATCTGTCAAATAAGACCAGCCGCTAGGTGGTTTTTAATTAGACAATCAGCCTGCCGGTGTGTTTAGTATCATTCTCAGCCAAAATGCTTCCTACAAATCAGTGCACAGTGCGTCACGTCAATATGAGATTGCGTGTGGTAGGAAAAAAAAACTTATTTTGACAGTTGTTACGCCTTTTTAACAGGCATTAGTTTCCAAAAACATTGGGAAGTGGCGCATGGCGTCACCAATTTGCAATGTTAGCAAACTTCAATACGAAATTATACAGGCTGAATTTTTATTCGGAATGTGTTCAGTCCATAAAACTAAACAAGTTTTTCCATGAAATATGTGTCGAAATACGCTACAAAATTTTAGACATCCCTTACTAAACTGATATGAGAACGTGATCTCTTAGATTTGTATGAAAAGTCAAATTATGTTGTTGTGTGGCCCTGGCCCATGAACCAGGCCTAAAAAATTTTAGGTAAGTATAGCCTGATTTGCGATAAATCCTCACATCTCGTATCATCTGGCCACACTGGACGAACTACGGAAGAATCGGACTTTAAAAATCGCTCAAATGAGCATCTCGTATATTTCCTTTTTCATGAATTTTGTCAGCATTTTCTGCCCGGGATAAAAAAAATAGCGGGGTAAAAAAAACGTCCTTGCAAACACATAGCTGAGAAGTCATATGACATTCCGCGGGAAATGGTACCTTATGGCCTGGCCATAAGGTAACTTTTTCCGTGGAATGTCCTATTCGAAGCGTTAGAAAAATCGCGTGAATATCCGTCGAAAGAGCGGTTGTGCAAACTATCGCTACCTAACAAGTTTTGTATTTCTTCTATACTTTGTTCGCGCGCACCCACGCTAGAATAGCGTGTTCATATTCGATTGCTTCGTTATCGATAAATTTCTCGATCTTTGTTACGATATCGATGTTAGTGCGTTTTTTATAATTTCTGTCCTGCACGCGTAGCATGACCAACATCGAGATAGGATTCGACTCAGAGAACAATGGCTTGTCTACACCGAAATGTCAGTTTTGTCGGGTTGAGATCGAGATACTCATGCTCGCATTTACAACTAGTAGACTCGTATTGTTCTTTGTCGTGGCCTAATGTCAAAAGTCGACAAACATGAGCTTTTCTCTTCAACTGACATTAATTTGACAGTTGAATCAGAGAAACTTGTCTACCACCGTTTGAGTAGTCGAGAAGGTCGAGAGAGAATCACAGACTAATAAGAAGATTCGAAATAGTTTTCTACGTATTTTATTTTATATGAAACTAAATTTCGCAATAAAAATAAATCTAAATTATCCGTGCTTATATCTTATTCCTTAAAAACATAAAATTAAAATTATTTTCATACGTTGATTTCAATATTTCGTAATTTTCTCGTCATTTTACACAGATTACTAAATTAACAATTTCGTTAGTAGTCTGTGTTATCTTTTCAAAATACTCTCAATAAAAGAAAGGCAAACGAATTTATATCCATACAGCTATATTTAATTAGTTTTAAGAGTTTAGCATTGTGAAATCTATAGAAGGGAACGGTGCTTTATGAGAAATAAAGTAATTATTTTCTACTGGCAATATTATTCTTCTCGAGCTCGAGAGAGCTTGTCTACGGAAGAGAACGCTTTCTTGAGTGCCTCTTTATCTTAGAACATATAAAAAAAATGAGAATCATGTTTAAAATAAATTATTTCGGATCATTTTAGATAATTTTGACGTTTATTGGTGTTGAAATAAAAAGATTACCTTTAAAATTCACTTTTTTTATTAAAAGACATTAAAAGGTTTCGAAATTCTGAGAACGAGTCCCACCTGTCTGTCAAACTGTGCTCAGCAATCGAGAAGGTCGAGACGACAAGTCTTCGTAGACAAGAGTCCCGTGTGCTCATGCTACGCGTGCTGTTCTTACTGTTCTGTTCTGTTGAAGCAAGAAAACGTGCATAGTGTAGCGTAGCTCCTAGACGATCAAGCATTTCTTGTCAATAATTAACATTGCATTTACCAGGGGGCCGTGGCCTAATTTTGATTAGCCACGGTAATTTCTCTATTCTGTGGTGCTTGACAAGCATCGCTCCTAGATCATTAAAATGTGATTGACAAGCCGATGAAATGTAAATGATTGACAAGTAGTTCGGCAGGCTGATTATCTAATTAAAAACCACCTAGCGACCGGTTTCAGTTCACAGATGAATGTAATACATTACTACTTTTCCTTGCTGTTTTTTTTTACCCCAAAAAGTAGAAGCAATGTATCACATTCATCTGTCAAATGAGACCATCGCTAAATAGTTTTTAATTAGATAATCAGCCTGCCGATCGTTTAGTTAGGGGATGCATGCATAAGAAACAGTTTTGTTGGCAGTCTATCAATGGCTGTAGTCCGCATTGCGATAATATCAATATTAGCGCGACAAAGGGCCAGTCCGCGTGAACGTTAGCGCGTTTACAAAATCTAGCGTGACATCATTTTGGGTATAGTCGTTTGGTTAACATTTTAATTTTAAACCGGCACCCTGATTATCTAAAAAGAAACTATTAAGCGACCGGTTTCATTCCACATATATTGCTACTTTTCTTTGGTATGTTTTTTTTAATCCAAAAAGAAGTAGCAATGGACCACTATCATTTATGAACTGCAACCGGTCGCTAGGTGGTTTCTAATTAGATAATCATTTCGCCGTTTGGGTTTCAACCAAGCGACGGAACGATCGGGTTGTTTTTATAACCTCTTTAGGTACAAAGTTTTCGTTTTCCACTTGGAATATGGATATTTTAAACTTTCCTTTAAACTAAATCAAATTAAAATCTGTTTTTTGAGTAGAAACCATGAAATTTTTGAAACTTAGACATAAAAACATCAAAATACAAAATAATGTCAAAATGACAATGACATATTTTGGTAAGGTAAACGTCAGAGCGTTTTTCAACCATCTATTTTGATGGTTGTTTGGTTGCAACGCTCTAAGCCACGGAACGGATAAAACTACGCTCTAACACCTGTCAAAGTAAAATTTCACCGAACCACGGAACGGTTAGAGCGCGCACCGGAGTGCGCTCGAGTGCATTCGAGCGAAGCCACGGAACGCAGCCTAGAATTAGGTAGCCATTACATGGTCATGCAAGCGTCAGTCAAATTCCATCAGTCATGAATTACGTTTGACTGATCAGTCAGATGGAAGGAACAAATCACATCATGCAACCATCAGTCACTATATTACACGGTAGGGTAGGTTAATCGTCAGTCACAGCGCGTGGCTGTGGTAAACTGACAGCAAAACCTGTTAAAGGAGTTTTATGCTATTAGGTATTCAAACTACTTTACTTGTCACATGTCTCTTTGAAAAAGGATATATGTCAGATATGCTATAATGTCATGTCATGTCACTTGTCTCGATCCGAAAATAAAACTGTGATTTAAATGTGCTATATTTTAATCAATTTTCTCGAAAGCTATTTCATTCTCCAAGACTGTGTCCTAAGGCGGACACCACTGAGGCTCTGCTTTGTCAAACAACATCAGGTTATCGGTCCCACCTACAAATATGGAGAATATTGCTAAACTACAAATTGGTTTGTTGGAAGGAAAATCGAATTGGGATACTTGGAAATATAAGGCCACCAGTCTGCTACGCACCGTCCCGCACGCGCTGGAAGTAGTGGAAGGTTCGTTCAAAAAACCCACAGAACCCGTTCTTCTAACAGATACAGCTGCAGTGACCACGTACAAGACAGAACTAGACCGTTTTGTAAAAGCTGACGCAACTGCCCTGCTTATCGTAACCACCAATATGAAAGAAGAGACACTTCGAAAGGTCATGAGATACACGAATGCAAGAGACGTATGGCTTGAGCTACATAGACTATTCGACGGCACGGACGAAGATAAGTCCTACAATCTATGTATGAGCTTCTTTGGCTTTAGAAAAGATCCGGCAGATGACATAGCCACAAACATGTCAAAATTGAAAAATATTTGGACGCAGCTTAATCAGGAGTTAAGTAAAGACAAAACCGGTGAGCTACCAGAACTGCTACTCCTTTGCAAGATTCTCGATACGCTCGACGAAACCTACTTTTCCTTCAGAAGCAGCTGGCTATTATTACCTAAATCTGAACGAACCATTGAAAGCCTTACAAGCCATTTATGTGCATTTGAACGAGCTCTGCAGAGTAATAACGTACTTCAACAGGAAGCTCTCGTTTCAAATTCCGGCACTACGTCTACTGCAGAGAAGAAAGATAGAAAGTTGAAATGCAATTACTGCCAAGCTATCGGCCATCGAGTGAGAAACTGTCAGAAGTGGATCAAAGACGGCAAGCCACCGAAAAGCAGCAATCCGCGAGCAACACCTTCTACTTCTAAATCTGCAAACATGATCCTGTTGTCTATCGATAGCACAGAAGTATTTTCAGTCGTTCCTGACATCGAAAACTGGTACGTGGATAACGGCGCCACGAGCCACGTGACAAACCGGGCTGATTTATTCCAAACTTTCAAATGCTTTGACTATATCCATACTGTAACAACGGCTGATGGAAAACCGATTCGTGCTAAGGGCAAAGGTTCGATAATTATCGAAGCAAATGTAAGAGGAAAGCTACAACGAGCGACCCTTCAAGATGTTTGGTACGTTCCAGCCATTTCGAAGAATTTATTCTCAGTACTAGCACTTCACGACAGGATTCCGAACAGCAAATTCGTATCAACGACAAAAGAATGCAACGTCTATGTCAATGAAGAAGCGTGCTTAATAGGAAGACGTAAGAAAGAAGGTGGACTGTACAAATTAGACTTAAAAGTTGTACATCCTGAGAATCCCGCTGAAGTCTTTGCAACGTTCAATACTATGCAACTATACCATGAGAGGTTCGCACACCAGAACAAGAGGCACGTGAAAGCTACAGTTAAACGCGAACTGGACTTAGATCTTCCTCTTGATAAGGAGCTATGCGAAGGCTGCATATATGGAAAAGCTCATAGACTCAAATTCGGTACGAGGACTCGAGCTACCGCGCCAGGAGAACTCGTTCACACCGACGTTTGTGGACCATTTCAACCAAGTTTTTCAAAATTCCAGTACTACGTGTTGTTCAAAGACGACTATACAGGCTATCGTATGGTATACTTCCTAAGATACAAGTCAGAGGTTAAGGATAAGCTCGCCTTAATGCTAGCTCAGACGAAGAATCAAGGATATGCTGTAAAATGCCTGCTAAGCGAACGTGAAAATCGCACCTTGGTTGAAACAGCAAGATCTATGATGTACGCGCACGAACCTATGCCACAAGAACTTTGGGCAGAACTGATAAATACCGCCGCATACATTCTCAACAGAACAGGTCCGACAAACAACAAAGACAAGTCACCGTACGAACTTTGGACTGGAAAAAATCCGACCATCAAACATCTGCGTATCATAGGATGCAATGCCTACGTCCACGTTCCAAAGCAGAAACGGAAAAAAATGAACAAAAAAGCCATAAAAGGACGACTTGTCGGTTACGATGAAGATGGCTACCGGGTATGGATTACTGACGGAAAAAGTAACAAGCTCGTCCGCTCACGTGATGTCACTTTCGATGAAAGACCGCTTCCTAACAAAGATGTTCACCCAGCTTGTGTAAACAACGACGCAAATACGAGGGAGTACATAATACAGCTGCCGATGGATAACCCCAACAGCAACGAGGAACCGGCTTCACTTCCTGAAGTACATCAAGATCCATTACCAGATGAATCTGAGGGAGACTTCGAAGATGCTGAAGATAATGTCTTTAGTGATCATGAACTTGACCTTGAGGGAGAAACTTTGGAACCCGAACCAGTCCAAGAAGATCAAGTATATGAACCCGAACCGGTCCAAGAAGACCATAGACATGAACCCGAACTCGAACCACATCACGATGATCCTGAAGCAGTCGACTATGACGCCGAACAGCCGCGTTACAATTTGCGCAATCGCAACGAAATACGACGACCTGAAAGACTTAATGACTACGTATGTATCACAGAGACGTACCCGTCGAATTTCGCTGATGCAATGAATCGTGACGACAGTGAAGAATGGCGAAAAGCGATGCACAGTGAAATGAAGTCACTGAAGGACCTCAACGTGTGGACGGCATGTGATCTACCGAAAGGGAGAAAAGCGCTTCCTTGCAAATGGGTCCTACGAACAAAAAGGAACCCAGACGGCTCTATTGACAAATACAAGGCACGACTCGTTGTGAAGGGATTCAAACAAAGAAAAGGAATCGACTACGATCAGACCTTCAGTCCTGTCACACGCCTAGCGACTGTCAGAGCATTGTTGAGCGTCAGCGCTCAAGAGAACATGCATCTAGTACAATTTGATGTTGCCACTGCGTTCCTCAACGGAAAACTCGAAGAGGAAATTTACATGCAGCAACCCGAAGGCTTTAGCGACGGAACGCCTAAGGTCTGGAAACTTAACCGAAGCTTATACGGCTTAAAGCAGGCTCCAAGATGTTGGAACTCGTGTTTTGAAAGCATTTTACTTGATATGGGCTTTAAACAAAGCGAGGCTGACTGTTGTCTATACAGAAAAGAAACAGATGGCAAGAAGCTATTGATCACACTGTACGTAGATGACGGATTAGTAGCTGCGAGCGATGAAGACTTAGTGCAATCATTTCTTAATGATTTACGAAAACGTTTGAAGATAACGTCGAAACCCGCTTCATATTACCTAGGGCTACAAATCGAAAGAGAGAAGGATGGCTCTGTCTTCATTAGTCAAGAAGCCTATGCAAAGAAAATTTTGGAGCGTTTTGGAATGACAGACTGTAACCCTGTCACAACACCCATCGAGAAGGAAGCTACTCAATCAGGGAAAGTCGAATCCGAAACCGTAAAATATCCATATAGAGAAGCCGTCGGTGCTTTAGCATATTTAATGGTCGGAACACGTCCTGACATTGCATTTGCAGTGGGTGTTGCCTCCCGAAAATTAGAATCCCCCTCCAAGGAAGACTGGCTTGGTGTAAAAAGGATATTGCGTTACATCAAAGGAACGTCTGCCTATGGAATTAGGTATGAACAGCATAAACCAGCAATACTCGAAGCATTCAGCGATGCTGACCATGGAGGTGATCGAGAGACCAGCCGATCTACCACAGGCGTAGCCTGTCGCTATGCAGGAGGTGTGATATCTTGGCTCAGTCAACGGCAAGCGTCTGTTGCTATCTCCACAACCGAAGCAGAGCTGGTAGCAGCCAGTGAAGCTGCTAGAGAGTTGGTTTGGCTAACCAGAATAATGCAGGATTTAACAGAACTCGAGCATATTCCTGCACTATATGTTGACAACGAAGCCGCAGTTCGCTTGGCACATAACCCCGAATTTCACAAGCGAACAAAGCACATTCGAATACGACATTTCTACGTTCGAGAGCAAGTTGCTGAAGGTGCAATGGAAGTCAAGAGAATTGGCACTGCAGATCAGTTAGCTGATATCTTAACCAAAGGACTACCGCGGCCAAGATTCTCTTTCCTTTGCCATGCCCTTGGAATAGTATTGAATAAGGGAAAGTGTTAAAGGAGTTTTATGCTATTAGGTATTCAAACTACTTTACTTGTCACATGTCTCTTTGAAAAAGGATATATGTCAGATATGCTATAATGTCATGTCATGTCACTTGTCTCGATCCGAAAATAAAACTGTGATTTAAATGTGCTATATTTTAATCAATTTTCTCGAAAGCTATTTCATTCTCCAAGACTGTGTCCTAAGGCGGACACCACTGAGGCTCTGCTTTGTCAAACAACATCAAAACCTACCGTGTAATGGGTGCCTTATACTAAAATTGTTATTTAGCTGTTACTGAATATAGTTCATTGAAATTGAACATTCAATCGTTTCATCGGCATTTACCGGTTTTTCATATATCGCCTTTCGAATGTTTATTGATTTTTCGTCTGACATTTTACCGCAAAAGTTTCGGTGGCGAGTTGAAGATGAAAATGTTATTTGGAAACTAATTTTACTATGTTAATATCAGACAAAACGCTTTTGCTTCTGTCGGAGGTATTTAAATTTACCCTATAAGTGATTCAATGTGTTTGAAATTGTCTTAATTTGGCTGTAAATTCACATTTGTGTTTTGTGCGAAAACTGTAAAGCATTAAATTTTTATATTCTTTAGGAATTTGGCATAGCGATTGTTGTATTATTGGTAAAAGATACTTACTGGTCAGATTTTATAAAGTTGTTATCTTTACTATACCTTAAAATACAAGAAGTGCAGAGCATTGACCTGTATTGATTGCAGTACGTATTGCTATTTAATTTAAATTAGTTGCGCCCCTTGATCTGATCTCTGCAAATGCGAACTTTGATTTGATGAACGAGAACTTCAACTTATAATTTAAGAATAATTAAAGTGCTGGTTTCAATGCTATAATTGCAGATTTAGATGCTGTAAAAAGCTTTCACCCCTATTATGCAGCCACCTGAACTGAAATGTATGGATCCTGAGAACTACCGAAAATTTTTCCGAGCATTATGTTGGAGCTACACCAAGTAAGGAATTTCATATTTTGAGTTCGACTCACACTATGCTTATCTACATTATAATGCTTTACTTCAAAAAACTAGATAAATTACTGTTTTAAATATGCATTTTAGCTCTTGCATACTATATTTGATTATTTTACATGAAGTTGCAGAGAAGACCATTAGAGTTTTTAATTAAAATATTTTTTCTTTTAGGAAAGTAGAACGGAAGACCCAGCGCAAGCTAAACAAGAAGGAGAAGCTTCGGCGCCTTAAAGCATCCAGTGCACTGCCCACTTGCTACGCTCCCGCCATTTTGTGTAACCCGTCCCATTTTGCGGTGTATGCCACTGTGCGTCGACTTGTGCTTGCACGCTGGATGCACTTGCCTGGTGCAACAGCAGAGCTCTCTGAAGACAGCGATGATGATGATGCCAACGCCCTAGTGCCTATGAACAAGTTGCCAAAGGTAGCAAGTTTTTTTGTCCCTACAGAGGGAACACTTTAAAGCTTTCATTTGATAACTCTAATATATGTTTTAAATTTTTGGATACATTTTTGACCGAGCGAGCACGAAGTACGAGCAAAGCGTCTCTGCTTCAGCTTGGGCAAAAATTCTTTCATATGTCCGGCTGTCTGATCCAGCCTAAAGGTCATTACATTTCGATGATGGCCACATTTTATTTTATTTTATCGCGAGGTCTACAGCTCACGGAGCCACTATTCATATCTAGACTGCAAGCCTTTGCTTGGATGTGTTTCGGAAAATGTGTTGTGACTTATATATCATCAGACTGCACCATAGTTTGATACAAATTCCTAATGGCTTACCGAAACTTAATGGACTTTGGTATGGGCAATTACTATAGTATTATATTTAGTTAGGGGTAGATAAATTAATTGCATGATAATTAAAGCCATATAATCCATACAAAAAAAACATCATTTAAAGTGCTTCTAGATTATGTTGATCCAATACACCCTATACTTTTTTTAAGGGTTTATTTTTGAATATATTGCTGAATAAAGTGTTGTGTTATTTTTTAGGGTTCCGTACCCAAAGGGTAAAAACGGGACCCTATTACTAAGCCTCCGCTGTCTGTCTGTCTGTCTGCCTGCCTGCCTGTCTGTCTGTCTGTCTGTCACCAGGCTGTATCTCATGAACCGTGATAGCTAGACAGCTGAAATTTTCACAGATGATGTATTTCTGTTGCCGCTATAACAAGAAATACTAAAAACAGAATAAAATGAATATTTAAGGGGTGCTCCCATACAAAAAAACGTGATTTTTTTGCCGTTTTTTGGTACGGAACCCTTCGTGCGCGAGTCCGACTCGCACTTGGCCGGTTTTTTTTTGTATTTTATTGATGTTTTGCTAAGCACCTATGAGGCGAGGGTGGTTTGATAAGTCCATGACTTTGTCAAGACTTTTTTTCGATAGTTTTGTTTAATTTCTCTACATAATCATTTTGTAGCTCTGCGTATTTAGGCCAACAAAGCCTTTGTTCCCACTAGTACACCCGACTAGTTCAACCGTTGAACTAGTGCAACTTTTTTGTCTCAGTGGTTCACCTATCTATAAATCCTTTAACGAGTTGAACTACTGAGACTATTCGCTCCCACTAGTACACCCGGCTAGTTCACCCGTTGAACAAGTGCAACTTTTTTATCGCAGTAGTTCACCCGTCTATAAGAGTTGAACTACCGCAACTATACTTTTTCTTTTTATTTTTTTTATTTACATATATTAGAATTATTTTCATTAGGGTACCTAATAATTGTGAGATCACAAACTAAATGTCCACATATGGATGAAAAAAAAACCGACGCCTTTTTTTACACCTACATCCTACAATGACACGGTGTTCTGACACGCCATAATGCTACAAGTGTGGATCCACCTTATAGTCAAGAGTTCAACCATATAGTTGCGGTAGTTCAACTCTTATAGACAGGTAAACTACTGCGATAAAAAGTTGCACTAGTTCAACGGCTGAACTAGCCGGGTGTACTAGTGGGAGCGAATAGTCGCAGTAGTTCAACTCGTTAAAGGATTTATAGATAGGTGAACTACTGAGACAAAAAAGTTGCACTAGTTCAACGGTTGAACTAGTTGGATATACTAGTGGGAACGAAGGCAACAAAGTTCCTCTCTTTAACCCATATTTTTTTCTTTCATCACCTGAAAACTGTGATAACTTGAAATAAGGGCCCATTAGCGCATACCCGCCAAGACATTAATTCATGTTTGTTAAGAGAAAAAATCTCAGTGGGTTATATTTAGATTTAACCCAATGAGATTTTGCGGTGGATATGCGGGTTTGCTGGCGGGTATGCGCAACGCAAATGGCCCTCATTTCAGTTACCACAGTTTTCAGGCGATGAAAGAAAAAAAATCAGCTTTCTATTCAAATCCTTCTGTTCCTTTCAAATCTTTCTATTCTCTAGAAAATAGAAAGGATTTGCATCTTCATTCGATGAGTTTTGATGTCATGACTGCTGTCGGGAGAGTCAACAGGGTCATGGGTCATTAAGAAAAGTTAGATGTCACCATAGAATATGAATGTAAGATTCTTGGATGTCACTTGAACTTTTTGTTTCCAAAAATGATAATCTTTTGAATTTGAAAAAAAATGTAGTGTAAAGATTCCTAAGGAGTTTCTTTTTCAGATAAAAAAATAAATTATGAAAAAAACCTTCTTTTTAAAGTCATTGACTTTTCAAACTGCCCTCGTATAATTTCTCAACAAATCTGCTTTTGCCTTACTTTCGGTTCTTCATAGTAATGGCACTCCTATAGTGTAATAATATTTTTTCTTATAACGATAACTCCTTTTATCGTTGGTAAACGCAGACAAAATGATGGCTAGTAGTACTTCAGCACCACACTTTCATTTGTGAAAAGTTAAGTACAATTCGCCCGTGAGGTTATGGTCGGGGTCGCCCCCTGCCCCGCACTCCACCTCATCATCGTCCTGTCAACACAGCCGAGTCACCCTGCTATAGTAATCATTATGCTAGGGTGCTAGGGTGCTATGGTAATAGCTTAAAAATATTTCTGTCACGATTTTTGACAGCAGTACCCCCTTGTTCCAGGTGACTGGAATCGGGCTCCGCACTGTGTTTGCACTTATCTCCCAGGCACGCTTCACCGATGCTGAGTTCTGTGAGAATGCCCTGAAAGCTCTGTTAGATGTTTTACAAGGCCATACACCTGAAGAGTTGTCACAGGAACCCACTGAGGTATATAAAGAGAAAATTCAGATAATTGACTTGTTAAAGAAAGCAGGATATTGAAATTCTGTGTATAAATCATATTGTTATCAGAGTTTATTATATTTGTAGGTATGAACCTCTGTACTAAAAAAAGTTGGGAGTTACAAGTCGTGATAAAGTTTGGCCACATGATAGAAACTGATCTGTAGGCTGTTTCTAACTAATATTGAGCTGGGCCAAACTATCCTAACATACAGTTCCATGCGGCGGCGGGTTGAATAGCGCACTTTTCCCGGCTTCATTCTAAAAACTATAACAATTCAGGTTTAGCTAATAGGTCAAATGTTGTATTATTTTCGGATAAATCAATAACGTAGAATTTATTTCTGGTATAAAAAAATGCAATTTATTACGCAGTTTCTGAAAAATTACACAATAACCAACATTTTTAAACTTCATTTTTTTAGTTTAGGTATTGGCACTTGTTTCAGTATTTTCAAAAAAACTACTTTAAAGAAGCGTTTTTCAGGCTAATTTGCTATATGCTTTTGTTATGCTAACTATATTTTATACAATTTGAGCCTAACCCAAGTAGTTTAAGTCTATTGTTTGCGGAGACACAGCTAGTCAAAAATATGCATTTTTTCACGAAATAAAAATGGTTTCCGTTTCGTTCAGAAACATTTTTCAGGTTTTTTGTCTATATTTCTGTAAAGTTAATTAAATTTTCTACAATTTGAGCTTAATTTGAGTAGTCTAGGTCTGTGGTTGCAGCGACATAGCTGGTTAAAAATGGGCTTTTTATTGAAATTAATTGAAAAAATCTTATCTTTGACTAGCTGTGTCTTTGCAACTAGTAAACCTAGACTAATCAAATTAGGCTCCAATTGTAGAAAATTTAATTAACTTTACAGAAATATAAACAAAAAAAGTCAGAAATGCTTCCAAACGAAATGGAAACCCCTTTTATTTCGTGAAAAAATGCATATTTTTGACTAGCTGTGTCTCCGCAAACAATGGACCTCAACTACTTGGGTTAGGCGCAAATTGTATAAAATATAGTTAACATAACAAAAGCATATTACAAATTAACCTGAAAAACGCTTCTTTGAAGTAGTTTTTTTGAAAATACTGAAACAAGTGCCAATACCTAAACTAAAAAAATGAAGTTTAAAAATGTTGGTTATTGTGAAATTTTTCAGAAACTGCTTAATAAATTGCATTTTTTTATACCAGAAATAAATTCTACGCTATTGATTTATCCGAAAATGATACCACATTTGACCTATTAGTTAAACCTGAATTGTTATAGTTTTTAGAATGGAGCCGGGAAAAGTGCGCTATTCAACCCGCCGCCGTATGGAACTGTATGTAAGGATAGTTTGGCCCAGCTCAATATTAGTTAGAAACAGCCTACAGATCAGTTTCTATCACGTGGCCAAACTTTATCACGACTTGTAACTCCCAACTTTTTTTTGTATAGAGGTTAATACCTACTATATGTCTTTACATGCAATCAAGCCTTTTGAATCAGAAATATTTATTTTAGATAATATCAAACTTGCACGCGATGTTGATCGAGGTGGCGGGCGGCAGTGGGCCGGGCGGCCGGTCGGAAACGGCAACCGAATTGACGTCGCTCAGTGGGTCCTGTTTAGTCGCGCTGTCGGTGGCGCGAGGAGAGACCGAGCTGATTCTCACCGCGGTCGCCTCGCTTATTATGTCTGCTCCGGCTCTTTCGGAACAGAACATACTGGTGAGTGGTTCTATCTTTGAGTTCTTCATACGAAACGAGTAGTTTTAAGATATTGGTAGTTGTCCTGTTAAGTTGCATCAATGAAATAGACCTTATCTCGTGCTCGTTTATTAGGGTTCCGTACCCAAAGGGTAAAAACGGGACCCTATTACTAAGACTCCGCTGTCCGTCTGTCTGTCTGTCTGTCTGTCTGTCACCAGGCTGTATCTCATGAACCGTGATAGCTAGAAAGTTGAAATTTTCACAGATTATGTATTTCTGTTGCCGCTATAACAACAAATACTAAAAACAGAATAAAATTTATATTTAAGGGGGGCTCCCATACAGTAAACGTATTTTTTTTGCCGTTTTTTGCTCGATATTAATAACGACAACAGGTAGACAGTTGAAATTTTCACAGATGATGTATTTTTGGTACCGCTATAACAGCAAATACTAAAAACAGAATAAAATTAATATTTATGGGGGGCTCCCATACAACAAACATATTTTTTTGCCGGTTTTTGGTATGGAACCCTTCGTGCGCGAGTCCGACTCGCACTTGGCCGGTTTTTATGTTTTACCTGGCGCTCTCAGAAAAAAACTTATTGGTTATTTGTTCAATATTTATCTTGATACGTAATGGGTACTTTTAGACAAAGTCCCAGGGGGTCAAGTCTGCTAATGTTAACGTCAACATCGAATGCTTTTTGACACAGTTCTTGTTTTCTAAGCGCAAAACCGAAACACATGGACGCACACTGTGTCTCGATTTTGGGTTTCAGAAATAAGAACAGTGTCATAAAGCATTACTATTCAAACACCATTGAAACACGCTTTCGACGTTAACATTGGCAGACTTGACTCCCTGTTTGGTCCCGCTGCGAACTTAACCTTATTACGGTATCGCTTATAATGTCGGCAGTGGCACTCTAGAAACAGAAACATATCAATAGAACATTCTATTTTCATCTAAGTTCAGAAAATAATTGGTATCTTACTTCTGTGTAAAATACCTGTTTTTTCATGTTCGTATATAATGTTTTGTCTCCTGGCTCGTACAAAGAAGCTTCTTCAGCGAGTGCAGAACGCATGTGCCCGCTACTGCTTTTCGATCCCCCGCAGGACACACGTTACACCATTTCTGAATCATGGTGGTCTTTTGAATATGGATTCGCGTTACAAATACCATCTTGCCAGTCTCCTTTTCGGAATAATTAAAGAGAAAAGTCCTCCTTATCTTTTTGAAAAGCTTAGGTTTTCACAGAGGCCAACTCGAACAGCATACAAACTTATTCATACGAAACACACCACGGTTGCATTTCGGGGCAGTTTTCGTTACGCAGCCACACGATGTTGGAATAATATTCCCCCGCCAATCAGGAACTCCGTGTCAAGGCATACTTTCAAAACCAGATTTAAAGCGTACCTACTGGACTTACAAAAAAGATTGTAATACTATGTATTGTCACAGAAAACATAATAGTATTGGTATTGTGTTTTATTTGGCCTTTTGTGTTTGCGCGTACTGGCTGTTTCAAACATCTGCTCGCAAAGTTAATACGTTTTATTTTCAATTTAGGCTTATTTGTTATTGTGTGTTATTTGTTACTCTGTGTTACTTTAATATAACAGGTTAAATAGTATCTCTGTATAGTTCTAAGTACAATAATTATGCTGCTCCACCGCTCTCCACTAGGCGACCGCTGAAAATCAGCGTCGTGGTGCAGTCACAATGTACCGCGACACAATGCTGAGTGGAAGCCTTTTGGCACATGCTTGTCTCAAGATTACCTAATTTTAAGTTAATATTGTATTTCTTATGTGCTAAATAAATATATTCTATTCTATTCTATTTTGCAGTATAAAGATGCATTACCAAATACCTCATTAGTTAACATCGAATTCTATCTTTAACCATCATCTACCTGTTGCAGATACCGTCAAACCTAACGACCCTCCAAAGAAGCGTGCAGTCCATAATGCTCGGCACTCCGTCCCGAAACCTCTGGCTGAACCATGGAGTTCCGCACCAGTCCCTGGTCACCAGCTTCCCCGTAGACTTGCCTCAGCAGCTCACTGCTGGCCCCGGAGAACTCGTAGTTCGATCCCTCGTCTCTGATGGCTGTTACTTATACATATACACCTCTAAGGGACTGCTAAAGATCGGCTCTGGATATGGCAGCTCTATCAAACAGCATGTTTATTTGCATAAACCTGACTTTTTCGCTAGCGACCGCCACGGTTGGTTAGGATATTGTAAGGTGAGTTTTCATAAATAAATTGTTCAGACAATAGCTTAATTTGACACTAAATAGTTTTATGAAATTTCTTTATAATAAGTAGCTTACTTAGTTAAATGTTTTCAAATCTTTTGCTGTGCTTGACTGAAATTAGTGTGAAAGTGAAAGATTATAATCCCGTACTCAGAGACGTCAGTTAAGTTTAATGCTTCATTAAAATTGGTGTTATCTCTTTCTTTTCCATAGTGATAGTAAGACGACACTATTCTTAATGAAGCATTAATCTTTATTGACGTCTCTGAGTACGGCAGAAAGTGTTGCATTTTTATGTAAATTGCAAACGATGCTGTAAGCTCACTTGACAAACTGTTTTAAAATATTTTTCATACAGAAGCTGGCGAATAACTGACGAGGGTGATTAATTTCAGAATAAGTTATATGTTAGAATCGGAAGAAAGAAGACTGAAGTGTATGAGATAGACAAGGAGACGCTGGAGGTGAAGGGCCTAGTGCGGCTGGAGGCGGGCCAGCCCGCGCCCCTCGACCCCAAGTCGGCCGTGTTCACTGACGGACACCAACTAGGACTTATTATGCTCACCAACTTCGTAAGTTTTACTATAAATTAGGACGGATATTAACTTTATTTACCATCTAAATATAGCCAACAAGTGTAGGCGTTATCTCTATGTCATACTCGTACCTGACATGAAAGAATTATCTAACCATAAAGATTTATCTAACCCTAGTTTACTTAACTTTCCTTTCTTATTATATTGACTTATTTATTATCACTGCTTCGTCAGGAGCATATTATAATATCTTCTACTATCTCATTTGTGTATGTATGGCCTAAACACAAAATCGAAACAAAAATCAAATTAAGGCAGCCATTACATGGTCATGCAAGCGTCAGTCAAATTCCATCAGTCATGAATTATGTTTGACTGATTGACTGATGGAAAGAAGAAATCAACTTCATGCAACCATCAATCACTACATTACACGGTAGGTTAATCGTCAGTCACAGCCCGTGACTGTGGTTAAACTGACAGCAAAACCTACCGTGTAATGGATGCCTATGTTACCATATTTTTGTATTCATATTTGAGGAAAATGCGTAGTGAGGGTCACTCCTCAATGAGTACTACTGCTATCTATTCATCTATCAGGCACATTTATTTATGTCATTGAAGATGGCAACGTATCAGTGATAAATGAGCGAGCAGTTAAAGAACGCGATTAAAAATGTTCGCACGCTATATCGCCGCACCTATCGTTTTCTAATTCACTCTCATTGTGGTAAGCGCGGTCAGCCGCCATTTTCAATTTTTTATCTGCACGGGTAGTAATTTTAATTACGTCCATTCCGGTTGCAGGATAATTTAACGATAAAAATGTACGACGTAGAGTCCCCAAAGGAGCGTGTAGAAATGAACAATTCAGTGACCCTAACGTCCCACAAACACCTAAACGTGCACCTTCTACGGCGCCGTACGCTCGTGCTCGGGCGAGCGTCTTTTGACGACAACATGTCACGACGGGCGGTCGAATTAGATGCCCCGGTCGCTATGCAACTGGATGACAACGAAGATGACCCGCTAACTAGCATTTGTGCCGGACAGGACTTCGGCCTGCTGACCACTAACTCTGGAAAGGTTAGTTCTGTTTGAAACCTATTTTACAAAACCATACAAATCTCTAATATTTTTATTCAAACAAAATATTACACTAGCGATAGAGCAGCATCTCATTACTTAATTAATTTCAGGTATACTACACTGGTAAAGGCGCTAGTCTCGGTTATAAGTCAGCGGCACCGCACTCTGGTCGCTGGACTTTAATGAAGGAGACGCTTTTCATTAAAAACGAGGCGCCCAATACTAAGAAATGTAAAGTCATACAGGTAATCCATTATCATCTAATAATTTGATTAAATTGCTTAAAACTCAGCGTATATCTGAAAAATCAGTTGTTCTTTTTGTTTTTCGATTCCTATAGCTAAATTATGATTTTGTATCTTTAGGTTGCCGTAGGACACGAAGGTATGCACGCTGTGATGGTTCTAGACAACGGAACAGCTCTATTCACTGGAATCGCGCGCCGTGGCGAAGACGGTGACACAAGCAAACACAGGCGAACGCCCAAACCTACCAGGCCTAAAAAAATATTCAAGGTAGTGCTTCCAAAGGGTGCTCATTTAGGTCTTAATTTTTTTCAGATGTAAATCAAATCAAATCAAATCAAATATGTTTATTGTGAAACACAGGTAAATAAGGTTATAATAAAAAAAAAATATAAAATGTTCAGCTGGTTTCCGCCGTTATGGCATACAATTAAATACAATGTCAATATTTTAAATAGTCAAACAAAACAGATTTCAGTTCATATCATATAGCTATTTTCACATTACACAATCATTTCAACAAAATTTATTATTATTAATTAAATTGGACATAATTTACAACATAAATAGCTTAAGGATAAATATAAAAAAAAATTATATAGTACGGTCAGTTAAAAAATCATTAAGCGTGTAGTAACATTTGTCGATAAGAAATGTTTTCAGTTTATGCTTAAATGCAATTATATCAACATCACCATTACGTATTGATACCGGGATTTTGTTATATACAGGGTCACTGGAAATATGACGTATTCCTATTAAGGGGTTATAGATGAGGTCAAAACAAATATTTTTTGTCATATAACTTTTTATCAAAAAATAAATAGTTTTTGAGTTAATTGAAATTAAGTATTTTTTTACCAAAAGTACGTTTTCAGACACAAAAATTTAAAATAAAAGATAACTACTCATTCGATTCCGGATTTTTTATTATTTTGGGATAGAAAAGAATCTAAGTGTTAATAATGAACAAAAAAAAATTCATAAAATACAGGTGTTTATAAAAAATTCAATCCTTAAATGCATTTTTTATTTTTATTTTTTTAGATTTTTTAGAAATAGCTTCAAATATCTTTAAAAAAATCCTAGTAACTAAGCGTGCATAATATTTTAAAAACATCACCATCTATTCAGCTTTCAGTTGAGGTATAAAACTTAATAATAGCTTAAATAAAAAATGAGAAATTAAGACAACTAAATAGCAGTCCCATTTCATGTAGCAAAAATTTTCTACTTCATGCGCTTCGGAGGTGGCCGTATTATCCTACTTATTCCATAAATGTGAAAGTTTTCTTGCTTGGATGATTGTTAATCAATCACGCAAAACGGCTGAACGGATTTGGATGAAATTTGGCACACAGATAGTTTATAAGCCGGATTAAAACATAGGAGGATACTATTATCTTGGTTAAAGGTTCCCTAGGGATTTTCTCAAATGTAAATGCGAATGAAGTCGCGGGCGGAAGCTAGTTTGCCATAAATGAACGTGCTTACTAAAAATACTTTCGTCCGAGTGAGTTTGAAACAGGATTATTTTCCGCCGCGATGAGTAAAAAATTTTATACAGACAGCATCAAAAATAACCATGCATATCAGCCATTTTTAATGACCACTGCTGGGGAACAGGCCTTCCTTTCCTTTTGGGATAAAGCGGACGGGCCATAGCCCACCACGTGGGCCCAATGTGGATTGGTCGGTGTTAACTAAATGTACCTTACATTGAGCCCTTGGTTCTGGCTGCATTTACAGTCGTTAACACTGACCAATCCACATTGGGCCCACGTGGTGGGTATGGCCCGTCCGCTTTATCCATCCACAAGCCAAAAGGAGGCCAGTTCCCCAGCAGCAGGTCATTGAAAATGACTGATATGCATGGTTATTTTTGATGCTGTCTGTATAAAATGTTGACTCATCCTGTCCTTAAAATAATCCTGTTTCAAACTCACTCGGACGAAAGTATTTTTAGTAAGCACGATCATTTATGGCAAACTAGCTTCCGCCCGCGACTTCATTCGCATTTACATTTACATTGAGAAAATCCCTAGGGAACCTTTAACCAAGATAATAGTATCCTCCTATGTTTTAATCCGGCTTATAAACTATCTGTGTGCCAAATTTCATCCAAATCCGTTCAGCCGTTTTGCGTGATTGATTAACAATCATCCAAGCAAGAAATTTTTCACATTTATGGAATAAGTAGGATACGGCCACCTCCGAAGCGCTTGAAGTAGAAAATTTTTGCTACATGAAATGGGACTGCTATTTAGTTAAGTCTTAATTTCTCATTTTTTATTTAAGCTATTATTAAGTTTTATACCTCAACTGAAAGCTGAATAGATGGTGATGTTTTTAAAATATTATGCACGCTTAGTTACTAGGATTTTTTTAAAGATATTTGAAGCTATTTCTAAAAAATCTGAAAAAATAAAAATAAAAAATGCATTTAAGGATTGAATTTTTTATAAACACCTGTATTTTACGAATATTTTTTTATTCATTATTAACACTCAAGATTCTTTTCTATCCCAAAATAATAAAAAATCCGGAATCGAATGAGTATTTATCTTTTATTTTAAATTTTTGTGTCTGAAAACGTACTTTTGGTAAAAAAATACTTAATTTCAATTAACTCAAAAACTATTTATTTTTTGAGAAAAAGTTATATGACAAAAAATATTTGTTTTGACCTCATCTATAACCCCTTAACAGGAATACGTCATATTTCCAGTGACCCTGTATACGCGATGCATTACAGAAAACGCTATCTCTCAGCAATTTTATTTTATTTGGAATCATGCGAAGTTTATCTTTATGTCGAGCTCCAGAGAAGAATTCAAACATATCTATATTTTCTCTAGTAAAGACAGCACATTCAAATATATAGAGACATGGAAAAGTCAGAAGTTCATATTTTTTAAAGTATGGTTTGCAAGAGTCCCTTTGTTTCAAATGGTACATTGTATTGTTAATAAATAACATTGTTCTATTTCGATCAGGCGGAGGGACATCACGTTGTGTATGCTGCTTGTAACCATGGTTCCACAGCTTTAGTCACCAGACAAGGATTGTTACTTATGTTTGGAAAAGATTCTCACCATTGTGACTCGAATGGCGTTGTCCAAGGATTGAGACATGAAAGAGTTATACAGGTACTAATTTGAATTAAATAATATTTCCTGAAGTTTTCTTTCTTTAATGTGTTTACTTATTTATCTTCATTTTTTGTTTTAGGTTGCTTTAGGCAAAGCCCATACTGTCGTACTAACAAATTTCGGACAAGTTTATACTTTCGGCATCAATAATAAAGGCCAGTGCGGCAGAGAATTTGGATACACAAAAGAAAGTAAGTATAATTATTGTAATTTGGTGTCTTCTATTCTATAACAGAGTATCCTTACTTGTCAAGTTACTTGTCGTATTTGTTAAACAATGTTCACCTATCTTTTTATTGAAATAATCTCCTAAATAAAAATGAAGAGTGACTGCAAACCATTGGACCTAGAAAGCTAAATTTATGCACAAGCAACAAAGGGAACTTTGCGTGATATACAGGGTGTCCCAAAACTTTGCCACACGGAGGCACTTAAATATTGAATATTTGAGTTTTTATGAAATAAATAGACTTAGCGACTTGAAACTTCGTAGGTGTATCTCTAAAAACAAATAAGCAAACACGTATTTCGTGACTTTCCGAAAATAAACCCCTCTAGGGATAAATAAATGGGTTCGATATAGATGTCGTTATTGAGGTTTTATAGGCTGTTGATTGTGAAAACAACATTTATTTTACAACACGGTGGACAAAGTGTTGAAATGGTGGTACAAATTTTCTGTGGAAAAAATATTAAATAGACATTACGACTTGAAACTTTGTGGTTCTTCTAAATACAAATAAGCAATATAATAAATAAGTTTTCCGAAACTCAAACCCTTATTAGGGGATAAATGGAAAATCGTTATTTGTTGTCGACTGCCGTTATTGAGGTTTTATGGCATGTTGATTGGCATGAGAATTTTATTTTGAAACCCAAAACGGTGGACGTGCGTGATTAAACATCTATAGGGTCCAAACCGTATTGCGTCCAAATTTTGTATGAAATAATTATACGGGAACAGAACTAGAATGGCTATGGGAACGAACGGGGCGGGAACGGGACCGAACAGGATAAAAATTGGATATCCTACTAATATTGTTACGGCGAGAAATAAAAAGCCGTAATCCACAGTTATTATTTATGTTTCCAAAATAAAGAACCTAAAAAAATAACAAATTATTTAATAAAAGCAGTCCGTCCTATTGCAAGATGGGTTGAAGGCCCTACGTACACATAAGTTACTTGCTTACCTGTGCAGGTTCTTCTTTTTTAAGTTTACAGCTTACATCATTGCTATATTACTTCGTTTATTTGTTTAAACACATTGAAACTGATAGAAATTTCACAATTCACAATTTAGGCCTAGCGCGTACCACGATTTTTAATCGCGCAATTTTTTATTCGCAGAAATGCAACCTATCAATTTATACGTGAGTGCGCGCATTGGCGACAAAAAAATCGCCGCGATTTAAAAATTGTGATTTGTCACATTTTCCCGCTACAGCTCGCGACGCGATTGTCACAAAAATAAATTACCGCATATGAAGTTATATGGTCTAGCGCGCATTGCGACAGTAAAATCGCAATCTGTCTTGTCAGTCGATATTCCGCCCTTCGAGCGTTAAACATGTCCGCGCCTGGATCTCTTGAGCAGTCTGAGACGCTAGACGTCGATAAATTGATTATTGAATCTTCACAAAAGTGGTCTTCAATGAGAATATTTTTTTCATCGCCCCTTAGGCACTAAAAACTAACAACTTTTTCGGCGTGATTAATATACTTACACGTTCACGCCAAAATACAGCTTTCTATTAAGGGCCTCTGAGCTAAGCCGCGGACGGACGGAGCAGACGGACGGACAGACAAACGGACATGGCGACACTATAAGGGTTCCATGTTGATGATGTTCTTCCTCCTTCTCTGAAGAAGCATGGCAAGACAAACAACTTCCGTGAAATCCATGTTGAAAATGAACACTCCAACGATTTTTTTATCACGGTGCGCGCACTTAATTTTCTGCGATATTTTGTAGCGCGATTTTATCGATCGTGTCGCAAAACAAAAAATCTATCTTATTAAAAAGATTTATACCTAACGACAGCGAACGCTTCATATTATACCTAACGACAGCGAACGCTCATTTTTTGAATTATTATTTTTCGGAACAAAATAAAAATTTGCCCTTTTCCATTATACAATGGACGTCAGTGAAAAATTTGACATAGTTTCGAATCTAAAATTGAGAAATAAGTTTTTACCCTGGGGGAAGAGGTCGCACGGCAACGTTACAATATTATATATAAATGTGAAAGTTTGGAAGTTTAGACGGCTGAACGCATTTAGATTTGCACACAGATAGTTTATACTAATAGCCTAGATTAAAACATAAGATACTTTTAATCCCGGTCAAAGGTTCCCTAGGAATATTCCGTATGTCTTTGGCGTAACGAAAGGTTTTACGCGTACCTTGTTTTTCACCTTTTTCCCAGAAATGTACTCGAATCGGCGCCACAGCAGCAGTACCAGAGAAGACGTGCGCCTGTGCAGCGGTGCGCACGCGTGGAGCACGGACTACTGCCGCGTGTGCGTGCTCTGTCGCGAGTGCACCGGGTTCGGCAGCGCGTGCCACTGCGCCGCCATGCCCGGCCGCCTGCCCGCCGAGTGAGTACTGCACGCTGTACTGCAGCCTGCGAACTAAAATCTACAGAACAAGCATTCCGCTTAAAAAATAGCACGACACAGAAATACAACCAAGGGCTAAAAATGCTGTAAATAGCACAAATAGACTGAACACTGGTTGCTTATAGCGACCATAATCTGTTTTAATGCTTATGAAACGTTGCATCTACATCTTTTTGCCTTCTTTGCGTCTTGTACACCATTTGACGTCATTTCTAATAAAGTCTCTCTTTTCTTTAAAATACAAACTGCAATTACTGTAAAGAACGCTAACGTCTGTCACCAGGCACGTGGCTGACCCGACTAAATCGACTTGACGACTATGTATGAAATATACAGGGAGAAAAAAGCAGCCCTTGACGAGTTTCTTGCCGGTTCTTCTCGTTACAAGGTCTCCCGCTTAGGGTTTGCGAACCGATGGCGTAGCTTCTATGACATTCACAAGTGCTTGTAACAGCCTAGACTGAATAAATTATTTTGAATTTTGAATTTTTTGAATAAATATTGCTGCATAGTTTGCAGTCGCGACACTTCTCCGCTCACTTCAAATTGAGCCTTTTTATTAAAACAATACGGTTCAATTTGGAGCGCACCGCTGCGGCTGCACTGCTGCTGCTGCCGAGATCGGAATCATACCTTAAAGATATAAAGAAATATATATCTTAATTTTAGATCCGTTGATTCTTTCAGCGACCTATGGCATTGCATCAAAAGTTGTTAATTTTCTTTCATGGCTGTACTTTAGGCAGCCATTACATGGTCATGCAAGCGTCAGTCAAATTCCATCAGCCATGAATTACGTTTGACTGATTGACTGATGGAAAGAAGAAATCAACTTCATGCAACCGTCAGTCACTACATTACACGGTAGATTAATCGTCAGTCACAGCTATAGTTGTAAAACAGCGGTTGTTATCGGGTGGTTATCGAAAGCAGCCGGTAATAACGTATAGACAGCGGCTGACAACCGGCTGCTTATCCGACTAAATACCAAAAGGTCTTACAATTTTTATAGTTCCTGAGTCGAAATTGTTAAAATATACGAGCCGTTATATACAAATAGGTATTTTTACTAAATTAATTACCTACTCTGTCATGGTTTAAAACATAAAATGTTAAATAATATTTATGAATTCGGTATTTTGCAATGTCCTTCAACGAGACAGATAATAAACTAATGTACCTACCTACCTACTTATTTATACGGTACGTAACTAGTACCTATTTAATCTGTAGGTATGAAACTCCTCTTCGCCACTTTTATTATTATTATTGTATAATAATCGTAATAAGAAGATAAGCTCGCAAAGCTTGGCGTTTCGCAAAGTTTCACATGTGTACCTACAACGTCCGTTTTGTGTTTCGTGTTTTTGGATTTATGTGATCAACCCGAGTAAGATGACACATTTAATGTCAAAGTTAAGTATTTCAACATAACATCGACGCAACTAAGAAATAGGAAAGAGCGCTTACTTGAATAATTAAATCTGAAATAATGTATAAAGTAAATAGGTAGTATGTAGTTAAAAAAGAAACACTTATCACCATCTTCAACCGTAGTCAGCCACTGTTTATGGGTGATCACCGTAGTCAGCGAAAAAAGCGGCTGGTAACCGGCTGGCTGACTAAGATAACAACCGCCTTCACATCTATAGTCACAGCCCGTTACTGTGGTTAAACTGACAGCAAAACCTACCGTGTAATGGATGCCTTACGATACTATGTACCTAAAATCTCGTAATACCCATGTTTAAGAACCAATAAATGAATAGGGAATGTCCGAAAAAAACAAATGTACGAAAGTTACAGCAGAATGGAAATTATACAAAGGTATGTTGTGGTATGTTATGTTATATGTGTATGTTATTATGGTATTAAAAAAAAAGTTTCAATACATAATGACAAAACTTTTTTTTTATATACTTTTTGTGGTTGTGGCAGGTGATGACAAAGGTATAATTTCCATTCTGCTGTTACTTTTGTACATTTGTGAAGTTGAAGAGACTTTCATTTTTTTTACATTTTTCACGTAACCGAAAATTCTGAAACTTTTTTCTATTACTAAGGGAGCTTATCAGCTAATGAAAAAAAAAATCAGCTAATTTGATTTTTTTCGGACATTCTCCATTGTATTGAAAATACTTGTGCAGGAAATGCGGGTGCGGCGAAGGTGACAGCGGTTGCAGCGTGTGCGGCGCGTGCCGGCGCTGCGCGGACACGCTGGCCGCCGCCGCCCGCGAGCGCGCCCTCGACGACGACGACACCGATGCCTCCGCCAAGTCCGACGCCAGGACCGGTTAGTTAGTACTACACATACAGTGGCGGTCACATAGAAATAGAAATATTTTTTATTTAAATAGACTTATTTAAAAGTACTTTTAAATCGTCCAGTTTTTTTTTGCCCTACCACCCATTCGGGACGCCTTTTTCATCACATCACATCACATCATTCAAGACTCCAGTCTATTTTCTTGCAAACGAGGTAACTTTGAAGCCTTGGTTCTCCGCCAAGGATTGACCTAGCTATGATCTGATGATGGCTATCTAGGGAGTGAATGGAGGAGATTCAGATCGCTATACACACTGATCTGATCAGCAGATCAGCCCCCTACTCAAATGGCCTATATTCTATTCGTTTGAACGCTACGCTTACTATTAAAACTTTAAAATAAGCAGTAAACTGTAAAATTACGTGCCGTAAGCTTGACAATTCCATACAATACATCGAAGACTGTGATTTATATAAGTTTGCGACATGTGATTTAATCATCTATTGCTCATATTTAAGCTTTAAAAGTAAGCGTAGCGTTCAAACGAACGCCATTTGAGTAGGAGGGGGAAATCAGTTGGGTGTGTATAGCGATCTGAATCTCCTCCATTCTGTCCCTGGATGGCCATCATCAGATCACAGCTAGGTCAAACTTTGACGCAGAACCAAGGCATCAAAAGTCATTAGGCATATTTGACCTACTTGATGAAAGTTCGCATACAGAAACCAAACCAGTTTTAAATTAAAGAATTCAATCCTACTTTTCAAAATATGTATTATTTTTTTATGTATCGACCAGCAGAAAAAAATTATTTAACAGTATGTGTGTGAGTATAATATGTTTAATGATATTAAACTTTTGTTAATAATGTTCAGCAGTCTGAAAATGTGTGGTACAAGCATAATAAACGTTTATTTTGTCTTTATTTATTTATTTTATTTATAATTGAAAGGCTATGATATAATGATAAAAAATGAAACATGGCCTGCAAGAATGCGACCCATACTACTGAGTAGCAGATACATTTATCAACATATTTAGCCCTATTTCGTTTGTGTACGCCGTAGGTCAAATGTTCGAACATAATGCCTTTACCTTTACCTCGTTTGTATGAAAATCGAATGGTCTTTAATTATGTGAGCGCCACTAAATAGACACACAGTTCACATAATATTTAAGAGCGTTGATTCGTCACGGCACTTCATACAAACTTTTAAGTCCTTATTTTTCGAAATGAATGAACCGATTTTAATGAAACTTCATACATATAAGCAGAATACATTGTCTAAAAAGTTAATTAAAAACATTTTCGATAAAAACAAATTCCAAATTATCAGACTCAAAAAAAAGAAACGATTCAGTAATCATTTTTACTTTTTGAGATAAATAGCTCATAATTTTGTCAGCCTGGGGCCTATTTCTATGGAAAATCACTAATAATATTACTTTGAAGACAATATGAGTGTCCATAAATTTTTAGAAGGCACGCGCCTTCTCACATGACCATTAAGTTTTTACACTAATTTTATTTCTCTCTTACATTTAGTTTTGAACGGTACGCACGTTGCGTTTTCACAATTGTGAAATTGTTTTGAATGTAAAGCTGCACAATTACAGCACGTTTTTGTACCGTGTACTGCTCCATGTTAAAAATTCGTAAAAACTTCGCGTCGAACGCGCGCTATTACAAGTCGATCTGACAACCGGTTTTAAAGTTGTTGCCAGATGCCTAAGGCCGTATACAGAAAGAAAGCCGACAGCCTACCGGGGTGCTTATTTTGCTATACTAAAATGAACCTTATCCCGACGTATTATATTATTATTACGGGCGCTTATCGGCGCCGATAAGCGCCGGTCCATTTTAGTATAGCGAAATAAGCGCCGGTAGGCTGTCGGCTTTCTTTCTATATACGGCCTAATACTTTAAATGGGCCTCCCGTTATACAGTAGAAGATCAATCACGCATGACGAGCTCGAACTAGATAGACAAAAATGGAATACACAAACAAGATACAAACACTTATTTTGCTGTCGAAATTGTTTGTCTACATTTTTTTGTTTCACATTGTCTACATTGTAATGTAGGTAGATAAAACTTTTCTCGGAGTCACACTACGCCTGCTCATTACAATAATTTACGTAACTAAATATGTTGTTGACAGAAGGCGTACGTTTCAATCAGTGTGAGGGTTCACCGCTTCACGCTGCGGGTTCGGAGGCAGAGCGGGACGCAAGTATAAAGGTATTATCAAACTTTGCGTTATCTTAAATATTATCCCCGTCAAATGGTAATGCGCGTGGCGGCCATGTTGATGACGTCAAAATGACGTAGTGAAATCGAACACTCAGTACCGTTAGCGAAACTGGCTGGCGGGCGAGTAGGGATGATAATCGATAATCGATGCCGAAATAATCGATTATTTGATATTAGATTATTTCAAATGTGTAAAGTCCGATTATCAATTTCTTAAAAAAAAGGTAAACAATGGTGTTACCAGAATAAAACAACACAAAATGAAGTAGTGTATATTGCTATGTCAAGAAAAAAAAACACTAAAGTACATGGTTTCACCACAAACCTAATATAAATATTATGATTATGAATCATCCGATTCGGATTCGGAATCCGGATCCGCTTAACGCAGCGGACGCTCTTATGGTACGTAGACTAGTTGCCGCCCGCGACTTCGTATGCGTTCTATCCCTCAGGAGTCAGGAGTCCGAATCTGTTGGTCACACTTCTGATTATCTATGACCACTCGAAGTATCTCAGTTGACTTTGTGTTTCCACCTGCTTGTAAAAATGCCCAACCTCAAAAGGCTTTATTTATCAATACAGAAGCTTTTACTTTATTAAGAGCACACAAAACAGAATCAGTTCCTGTTTTTTTTGGACGGAAGGTACCCTATGTCCTTTTCTGTACCTGTGACAACGTGTATGCAAATTTTTATGATGATCGGTTGAGTAGGGTCCATGATAGGAAAACATGGTTACGCGGGCCATTTTTTTTTATATATAGAAAACGTAAAGTTGTAGCCACAAAAAAAATATACGACAAGCTAAAGTGCTTTTTTTCGGGATGAAAGGTCTATGTCTTTTTTTGTACCTCAAACAGTACCTCAGACAACGTGTATGTAAAATTTCATGATGATCGGTTCAGTAGTTAAGACGTGAAGGCGTAACAAACAAACAAAGAAACGGACTTTCGCATTCATAATATTAATAAGAATGAATAAGGAATAATGATAGACCTATTATTTTGGTTAAATAGCTTACGTGAATTGGCAATATTCGAATTGCACACCGGAAAATCCCCGTTAGGTTTATGTTTGTTCAAATGCAGTCAAAAGTATCGATACCAAAAATTTTCGAAACAAAACTATCGATATCTGAAGGTATCGAGTACTTATAATATTTATAGAAACCTGAATGGAGTGTTGTTTTTATTGCCCTAGCAACACTTATTTATTTCGCAAAATAATCTAGCAGTAACGTGTCTCACAATTTAATTTGCTAGTAGATTCTTTTCTGAAAAAAATTCGGCGTAAAATTAGCAATTATATCGACCAATTCGCAATAAATTAGCAAGGATTAATCGTTTAATCGAATCAATTTCGAACATCGCTACCACCGAGTTGACATTGACAGACATTCAAGAGCGGATATCTCGAAAACTATACAAGTTATCGAAAAACTTGTCTGAATAAAACTTGTAGGAAATTTAATCAGCTTTTATTTTGTACGTAGTCTTCTTATCTTATGTCGCTTGAACGCATAGTTTCCGAGATATATGTAAAAAACCGAAAAAAGGGGCCTTCAAACCTCCCCCCTCCACCCCGGCATAGGGGCTACTGGCGGCGAATTTTGATATGTTCACCTCCTAACAGGTCCAAATAAAGTTACGAAGTCAAAAATAAGCATTTCCCTCTATACATTTTTTTGAGCTTTCTTTGCCTCAACCATAGTAGAACCAAATAAGTAGGCCAACTCGAGCCTCGAGCGAGCGATACAGCTTAAACACGAAGGGCTGTCACTTAGCACTTAGTTAATTCGGTCGTCAAAAAATGCATAGTCAATCTCTATACAAAATATTTTTTCCTTGCAGGGTTAGCATCAGGGATTTATAATACAAAGTTTTTTTAAATATTTTTTTGTAGGTAGACCAGCGCGTCTATCGACTAAAATAATGAAGTTAATGTTAATTGTAATTTGACTGATTTATGTGATACATTGGCACTTTCGTTTTGACACCAATAAAAACATACTAAAGAAAAGTAGCAATGTATTGTGATACATAGATGTGTCTTTCTGTCAAATTACAGTTTACATTAACCTAACTGTTTTCAGGAATTAACTACAATTTTTAATTGCGTACGTCATGTTATGTTATTTGAAAACTTACGGTCGAAATAGGATTAATTAAAACGTGGCTTTACTAAATAATGTAATTATTCAAATAAAAAAAAATATATAAAAATCAAAAATCAAACCAAATACCAACTAAATACCAAAGTACATTTAATAAAACCGCGCTAGTATCCGTTAAAAAGTGTTTTATTTTATATTATTAAAAATATTTTTTACACTATTAACTGTTTTTTTCTTTTTTATTTACCTACACTTCTCAAAATAATAATCTTTAAACTCTGAAATTGAATACTTTCCATAACCTTAAATAATGGGCATTAAAAGTACCTTTTCCTATAGGAGTTTGTGATTTTTTAACGAAATTACACAATTGACATAAAAAAAAATTCGTCTGTTACGACAAGTACGAAATGCCTTATTATTTAAAGTTAATGTAAAATATATCCTCATTCTTACAAATCTTTTTTGCAATAATATCTTTGGAAAGCATTGGTATGTACTGTAGGTAGGTAAACGTTCAAATTATTACGAGCGGCAGCACAGCGGCGTGAAGCGTGCGTGAGCGCGAGCGGTATTACGTACGGCGCTGCCACAACTGTTGCACCTTTATCACCTTTAAATTTTGTCAGTGTGTGCGTGCGACGACGCATACGTACGGGCGCGCTCACATACAAACCGCGTTCGTGCGTATAATGAGTAAGATGACTTACTTATTTGGTTCTACTATGCCTCAACTATTATTTAAATAAAGAATATTTCATTTTCATTTATTTTGAAAATATCCATACAATTATTATATTTCCACTTAACCCTATCTTATTGACAATAATAATCATTAAATCAAATTAATTATTATTTACTTCAACTTTTTTGCTAGCTGTAGCGGGTGACGTCACGATTAGGTTAATTTGACAAGGTTCCAGCGCATTACCATTTGACGGGGATAATACAAGCTTAGTTAAAATTACAACATCAAAATGAGGTAAAGCTACGCGCATAGAGGCTAACTTCACAGCCGCCAATAAGTTTGAAACGTATAATAAATTAATAAACCGTATGTATTTGGACCGCATTTAGGTGAGCTCGCTGCCGCCGGCTCGCGTCGCCGTGCCGGGGGGGCACCGCGTCGTCGCTGTCGCCTGCGGTCTACACCATACAGTGTTACTTACTGAGCACGGTAATTACGTTTCTGTATTTTATTACGATGCAATATTATGACTATAGTTTAATTTTATATGCAAGATTATTCTTAACGGGACTTATTCCCGGCAAGTCGTGCTGAAGGAGTTAAAATACAACAGATTGAACCTACGATTTGTATCGCTGGAATTTAACAGTTATTAAGATGTTTTTAGTCATGGTTATTTATTACTTATTTTATTACGCATTTGCCTGCGTGGCAAGTTTTTTTGCTATCCCTCAGGAACAATATTTCTTTTCGGGGTGAAAGATACCCTATGACCTCTGTACCCCTGACAAACGTGTATGTCATGATGATCAGTAAGTTGTTAAGACGTGAAGGCATAACAAACACACAAACGGACTTTCGTATTTATAATACTAGCGACCGCCCGCGACTTCGTCTGCGTGGACAGTTATTTTGCTATCCCTCCGGAACTGTTAATTTTTCTGGATGAAAGGTATCCTATGTCCTTTTTTGTACCCCTAATAACGTGTAACCAAAATTTCATGATGATCGGTTCAGCGGTTTAGACGTGAAGGCGTAACAAAGAAAAAAACAAATAAACGGACTTTCGAATTTATAAGATTAGTAAGGATTGTTATAGTATTATAGTACAAAGTATAGTATTTAAAAAATAGTTATTAACAATCAAGTGTTTGTTAGGCGAGGTGCTAACATTCGGGTCGAACCAGTACGGCCAACTAGGCGCGGGCGACGTATCCGCACACCACCGGATCGTGCGCGTGCGCGTTCCTCGTGCATCTTCCGTTGCGGCTGGGAGTCATCATACCGCCGTGCTGTCAAGGGAGGGCGAGCTTTATACCTTCGGCTGCTACCAGGTTAGTAGTGGTGCTATAGAGAGGTTCTCATTACTAAATACTTCGAACTCCGTGTGCGCAAACTAATTATGTAAGTGAATTACTGGGCTTTACCTGCTGAGTCATTTTAATATGTTTCGAAAGAATGTTGTTTTTGCTCACCTAAAATGGAGCGCAAACGCCTCGGTCTTATAGTATAACTAGCTTCCGCCCGCGACTTCGTCCGCGTGGATATTAGAGAAAATCTTTAGGGAACCTTCAACCAGGATCCGACCAGCCGTTTTTACGCAATTAGGCGGGTCAACACCAAGCGCCTCGCGAAACAAGACGTTTGCCAAGACGCAAGAGACGCAAGACGCAAGGCGTTTGTCGCACGAGGCTCGCTCGCTTGGTGGGGACTCGCCTGATCGCGTAAAAACGACTGGTCGTTCCCTTTCCCGTTTCGTCCCACTCCCGTTTCCGTTCCCGTTCCCGTCCCCGTTCCCGTTTTCGTTTTCGTTTTCGTTCTCGTTCTCGTTCTCGTTCCCATTACCATCCCGTTCCGTTGCCGTCCCGTCCCGTTGCCGTCCCGTCCCGTCCCGACCCGTCCCGTTCCCGTTCCCGTTCCCGTTCCCATCCCCGTCCCGTTCCGTTCCGTTCCCGACCCATCTCATTCCGTTTCGTTCTCGTCCCCGCTCTCATTCCGTTCCCGTCCCATCCCGTTCGGTTCCCGTTCCCGCTCTCGTTCTCGCTCCCGTTACCGTCCCGTCCGGTTCCCGTTTCCATTCCCGTTCCCGTCCCATCGCGTCCCGTTCCATCCCATCCCGTACCCGTCCTGTCCCGTTCCGTTCTGTTCCCGTCCCGTCCCATCCCGTTCCGTTCCCGTTCCCGCTCTCGTTCCGTTCCCGTCACATCCCATCCCGTTTCGTTCCCGTTCCCGCTCTCGTTCCCGTCCCGTCCGGTTCCCGTTCCCATCCCGTCCGGTTCCCGTTCCCGTCGTGCTCCCGTTCCCGTCGTGCTCCCGTTCCCGCCCCGTCCCGTTCCCGTTCCCGTTTCCTTTCTCCCCGTCCCCTGGGCCTGAATCACGCATGTCCACCGAGTTGGACTTCAAAATGAATGTCATTTTCGCAATCACCATCCCAAAAAACCTCAAGAACGTCATCCATAAATAGATTTTTATGATTATTTACTATCTAAGGGGTTGATTTTCAAAATCACAAAATATATGTTTGCCTATTTATTTTAAAACTTGCTCCTACGAAGTTTAAAGTTATAATGTCTATTTTATATTCTTTTTTATAAGTTTTCCATACAAAATTTGAACCCCATTTTCACCCTTTTAGGGGTTAAATCATGTACATCGTGTTGGACTTTAAAATAAATGTAATTTTCGCAATCAACATCCCATAAAACCTCAAGAACGACAACCATATCGATTTTTCTGTTTACTTACCCCATTTACCCCCTAAGGGGTTGATTTTCAAAACCACAAAATATATGTTTGACTATATATTTTTAGACGTACTCCTACGAAGTTTAAAGTTGTAATGTCTTTTTTATATTCTTTTTCCATACAAAATTTGAACCCCATTTTCACCCTTTTAGGGGGTTAAATCATGTACATCGTGTTGGACTTTAAAATAAATGTAATTTTCGCAATCACCATCCCATAAAACCTCAAGAACGATATCCATACCGATTTTTATGTTTACATACCCCATTTACCCTCGAAGGGGTTGATTTTCAAAATTACCAAATATATGTTTGCCTATTTATTTTTAGACGTGCTCCTACGAAGTTTAAAGTTGTAATGTTTATTTTATATTCTTTTTCCATACAAAATTTGAAACTCATTTTCACCCCTTTAGGGGGTCAAATCATGTCCACCGTGTCGCAATCGTTATACCAGAAAACCCCAATAACGACATCCATATTTATTTTTAGGTTAATTTACACATTTCACCCTTATTTTATCGCCATAAGGGTTGAAGTACTAACAATATCAATATACGTTGCGTTAGATTTTCTTCCATAAGCCTATACTATAAATTAAGTGATTTTTACTTCGAAAATGAAGGATTTTTTTCTATACACAAATAAATACCCCTTTTCACCCCTTCGGGGGTAGAATTTTGAAAAAAAGCTGAGACCCGTATTTATTAATTTTCAATTTTCAGCCTAAACACAAAATTTGAAGATCCTAGCTTCAAAACTGAGGGACTTTCATACAAACTTTCATCCCTTATTTCACCCCCTTAGGGATGAAATTTTCAAAAATCCTTCCTTAGTGGATGCCTACACTGTATGAGGTACCTGTGTGCAAAATTTCAAGTCTCTAAGTCCAGTGGTTTGGGCTGTGCGTTGATAGATCAGTCAGTCAGTCAGTCATTCAGTTTACGATTTTATATATTAAGATAGCTTTTGCCCGCGACTTCGTCCGCGTGGATATTAGAGAAAATCATTAGGGAACCTTCAACCAAGATCCGACCGGCCATTTTTACGCGATTAGGCGGGTCCCCACCAAGCGCGCTGACTTGCGAGGCTAGACGTTTGCCGCGTGTGGCAGGCCTCGCACGAGGCTGCTCGCCTGGTGGGAACCCGCCTAATCGCGTAAAAACAGCTGGTCGGATCCTGGTTGAAGGTTTCCTAATGATTTTCTCTAATATCCATGCGGACGAAGTCGCGGGCAAAAGCTAGTTTATTACAATAATCAGTCCCTCTCCCTCTCCCTCTACCTGTCCATCTCCCGTCTCCGACCCCTTAACAAAAGTTTGAACCCCTATTTCACCTTTTTTAGAGGCTGAATCATGTCCACCGTGTTGGACTTCAAAATAAATGTAATTTTCGCAATCACCATCCCATAAAACTTCAAGAACGACATCCACATCGGTTTTCATGTTTACTTATCTCATTTACCCCCTAAGGGATGATTTTCAAAATAACGTAACAAATTATGTGTTTGCCTCTTTATTTTTAGACGTGCTCCTACAAATTTAAAGTTGTAATGTCAGTTTATATTCTTTTTCTATACAAAATTTGAACCCCATTTTCACCCCTTAGGGGTTAAATCATGTCCACCGTGTTGGACTTCAAAATAAATGTCATTTTCGCAATCACCATCCCATAAAGCCTCAAGAACGACATCCATATTCATTTATGTTTACTTACCCCATTTACCCCCTAAGGGGTTGATTTTCAAAATAACAAAATATATGCTTGTCTATTTATTTTAGACGTGCCCCTACGAAGTTTAAAGTTGTAATGTCAATTTATATTCTTTTTCCATACAAAATTTGGACCCCATTTTCACCTCTTTAGGGTTAAATAATGTCTACCGTATTGGACTTCAAAATAAATGTCATTTTCGCAATCGTCATCCCAGAAAACCCCAATAACGACATATATATCGATTTTTAGGTTTATTTACCCCATTTCACCCCCATAGAGGTTAAAATACTAACAATAACGATATACGTTGCGTTAGATTTCCATCCAGAAGCCTAAATTATAAATTTAGCGATTTTTATTTCGTAAAAATGAAGGATTTTTCTTCTATACGAAACTTCATCCCCTTTTTACCCTTTCGGGGGTAGAATTTTGAAAAACGTTTAGACACATATTTATTAATTTACAATCGTCAGCTTAAACACAAAATTTGAAAATCCTAGCTTCAAAACTGAGGGACTTTCACACAAAATGTCATCCCTTATTTCGGGGTAGAATTTCCAAAAATCCCTTCTTAGTAGATGCCTACACTGTATAAAGTATCTATGTTCAAAATTTCAAGTCTCTAGGTCCAGTAGTTTGGGCTGGGCGTTGATATGTCAGTCACCCCTTCACTTTAATATAAGAGACTAGCTGCCGCCCGCGACTTCGTCTGCGTGGAAAATTTTTTTGCTATCCCTCGGAAACAATACTTTTTTTCGGGATGAATGGTACCCTATGTCCTTCTCTGTACCCCTGACAACGTGTATGCAAAATTTCATGACTATCGGTTCAGTAGTTGAGACGTGAAGGCGTAACAAACAAACAAACGGACTTTCACATTTATAATATTAGTAAGGATTTACTATAAGACCGAGCCGTTTGCGCTCCATCGGTCTATTGACCGCAAATCTGCGGTCCATGATAGATGACCAAAAATTTTGTTCGGTGTCTGCTCTAGTAGTACATATTATACCTCAGTGGTAATGTTTCTGATTAAAAGTAGCATTCCGATGTTGGCGACTGCAACTAACTGTTTAGTATGAATAAGTCGCAGATCGCGGTCGCTTGCGTTGTTTAGTGCTTCATACAAACTCATAGTAAGCAGTGGGTCGCGTCCGCCTACATCGGAATCCCACAGAAGCACGGAATAACTAATAGTACAAGTACAGAAGCAGCAATCCGCAATTTAAATAAAAAGCAACTTTTGCTCCGACACAATAAAGTGCAATTCAGGTCGCGCAGCGCTCCTAGTAGTTGACTTTTTTTCTATCGCGTGCTCTTACCTTTTCTGATGACGCAACGTTAGGGTTGTCTTCGTGTAAATGAACTGTGTAGCATAATATCATAATGTGAAAAACGTTTCAAAAGATCCGTACACGGCACAGTAATGTCGATTCGACATTGTTACTATTATAAAGAGACAATACCTACGCAGGCAGTAAGATGCCGCGCGACTACGGCGGCCCTCTGCTTACTTGTGCCTTCGAAGGCACGGCTAGCGGTAGGTGCTTATCGCGCGAACTTGAGCGAGTGATGGAGGCCTGACAAAAGTATTCCGTGTACAGAAGGGGTCGCTCGGGCGGCCGCGGCTGGAGGAGCCGGTGCGCACGGAGCGCAGCCCCGTGTGGCACGCGACGCCGGGCCGCGTGCCGCGCGTGGGCCCGCGCCACGCCTGCCGCGCCCTCTGGGTCTGCGCCTCGGCCGACCAGACCTTCGTGCAGCTCTCGCAGGCCCTCATCAAGACGGACACGCTCTTCAGCGCCACCGTTACAGCCAACGCGAACGCTATAGGTGAGTTCGTTGACAAATTTTTGTGAAACATTTTCAGTCATCAGAACATAATAATAAGTCATACAAAACTCTCACGTTTAACTAAAAAATTAAACACGTCGCTTTAATCGTCAATCGTATAAGGTATTATATTAAATAATGATGTAATTCCCACACGGATTAAATGAAACCCGTCCTTTTCCAGTTATATTACCAAATAGGCCGGAACACACTTTCAAATGCATCACTATAAACAAAACGGATGGCACATGCAACGCTTGGACTGGCCCGGAACAAGTAGACTTTGTCAATACGCTAGCCTGTCTAGACCCCTTATACGATGTCCTCTGGTGCTACCAGCCACAGATGAGGGTCATGAAATGCTACAATATATTAGCATTCGATTCCCACAAGCTCCATAGATGCTGCAATAACGATCCCGAAACGTTCCCTTCAGACACTGAACTCGAGTACCCAAATTACGGTTCCATGAAGAGACTTGATGAGTTTAAGAATCTGCAAGTTTTAGAAACCACAGTGTTATACAACGACAAGCCACAAGAAAACGTGGCTTTGTCGAATATGTCAGTTTTGAATCAAGAACTGGCGATACCTTCTGCTCCTGGATGTTATGTCACGAGGATGCATGCGGCTTTACATTTACTGGGCTGCTTGGATTCTTTGACTTATGCCCACGACACTAAGTATGTAGTTATTTATATAATACAATACGTATTATTTTTCAAAAAATCATATCATTTATGTATTTTTTTCCTGGATCTAGACTCAACCAAGTTGAATGCAAGCGAGATAGTACGTTGTCTCCCGTGGCCCCTGTGAAGGAAGACTATCTAACTGTGAACCGATTTGAAAATCATGGGGGCGGTTGGGGATATTCCGGCCATTCTGTAGAGGCAATACGCTTTATGTGTGATACGGATATCCTTTTAGGTAAGCTATCTTTTAGATCTCCATAATCTTAAATTACTAGTTGCGCTGTGCTGCCTCACATAGTTTTGTGTTATTGCTAGGTGGTTTTGCACTATTTGGTGGACGGGGTGACTACACGGCCAAAATAAAACTGTTTGACATCGGATGCGAAGGCGGTGACCAGGAGGGCGACGGTGAGCTGATGGCCGAAAGCGAAGAGATTATGTTCGAATGTGCGCCCAGAGATCGATATCCGATACTATTCGATTCTCCCGTTCCTTTAGTGGTAAGTGTAAGGTGAATTAAAAATTCCATTATGATGTGTGGCGTACTTTGATTAATAATAATTGTATCTTCATCCACAGGCAAATAGATGGTACGTCGCGTGGGCTTGCATAAACGGCCCTTCCTCGGACTGCGGTTCCTCCGGCCAGGCCATGGTCATCAATGACGATGTCGGCTTCCATTTTAAAACGTCGAAGAAGTCCAACAATGGAACAGATGTCAATGCAGGCCAAATTCCGTGCCTCTTGTACAATCTCATGAATCCCGATCACACCGTCCCAATCAAACGCATTGAACCAGGAGACCCCGTTATCGTGCTTTCCAAGAACATATCCAGAATGGTCACCGTATCCTGCTTCCATTCACTAATAACTCTGCTACAGTGGAGTTGGACAACATTCAAAGACATAATGCTGGAAACGAACGGCCAAATACCTATCAACTATCAGAAACTGACAGTAATGAAGCATCAGAAGAGGCTGGTGTACGTGATAAGAGCGTGCCTTAGACTTGTTAAATCGTACATTAACGAAATATATCCTCAAAACAATAAGAAGAGAAACTCTCACGAGTACATGTCGTACTTCGAAGCTATAGCCGATGTACGGAATCTTATCCAACTTATAATGTCCGATAAAACGCCTTCTTGCAACATGCTCCCTCGTCGAGGAAAAAATAAAACGCATAGAGTTTGCTACGTGCAATTTGCTTTAGAGTTAACTAACGCTATATTGAAAGAAGCTCATGACACGATAACGGCATGTTTTCATGCGTTTTTTCCTACACCGTCGCTAAAGTGGAATCATTTGTGCTCCTTATTGTTTCACGTTAAGGTAACGTTTTATACTATTTAGTGTCATATTTCATATCAAGCATTTGCTGATTGTGTCGTTTTCGTCAGGATGGGATCGTGCCAGCGTCACAAGTAAGAGAGTTGACTTCGACGTGCGCGGCGATGTGTGCGTCGCGCAGTCTTCGAGATGTACTGCAGTTTATAGTGCCAGTCACACAGAGCGCTATGAACGAATACAGGAGGCCGGATAGTAAAGTAAGTAGTATTAGTAGTTAGTAGTATTTTCGATGCTTCTTATTTCAATAAAAAGGACTGAATGAATCCTCTATTGCCAGATAAGTAAAGAGGTTCCATCCAAATCGGCAACTGTGCCACGATCATCAAGTAAACCACCACCGATACCACCTAGAGCGAACAACAAAGATGCGCCGAAGGTAATTATTTCTTTTACAATGAAATTTCTTTTCTTAAACGATATTTTCTAATAAAATTCTTTTTGAAACTAGCCCCCAGACCCAACAGAAATCAAATCAAGCCACACAGAGTGGCACTTACTCGACGTGGTTCCAAAACTATTGGACATCGTGACAATCCCTATCAAGAAACAGATGATGACGCGGCAGTGCGGGCAGCCGCACGACCACGGCGAAATCAAGCAAGCGGAGCGCCTTGCGGAGTACTGCTGTAAGCTCGTCTCGAGGGTAGTGGCCGAGCTTACTTACAGTGCTACTAATATAAGGGTAAGTCATATCATAATGGTAGTCACTAGAAGAATACAAGGTTAGAAAGATGAAATGGTCCAAAAACTGTTTTTTTATTGTCTATGGTAGTATTCCACGAGATTTATCTTTTGTCAAAGAACCGAATGCTTAAAGATGAGACTCGTGAGTTTTTTGAAGAAAAAACAAACGTATTGCACTGCTAAAAAGCTGAAATTTTCAATTTTCAACATTTTCAATTCATCTAATCTCAAAAACTTTAAGAATTAACGCTCATCATTCTAGCCTTGTGCACTTCTAGTGAAAACTAGACTTTTCAGAATCTTCATGACTATCTTTGGATCGTTTATTTTTGTTTTGAAGTTGTGGTTAATCTAAGTCTCTTTGGTTACCAATATACAAAAAATATGTTATCCCTGAAGGATCTAGATACGAATTTAGTGAAGCACCTGATCACACCTTCGCGGTTCATGCGCGTGAACCAATCTCGCGCGTGGCACACCGGCAACGGCAGTCCGGACGCCGTGTGCTTCACCGTGGACCGCGCCGGCGTGATGCTCGCGGGCGTGTGCGCCTACGGCGGGCTCGGCCACTACGAGTACACGCTCGAGCTGCTGCAGGACCTAAGGGTGAGTGCACTCACGACACCGAACTTACTTAACAATAGACACTGTATGCTTGTTTAACGTGTAAATATAGGGTGTAAGAGACATAGCGCACTTGCGGCCAGGTCGCGGCGGCCAGCGAGATCGGCACATTAGTATGCGTGTTTGATGACGCAGCCGCGCGACCAGGCCGCAAGTGCGCTATTGCTCTAAGGGACAGTCCTCCGCAGACTGATGCGGTGATTTCTGTATATTATACTAAGATGACAGGTACGTACATGAAATTATTTCAGGAACATTATGGAAATTCAAGAATTTTGATTTGTTTAATTACCTCGCACGCAATGCATCGCTCGCTAACATTGGGAGCTCGTCGGACAGCGAGCAAGCCTTCGGCCGCCACCGCTACGGGGTCTATGCGCTCGCGACACGTTCACGTGCCACAGTTGATTCCTCGCGTCGTCGTTTGTTATTTGAGAATTTTAGAATTTATTGCCGCTTTTTTTAATTGAGCTGTTTTATTTAAATCAATGGAGTGTTGCGTCTAGCTAAAAATGTAATTTTACATTGAAATAAAGTATGTAGTAATAAAAAAAAATTCCTGTGGAAATTTCCGGTGAAATATGCTTCGGAATAAGGAGCTGAATGCACCCTGTCAGTTTGCAGGGGGCTGTCCCTTACACCTACAGAGTTCATTAAGGAAATGGTTTTAAAGGTTAACCGTTATATTGCATCATATTGACCATTAGAATTAAAAAACTCTGAGCAATAACTTTGAGATATTGATTATATCGGTTACTTTGAAAAAGCTTCGCGCGACGGCGGAGGAGACGGACCCCGGGCACTGCTGGGTGAGCGTCGAGGTGGCGCAGGGCACGTTCTGCACGGCCGACTGCCAGCACGACATGGTGCAGCTCAAGTTCGACAGGCCTGTCGCGCTCAAGGTACGTTATCTGCACGGGTAACACAGTAAACTGCTAACTCGCCTAACCTGCCCCCTAGCATGACCAGTGAAACACGGTTTATCTACATTTAGCTTTTCAAGGGTTTTGTTTGACATTTTTTATTTTTTTATTTAAACTTTATTGCATAAGTAAATACAATTGGCGGACTTAAAGCCTTAAGGCATTCTCTAACAGTCGACCGGAAAGAGTGTGTGTAAGTCGAATTTAAGTGTCGATAAATCGCTATATCATATCGTGTTTTGTTCGGCGCTGGCCTAGTTCGTTTCACGAATAAATACAATATAAAAATTGTACTGATGTTCCTATTTAATATCGATTTAAATTAAAACAATTCTACTGATATTATAAATGTGAAAGTTTGTATCTTTAAATGTTTAGATGTCTAGATGTTTTTACTCAATCAAGCCTGGAATAAAACATAGGATACTTTTTATTTCGTTTAAAGGGTTCTTAGGAATTTTGAGACTGTCCACGCGCACATTACAGGCTGTGCACTGTAATGTTCAGTTCTCCTCCTTTACTAATGTAATACTCGGATCTATAATGCTACATTGCAGGCGAATGGAACTTGAAAAAAAATCCTAGATACATATTTTCCTAATATCACATTATCTTATAATTATTTTTGGGAGTTGAAATAATATGTTTTGAATTAATATAGGAGGACCTTCGCTACGCAATCCGCCTGTGTAGTCACGGTGGTCGGACGGCCAACGGCGACTGCGGGCTTCCTTCAGTGAAAGGGCCTGACGGCACTACCTTCAGATTTGCCTCCTGCTCGCTTAGCATCAACGGCACCTCCATGGCTAGAGGGCAAATACCCTGCCTAATCTATTACGGGTGCGTAACTGAGTTTCTTAAATTAACCTAGCTAGCCTCCAAAAAGTAACTTATTCAAGAGATTAGTTTCCTTCCAAGAAATGGAATTCTCTGCCGGCGTCTGTGTTTCCGAGCACATACAACCTGCCTCTATTCAAGGCCAGAGTGAATAAGCACCTTCTGGGCAAGCTCGTTCCATCGTAGACCTTGTCTTTGCTTTTGGGCTAGACGAGGCCAAGAGCAAACCCATTAATTATAAAAATAAAGGGAAACGAAGGCGCCCGTTGCCGGCTGTCATGCGACAATCTCACGATTTAAAGACTGCTAATGTAGGATAAGTCTGACATTATTACGGTTCAATAACTGTATTGCGTAGTAAAAAAAATCTTAATTAATTTTCCAAGTTAATATTTTTACTCCCAGGTCATCAAAGCCGCAGAACTCCTCGGAATGTGCGGACACATTGATCACAGAGCTACGCGCTATCACTTTACGCGTCGGTTCTATGGTAGTGGAACGCTGCGCGGAGTTGTTCTGTGCTTTGAGGAACGAACTCACCACTGAAGACTTGCGGAGGAACGCGGCGGTTCTTCAGCAATCTGCCTGCGTCAGTGCGCTCGTGCCTTATACTATAGCGCACCTGATCGAGCTGGATGACTCCAAGGTATTTATACTATTACACCATGGAGCAGTTGTGTTGATATTAAGCAGTGCTGCAGCAGTCTGCTTGCTACACCATCGCCTTCCTTACCGAGCTTAATGATGCCAAGGTATTCCTAGTTATATGAGAAAGAATATCACGCAACCGAACATCTGTGTTGCAATCGCATTAGATAGATGTAACGCTTAATTATCAATCTCTAAAGTGCTCACTCACTATTCAGCACTTACATAAAGCACAATGGTTGGCAAACCCAGGTTTTGTAACCCAGTGTAAATAACAAAATCTTTCCATACGATTTCCTATTGCACTTGCATGAGATTGTAAATTTGATAGAGTTGATCTTGAAACCAATTGAGATTGGAGGTAAGCTTAGGTAGGACTAGGTTCTAACAAATGTTATTATTGTCCAGAGTATGATCACGTTGTTGGAGATGGTGCACACGCTACTGCCCCACGTGGCGGCCATGAACCTGCTGGTGCCCCCCGCCGAGGAGCCCGCGCCCACCACCACCGGCCAGTACTACACCTGGGTGGAGAGCGACCACCCCTACAAGCAGGCCACCGTATCCAACGTCAGGTGGGATATGACACTATAGGTAGACCGGTTAAATAAGTCCTCGTTGCGGAGCACAGGGGCGCGGGGGGAGACGAGAAAGAAGACGATGCGGCCTGCCGCCCGCACCTCTCACGGCCCCCGTTCTTGTCTCTCCCCGAGTCCCTGTGCTCCGCGGGCGAGGACTCATTTAACCAGTCTACCTATAGAGTTATGCGAGAAAACGTAACAGCAAATGTTACTGAAACAAAGTTAACCAGTATTTGTGATGATTGAGCCTCTTACTTAAAACTTAGTGTATCGAAGGCTATGCAGGCTTATCGAAGAAGTGGACTTGAGCGGCACGGCATCCCAGCGGAGTTTTGTCAGCAACGAGACGCTGCTAGTTGTAGTCAGCTGTGTTTTGTTGAAACGCAACATTGCCCGTTATGGTAGCATCCAGTGCGTCAAAATTATAGCGTTGCATCAACGTTAGCCCATGTGGCTTCATTTTAACTCACAAAAAGTTTAAATGCCATAGGCCGTATACAGAGAGAAAGCAGGTTGACGCAGGTTGCTATACTAAAATGGACCTTATCCCGGCGTATTAGATTATATTTTCGCTATACCTAAATGGACCGGCGCAGGTAAGCGCTTATAAGCGCTGGTCCATTTTAGTATAGCGAAAATATAATGCGCGGGGATAAGGTCCATTTTAGTATAGCAACCTGCCTCAACCTGCGTCAGCCTGCTTTCTCTCTGTATACGGCCTTAGTCGACAAACTTAGTAGTGATACTCTTACTCTTGACTTCAGTGTTTTTGATTTTTCCATCGTAGTTTCAAAGTGTTTACTTAATGATGTATTTATTACGACAGAGTGCTATTTCCACCCAACGTCGCCTGGGTGGTGTTGGAAATGGACCAGCGCAGTATAACCGCGCAGCCCGAAGACACTTTGACGGTGTACGCGTCCGTGGGCCCGCCGCGCCGCCGCTGCCACTGCGCCGCCGACGCGCGCCTCCTAGACCAGCCCTTCCGTAAGGTATACAAGGTAGCGAGCTTGTTCATCCATCAGACGCTTGGCTTTCATAAGCTTGTTTATCCATCAGACGCTTGGCTTTCATAAGGACATTGTATCGATGCAAATACGGATTTTGGGCGCTGGGTGAAACAATGGGGAAGACTTTGCAAATTGTACATTTCAAACCGATGATTCACAACACCTTAGGACGCTTCACCGATCAGGGGCCCGAGTCTGCTATTGTTAACGTCATAATCGTGTTTCAATTGTGTTTGAATTGTAATGCTTTTTGACACAGTACCTGTTTCTTAAATCCAAAATCGAAACACAATTGAAACACAATTATGACGTTAACCATAGCAGACTTGGGCCCCAGACCTTTAAGAAGACTTTTGCTCATATTTAACTCAGCGCTCAAGATCCAGACCGGACGTTATGGAGCTTAAGCCTATTTCACACAGCCACTAAAACAGATAGAGATAAATTTTTGGGATATTATTAATCGGGCGACTGAAAGATATACTGGCGACTGTTAATTGGATACTTAAATACTAAACACTAAACCGAGCAGCAGTTAATTATGTTTGCGACAAAATAACTTAGCGGGCGACAAAAAATCGTAAACAAGCAGTTATACAACGCGTAAATGAATTAATGCCAAATGAGAGAACTGTTTCTGCGGACCATCAAACTGAACAACTTTTACTACGGGACCAACTCTGAAATCGCGAAAAAAAATCAGCTGCTTCATATATTTTATATTTTCGTTATTAATTTTTGTATGAAACAGCTGATTTTAATTTTTGCGATTTCAGAGTTGGTCCCATAGTAAAAGTTGTTCAGTTTGATGGTCCGAAGAAACGGTTTTTTCATTTTGCGTTAATTCATTAACACGTTGTATGTGAGAAATAAATAACCTAAGTTAACAGTGAAAATTCATGAGTAACAAAAAAAACTGAGTGGATGATTATTATACCAAGTTGGTTAGGTTATAAACAGATTTAAGCTAATACAATAAGGTTAAGTTCTTAGAATAATAACGCCTAGAAACCTATTACAACCACGAAAAACGCGCAAATAAAACTTAGCCAGATATGGCTAAGTTTTATATATCTTCGCTCTTCTAATGCATAGCGTTAGAAGAGCGTAGATACATACACCTTACGCACACAAGCATAATGAAAATGGCACGCGTTTATTCTTATGTTTTAGTTCAGACGCGGCTTCTAGGCTTTATTATTCTAAGGTTAAGTTATATTAAAAATAGCACTTTCCGAATAAAATCTAGTGCTAAAATTTCAATATAATAATGTGTGTCGCAAAGTTGTCACTTAAATAGAAAGGTCATTGGGCAATTTGTTCGGACAGTTGACCTACGGCGTACACAAACGAAATAGGGTTAAATATGTTGCTAAATGTATGTGCTACTCAGTGGTATAAGTCGCATTCTTGCAGGGCATGTTTCATTTTTTATCATAAGAACCTAACCATACCTTTCCATAATAAATAAACTAGTGGCTCCGTGAGCTGCAGACCTCGCGTAAAAAATTGCTCAAATGGTATGTTGATTAAAAAATAATCTAAAAGATGTCGCCACCCCTTTTCCCCACACTGCTCACGAGCTTTCAAAGCACAAAGTAGATAGGTATGTGCTGTTTGGTATATTATTTGGTAGGTATAATCGCAGCTAGATGGCGCTTCTAATTTTAATCATTTTTCGAAATGGGTGATTTTTTGGTAAATTTCGTAAAACTCCGGTAAGTCGAACTGAAATATGTTTTTTTACATATCTCCGCCATTTAAAAAAAAAAATCGAAAACCTGGCTCGACAAAAAAAAAACTGTATGATTTTCAAACCTGCTTACATAATTTCACGAGAATCGGTTAAGAAATGCGACCTGTAGAGGAGAACATTTAGCGGCAGAAAGCCGGACTGAAATACATTTCTTTTACATATCTCCGCCATTTCGGAATTTTTTGTAAAACTAACCTTAAAAAAATCTATATAATTTTAAAACCTGCCCACATAATTTCAAGATAATTGGTTGAGAAATGCAACCTGTAGAGGAGAAAAGACAGCGCCGGAAAATTGGACTGAAATAAATCTTTTGTACATATCTCCGCCATTTTGAAAAATTTCGAAAAATTGGCTCGACAAAAAGTTCCATATAATATTTAAACCTGCTCACAAAAGTTTACGAGAATCGGTTGAGAAATGCGACCAGCCCCGTATTACAACCTCTTAAAACTTGCCAGTTTTCTGAATGGCTATCAGTGCATCTCTTTTATTTGCTATACAGCGAGAAAGAGATGTAACTATAGCAATTCATAAACCTGGCAAGTTTTAAGAGGTTGTAATACCACATGAGTAAAGAAAAGGACCAGAGACAAAGCTTCTTAAGAACGTGAAATTCAAACTTGCAACTAAAAAACAAATGATGCCCTGAGATTGTCCACTGGCTGCAGTTGTCAAAACAGGTTTTTTCCGCGTACGCGACAAGCGGCCAGTGGACACGCACACATGCCCCGCGTGCTAGTAGTAGTGCAACCGATTCGCGCGGTTGTATGAAGCTTTGTCTCTGGTCCTTTTCTTTACTCATGTGGTAATACCTCCCCTGTAGAGGAGAATATACAGCCGGACATACGAAATAATTTTTGCCTCAGCTGAAGCAGAGACGCTTCGCTCGCACTTTGTGTTCGCTCGGTCAATTAAAATAAATGAATAAAGACAATAAATAAATAAATAAAAAAGCCTTTTATTACTTCCCATTAAATTGGTTACATCAATAATAATATATATCACATTTACATTTTGTTAAATAATTTCATTTTGTTTATTAATTTCAAATCTCAATTCTGTCTTTTCCAATTTCTTATATTTATTATTATGAAGTTAATTAATTGATTTTATTTCATGCATTTATTATTACTAAATATTATTTAATTAATGAGAATCCCTCGGGAGGGTAAAGGCCTCCTCCATCCCTGCCCACTCCTTCCTGTCTTGAGCCTTGATGTGCCACTCTGTTCCTGCTTGGTCTTTAATGTCATCAACCCATAGTCTGTGCGGTCTGCCGCGTTTTCTCTTTCCTTTTGGACCTTTCCATAAGGTAATGTTTTTTGTCCAACGTCCATCATCGAGTCTCAATATATGGCCTGCCCATTTCCACTTAAGTTTTAAGGAGTGTTTTAGAAAGTCTCTTTGCTTGGTTTTCTTCCTTATTATGCTGTTCCGAATTTTGTGTATCCTGCGAATTTTCAAAATGGATCTTTCCATAGCCGATTGGCATGTTTTAATTTTGTATCTTGCTTCTTTGTTAAAAACCCATGTTTGTGCTCCATAAGTCAAGGGAGGATAGCAATATCTATGACTTTCTTTTTCAAGGACAATGGGAAGTTACCTTTTAGTATTTCTTTGAGAGACCAAAATTTTTGCCATGATATATTGATTCTTCGACTGATTTCTTCGATGTTGTTGTTTTTATGGAAGGATACTTGTTTACCAAGGTATATGTAAGTATCTACGTACTCTAGAGTGGATTCTCCTATTTTTATCGGTGTATGTTGGTAGTTAGTCATCAGTTTTGTTTTTTGCAGGTTCATTTCAAGTCCCACTGCAGCGCTTTCCGACCTTAAAGTTTGTAGCATCTGATCCAATTTGTCGCTTGACTCTGAAAATATTACTATGTCGTCAGCAAAGCGCAGGTGGCTCAGGTTATTACCATTCACTTGGATACCTAGACCTTTCCATTCCAGTTTCTTGAAAAGCGTTTCAAGTACGGCTATGAACAGCTTTGGGGATAAGGGGTCTCCTTGTTTTACACCTCTTTTTATCTTTATTTCTGGTCCTATTCTTTCCAGCTTGACTCTACTTGTACTGTTCATGTATATATTTTTTATTATATTCGAGTAGGTATGATGAAGTTTTACGTCTTCGAGTGCGTTCCAAATAGCTGTATGTGTGATAGAGTCGAAAGCTTTTTTATAGTCAACAAAGGCAAGGTAGAGTGGTCTTCGAAATGTTTTGTATTTCTCTAGTACCTGCTCTAGGACCTGAATATGATCTGTTGTTGAATAGCCCCTTCGGAAGCCTGCTTGTTCTACTGGTTGCTTTTCATCAATTGTGGGAGCTATTCGATGAAGAATACACGACGAGAAAAGCTTAAATAGACTTGGTAGTAGACTGATCGGGCGATTGTTTTCTATGTTGTTTGGATCACCTTTTTTATACAATAAAATTATATTTGATGTAGTCCATTGTTCCGGCACTCTTTCTTCTTTCATAATGAGGTTAAATAAATATGTTATAATGGGCACCAACAGGAAGCTTGCCAGCTTAATCGCTTCATTTGGGATCCCGTCAGGACCTGGGGATTTTTCAGATTTTAGTATCTTTATTTGTTGGTCAACCTCGGTTTCGTTCCAATCACCAACAGGTTCCATTTCATTGCTTTGAGTATAGCTATAACTTGTTAGATCTGTGTCTTCATGGTCATAAAGTTTTTTGTAGAATTTTGTCGCTATTTCTAATATTTTAGGTCTTTCAGTAGTGCACTCAGCGCTACCTTTCAAGCTTGTGATCCAAGTTTTGTGCGGGTTTAATTCTCTATAACTTCTTTTGCAGCTTCCTCTTTCGGTTAAATGTCTCTCTATTATTTTTGATCTGTACTTTTTATAGTCTCTCCTAATACTCTTGTTTGTTTCTTTATAAATAGAGCTAAGTTCTGTTTTGACTTCGGTAGATTTTGGTTTCACATTTAAAAGTTCATGCCGGCTCTTTATTAATGATATGGATTTTTCGCTAAGTATGTCTCTTGTTTTGTTATTATTCTGGTTTTTCTCTATTGCCATACTATCTTTAATACATTTCTCTAGTTTATTATATAATGTTTGTGCTGTGTCCGAGTCATTTGCTTCTATATATTTAATGTTTTCTTTTAGATTAGTTATGTAGGTGTTGATTTCCATCTCAGATTTAAATGTACATGTAGAGCCTTTATAGTGTTTTCTGCTCTTTTTTCTTTGTTCTAGTGATATTTTCGCTCTAACAAGCCTGTGATCTGACGGACACTGTACGTTATTTAGAACCTCTACATCTTGGAAACGTTTTGGGAAGTTTGTAAGAAAATAATCGACTTCATTTTTCGTTTTGTGATCAGGTGATCTCCACGTCCATTTTCGAGAAGGCTTTTTCTTAAAAAAAGTGTTCATGATGGACAGCTTGTTTTCCTGTGCATATCTTATAAGCATTTCGCCCCTAGGACTCGTAGTTCCAAGGCCAAATTTGCCTACGAATATATTTCGGTCTTGTGATGGTTTTTCCAACTTTTGCATTAAAATCACCCATGATAATAAACGAAATAATTTTTGCCTCAGCTGAAGCAGAGACGCTTCGCTCGCACTTTGTGTTCGCTCGGTCAATTAAAATAAATGAATAAAGACAATACAAACGTTTATTATACAACACATTATTACAAAGCAAAAAAAAAGCAAAAGAAAATGTAAAAAAATCTGTTTTATTAACAAAAGTTTAATAACATTAAACAAAAACTTACACACATACTGTAAAATATCTTTTTTCTGCCGGTTGGTACATAAAAAAATTTGCCAGGTGGGATTGAATTCTTCAATTTAAAACTGGTTTGGTTTTTGTACGCGAACTTTCATCAAGTAAGTCAAATATGCCCAATGACTTTTGATCGCTGAATAATTATTGTACTGATCGTTCTGAAATTCTGAATAACTAGTGACCCAGATTTGTATTTTGAAGTCGGCCATTTGCAATATTTTTAGTCACCCTCAGTCTGTCGCCCGCTTAGTATTTTAGTACGCTCTATTCAATAGTTTTTGATACCTAGAATTTGAATTTATTATCGCTTTTTAGAGGTTATTTAATAATCCCTTACAGTTTTGTATACTTTGGCCTTAATTTTAATAATAGCGAATAAAACAAATAGGAAACTTCTCCACTGTCGTAAGTTTAATCATCTGAATAAACTCGAGTGTGGTATCGTGGTTGCAGCGGCTGGTGCAGCTGACGTCGGAGTCGGGCGAGGCGGAGGAGCTGCGCGACGAGGACGCCGCCGCCGGCGCCTGCATGCACTACAACTGCACCTACTTCAGCGTCACGCCCAAGCTCTCTAACAAGTCAGTCGATCTAATATTTCATACAAAATTCAAAAATTAAAAAATCATTTATTCTGATAATTATTTTAATAGAAAAAATACTAGAAAAAGTCGGCTCACCCGTAGTAGCTCAGACGTGACTCGAACTCCGGTCCAATGCACTGACCAATTATGCTACCGAGTCGCTCGGTAGCATAATTGGTCAGTGGATTAGGCCGGAATTCCAAGGGTGCAGGTTCGAGTCCCGTCTGAGCTGCTACGGGTGAGTCGATTTTTTCTAGTATTTTTTCTATTAAAATAATTATCTTAGTATAAAAATAGCATTGTGAATGCCAAAAATAAAACAAAATTAAAAATAGCATTTATACAGTCTAGGCTGTTACAAGCACTCGTGAATGTCAAAGAAGCTACGCCATCGGTTCGCAAACCCTAAGCGGAAGACCTTGTAACGAGAAGAACGGGCAAGAGACTCGACAGGGGCTGCTTTTTTCTCCCTGTATAATTTAACAGAGTCGTCAAAAATTGAGAAATGACCTCAGCATTGGTCATGCACTATTATACCTCAGTTTCAGTCACTCAGCGTAAAATTTTATCGAATGCTACGGTATCCTTTTTTAAGAGATATACGTGATACCCGACATCAGCGTAAACAGTACGTAGGTACTTGATGTAGATCAATCTAGTAAGGATCGTGACGCGGCACATAGCGTGGCGCAATCAGCGGCCGATTGCATTTATAGGAGACCACAGCCTCGGTTACGACGATGTCTAATGGTTCACAAAGAGATATGCTCGATAAGCTTTATTCGATCACAGTGAATTTTAAATATCCTCATTTTTACAATAAAGCTTGTCCCTTCTATTATTGGTCTACATTTTGGTCAAAAAAGATGATATCAAGTTCACTAAGGACACATTTTTCTAAAGATTTATAAAAAACTTTAGCACTTTATTTACATTTGATTGTAAATCTTTAGCGCTGCGGATTGGCCTCCTCCTGCGTTCATAGTGCCTGGAAACGAAGTGATATTCTCGCTGGAGACTGCGTCGGATTATCTTAATGAATACAATAAAACAAATAGGTAAGTAGATTATTGTCCTCTGTGTGTATGCTAATATAATTGCATCATAGGTTATCTATCACTATATCATTAAACTTGCGGCGTAGCGTTTGATATCGCCGTATCGTGTAATACAAGCTCATATTCAATTAAAACTGTATAATTATATTGAATTCATATCTAAGTGAGTTGTTTGTAGTTGTCTTTTACGCATGGATAAACAATGTATGGAAGAATAATCTAATAGAAATTCTATATTTATTATATTGGAAAACATAATATTATTTAAAAGAGGCAACGATGAAAACTCACTTCACATTCAAATATTAAATGAAGTGAAAAAATACTTTAATCGTCTTTACATTAAATATTGAGTTTAAATTCGATTCAGGAAATTTGCTGCTGCTGTATATGGCAAATAAAATGAATTAGAGCAGTTGCTCAACAATCCCACTTGGTGTGTTTTCGTTCAAATACAGATGTGTCATTTGTATTGTCACAGTGAAGACAACCGATATGGGTATCGCTGCTTGTGCGTGGGCTACGAAGACGCGCAGTTCACCTCGCAGAGGCAAGGGCTAGTTGCTCTAGAGATGGAACTAGTGTACGCAGCCGCGGGGTGCGCTTCTCGGTTGCTCGCTCCCGATCTAGAGATACCTTCGCTAAACTTTTGTAAGTTGTTTATAACTGTATGCGAGACTGTAGAAGTGATCTGATAAACCACATAGTTCGCCTCACACAGGGCTAGTTGCTGTAGACATGAAACTAGTGTATAGCCTGCGCAGATAAGGAATTCATTCAATTCATTCTTTATCTGCATTCATTATCTGCGTGGGTTATACGCAGAACTAAATATTTGAAGGTATAAGACACTAGAAATTTTCCATACGATTGGCATGTCATCGGATATTTCAACATCTGTTACAAAGTCTGAGTCACCAAATAATTACAAACTTTAATTTAACGTGAATAAGGCTTACATTAGAGTCATAATAACACCGAAAAAACATTGTCATTAAACTAAGAGAGTTCATTTAATGTTCACTTTACAAAATATTGTTGGAGTGGGCATTTGATTTTGGTTTAATGAATCATTGTTTGTGGTCACTTCCGCCCGTTCTGTCCCTGTTCAGAGTTATGGCTTGAATCTAAAGATGCAGGTGTTCACTGTTCCTTAAACAAGATCCATTGAGTTCAGATCCACAGAGTTCACTGTTATCGTTATATTTTATTTATTGATAGCAATTTATTACTTATACATTCAAACTTTGGCACGGGTTTTATTTATTATAGCTTGGAAGCACTCTTTGAAAGCTATAGGAGTTTTCCTGTAATTATGACCCCGAAAATAGCATCACAAATTAAATTCAGAAGGATATTAAATGTATGTCATACTGATTTCATTCATTATTGACTCCTTTTTTGCTTAGTAATAAAGTAGTGACATATAAATTCGAATACATAAATTCAATGACCATAAAAATAATTGAATCGGTTATTTGACTAACCTCTCATGTTCATTGAAGCAAATTTTACAGGAGAAACATTTTTTTAATTTCTGGATATATTATGTTGAATTGGATATCGTTTAGAATCAAATTATAAAAGTATACACATAGGTAATTAAAAAATATATCAGACACAAAAATACGAATAGACTATAGTATAAAAAAAATAACAATAAACTTCAAGGACATGAGGGGTTAGTCAAATACAAGTAATTAATAGAAGAAAGACCTAACTTTAAATGATATTTTATTTAAATAAAGTATTATTTTTCATTTTAAAATGTGCCTCATCATCATCATTGCCAGTACATGGAGGCTCCTTGAATAATTTTTGATAAAAATCTTAAATTTCCTGATTTTGTGGTCGGTGAGGTTCACATTTATTTAAATCGCATTGTTTTATAATTAATTGTAATTTAATCACTCCTGTGGGTTAATGTTGTCGAAAATAGCAATAGTGCTGGGTGAGACTCAGTGACAAGCTAAATGTAGGTATATTTTGAAAGGCATTAAAAATTCTATCAAATCTCACCTTACACAACCAGCAGCCCCCTAGCATGAACACCGAAACGCAATATGATATAGGCATATAGCAATTTATCACGTTTAACTGTCAAAAGACAATGGAATTTGACAGTTGAGTGTCAATCAAATGCTATATTCACGCGATATATATCGTGTTTCGGTGGTCATGCTAGGGTGGCAGGAACTCTTTAGAATAGTGAAATAGCATCATTTTTTTATGTTAAAATTTTGTTTTTATTTACGAGGAACTCCCCTTTCTTAAATTAAATAAAGAAACATTTTTTTAAGTATAGATTATGTTTTATATTTATCACAGTAACCCCTCATGTCCTTGAGGGGTTATTAAAATAAAGTCAAATTATGACACTCGAAATTTTAATGGAAGGAGATGGATTTAAAGAATTTCCTTTAATACCATGATGTGTCTTGGGTCAAAGGTTGCAATAAGCAAAAAAAAAAAAAAAAAAAATCACCCAAAAAGTGGACTTGAGAGGTTAGTCAAATAACTGACTCAGTCAGACTCAATCGCAGGTCGAATTCCAACCCACTACGCCATCGAACTCCTCGATATACTCGGACCAAATCTAAACCAGTGTAATTATACAGCGACAGTGGTAGAAGTGCAACTGCTGTCGATGATGGGCGCGAACCCTTCGGGCGCGGAGGTGGAGCCCTCGCAGACGCCGGCCGGCGCGCAGCTGCTCGCGCGCGGGCTCGAGCTCTCCTCCCCGCCCACCATACACCAGGTGCTGGACGGACACCCGCTTATCAGGTCAGTGCATGCCATGACTAATATTGTACTGTTTCAATAGACCATCACACATTTTTAATGTCCCCACTGCTGGGGCACAGGCCCTCCTTGTGGGTAGATAAGAAGGATGAGCCATAACATAACCCACCATGCGGGCTCAATGCGGATTGGTGGGTATTAACGATTGCAAATGCACCCGGGACCGGCGGCTTAAGCTGCCTTCTAAAGCGCGGAGGATTTTATGACAATAAAATTTGATCACCCATCCCATGACCGACTCTTACGAAAGTTACTTAAGCTCCGCAATCGTTGGGCCAGGCGCTAAACCAGTGGTTTAGCGCCATCAAGCTCCTCCATAAAGAACTTAATAAAAAGGTTAAACATTGGTAAAATAATTATTTCGCTAGCTTGAAAACTGCCCGAGATATCACAGTGTGAAATGCACACAAATGGACTCGCCCAAAAACGCTCCATACTAACGGCTACTGAGTTATGACGTCACGCCTCAGTAGTTTGTATGCAACGCGTAGGAAATTTGTTTGGCAGCTATATTAAATATTGTTTTTATCAAAATGGTTTCTTAGACAAATTTGCTATACATTTTACGAACTAATTAAAGGTATCATTTATTTTAATAAATTTTATACTTTTTAAATGGACTTGTCCACCCAACTTTGAAGGGTCATAAAACAAATAATATGCAATATATAAAACCAAGAGGTATACAAGCTACTCTAAAAGTTTAATATGTTTACGATTTTTATTAGTATTTCGTTATTTTATTCATTAGTCAACATCCCAATTATAAGAGTGGTAATTGTTAACATGTATACTTAGCAATGGGAGTTATAGCCTAGGTAAGCCGTTCTACAAAAATGTTATGATTTGTATAGTGGAACGGAGGGTGGGATATTTAAAAGGTAAGCCGATGGGAATTTGCTTGTTGGACCCTTGCCATTGATTCGATGTGCCGTTGTAAGATAATTCAAAACTATTTACCTTTTCTACAATTTCTGTGAAACTGACGACAACAATTAAAAAGTATGTTTGGTAAACTCGATGACATTGTGTTTTTAAATGGTGCATTATTTTGTGGCAAAATTAATTAAATCCATCCCATTCCTCAACCAGAAAGGTTTTAGGAAATGCTCTTATCACAGTCAAACACAGGTTGCTTTTGGCTATGGTGCGTAAGTTAGCGGGTATGAAGCATCCTACACTACACTACACAAGTTTTGCCTTTCCGCAATTTTAAGCCCACTGGCGTGGTATATGTATAGAATTTAGAAAATAGTTAATACCTAACCTAACCTAACTTTAGGACTACTTTTAACATGTTTGTACACCTTTGTGACCACATGAATGCAATAAACACATTTTGATTTGATTTGATTAGAATGACAATAATAGACAACTGATGCGAGGATACGGAAATAGATTTTAGTCTGAAACTGTTATGAAATTGCTGCGTACGTGACGTGACGTGTTTAAAAAGTTATCACAGGTGACCTCGCGGACAGTATGCTACTCGTATTATAAAGATTTTAACAGACGGGGGTTTACGGCCACGCGATATTTTTTTGTTATATTTAGATGGCTGACGTGCTTTTAAGTTTCATCAATTTCATCGTCACCGCCCCGCCACATGTAAAAAAAATTGGCCACATCTTTCACGGTTAGCAACAAAAGTAAAGCATAGTTTACATTTTCATGTTAACTATTTTTAAAAACCGGCCAAGTGCGAGTCGGACTCGCGCACGTAGGGTTCCGTACCAAAATCCGGGAAAAAAACGGCAAAAAAAAAAACACGTTTGTTGTATGGAAGCCCCCCTTAAATATGTATTTTATTATGTTTTTAGTATTTGTTGTTATAGCAGCAACAGAAATACATCATCTGTGAAAATTTCAACTGTCTAGCTATCACGGTTCATGAGATACAGCCTGGTGCCAGACAGACAGACAGACGGACAGCTAACTCTTAGTAATAGGGTCCCGTTTTTACCCATTGGGCACGGAACCCTAAAAATGCTTTATTGATACCCAGTTCATTTTTATAACTTAATTTCACACAAAGGGAAACAGAAAGTCTGCCACTATTTTTAGGGTTCCGTAGCCTAATGGCAAAAAACGGAACCCTTATAGATTCGTCCTGTCTGTCTGTCTGTCTGTCTGTCCGTCCGTCCGTCCGTATGTCACAGCCACTTTACTCCGAAACTATTAGGATTACACAGTTGAAACTTGGTAAGTAGATGTATTCTGTAAACCGCAAAAATAAAAAATAACAAAAAGATTAAGGGGGCTCCCCATACATGCAATGAAACTAAAAAAAAATTTTTCCTCTAATCTATATGTGCGGGATATTTATAGACAAGACAGGTCTTTAAAAATGACATTGAGGTTCTTAAAACCATTTTTTTAAGAACCTCAAACTTTTAAAATTACCCCCCTCTAACTTTTAAAATAAGAGAGTGAAAATAAAAAATAAAAAATAAAATATGCTGTAGATTTTAATAAACACTTTCAACGAAAATTGGTTTGAACGAGATATAATTAGCAGTTTTAGAGATATAGCACATTTTTCAAACTGCGCTTGGCCCGACATGCACTTGGCCGGTTTTTCAATGTTGCTGCTCTAACTGTTAACTGAAAGAACTTGAAATTGTCATGCGTCTTAAATCCCATTAGATCCCTTTGTCTTTTTGTTACTTGACGTGGCTATAATAACCAATATTTTATCAATTACTGCCAAGACTCTAGTTAGTTACAATTGTTCTATTCGTAGCAATAGAAGAACAAAACTAGTGAATTAAACACTTTAGTACAGTCTGACAAAAAAGAGGATAGAAAAATATTGGGGAAGCCACTTATTTTGTCATTAGTGTAATGTAATCACATGGCAACACTCGACTGCTTTTTATGCAACAATAAAAAATTTTGCTGTTAAAAAAAATAAGTTTCTATACTTTTTTGCCAAGCCGTAATGCAGTTTGTGAGTGCAAGTTAGCTTGATGTTAAAAATGCCCCTTCGATGCTAAAAAAGTGATTTTATGCATTGGGTCCAGATATTCATATCAATGTCAGAATTAAATACTAAAGAAACCATCTCATAACAAACAAACTGCTAGAATGTCGGAGCATGTTTTGGAGAGCAAAGTTTTGTTTTGTTCAAGGAAAGCTTCATTACAGGTACAGATTCTGGCAAACATTTTAACGCTCTTTCGACGCATCGCGGGTAAGTTCGCACTTGCGAGTGACCAATAGCACGCGCCCCTCTCCCGCCGCCCCCGTATCTCACCGCTACGCATACCCCACCCGATTTCAAGATGTTTACCGGTTACTGTACCGTATTCAGTCACCTTTAGCTATATTTTATAATTATAATTTTAGATAAGTTCGTTTTATTTTGTCATTTCTAACGTTATCTGTAAGTGAATTATGTTATCACGCTTAGTTAGACCGACCGATTCGATTAAACATTTTCTGCTCCAATCAAGTTTATGCCGAACGTAAAATACAATAAACTGTGTTATGTATGTTTACATAACACAGTTTATTGTATTTTACGTTGACGTTTGACGTTTTAGTTTACGTTGAACCTTGTTAGGTTCAACACCACAGTAAGGTTCTCTTGAAGAAAGATTTTGATCTCGTTACCTGTTTTGAGTAATATTACCGTCAAAGCTTGCTTACTCTTACTTACTTTGCTTCTTGTACACGTATCTCGTATCAGAACAATTCACAAACTGTGTCATGGTTATAAAAAAAAATCGACTTTCTTTTGTGTTAAATAAACAAACTCTAATACCCTTATTACACCTTACATAGAGTTCTAGCTTTGATTCGCATGCGATAGTAATATACTTATTTTCTATTTAGAGTTATTATACACTGGCCTGCAAAAGAAAGTACTACAGAGGCCTATTTTCATACAAACGAGGTAATTTTGATGCTTTGGTTCTCCGTCCAGGATTAAACGGGGTGTGATTTGATAATGGCCATTCAAAGAGTAAATGGAGGAGGCCCAGATCGCTAAAGAAACCCAACGGATTAGAAGAGTCGTTTAGGTCAGGGTTGAACTTAAAAAAATAACAAGTTAAAATTACATTAAAAGTATGGAAAATGTAACACTAAAAAGTCCGTTCGGTCTCTGGTGTAAACGACTCTTCTAATCCGTTGGGTTTCTTTAGCGATCTGGGCCTCCTCCATTTACTCTTTGAATGGCCATTATCAAATCACACCCCGTTTAATCCTGGACGGAGAACCAAAGCACCAAAGTTACCTCGTTTGTATGAAAATAGGCCTCTGTAGTACTTACTTTTGCAGGCCAGTGTAGATAGACTGTTGTCAAACTTATTGTGATTGGTGCACAATATGTTGCAGGATTACTGTTCGAAATAATAAAGTCTTACTTGGTCACCGAATTCTATAAACAAAATACCAATAGTCATATTGGTCCGTAAGGACTAGTTTCAGTGATATTCTAATTTTACCGGCGAAGCTCAAGAGAATTGTAATAATTATAGGAATTTAGTGAATAGTCGGTACGTAGGAAGATGCGCTCTGAGATTGGCGATTCTCGAGTTCACGTGAATTATTCGATGACGTATGAACTCGAGAATAGCCAATCACAGTGCGCATAATCCCCGTAAGCTAAAGTAAGGTATAATTTTGTAATGCAGTCCGTCCGTTTATACGCACATTGTTGTGTGATGACGGCGGTGACGGTGTGATTCAATTAACAAGCATCTCTCCGATTTCAAGATAAGAGTGTGATTCGCAGAGGCTAAGAGTCATAGATAAGAAATTCGCTTGCAGCAGTACCATGCTTAATCAGTTTCGCATTGCTTTTTATAAATATTTATAGTTTCTTGATATCGACATTGCTGTTAGGGTTATGTTAACAAAACAAATTATATTGTTGTGGCATTTGGAGCATATGTTCATAAGTAAAATCAAACACAAAATTGCTATCCATATTTTTTTATTGAAAAAATATTAAATAATTATTTAAAAACTTATAATCTACTGCACTGATTGGTTTCCCATACCAAATAATACTGATCAACAGGATATAAAAGTGTATTCTTTTAATCTTGGCACATTTCATTTGACGACAGTGTGTGACAGGTTAACTATAACCAGTGAATATGACAATTATCCTCTCATAGATTAGTGGTTAAGAGCTCTGCTCTTTCTACTACAATATGAAACTCAGTCTCTCTATAGGTTTTGCCATCTGGCATTACTATCTGCACTTTTTTCTTCTTCTCCTTTTCATGTTTCCATATACAAAACATAATTAATGAGATAACTAATAAAATTAAAACAAACCCGATTACAACAAATATCCAGAAAGTTTGCTTGAATGCTCCACATCGGCTGTCGGTAAAGGTGGGGAGGGAAACGTAGTGACCCTCCAGTTGGTACCAACAGGTCACGATGCCGGCTTCTTGTTTCAACAGTTCCTTCCATTCTTGAGCCAGTTCACAACTGCACGTGGTGTTTAAGTTTAAACCATCCACGCGTAATGTAAGCGTCGTTTGGTTGTATATCAGTGAGGATGGCGCTATGTTAGTCATTGTATTGTTGTCTACGAGCAACTCCTGCCGACCTTTAACTGATATCACTTCTCGATCCACAGTGAAGCCTAGGAGCGCCCCTTTATTAAGATTAGTTACCGTATTATTCCTAAAAGTGATCGGTCCTCTAGTAACAATGTGGAAACCGTCAGAATCTAAGGTTTCTATTGTATTACTCTCTATTAAGACTCTCTTTGGTAAACTGACAAGAAATGTTACACTCGAAATATGTTTAACTGTTATACTATCTACTCGAAATAAATTCGTTACCTCTACATCCGATAGGAATCTACTAGGCAGTGTGTTGACAGTACCACCTCTTAATAGAAAATTGGCTGTGGTGAATTTTCTAAAAGTTTGTATTTCTATGTTATGTAGTTCGTTATTGGTTAATTCTATATTTCTAACACCAGTGAGACTAGAAAATGCGTAAGGTCTCACATTGTCAATTCTGCTGTTAGTTATAATTATATCGTTGACGCGCCCTTGAATAGCGTACGACGAGATTTCTTTTATAGTACTGTTCTCTATGAGTATTCGTAGTCCAGGGTGCATTTCACTGTCCCTTGAGAATGGCAACCAAGACAGAGCTCGTTCGTTTATGACAATATCCTTGACATTGGTTAATTCTATGGTGCGCAGCTGTATAAGGTTTCTTGCCGTGTCCGGCAAAAAGTGGACGCGAGAACAGCCGTTGATTACTATGCCTGTAGTGGTTGATGGCACTCGGTACGCACCGTCGGGTCTCAGTGTCACCCCCTGTTATAAAAAAAAATTAAAATCTATAGATAATGGAACAAACGAATTAAAATTATTGCGTAGAATATAAAAAAGGTTTGGATAGATATACGTACATAATCGTCAGTGCAATTGCAAATAACGGTTGTAAAGGAGTTGCAGTGGCAGAATTGCTCCGCGCAGATGGTAGGCTCCGCGCGTTGCGCCGGCGCACGCGCGGCCAGTGCCAGCAACGACACCAGCGCCACTCGCCACTTCAGCCAACGCATGCTCGCCTCACGTCACCATCATCCCACACTTACTACCTGTAACATGCATCCCCATTATTTACCTGTAAATGTAATATAAAATAGTCCTGCCTGTTCGAACAACGCTATAAGGTTTCAGAACTCTTAAGTGGTAATTGTTGGAAATTGACTTGGTTTTCATCAAAATGTTCAATACCGTTGTCACCGCCATAGCCAGCAACAAAAGCTATAGTGAAATTTACTAAAATCCTGACCAATGAAATGTAAGACCTCACCATGTTGCGCAAATAAACTTATTTTTTTAAACTGAAATTGGCGTAAATCTGACTATGAACAATAAAAATTCATATCGGCAAACCAAGACTAATGTTCTTTTTAAACATAGTGCATAGGTCTATGAGGCGAGTATTGGATTTTATAAAGTTATTGCAAAATCATCTTTAATGAAGTCAAAGAAGTAGTATTTTCAAAGAAATAACATTTTAAAAGAAAAGTCTTACAATATTCACAATTAAATCACCCTTTTCGCATCATTATGATAACGATGAATCATTTGCGATTGCAGAATTTAAACAAAACTTACAAAATTGTGACACGCCCTTGTTATTTTCTGGATGCTATCAAAACGCACTGGCTTAAATACTGCTTACTAAAACTATTATTTTCACAAGAAACAATAAAACCAACGTGTATGAGAACCAATGCATTCGATTTGACTAAGCTAGTTATCGGCTTATCGGGTGCCGCTATCAGATAGCGGTGGTGTCCATGGTGCGATTTCAGCGAGGCAATCTAGAGATAGCGCACACAATGTGTCACTCTTTACGCTTCAACATACATATAGCGAATGTCCCACTTAAATATAATTTAAATATACCTATAAAACACGTGCCTAATAAAACGTGATGTTTATTTTATTTCGATATACTTATGTAGGCAGGCAAGTTACTACTTCGGCGCAACAACGACGACTTACACACGCGGTCTAAGCTGTCCCCATTTTCTTAAATGACGTCGACACGAACGAATTAACTTAATCAGTAATGTGATAAGGCATTATAAAATCAGACTGCATAAATAGTGTAGTGTACTTAAGTTATAAAAATCCATCTGTGTAGCAAACGCTGATATCGTCAATAAAATCTAAGTTGTTTTGTTGTTAGTTGCTACTACTGTTTTTAGCACTATTTGATGTGGTTGACCACAAGCACGCACCGCAACTTCATTAATCCAAAAAACAAAAAAAAAATGGCCAACCTGTTTTCGTAAAAGTATCTTTGGACAAATTTGTCGGTGCAGGATAAGCATCGGTCTGTTCTTTTACACTAAATTCAGGATATCTAACTTTACTGTTTTCTTCTATGCTAAAAAGCATAATACGAGTATGTATGTTTTTTATAAACCCATGCAAATCAATTAGATACGGATAACAAGACTAAAACGTTTTCGCATAAAGCAATGAATTTGCGTTGTTGGCATAAACTGTATCCGCTATGTGCTTCACAGTTCAGTAAGACGTTGAAATCACGCTTATAATTGCATGCACCAAGGCATATATTCAATCGCCCCAGCTATCCGGTTCAAGTGCTTTGTGAAATAAAAAAATAACTAATCCTTGACGCGACTACCCGTTAGGTATGTTATTTGCGACGGCCCAAGTTATTTTAGCATTAAAAACCATCGGTGAGTTACATTCGCGTTTCTGGAGCACGCGTCGTATTCGCGGTCTCGCATTCGTTGCCGAACTGCTCTACCGGTTCTATTGACCCGATCGGGTGTTATCGGCTACTCGCCTGCACTAAACAATCGTTACCATGGTACATAATAATATGTAATGTACCACAGATTCATTAAATTCAGGCATTTTAATACTGCTTCAATCCATGTTCATGGAAGTAGAACCAAGTTATTTATGTATGCGCACATTTGTTTAATGGTAACATCTTTGTTTATTTATTACCTTTGTTATGATAATTATATTTCTACATCATGATTAAATAAAACTGTCAGTAATTTCAGCGATTAATGGCTATCAGATACCTTTCTAGATGTCCTTAATTTGTCTGTGATGTCCACTTAAGTTTCTACTATCCTATTTTACTGTAGGATACCATCGGAAGAGTAGTTGAATTCTTACCGTGTTTTTAATACAAACTTACTTAAGTTTTTGCTCCAACCTAATGAAAAATAAATTATCACGTAAAATTACTTTTTATTCCAACCGATTATGATGAATTACATAGGTACAATTTTATTTATGTCCAACTAAACCAATCATCCGATTTTAGCCTTCACAATGTCAACGAACATCGAATGGGAATTTGTGAAGTGCTATATTACTTATTGACATTATTACCTAAGGAAGGCTTCGCTGGTTGCGTCATTTCTGACTTAATCTCTATTTTAGTTGAAACAGCCGCTTACTCGGCATCTTAGATTAGAACACGACTATAAAACTGTTGATGTGGTCAACGTTGTTGAGTTGTTGTGAATGACCGCGTTGCTGCCACGGCGACTGGCCTTGCAATTATTGTTTTGTGGTTGTCACATTTTATATCAATAGTAAAATATGCAAATCTGGAATCAAGTAGGCGACTGATTTTTGGATATAATTATATATTACTTATTTTAATGTTGCGATTTTGATGATTTCCCAATATATTCAGCACCAATGAACATACAATTTGGCCAGTCAGCATTTATCTGTATTGTTAATTATAACAGCGTTAATCATTAAATTACAAAGACATCACTTTAAATGTAATAATTGATAAGTAGAGGTCAAATCATAGCTGTAAAAATATCGTAAGATCTTTTTCAGAGATTAAACATTACCAATAGCAAGTCGCCTACAAAGCATGCTTTTAACTCTTTAAGTACGATTTAAGTTTCAAGTCACTCTTAGGTATCTCTTGTAATAGATCAGAGGTGATTAAGACATAATATGCGACCTCACATGGACCTCACACGCATAATGAGGTTAATTGAACAAAATCAGTCTAATTTGACTCTGTCCGCCACTTTAGTAGGATTCATGTGTTGTATGCAATTCTTATTTTCTTAATGTTAGGAGCAATAGTGTTTCTGAAAACTATTTGATAACTAACATCTTTTACGGATTAAAAACTATAATTTCATTTTACCTAAAAATAAAGCATAAGTATACTTTAATAAATGAAATAATAAAACATAAAAATATACAATAATAATATTATCACGAAATCACAATGTCGATCGAGCAGTTTTAAAAAGCGGCACTCTAGTCCACATAATAACGAAGGAAATTTTCTTTATTTGCTATTAATTGAGTGCGAAAACGCAGAGATACATCAAGAGCTCTGTTTATTTATTATAGGGAGGAAATAGACGAACGACGAAGGGAGGTAGTCAAATAAAATAAAATACCGAAGTGAATCAAGTGAATTATCAAAAATATTTAAAATAACATTAAGTTAGCCTTTGAAAAGGAGTAAACGTGCACTATTATGTCCTTGATGAGATTTCGAGAAGGGACGTTTAGCAATAGATACGGCACAAAGTTCAACAGGTATACTCTATGAAGAACCGGTAAAACTGAACAATCAAACTAAGGTAGCTTTGCTTTGCAATGCTCAAACTTTGTTGCAGGTGCTTAGAAAGCTTAGCTAGCATAGATAGTATGTAAGCGTACATTCCTAATAGGATTGCAGACGTAGAATTTAGGGTGGCGAATAACATCACGACTTTTTTCGAAATTAGTAAGTATACGTATTTAGATACCAAAGTTTTCAAACCGCTACTTAATTAAATCGTTCAATTCAACATTTGTTCAGTTCAACAAAAAAAGACTTCACATCAAAAGAAGTGAAGTCTTATGGACTATTAACCATCGCGAGCTACGGCTTATACCCGAAGTGCGGCTAAAACTAGGTGTAACCGATAGCTGTTGGCTAAAACTAGGTGTAGCCGATTTACTCGCGCCTAATACTAGGTGTAGCCGGCTAAAACTAGGTGTAGCATGGGGTATTAAAAAAGTTATTTCTGTTGTCTGTTAAAAAAAATGAACCTATATTCGAGACCTACAGGGGTAAAGCAGATCGGTTCACCTAGTTTTAGCCAACAGCTATCGGCATCTTTCATTTTCTTAAAAACTATAAAAGCTTGTAAGTGATGATGGAATAAATGTTGAGCTCCACAAATGACTGCAAAAGTTGACCTATTGTCCAATGACAAACATTTATTTTCTTGTCTCAGCTTTTTTTTTGTAACTGTCTTTTTAAAAGTGTAAGCAATGGAGAATCAGGCGCGGTCGCAGGTCGAATATTGTTTATAGGTAGGAATAAGCTCCCTTAGTAATAGAAAAAAGTTTTAGAATTTTTGGTTGCGTAAAAAATAAAAAATAAAGTCACTTCGACTTCACAAATATACGAAAGTAACAGCAGAATAGAAATTATACCTGAGCCACCAGCAACAGCTACAACCACAACACGTACTAAAAAAGAAAAGTTTTGACTTTTGTATCGATTTTTTTTAAATAAGTTGGTTCCATGTTGTGGTTGTGGCAAGTGGTGGCTAAAGTATAATCTTGATTCTGCTGTTACTTTTGTATATTTGTGAAGTCGAAGTGACTATATTTTTTTTAATTTTTCACGTAACCGAAAATGAACCCAAATTCTGAAACTTATCTCTATTATTAAAGGAGCTTATTACTACCTAAAAAATATTCAGTCAATTTGTTTGTTTTCAGACATTCCCCACTGTCATTTATTGCATTCTCAATTCAGACCTATACTGCACTGCTTTGGATGCAGTCAGAGCGTTTCCAGTCTGACAGTTGATCTCGTTTATTGAGTTAGGAGCTAACTGCTGGCTTCCTGGAGGCGAGTGATGTTACAACTTTATCGTATCGTACCTATTAAATATTGTAAACATTATATAAAGGACCTTAATCGTAGAAATCGACGAGATTCTTCTGACTTTAAGTGCCTTCCCCATTTAAACTTACCAAAGAATTCCTTTATTAATTGAGTGCCGAAAATTGTACTAAATTGTACCTATCATAGGAGGGGTTTAAATAAATATCTATTCCAGAGCTATAAGCTATGAGGCTTTACGTTGCGGTGTTGAAGTGCACACAGGAGAAAACCATTTACGATATTAAATTTTAATTGTGAGGAATTAAAAAAACAACTAAAGGCACCTATGCATTTCTTTCAAAAATAATGCGTTTCACGTCAAAACTCAAAACGCTATGTTCGTTGATTACCTCGTTTGATCTTTTGCCAATTCTCATTATTTCCCTGATAACAATTACAAGAGCATATTAAAGTTTAAATAGTATACGAACCTCATAGTTCAGTTTTCCTGAATGATCAATACTTTCGAACTGAATGTGGAGTAGAATAATGTAGAGCCACTGTAATTTTTATAAATCACTGTACTGATAGTTTTCTTTTTGCCGCGGGTTAAGGTAAACACACGAATTATGACAGTTCAAACATAGCAGGTACGTGTAGTGGCGAGATAGCTCGCCGGCGGCGACTGACGCGAGGCGGCGCGCGCGGCGCCGAGGTGCGCAAGAGCACTCCGTGAGCTACGCGATGCCGACCGACCTTCAGCATTAGGTATATCCAGCCTCGCGTCATGTTGTTAGCGAGACTCATAATCATAACATAATATAAGGTCGGTATATTACGCCTTTGTTTACAATATAACCATATTATTAATTTAAATGCGATGCATCGTATCTCGAGTCGTCACAGGAAATAAAGCCAGGTAAACTGGCCAGCGACAAAACGTTTCAACTTTTTAGCATAATATTCTGGACGAACTGTAATAAATATAATAAAAAAGTAAGAAATTGTTAAATTAACAGTTCACAGCCACTTCAAATAAGAAGCCTTGATTCTCAAGTTTTTGGAATTTGTTTGTCTAGTTCAAAGTTGCTTGAAAAAGTCACATAATACATAAGTACTGTAGCAACAATTTATCTTGATTGTTATGAGTTTTTGAAGTCATGATAATATTTGTGCTGGTAGCTTCGACGACTGCAAAGCTCTTATCACTGAGACACTTAATCGTGGCAGAGATTTATGCCTTGAACCGTTGAAAAAGATGTCAGATGAGCCCGCCTTCAAAGCACCCCGTTTGTTCCAAAGATTTTTCATTCAACTTGCATCGATAATTCTGGCCAAATGTCACATTTTATCGGATATCAATTGGTTTCTTTATTGTTTCATAGTATCGATTCTTAGTTATCAACTTCAACAAAAGCTTATTACTTACATTTATTCCAAATTCAATTAAATGTGTTTCACCTTAGAGCATTTAACCAATTGTTTCACTTTTATGAATCGAAATATGCTATATAAATAATTGGTCTAGTGTTTAATTTAAAAGTAATTGTTGACATAAAAGTTTCATTTTGTCACAGTTCCAATCCAAATGAAAAAGTACTAAAACAGACAGACGGAAAACCGAGAGAAGTTCTGCATTTAAATGTAACCAAGATAAATAAAATAATATCTCTAGTACAATTAAGGTAGCCGTAGCAGCTCTACTTATAAAACCACTTCCGATAACTGAATGATGCCTAGACAAAGTTGGCAAAGTTTCCTTCAGAGAAATTTATTAAGCATCTAATTTAACAAATACATTCAACGATGCATAAGCAGCTTTTATTTAAAGGTAGTAAGGAAGCATTTGCTTTAATTTGTATGGTTAATGGTGTAATGGAGACGCAGTCCAGTTCTCCTGGCGGTTTGTTTGAATGCTTCCCGTCCGTTTACTTACGTAACTGGAATCTTTTGTTTATTTATATTTATGAGATCGATTGACCGTGTCGAGTGCGTGCTTTTGATTGAGCTAAACCAAACGGTTCTTTCAATAGGTACTTTGTTTACACAAAAAGTAATTTCAGAATAACTTTTTTTTGAGATGGTCTTAGTTTATTGTGATTAGTAAATATTTATCAAATATAGATCTTTGTTATTTTTCGTGAACTACCAACAAAACTGAGATAGTTCGTGTTTAACAGTAGGTAAAATAAATTTGTCGTTTTCATATACACTTGTAAGATTTCCGTGCGTGCTGAAGGATTGAAACGTCGGGAAATGAAGGAAATAATTAATCGAAACGAAATAATTCTTAATTAATAATCTACGCTATGAAATCCATAAAAAGGTGTTTTATTTCTAATAATGTTTTCATGTCAAAGTATTTAGGATGGTTTGGTAATATCATGTTTAAACCATTAATCAATCCGTTTATAAATTCAACTTAATTCACTATTGTTGCTTCGTGTTGGTTTTCATTCCCTGGAGTAGTTTCTGCTCTTTATTGTTGTATTTTATTCAGCATTGTTTTTGCCGATTGCGCAGACTGCAAAACAGTACCTACGTACTTACTTGAAACGTAACACTATTCCCTACTGGCAGGTATACCGTATAGCATGCGAAATATGATCACTTGAATAATGAATTGCGAAAATACTGTCAACAATCTGAAAATCAACACAAAGTCGTTTAAAATTCAATGGATATCACCCAATATTGTAAGGTAAATGCGAAAGTAAGTTTGTTTCCTTTCCGATCATCATGAAATTTTGCATACAACTTGTCAGGAGTTGAGGAAAAGAATTAGGATAACTTAATTCATCCAGAAAAAAAATCAGTTTCTGAGGTATAGAAAAAAGAAAACAACAAAACAACGTTTTTATTAACGTGTTAAAAAGCCACGCCAGCATTTAAAGCACAGCTCATACCATTATTTAGCAACTAAGTAGATTATTTTGCAGCACAAACTAGGAGAAATCCTGGATTTAGCAGCAAAATATAGCACGAGACATATCAATGCAAACGTGGCTCCTCAGACTAAACATCAGAATTGAGGAGCCACCTTGGAACTCGCTCAGTACCAGTTGATATGTTGAAAAAGAGTGCATCGTTTAGCATCATTTGTGTATGTACTTGCTAAAAATTTGAGCGCAGATGGCTCCTCAATCCTGATATCCATAATAACATATAAATAAAATGGTGAATTTCCAAGAATGTAATAGGTCAATTAATACTCGTATATTCGACATAATGATCATTTAGCACGTGACATGTTTGATTTTGCAGTATCGGAATAAAATGAGAAGACACAGTGAATTTGGTAAACGAACGCATTTTGTATGCAAAACGTTAGGATTGAGGAGCCATACAAACATCATTGCAACTTGTTAAAATTACTTCATACAACAATTTACTTAATTTAATAAAATACTAGAACCATAAAATACTAACTCACACAATTATTCCCTCTCGCACACACACACACACACACACACACACACACACACACACACACACACACACACACAAACACACTTAAATAAACTATTATTATTAAGACTACCTATACCTACTATTATTAATCAAATATACTCTTAGGTGATCCGCGGGTGAGGACCTGGAAACCTGAAATACAGGGTCGCCCTAGTTTAGGCTCCAGATCACACACTCCAAGCAGTTTATGATGTTTATGTTGTTTGTTATGTTGTTATTGTGTGTGATGAAATAAATGTATTTTATTTATTTTTATTTTTATACAAACAAAGTGCGATCGTTTACTAAATCTACTGTGTCTTTATCATTTTATTCCTTTACTGCAAAATCAAACATACCACGTGCTAAATGATCACTATGTCGAATATATTAATAATTGACCTATCACATTAATGGAAATTCACCATATTATGGATGTCAGGATTGAGGAGCCATACTAAAAGTATTTTATTTTCTCGAACTCCAGCTCCACTGAGCTCTAATTTTTAGCAAGTTAGCTCTAATTTTTTAGTTAAATGATGCACTAATTTAAAAAAATATTCAACTGGTACTTAGCGAGTTCCAGGGCGGCTCCTCAATCCTGTACCCTTAGCACGAACAGCTATCGAAAAAAATAACGCGCGTAAAATCATTCGATAGTGCAATTTTGTATTGAAAATTTGTACAACGCCATCTACCGCCGAATAGTGAAACTTAAATTTCCATAGATAATTTTCTATCGAGTAATTTTACGCGCGTTTTTTTTCTCGATAGTTGTTCGTGCTAAGGGTACAGATGTTTAGTCTGAGGAGCCTTTGATAAGCTGGGTGCACCATGGAAGGCCACCTTAACGTTTAAACAGGTTTCATTGGTTTATTTCCTGGACAAACAAAACATACTAAGTGTAGGATAAAGCTTTGTTTCATTGTATAATATAACTGGAGAATGTTTGATATTTGTAATAAATCATTATTAAAATTTGAGATTACCACAGTGCTTACAAATGGCCTTGCAAGAAACAGGTGCTCCAAATAAGACCAATTTCTTAATTCAGTCTTTGTGCTTAAAATTAACATTATAACAATCACATACTGTGGTTTTATATAAGCTATATACCATAAACTCTTTTGTTATATAAATCAACAAACACCTTTGATAACGTTTTGACCTAAAATTACATCACTGAACTACACTAGACAGGAAAAGTAAAACTTAGAATATAAACAAAGAACTAGGAAAAAAAAGTTTTGCTTAGCATCTCAGATACATATGAACAACTTTTTTTATTGAATTACTTATTATTTTCAAAAAAACACCAAATGACTGGCCTTACAAGGCACGATTGGCCTTCCTAGGAACACATCAATGTTTACAACTAAAATTAAACAATACTATCAAATTTAAACGTCAGTAGTACTCAGTGGCGTAGCGTGTGTTTGTGCCGCCCGGGGCGGACCCGAATTTTGCCGCCCCCTATTTTCATTATAAGTCAAGAAAATCAGTAATTTTTTTTTTAAATAAGTAATAATTATCTACCGCATAATCTTTTATGTCGACACGTGCCCTGGGCCATACGGTGATGATAGTTTGGTTAAAATCATTACAATCAATCGCAGTGTAGCCTAGTCAATTTGGTCAAAATGGGGGGCCGCCCCCCCCGCCCCCCCATCGCTACGCCACTGGTAGTACTATACTACTAAAGTCGCATTACTCATTTCCCAGCAAAAATGTAAACAAGAAACGTCACTGTCAAATTGACAAACTGACCCTGATAGTGACATTTTCAGATATTCAAAACCTTTGGTCATTATTATAACTTTTTAACTTGTTTATTATATTTTGAGTCATAATAAATGTAATGCCATCCAGGGTAATTTTAAAGTAGGATGATAATAAGAACTTTTATTTTAACCTATCATAATTTTTATGTTAAAAGTTCTTGAAACGAACTGATAAGAAAACTTTACTTAGATATTAACTGTATGTAAACTATCGAAAATACGTTGCAACTTCGCCAGTTCCCCCCAATACCAAAAGACAAATGTTACTACTACAGCTACTACTCGTAATACTAATTTTTATGAAATTTTTAATTTTATAAAATGAAATGAACCAAAGATTGATGTGTATGATTTGCAGTTGATGTGTGCACAGCATCATGAAATGTTTTCTACTATAAAACTGTTACTATGAAATATTAAATTATATTACTGCTTTTTCCGCAAAACTCATGATTCAGAATATTTATCTATTCTATTTTTATTAGGTTTGTGATGAAAAAACATGTAAGTGTGTTTATTTCTTGACTTAGCAATATACTATTTCCTTTTGTGTTGTTTTGTTCTGGCGACACCTTTGTTTACATTTTTGCTGGGAAATGAGTAATGCGACTTTAGTATACATCAATTCAGAATAAAAATTTGAAACAAAATGCCAGTAATATTAATTAAAAAAGTTACAATTTGTTCCGGGCGAAAATTCGATCAACGTGGTCTCACAACACACCTCGACGAAGTGACGCACTTTACTGGCGTAATGGTGGCGCGACCAGTACGGCACCGCGTTTGTGACTTTGGATTGGTTTGATCTTTGTGTTCATTGAGGAAGTTTTAAGATTATACGATATTCACTGCCATTTTACGGCGATTGGCCTTACAAGAAGCATGGCCTTCCATGGTACACCCACCTTATATCTCGTGATATATTTTGCTGCTAAATCCAGAATTTGAGCTGCAAAATAATCTACTTTGGTGCTAAATAATGGTGTGAGCTGCGCGCTAAAAGCTAGCGTGGATCCTCAAATCTGATAGACATAAAAAAATAACTGGTCACGCAGATTTCAATTGTAATGGTCAAGTTGATTCACATACTATTACTTGATTCTTTGACTCAAATCACATTTTCATAACAGTATTACAGCACGGCGGCGTACCGACCGCACCGACAAATGAGTAACGCTCTATTGAAGTATGGGCGTCCAAGCTTTCGGTATGCTTTCGGTACCGCGTATACTGAGCATGCTGATGTCGTTCCGATGCTGCGCCGACAAAAAGGTAAAGAGCCTTAGGTACTTAGGCCTTACGCCCTTTAATCATTTGTCGGCCCAGCAGCGGCGGGAGTAACGCTCTATTGAAGTATGGGCGTCCAAGCTTTTGTTATATATGCTTTCGGTACCGCGTATACTGAGCATGCTGATATCATACTCATGCTGCGCCGACAAATGAGTAAATGCTCTTATTCCCTGCACTGAATTTCAATTGAGAATGTGATGATGAACCATAGTTAACTATAGTTCATCACATTTTCAATTGAAATTGACATCTCATATGACATCAGCCTGCTCAGTATACACAGGACGTATGCGGGACGTTTTACATGTACGTGTGGTGGTATGCCACACGTAAATGTAAAACGTCCCGCATTATGTTTTCAATTGAAATAGTAATATTCCAGAGTATAAGTGAGAAAAAGAAGATTATTATTATTACACACATTATTAGTCTTATAATTTTATCAATTCATTTAAAGCAAACAACCATGATCACATTCAACATTTATTTTTAAGAACATTCACAGATTAACATAATAATTCCACATAGGGAGGAATCACTACACATTTTTTATACGTAATGATGACTGTTACATTATTATATTATTATAATATGACATTTAAAGCTTAAAACCAAAGACGTGATTATTTCTCCTATGATGTTAATAAAACATTGTATGTAATGTAACATGTAACTGATTATTATAACTTACAACAACACCAGTCATTTTAATATCCATTTAATATTTAGCATATTTCAATTATTGATTTAAGTACAGACCTGTAAAGTGAAACAGATAAGTTTATTATTAAGAGTATCGAAAAATGGTTCGATTAATAATAAACATTATTAAAATAACAATGCGGGTAAATCCAAAATGGCCAGATCAAAAATCAAGACATTTACATTTACCCCACTTTTTGAGAACACACAGAACGTCGAACTGATTTGGTTTTATCAACCTTAAATTACTTTAAGTTAGATACATTTAAAAGGAAAGTTTTGACATTCAATGTGATAATTTTTAACAATGTACAACAGAGGCGACCAACTTCAGAGCCCTTGCGGTACAAAATGACGTATTTTAATCTGCAAAATTTTCTCTGTTAAACATTCTCGAGTGAAGTTACAGCGGATCACCGTCTATTGTCAATATAATCGCATTGTACTATACAATATGAGCAGATCACACAAAGCTTCATTGGTTTAGGAGATAATAACACGCTTTAGTACGAATCTTACTTCTAGTATAATCAACCAAGTACTTTAACAATACTATGAAGATGGCATTAAAAAAATAAATAGGACTTTTTAACTTATAATAAATGCCCATTGAGCGCAAGATATAGGTTAGATGTAAAGATTATTTTTAAATAGATAACGAAATTTATAAAATTTTTATCATATGAAAGTATACCTCCCTAAATATTCTCTAAGTTGGTACGTAGGTACATTACTAGTAAAATCACCAAAAAGGTATTGCTTCGTTGAAGAAATATAAAATAAATATCACTAACCTCTCTGGGACGAAAAAAATAATATTGGAAAGTGACTGACATTTGTAAACAATTTTCTAATATTAAGTATCTAGTTGATGTAACTGAATACTTATTAAAGATATTTCCTTATTTATATATTACACACAAAAGCTTAATAGGCTGTCTTTTTAAGAATTAATTTAAGCTTAGAGATTTTTATCAATATTTATGACATACGTAATAATGTTAATAATTACGGGCTGACGAAGCCTTATACATCTGTATCTTACGGATGTAAGTTTAATATAGCTATCTATAATATACATAGAGCACAAATATATAAAGCGTGATATAACACAAAATGTGGCACGTTAGGCCTATGCAGCCTTTTAATTAAAATAATCATATTATTTACAAATAGCCCTTAAATAGTGTCTGGCATGACACATTCATTCAAAGATTGAGATAAAAATAATCAAAATTAATATCACAGCAAATTAATCGCATGAGTTAAGCTGGTGCAGCTACGACACGCAACAGTAGTGGGCGGGCGCGCGCGGCGCGGCGGCGGCCAGCTTTTGCACCGAAATGCCTTCTTCAGTGCTTCCGCGATTTGGAACTAGTTTCACCTTTAGCCTTGGATTGAGACAGCGGATGAAGTACCTTCCCCCGCGTCTAAGTTCACCGGTTTTTCTGGTAGTGGTCGGTTAATCATCTTCCCAGAGGAACTGGAACCAGTAGACTTGTTAGATTTCAGCGTTGATGGACTCAGCATTGGGCTACTGATGTAGCTGCTCGTGGGACTTGTAATCGGACTTTTGGTGGCGCTACTGTACGATTTAGACGACGGAGATGTGCCGGGACTAGAATTTTTCTCTCGAATGGCCCGTAAATATGGGCCCCTAGGTACTACTTGTTCGACAATATCGGGAATTGTTCCTAACAACGATCGCTTTTCTTTATCACAGTTAGCTATTTCGGCATATAAATGCACTGCGAAATCTTTGGGCTCAAAATACTCATGAGCTAAAGCCGTTTGCCTGTTGTAAGGAGAGAGAGGTGTCAGTTTATCCAAAGATGGCGTCTTCGTTCCAATACTTATCATTTGCTTTTTATTCTTCCCTATTCGAGGCGTGGTATTTTGGAAAGGTAAATCATAAATATTTTCTTGAATCTTTGAGGCGGTCGAACTATTAGTATTACAACTCTCTTCAACTTTAATCAGTTCGTAAAGATGTTCTATCATTTCACGAGCTTCAACATAATTTTCGGGATCTTCAAGTTTTTCTTTTAAATTTTCTAACAATTCCTTTGTCAATTCTTCTGGAAGCGTTTGAGTGGCTTTATCGTCCATTGGAGTAGCATTTTCTTCTGCATAGACAGCCGGCACGGTAGTCTCGAGCATAATTTCCTGTATACGTGGTTCATTCAAACGTCTACGTTCTGAATATTCATTAACTGATAATTGCGATATAGATCGTGCATTATCCAGGCCGTTATTTCGACCACAAACACACAACCTGTCGCAGAGGGAACCACAAGTGGAGTTTGATGACATTAGCAAGTTCTTTATGTTGGCACAATAGCCTCGTCGTTTCATCCATCGAATAAAACTTATAAACATTACTATAATAATACATGCCAGCGCAGTTACTATTACTATGCCTATCACTTTTTTATCTCTTTCTGATAAACCATCTTCATCCTTCTTATGTGGAAATCTTGGATTTTTTATCTCGGTCGGTTTGCCTTCAGTCTTCATTTTATACATTTCGCACTGGATGCTTGATTTGTCGTTGCATACTTTGTCAGTAAACTTTTTGAATAGCATATTCTGTTCAGGTTCGTTGAAGCAACGAGCGAAGAATTCGTTAACTGTACAATAGCTTTCGTTTTCATATGGTTCACCACTTGTAGAACCCAAAGCCTTAGCGAGCCACAAGCTTATATTACAGTGACATGGAACGCCGAAATAATTATCTTTATAGACAACGTTTACGGCATATCGTCCAGCAAACGCTTGGCCAATGAATTCGAGACTATTCTCATCCATATTTTCAATTTCGTTCTCTTCAAAATATAGTTCATGTACTGTATCGGAAGGAGCTACAATGGCATTAGCTGCCATCGCGTCAAACTTGTTTCTGCCCATGTAAATTTTATTCCATTCGTGTAATTCGAAACCTCTTCCCATGAACGTGTGAAATTCGCTGTCAGCAATTCTTACTGTCGCCACGGTTGCATTGATGGCGCCAGGTTCGATGAAGTCAAATCTGAAATGATGGAACATGAGTTAGTGAACATTAAAGCATATATTACGTTAAATAATTTGTAGGGAAAGAATGGACATAGGGTTGAAAATCAGAATCAGGTCTGAAAGATCAGATCAATTACGTGGAACTTACATGGTGTGCGAAATGTTGAGTTTCCCCACGGCTGACTGTAGAGCCTTAGAGCGGAATTGGTGGATTTTGCAGCTGTGTAATTGCAGGTTGTGTATCAAGGATTTTTGAGCAAAGGCTTCTCCTTCGATGAGGTGAAAGGAGCAATCTCTGGCCGTGACGAGGCTGTAGGTGATGGCGGAGAAGGCGGCGGCCCGCACCGCGCGCACCACCACTGAGTCCAGGATCACTTCAGCTGCCGACGATCCGAAAGTGTTCGCTGGGAACTCTGGTGCAGTTAGGTTTCTCAATTCGATCTGAAATCGACGTTTTGACACAATTACAAATTGTTTTATGGAATTCACAAATGAAACGATAAAACAACAGATTAATGGGGTTTGCAACGCAAAGCTAATTCTAGATGTCGCTGCGTACGCTTGCTCCTAAGACAGTAGACGTTCAGAACAAATCAATGGGAAAATAGGTATTTATTTTGTGGTATTTTTTTACCGAAAAAGACCCATTGACCCAAAATGGACATAAAAGACTAATCTACAATGCAAATGCCGCAATTGAAAGCCAAATTAAGACGTTTTTTTATTAGGGTTCCGTAGCCTAATGGCAAAAAACGGAACCATTATAGTTTTGTCATGTCTGTCTGTCTGTCTGTCCGTATGTCACAGCCACTTTATTCCGAAACTATTAAGATAACACAGTTGAAACTTGGTAGGTAGATGTATTCTGTGAACCGCTCTAAGGTTTTTACATAAAAATAAAAAAATAAAAAAAAAGATTAAGGGGGGCCCCCATGCATGGAACTGATTCTGAAAAAAAAATTCATCAAACCTATACGTGCGGGGTGTCTATAGATAGGTCTTTAAAAATGACATTGAGGTTCCTAAGACTATTTTTTCTCAAAGTCAACCGTTTGAAAGATATACTCTGCCAAAGTGGTAAAATGATTACTAATGGAGGCCCCCATACATGGAACTGATTCTGAAAAAAAATCATCAAACCTATACGTGCGGGGTGTCTATAGTTTTGTCATGTCTGTCTGTCTGTCCGTATGTCACAGCCACTTTATTCCGAAACTATTAAGATAACACAGTTGAAACTTGGTAGGTAGATGTATTCTGTGAACCGCTCTAAGGTTTTTACATAAAAATAAAAAAATAAAAAAGATTAAGGGGGGGCCCCCATGCATGGAACTGATTCTGAAAAAAAAATTTCATCAAACCTATATGTGCGGGGTCTATAGATAGGTCTTTAAAAATGACATTGAGGTTCCTAAGACTATTTTTTCTCAAAGTCAACCGTTTGAAAGATATACTCTGCCAAAGTGGTAAAATGATTAAGGGGGGCCCCCATACATGGAACTGATTCTGAAAAAAAATCATCAAACCTATACGTGCGGCAACCGTTTGTAAGATATACTCTGCCAAAGTGGTAAAATGATTAAGGGGGGCCCCCATAGATGGATCTGATTCTGAAAAAAATTCATCAAACCTATACGTGCGGGGTGTCTATAGATAGGTCTTCAATAATGACATTGAGGTTCCTAAGACTATTTTTCTCAAAGTTAACCGTTTGAAAGATATACTCTGCCAAAGTGGTAAAATGGGTGTCCCCCTCCCCTACAACTTTTAAAATGAGAGAGTCAAAAATCTAATAAAAATATATGCTGTAGATCCTAATAAATTCATTCAACGAAAATTGGTGTGAAAGAGATATACTTAGTGATAATTTTTAGAGATATATCACATTTTCAAAACTGCAAATATAACTTTGTCATTCATACAAACACTATAAAAAACAAAGTTATTTTTGCAGACGAAAAATTATAGTGGCATTCAATATGCCCTCCCGACACGCACTTAGCCGATTTTTCTTACAGAATTTATCCATTTTTTCTGTATCCAGATTTTTCGGAAATTAGTAAGTGCCAACATTTTTAAAGCCTATTACACAGAATTTAATCATTATAAGCTAAAAAACGATTTTAAAAAAATGTAAAAGTCCTTGGTTTTCATTGCTCTCGTGGAACAACCGTACGCAGCGCCATTTTGACAGTTGCCTTCCCCATTAGTTTAAAATGTAAAAATTTGTTTAATAATAGAATGAAATACATTTTGTAAAATCGAACAACCTTACAGCTTTTTTGGTTAGAGCTTAACCGTAAAGCAGTACTATTAAAACATTATCCAAATTTAATAAAATACAGTTAGTAGAACTCGGTAGCACGGATATAACAAAAGTAAATAGAAAGTTATTCGCATTGCAAAAAAAAATATTCGCAATCGCAGTGCCCAGCTTATAAGCTTTACTTTATAAAGTACCTAGTTGCGTAGAAAATGTGTTAAGTACTGACCGACATGCCAGGACCATGTTCCCCCACGTTTGCGGCCGTTCGGTCGAGTGTGAAGGAGTCTGCACTCAGCATCAGGGTCTGAACGTTGGTGATGCTCATCTTTAGGAGCCAGGAGAATGCGTCACCTTCCATTGATACGTAGTCGCAATCCCTAATAGTAACTGTCAGCGGACCTGAAAAAAAAACACATAGGCTATTTGCAATTATTCGCTCTTGGTGCTTCTATAAAACACACACACAACACTTACCAAAGTGATTACGAAACAAAATATACAAATGTGTGGGTATTCCTTTCAGTCTAAACTAAAGGTTAAACATTAGTTCATGCTATTGTAGGCACATAACATGGTTTTCCAGGATTTTAGCTTTAACACAATATATTTTAGAGTGTCCCGAAAACTAACGACAATTGTTCACTATCTAATCAAACTATGTATGTATGTAAATAACTATGTAATCAAAGCAAAATTATTAGTATTTGGCGAATACCACTTTAGTGTGACAAAAATGTTACTTTCTTAAAAAAAAACAATGCAGAGGAGGGGCTTTACAAAGTATTGACTTTCAGTTGAATTATATGACAAATTATATTATTTTCTAATGATTAAAATTCATTTTTAGATTAACATTTTTATATTGTTTGGTGATTTAGTTTTAGTGACACTTTTATTATTTTGAAACCCAACCCAATATATTTATTTGATGATTGATATTATTTCAAAGTTATTCTTAATGAAATGATTAGGTAAGCGTTTTAATATTATTTCATGATTCAATTTAGGTGACATATCTACTATTTTAGGAACAAATATTATTTATTAGGTCACTGAAAATGCATTAATTAGGTAATTGATTAAATCGTACCAATTCTTTAATGCTCAAACTCGATGGCGCAGTGGTTTAGCGCCTGGCCCAGCGATTGCGGAGGTTAGGCAACGTTCGCAAGGGTCGGTCATGGGATGGGTGACCAAAAATTTATTATCTAGAGCTCCTCCGTGCTTCGGAAGGCACGTTAAGCCGTTGGTCCCGGCTGCATTTGCAGTCGTTAACACCCACCAATCCGCATTGGGCCCACGTGGTGGGTTATGGCCCGTTCTCCTTATCCACCCATAAGGAAGGCCTGTGCCCCAGCAGTGGGGACATTAAAAATGGCTGATGGACTCTCCTTTAATAAGAGAAAAAAAAATAAGTACACACTGAAGTCATATTCGACAAATTTTAATACTACAGACATACTGCATTTAATGAGATAATTTTGCTTTGATATCATAGTTTTAAACAATTGTCGTTAGTTGTCGCGACACGCTAAAATACGTTGTGGAAAAGCTTTACCTGGAAGACCATGTTATGTGCCATTAAGGGGGAGGGAGGGGGTCAACGAAGTGTGACATTGGGTGACAAGGGGGTGGGGGGGGGGACATAGTTGATATGACAATTGTTTAAAACTACGTCACATTTCAAAATCATTAAAATTGAAATAAAACAAATTTCGGAACTGCTGTTTAAATTTAATAATTATTTCTAGATGTAAAATTGTGACGTCACACTAGGGAGGGGGAGGAGTCAGATAATGTGACTAGCTGTGACAAGGACGGGGTTCAAAAATCAAGAAATTCGTGTGACGTAATTTATGGATGGCCCCCTACAATAGCGATAGTCACGTGCTAATGTTTAACCTTAAGTTAACCCAATAAGTGGAGTGGGTATATATTTAAAACAAAAAAACAAAACAAATTATAATCCAAAATTTAATTATACTCGTATTAAATATCAGTTTTTTTGGAACTATATAATTAATTTACGAATGGATTTCCCAGTAAAAATGTGAAATTAATTTATTTCATTTTATTTAATATTCTCATAAAGGGTATCCCAATAAGAGTGCACTTTTCGAATTTAGTGTAGTTTTTTTCGTGCAAGTGAATTTCACAGCTGTGACGTATGATTGTTCTAATTATTTAAAAAACCGGGCAAGTGCGAGTCGGGCTCGCCCGTTTATATCTGAACTATTAACATTATAAATAGTTCAGAATTGCAGTTTTTTCCGAGCTTCTCCCAAAATTCAGTTCCCAAAACTTATAATTTTGTGTTTTATAATACGTGATACGAACTTTACATTTAGGTAGGTAGGTACCTATTTACTCTCTGTTATACACTAAGTAGATACTTAATACATAAAGTAAATACTTTATGTAGGTATATCATACCTACAAAACTTTTCCAATATGCCTAACAACACAAAACTATTAAATCCGCTCTCTTCTAACATCAACAAAAGTACACCGCGTGACATACCTACCTACACCCTTTTTTTCAAATACTTTAAATTTTTTTTAAATATATGTAATGTACAGACACACTTTTTTACTGTTTTATTGTATGTAAGGATGATATAATTACAAATGTATAGTTTTCAGATTTTTCCCTGTACTTGTAGTATAAGACGTTATTCAAAGTTCTAATTCAACGCGAAGTACCCTATGAACCCTTGAGAGTGTCGAAATATGCGTTTTTTGCGGCATAAACGACCGTATCTTTTTTTATTTATTTATTTCACGAAACCAACAGCGTTACATAAAATATTTACGCTAGAAATAATTTTACAAATAAGGCCAATAACAGGTTTCCACTACAAATACAACTTAGAAACCGAACAAACAAAAGAAACAATCGAACCTAATAAGTACGTACTTTTTACAGGTACTTTGTACGTACGTTTTTTTTTTCACAGCTTCAACAGGGACCGTAGACTTGAGTATAGGGTTTTAATTTCAACTCGATACCTCCACGTGTTCCCAAGATAAAAAGTCTTAACAGACAGACAGACAGCCAGACAGACAGATGGACAACTAAGTGATCCAAAAAAAAGTTTTTGGTAAAACTCATCGACAATTTAAAATGCAAAAAAAACCCCGCAACTCGGTCTAGAAATAAGTGATTTTATTTTTAAATGAAAATTGCACTCTTATTGGGACACCCTATACTATAGTAAATTAAATACAATGAAATATGATTTATAAAATTATTTTATGTTAATTATTTGATGGAAAAAATTTTTCCTTTTTTAAACTGACATTAATAAAAAACTTGATATTAAAAAATGGTCGATGTAACCTCATTTCAAAATACCTTTTGAATAACATACTCGTAGCCCATAGTTCAGGCCTTGTTCAGGCAAAGAAAGCTCAAAAAATGGTATAGAGGGAAATGCTTGGAACACAATTTTTGACCTGTCAGGAGGTGAACATATCAAAAGTCCCATCCGTAGCCCCTATGCTGGGGGGGGGGGGGGGGGAGTAATAAAACTAGTAGCAAATTTAATCAGCTGTTATTTTGTAAGAAGTCTCATGTCGCTAGAACGCATAGTTTTCGAGATATATGTGAAAATATGAAAAATGGAAACTTCCATGAGAGCTGTAGAGACGTCTTTATAGCTGAGCCACACAGATCTCGAAAACGGAAGGTCGTAGCGAAAATCTGATTACTCGTTTGTGCAGCCGTTAATTTGTCGGAATGTGTCGCACAAAAACCAGAGTTTGTCGGTCTTGCGTTTAGGAGATCTGTGTGGCGCACTACAGCTACACTGGACTACAGCTACCGGACTACCGGACTACAGCTGGGCCACAAAAAAAGTTAGAAATCTGACTTTTTGACTATGCCATGATGAAGACGATAGTTTGTCGGAATTTGTCGCCAAAACCAGAATTAGTCGGGCTTGCGTTCAGGAGATACGTGTGGCGCAGCTGTAGAGATGTCTCTACAGCTGCGCCACACAGATCTCCAAAACGCAAGACCGACAAACTCTGGTTTTTGTGCGACAAATTCCGACAACTTAACGACTGCACACACGAGTAAACAGATTTTCGCTACGAGCTTCCGTTTTCGAGATCTGTGTGGCTCAGCTGTAGAGACGCCTCTACAGCTGCGCCACACGTATCTCCTAAACGCAAGCCCGACTAATTCTGGTTTTTGGCGACAAATTCCGACAAACTATCGTCTTCATCATGGCATAGTCAAAAAGTCAGATTTCTAACTTTTTTTTGTGGCCCAGCTGTAGTCCGGCACGTAAACTAAACGCTACGATGCTATAACAGATTGGGCCGGACGGACGGACTGAATTATCTTATAAATAGGGGTTCCTTATTTTACTACGGAACCCTAAAAATATCCTTAATTTATATTTGTTCATTATATCAAACATTGAAAACTGTATGAGCCATGCAAACAAAACATAGAAATAAAATTCGTGTAGTACGTAAGCTTAGTAGCATGATAGATATAAAATATGAAAATATAAGACATTTTACAAGAAGATTAAACTTAGAATAGTACGAGTACTCCCGTGTTTGGTCTCACGTAACTATTCAAAGTTTAAACGTCGCTTATTTATAGTTAAAGGTTAATTAAAACATTTTACTAACGCAAACATTGAGTTCCGTTATTGGTAAGACCTGTGACAAGAAAACATAGAAAACAAGTCAGTTCTAATGCATCAAAAAAATAATTATCATCGCCACAGCATCACTTGCGCCTCGGAGATAAAAATTAAAAGTTTAAACATAACATTGGTATTGTGTTGTGTTAAACCAATAACCTTCTACGGCGAACACTCGCCTATTGTCTAAGAGACATTCACGCTTTTGTGGTGCACTCGCGCCTCGTGAAGCTGTGAGTCATTATCCTGTGTGTGGAACACGAATGCCAAGTCGGGGAAACGAGTATTTTTAGATGGCGATCTGTGGACGGACGTTGCGGGACCAGCTACCGGCTTCAGACATATCTTCTACTAGCCTCCGCCCGCGACTTCGTCCGCGGGGACAATAGAAACATCCCCTGGTAGGTATTCCTTTTGCCCGCGATTTAACAATAAGGCGACCAGTTTAAATGATCTCCTTAGTGTATGAAAGCTAGTACTACGGAGAGTTCAAGCTGTTTCCCAGGTTCTACCACCCGAGTTAGATAAAACATAGCTTAGATTTTAAGTTGGACCCCATGCTTCCAAACTGTGAAAATCACATCAAAATCCGTTCAGTGGTTTTTGAGTTATTTGCGCACAAACATGCAGAATTTACTGTTTTATTATAAGTATGTAGATTTTGTACTTAGGTACCTATAAAATTAGTATGCCAGTTCTACGTACATGAGGATATGCCGTCGACGCATGTGTTATGTGTATCAGGTATCAAACATTTTCCGACTGTTAGGACCTAAGTTGTTTAGAGGTCTTGGTGTTGCAAAAATCGCTTGCTCTTTATTATTCAAATAAATAAGTAGTATTGGAAAGAGAAATCTGCGACTTACGTATTTGTCCGTTATGTATGAATGAAGTCTACCTACATTGCATATTGATAACGCTTCTTTATGTATGAAAAGGGAAATTGGTAAACTGTTTTAGGCAAGTCATCGATCAGACGACAATATTGTTATTTGTGATATTTTATTCAAAGTTTTATTTAATTCTTATTACTTTGTAATTATAAATATAGTCTTCAGTGACATCAGTCGATAATAAAATGTAATGCAAACTTCCGAGTGTTGTCATTAAGCGCAACATGTGGCATTGTGGTTGTGTTCTCGAGTTCGTCATCTGCACTGACATGAAAAAAATTTTTTTTATCTGCAACGTTTCCAATACAAAATTATGACATTTTTGTCAATTACTCATGTCATCATGAAGCGATCTCTTTGTTCACAATTTTCTGTCTCACTATCAATATTATTTAATGTAAGTCGAAACCATAGACATAGAAAAATTTTCGCTGCGCTCAAGAAGACCAACAAAGCGTGGAAAAGAGAAGTTAACATCATACGGACACGGTCTATGTAAAAAAGAGACAAAGGATCAAGTGACATGTGCCAACATTTTTTACAGTAAGAGCCCCTAGCGTCCCGCTTAGCAAATGAGCAATCACAGTTTGTTTAAAATATTTTTTAATCTTTATTAGAATTTAATTTAAAGGTATCGTGGAGCTATGGTGTCTTGTACTCTAAGTAATAGTGATGTGACTAAAAGAAATAATCTAAGTAATCACACTTTTCAAAGGTAAATAAGATATTGCCACACATTTCTCTAAAACCAAATTTCGCTACATTTATTCGTTTATCGACAAAGAAAATAGTATGGAACATAGTTTATTAATTTCCTTTGCCATAATATAGTCATATTTTATGAATCTAAGTCAAATTTTACGTATCTCATATAAAATGTATTGATTCGTTTTCGGATCACCTGTTTATTGACTTTGTTGTTCTTTGACATTCTATTTCTATGGTCGAAACGCTTCAATGTTTTTACTCACAGGTATTTTCGATCATTACTTACTAGTTGTCTAAGTAATCAAATAATTAGTTAATTATTTGATTACTTAGACAACTAGTAACTAGACAAAAGAGTTCTTCTGAGTGCTACCTTTCATATTTTGTAATAATTGAAAGCTCGAAACTATTACTTCTCGGAAGTAGGATCGATAGTGTAGTAGGTATACAGGTAGTGGTTCGGTTCGGAGTTAGAAGCTAGGCAAAAGTAAAAATAATTTTTTGCTCGTCAGTTGCGTCGGGTGACGGCGTGCGTCACTGGTGCACTCTCCGTCCACATGTCGGACCGGTGTCGGCCACTTGTGTCACCATACACTCAATGACTTTTTTAATACAGACACACACACACACTACTTGTTGCTTTCAAAATATTTTACAGATATTGTAAGTATTATAAAATAATATTGAGACGGTACGATATTAGTATAGGTATCGTAGTTATAATTAGGTACCTTGTTATTACCTATCTGTCTATTCAATTTTCTCACTAATTGACCGAGCGAGCACGAAGTGCGAGCGAAGCGTCTCTGCTTCAGCTTCGGCAAAAATTCTTTCGTATGTCCGGCTGTCTGTTCCCACCTACGGGTCGCATTTCTCAACCGATTCTCGTGAAATTTTGTGAGCAGGTTCGAAAATTATATAGATTTTTTTATGATTTTTTTTGAAATGGCAAAGATATGTTAAAAAACTGATTTCAGTCCGACTTTCCAGCGTTGCCTGTTCTCTTCTACAGGTCGCATTTCCCAACCGCTTCTCGTGAAATTTTGTAAGCAGGTTCGAAAAATGTATAGAATTTTTTTGTCACGCCATTTAAAAAAAATCAAAATGATGGAGAAATGTAAAAAAAAAACATATTTTAGCCCGGCTTTCCACTTCTGTCTGTTCTCCTCTACAGGTCGCATTTCTAAACTGATTCTCGTGAAATTTTGTAAGGAAGTTCAAAAACTGTATTAAATTTTTTTGTCAAGCCTGTTTATGATTTTTTTTTAAATGGGAGAGATATGTAAAAAAAATCATATTTCAGTCCGGCTTTCTGGCGCTGTCTGTTCTCCTCTACAGATCGCATTTCTCAACCGATTCTCGTGAATTTTTGTGAGCAGGTTTGGAAATGATGTAGATTTTTTATGTCGCGCCAGTTTTTTTAAATGGCGGAGATATGTTAAAAAACATGTTTCAGTCCGTCTTTCCAGCGCTGTCTGTTCTTCTCTACAGGTCGCATTTCTCAACCGATTCTCGTGAAATTTTGTAAGCAAGTTTGAAAATTGTATAGTATTTTTCTGTCGAGCCATTTTTTTTTCTTTTGAAATGTCTGAGATATGTAAAAAAATACATATTTCAGTCCGGCTTTCCGGGCGCTGCTGTCTGTTCTCGTCTACAGGTCGCATTTCTCAACCGAACCCGGTGAAATTTTGTGAGCAAATTTGATAACTATATAAAAAAAATTTGTCAAGACAGTTTTTTGAAATTTATCACAATGACGGAGATAAGTAAAAAAACACATTTCAGCCCGGCTTTCCGGGTGTTTGTTCTCCTCTACAGGTCGCATTTCTTTACATATAACTGTTTAGTCAAGCCAGTTTATCCAAATTTATCTAAAAATATTCACACATTTCGAAAAATGATTAAAATTAGAAGCACCATCTAGCTGCGAATAACTCGCGTACTGTGTGCTTTGAAAACTTCATGGCGACATTTTATTTTTGTACAATTTGAGCCACTTTTTTCGCGAGGTCTACAGCTCACGGAGCCACTAGTTATTGTTTTTTTTAAAGAGCACAATAAAATATGACCTAACCATTGTTGAATCCGCCACATTACAATAAGTTATTATTATTACAGACAAGTTAGTCACAATGATTGTAAGTAATACCTATAGCTTTGCAAAATATGCATTCATTCGTTGCAACCAAATTGTATTGTACGATGTTTACATGTGGGATATCTCGCTGCGAGTTTATCAGCGGGTCGTCAGTAGTCGGTCGGTCGGCACTAAGGATGCAAATATCGAAAGCAAGAACATCGATGTATCGATACATTGATATTTTAGAACAAACATCGATGTACAAAAAACATCGCCTAAAAACATCGATGTATCGAAACATCGATGTTTTTTTTTATTTTTTTAATGATCCAATAAATAGTTAAATTGTATATTAATTATCTAATATCTATAACAATATCTTTAGAATAAGGAAGGTGTAGAGTAGAGGAAATGAAATTAAATTTAACAGCATTTTTAAATTTGACAAAAGGACAAGTCCTTGACTCTGGTCAGGCTCTGTTAAGAGTACCAAACATTTCATATAGGTGGGAGGCAAAATATCGATGTTAAAACATCATATAAAATAACATCGATACATCGATGTTTTGCAATAGTGAATAGCGATGTTTTTTTACTAAAACATCGATGTTTCAGAAACATCGATTATCGTTTGCATCCCTAGTCGGCAGTCGGCAGCCGAGGCAGCCGGCATGCGGGCCCGCAGCCCGCTGCCTCCCCTGCGGCCTGCTCTCAAACTATGCCGAGCCGACGCACACAATGTATGATGGAATCTACTCTACTATTGAATTCCCGATAACGCTCCTCATACCGGGCAAGACTAACGACACTCGTATTTATAAATAAAACATTATTTATTTTTGACCGTCAGCCATTTTTATTGTGGGTAAATAATGGATTATTACTTAATAATAAAACAAAAAATATTTGTTCGAATGACTTAAAATATAATAAATAAGTAATGATAATTGATAAGCCTCTGATCTGTCATTACTTGTTCGTCAACAGATACCTACGGGTTTAGACTGGTCCTTTGAATTAATAAAATATAAGTGCGTAATAAATAAGTAGATAGATTTTATTCATCAATCATAGATTTTAATGAAGTAAAATCCTAACCCCGTAGCAGCGTACGTAGCATAATAATTAAGACTCGTACACAAATAAATGAGGTTATTATAATATTATTCCACAATGTGCCACAGAGTCCACTTTACTTACTACTGTCATAGTTCCTGTGAAATACAATCTCATTAGATCAAATTTTATATTGGATAGAGTTGACAGGACAACTCCCTCAACTTGACGCATGTTCGAGGATTTTATTTCTTTATAAAAGGATTGCGACCAAGCCTTATAAAAGTAATATTAGCTACCTAGTACCCTTCATACATTATATGCATGCGTACGGTACGCAATAGAAATTGCAATTGGTACTTCTATGATTACTTCAAATAACATAATGAACGGACTCCACTAGTCGAAATTGAACGACGACGACGACCCGATAATCGGGCCCATCCGGCGGCCGACCAGACGCACCGCAAACCAACGTAACCGGTTATCGACGGATCATGTCTGGCTACATTTACATTGCTGCTTTACAATTCTATCAGCTGACCAACGGCCCTGTTACACCGGCTATCTGCATACCGTATTGCGCGAGGGTCGGAGTTACCGCTACACATGACGTCACAATAAACTCTCTTTTAATGGGTGCATCGAACGTAATAGTTCTGAATAACAAAAATTATTATGCGCACGTATCTACTACGTATAGCGGATATAGTCACAGTTACACTAATTATGATATAAACGCCGGGCTACATGGTTCATGTACGATGCTAGCATTTAACGTTTTGTTGGTACTCACTGTCAGAGGAGTATTGGTATATTGTACGCGTATCACGCGCACTATTTCAGTGAAGGTGCCGTTCTGCCGGCCACGGGCTCCTCTTTGACCTCCATATAAGTACAGCGCATAGACATAGAAAATTTTTCGCTACGCTCAAGTAGACGGACTATGGTGCGAGTGAGAAACCGATTCTTACGGCTTATGCGATGTGTGAGAAAGAGTTAAAAGAAAATGACAGCAGAACCTAGTTTGACTTCATTTATCATCTTTTATCATCTTGGGGAAAAGCGTCCGTTCGATTATTATGTGATTTTGATCGCGATCGGGTCGATTTGGCTCTTATAACTACATAAATCTATAATGGTGTCGTGTTCTGTGTTAAATTGTAATGTTATTTACAACAAAAACCCAAATAAACACTCATTTCACAGGTAAATAAGATTGTACAAGTACCATTTTCATATTTCATATTTTAGTTGAATATATTCCCAAACACACTAAGGATTACACTAATATCATGCTATTAACCGCCTATTTTCTAAATAAAGGCTGATTTGTAAACATTATGTGTTAGATAAAAAGATATTATGTCCGTGAACTTGACAAAATAAGGCGTAGAGATTGATCAAAAATTATTGATATCGATACTCATGGCGATGATTTCCAATATAACTTTGTTTGTCTTTGTGAACACTGATAGTTTTATCTAAAGCTGCTTTTAACCGACAGTTTTCAAATGGTAAATTATACCTACTTAAGTACTAATTTAACAATATTTCCAGGTTTCCTGTAAATCCAGTGATTAAGTTACTGGATAAATGTCATAAATAGAATAGACTGGGAGCCCTTAAAGGAGACTTTAAGATTTTTTTTAAATAAAATTGTTCAAAATTTTGTTTATGTTTTATTTATTAGAGCAATAATACATTAAGGTTATCGACAACCTAAAATGGACTTCAAGGCATCTCTAAAATTCACGCACACGTTTACAATTTTCACACACTGGCTCATGTCACTTTTGGTGTTGCAGCCAAGCGAACTCTGTTCGTCTATTCCAGTGGAATATTATGTTTATGGTACAGCGTATATCTATCACCAAATCACGGATGGCGTACTTTAGCAGAATAAATTAAATAATCCATCAATGCTTTCGGCGGGTAGGGATTATTAAATTAATTCAGCTTATTATGAGAGGCATAATTCAATAGTTTGATATTTACTACTATTCAAAGTCGATCAGCTCAATATAGTAATTCGCACAGCATATAGGTAAAATCACAGAATCTCATAATGCGCCAGCGAGAGTAGGTCGGTTGCGTAACGCAGAGCTATCGTCACTCACCTTTGATGTTGCTGAACGCTTTCTCTTCGATCCTGAGTACGTCGCAGTGGTCGATCTCGATGAAGGCGTTGACGAGGTTGAGGGCGACGGCGGCGGCGCGGCGCACGACCACCAGCCGCGCGCGCGACAGGCGCACGCGCCGCAGGTCCCGCAGCCGCGACAGGGAGTTGGCGCCCAGCATCAGCGCCTCGCACCCCGTCACTAGCAAATCCGAAGTCATGTCCGGCAAATCCCCCTCGAATATGTCCAGTTTCTGAAACAATCATCCAATTGTCTTGAAAAGCATGAAACAACAGAATAATACTTGGTTATCTAGATCCGTTGCTCATTACTCATTCACACAGTGCCTGTTGAAGCATTTTGCAGTCGTCCGTCATTCATATTATTATAATAACTTCATAGTGACTAATAATTCAATACCTAATAACTAATTTTAGCAAACTTTGATTTCAATAGAAATAACTTGACAACAAAGTACCATAGCAATAATATTTGGGGTCACTTTGTTTTATTTAGCTGAAGTAAATTACTAACTGAATGGCCAACAAGATAATAAGATACATATTCATATGAAATAAAACTTTTCTCAAATGCCAAATTTTTGCGACTGCTTAAACAAAGTTAAAGCTTTTGTTTTCCTTATATTATTTTTTAATGCTCACCAAAATAAATAAACCTACAATATTATTGTAGGTTAATTTAGTTCACTTAGGACGCTTCGTGTGGTCTCTTCAAAAAAGAGGGGTTCGTAACCGAACGGATACGGGTTGCTGATTGAATTACGCACAAAGTGGGGAAAGTGAGGATACTGGCGCTGGGCGCCACACACCCACAAATTATCTGGTCACCTATTACTGATTGTCCTCGCCCGACCGGCAAAAAGTGAGAGCAACTTTCGACCATTGTCCATTCATACTGCGCTCGCTCAAAACCTAACGTTAGTCAACTAGAACGTAGTTACTTCCTTTTCGTTGAGCGTTATCTGTGCAACGTATTATTTCTTTGTGTCTGATAATACTAGCTCCTTGTGACGGGCGCCTATCGGCTGCCGTCCACGCCACGGCTGCCCCGCGACACTCAGATAGCGCTTCTGTGACTCACATAAACTCACATCATATACAAAGATCTGTTCCGCTATTGTGTCTTTGCCAAAACGTTATTATATTAGACGTGTGCTGTTTCTGTGTAATTACTTATTAATCTTATTATGCAATTAATTGGTGAATAGTTTTTCTATGGACCGTAAAGTTCCTCTTTTAGGATGAACGTCTGATTCTCGTGGTTTGTTTTAAAGTCAGATAAAGTACAAAAGGAAAACGTTGAGATGACACGTCCGCTCTCACACGCGCGCCAAATAAAAATAAACACATACATACCAACTCCGGTTCGATCGCTCTCACGTCCGACTGATTCCTCCCCGATGCAACTTTATGTTGTATCGACATAACATTTTAATTACTTGATAATCAATCTACCACCACAACAGTGTTCAAATGTCAGATTTAGCAGGCGAATCCAACAACGACAACAACAATCAAGTGAGTAATTTTCCAATCGAGATCAATGTACGCGATGCGTGCACTGATTTTGTGTCTGGAAACAACGTTTCTTAACATAAAGAAACCAAGAGAATATTTGATAAATGAAGTTATTAATACTTGTAAAATGAACATGACTAAAACCCCAACGTTATCTGGGCTGGACATAATCAACAATGGTAGTTTGCCGTCACTTCCATTGCAATATCTACGCTTTGAATACATTTTGTACGAGAATTATAATTATAACATTAAACTGGTGTTGTTAGTGAGTGTGAGTGCATTATAGTGACGTGTATCGGTGGCTGGTTGCGTGCCGCGGCTCTGCCTGACTCACAGTTGGTTTTGCAACAACGGGAGTCTCTTGCCTTTTACAGCGTGCACAGTACATTTCGAGGAAATTTACAAAGTTGAACTTTTTAATTTCAATGCTACGTGTCGACTTTTTGTATCATCAGCTTCTCTTTAAATGTCAAGGGGTCCCTTTATTTAATACAGATTGCAATATTCGAGTATAGCTGTAGATATTGCTATAGTTTTACCAATCAATGTTAAAAAGTTCTTCGTCAAAATCTGTTTATTTGTGTGAACGTCGTCGGTAGCTTCGCTAGTACTACCTACTTATTATTTATTTTGAGGTAGCATTCAATAAAATTGTTAAGTAAGTATCTAAGCGTTTCTGGATTGCAAAATTAATGGTTTAAATCAAGTGGACATAATTGCGTGTAAAACCTGTTCCGTAGCTGACCTAAAAGGTTTGGTTCTTGGCCTTATGTAGGCCGACCGATTACTGTACGTACAGCAATCGGCAATGAAAGCGTAATTAAATTTTTGACATTACTCGCGATTGGAAATCAACGGCCCTTTTCCTAAATAAAACTAGTAAGGTAACGTGAATCGAGAAAAACTTGTCAAAAGTTTTACCTGTATAGTTACAGTGTATGTGAATGAATGAATGAATGAATGAATGAATGATATATTTATTTGCATTAATTTTGAGTACAAGATTTGGTGTTCTTAAATAATAGAGTCCGTCAAAATCTACTTAAAATTAAGCATGCAAAAATTTTAAATTACATTTACATTACATATAATTTCATTAGCTACCTACCTACATGTCAAAAAACCAAAGAAGCTATTCCCATAATATCAACTATTTTTATTTAAATATTCTTGAACTGAGTAAAAGCAGTTTTCGATGAGATATTCATGCAGCTTTCTTTTGAAAATAGGTCCATCTAGCTGTCTTAAGTGATCAGGAAGAGCATTAAATAGTTAAACGGCCATCGAATAAGCATTGCGATGTGCCAAACTAAGATTATATTTAGGTCGTTCAAGTTTATGACTTGGTCTTTGGCGAAAGTCCTTATACTTAGAAACTGGTTTTAGAGAAAACTGCTCTATATTATCTTTGACGAATGTGCATAATTGTTTAATATAGAGACCCGTAAGTGTGAGAAGTTTATATTGTTTAAACAGAGGCCTGCACGATTCTAGACGATACGCACCAAATAAAGATCTAATACACTTTTTTTGGCTTCTGAATAAAGTCTCTATCTCCGAGCAATTTCCCCATATCATAACGCCATACTGTAGTACCGACGCTACATGTGCATGATATGCTAAGAGTGCAGTTTCCACTGAAGAGACTTCTCTTAGGCGCCTGAGTGCAAATGAATGTGATAAGATAACTGATAAGAAGAAGAAAATTTCTTTAATTACAAACGGAATATACACTGACGTCCATTATACAAGTACGGTACGCTGGACAGGCTATTGTCATGAATTAATGATAGCAATTTTTTGTGCCGATTTAAAAACCGCCATATTGGCTCTGAGAGCAATAGATTCTACTATGGCAGTTGTGAGTGATATTGGGACTTAATGTACGTCAGTGGGGATATAGAACCAGCTTAATTACTCAATAATACCCAAGGAAATCACCCAGATTCGGAGAAGATGATTGAATGGAATCCACGTAGTACTTACCAATTATTTCGTACTGTAATAACCATACGTTCAGTAAAAATGTTTGTGTCAATTTTAAGTTTTATCTTGTGTTTTGTTAGATAGAAACAGCCGACATTGTTTCGCTGAGATTTCGGTTCACGTTATAGACGGGACGGGGCATAAGTCAATAGGAACAATGGATGGGTGCGATCGTGATTGCAATCGACGCGATTAGAATTGATGCCAGATTCGGTTTTGAATTTGCAAATGTTCATGAAACTAACGACCTAGCTAGAGACACACACACAGATATTAATTTTAAGTTAACGTTTATCAAATTCATAATAATGATACAATAAGATAATGCATTTAATGTTTAAGTTTGGTAAATAAAAGGTTTTTTTATTGAATACCCAATAAAAAAATTGGACAATTTTTTTTAAACTAACTAGTTATCTTATCCCTTTCCTTAATATAGTACATTTCTGTCGAATTATTAAACTACTCAACATTAATATTAGATTTAACTCAATCTTTAGTACTTGATCGTACAATCTGTTTCTTGTTACAGTCAGAACTAAAATTTTTGCTCGCATTTTCAAAGAGTAATAAAGATACTATAAGTACTAAAGATATTATACGTTAGAACGTATAAATTTCCGCGTCTACAGTCAACTTTAATCGGCTAAAAAATTGATTAATTTATTCATTTAATTTTTAGTTCTGTTTAATATACAAATTAACGTTAAATATACAAATTTTATCAATCTAAATCAGCTCCATCACTGACTGACCGATCTTTGTTTGAAAGATGACAATATTTTTGGTTTTTCTGCATACTTTTTCCATCACTTTTTAGACAATGCCCAAACTTTCTGATATCTATGTTACCGGCAATGTATGAAATGCAGGCATTGTATACAATGCCTGGCCCTTTTAGGCAATGTATGAAATAGAATGAATATTATTGTCTATTTCACACATTACCTAGGCATTCTATACAATGCCTAGGCATTGTCCACCGGCAATGTGTAAAATAAAAAGATTTTGATCTTATTTGGTTAGAGGGAAGACCTCGAGGGGGGAGGATGAGGGAAGGGGAGGGGAAGGGGAGATTAAGGGATAAGGGGAGGGGTGAGTGAGGGGAAGTCAAGTACAAGGTTAAGGTCAAATACAAGGTCAGGTACAAGTTCAACGTCAGATACAAGGTCAGATACAAGGTAAGCCAAAAGGTCAGATACAAGGTAAGCCAAAAGGTAAGATACAAGGTCAGATACAAGGTCATACATAAGGTCTGTTTTAGCTTACTTAATTTTGGCTTACCTTGTATCTGACTTTTTGGCTTACCTTGTATCTGACCTTGTATTTGACCTTGACCTTGTATTTGACTTTAAACTTGTATTAGACCTTGTATTTGACCTTGTACTTGACTTCCCCTCACTTTACCGTCCCCCTATCCCTAAATCTCCCCTTCCCTCATCCCCCCTCCCTCTCCCCCCTCCTCCTCCTTAATTCTTTTCCCCTCTCCTCCCCCCCCCCCCCCTCCGAAATCAACAGGCTTTTGTAGTATCGCGTCTCGAGGGGGGCTCATTGAGTTTGGAATCGAACCTGCTTTACTCCTGTAGTTCCCGGGTTAGGTTAGAAATTTAAGGCGAGCGCGAAGCGCAGCGGAGCGTGAGCCTTAAATTTCGAGGTTATTTTTTTATAACAGGCAACAGAAATATACTTATTTTACACATTGCCGGTGGACCAGCAGGCATTGTATACAATGCCTAGGCAATGTATAAAATGAATATCATTTCATACATTGCCTGATCGTTTCAGGCATTGTATACAATGCCGGATTATACACATTGCCGGTAACATCTATAATTAAAAGAAACATAAGCATTGTTTTGTTTAATTAGAATAAATTCGATACCAAAATCGATGCAATTCGATGCAAATTTTGAGTAAAGGTGATTGGCAACCTTTCTTTTGACGCGCTTCCTGATCTTTAACGTATTTGGAGGTGGTAAATTTCACAAAGGCCTTTAAGCCTTATTATCGAACTATAATTTACATCCACATTTTATTAAGAATATTTTTCCTTTATGCCACCGCAATTCTCACTGATGTTGAAGGTGCCTCATCAAAAACCTTTTTTCCCGTAACATATTTAGATTAGCTGCTAAATTGTACATCACTTTCCTGAAATCTTTCAAAATAGTTTCACTCATTTCAACATAAGGTATTAGCGCTATCGCACACGGGCAACTTAGTCTCCCAGCAACTGTTTTGTCTCTCACATCAAGTCCACGGGTTTATATGGAAGCGCGCACACGAAGCGACACGGTCGTCTGCAACTTTTCATACAAATCACGTGAGAGACAAAAAAGTTGCGGAGACAAAAGTTTCCCGTGTGCGATAGCGCTTATGATTCTGTAGATTCTTGTAGCTTCTTATTGAATAAAATTACGAACTGTCGCTGATTTCTCATTACTTCTCAATAGTTATGAATGATCTCTTTCTTTGAGCAAACGATTCTTATTAAATTGTCTTGTTTCAGTTTCGGAAGATAAGCAGAAATTTGTAAAACCCCACTATTTGGACATATTAGTTACCCGTGGTCAAGATAGTTACATTTTTTTACTTTTTACCGACTTCAAAAGGAGGGAGGTACTCAATTCGACCCGTTTTTTTTTGGATGTACACCGATTACTCGAAGACGGCTGAACCGATTGAAACGATTCAAACGTTATTACATTAGGTATAAATTCAAGTTGGTCCCATTTTTTAAAATTTTGAAATCGGTTCAGTACTTTTTTAAATTTGAGATTTTTGCATTTACAATGCTATTTTTAAACAATACTTAGTATTTAGTATTGTTTAAAAATAGCATTGTAAATGCAAAAATCTCAAATTTAAAAATTATATAGCTATTTCATCTTAATCAATTGTTAAAATATCTGGAACGATATTTCAATTGAATGTCGAGGTAATTCCTCACATTGGTGAAATAACGCTGGCTTACAGCGTAAGAGTTTAGGATATACTAGGAAAAATTCGACGATGTCACTAGTGACTCGGTAGCTCAGCGGTCAGAGCATTGGACCGGATATCCAAAGGTCGCGGGTTCGATTCCCGTCTGAGTATTGATCTGGTGCGAGTCGTGTTTTTTCTAGTATATTATTTAGTACGGTTCAGTACTTTTCAAGTAATCTTGAAAAAAGTACGAAAATAGTATGATTTTGTGTGAACTACCTCGATGATCAGTCGTATAACTTCTTTGTTTATGAACTGAATAAGATAATTATTTTTTTGTTGGAAAAGGGATATCTTGTGTATAGTTCTTTAACCGACTTAAAAAAGGAGGTTCTCAGTTTGACCCGCATGTATGTATGTTTCCGCGATTTACTCACGTTTGGCTGAGCCGATTTTTCTACCTAAATAATATACCTACACTACCTAATACAAAAGGTACCTACACTAAAAGTAAAAAAATAAAAAATTGTTTAAAAAAACAAAAAACCGACTTCAAAAACCTACCTCTAAAAAGCAAGAAATAATATTCGTAATAATAAAAACACGTCTATTGAAGTCGGGTGGGGCTTTTAGAATAAAGAAAAGGAATTTGTACTCCAGCCCCACCCGACTTCAATAGACGTGTTTTTATTATTACGAATATTATTTCTTGCTTTTTAGAGGTAGGTTTTTTGAAGTCGGTTTTTTGTTTTTTTAAACAATTTTTTTTCTTTAACTTTTTTGTAGCCAGTTTGAACATTGAATAATGTCCCTTTATATCTGGGACACCCTTTATTCTGAATCAGAAGTCGTGAGTTGCACCCAACTGCGTATAGCCCATTCAGGACTAAACGACGGTGGAACAAATAATATTATACTGATTACACGGTTTTTTATCAACATTATCTTATTAAATTACTTTATCTACACCCATGCTTTAAATCTTTACTTTAATTATAAATGCGAAAGTCCGTTTGGTTGTTTGTTTATTTGTTTCTTTTTTACGCCTTCACGTCTTAGCTACTGAACTGATCATCATGAAATTTTGCATACACGTTTTTAGGGATACAGAGAAGGACATAGGGTACTTTTCATCCCGAAAAAAGGTACTGTTCCCGAGGGATAGAGAAATTACTTTCCACGCAGACGAAGTCGCGGGCTGCCGCTAGTTCTCTAAAAAAGGATTCTGAAACGGTTAGCTTACTGCCAACATTACAATATCCGAGCGAGAGGATGTCACGCTATGCTATACATTATGAAATTCAGTACAACATTATAACACTCGTTTGGATGATATAATGACGAGGAGGGGGAGGAATGTCAAAGTCAAAATCCTTTGGGATACATACCATGGGTGTAGATAAATTCTTGTATGCAACTGTACATATTTAGATATTATAGTACAGTTGCATAAATAACTATTGACTGTAGATTGGAGTGATGGTACAAAAATAGTGATCAAATAGAGACCAAGGTCTGCCTGTTTTTTCAAAGCTAATACGAAATACTAAAAAGTATTTTTGTGGTTTTGTGTGTGGGCTAACCGAAGTAAGGTTCAAAATCGTGATGTTAATATAATAATAATAATAGTTTATTGCATAATAACAGATTTGTGTAATCTGTTATTTCAAATATATATAAATATGCCTGTTACGTGAATGGAACTATTACCACGGATAATTCATCCATACCCATTTATCTCATTCATGTTTGATACAACTACTTATACTTAAATATAAAAGGATTTTTCTTTTACTGTCGTATTAATTATAAAAGAAGATAGTAATCTTTAATATAAGATTAATGGTCGTCGTAAAATAATTTTAAATGATTTTATTTCTACAATTCAACATTTTTTGTCATGTGTTCGATGTTTACAGAGATCAAATATTATGTGTATACATGACCTCACTCATACATAATCAACAGCCAACTTTGTTCTTGAGTTCAATGATGACATGAAAAATCGTCTCATTCGTTAAATTTTTTTAAATAATGTTGTTACGGCGCGGCGGCGGTTTACAGTTTTTTAAATTCAGCCAGGCGCCTAGGCGTGTTAAAAATAGTACTTTTAAAAAAGCGAGATCAAATTATTTTCTGTCTCTGAACTGTCAACTGAAACACACATTACTAGTATTTGTTGTTTGGTCTGTGTTACCTACACAGACTTAATTTTTTGTGATTGGATTTTTTCTAATTAGTAGATATTGTTTTTATATTTCATAAAAATGAAGGGGTGACTGATAGACCCTCGTCCAGCCTAAACCACTGGACCTACAGACTAGAAATTTTGTACATAAATACTTTATACAGCTTAGGGAGGGTATTACATTAATCAATACGTCTCTTTTATTTGCTATATACAGCGAGAAAGAGACGCATTGATAGCCATTCAGAAAACTGACAGACATATTTTGAGAGGTTGTAATGTAATAGGTACCCCCCTGGTCAATCTAGCCTGGCTTCCATAATGTAAAATACTTTAATAGATTAAATCTAGATAAACAGAAAAAAAGTAAAAAGCTAGAGCTATAAAAATGAAAAAAAATGCCGACCATGTTTTCCAGCTTCTTTTCATGACGTAGCGCCTTCGCGAGCGATTTTCGTGCACGCAGTTTAGTATCATACACACCTTTTACGAAACTGTTGAATGCCAGATACCACAACGATATTTACGACGCGCCGCTCCAATTTAATATTAGACTTTATTCCGGGAATATGGATAGACATGAATGGAGCGACGTTCATTCTTAAATAACTTATCCGTTTGTAGAAAAAGTTCGTCCCGCTAATATCGATGTTTTATTGAAATATCTTTTCGTAGCAAGGAGGGAGGTTGGTCGTGTGTAAAGTTTATGTTCGCAGCCGAAACTCTTAAATCAGTCACAAACAATGGTTGGTATCTCCGTTATCAGTCATTGTAAAATGTTTTTATTTCTGACGATCCTAATAACTACGTGGGCGTGTGTGGAGACGATACACACGCGCGATTAAATATGAGTACCTACGTACTCTTATCTCGGCATATAAATAAGTCTTTGTCGATGTTAACTATCGTCTAGTTAGATCAGTGGTTCCTAACCTTTTCGATATTGTTACCCATATCACCTAGTAGGTAAGCAGACTTTACCCCCAGCGTGAGCTTGGGGGCAGGGGGGGTGAAGAAATGTTATTTGACTCATTCTTACTAGTATCACCTCTGTTACCCCTATAAAATAGCTGTTTTACCCCTGCGGAGGTAATTATCCCCAGGTTAGGAACCAATGAGTTATATAGATAGTAACAAACTAAAGCCCGGTTTCACGCATCCATAATTAAGTAGGTAAATAAGTAAAAACCACGTATGGTCACCTTCCAAATAAAAGTAAGTAGCAACTTGCCGCTGGATAGGATCGGGTTCTATTTTTTGGACAGGCAAGTAGCGCGCAACCCCTTCCCTCTTCATCTTCCGCTCTCCGCCAACTTACTTGCCGCCGTGCAAATGGCACATTCAGCAGGCAAGTAAGTTCATAAGTTGACATCTGTCGCAGTCGCAGCGGAATGATCTATTCCTTTCTAAAGTTTCTAATACCAAAAACTAATACCAATATGGGATTTGTTTATTATCGTAATCAAATGTCTATTCAGAACGAATACCATTCATAAACGAATCCTAAAACAAGTTAAATGAATAGATTTTGAACTTCATTGAAATATTTAACAATTTGGTATTATTTAGGTATAGAAAATTTATTACGACAATAAAGTATAGGTATTATTTTTTGTATTATTAGTAATAAACAAGGTGTTTGAAAATAGCCTTATAAAGCCGAATATGGTAAATAAGGAATATCAATCTGAACAATTTTAACTATGAGACCAACTCTGAAATGGCGAAAAAAAAACAGCTGTTTCATTCATAAAATAAAATAATGAGAATATCAAAATGTATAAACAGTTGACTCTGTTTTTTCGCGTTTTAAGAGTTAGTCCCATAGTAAAAGTTGTTCAGTTTGATGGTCCCTATCTACCATATTCGGCTTTATAAGGCTATTTCCAAACACTTTGTATATAAATAATAAATACACCGTAAATTTTTAAGTAAATCTAAAAATTAAAAGGGGATTTCAGTCCACGTGAATGAACAATTTTTACTATGGGGCCAACCACGGAATCACGAAAAAAGTCAGATATTCCATACATTATAGTCGAGTCAATGTTGTTCTTTTCTATGGAACATCTGATTTTTATTCGAGATTCCGTGGTTGGCCCCATAGTAAAAGTTGTCCATTCACGTGGTCTGAAATACCCATTTCATTTTTAGATATACTTAAAAATTTACGGTGTATAAAGTATAGGTATTATTTTTGGTAAATTTTGGTTTTTGGTATTAGGAAGGAATAGATCTTGCAACAAATGGCCTTTATCTGTCAACAATTCGTGAATTAATCGCTAATTACGTAATTAAAGCTCCCCAAAAAATAATAAGTAACTACTTAAAAATATGTAAAAAGGGGGTTTAATTTATTTCTAGATATTTAAGTAGTTGCCCCACAGACATTTCATTAACCACAGGCTAAACAAAATGCGCAATCGTATACATTGATCGTGTACGGATCTGAAAATTATCTGTTGCATATGGCGTATTTTTGTTTTTAATTTACATCTCTGATTGTCCCAAGAGAAAATTATTTACAGGGTAGCAAGTCGTCGTCATCCGACGCATGCGGTCGACTTATGAACTTACTTACTTGCCGAAGTTAATTCATCGTTTGGCCGCAACTTGCCATTTTCCGATTAAGTAAGTTGAACTTACTACTTATGGATGTGTAAATCGGCCTTCAGTATTAACAACTAGGCACTAATGTTGTTTCTTTGAACTCAATCTTACTTTATTGTCTAATATTTTTTAAACTATCAATGCTTACAGATAGGTAAAACCCTTAATGATCGAAGATAAGCCCTGAAAATTTGTAAAAAAAATCTAGGAGACGGCGTTTAACAGAATGTTAGCTGTTTACAAGGCAATATGCAGACCAGAACGACGTAATGACGCCCTCCCCTTTATTCCTTGAGAATAGAAATGAAGTAGAAATTTACAAAATATCTACCGAATTACAGGTAACTCATTATCCATTGGTATAGGCATAGATATAAATGATAGTGAGTTTATATGATTCGACTTTATTAACCGACTTTAAAAAAAGGAGGAGGTTATTAGTTAGTATTTTGTTGTGACGGACTACTTTTGTATGTCACATTGCATTACTTCCATAATGGAACACATTGTAAATATTGTCGGAACGCCTAAGTATATAAGTATTACACCCGTTTTCACTAAATTTAATAATCGCCTAAGTTTTGCCTAACTACAACTCGACCAAATTAAAACGTTGTCATAAAATTAGCTGTCATGCGCTTAATTATTTTGGTCAAGTTATAGTTAGGAAAAGACTTAGACGATTCTAAAGTTTAGAGAAAACGGATGTACATATTTTATTACCATAATATTCATATTTCATGGAGTGCGTATAAAATGATTGTAAATTTTTCCTTGTTTTATGTTTCGTGGCGTGTTGCCGTCGAGATGGCGTGGCTAGTCGTGGATGTGTGTGTAGTAGAGGCGCCGCCGCTGGCCGCAGGAAGCGATCTCTCATTACGGTTTTTTTATGGTTTGTTCGTTGCTCCCGAATAGGGTTATCAGTCGTTTACATTAACACTGATTTACTTACGGGATTTATAAAACTTTCCTACCACATACTGACTGAAGGAACATATTCTCATGACTATTCTAAAATTAAACTGATGCGGAAATCTTTAATTTCTTTCAATGGATGCCGTTTAAACTTCAATTATTTTAATAATGATCAACATTTATGAGAATTTCTCATGATTAAAAAAAATCGTGACTAGGTAATTGTGCAGTAGTAGTAAATACATTATTTCCTGCTAAAAATATATAGGTCTTCTCTCTTGTGTGAACTGGGATTGAAAGTTTTACTTCCATACCGGTGCAATGCATGAGATTTAATTGTAACATGACTTTTATATTTTATTATTATTTAAATTTTATATATGTATTTAATATCTGTTTAGGTAACCCTACTATCGAAGCGCTCCAATACGAGAATGGATATTTATAATACGATCAAATTATTCGCCATAAACATATTCACATTGTTTGTGATTGTATCAAATAGAAATGGGCTTTATTCATGTTTTGAAGTCCCATGATAATTATGTAAGTATCATTTTTTAAAATATTTAAAAAAAAGTTATTGCTATTGAGCACGAAGTTTGTAAATCAAATATTCCACAAATTTTAGTGTTCAGAAGATTTGTAGTCTATTTAAATGATTGAAGATATGTAGTTTTGCTTTAGAGCGACTCGTATTGAATTATTTTAGTTTCGTTTATGGTTGAGTTTAGATTGTTCTTTGATTAGAATTAATCGGTTTCCGGTTGCGGCCTTAGCACTTCTCTAGCCAAGCGATTGTTTTTTATTGTGTTGTGCACGGTGAATATGCATTAAGCCTCTTCATTACTATTGAGATCATGTTTGGTTGATGTACATTATTTATTTGTTGTGTGTTAATTTACCAACTGTTTACACGATATTAATTATTTATTAAAAAGTATGACTTGCGTCCATCCAGTGTCTTAGAAAAGAAAGTGTTTGTAAAGAAGGATTTCCTTATTGAATGACTATAAGTATATGAATCGTATTTACTTACCTGAAAATAATACAAGTCAACAACCTCACAACACAAAATAATTGAATAATATTTTTTTGTGTTTTTAACGTACAAAATAATGGTTTGCAATGAATCTACCACCACAAATATACATGCAAAAATTTTATTGTGCGTATAAAAGATAATTTATAAGCAACAAAATATTTTACAAAAGTTATTATATATTTTTCATCATATATAACTTTTACTTATCAGTGAATGAATGTACAAAATATTTCATATTATATTAAACTAGCTTTTGCCCGCGACTTCGTCGCGTGGACTGTGAACATTCAGAAAATCGCTATGGAACCTTTGACCGAGATAAAAAAGTATCCATGTTTTACCACAGGCTATAACTATCTGTGTGCTATTACAAATCCGTTCAGTCGGTTTTACGTGATTGAGTAACAACATCCAAACATTAAACTTTCATATTTATAATTTATTATTAGTTCCCATTCCCGTTCTTATTCTCATTCCTGTTCCCGTAAGTTTTTTTTTTCCATAAAAAAATGAAACCCACTGAAACGGGGTTTAATTTTTTCCTTTAGGTGTTAAATAATGCCCACCGTGTCATGTTGGACCCTAAAATAAATGCTATTTTCGCAATAAATATCCCATAAAACCTCAATATCGACATCCATATCGATTTGTTTGCTTATTTTTTTCTTGAAGTACCTACTCATATAAAATTTCAAGTCGAAATGTCTATTAAATATTATTTTTCCATTCAAAATATTAATCCCAATATTCCCGATTCACACCTTTAGGGGTTGAATCATGGCACGTGTTGGACTTCAAAATACATACCGTTTTCGTAATCAACATCCCATGAAACCTCAATAACGACATTCATATCGATTTATAAAAAAGTTTAAGTACTTGTTAATTTAAATTTAAAATAATATTTGCATGCTATTGTTAATGGTTAAATAGGCAGATCTTTTAAAGACCTTCAGTGTACTTAAGGGGTTGATTTTCAGAAATTTACGAATAAATGTTTGATCATTTGTTTATAGATATTATAGTCTTACAAAGTTTGAAGTCGCAATGTCTATATTATATTTTTTCCATAGAAAGTTAAAGCCCATTTGACCCCTTTAGAGGTTGAATAATGTCTACCACTTAAAAGTACATGCCGTTTTCGCAATCAACATCCCATAAAACCTCGATATCGACACCCATATCGATGTTGGGCTTTCTTTTACCCCATTTACCCCCTTAAGGGTTGAGTTTCAAAAAACCACGAAAACGTGTTTACTTATTTGTTTTTAGAAGTACTCCTACGAAGTTTCAAGTTAAAATGTCTAATTTTTTTCCATATAAACTTTGTACCCCCATTTCAACCCTTTAAGGTGGAATTTTCAAAAATCCCTTCTTAGTGGGTGTTTACACTATATGAAGCATCTATGTATAAAATTTCAAATCTCTAGGTTCAGTGGTTTGGGCTGGGCAATAGTCTGTCAGTCACCCATTCACTTTTATATAAGAGATTATATAAAATCGTTACCTACCTCCACCTATAAATAGCTAAAATTCCTTTTCATCCTTATTATTTTTCTATGACACGTTCACGAAAGCTTTTATTCTATGCTGAGACATATAATTTTATTTACCCTATTTCTATGCATTTATTTTCTAATAAAATGTAGTCCAATTTTGTATTCATGTTTGGCTATTACTCTATCAAAGCCACAATTTAACAATCCATAGAAAATTATTATATTAGGTTTTTGAAGTGAAAACTTCTTTAGCGGCGTTGTACCCTTTTTTTGTAATGGGGAAAAAATGTAAAACTCGCGTCAGTCAGGGTCACGTGACCCTGGTCGAAAATTCGAAAGACGGATGGAGAGTAGACAGCCGGCGGCGGAAGTATACCCCTCTCTTTCTACGGGGCGCGGCGAATATGCCGGCACGTCATTTCAAGACGTAAACACTTGTGTGAAGATAGCAACGCGCTAATATTTTAGTTCAATGTCAAAACTCTAGATTTTCTGTCAAGCTATGGATAAGACCTTCGTACAATACTGTTCTGTATTCGTAAATTCAAATGCAAAGTAAATTCGTAAGACAGCAATTCGTGCAAAATTATTCCCTAACCATTCCAAAATATCAAAAATGCACAACGTTAATATTCAAGTTTTCACTTCTGCCGGCACTCCTAGAGTGCAACCCGATTTTTTTTATCGACACGTGTCGATAAAAAACACATCTCAAGGGCTGCATATGTCATACCATACACTATAAGGTGACGGCAACACTGGTTTCTGCTAAAGTCCTACAATTGCAGGGGAAAATTGTTAATTCAAGTTTCATAGAAATTTACATTAGTTGTTTCAATGTACCCTAAAAATTCTACATAAATACATATAGATCCTAGAAGTGCACTGCAAAAGGTAAAAGATTGCACGATTCAAAAGCTAGTTTCATAAATCTTTCTTACAGTACAAATTATTTTATTGTACTTCATACTAATCTGCGACGTAAAAATCTGAGCATTTGAGTCATCTTTTTCATCTCTCATCTGTTTGAACAACTGGTGGAGTGATTATTAGTTCGCACCGACCGAACCGGGCCGCTACCCAACCCGGTAAGGGTCATTGACGCATCATTCAATTTTTTACATATTGTTCGGTCGGTATCCAAAACTTTTCGATTATCTTTCGTTTAATTGTCGTTGTAGGCTACGAATATATTGCGTCATGTTGAGTAAATATTATTTCATGGAATTGTTATTGTATTTTAGACGATTCCCTTTTTTCGAATTACAAACTATTGTGGTGAATTCTACAATTGCTATTAACTATGTATAAAAAAATAAAAACCGTAGAAATTATATATTATTAAAATGCGTTCATTCATTTAATGTCATTAAATCGCAAAAATGTGGCACACAAGAAGGCGCCAGCGGCACCACGCCATTAACCGTGTATTTGTGTATGAACTAGTCGTCATTTTCGAGAGTGCGTTCGCAGTTCGCACAGTCACCACAAATAGCCCAGTCTGGTCGGTGACGGGGTTGAGACGTGGTTTTAGCTCTACCACTACTAGCTGCTTTTGCAACGACTAAATCTGTAACACTACGGCTTAATTTTGAATAAACTTAAGTTGACGACTGCTTAGTCAAATCCACATTCCGTTTGTATTAACAAAGAAAATGTTTGTTCATGTAAATAGATATGATGACAAATGAGCAAGGCAATCTATGTTTGCACGTTACTTAACATTTTTGTTGAAGCGATATCAGCACTTGTTGATTCACCGGACAGTTGGTCTCGGGTTGTGTCGGCGGGCGGCATCCCCCGGCCGCCCGCCGCCGCGGGTCGGCTCTGAGCCCCAGGTAGCCCCTTTGTTTGTTTACGTTTTTTGAGTCTGTTGGATGACAGATATTGAGGAACTAAGTTTGTTTGTTCATATAAATCCTATGTTGTATATATATTTATCTCTAGTTTTTGAAATAAGTTATCTATTAAAAAATATAGAGCCATATCAACAATCGAGGTGCTGTTGTTTTATCAATTGAGTTATCATAAATTTTCCAAATATGTTTTGCGGATAGCGACGTGAATGATTCAGATTAATGCTTGAGTATATATTTTTGTCCATCTCGTTTTTTTAGAAAAAGTCTTGACTAATATAAGCACTTGATGAGAATAACATTCGAGACTGGCACGCACAACACACGTTCACTTTTGTTTGTGAAAAAAGTTTGTTACGTACCTGATTCGGTGGCAGCGTACAGTTTATCATCATCCAAGATGGGTGTCCGGCCGGGGAGCACTCGCAACCGTTCACCTTGCAGATCCCGTAGTTAAGTTCGGCCAGAGTTAGGGAGCACGACGCTAACAACACCAGAAGCGCGTGAGAGCGCGGCATGGTGGCGCTCGGACGAGCGAGCGCGCCACGAGAGGCTCATGCACGGACTGTCGTGTAGTATGTAGTGGCTGCGACGGCCACCCGCCCGCTCCGTTCAGCCGACATGCTGGTGCTCCACTGCCGATAGTGACGACACTATATTAACGCTCATTATTAATCGATGTCGATTATTCGCACTTATTATGACTATTCGCATTCATTAATTTCTACCGTATCGTTTTGTTTCACTTAGCACATCCCACATATTAAATTTTTCAGTGTTTTACCACAGACTGGATATTGTTTTACACTCAAGAAGTATAATTAGTAATAACGGAACAATCTCAATCGAGTCATTGCTAAATTAATATTGTGTTTATAAAATAATTGATTCTATCATTTCTATAACGTGAAGACTCTTTTGTGAATTACTATGCCTTTTTAAAGAAAAAAATTCGGGTTGCACTCCGGGAGTGCCAGAAGTGAAAACTTGAATATTAACGTTGTGCATTTTTGATATTTTGGAATGGTTAGTGAATAATTTTGCACGAATTGCGTCTTACGAATTTACTCTGCATTTGAATTTACGAATACAGAACAGTATTGTACGAAGGTCTTATTCATAGCTTGACAGAAGATCTAGAGTTTTGACATTGAATTCAAAAATTAGCGCGTTGCTATGGTGACACACGTGTTTACGTCTTAAAATGACGCGCCGCCATTTTCGCCGCGCCCCGTAGAAAGAGAGGGGGATACTTCCGCCGCCGGCTGTCTACTCTCTATCCGTCACATCCGTCTTACGAATTTTCGATCAGGGTCACGTGACCCTGACTGACGCGAGTTTAAAATTTTTTCCCCATTACAAAAAAGCGTACAACGCCGCTAAAGAAGTTTTCACTTCAAAAATACGTTTAAGTAGTTACTCGATGAAATATCTTTCTTTATGTATCTTACTAAAGCTAGAAAGGTTTGAGACACAATAGGTAAAGGAACAAAAAAGATATAGATTTGTTTTTATTATCATCACTTAGGTACTCAAGACAATATTCACATATTTAAGTAAGTAGTAGGTATAATTGGTGCTAAAGGTTGGGGTAAAAACTTAACGAAGATTACAAACCCATTAACTAAAGTTTGAATCGTAATCGCTATAAAATAATAGGTACCAAACTATCACAAACGATAATAACCTGGTCATTAGTGTCGAAATCCTCATTATTTCCATAATTAAATGAGTATGCACAAGAGCAGCGCCTTAGCTCATTGTAATGTAACACGCTTAAGTATAGTGTATTGAACTTTTTAAATCAATTGATTAATTACGTTTTGGAGACTCGAGGCATTTTTTAAAGATTTTTATACAATAATAAAATAGTATTGTTGAATGGTCTGTGTAAAAACCTGACATACTTTTAAAACTTAACATTCAAGTTTCCTGTCTAGTTTCGTATGTTGCTAATATTTGTATTTCATTGATTGAATTGAATTTTGTCACAAATCTGTATCGACAAACACTTCTTCTTAAGTACTTGGTTACTAGGTACTGATTTGTAGTAATTATTTTTCTTTTCGTCGATAGAAGCTTTATACTTACTGACCAATGTTGACATTCTTATTTCTCGATAAAAAGCATCGATTCTATTTCCTCCCATCCCTAGAGCGGTGGAGGCCGAGCGCACTGCACGGCACATATCCCAACCCAATCCATCCGCCGGACTCGATGCAACAGCGTGCAACGGAACATATGTCCTACCCGAGAGTGACACACCTACCTTATTTACTAATTATTCAATTATTCAAGTAATCTTACACCCCATAATATTAAGAAAATGAATTCATTAGCATTTTCTGATAACATAAAGGAATGTATATAATCCTAATAGCAGAAAATGCTATTTTCTTCAACTTAAATAATAACTTATATGAAACAATTATTAATTCCGTTACACGCACTTTTTGTATCTATCGACACAACACTTAATTTACCACTACACTACACGCAAATCATTAGCAATGATTTGCTTGTAGCTTTGACAAAATTGTCCTATAAACAAGGTACTAATGTGATTTTTGACCTTGTACATAACAAGGTCAAAAATCACATTGATACTATATTATTTTACTTTTCATTAAAGGCGTATATCAGGGATCACCAATTAGTTTCAGTGCGGGTCCGTTAACAAATATAAATCTGTCGCGGTCCGTTTGGTAAAGTTTGTACTTATAGAAGTATGTTTTTGTTATTGCATATAACACTTAGAGTTTTTGTCATCAGGTCCGTGTCGACGGAACGTCAGTTTTTATCGGACTTCGTGGTCGCCAACGAGAAGTCAGCCGGGGGGAGGCTGGCGCGCTGGCTGTCGCCGGCGCCGTTCGTGGAGCCCGCCAACTGCGAGCTGCGGCCGCCCTCCACGCCCGCCCGCCCTGCCTCGCGCGTCAACCTGCCCATCATCATCAGGGACCAGTATGGCGAACCGGTCGTTTCACCCGCACTCAAAGTTGAGGTAATTACTCATCATTCTTCTTATTCACTATTATTCCATATATTTTTCAATATTTGTTATTATTCAATACTACGATATTGATCAATATCAATATCGTAGTATTGAATAATAACATAACAATTAGGCAATGTCAATACATTGCCTAATTATAAAAAAAACTAAGGAAAATTGATAGTTGCCCACAATTATTTGCATCTCCGATTTTTATAATTTTTGGATATGTTGTCATTTATGCGTTGAAAGTTCACAAAAAAATATTGTAAATAAATTTATACCAATGTTTTTTTGTAGGTCGAAAACGACCCTCTGTGCACATCTGCTAGGTGATTAACACCAAGTATTACTCACTACAATAGGTAATTAAAATAAAAGTTATTACTTCTGAAGTGAAACAGAAGATGGGTCAGGGTGGCGAAATAAGTAATCTCACTTAAGTATGAGTCGTATTCATTTGACAGTTCATATTGGATCATAATATATGTCATCCCATACAAATTGCAGCCGATGGAATACGATATGAACTGTCAAATGAATACGATTACCTTACGCAATCGCACCCCTGGTTCATTAAATGGTTAAAAACATAAATGGAATTAAACAGTAATTGAGGGCAAATGAAGACTATTTATTTATAAAAAAAAAAACATGGAAATCTATAAAGCATTTGTCGTGGAGGTTTACTTGGCATTTTTTGCACATTTTCACTGTTATATTTTTGCATAAAGCACATTGCCGCCTAACTTGCCCCGTCAAAGTGATGTGGTCTGCAGCATGTCTCCTTTCAGTAACTGGAATACTCGTAGCTACGTGAAGCTGTGGTTTTGTTGTCTAACTTGTGACCTAGCCTAGCGTGAGGTGAAGGCCAAGCACAAGCCCGTTGTGCATAAAAAAATCCGCATTTTTTAAGATCAATAATTTCATGCGTACTGACTGTTGTCAGTACGTGTGTACGTACGCCGTGTTCGGCGAGACCTAAAAAGTAAGAAACTCGAATGAACTTGGTATCTATCTAGGTACATTTGGCCGGCGGCAGCGCGTTATATCCCAATGGGTATTGGGATACCCTCAACCAGATGCACTTTTTTCTTATAGTTCAATATTGATTACTTATCGATAGTGTTGCTATTTAATATGTAAAATAGGTTTTTAAAAAGGTTACTTAATAATTTACTCTCCTCAGAAGAAGTTAATTACAGCAACGATTCTGGTTTCATTGTTTTTGACCCCTTCGGCATATACGTTATAGTCGAGTAAAGTTAAAATGAACAAACCGTCTTGTTTTGCCTTCCTTTTCGCGCTGTCGGGTAGTAACAGGCGCAATGTTTATCATATCGACTACTGTGATAAACAGCGCTAACTCAGTTTTAAGAGTACCACCGACCTCGACTTGCCCCTAACGAAGTTATCGAATTTACTAAATAAGTCAATCACGAATACATAGGTAGGTTCGTCATTAGAATGCTAAATGCTTTTGCACTTCCGCGAACTATTTAATAACACTAATAGCACAGCACAGAATAATTATAAGGTCTAAGGTGTAACTACTTTTCCATCTATTCAAGGAAGCTTGCAACTTCTTCGGAGGGGTACCTAGTCAGAAAATTTCACGGCCTTTTTGAACGCATGGATTTTGCGTGTTATATTTCTGGCAACACTGAACACAGGCGGTTCCAAATCACGCCAACATCACTGTTAGCGTATAATCCATTAAATGATGTAGGGATACAAATACCCTATTTGTGTAATATTTTGTGACTATTTAATTTGGTCGGATTCGCGCTAACAGCGCTGTCGGCGTGTTTCGGAACGCGGCCATTGTCTCTCCACAAAAGGCATATACATACAATCAATTATAAAATATGTCGTAAGTATGTATATTCCTGCCTCATGCAAACTGCAAACTTTACAGTGCCTGTATTATGATTATGTTATGAGTTTGTACAGTTCCGTTTACTATACTCGATAGCGACTGCAGTAAGCAATTTTGTACGCAATTTGGCACAGCGCCTCTGGCGGTAACTATACTTAACTTAAAGTTGTCATATAAATGTCAACTACAGTCGCTATAGAGTATAGCAAGCGTAAACTCATAATTCGCTTACAGTTATCATATTATAGGTTACTGTATCAATATTATAGGCTACTTTTTATCCTCTAAGGTTTCCTATGGTCCACGAGGACAAAGTCGTGGGCAGCCGCTAGTGTTGAATTAATCAAGAGTGACCGTCCTTCAAAATTATTATCATTTTATGGTTTAAATCAGAGATCGAAGGTCGAAGGAAATACACTATTTAATTAATCAGCTTGCTTTTGTGTCGTTTATCTTTGAGTATAAAGCTTTTACAGACGCACAAGCGTCTAAACTCTAACGTCTGTGCTACTAGCATATAAGATGCTAGACAGTAAATTAAATTCTTTGCACTCTCGATGGAGATATAGGTCTCCATACATAGCCTCCAGTCTTAACACCTACGTTAATGAAATCTCATCTTATGATTATTAAGATCGGGTTAACTTGTTTACGTTTTGAAAATCTTAATTATAGTGATATGACTTCTTGAGTAAATGTCATCTTCTAAAACATGTAAACAACGGAAAGAAATATCTTTTGTGCCCATTGGAGTGCACTCGCTACTTTTTCTTCTTAAGAGTCACAATGAATTTATTCACCTATTAATTTATAAAAATTAATAGGCCGCTTTGTCGCTATTGTGTTTTTAACTAACGGTGAAGTGAGGGTCATGTTCGGAGGTAATAGCAGGAAACGTATTTCACGTGTAAAAGTCAACAGATTAATTAAACTATTACCTATAATTATAATTAATTGTCATAAGATACCAGTAACACCTGGTAAATTATTGGACGATTAAAAATCACTAGTGCGCGCTGGCTTTACCTTAGTTACAGTTGTTCTATATTTTGAAGACGGTTCGGCTATGAATGTTGTTAGGCGCTCCAAGGTTAGGCGTTATTACTTTAGTGTGCGTAATACGAGAGCTTACAAACGCACACTAAAGCAATGTGCATGTGCATGCCTAACAACATTCTTAATCGAACCGTCTTCGTGAGATAGAACAACTGTAGGTACCTCATGTTACTTGTATAAACTAGGTGGTAGTGCAACGCGTGGAGGACGTGAGTGCGCGCGCGGGGTGCCTGCCGACGGACGGGACGCGCTGCAATGTGCCCAACGTGCCCTACCAGCCCACCTTCCGGGACAACATGTGCTTCCACGCCATCACCATGATGAAGGTAAATAGAGCGCGCTGATGGTACCGTATAGTATGGATGAGTGGAAGACGTGAGTGTGCGTGTGCGGTATCTGCCCTAGAATGGGGCACGCTGCAGCGTGCCCTATAAGAATACCTTCCGGAACAAAATGTGTATTCACGCCATCATCGTGATGAATACGTAGTGTGTCGTGTGTACTGTGATAGGTGAATTATTGCGCCGTATCATAAAAAGAAAGATATGCTTATACTTGCCGAATGTCAAGGATATCCTTCTGATTGTATTCATAATAATAATTATTATAAATACATTAATTATTAATAGGATATCCTTGAAATGAAGCATATCCTTCTCTTTATGAATACGGCCCATTATTTTCTTACGTTGCATAAAATGTGTGTTCAGGCCTTCCAACACCTGTCATTCGAGGAGATGCGGCTGGCGAGCGGCACGTGGGGCGACACCGCGGAGGTGGACGGGTTCACGCCGGCGGGGCGCGTGCCGGCCGAGCGGCTGCCGGTGCGCGCGCAGCCGGACGGCACCTACCTCGCCGCGTGGACTCCGCGCGCGCCCGGCTCCTACGTGTTCCGCTGCACGCTGGATGATCACCCGGCGCCCAAGGTACGACATACAGTGGCGGTCACATAACACCAGTCGATTTTCATACAAACGAGGTAACTTTGAAGCCTTGGTTCTTCGCCAAGGATTGACGGAGCAGTGAACTGATGATGACTATACAGGGAGTGAATGGAGGAGATTCAGATCATTATACACACCCAACTGATCTGATTAGCATTCTAAGAGATATTAGGATATGTTTAAATAAACCGTAAAATCAGCATAAATAAGAATGGAATTCTTGAAACTGAAAACTCTGATCCTTATATCTCTTAATATACTGATTAGATCAGTTGGGTGTGTAAAAATATTAATAATCAGAACTCAAAAGACTACCACTATTCTTTTTTTATTAAACTATTTAAAGCGAACCAACACTATTTGGTGATCAATATTTTGTCCACAGGAAGTAACAGTTGACATGAAGGATGACCCGTCCGAGGAAGTGGAAGAGGCTGAGGTGTCGTCGGGCGGCGGCGGGGGCAGTGCGGGCGGCAATAACGGGTCGGGCGCGTGCGTGTCGCGCGTGCGCCGGTTCTGCGCGCGGCACAGCGCGGGCCTGCGCGTGCGCGCCAGCCCCAGCCTGCAGGCGGAGGAGGTGGGCCGCGTGCCGCCCGCCGCCAACCTCGCATACGTTGAAGAGGTCAGTACTGTCATGCATAGGGGCGTAACTACAATGATGAAAAGATGGTTACTTTTATATATTTCTTGATCACAATTGAAGGGGTGAGTGGCCAAAGGTATTATCTGAGAAAACGAAAAAGAAACTACTTTTTTTGCATTAACATAGGGTCTATTAAGAGATGATAAATCGACTGATGAGCTCATGATACGCAAATTTTGATTTGTGTCAAAAATACAGACCCTAGCAAAAGTGTTAACTGATAAAAATGCATACATTTCAGGCTTTAACATAATTTTAAAACACTCATTACTCATTTTGCACTTTTTGTTAGTTAACACCGTTGTCCACTCACCCCTTCAATTCTCACAAACGCACTCTTAGCCGCCATATTTTCTAGGACAAAAGACAGAATAAAGCTTTCAAAGATTTTAAAGAAACAAATAGGTACTTTTTATTTTATTAACCACTTGCGCAACGACTAAAAAGTTTGTAATCAATGCATTCGGGCATTACTACCTTTAGCACGAACACCTATCGAGGAAAAACGTGCGTAAAATTACTCTATAGAGTAATTCTTTATCGGAAATCTCATTTCGCTTTTCGGCGATAGATGACGCTGTACAAAGTTCCCATACACCTTCGCCTCGTCTCAGGCAAACAAGCAGCGCATACGGATTTAAAGCGATAATGCGCAAAAAGACTGCATCATTTCTAGCAAGAACGAGGAGCAATACCAACAGTATCCTAGGTGTAATAGCCCTAAAAACGATTGCCCTATAATCGGGCAACTCGTTAAGACTTGTGGCTGGCTAGCTTTTAAGATTTGCCTTATTTGTTATATGGATCTACAGTTGTCCGAAATAAAGTTCCTTTTATTATTATTATAACTTACATCGTTTTCAATTATTGGTAAATAAAAACCTCTGCGCCACCGGATTACAACTTAATATGCATAAAACATTGAAGGTGGTGAATAAAGACGGCACTTGGGTGCGGTTAAGCGAGGATTCGGTGCGAGCGTACACAGACAACTGCACGGAGGTCGCGTGGTGCCTGCAGCACAACAGACACCTAGACAGGGCCCTGCTGCTGCCCGTCGAGCAGTACTCCTCCCCGCAAGTAAGTGTGAATGTACTGTACAATGAGCTTAATTAAACTACTTATCGATGTCGATGTTTTTATAGGAACTTTTAGATTAGGAGGCCATAACAAATTTGGTAACGATCGCGTAAGTGGCTGACTCTGGGTTTACAGGATGGAGAGGCACTCTCTGATGCTAAATATGTCAGTCTGTTTGCGTGAAGTGGTTGCGTTCTTTTTATATGCAGGCTGAAAAAAGACTATAATTTTTTTGAAAATAAATTATAGCCCACGTTACTCGCTGATAATGTAGCTTTCTATAGGTGAAAAAAAAATTAAAATCGGATCAGTACTTTTTGAGTTTATACATTACAAACAAACAAAAAGTTAATCGCTTATACCTACGAAACGCAACCGAATTTTGGTCATTCCTTATACATTTCACGTGAGTACAACTAGTACTTACTTGCTGTACTATTGTCAGCCATTTACCTTATCGTTTTTATTTCTGGTAACGACAACACATTTTTCACCCTGCATATAAAAAGAACGCAACCACTTCACGCAAACAAACTGACATATTTAGCATCAGAGAGTGCCTCTCCATCCTGTGAACCCAGAGTCAGCCACTTACGCGATCGTTACCAAATTTGTTATGAACTCCTAATATATTTATAATATACTAAGATCAGTGCTGGATTTGTCAATAGGCCGCGGCCTAGGGGCGGCAAGGACCTAGGGTGGCAGCAGACCAGCAACGCCAAATCTGAGTCATAAATGTGTTGACATTTGGCTCTGCTCAGCTAATAACTTTGCCGGCCACAGCACTGACCTAAATGATGTGAGCTGAAAAAGGGGCAGCTGGTACTACTCGGCCTAGGGCAGCCAAGACTGTAAATCCGGCACTGACTAAGATTGATGTCGTGTCGATCCTCCTTACCCGTTCATAAGGAAGACCTATGACCCAGCAGTAGAGACTTTAAAATGGCTAAGGATAATGTCGAATCACATACTACAACACAGTCGATTCACTGAAATGTTTACACTTTTGACAGGTGTTGAATTTATTTCAAAGAATATAGGGTTGTTGAAATTGTTAAGATACATAATAATAAACTCGACTGTACAATGCGATTAATTTGACTACTTATGTATATACAACAGAAGCGACAAATCTACTCGAGAATGTATGGCAGATAGTAAAATTTACCCCAAGCGCTCTGAATTTGGTCACTTCTGTTGTACATAGTTAATTTAATCACATCGTACAGTCGAGTTTATTATTATGTATCTTAAGAATTTCAACAACCCTAGTATGTTCCTTGTATTAAATTCAATATCTGTCAAAAGTGTAAGCATATCGGTGAATCGATTGTGTTCTGGTTCTTTTATTCGACATCAACCTTAGCCAATTTAAAGTCTCAACTGCTGGGTCAAAGGTCTTCCTTATGAATGGGCACAGAGGATCGACATAAATCTTAGTATAGTAGAAAGATTAACCCTTTAAATTTTCGCGTTGCATTGTACTTAGTTAAAATAATATGAATTAAACGCGTACGTAACTAATGATAGGTATTTTCACACCTACCTACTTTCCCGACGTATCAACCGAGTTGCATCGGCCGTGGTCACGGGCTGACTCTGTGCGGGACACGCCCGTGACCACGCCATTAGCTGCTGCACACAATTTTCGCTATCGAAACCTATCGGATACCTAAACTATTCATACTCAATTCGAGTGAAAGAGAGATAACGATAGTTTTCGACAGCGAATACAGATTGCAACAACTCATTGTAGAGCCACTCTGGTAATATATTAGATTCGATTTTTCACACTATGTTTACTTCAGTCTGAATATACGGGCTTCTGGAGTGGATACGGCGATGCTCAAGGCGACATGCAATCATGGACTCAAGAAATCGACATCGACATTGTATCTTCTGGTAAGTCATATACAAATGTTACAATTAAGTTCTACAAAATTATAAAACCATTTGAAATGCAACCAATGTGTTTTATTTGTTCGGTCACAGAAATAGCTCGCCTCGACCGAAGATACCCGTCTAGTAGCCAATGTGATTTGATTAATGAGGTAAGCGATTGTCATTTGCCTATGAAGCATTTTAGCAAAGACATTTTTCGTATATCTCTATTGCACTATTATTATGTATAAACTGTGTGTATCTATTCAGACTGACCCTTCGTCCTTCCCCTACGCGTATGGGCTGGAGCCCTCCAAACGAAGCAGGCTGATGCGCAATGAATCTACATCCATGCCAACACCCAGGTACTATATTCAATTGATTAGACTTTATCACTTCGGCTATTTGCGGATATTTAGACATTGATGACTAAAACAAATTAATTTAATATTACTAGGCGTGTGCGTCGCAGCAACGGAAATACTGAAGAGTTCTGGTCGCCAGTGAAGCATCGATCGAGCGACAACGTGCACGACACTAACACTATAATCGAGGCAAGTTTAATAAGATCGCATGTTATGCGGCAAATGCTTCGTATCACATTATAACTTTAGTTAAAAAGTCTTTAGTTTGTTGTGTCCTCTGCAATGTTTAAATTTTATCTATAACCCGCAACTTACTTGCTTTGTTTAGAACAACATATTTTCAAACGTGCTTTTTGGTTTCCTTATTCAATAGTGGGCGAAACGAATTACAAGCGTGTCGTATGCGTTCCAAATGATGATGTTTAAAGACGTTTCTTAAATTTGATATTAAAATTATGTATACACAGCTTGAGATTTAAACAATTCAAATACACGACGCGTAATGATGGTTTTCGTATGTCAAATTCCGCATGTGTATATCTCATGCTATTATTGAATGTTTAATACAAGTAATGTACAGATTTTGCACTGCCCAACTAAGGGCTCTTTCAATTTAGACGTTTTGTATCGGGCTGCTGCGGCACCACAGCGGTGCGTTTGTCGCACTGCGCCTGGATGTTTTTGATTTTCCATACAAAAGAATTCGTGCGTTAGCACCGTTAGCAAAATGTCGCGGCTAACGGACGTGAGCCGCACTGCTAACGCACGACTTCTTTGGTATAAAAAATCAAAAATGTCCGGGCGCAGTGCAAGAAACGCACCGCTGCGGTGCTGCAGCTGTGCGTCTCTAGCGGTCTAAATTGAAAGAGCCCTTAGATATATGTAACTTTGTCCTCGAAATCGGTCATAAAATGCACTCGTTACGCTAGATCGGTCTATACGTCGTACGAACCTTTGCTTCGCCCCATTGATTTTGCCTGTAGCTTATCTGGTTGCGTTGCTTACTCGGTGGACGGCCGCGATGCAAGTAGCTGTGTTTGCAGACGGAGCCCGAGCCGCAGGCGCGCAGCACGCGGCTCGCGCAGGCCGGCACTCAGACCTCGCCCGACGACGACGCGACCGCAATACACTTGTACCTCAACGCTAAGGTATGAACTATCGGTCTCACGTGCGTAATCACTTTGCAGAAATTTTACGCGCGCATCGCCTGGGCACGTACTAAACCTATGTAAGTGACGACGCAGCCTTAGGAGTGATTAGGCGCCCGTATCCTCGATAGAACTTGCAGTGATCCAAGCGATATTGCTCGTAACGACTTGCCCAAAGTAAGTAAGAAGTTATACTGGTGATAGTTGTGTAGAATTTTTGTTTGCCAGCAAAGGATCTATAATATTTTAGCTCCATACAAATCACCCGGCTTAAATTGTAAAGTCCACTGAGAGATTTGAATTTGATGGTGTGGGTGTAATTCTGATTATCTGTCAAAATGAGTCCAGAGATTGATTGAATCACCCTATGTAATTTTAAGAAGATTATTACTCTAGGTGTACCTAATACAGGAGGATGCATGACTTAGCATAGCACGTGCGCGGCGTTAAGCCGACGTCTCTATATTTTCCAAATCAAAGTCCCCGCAAAACATAGCATGCACTTATTTTAACAAACACTATAAGTGTTTGTTAAAATAAGTGCGTACTATACCGGATGTCCCAAAACTTTGCCACACGGAGAGAAAGTACTTAAATATTGAAGGTAGGAAATTTTACTGAAAGAAGGCTTCATTTTGATTATAAAAATAATAGCAACTGAATTCAAAAACTTTTGAAAAATCGCCTGCCGAAACAAGGAATCAAACCCACCAAATATGAAAAAAACAATCTTTTATTTTTACGATACTGATCGTAAGGGTTACTCATTTGGATTATTTTTTTATTGAATAATACAGCATCTTATACAAAAGGAAGACCTTGAAATTTAACATCGTATCGTATCATATCGTATTGGATTTAAAAAACATCTTTGAATGCAGTTCTAATTATTTTTAAAATAAAAATGAAGTCTTCTTTCAGTAAAACTTGTTTTCTTCAATATTTTAGGTACTTTCTCCCCTCGTGGCAATGAGTAGCCGTCTCGTCAGTAGTTCCTTGTAAATAGTTTATCCGTTAAACCCATTCACTAAGATCGAATACACTTTAAAGAGGTTGTGTCCTCGCAGGAATCGCGACAAATCGTGCGTAGTAGCACGCGCGACCGGCAAAGTAGACGCGCGCGTACTCCATACAAGTGCGCCACGTCGCCACCGCCGCTGCCCGCGCGCGCGGCGCCGCCCCCGCCCAGGAAGCTCGCCCTTAGCCCCGCCCAGGCCGAGTGCTTGCGCGCTATATTCGCCGCTCTACTTTGGCATGAAGGTACTAGATAGCAGCTCTTTTACTCCTGCAGCCTAACGTCTATCTTTGCAACTCGTTGCCGCCGGTTTCTCGTTGTGTGGCCAGGCCACGTTATGTCTCTCTTAAGAGTTCTTACCTTTAAAGGTATGGAGAAAAAAACAAATGTGCGATCACAGAAAACATAATAGTACAAGAAGAGTACAGATGAGACACTCCGCAAGATCGTTTAAATAAATAGCGACTTGCTCCGACACAATAAAGTGCAATTTACATCGCACAGCGTTTCCTTCCCTACAGTTATATTCATCTAAAAGTTATCTCTCTTTCTATCGTGTACTCGTCTCTTGTGACGACGTTAGAGTTGTGTTCTATAAATTAACTGCGTAGCATATCATAAAAGGAAAATGATTGTACGCACTATGGTTAATGAAAAACTTAAATATCTTAAGCGTGAAACGTACGATGCGCGGCCATATGCGACTGACTTTGACCCGGCGGCTAAACGGGTCCGCCACGTGCTTATAGCTTCGTAAAGGTGCGAGGTGTCCCTGGCCTGTCACGATACGAATATTTTTTACTTAATTGTTTCGAATTTTTGCTATGCATTACGAGACGAGATTTTTGCGATGCGATTTCAAAAAGCCGTTCTGGGTTTCGACCCCCAAAAATGTATCCAGATCCAGCCGCGGCGCGGCGTTGGTCGTTCGAACTGAATATTTGGATGAATTTTGACACGTAGTGTATTGCAGGCATCGTGCACGACGCGATCGCGTGCGCCGCATTTCTGAAGTTCCACCCGCAGCTGCCGAAGCAGGGCGCGCGCGTGGTCACCCGCGCCGCAACCGACCACGCCGCGCGCCACCAGAGGCACTCCGTGGAGGTGTCCAACGCGGGTGAGTACACATATTTATGTAAGATCCACTCGCTGCTGCCGTAACAATAAATAAATATTTAGAGTTATTAATAAATGAATAGAAGTAGAGAAATAATCACATTCTATTTGCAAAATTCTAAGAACAATTTGGTATCCTGGGAAAAATTTACATTTGAAAAGGATTAATAAAACAATTTTGTCAGGTCAATATTTAAGTATCCAACCGTCGACTTTGGAGACATTGACGAGGTCGGGAGAAGAAGCTACCGCTAACCGAACTCGTAAAACGGATGTTGACGCACCTATAAACGAAGAAGATGCTGGCGAAGGTGAATAAATTCTCTTCGATTTCTGTGTGGTATTTCAAAGTAATTTACTAGGACTACATTTGATTTATTATTATTTATAGTATCCTCGGCGGTAGTTAATGTATTGCCACCAGCGTTGCGCGCCCTTGTTGCTCTGTGGGATGCCCTATGCGAGGCAAAGCAGCTTAATGTCGCCACGGACAAGTAAGTGTCATTTATTAGTTAAGTTTTAAAGTGTTTTAATATGAATTTCCAGTCTAAACATCTGTTTTCTTTAACAACAGAACGAAGAAAGAAGTAGTAGAGAAAATAGACGAAGACGATAATCGGCCAATGATCAAAGTTCGCCAAAAAAAAGTTTGGAGATCGATACCAAAAACACCGTATTCAGGTAAGTTTCATCAACTTTTAATGATGTTATATTTTTGTGGCATTGTACCATTTTTACAACATTTAAACGATATTTTATGTTTGTATCTAAGTGTACTTCATCTGCGTATTTAAATAAATACACTCAGCGGCATAAAAATCGGCACAGTGCGTAATTTTCTTACAGGCATGCTCACTTCACATTCTCAAAAAATAAAAGCACTTTATCACTGCAGTTACTTTATGTCGATGGATACACCAGAGGTTCATTTCACAAATAAGCATTCCAAATAAATACAGTTTTTCAATTTCTTCAAACATACAAAAGAATAACATTGATTTAAATTCTAAACAAATTTGTATGAAATGCGAAAACCGACTTATTTGTTTTTATTTTTTGAGAAAATGAAGAGGTTTTTGAAGATGGTTAAAATGCTTATTTGAGAAATGGACATTTGATTTGTCTATCAACATAAAAAGTCACTGCAGTGATTCGTGTACTTTTTTATTTGTGAGGATGTGAAGTGAGCATATTTGTATGAAAATTACACACTTTCCCGATTTTTGTGTCGCGGAGTGTAAATACGCTGATATCACATCACATCTCAAGCTCTTGGACGGTACGTGAACGCACAATTCCAAAAACCTAGACGTGTTCTTGTTTGTTTCCTATCTTATTACCATTATAGTACTTATGTGCTAGGTCAGTGGTTCCCAATTATTTTTTGTACCCCTCCAAGAAAAACCTCAAATTTGCGTTCCCCTTAGAAACGATATATAAAAATTAATGTGTCCGTTGGTTGCGCAGTGAGCTGCGAGCTTTGCGGCGGAGCGGGCGTGCCGCCGCCGCTGGCGGCTCACATGCGGCATGCGCACCCCGGCTGCCGCGCGCCCACCTCGCGCGGCTACGACCGCTCCGGCGTGTACCGGCGCGCCGACCTCGCCGCGCCTACGCCCGCGCCCGCGCCCGCCCCCGCCCCCGCGCCCGCCCCAGCTGACCGCGACGCCACCCTCGCCGCCTGCGGACAGCTCGCGCAGAGTCAGTACCTACGAAAACTTATCCGTTGATCAACTATTACTCGTCAACTTATAAAGCCTACCCAGCAACTAGCAGTGATAGTTTTCATTTTCAAAGCCTAATATTTCGCAAACGAATTCCTGAATCAAAAAGTAGTCTTCACAAACCTACAGCATTTTTAACAGACCTATCCAACGACGTCCCAACACTATAGGATTAATGAAAATAAAAAGTTTCATCCCTACTTTAGGGGACTACCACTATAGGGGAGGTATACTAAAATAATATATATTTTTCAAGAGTTTATTCTATTAATTTTTCGGCGTTATTAATATACACATTCAAGCCAAGTTGCAGCTTTCTAGTACTAAGAGCCTCTAAGCACGGACGGAAAAACGGACATGGCGAAACTATAAGGGCTCTTTGTTGACTTGACTACAGAACCCTTAAAACTAAAATAACCTTTTCCTTTCTGCAGCTTGCCAGCTCTGGTACACCTTCTGTGAAAAGTGTCGCGAAAAAGCTTTAAAAGCTGCTTCTTCAGTAAAGCAACCGAAGACCAAAACAATATCGGAAATTTGTTACGAACGCGCATTGCCGCCCGAGATCGACCACCACATTATCAGGGAAAACGCTGTTTTCCTGCTAGACCTAGCCCCACTTACAAATTCTGGTAAGTTTTTTTCTGTTACCATAACTTGTGAATTTTAAGCAACGAGTTAATAAAACATACATACTATCGAGTCGGTTGAAGATCTTTGCAATTATATCTAAAAATGATTAATAACTGAAATTGAACAATAAACGAATTGAAGATTGAAGAAAACCAAAATGTATTGGAAGGAAAATTAATATTTACGAAACCTCTTCGTAATTAATACGAAGAGGTAAAAGTTAAAGTTAGGTAAAGCTTCCAACATCTAAAAATTGATAGCAAACAACAGTATGACAGGTCTACATACATCTACCTAGCGCCAAGTTAGCGGTAGTGCGCCGACTGGTGGACGATTTGTGAATCAGCAAACTTATCCTTTCATTGGACAGAGTCGCTCGGTCGAATGTCACCCATCCACGAGGGGCAGGCGCGCAGCCCGCCCACTCCGCCGGGCAGCGTGTGGCAGCCCGCGCCGCCCTTCCAGTGCCTGCCCGCCCTCGGGCTCGCGCCCAAAGACAGCGCGCCGCCCGACGCCGCCCGCTACCACTCGCTGGGCCGCCCGCCACCGCTGCACGCCGCTGCCATGGTCAGTACTTGTGCCGCCCGCCCTCGGGCTCGCGCCCAAGGACAGCGCGCCGCCCGACGCCGCCCGCTACCACTCGCTGGGCCGCCCGCCACCGCTGCACGCCGCTGCCATGGTCAGTACTTGTGCCGCCCGCCCTCGGGCTCGCGCCCAAAGACAGCGCGCCGCCCGACGCCGCCCGCTACCACTCGCTGGGCCGCCCGCCACCGCTGCACGCCGCTGCCATGGTCAGTACTTGTGCCGCCCGCCCTCGGGCTCGCGCCCAAGGACAGCGCGCCGCCCGACGCCGCCCGCTACCACTCGCTGGGCCGCCCGCCACCGCTGCACGCCGCTGCCATGGTCAGTACTTGTGCCGCCCGCCCTCGGGCTCGCGCCCAAAGACAGCGCGCCGCCCGACGCCGCCCGCTACCACTCGCTGGGCCGCCCGCCACCGCTGCACGCCGCTGCCATGGTCAGTACTTGTGCCGCCCGCCCTCGGGCTCGCGCCCAAGGACAGCGCGCCGCCCGACGCCGCCCGCTACCACTCGCTGGGCCGCCCGCCACCGCTGCACGCCGCTGCCATGGTCAGTACTTGTGCCGCCCGCCCTCGGGCTCGCGCCCAAGGACAGCGCGCCGCCCGACGCCGCCCGCTACCACTCGCTGGGCCGCCCGCCACCGCTGCACGCCGCTGCCATGGTCAGTACTTGTGCCGCCCGCCCTCGGGCTCGCGCCCAAGGACAGCGCGCCGCCCGACGCCGCCCGCTACCACTCGCTGGGCCGCCCGCCACCGCTGCACGCCGCTGCCATGGTCAGTACTTGTGCCGCCCGCCCTCGGGCTCGCACCCAAGGACAGCGCGCCGCCCGACGCCGCCCGCTACCACTCGCTGGGCCGCCCGCCACCGCTGCACGCCGCTGCCATGGTCAGTACTTGTGCCGCCCGCCCTCGGGCTCGCGCCCAAGGACAGCGCGCCGCCCGACGCCGCCCGCTACCACTCGCTGGGCCGCCCGCCACCGCTGCACGCCGCTGCCATGGTCAGTACTTGTGCCGCCCGCCCTCGGGCTCGCGCCCAAGGACAGCGCGCCGCCCGACGCCGCCCGCTACCACTCGCTGGGCCGCCCGCCACCGCTGCACGCCGCTGCCATGGTCAGTACTTGTGCCGCCCGCCCTCGGGCTCGCGCCCAAGGACAGCGCGCCGCCCGACGCCGCCCGCTACCACTCGCTGGGCCGCCCGCCACCGCTGCACGCCGCTGCCATGGTCAGTACTTGTGCCGCCCGCCCTCGGGCTCGCGCCCAAGGACAGCGCGCCGCCCGACGCCGCCCGCTACCACTCGCTGGGCCGCCCGCCACCGCTGCACGCCGCTGCCATGGTCAGTACTTGTGCCGCCCGCCCTCGGGCTCGCACCCAAGGACAGCGCGCCGCCCGACGCCGCCCGCTACCACTCGCTGGGCCGCCCGCCACCGCTGCACGCCGCTGCCATGGTCAGTACTTGTGCCGCCCGCCCTCGGGCTCGCGCCCAAGGACAGCGCGCCGCCCGACGCCGCCCGCTACCACTCGCTGGGCCGCCCGCCACCGCTGCACGCCGCTGCCATGGTCAGTACTTGTGCCGCCCGCCCTCGGGCTCGCACCCAAGGACAGCGCGCCGCCCGACGCCGCCCGCTACCACTCGCTGGGCCGCCCGCCACCGCTGCACGCCGCTGCCATGGTCAGTACTTGTGCCGCCCGCCCTCGGGCTCGCGCCCAAGGACAGCGCGCCGCCCGACGCCGCCCGCTACCACTCGCTGGGCCGCCCGCCACCGCTGCACGCCGCTGCCATGGTCAGTACTTGTGCCGCCCGCCCTCGGGCTCGCGCCCAAGGACAGCGCGCCCGCCAAGCGCAGCGCGACCTATAGATGACGATCTTGGATAATTTAAAAATGAGTATTCTTAAGCCCAAGATTTTTAGGTAAATATAATCTAAATGACAACGTTACGGTTTTATCTTTCAGTATTAGCGCGATTGGGCCCCAGCAAGCCGCTCGATGCCGCCCGCCATCGCTGCAATCGCTGTAGTCAATATGTTTATGCTAAATGTACTAACTTTCTAAATCTTATTTGTAGATAATGTATTTCAGTGCCCTAATATGAATGGACGGTATAAGATTTTTATTCCTTAACATACTCAAAACCTTTGCGGTTTTGGAAATATTTTTTTTTAGCAACATCCAAATTAAGAAAGCGTTATTTTTGATGATATGGCGTTATTTGACTTATTAGAGTTCTACTGATATCATTGGTCGTAGTCAAAAGCTCCTACTATTTTAATTAGGTTATGGTGTTTGACACGGGTGGCAGATTTATCAGCCATTGTTTTGAATTTGATAGGAGCCTGTAAGGCACGAAGAGGGTCGCGAGCAACCGCCCCGCGTGCAGCGCTCGGTGTCCATGGGGCAGACCGGGGCGCGCGACTTGGCCACAGCGGCGAGGAGAACCAACGCGCCGCTCGCGCCTGTCGACTTCCACATAGCTGAGGACTCGCTTACTGGTCAGTCTCACTTGGAACAACAAACACGCTCCACTGGATTGTTGAGTCATGGAATTGACTTGATATGGCGGATTTGTCTTGAAATGGCGACCGCGCACCGGACCACGCTCCGTAGGTAGACCCTTGACAAGGTGGACCAACGATCTGGTAAGGTCGCGGGAAGCCGGCAGCGCCGGACCAACCGTTGTCGAGATCCTTGGGCGAGGCCTATACTCAGCAGTGAGCGTTGTGCGGCTATGATGATGATGAGTTAGCTAGATATTGTGTACAGTATCCTAGATACGGAAATCATATAGTATTTTATTAAGTAGTCGTTTTTATTCACTGCATCAAAATCATCACAGCAATAAACAACAAAACTGTTTTCCGCCCTAGCACAAAAATCTATTGAGTTCTTTCGTTTTTTATTGAAGAAGACATTGTATTCTAATTTATTATATCGCCCAGTACGAGACTGTAGCACGAGCTTTATCCTTTTTTGTATTTTATTTTATTTATTTAGAAACAAACGGTCGTACACATATATTGAACGAAAATTATAAATGAAAAGTTACACAAGACCTATAGTTTCCTTAATGAAACAATGGAGTGCGAATCATTAGCACAATATTGATGTATAATTAGAAAACATGCGATGGTATATAATATAGGTAAGTAGTAAATTATTACATAACATAGAAAGAACAAATTACCCATAGAAGCATTGACCTGGCAAAAAACTTTTTCAAAGTTGATGTTTAATGATAATAATTTTTTACCGAAGAACACTAGCAATATTATTGAATTTTAATTTGACAACCAGAAAAATATGCAATGGTAAAAACAATATGTTCTCGTTTATGTTACTTAATTAAATTGTAATTATCGTAAATACATATATTTTTTTTCTATGAATTCTATATTACTGATTTTTATTATTATCAGCATTGTATGCACGTGCATTGCCCGGCGAGCGTGAACTAAACCTTTGTAAATGATAACCGACGACGCGGCGCAAGCGGTTTTAACCTAAGAAGTGGTAAAGGACCAGTGTGTTCTAGTATATTTACATTTATAATATTACATATTCATTTTTACGGTTACTTACAATGGAGAAGGCAACTTTCAAAATGACGCTGCGTACGCTTGTTCTACGAGAGCTACGAAAACAAAGGACTTTTACTTTAAAAAAATCGTGTATTTAGCTTTGAAATTATTAAATTCTGTGTACTTAGCTTTAAAAATGTTGACACTTACAAAGTCCCATTTTTCAGTTTTTCACAATATATCTCGGAAACTATGCATTCTAGGGACATAAAACTTTCTACAAAATAAAGCTGATTAAATTTGCTACAAGTTTTATTTAAACAAGTTTTTGTTTAAATAAAATGTTCCAGAAGATGTCGAAAATTGTGTTCTAAGCCTTTTTTTGAGCTTTCTTTCCCTGAACTAAAACGCGAGTTTCGGGACTTATTAATTACATCTACTAGTTTCCTCATTTTCAAATTCTTGCTTTGCATGCCTCGTACTTTCATTCCGCATACAAGTCTTTCTTGCATTCATCCACATTCATTCAATGGCGGTTGGGATTACCGCCTAATTTAAACCTATCTTTTTTTTTGTTTATAAACAAGAAACAAGGTAAATGAAGGTACACCTTTTTAGCAAAATTAGTTTTACAATTTTCTTACTTACTTTCTATATTGTTACTTGTTACCCACAACGGACGGAACGGAGGCGGTACCATGCGTTTGGGGTTATTATTACTTTCTTTTAATATTAGTTTTACATTTATATCATTTATAGTCTATTTGGTCTATACTAAATACTAAATAATATACTAGAAAAAATACGACTCGCACCAGATCAATACTCAGACGGGAATCGAACGGGAAAAAAAAAAAAAAAAAAAAAAAAAAAAAAAAAAAAAAAATTATATAGCTATTTCATCTTAATCAATTGTTAAAATATCTGGAAAGATATTTCAATTGAATGTCGAGGTAATTCCTCACATTGATGAAATAACGCTGGCTTACAGCGTAAGAGTTTAGGATATACTAGGAAAAATTCGACGATGTCACTAGTGACTCGGTAGCTCAGCGGTCAGAGCATTGGACCGGATATCCAAAGGTCGCGGGTTCGATTCCCGTCTGAGTATTGATCTGGTGCGAGTCGTATTTTTTCTAGTATATTATTTAGTATTGTTTAAAAATAGCATTGTAAATGCAAAAATCTCAAATTTAAAAATCTATTTGGTCTTTTTATTATTCATAAATTTTTATATTCTCTTTATTACCTGTTATGTATTTTCTTACATTTCTTAAGACAGATCTTGTTTGACACTACTTTTTAGGGTTCCGTAGCCAAAATGGCAAAAAACGGAACCCTTATAGATTCGTCATGTCTGTCTGTCTGTCTGTCTGTCTGTCTGTCTGTCTGTCTGTCTGTCTGTCTGTCTGTCTGTCTGTCTGTCTGTCTGTCTGTCTGTCCGTCCGTATGTCACAGCCACTTTATTCCAAAAGTATTAGGACTACATAGTTGAAACTTAGTAGGCAGGTGTATTCTGTGAACCGCTTTACGATTTTTATACAAAAATAAAAAAAACAAAAGATTAAGGGGGGGCTCCCCATACATGGAACTGAAACTGAAAATATTTTTTTTCATCAAACCAATACTTGTGGGGTGTCTATAGATAGGTCTTTAAAAATGACGTTGAGGTTCCTAAGACTATTTTTTTTTAAAGTCAACCGTTTGAAAAATATATGCCGCCAAAGTGGTAAAATGTGTGTCCCCCCCCCTTTAACTTTTAAAGTAAGAGGGTGAAAAATCTAAAAAAAATATAAAGTATAGATCTTAATAAACACTTTCAACGAAAATTGTTTTGAACGAGATACAGTAATTAGTTTTCGAGATATAGTACATTTTCCAAAACCGCAAATATAACTTTGTCATTCATACAAACACTGTGAAAAACAAAGTTATTTTTTCAGACGAAAAATGATGGCGGTATTAAAATATGGTATGGTATAATGTACCTACGGAACCCTACTGCGCGTGACCCGACACGCACTTGGCCGGTTTTTGATAATTATAATTAGAACTAAAATACAATTTTTATGTTTACCAATATATGTGAAATCTTTTTTTTAAACATTTTTTATTTCTTATTCTAATTACATTCAGACCTTATACTTTTATTTACATTATTGTTACTTTCTTATACATTCTGTTGCTCCTCACAACAATATTTATGGGTGCTTCTTATACCTATTATATATTTATGTTTTCCTTATAGTATTACGGACTTTTTTGTTTTACATTTCTTAACTTGTTGTTACTTAGCACTTACTTACTTACTAACTGGGTTTTTATTAAAATTATGTATCTTATTACTTTATTTATTGTACGTTTAGACAGTTTCATCTTATTATACTTACAATTTTATTTGGTGCAGGCGTTGGTTCATCCCTGCTGTCTCAGCCGAGCGAGGCGTTGCGCCGCCTGGTGGGGTGCGGCGCGGGCGCGGGCGCCGTGTCCGCCTTCGAGGCGGCGCGAGTGAGCGCCGACGCCCTCGTGTGCCGCCCCGTGCTCGCGTTCGTGCTCGCGCGACGAGACCTGCACGCCTACACACAGAAGTTAGACGGAGCCGTACGAATTAACACCGTGCGCCAATACGCGTTTGAGGTTAGTAAAGTCATTGTTTATCTTCTATACAGCAGTCTCAAAGTGAGATGTAGTGAGGGTACTAATGGACAGGGCACTTGTCAAAGAACGAAGTATAATTTACCTTACATGTTTTTTATTTGGTCACCCGGTTCATTAAAGCTCCAACTACTGGCGATATGCGGTTGTTTGTTTGACCAAGAACATTGCAGTTTCTTATAGCACGACTATATCACAAATTAACTTCTGTCTTTGGAAAAGTAAATTTATTATGTATGTACAAATTTGTCGTAGGCTCTAAACTGGCTGCTACGGTCCACGACGCAGCCAACATGCGTACACGACGTAATGTGGTGGTTTTGCAGCGCGCTAGACAAGTACGCGCGCACCGTGCCTCCGCCGCCCGCGCTCGACGATAACAAAGAGGTAACGCTTAACCGCCGTGAGACCTAGACTCAGAGACACAGCTAACGTCTTTCATAGTAAAGATTTTGACACTTTAGTTTAAGATAGAGTTTATTCTACGTGCTTCAGTTTGGTTAAACACGTACATATTTTATATAAACTTTAGGTATCAGCGTACGACAACAACGTCTGCGGTAGTAAAGTTCCCAGCTAGATTATTTATCTATCTGTCCCGGTGCCAACTTTGCCGCAGCAACCGTAATACATTCCACGCTTTTCGCGACTTTTAACGTTTTACGTTACAATACCGTTATGACTAGATTTTTATTTCGGATATCCGATAATTTCAGTTACTGTTACGGAGCTTCTTAACATCCCTGTATATTATCATACCGGCAGGCATCAGCGAACGACAACAACCGCGCGTTAGTAAAGTTGCCAGCTGCATCATCTGTCTGTCCGGGTGCCGACTCAGCCGCAGCAACCATAATACTTTTCACGCTTTTTTAGACTTCTACCCCTTATTAATAAACGAAGAATAAGTTTACACCTAGTTCAACCAAAAAGTTTGCTTAGGAAATGCCTAACGTACTACTTACCCAGAACTGCATAAAGTATAGCGGGCTGCTGAGAAGGCTCTTTCGGCTTCTATGTTCTAGTCGGTTTTCAGGTCATTTCGTAGATAATGATCGCTTTCGATCGAAAAAAGGCGGCTATTAAAGACGTAAAGTTACTGATATCGAATTTGATACGTTTGCGAATCCGCGCCGCTGGATCCAGCACAGTATGCTGGATCTAGCATGTAAAAAAATGTCTGGATCCAGCTGGATTGCTGGATACTGGATCCAGCAATTGCAATCCCTATTAGGAATATAACGCTTTAAAATATCAAACATGAGCAGTAGTATTGCTCGGCAATATTTTTGGTTAAACTAGGTGTAAACTTAATCATAGTTTATTACTTAAGCACGACGTAGGATTGGTAATAAATGCCAATAAAACAAAAGCAATGCATATACATTCCGCACAGAACAAAACCGAACACCAAATAGTCATTACCGCTCACCAACATGATTGTTTACATCAGCCGGACCATGCTTGTACTTGTCGGCAAATCGAAGTGGTCGGGGAACATAAGTATTTAGGTTTAATAATAGATAACAGATTTAATTGGCGTCCACATGTGAACTCTGTATGCGATAAACTTAGATCTATTCTAAGTAAAATATGTGTCTTAAAATATAAACTACCATATAGTACCTTAAGATTGCTTTATCTTGCCTTAGCGGACTCTGTTATTGATTATGGACTATGTAGCTATGGTAGAACCTTTAAAAGCTATTTGGAACAAATATATAATCTACAAATAAGATTATTAAAAGCCATTGTACCGAAACATGTTAAAAATAAATATAGTCAAGATTATTCCGAACTTTTTAAGTATTGTAATCTGTTGACCGTACAAAATAAAGTAAGATTAGCTATTTTAAAGGAAGAATACAGTAATGTGAAGAACTTAGAAATTTATATACGAGACGGAAGATTGAGAAAACAATGTGATAAATTTAAAATGTGTAGATATAAAAACCTGTATGGTGCAAGAAATTATAATTTATACTACCTAAAATTTTGAATAGCCTACCAAGCGAAGTACTCAATATTTACTTAAATAATCCAAATTTTAAAAATCATTTAAAAAAATATCTTATAAACACAAACGAAACTACCTATATACTCTAAGTCAAATGTAATAATAGAAACAGGGTGCTTGCACCAACATTGGTCATTTAGCCTATTCCAAAATAATAATAAAAAAACAAAAATACTTACCTTAAAAATAAATCAAATTTTAAATAAATCAATAAAATCTAAATAAGGACTAATGTTCGTGCAATTACAGTCTGTGTATTTATAATGTTAGTTAAGCATGTTTACCTTTCCATTTTCATGTTATGTTCTAAATAAAGTATAGTGTGCTCAAAACTTGCGAACTCTCATGGGCACACAAACCCTAGTGGTTTTTGCTAATGAGTAACGTATAATATAATCTGTATTTATGTATGTCTTGAACAATAAATAAATAAAATAAATAAAATATTAATAAGGCCGTTAGATTTAAAACACCTTTTATTATCATGACGGCAGGCATCAGTGAACGACAACAACCGCGCCGTAGTGAAGTTCCCAGCTGCATCATCTATCTGTCCGGGCGGCAACTCGGTCCGCGGCGCTCGCACGGCGTTCCACGCGTTCCTGGGCTCGGTGAGCACCCTGGCGCCCTCGCTGCCGCCCGCGAGCGCGGCCGCTCTGCAAGCCATACGATGCTGGGCGCTGCATTATTCGCCGTATGATCGTGCCTTCTTGCACAGGTATTGTCATCATATGTAGACGATTTGTTATGATAACCCAGGGTGAAATGATAGAGCGTGCGTCACATATTGATATAGATTAACTACCTTGTCATTTTAAAAATCTACATAGTTAAATTTATAATTAGCTATAAAACACCAACATTTTAGGTTTGGTGATGTGAATTGTTCATTTAAAGTCTCATTTTTTAAGTCGACTTTGTTTCTTGCTTGCTGTACTTCATCAATTATCTTAATCAACTATAGACTTGCCGTAATACAACGAATTAATGATTTAATTGAGACCTTTCGATTGGTATACATCAGAAAGTGCTACACTGGTGGGGACGGCATCCCTATTTTTACGCATCTTGTTCTTTTTGGTTAGAATGAATTGCCTATTATGTAAATTCCAATCACTTGGGAATGGAAATATTTGCTAACAAACATTGGGTGCACTATTAACGCTGCCTGGAGTAGATCGCAAGTGTTCAGCGTGATCAGCAAAGTTCTGTCGCATCCAGACGACGACTCCTTCGACGAGGGGTTGCTCGGAGCTTTACATGAGAGCTTTCACAGCCTCAACGCCAAGGTACTATAATTAGTTATATAAACGATTAAACGGTTACTGTTTTTTATTGCAAGTTGCAAAAGTATTGACAATATTCCGTGTATCGTGTATCGCGAGATATATTGTAAAATAACAGCTTTTACAATTTTCCGGTGACATATCTAAGCATTACTTGAATTTCGTATTGTATTTTGCTTATGACAGATATTATTTGTTATTGTGTAATAAAACAATCCGTCATTTAATGTAATAATAAATGCCTGTTTCGGCATTTTTCAAGTTACATAAAAATAATGTAAAGAGGTTTATAATACATTTATAGTGGTGTTCTTGTAATATTTCCCTTGATTTTACCAATATTGTAATTTATATTCTACGTCAGTGTTTCTATAGTTTATCCGGCATTGATAGCAGTTACCGTTACAGTGCGATACACAGTGGATCCGTATTTACTTACAGGACCATATTCAATTTAAATATGTTCTTTTAATAAAAGATCCGTCGCTATTGGATGTGATGATCACACGGCATTTACAGGTCCGTTTAATCGTATCTGTTGCTAATGGGTATCCACTCTTACATAGACACCGATCTGATACACTGTCACCCTCTACAACTACATACGCCATCGCCGAATAAAAACGAATCAGATAAAACGGACATCTGTGTGAACGGACACTTAAATACCGAAAGGAATGCAAGCTAACTAAAGAAAAAGATTTAAAATGTCACATTGAAATTGTACAGGAAAATTACGTATGGAGTTGTCCTGACGTGACAAGTTGGTGCGATATCGCGGTGTCGTCGCGGCAGGGCATGGCCGGCGCGCTCACGGACGGCACCACGGAGACCTTCTGGGAGAGCGGCGACGAAGACCGGAACAAGGCGCGCTGGGTGGAGGTGTCGTACCCGGGCGGCGCCGCTGAGGACCGCCCGCATATGATATGCGTGCACCTCGACAATACAAGGGACACTGTGGTAAACGTTGTCTCTTTTGTTTTGAAACCAAAACTATGATAGTCCCATGAACTCGTAAGAAATAAGTACTGACCTATACAACGTGTTACAAAAAATGGTTCCCTATGTGTTTGCATAAAATTTTAAGGCATAATATGTCATAGCATAATATGATTTCGCCGAATTATGTTTACGCATAATATTATTTAGTCATAGCAGCTTTTTAAGCATAACTACTTTAAGCATAATCATGTTTGAGCATAATATTCTTTAGCATAAATTTAAACACGCATAATGTTATTTACGCATATTTTTATAAACAAAAAAATCACGACGTTTAAAATCACAAAGGAACATTTTACATAAAATACAAAATCCCGAAGCTTAAAAAACCGAAGGTTAATTGAGGGTTACATGCCAGCAGGGGCCGTACCGGCTAACGAATCGAGCTTCGGAAAATTTGCCGAGTTTCAAATTAAAACAGATAAATCGAAGTAAGGAATTACTTATTGTACTATTTGTTGAAGTTATTTGGAAGATATTGATATTTGTGTGACCTCATGAATTAGGGTTCGCCATTTTGGCCCGATTGGGGATCGATTTATCTGTTTTAATTTGAAACCCAGCAGACTTTTCGAAGTTCGATGCGTTAGCCGGTACGGCCCCAGGTCGGTTCTGGCACTTCGCCGGCCGCTGCCGCGGCACGCTCGCTTCGCTCGCTCGGCTCGTGCGTTGTTGGTCGCAATGGAACCTTACCTCCTCCTCGCTCGCTACGCTCGCTCTTCGTCGCACCTAAGAGACCTAAACAGATTTTCGGGATTTTTAACTATCGGCATTTTAACTTTCAGGGTTTCGAACTATTATCAGTCATTTAATAATCGATTGTAGCGGCATCTACCGTACCGCCGCACATAGCAACACGGTTACAACAAGATTCAACCACCATGTTACTAGATGGCGCTGGTGTCGAATGAACACAAAAGATTAGTAAGGAATAACACCTCGTAGTATGAAGAATATATGGAATGGAGAAACCTACATCTCGCTATCGGAGTTTTCTCAGCCACCAAAACTATATATACAACTTCCAACCGGTTCCCTATGTATTTGCATAAAATTTTAAGGCATAATATGTCATAGCATAATATGATTTCGCCGAATGATATTTACGCATAATATTATTTAGTCATAACAGCTTATGCATAATTTTTTTAAGCATAACTACTTTAAGCATAATCATGTTTACGCATAATATTCTTTAGTATAAATTTAAACACGCATAATGTTATTTACGCATATTTTTATAAACAAAAAAATCACGACGTTTAAAATCACGATAGAATATTTTACCTAAAATACAAAAACCCGAAGCTTAAAAAACCAAAGGTTAATTGAGGGTTACATGCCAGCAGGTCGGTTCTGGCACTTCGCCGGCCGCTGCCGCGGCACGCTCGCTTCGCTCGCTCGGCTCGTGCGTTGTTGTTCGCAATGGAACCTTACCTCCTCCTCGCTCGCTACGCTCACTCGTCGTCGCACCTAATAGACCTAAACAAATTTTCGGGATTTTTAACTATCGGCATTTTAACTTTCAGGGTTTCGAACTATCATCAGTCATTTAATAATCGATTTTTCAAGTTTTGGTCTATTGGATATCGACATTAAGGATTTTCGGTATTTTAAAAATAGGTGTTTTATGAGACGATATTTAGGTCGTAAGTGTTCTGAGTTTTTGGCATTTTAATGCAATACCTACCCCTTTTGCATGAAAATAAATGAGTGCGTAAAATATTTATTCTTATTGTTTTTGATTTTTATGTCTAAATAATATTAGGCGAATAGACAATATGCCTAATAACATTATGCGAAAACAAATTATTCTAAATGATAATTATGCAAATATAAATAGTATGCCAAAAAACAATTATGCGAAAGTATTATTATGACAAAAAAGATTATGCCAAATCCGTTATGCCAAATCAAATTAGGTATAAAACAATAATGCGAAAACAAGGGATCCCCTTCCAACCATCATCGGTTGGACCGCGGTCCCCGGGCTAAGATCACCCAGCCCGGAGGAAGATCTTCCACTTTGGCCTTCCTACTAGTGGCTACCTACTTCTCTCCATACCATACTACCCTACTACATTTCCTCCTTTCAAGTTTCGGTCTATTGGATATCGACATTAAGGATTTTCGGTATTTTAAAAATAGGTGTTTTATGAGTCGATATTTAGGTCGTATGTGTTATGAGTTTTTGGCATTTTATTACAATACCTACCCCTTTTGCATGAAAATAAATGAGCGCGTAAAAATATTTATTCTTATTGTTTTTGATTTTTATGTCTAATAACATTATGCGAAAACAAATTAGTCTAAATGATAAATTATGCTAATATAAATAGTATGCCAAACAACAATTATGCGAAAGTATTACTATGACAAAAAAGATTATGCCAAATCCGTTATGCCAAATCAAATTAGGTATAAAACAATTATGCGAAAACAAGGGATCCCACAAAAAATCCCTAAAGCCAAATATGGTAGATAGGGCACCATGCATACCCCGGAATATTATAATTAATCTTGAAAACTGCCACTTTTTTATTTTTTATTATAATCTGCACAGTGACAACTCTAGACCTAAATTGTGTTTTGGGTTTGATTAATTATCGAAAACAATAGTCTTTTTGAGTCTAGGGTTATCACTTTGCAGTTTTCCATACAAATAAAAAAACAATTTATGAATTAATTTGAAACATCCTGTTTGTATACAGGCTGTTCTATAGAACAGCACGCAACTAGATTCTTAAGCTTGCTTTCATTTTCCTGCTTTTGTCCTTAACAAAATGAATTGTAAGTCATTTGCTTGTTTTATTTGTGCAGAACAAGACAATGCTTGCATCGTTCCTGTACAGCGGCGGGTCGGGCGAGCTTTCGCATATGCAAGATATCGAGGTAGACCCGAAATCAGCTAGTTGGCTCTGTTACACCCTGCCGAGTAAGTAATATTTGGAACTGTTTGCATTGACATACCTTTTCCACTGCCGACTTAATAATTTCTACACTATAACTTGGTTAAATATATATTGAGTAGTTGACAAGACCAATATATTGACATACTTTTTAATGAGCTGTTAATAAAGTATTTGGCAGATTTTGTAGGGCAGTAGTAACCTGTGACCACTTGACTATCTATTTATTGATTTCAATGTAAAGTTCCTTTGAGAATCTTACGGTTAATTTTAATGAAATAAGTCTTTTTGTAAAGGGTTCGCGAACTGCATTTACTGCAATACGCAGAGCAAATTGCTCTTGCGTCATTCGTGCGACGCTCGCGCGAGAAAGTGAGTTACAAATAAAAGAAGGAACATATAACTGACCGAGCGAACGTGAAGCGCGAACGAAGCGTCTCTGTTTCAGGTTAGGCAAAAATGTTTGCGCATTTTTCAACTGATTCTCGTGAAATTTTGTGAGCAGGTTCGATAATTTTTTTTGTCCATACAGTATTTCGAAATTATACAAAATAAAAATAAAATGCTTGGACAATTTACACACAGCGCCATTTAGCCCCAATTCAAAGCAAAGCTTGTAATATGGGTGCTTTAAACTTATTAATGATTATTGTGTCGGTAGGGGTGTCGAGCGCGTGCGTGCGCGTGCGTTGCGAGCTGCGCGGCGCGGAGCCGGCGGTGCGCGTGCGGCAAGTGCGCGCGCTGGCCACGCCCGCGCCGCTGCCCTCCGCCGCCGCCAGCCCCGCGCACGTGCTGCACGCTGTCGCCGAAGCGGACGCTCTGCGAGTGTTCCGCCTGCTTACCTCGCAGGTTAGTGGTGTGCTTGCTACTGTATGGTGCGGCAAGCGGTCAATAAAGGCGGCCTCAACTCTGACGTGCCGTTGAATGACTACATAGCCTAGCTAAGTAGGCTAGCTCCTGTACTTGTACTATTATGTATTCTGTGCTAGAACTAGATAAAATGCAGTGCTGAATTTACTATTATTTAATTTACACAAGCAATCTTGTAATTGTTACATTAGATTTTTTGCTATTTCTTTATTTTATAACTTACTAGCGGCCGCCCGCGGTTTCACCCGCGTGGTTCCGTTCCCGTAAGAATATCGGTATAAAAAATATTTTATGTTTTAATCTAGGCTATCTACTATCTGTGTGCCAAATTTCAACTAAATCCATTCAGTAGTTTTTGCGTGATTGAGGAACAAACATCCAAACATCCAAACCCACAAACTTTCACATTTATAATATTAGTAGGATTATGAAATAAAGAAATAGCAAATAAATCTAATGTAACTATACAAACTGTGTCTTAACGCATGACTATTATAGTCTGTTTATCTTTACTTGTCTTATTTAGTAAACAGTTTTTGACAGTTGTCATGTGTCTTTGAAACTTAAATCATTATTTAAAAAAATTAAATCGTTATTAATCATTATCAACTTCTTTCGTAAACTGTGAGTGGAAAACCATCTGTTGTTTTTTAAAAATGAATATTTTATAAAAAAGATTGGGTGAAGATTGTTTACCAAACAAGTAAGGATATACAGACTATAGGATCGTTTGCTCTCCCTAGGTGTTCGGCAAACTGCTGGAATGGGAGCGCAGTGCGTCGGAGTCCGGGGAAGGCGCTGCGTGCGCGGACGACGCGGCCGCCAACGACACCGACCTGCGCGAGCATGTCGTCGGCATACTCTTCGCCGGACACAAGCTCACCTCGCTGCAGCGACAGGTCATAATGTCTTGCGTGATTTTTAAACTTAGCGACATCTGTGGTTGTGTAGCTTGCACACAGGTTTTCATGATGCCTCGCCAGTCGCCTCGGTCCCCGGCCGGAACAATCTAGAAAAACTATCCGGGTTTTCTGGGTGCGAGATCTTAAACACCCAGACTATGTTCCGGTCATGCGATCCGATCCACAGATCGCTGTCATCTATGCGATGTATGGACTTCTTTTATCCCTTCCACACTGGTTGTTTTCCGATTCCAGTCTGAGATCGGATCGCATCCTGTGTGTTATGTGCTATATATGCTCTTAGTGAGACCGTCGTAATTTCCATAACACAAGTTCTTTAGCTAATTTAATGTCAGGACAAGTATGTGTGCGATGTTGTCTACATAGGAAACGTTCAAAATCATACTCGGTTTTGGTGTATTTTCGTTGATTCTCACAGAGTAAGCAAATTTTTAATAAATTATTAAAAGTGTTGAAAAATTTTAAACCTATTTACTGACTGGAATACTCGCGTGTGTATGTATAGGTGATGTCGCACATCGTTTGCGCGATCGGGCACGAAGCGGCGCGCGTGCGTGACGACTGGGAGACGATACTTTTGTGTGCAGACGCCGAGCGACACGACGACTCGATGCGCCCGCCCGTGCACCCGCACGCGCACACGCAGGACAACTACTGCTTCGAGATGTTGTCGCTGGTGAGCGTTTCACCTTTACCTTTATATCCTTACAAAATGTATTTTTCTTTTGTGTTTACGATTGTCAAAGAAATAAAGTGCGAAAATTAATTTTAGTCCACGACGTTCATAGATTATAGTACAGTCGTCATAGTACATCGCGGCCATATGTTCGTGGCACGTGTATTTGTAAAACGCGTCAGTGACGTCAATCATTAGGATTGCGCGTGCCATTGAAATGAGTCCGAGCCCGCCCGTAAGGCCTATAAGCGCAAGGGAGCGCGTAATATAGCTACTCCGTTCGCACTTTTTACAACCTCGCGTGCCATGAACGTTCTCACTGACTATAACTGAGAATTTACCTTATATATTTTGCCACCCAGCTTCTAGCGCTAAGCGGCAGTGCAGTGGGATGCGCGCATCTCGCCCAACGCACAGAGTTACTCGCAGATCTTCTCGCACTGCTGCACACAGGAAGCGAGCGCGTGCAGAGACAGGTAACTAATACAAGTAGCCATATCAGTTCAAAAAATTATATATGCCGTAGGATATTCGTACAAATCAGATCTTTACAAAAATCCTAGAATGATTGCAAAAAAACCGGATAATTAGAATCTGAGACATAGTTTTGCAGTCGTCCGAGTAATGTCTAGGATTTTTACAAAAATCCAGCGTATCTTAGGTAAACCGCGAATGACCATCACTATGCGCGCGCTGATTGGCTAACGTCAACGTTATAGACTGATGAATGCTCTAATTGGCTAACGGCTACCTTTACTCCTATAAGAAGAGTCATGTTCTGACCAGTCAGACCGAAGATGTCATAAATCGACTCTTAGATTATCCAATCAGCATTCAAGTTTCCAATTGTCCGAAACATACTGGAATTTCTTCAAAGAACCTAAAATTGCTCAGCCGATTACGAAAATCTATTTTAAATTCCTATCATCATCCGGTCCTTTATCCGTCCTAGGGTTTTTTTGCAAAGATCCGGTTTATACGATTATCCTACGAAATATACACAATTTATGACTTACATTACTCTTTATATTCAATATATTTTTCATTAATGTAGGTTTTGCCAGATATGATTTTTATTGTACAGGTTCTCATAATTATTGTAACTAGGGCAGTTTGTAAACAACTATTTTTATTGCAGGTTATTTCCCTACTCCGAAGAATGATATCGGAAATCAAGCCACAAAAAGCTCTACTAGCTATCAATCATGGAAACAACCTAACCACAAGGTACCAGCATACAATGTTTATTGATAAGTAAAGATATCGATTGCAACTTAATCTAATGTTTCGTATCTTGTAACTACTTATTTTCTTCTTTACAGTGCGGCCGCTGAGAAAATGCGAATTGGACAGTTTTTATCAAGTTCCTTAGGCCAACTGAATAAGTTTTATCTTTATTTAGTTGACATAAAGAACTTGACAAATCTGTCAAATGTGAATTTTCTCAGCAGCCGCTATACAAGGTTATTTTTAGTTAATACAAAACCTCTCGCGGGGTTATCAGACCATCAAACTGAGCAACTTTCATTATGGGACCAACCTCGAAATCACGAAAAAAAAGCAGCTGTTCCATACAAAAGTACAATCCTACTCCATTGAAGTGTATGAAACAGGCAACAGCTGTTTTTTTTCGCGATTTCAAGGTAGGTCCCATAATGAAAGTTGTTCAGTTTGATGGTCTGATCAACCCCACGAGAGGTTTTGTATTAACTAAAAACAACCTTGTATATCTATGTAATGCGTTGATTTGGTCTCTTAGGATAACCCTCCTAGATCACCTGGTGAGCTACCTCGGCAAGGCGATCACAGTTCAGATGAAGGTGAAGGGTTCAGGCGGCACCACCCCTTCAACCGTCACTATGGCCAGCACCATTTTAACCCCCCCACCTGCCGCATGGTTCATGCGCGGCGAGACTACCAAGAAACACGCGCATTTGGTCGCGAAGCTGCTTACTGATATGGCTGAGGTAAGAGCTTTTTTTAACATCTTTCCTAAACAGCGGTTACTCACGCGCGATATTTAGAACTAGCGGCCGCCCGCGACTTCGTCTGCGTGGAAAGGTTTTTTGCTATCCTTAGGGAACAATACTTTTTACGTGTATGCAAAATTTCATGATGATCGGTTCAGTAGTTAGGACGTGAAGGCGTAAAAACAAACAAACAAACGGACTTTTGCATTTATAATATTAGTAAGGATTAAATAAACTATAGAACAGGGTTTACAGTTAGAAGTAGACACTTCATGATCCCTTAACGATCTCTGTTTGGTTGTTTTTTAGTTGCGATTACAATAATAATTATACTAGTTTAAAGATCTTTGACAGTATATAATGCGGATGCAAACTGAGGAACTAATGGCGCCACAAGCGTTTGTGCTAAAAATAGTTTGATTGGTTTGGTTGTTCCGAATGTTAAATGTCATTTCTGACATATTTTAAATCAATCAAAAGTATTGCTAGCGGCCGGATCGCCGCTGGCGCCATCTGCGATTAGCTTTGCGTTGCCATCCCCATTGAAGCATAGCAAAAGTACATAAAACACAACGGAAATACACGATATGACATGCGTCGCCTTTGTGGCATCTCGTTATACCTTTTGCGACTTATTCCCATCTTCCAATTTAGCTATCTACCGTAGGTTGGATGTTGGGAATTTTATGTGTCATCTTCCAACCTACCTCATCAGGTTGGATAATGGGAATATTTCGAACCTGACAAGAATGCTGTATAGTAATCGACTATAACTTTTCACAGTACATTAATGACAGGTTGGAAGTTGGGAACAAGATAGTATATCATTATTCAACCTGAAGTAGGTTGGAAGATGACATATAAAATTCCCAACATCCAACCGGCCCCCTGATTATCTAAAAAGAAACTATTTAGCGACCGGTTTCATTCCATATACATTGCTACTTTTCTTTGGTGTTTTTTTTTATCCAAAAAGAAGTAGCAATGGATTACTATCATCCATGAACTGCAACCGGTCGCTAGGTGGTTTCTAATTAGATAATCAGCCCGCCGGTGGATAGCTAGGTTGGAAGATGGGAACAAGTCCCTTTTGTAAACAATCGCTTTCGCTAATCATGTGTGTTGTGTGTGTAGGACAAGGTGTCGGCGGCGTGGGGCCAGGAGACGCGCAGCGCGCTGGCGGCGTACGTGGCGCAGATCGCGCAGGTGGCGGAGCCGGAGCGGCGCGCGGCGCGCTGCGTGGCCGCGCCCGCCATGTGGATGACGCTCGCCGCGCTCTGCGTCTGCCCCCAGGACCATCTCGACCTGTCAGTATGCACTCCAGCCGGGCTACGAGGAGCGCCCTCACTATTTGTCGACATTTAGCTTGCGATGTCTGTCGCGCTCACATCAGTACAAAGTAAGCGGGACAGACATAGCACTAACGCCAGCTAACGCAATAAAAAGGTCAAGAAAATTTTGTCATGTGGTGCTCATCTTAGGCCAGCAGGGGGTATTAAAACCTCTTAAAACTTGCCAAGTTTATGACTTACTATAGTTACATCTTTCTTGCTGTATAGCAAATAGCATTGATAGCCATTCAGAAAACTGGCAAGTTTTAAGAGGGGGCAGTATCGCATACTGCAAAAAAGAAAAATATAAGGAAATGCTTAGGCCTTGGACTTCTGTTTACGCCGTCGGCCGCTTACAGCGTCTGAAAGAAATGTACTGTTGTGGTCTCTCTCAAACGCTGACTTCAACATGTGTGCATGCAGGAACGTATTCGCTGACGTCGGACGTCGCGTATAGCACAAATTAAGAGATTGTAAAAGCAGCTAGGTTTGAGTTCTAGTGAGCCCATAAATGTGAGTTGTTGTTGTAAGTAGTAGTTGTGAAACACTCACAGCTGAATGAAAACACTGATTCCCGTAAAATTTGTAATAAGTATAAAATAAATAAAAGTACAGTAGTAAGTTAGAATGCTGATTTGTTTCGCAGTAAATCAGTATAAAGAGTGCGCAAAGTTAGTTACAAATAATAACATTTATAACGCAATTCGCACTGATTTATGCAAAAACGGTGGGCGGGAATAAACCGTACAGAGTCCAAGTGCAGGCGCAGAGTGGGAGCGGGGCGGAGCGGATCCGCTCTATGTTTCTCTCTCTATGCAAGGGGATGGAGAGAGATAAATAAAGCGGATCCGCTCCGCCCCGCTCCCACTCTGCGACTGCCCTTAGGTATTACATACGTTGACATCAGCGTTGGAAAGAAATCACAACAGTACATTTCTATACTAAGCATTCTGACGCTTACCATCTAAACGGCCGACAACGGCGTGAATAGGTTGAAATAACACTTCCACAAGATGTCAATGATTTGATATGACATAGAATGCTGTCACGTAACAATATGAGGTGTCGAACAGGATCAACGGGAGCGGCGAGGGTCGCGAGTCGCGGCGCGAGGCGGAGGCGCGGCCGTTCTGCTCCAACCACGACGACGGCGCGACGGCGGCGGTGATCGAGTGCCGCACGTGCGGCGCGCTCTGCGCCGAGTGCGACCGGTTCCTGCACCTCAAGCGCGCCGCGCGCTCGCACCAGCGACAGGTGACCTATTACAGCCAAATCTAAGGAAATATACAGGCTAATTTTGCGACCACTTTACAAAATCAAATATAAGTTCAAGGAAGTAATAAAAAAAATAGGTGAGATAATTATGATTTCTTCTTAAATTCACAGTTTTCAGCCACTTTTATTTTCCTAAAAATCTAGGCGCGTACGCTCACCCTCGCGCACGGGACGCGAGTGGGGGAAGGCGGGTAGCGGGAGGGGAGTTCGCGCGGGTCGACCGTGCGATGCGCAAACAGTGTCAACAATTTCAATTTGTGTAGGAAAAAGTAAAGTTGTTGTAGAATGACGTGACAAAATTTGAAAAGGGGTCCAAAAATTATACTGTAAGGCCGTGCGCACTTTAGATGCGTTTTTTTTACTATGGGAGCGCGCTCGCAACCAGTGTGCACACTCCCAAAGTACTTGGAAGGTTGGGATGTTCGTACGAGTCAAATTCGTATGAAAACGCATCCAAAGTGCGCACAGCCTTTAGTGCAATTGGTTAAAAAATGGCACTATGCGGCCAAAAAATTACAACCCGCAGACCATTTAGCCGACCCAGTCACGTGACAGACGCTAGCGTTCTTTACAGTGATTGCAGTTTGTATTTTAAAGAAAAAAGAGAAGGAGATAGTTTATTAGAAATGACGTCCTGTGTAGTCAAATGGTGTAAAAGACGCAAAGAAGGCAGTAAAAAGATGCTAAGATAACGTATCAAGTATTAAACTGTGAGTATACAGATTATGGTTGTTAGTATGCAACCAGTGCTTAGTCGTTTTGTGATGCATAACTAAATGCCAGCTTTTCTTAGCCCCGCCCAATTGATTGTAATTTTGCGTGGTGCCATTTTCTGAGGGGAATGCTTGTTCCATAGATTTTAGTTCGCTGACCTAATTGTATTAGGGCTGGCGTTTATCATACTAGGGGGCGCGTCCATTAATTTATTATGTGAGTCGTTTAGGGGGGGAGGCGGTCGAGCCAAATCTTACATGTTAGAGAGAGGGGCTTTTGGCAAATATCTCGTATTTTTTTCCGCACAAATAGTTGGGACTTTATCCCAATATTGGAAAAAAACCTTTTATATGGGTATGGACCATACACCAAAAGATAGTTAATCTTGAATAATTTACAAAAATAAATTATATTACGTAATTAAAATGTAACGCTAAAATTGATGAGTCGCAAGTTGAATGAGGACTGAGTGAAAACAGTAAAAATGATGACTTTAAACAAATTAAATATAGGTCGTTTCCTAGTCCGTACCACAGATAAAATGAAATGAAATGAAAAATTCTTTGTTCAAATAAGCTCACATAATGAGCGTTTTTAAATCGTCATATAATTTTTTTACCCTACCCATTATGACGTCTTTTAACTGACAAGAAAAATGGGCACAAAAAACTTATCAGCTTTATCAAATGTAACGATATTTACAAATATGTATATCGTTTCCAGACTTTATATTAACAAAGATTAACAAATAAATAAAATTATAATTAGATCATTACTTAATGAATTACAAATTTTCTGAATCAATTTACAGGGTTCAAGCTAAATTCAAAGTTTGAAGTTATTATTCAGTCTAGGCTGTTACAAGAAAAAAAAACTTTACAATTCAATATGCGTTAAGATAGGTAGTCAGAAGCAGACCCATTCCCACTGGCAGCACCCGTTCACGAGCATGATGCATGAACCAGCCATCGCTTCTCTCAACTATATTTGAGGGAACGTAAGGACATGACCACCGCAGAAATGATTAACGAGAGCATGACATACTAAGGCTACCCATGTTAAGGCATCGAATTGAAAACTAATATCCAAAAGCTTTTCATAGGCCTTATAATACATAACTACTTACTATAGAAAGTAAAAATAAATACGGTGAAAATACCGTACATACTTAAAATTGTAATACTACTTTCCTCACAGATCTGCAAAGAGGAAGAAAGCGCGATCCGCGTAGACATCCACGAAGGGTGCGGCCGCGCCAAGTTGTTCTGGATCCTCTTGCTGGTGGACCGGCGCACGTTCAAGGCGCTGGCGGAGTTCCGCGGCATGGACCCCGTCGAGGAGGCACCCGTGGGGGACACGGGGTTCGCGGGCACGTGCCGGTTCTGCGGCACCAGGGGCAGCACCGGTTTGCTCGCAATCGGCAACGTGTGCGCTGACCAGCAGTGTCAGGTGATGGTTATTTGCTTTAAAATGTTCTCGCAGCAATTTATACTGTGGTTAAACTGTGCTTTAAATTAGTATCGGAAAGTCAGCATCGAGTACAGTATATTTCATGTCGCCATATATTCGCAGGAGCACGGTCGCGAAGCATGCAACCGCGTATTATCGTGCGGACACATGTGCGGCGGCGTGCGGTGCGAACCACAGTGTCTGCCGTGTCTGTTTTCATGCGGACGAGACGGCGCGCCGCTGCGGCAGGACGCGGACGACATGTGCATGATCTGCTTCACCGACCCGCTGCAGGCCGCGCCCGCCATACAGGTTGTACACTGTAACCACTTTGAGCCGCAGTGTCCGCCATGTCTGTTCTTGTGCGGACGAGATGCGACAAGTTCATACTAAAATAGGCATTTTAAAATAATGAAAATGACATTTTCTTACGTCTTAAATTTTGTTACAGCTATCGTGCGGACACGTTTTCCATCTACACTGTTGCAAAAAAGTATTGGCTAACAAATGGATCGGACCAAGAATCACGTTCTCATTTTCACAATGTCCCATTTGTAAGGTAGGTAATTTTAATTACTAAACTAAATGTTATGGTTTTTAGTATTCGCTTCTTAGATTTCTGCTCGCAGCTTTTCTTTTAATTGTACTGTTCTTGATGTTTGTTTTTTATTCGCAGGAGGACATCAACCACTGGACTTTAGAAGAGCTTCTAGAGCCGATCCGTCGTCTTCGCGAGGAAGTTCGCCGTAAAGCGCTGATGCGGCTCGAGTACGAGGGCGTGAGCGTCCCGGGCGCGCCCCGCGGCCGCGCCGCGCCCGACCCCGCGCTCTACGCTATGGAGCGGTACGCTTACTACGTGTGCCACAAATGCGAGCGGGTCAGTATTCGCATCAATATTCTACTAGCAATAGCAAGCAACTTCGACTGCGTAGACTTTTTCCGAGTCCCTTACAAACTTTCTTTTCTTATTATTATTACCTAGATCGCCCCTTGAATGTTAATTTCGTGACAAAAAATGTCCTTCCCTACATAGGTACGCAACTACATCGTCGAATAAAAACGTAGCCGATAAAACGGATCGCTATGTGTAAGCGGGCATTTTTGTTTTCAAAAGCGATACCCGGCTTAAGATCCGTGCCGACATCTGTCTCTAATTTTCAGTGATTTAATAAGATCTTGTCACTTCTCACTACCGAAGCGAATATGTCAAAAACGTTGAAATATTAAATTTTTGTCGAGAATTTTATGCTGATGAAGAATGATCGGCCTTTATTTAGCGTGACTGATAATGACGAACTTTTTGCTGGATATTTACAGATCCTGGAAGAAAACATTGGATTTCAACATACTTAAACAAACATCTTACTAAAAGTTGGTTCTGCATGCATAGAGAAAGTTTCCTATTCGATATTCGGGTGTTACTAAAAGGTAGACTTTGTGTGCATGCATATCCAAAAGTTTAATTTTCCTACAAACACCATTGAACTACGATTTTGACGAAAACATTAGCAGACTTGACCCCCTGTAGAGGAGAACAGACAGCGCTGGAAAACCAGACTAAAATAGGTTTTTTTAACATATGTCTGCCATTTTGAAAAATTTCAAATAACTGGCTTGAAAAAAAATTCTACATTTTCAAACCTGCTTACAAAATTTTACGAGAATCGGTTGAGAAATGCGACCTGTAGAGGAGAACAGGCAGTGCTAGAATGTCGGACTGAATATGTTTTTTTAAAATATCTCCGTCATTTAAAAAAAATTGAAAAACTGGCTCGTCAAGAAAAATCTATATAATTTTCGAACCTACTCACAAAATTTTATGAGAATGGGCTGAGAAATACGACCAGAGGCCGTATTACGAGCTCTTAAATCCTGCCAGGTTTATAAATTGCTGTAGTGACATCTCTTTCTCGCTGTATAGCAAATAAAAGAGATAGATTGATAACCAGTCGGAAAACTGCCAGGAAATAAGAGGTCATAATACGGGGGCTGTAGGTGAGAACAGACAGCCGGACATACGAAAGAATTTTTGCCCAAGCTGAAGCAGAGACGCTTCGCTCGCACTTCGTGCTCGCTCGGTCAACTATAATATTTAACTGGAATCCTCATCATCACTGAGGAACTGGCTAGAGCCAGGCGGGCTTGAAATAAGCACAATAGATATATTACTGCCAGGTAGGCTGTACAAGTTGCGTATAATATTCGATCAACGTAAAAGTTTTCGTTTGTACAAATTTTATTGAATAGTTAGATATTATTGACCGACCGAGCGTGAAGCGCGAGCGAAGCGTCTCCTTTTCAGCTTGGGCAAAAATGCATTCGTATGTCCGTCCGGTCTGTCCGTTTATTCTCCTCTAACTCTCAAACGACTTTCGTGAAATTTTGTGAGCAGTTTCTATAATTAATTATTTGGTATTTTTTTGTCGAGTAATTTTTACTATTTTTTTCAAAATAGCGCATGGCGGACGTATGAAGACTAAGACTAATCATATTTCAGCCATTTCGAAAAATGCTCAAAAATGCCACAAACGCGGGGTCTACAGCTTAGTACTTAGTTATAGTTGCGTAAAACAGGGAGTAAATATATAATTTTGTAATAGCCATATGTACTGTCAGGCGTACTTTGGCGGGCTGGCCCGCTGCGAGGCGGAGACAAGCGGGTGGTGGGAGCCGACGGAGCTGGTGTGCGGCGCGTGCAGCGACGTGGCCGGCGCCCGCACCTGCCCCAAGCACGGCGCTGACTTCCTCGAGTACAAGTGCCGCTACTGTTGCTCGGTCAGTATAACGGAGCCGTACCAAATACTGGATACTTTTTTGAAAACCGAAAAAAAAACCAACATAGTTAATAAAAAACAGTTGTTTGTTACACTCATAGAGATAAGTATCTAATCATCTTAGCATTCCAAAAAGACATAAACTTCTAGCTCCGCTATTAATCCACAAATAATTTTTTTCTTAAAAATGTCAGAAATCAAAGACATAATTTTATGTACCTTATATTGCACAGTAAAATCTTAATATTAGATATCCAATATTGGGTACATAACACTATCCAGTATAATGAATACACAGACACACTACAAATAAGGTAAATTAACCTTTGGGACGTGTTCACTAACATAGTTTGGATCTAGCCCAGCACAAACTTCATCGGCCCATCGATAAGTTGTAATAGTACGAGAGCTCGCAAAAAATACTGCAAGAGTTATCTCAAGGTCCTTTTCTCAATATGATAGAGTGTTTAGGGTGTACATGAGTCAGCATCTACTCCCAGCACCAGGAAGTGGAACACCTGGCGTCAGCACGCTTCCAAACATGTAGCATTTCGACATGCTCTACAAGAGTTATCTCAAGGTTCAAATTTGGCAGAATGGTAGAGAATAGCACAAAAAAAATTGTAGTCAGACCGCAGTGTCATGGAACATGACGAGTCAGCACGCCACGTAAGTTGTATGAATTTCGAGGTGGGTACAAGAGCTATCGACTGCTGACTGCCTATGTTCCATGACACTGTGGTCTGACTGTTATTTTCATAAATTATGCATAATAATTGAGCAGTATACGAATTTTCAGTCTTGAGATAGCTCTTGTACCGACCTCGAAATTCATACAACTTACGTGGCGTGCTGACTCGTCATGTTCCATGACACTGCGGTCTGACTACCATTTTTTTTGTGCTATTCTCTACCATTCTGCCAAATTTGAACCTTGAGATAACTCTTGTAGAGCATGTCGAAATGCTACATGTTTGGAAGCGTGCTTACTCAAGTACACCCTAAACACTCTATTAGTACAGTAGCCCGTAGAACATTTAAATCACGAAAAAGGTTACCGTTTGCCGTTGTGATATAGTTATTTATTACGAAATTATAGATACTTTAACCAAAGTTTTACAGATCGCAACCCGCCGTAATCTATATTTGTATATCTCCAAAATGGATATCTCCAAAATGGATATTTTTTTTATTTTTCGAGGTTTACCACATAGTTTAGCTATTGTCGTGTTCTACAGCTTGGTTTGATTGCCACAGATAAAAGTAAGACCATAAAAAGTAGCCATACACAGATTTAAGACTTGATGAAAATGGTTGGACTTCATCTGGTCTTAAATCTGTGTATGATCACTTTCCATAGTTTTACTATTATCAGTGGCAATCAAACAAAGCTGTAGAACACGACAATAGCTAAACCATGTCGTAAACCTAGAAAAATAAAAAAAAATCATTTTTGGAGATATACAAATATAGGTTACGGCGGGTTGCGATCTGTAAAACTTGGGTTAAAGTATCTATAATTGCGTAATGAATAACTATATCACAACGGCAAACGGTAACCTTTTTGGTGATTTAAATGTTCTACGGGCTACTGTACTAATCTTATTGAGAAAAGGACCTTGAGATAACTCTTGCAGTATTTTTTGCGAGCTCTTTAGCTATAAGTTAAGTTCAATAACTACAAGTACATGCTAATTTATATGTATCCCAATACTGGATAACAAGTACTGAGTTAAGTACCTACCTACATTTACGAAAATTTACTCGAACTCTTTTCATACCAAAATTATCAAGAAAAAGCGTTAATTACGTCGCAATAACTACCTATATATGCCTACAACAACAAATAAATGCATTTACCGTTGTTTAACACACTATGCAACACTATATCAAAATTAGTTCGATAAACGAAAAACACACTTTGAATTTTGACAGCCGACTGGAGGTAGTTATGGCGCTGCACAGTGGGGCCAAACTATACATTCGTGATAATAATTAAGCATTTGTAATTTTTTTTGCTAAATAATGTTTTTTATTCATAATATCAAAAAAAATAAAATATATAATGATAAGTTTACACAAAACATTGATTTATTAATTTAAAAATGTTATTAATCGAAAGTCGAATCTGTTTAAATATTTCTATTGCATCCTCATGGAACTGGTTTCGTTTCTGAGCTGTATTTAATGTTCTTAAACCTGTCACTAATGGGTCAGAAGACACAAGCATCCTGTTTATTATATCACATAAAGTATCTATTCTTGAAGTTTTTCTGCTGTAGTTTTCTCTAAAAATTTTTAAATCTTTATTTCGCGCTTCCAATGATTCTTCACTCAAAAGGCCAATAGGCACCATACATTTTGATACAATTTCATAACCGTGGATCAGTATTTTGTGCACAGTAGTGCTCATTGTATACCACGGATATAACTCAACGAATAAGCGCGCAGTAATTAAATTGATATAATAAAAAAATCTGATTTTTTACTGCAACTCTCCCGTACTTCTGGATTCATAACAGTTTTGCAGGACTCTTTATAATGTGGTATTATTCTATATTTCTGCGGGAGAAATGCCGTAACCAGTAATAATGATTTTTATATAATAAACACTATAAAATTCAATATAATTTTAGTTTCACCTAATTAATACCAACTTTTTACGGTCTATTTTTATATTTTTAAGAATGCGTAAATCTACATACCTCCATCTACAATTTCCATTTTAAATATTGTAAATAACTTTGATAGTTTCCGAGAAATCTAACAATGAATTCAACACTAAAATTTTGTATCGCCCAGCTTTGACGAAGAATTAATGCCAAATGTGAACATTGACCATTAATACAAATAATACAACAGAGGGTAGACAAAAAATAAAATGATGTCAACATTGTGCATACCTTCAAGAATAAAAAACAATAATAATATTTACATATAATCCTATTTCATTTCATTGACTTCTTATCATCATTATTGTGATAGGCCCCATAGTGCGCTGTTGTCAGAGAAAGCATTGAGATTAAACATTGAAGAAGTAGTTTTAGACTGTTACAATAGATGGCTAAGGTTACATTTCTAGAAATTGATGTATCCATTATTGGGCACGTATCCAACATTTGGTACGTCTCCCTTACTGTGCAGCGACGTGGCCACCGCACCACGCCGCGTCAGCATACTCTATTCAGCTACAGTACAAGCAGAAAATATACAGAAGCTGGCTGGCGCGTTGTGAGGCGGAGACGACCGGGTAGTAGGAGATTAAGACCTTGTCCAGATGACGCGATTTTACGCGCGAGTTAACACGCGATTTTGGTTACACTGCTATCAATATTGCACACGTTACTGATAAAGCTTATCCTTAGCAAAAAATTTGTAATAAAACGTGTGTCAACTTTCGCGTAAAATCGCGTCATCTGGACAAGGTCTATCTTTACGCAACGCACAATAGTCATAGACGACGAAGTTAAGCAATTGAATGCTACATCTCTAGGAAGAATAGTTTTATATTTAAATTTTTGTTAACTGTGTTAAGGCACCAGTGTAACAGTAAGCTGACGCTTTGATTTTTGTTTAGGTTGCGGTGTTTTTCTGCTTCGGTACGTCGCACTTCTGCAACGCATGCCACGACGATTTCCAGCGGGTCACCAATATTCCGAAACATCTCTTACCACAATGTCCAGCGGGTAAGTCTTACCCGAAAATTATAATGTTTAAAAAAAATATCCCCTTTTGAAATGTTGCAAATCGTAAACTATTTTTGCTTTTGAGGTACGTTAACTTAGAATTATGAATGCTGCAGGATGGTTTTAGATTTTCTTATTTTACATAGCTACACAACAGTTCAGTGTAACTTACTTATCTACGAGTATTACAGAACAAGCCTTGATTTGAAATTTCAAAAAGACTTGTTGAATTTCAGTCGGGATTATGAGGTTTGGTGATCAATTACCTTTAAGAACTACGAACTGGTAGACACCGGTTTTGACTCATGTCATACCGCGTGTCCTGAAAGTAACTGAAAGAAATCATAGGTATTCCGTTTTATCATATTAATCATTTCTGCACCTCCTGACATGTTAAATTGCAAGTTCGAACAAAACTAATACAGTGTCTATTAGTTTGTTATTTTTAACCGAAAAATGTTGCTAAAATTCCGTTATCCCTTGAAGCTTGTTTTGCATTAAGATATTGTATGGTGTGGTAGGTCCTAAAGGCGAGCAGCTGCCGGGCGCGGCGGACGAGTGCCCGCTGCACGTGCAGCACCCTCCCACCGGAGAGGAGTTCGCCCTCGGATGCGGCATCTGCAGGCACTCGCAGGGATTCTAGGCTAACCACACCTACACACTCAGGCCTTCGCCTGCTGCCTGATCAACAGGCACTATGCTTTTAAAGTGATATAGAATATGGCATTCTAAATTATTTGAAACATACTTATAGTTTTATTTAGATAATACATTATTTATTGTTACTCACCAATTATTTGCTGATTTCATAATTTATTGTTCCATTTATTTATTTGTAGGTAGATACATCGAATAAATTCTTGTTCCATTTACTAGGTCCTTTGTAAATATTTTTTCACAATGTAAAATGATATAATCATATTTAATTTCGAATTCTTTCACAAAAATACAAAATGTCGGAAGTACTATGTATTGCTTTGGATAAAAATAAATTCGTCAAAAAATATGATGACGACAAAAGCTCCAACTACCCTGGCTAAGACATATTCTTGCGAATGACGAAATATTACAACTTCTACACTCATTACACAAAAGTACAGCCCAATAATCTGCTGGTTATAGTCGAGTTAAGTGTACCTCAGGTTTGTAAGATTCAACAATATTTAACAATACTTGAAAAGGCAATTACTAACAGTTCAACTTTGATGACTCTTTAAAGGATGAACGAACTGATAGATATCTAAGTGTTAAATTATTAAATTCTTACAAAACACACACATCGCACTTACAGAATTATTATTGGTAACACCAATATGTCACTATACAAATTACCTAGCTCATATTATTCGACAAACATCAAAAGAAGTCGATGTGAAAGATCATCAAAAATGATGTTCAAGTGTGTATATACATGGACGAGGTTTTCTCAGTAGATTTTGATTACGCCAAACTGGCAACGGGTGAGCAAACAGCTAAATGATTTATAGATACTATATTATATAACTCAATAACAGATTTTGTCGTAGATATTCAAAATATGTAGTTTGTAAAGTTGTTGTTATACTTTCTGTCTTGCTTGAATTGATTACTTTTATCTATGGAGACTACAACATTCGATATTGAATTTCAACATTTCCACAATGCATCAGGCGCTTATCAAATAAGTGTTTAAAGTTTCAGGGACTAACGGAGCTTTTCTGAGAACCGTTCTAATTAAAATTCTCTAATAAAGGCAATTCTAACGACTGTCATGTTTTTATTGGTAGGGATGTTAACTAGTAGTTATTTATTGAAGTATGAATATTCCCAATGTTGAAGATCGTACTTTAGTTATAATGAGGCGATATTATATTTAAGCATTTGTATTTTGAGATTTGATATTAATGTCCGAATCAAAAAGGGTGAGCATTTTCGTGCCTCAATTTTAAATAATTATGGTTTATCTTTTACGGTTTTACCAGTTTACGAATTAGTAAGGGGAAAATTGACTGTAATTAAAATGTAAAAAAATATTGTGATTAATATTAAGTCAATTGACATATCCTCCTCAAAAATCAGGTGAATTACTAATGAAAAAATGATTCGCATCTCATATGAACTGTAAAGTGTCGTCTACCTGCATAGTGTCGTTGCGAAAATAAATTAATTCCATTTTTGTTCTTACCATCATAGGGAACACAGTATTTATTATATTCGTATACATACGAACATGTTCTCACTAACTGATACGAGTTCGCCATAACTTAAATGTAATTTAAGGCAAAATTGAGCTGTTTCAATCAAAACCGTTCCTTATACGCTATACTTACTGATGTTTCAACAGGGATAAATTATTAAAGTTAAGGCCACTTCTAGTAAAAAACACTTTTATATTTCCCTCAATATTTTGACGTTGTTAATGAGTTGCAATGAATAACATACCCTATTTCTATTGATAAAACTATCGACAGAAATAAGGTATTGCGTAATACGCATTAGAGAACTGATAATAACAAACTAGCCGGTCTGTAAATTTGATTGTGAGTGTGTATTGAGATGGGCTATTTTTGATTATTGGTTATGCACTTAACTAACTCTTGTGATGTGATGAGCTCTATGTAGTTACTTAGTTTGAGCTATTGTATCGCTGTTTTATTTATTTATAAATAAGATAATTTTATTTCCTTGATACCTTATATAAAACCCGATCCGAGCCTTTTCATTCAATTAGTTTTTGGAGCCGATTTTTTTAGATTTTCTTGATTTCAATGTTATTGCCAGAGATAATATAACATAAAAGTTGGAAAATATAATTATATATGCTAATGACTGATGTATTATATTATTATGAAGGGATAAAACAGGAGTATAGGCACTAGCCTCACCAGAAATGACGTTTTTAAGTATAATTATTTGGCATCGGATGGGGTTTTCATACACTTCCTCTATGTTAAATTAGACTAGTCAAATAAATGTGCAATAATAAACAGATCCAACTATATATTTTTTAATTGTATATGTACACTTTATAAAGTAGTTATAGAATCTTAAGAAAAGTCCTATTTAGTCCAAACTCTATCATACTCGTATTAGTTATTGTATATTTTTTCCCTGTGTTCTAGTCTAGAGCACTGTTTGCTCTTTTCTTGTTCGATCACAGTGTGTTAGTTATTCTTTAAGTTTCTATTTATGTAATGGATAAGTTATCGGTCTGCTAAAATTTTAGGAAGTTTTCCATTTTTTACTTGCGCTTTTTCATTTTCGACATAGAAATAAGATTTTTAAAGCAGCTGGTTTGACGTAGAACAGATTTAATTGAATCAGTGTTTAACAATAAAAATATAGTAGTTGAAATCATTCTTCATGTTACACGTATGAATATAAGTAGATAGAATTATAAAAAATATGATGAATGACTTTTGAATCATTTACTATGTCTCACTTGAAATTTTTATTGAATTTGAATTGAATAACAAACAATTTTCAGTATTGATAATTATTATTAATTAATTTTTATATATTAATTTTTATTTTTATTATGTAATAAACATTTATGTATAATCTCTTTCTTAACACGAGACAGAAGATATTATAAGTTATTTTTTTTAATACCTACTAGAAGACAATCTGAATTTTTTTGTGTCAACAAAAACATTGGCGGTGCGCGGTGTGGTAAAAATTTAAGTCAAATATTTTTTTATCGAAACATGTTTCTGTTTAATTGCACCTAGACATCTATAGCATAACCAGAATATTTAACTAAGAACTTAGTTGTTAAGAAATTTTACAAATAAAGCTTCAAAAATATCCACTTCACTTTAATTTCGAAGATCTACCATACTTTTACTGTATTCTGATATGTCAATATTTCCAATCAAGGCAGTGTAACTAGTGACGTTGAATGATATCGTCTTTATTAAACATCTGATTGACACACATAATTTAATATTTCCTTTATTTGATACACCTTAAAAAACGGTCAATAGCGAGTCCGACTCGCGCACCGAGTGTTCCGTACCATCATAATTAATACACTGCGGTGTACAATATTGCTGTTTTTGGCCAGTGCCATTTCATGACGGATAGTGGAACTAATGTATCTTTTGTGCTATTTAGAGACATCGTTATTTTTTTTCTGTAATCTTATAATATTTCTTTATTATTTGGAAAATAGTGCAGAATATGCAGCTGTTTACCATTTTACGGTATACCTAGAAATAAAAACCGGCCAAGTGCGAGACGGACTCGCGCACGAAGGGTTCCGTACCAAAAAACGGCAAGAAAATCACGTTTATTGTATGGGAGTCAAATATTTATTTTATTTTTTAGTATTTATAGCGGCAACAGAAATACATCATCTGTGAAAATTTCAACTGTCTAGCTATCGCGGTTCATGAGATACAGCCTGGTGACAGACAGACAGCGGAGTTTAAGTAATAGGGTCCCGTTTTCACCCTTTGGGCACGGAACCCTAAAAATTAAAAGAACTGCAACAGAACAATTTGACGTATTGACCTACTAGAAATCAATAGAATTTAGAAAATGGTCGCCGCAAGCCTATACCTATTGAAAGATAAGATTAAACTGGTAATGAAATATGGATGCGGGCCGTCAACGCGATGCGCGTCATCCATCACACCCATCCCATAAAATTGCTCTGATGTAATTAAACTGTATGGAATTATTTATACAAAATTGGTTTTAAATAGGAAAAAAAATTTTTTTTCGACCTTTTCCAATTGATGCTATTTACTACTATGAAATATGTGTGTTATTATAGCAGCAATAGTTTACATTACACCATAGTGATAATCAACGTTTAACCTATAAGTGTCTCTAATTACAGATACTATAATACCTTTAATTTTCATGGGTAACCTAGGGTTGTTCCCACTATTCCTACCGGTAGATTAGTGTATTTTATTTTATTAGGTTTTTATAAGGTTTTTTTATTAGGTTTATTCCTACTAGTACGTGAAATCCATGTATTTCACGTACTAGTGAAATACATGGATACCTCGTTATATATATATTCGTTATATATAACGAGGGATATAACGAATATCCCTCGTTATTCCTACCAGCTTTTTTATATGGCATGTACTTATGTCATACGGGTTGTGAAACACAACTTAGGATTACCTACGTGCAGACGCAATGCTATCATAAGTGTGTCAGTAATGGTATGGTGGAGATACTGGTACATGGAATTTCACATAATTCCTACTAGTAGGAATAATAAGAAGGTCACACCTACAAATAATAAAAAGAAAATTGACACAGACCTACTGGTAGGAATAGTGGAACCAACCCAAAACGTAAAGAATCTTAGGTCCCAGATAAATGGAGCGAGCACCGAGGTTCCCAAACCCGACTTTAATCTTGATAACTTACACAGAGATCGATTTGATCACAACAATTTGATAGCGGTTTTATCTCGCGGTTATCAGAGACGTTTGGTACAGTTTCTTCGCTGCTGGGACAACCATCACAACCACGGCATTTATACATTGCATTTATTTATGATGTGAAAATTCTACAAATACTGAATTCGTAAGCAATGATCACTTCAATTAATATTAAGGTAAGTCATATAATATTTTATTATTTATTGTGTTTTGTTTTACCATTGTTTCTTACTTTATGGTTTGTGGTCTACCAGCAGACATAATTATCTCGTTTGGTCTATCAAAATTTTGTTCAGTTGAGTTGTTGCATTCGTCGCTTATATCTTACCTTCCTTGTAGTACCTACAATACCTAGCTGAAATACAAAACTAAAACCTTTTCTTCTCCATGCTCTAAAATGCCTACTTTTCTATTATCACATTTTCGCTATAACAAACTGTGTTCACTTCACTGCACTTTTCATTACGCCAGCCCACTTACACTGATAGTAAGTAACTACCTATGATTGTGACCTCTGAACCCCCTTTTATATTATTAGTTTTTTCGATGCACTCCAGGAATGTCTGAACTGGCGGTCAATCCGTGCTCACCTATGTACATTGGTGGTGACGCTGAGTTTCAACAGCACCTGGGGCGTGCCGCGCGAGGCGGCGCACTTCGGCGGCCTGCAGTACGCCCTGGCGCTGACCGCCGCGCTGCTCGTGGTGGCATTGCCGCTGGCACTGCTGCAGCTTGCAGTGGGCCAACTCAGTCAGCAGGACGCAGTCGGTTTATGGCGCGCTGTGCCTCTATTTAAGGGTGAGAAATAAATTTATTTGTGGGAAAACACAGGTATCTAGAGATTTTGATAGAATCAAAGCGACTTAAGCCTGGCCAGCGAGTCGTGTCATCTCAAACCACGCGAAATTTGAAATATCAATCGAAATATCAATTTTATCATAACTACAAACACCTTGACAAAAGTCCAAGTTAAATAAATATAATGAAAGAAAAAAATGCTATTTCGCAGTATTCGACTGTATAAAGCTTCAAAATTTTCAAATTTCGTGGCATTTTGAGATGACACGATTCGCTGGCCAGATTTAAGGGTTCTTAATCTTATTCATCTTCTTCGGCCTAGGTCACCTAATGCTGAGTCTAGGCCTTTTCATTTTCATTTATTTACAGCTCTATCATGTTTATTTGTAAAACACCAACGACCTTGCAAGAGTAGGTTACTATCATTATACAATACAACATTTGTTCTACAACTTTTACGAAAACAGCGATGGAAAACAAACAAAAAAACTACATTCCATAGAAATATCCGAACGAGTCCGATCGAGTTTTGTATGAAAGAAAAGACAATTTTTTTGCCTGTTTCCGGATTAGGCGTAGAACAAATGTTGTTCTTTATGATGTTAGGATTCTACTCCAGCGAGGTTGTTGGTGTAAAACCTGTAAGTATAAAAAAAACTTTTGTTTGTAGTTTTTTTTCTGGGACTGATAATGTAACTTACTTGAGCTCTAAGAAGTAGGAGTTGGTTGCAACCACTTCAGACAACTGAGCGAAGGGGAAAAGAATAACTTGAAGGTTGTCGCACATCGTCGATGGGCGTGCAGGACACCCAAGAGCAGATTGCAATACCGCGTATCATTTTTTTAAATTTTACAAGGCGCAGAAAAACTTAATATCTTGGCAATTTAAATATCTTTTTTACTGAACTTGTTTGAAGCTTCTTTGAGTAGGTATTGTTTTATAGGAATGTGACGTAAATTTACCGATAATAATAACAAGAAGAAGAAAGAGAATATTACATGAAAAAGTTTTTTTATGTAATATTAGCGGCCGCCCGCGACTTCGTCTGCGTGGAAAGTTTTTTTGCTATCCCTCGGAAACAATCCTTTTTTTCGGGATGAAAGGTACCCTATGTCCTTCTCTGTACCCCTAGCAACGTGTATGTAAAATTTCATAATGATCGGTTCAGTAGTTAAGACGTGAAGGCGTAACAAACAAACAAATAAACAAACAAACGGACTTTCGCATTTATAATATTAGTAAGGATTAGTAAGGATTCTCTCTAAGCTCTTTTTGGGACTTTTGTAAATACGCGATTTTGCAAACTGCTCTTACGCACGCACGTCCATCGACGATATTACACCAACTCGACTCTACACCGACTAAACTCCGACTTGACTCGCAGTAAAGCTACGCATTTTTTTTATTATAAGCTTTATACAGATTCACTCAAGTTGGATTTTTCAACATTCATAATTGAGTAGAGTCGACGTCGAGTCGCTGTAATATGCGAAGACTTTTTATACAGACAGGGTTTCGTCGAAACTCTTACTGTTTCATTACCCTTTTGTGTTTTCAGGTGTCGGCTACTTGAGGCTGCTAGTTTCTTTATTGGGGTCCATTTATGCGTCTGTCTACTTGGCCTTAACCACGGCTATCTTCCTTTATACATTAAGAAATTCTATACCTTTTATAGAATGCACAGACTCCAATCTGACGGTGGTAAGTTGTCACAATAATAAATAAAAAAGTAAAGCTCTTTCTTCAGCCGATAATGTCTACATAAAAACTAATGACCCATTTTGATTTCAGAATGGCTTTGTGAGCGTTATCAACGCAACAAATTGTCTTGAGTAAGTGAGTGAAATTGAACCAAATCAATTGAAATAACTTACTTATACGATTAAATATACGTGTAACTTCATTTCAGCTTCACGTTTTTGGCTCCCGTGAAGGACAACCCTGAACATTTCATCGCTATGTGTTTAATTATTATATTTACGTGGATCAGCCTTCCTTTCCTGTGAGTTACGCAACCATTTGAATCTGTACCTATACCTCTGACTTGTGTTACCACATCGAATGATAGGTACTTATTACTTGTTTTCAAAAATATGTTGCAAGTTCAGGTTTTCTAAAATAACGAATTTTATTACATTGTTACAAATACATATTCTTAGGGCTCTTCCAATTAAGACGGCTAGAGACGCACTGCTGCTGTAGCAGGCTGCAAATCGTACGCACGTCTGTTTGCAAAATGTTGCTCTTGCGTGCGTTATCAGTCCTCTAACGCGCTACTTCTTTTGTATGAATAAACAAAAACACCCTGGCGATGTACGATTTCCGGCCTGCTAAAGTGCGGTAGCATAGCAGTCCGTCTCTAGCCGCCTTAATTGATAGAGGTCCTTACTTTACCTTTTGCACACAGAAATCAAATATCGTGCGATAGGCCTACCTATATCTACAATATTTGTTAATCGCAAGTCAGGGTTTAAGTGTAAAGCCTTTCTGTTATTTTTCAGTCTCTACAGCCCCATAAAATGGATAAAGCGCATTTTCTACATATGTGGACCTCTCGTGATAATCTTGAGTATAGTGTCGGTGTCGGGCATGGGTGCCGCCGGACGCCTGCGGTGGATGGTGCAGAGCGAACACTGGAGCAGTTTCACGGAGCCCCATATCTGGTTCGGGGCTGTCACTCGAGCGCTACTGACTTCGGAAGTGGCTGGCGGCTATCTTATATCCGCCGGTGATTCCATTTATTCCAATAATGATGTGCGATGGTAAGAAAAGAAAATCAATTAAAATCAAATAAAAAGTTGTCGTAACCTACCATTTTAAATTATGGAATTCAAACAAATATAAAAATATAATGTACTATATTTTTAATACCTTGCAAAAGTGGCTAAGTTGATTGAAAATACCAATAAAGTTTATTCTTTGCTTCGAAAGACCGAGGCAGGCAGAACACGGCAGGAAGATAATATTAATTAAACTTTCTCTTTTTCTTCTCAGGACAGCTATAGTACTGATCCTAACAAGCATCATTGTGAACTGGGTAGGCCTGGTATTCTGGTACAGCATCGGCGGCGGCAGCGCCATGGACACGAGCGCTGCGGCAGTCCTCGCCCAGATCTATGGAGCAGCCGTCGAAGATGAGCTCAGCGTCGTGTGGCCGCTCCTCGTCTTTGCCGCTTTGATTTTCTCAGGGATAATTACTATGGTGAGATTGTACAAAAATGTATTTTTCAACACACTTGCTCGTAAAGTGAGCCCTAATACATCGCTTTTAGGGCCATAAACCGAGCTACAACAAACACCGTGCAATAATATATAAAACACTAGTGCGTTATAGAATTATCCCTACAAAGTTAAATTAGTACCTTACTGCAAGTTCTATGCGAGTAAACAGAGCATTCCCAATATAATCGGGTAATACAGTTATTTTTTTAGTAACAACAAAAAGGATTTTTACATCATACTTGCTCGGTAACTAGGATTTACTTATATAGTATGAGGCTGTGTAAGTTGGCATGTGCAACACAGTGCATTGTTTAGATAGAACGTTCCATTTTCAAATCACTTTACAATTCAAGGATGGTGAATGCTTTAACTGTAATAGTAGTTTGTTACACAAGGGATGTAAGTGAGCTATTACAGAACAAGATCCAATTTGGTGCCCGTGCGAGCGCAGCTCGCAAAGGGCGCTAATGGATCGAGTGCACCCGAGATATTTAGACGCACGAGCGAGCGAAGCGAGCGAGGGCGAATATAGTTCGAGGGTGTAATAGCTACTTACAACCGAGGTAAGCATACTATTTTACATCATTCATGCGAGGTAAATTTAATAAAAAAATAAAAAATAAAAAAATAAAAAAAAATCTAAATAAAAATAAAAACAAAAACATTAAAACAAAAATAAAAATAAAACGTCAAAGGGTTATTTCATTTGAAAACTCGTAGGGTTGATCGGACCATTAAACTGAACAACTTTCATTATGAGACCAACCTCGAAATCACGAAAATAAATCAGCTGTTTTTGCATTGCAGAATTTTGCATACCTAGCTTCAAATGAAATATAATGCCGCCATTTTCATTGTTTTTTTTTCAGCCAAAAGTTTCGTCAGTTTATAATAAAAGAAATGAGATTGGTTCACTAAGGAGTTTTAAATGCTTGAATTGTAAAGTAACTTTACAGTTAAAGCATTCACCATCCTTGAATTGTAAAGTGATTTGAAAATGGAACGTTCTATCTAAACAATGCACTGTGTTGCACATGCCAACTTACACAGCCTCATACTATATTAGTAAATCCTAGTTACCGAGCAAGTATGATGTAAAGTTACTTTACAATTCAAGCATTTAAAACTCCTTAGTGAACCAATCTCATTTCTTTTATTATAAACTGACGAAACTTCTGGCTGAAAAAAAAAACAATGAAAATGGCGGCATTTCATTTCAGTTGAAGCTAGGTATGCAAAATTCTGCAATGCAAAAACAGCTGATTTTTTTCGTGATTTCGAGGTTGGTCCCATAATGAAAGTTGTTCAGTTTAATTGTCTGATCAACCCTACGAGATTTCAATGAAATAACCCTTTAACGTTTTATTTTTGTTTTAATGTTTTTGTATTTTTTTTATTTTTGTTTTTATTTTTATTTTATTTTTATTAAAATTTACCTCGCATGAATGATGTAAATTAGTATGCTTACCTCGGTTGTAAGTAGCTATTACACCCTCGAACTATATTCGCCCTCGCTCGCTTCGCTCGCTCGTGCGTCTAAATATCTCGGGTGCACTCGATCCATTAACGCCCTTTGCGAGCTGCGCTCGCACGGGCGCCAAATTGGATCTTGTTCTGTAATAGCTCACTTACATCCCTTGTGTAACAAACTACTATTTCAATACAGTTGCTCGAAAATGTGAGCTTACGCTGACAGGCCAGCGTGCGGTAAGTTGATTTTACCGCACGCCGTGCGTTTTTGTTTACGGTTTAGTACAGCGTGCGGTAAGTTGATTTTACCGCACGCCCGCACCGTGCGTTTATGTTTACGTACGTTTTTTTAATTTCTACTAGCTTCCACCCGCGACTTCGTCCGCGTGGACAGTAGAAAAATAAGGCGACCAGTTTAAAATGACCTCTTTAGTGTATGAAAGCTAGTACTAAGGAGAGTTCAAGCTGTTTCCGTGGTTCCACCCACCTGAATTAAATAAAACATAGCTTAGATTTTAAGTTGGACCTTAATCTACTAAACTATGAAAAGCCCATCAAAATTCTTTTAGTGGTTTTTGCATAATACGTGCACAAATAAGTATTTAGAATTTACACTTTTATTATATGTATAGATTACAATTTCAATAGTACCTATAATGTTTTCTCGCAAATGTATTGAAAAACTTAGTATGGCACACGGTTGATAAGGTTTTTTAAAACTCGTGACGATTATAAACCCTCGCCTGCAGCTCGGGCTTATAAAACGTCAACTCGTTTTAAAAACCTCCTTACCAACCTTGTATCATAAACTACTATTACCATCGCCACTCGAAAAAGTGCGATTAATTCAACGATAAGAGTGAATAAAACGCTGTTTTATTCACCGAGTGAATAAAAATATTTTGAATTTGGAACTAGCGCGCATCATATGAATTATGTACAAAAAAAATAAAACGTGCTGAAAGTATGGAACTATTCCATAGATAAAGCCTCCCGCCAATTTTATTTAGGTTCTTTTTAGTGTCTTATCTTTAGGTAATTTTCTAAAAATATCCCGCCGAATTAATAAGGTTCTTTTTAGTGTCTTATCTTTGGGTTCTTTTCTATATAATAGAAGAAGATTCGATGTTCAGTCTTGCATTACATCAGTCAGTCCATTCATCAGTCTGGTACAGGGGCGGATCCAGGATTCAAGTTTGGGGGGGGCCCTCGGAGCCTCGGGTCTAGGAATATCTTACATAGATATCTATGTAAGGTAACCCTAGACCCGTAGGTAGGATGCCTGAGGATGCACAAAACGCCTGATTTTTCAGATAAATGTTTGTCTATAAGTAGTTAAAAAACGGCCGCGCAACGCAATTTTTAGTCAGTTTTATCCACTAATCTTGTACTCTTGCCTGTCTATAGTCAAAAAAAGACCGCGCAGCGCGATTCTTAGTCAGTTTCATTTCATCCCCTAATATTGTCTGTTTAAAGTAAAAAAAAAATGGCCGTGCAGCGTCATTTTTAAGACGGTTTCATTCTTAGTACTTTTGTACTCTTGCCTGCCTATAGTAAAAAAATGGCCGCGCAGCTCAATTTTTAGACAGTTTCATTCACTAATCTTATCTGTATTTAGTAAAAAAAAATCGGCCGCGCAGCGCCATTTTTAGTTAGTTTCATCCGTTATATATCAAATCAAATCATTTTATTCACACAAAACAGAGTGCATACAGTTGTTATTGGTTACATTCCGGTTCTCTGCCTTGCCATAGAAAAGGCATGTGAAATGTCAGTTTAGAGTAGTAAATTAAATACGATTAAATAAACAAATTAAAATTACATGCGATGAGAATAATTCATTTTATGTCAATTTTTGAATTTAGAAATTCTTCAATTGTATAGAAACATTTATTTTTTAACCATGTTTGAAACTTTTTTTTAAATATAGGTAAACTAAGCTCCTTTAAGGTCTTTGGTAGTTTGTTATAAATTTTTATGCAGTTAGGATAACAATTCCTTCTATAATACTTTGTATGCGTTGTGGGTAACATCAACTTACCATGGTGTCTCGCTAATCTACAGTTATCTGTATTTTTAAAACTGAATATATGGGGGTATACTTGTACTCTTGCCTGTCTGTAGTCAAAAAAGCGGCCGCGCAGCGCGATTTTTAGTCAGTTTCATCCACTAATCTTGTCTGTCTTTAGTTAAAAAACTACCGCGCAGCACCATTTTTAGTCAGTTACAACTGTTATACTTATACCCTTGCTTGTGTATAGTAAAAAACCGGCCGCGCAGCGCGATTTTTGGTCAGTTTCATCCACTAATCTTGTCTGTCTTTAATAAAAAAAAAACGGTCGCGCAGCACCATTTTTAGTCAGTTTCATCCGTAAATCTTGTACTTTTGGCTGTCTTTAGTAAAAAATATTGCCGCGATTTTTAGTTAGTTTCATCAATTAATCTTGTCTGTTTATAGTAAAAAACGGGGCCCGTGTTGCGCCATTTTTATCCACTAATCTTGTAATATGTGGTTTCATCCGGGCAGACGGGTAGCTTGCGCAGCAAGGCTTGCGTGATTGGAGCATGTACGCTAAAAAATGCCTGTCGCTGCTTTGCTCCAGCCGCAAGCCTTGAAACCGTAAAATGCTTGTCAAATGCGCCAAATGTCTGTCAGATGGTAACCCTACTCGGGCCACGTTTTATGATTAAAAAAAATAAATATGGAGGCACTGACACTACCTACATAAAACAATAAGAAAAAAAAAGTTTTTCAATGCAATTTCAAGTTACGCCCTCGCCTACGGCTCAGGCTGCAACCCACAGCCTCGTGAGCAATAAGCAACCTAAGCTAACTTGTCTCATAATGTACTATTACTGTAAATTGGTAATGAACCTGGCAGCCATGTTTTTAACCTCAACTACAAAAAAACAAGTGTATTTTTTATATACCCAGCCGTATATAGACATTTCCCATTAATGTTCGTTCCTACACGTTTAAAAATGTAATGTGGCATATTTGTATTGAATGAAAGTGTGTCTTTTTGACAAATGTATGTGAAATCAAAATCAATATGTCAGTTGGTGCGATTGTACCCGATCTACGAGCGCATCCGTCGCGCGGGCGGCGTGCGGTGGCGCGTGGCGTGTGCGGGCAGCGCGCTGGCGTGCGCGGGCGCGGCGGTGGCCGTGCTCGCGGGCCGGTGGCAAGCGCTCGCCATACTTGAAGCGCTTGCTGTCCCGCTGTTGATCGCGGCCGCAACCGTGCTCGAAGTGCTCGCGCTCGTCTTCATTTATGGTAATCATATCGTTAATTTACTACTACTACTTACTTGGGTTGCATTGGAACCTGTTTCCTTGTAACACACTATTAACTACTTATGTACTCAATCAAGACGTAGAAGAACAAAGTTATTTGGCTACTTAATTGAATAGTTAATATTCGCGCAGGTTGGAGAGTCCTCATGGAAGACGTAGAATTTCTAACCGGGGATCGATTGAGGAAGTTTTGGGTGTGGGGGTGGTGCGCGACGCCCGCAGTGGTGGCGCCATTGGTGGCGTGGTGGGCGGTGGCGGTGGCGGCGGGCGGCGCGGGCTGGCAGCAGCCGCCGTGGCCGCCCGCCGTGCTGGCGGCCACCACCGCGCTGGCCATCATCATACTCCTAGTGGGAGGCGCGAGCGCCGTGGCCAGACAAGTCCAGTACGACATTATCGGGGTGAGATCTTGACGCATTTTGCGAAATTTGTATGCTCTGCGTAGTTTGTCGACATGGTCGGTCGTGTCGTCGTGACTGTCGCTGTTTTGTCCTCATTGTGTCCGAGCGTCTTTTCGATGTGGAATATTAAAATAATAGTATCGTTACAAAAAACACTTTTATATTTTGTTATATTATTTATATTATCTGGTAGTGATGATTCTTGTAAAAATAGCCATTGCCTTATTAACCTGCTAGGAGTACTTCATGAATAATTATCCTATAAATAAATTAATGTTTAATGCCGCTGATGTTTTGTTTCGCTGAGGACGATGCCTGCTGCATTCATATATCACCCACCACCTTGAGTTTGATATTATTTTATGTAAATGTGCTACGCTTCCTATGTGGTTTTCTTAGCGAATGTGAATAGAACATTTTCCTCAAACATTTGTCACTAAGGACGAAGCCTTGCCTAGTTAAAGTGTAACATCTATCCGTAATGAATTTCAATGCATTTTCTATCTTCCGGGGTACTTATCTAAGTTTTAAGAGCCAAACAAATGTGACTTTTTTACAGAAGCTAAAGTCTTCATTAAAGCCGTCGCGTCACTGGGGTCCCCGAGACCCAATCTCCCACTACTACTGGCTGGCGCGTCGGGAAGAGGCCGAGAGAGGAGACCCCTCGGGAAGCCGCTACAGGAGACGGCACTTGGGCCAGTTAACCGGTAGCATCATCTCCAAACCCATCCTCCCCGTCAAATATACCAACAACACTGAACAAAAGAGACGTTCCAATTCCGACGACTGGATCTACACTATTTACCGAAAGAAGTATCTCCAAGAAATATTCCCGGATTACTTTGTGCCAAAGAAGTGTCGGTCGAAGTCTCTAGATTGGGATAAAGTCTCAAAATCAACATGCCTGCAGACTCAACTCGATAGCGTCTACGCGACGCCTTTTGAATCTGTCGAGTCTGTCAAAGATGATTCTAGAACTGTAGCCAGTGATTTTGTTAAATCTAGTAAATGTTAGTAGGCTAAATCTATTTTCTAGCAATAGGTTATACTTCAATGTTTTTTAATAAAAATCTCAAAAATATATTTAATTTAGTGTATGTTTTTGATCTATTATCTCGGTTGGAACACTGCCAAATAATATTGTTCGTGCTAGGGTAGGTATCTTCATCATAAAAAATATAAAGTTGTAAAATGATACAATTTGTTAATAAAATAATTTCCTTATTGTTGTTTACTCGAATGGACCATAAATCCTTTGCGAAGGGCCTACGAACGGATTATAATGAAGGTTTATGGTTATGTCGCACGTGTAATGCGTAATTTTGGTCCGCCTATGACGATAATAAAATTTAGAGCATTTAGTGGTCGCATAAGGAAGTGATTCACCGAGGTTGAGGTACCTCGGTGAACGTGACGGTTTGCTTGTTTGATGACCTTCCTTTAGGAAAATGATCACCGACCCATAAATGGCGCATCCTTTGTCGTGATAACGTATTCCTATCACAGTCAATGGCGTCACTGTCTAAATAATATGGAGAAAACGTTCGTACTTCATTATAACCACACACCTCCTCCATACTTCAGTTTTAATTACGTTACAGTAAAGTAGTGCTTTAGCCATGACTTTAGTTAATCAGCGGATGTATTTTTGCTTTGGTAGAATACTTATATAAAAGATTTGAAATAAAATGTTAAATTTTGTTACAAGATCTCGTCTAATTATTTAAAATAAAGCTGCAGTAGGTAGGTAATTACTCTGTTTTAGTTATTTTATATATACAGGGTCACTGGAAATATGACGTATTCCTGCTAAAGGGTTATAGATGAGGTCAAAACAAATATTTTTTGTTATATTACTTTTTCTCAAAAAGTTCATAGTTTTTGAGTAAATTGAAATTAAGTAATTTTTTACCAAAAGTACGTTTTCAAAAACAAAAATTTAAAATAAAAGATAACTACTCTTTCGATTCCGGTTTTTTTATTATTTTGGGATAGAAAACAGTCTAAATGTTGATAATGTATTACAAAAAGTACAGGTGTTTATAAAAAAATCAATCCTTAAAAGCATTTTTTATTTTTATTTTTTCAGATTTTTAGAAAAGGCAGCAAATATCTTTAAAAAATTCCTATTAACTAAGCATGCATAATATTTTAAAAACATCACCATCTATTCAGCTTTCAGTTGAGGTATAAAACTTAATAATATCTTAAATAAAAAATGAGAAATTAAGACTTAAATAAATTGCAGTCCCATTTCATGTAGCAAAAATTTCCTACTTCGAGCGCTTCGGAGGTGGCCGTATTATCCTACTTATATCATAAATGTGAAAGTTTGCTTGTTTGGATGATTGTTAATCAATCACACAAAACGGCTGAACCGATTTGGATGAAATATGGCGCACAGATAGTTTAAATGCCAGATTAAAACATAGGAGGATACTATTATCTTGGTTAAAGGTTCCCTAGGGATTTTCTCGAATGTAAATGCGGATGAAAACGCGGGCGGAAGCTAGTTTGCCATAAATGGTCGTCCGAGTGAGTTTCGAGACAGGATTATTTTCCGCTAATGAGTCAAAATTTTATACAGACGGCATCAAAAATAACCATGCATATCAGCCATTTTTAATGCCTTTATGCCAGGCCTTCCTTTTGGCTTGTAGATGGACATGTGTACATTGTGTTAACACCGACAAATCTGCATTGGGCCCATGTGGTGGGTTATGACCCGTCCACTTTATCCATCTACAAGCCAAAAGGAAGGCCTGGCATAAAGGCATTAAAAATGGCTGATATGCATGGTTATTTTTGATGCCGTCCGTAAAAATTTTGACACATCGGCGGAAAATAATCCTGTCCCCAAACTCTTATCATTATTTTTAGTAAGCATGACCATTTATGGCAAAGTAGCTTCTGCCCGCAACTTCATCGGCATTTACATTCGAGAAAATCCCTAGGGAACCTTTAACCAAGATAATAGTATCCTCCTATGTTTTAATCCGGCTTTTAGACTATCTGTGTACCATATTTCATCCAAATCCGTTCAGCCGTTTTGCATGATCGATTAACAATCATCCAAACAAGCAAACTTTCACATTTATGATATAAGTAGGATAATACGGCCACCTCCGAAGCGCTCGAAATAGGAAATTTTTGCTACATGAAATGGGACTGCAATTCACTTAAGTCTTAATTTCTCATTTTTTATTTAAGTTATTATTAAGTTTTATATCTCAACTGAAAGCTAAATAGATGGTGATGTTTTTAAAATATTATGCACGCTTAGTTACTAGGAATTTTTTAAAGATATTTGCTGCCTTTTCTAAAAAATCTGAAAAAATAAAAATAAAAAATGTTTTTAAGGATTGATTTTTTTATAAACACATGTACTTTTTGTAACTTTTTTTATTTAATATCAACATTTAGACTGTTTTCTATACCAAAATAATAAAAAAACCGGAATCGAACGAGTAGTTATCTTTTATGTAAATTTTTTGTATCTGACGACGTACTTTTGGTAAAAAATTACTTAATTTTAATTTACTCAAAAACTATGAACTTTTTGAGAAAAAGTAATATAACAAAAAATATTTGTTTTGACCTCATCTATAACCCCTTAACCGGAATACGTCATATTTCCAGTGACCCTGTATATATATACAGGGTCACTGGAAATATGACGTATTCCTATTAAATGGTTATAGATGAGGTCAAAATAAATATTTTTTGTCATATAACTATTTCTCAAAAAATAAATAGTTTTTGAGTTAATTGAAATTAAGTATTTTTTTACCAAAAGTACGTTTTCAGACACAAAAATTTAAAATAAAAAATAACTACTCATTCCATTCCGGATTTTTTATTATTTTGGGATAGAAAAGAATATAAGTGTTGGTAATGAATAAAAAAAATTTCATAAAATACAGGTGTTTATAAAAAATTCAATCCTTAAATGCATTTTTTATTTTTATTTTTTCAGATTTTTTAGAAATAGCTTCAAATATCTTAAAAAAAATCCTAGTAACTAAGCGTGCATAATATTTTAAAAACATCACCATCTATTCAGCTTTCAGTTGAGGTATAATACTTAATAATAGCTTAAATAAAAAATGAGAAATTAAGACTTAACTAAATAGCAGTCCCATTTCATGTAGCAAAAATTTCCTACTTCGAGCGCTTCGGAGGTGGCCGTATTATCCTACTTATTCCATAAATGTGAAAGTTTTCTTGTTTGGATGATTGTTAATCAATCAAATGCAAATAAAGTCGCGGGCGGAAGCTAGTTTGCCATAAATGATCGTGCTTACTAAAAATACTTTCGTCCGAGTGAGTTTGAAACAGGATTATTTTCCGCCGATGAGTAAAAATTTTATACAGACAGCATCAAAAATAACCATGCATATCAGCCATTTTTAGTGACCCGCTGCTGGAGAACAGGCCTTTCTTTCCTTTTGGGATAAAGCGGACGGGCCATAACCCACAACGTGGGCCCAATCTGGATTGGTCGGTGTCAATGTACCTTACATTGAGCCCTTGGTTCTGGCTGCATTTACAGTCGTTAACACTGACCAATCCACATTGGGCCCACGTGGTGGGTATGGCCCATCCGCTATATCCATCCACAAGCCAAAAGGAAGGCCAGTTCCCCAGCAGCGGGGCATTGAAAATGACTGATTTGCATGGTTATTTTTGATGCTGTCTGTATAAAATTTTGACTCATCGGCGGAAAATAATCCTGTTTCAAACTCACTCGGACGAAAGTATTTTAAGTAAGCACGATCATTTATGGCAAAATAGCTTCCGCCCGCGACTTCATTCACATTTACATATTTTGAGAAAATCCCTAGGGAACCTTTAACCAAGATAATAGTATCCTCCTATGTTTTAATCCGGCTTATAAACTATCTGTGTGCCAAATTTCATCCAAATCTGTTCAGCCGTTTTACGTGATTGATTAACAATCATCCAAACAAGAAAACTTTCACATTTATGGAATAAGTAGGATAATACGGCCACCTCCAAAGCGCTTGAAGTAGGAAATTTTTGCTACATGAAATGGGACTGCTATTTAGTTAAGTCTTAATTTCTCATTTTTTATTTAAGCTATTATTAAGTTTTATACCTCAACTGAAAGCTGAATAGATGGTGATGTTTTTAAAATATTATGCACGCTTAGTTACTAGGATTTTTTTTAAGATGATTTGAAGCTATTTCTTAAAAATCTGAAAAAATAAAAATAAAAAATGCATTTAAGGATTGAATTTTTTATAAACACCTGTATTTTATGAAATTTTTTTATTCATTACCAACACTTACATTCTTTTCTATCCCAAAATAATAAAAAATCCGGAATCGAATGAGTAGTTATTTTTTATTTTAAATTTTTGTGTCTGAAAACGTACCTTTGGTAAAAAAATACTTAATTTCAATTAACTCAAAATCTATTTATTTTTTGAGAAAAAGTTATATGACAAAAATATTTGTTTTGACCTCATCTATAACCCCTTAACAGGAATACGTCATATTTCCAGTGACCCTGTATATACACAGGGTGTTTGGTAATAGCCTTATAATGCCCAATATGGTAGATAGGGACCATCTTTAGGGACAGCTGATTTTCTTTCGCGATTTCAGAGTAGGTCCCATAATAAAAGTTGTTCAGTTTGATGATCACTATCTACCATATTCGGCTTTATAAGGCTATTACCAAACACTGTATTAACTTATTGTGGCACATTATCATATAATTGTTTTAACATCCGGTATTTTTTTTACTGGTGTACTCGATCGCTGTCATCAGCCCTCTGAGGCCATCTGCGCCTGCAACGCAGATTTGTACAATAAAAAAAACTTGTTATATCCGGAAAAAACTGGTGATTATGTCATTTCTAGACCCTGATATTGAGACGCAAGAGAAAAAGTACGGAATAAGGAAAATAATTGAAATAGACAAAACAAATTATTTTAGTAATTTTCAATGTCAAGGAGTTCCTAAATATTTATTGTTACAACTCTTTTGGGCCTGAAATAAAATGTACCTAAACGATTTTTTGATTTGCTTCTCTACACAATGTGCAAATGTAACTATATGTTTATTTGTTATGTTCATGTCTAAACTGTTATTACGAATTTTGATAGTGAGATAGTGCCGAGAACAAATAAATAAGAAAAGGACTCCGGATATTAATAATTTATTGTCACCATAAGCAAAACTAGCTGCATGCTCATGAATATCATGTTGGCGGCCCGTAAACGATCAATTATATTGCACAATATTTTAACCCTTTGTAGACTCGTGTGTCATTTTTTTAACTCACTACTCTAAGGACCAAGAACTTTAAATGTCATTAATAGTACAATGTCTTCGTTTTCTATTTGGAATACCAATAATTTAAACTTTCCTATAATCTAAATCAAATAAAAAACTGTTTTTTGAGAAGCGACCATAAACTTTAAAGTTCTTGGTTGTTCCGTACCTTAGAGTGAGTTAAAAAATATCAGAGTCTACAAAGGGTTAAATATTGCTCAATATTTTTGTGTCGTCTAGAGGCCGCCTTAATGAAATTACAAATTAAATCCTTTCATACGTCAAAAAGACGAATCGAAGATAACGCAACACTGCGTAAGTTAAACCAAGTAATAGCTTTTGTTAGGTTTGAAAAAGTTACACCCGATTGCACTAAACTTAAGGATCGCCTAAGTCTGTTCCTAACTACAAAACGACCAAATTAAAACGGTGTCAAACTTAGCGGTCATGTAGCTGTCATTCGCCTAGTTAACTTGGTCGAGCTGTAGTTAATAAAAGACTTAGGCGATTCTTAAGTTTAGTGCAATTGGGTGTTAGACTGCCATAAAATTGAGAAGATAAAAAAGTACAACTTATGCCCTACCTACCTTTATAATACGTGTACTTAACTATACCTATATTTATATACTTTCTAAATATGAAATGGCTTGTAGCGAGATAATACCTATATACCCAATATCGGCCCTGCATTGCTTCTTTGGTGTAGCGTGCGTTTAAAGATAGGTAATCTGTGCATAGGGACTTTACCTATACCCCTATATGAGGCAGTGTGTGGAAACTACATGTGGGTAGGTCTTTAAAACACGTGGTATTTAAATCATTTGTTACTATTAATTTCAAATGTGTAAATATTTGAATAAAATAATTACCACGGGTAGAATCGGGTCCTTCAGGAGTTTGCAGGGAGCTTGCCCTCCTGATCACGCTGCCTAAAAATCAAAATGTCTACGAAGCAAAATGTCTAAAATTCATGTCTAAAGAGCAAAATGTCTACTAAGTAAATTGTCTAAGACGCAGAATGACTAAACAGTGGTTTGCCTGATGATTAAAAAGGTCTAAATTGCCAAAAAGTCTAAGTCGCAAATTATCCTGGTATAAACTTCTTTGTCTGTTTGAAATACATACCTAGTTATGTTCCTAGATTTTTAATCAAACAATTACTTTCCATTTGAACTTATTGTTTACGGCATTCTGAAAAGAAGTTATTTAGTTCTTCTCCATTTTAGTAATTTTGCATTCTAATCATTCTGCATTTTAATAATTTTGCACTCTAGTCATCCTGCATTTTAGTCGTTTTGCGTTTTAGTCATTCCACGTTTTAGTCATTCTGCGTTTTGGTCATTTTGCCCTCATAGTCTTTTTGCTTTTTAGGCAGCGTGAGGAACCCTACCACCAACCAAGCCGAGTACAAATACTATGGCATTTATATATAATAATTAATACGTAGGCCACACTGAAAGTTTTGCACAACTCATAAATAAAACAATATATATGTAAACTTTTATATTTATTGCGTGTCGCAGTATTCTCCATTACATTCTAAAAAGTTTTTGATTCGTTGAAACCATTTTTTTTAACATAAGCATTATTTGTCTGAGGGTATGTTTTTCATACGCTATCACGGCTTACTCTGGCCCCTTAAATATGAAATTTCTCATTGTATCTTTAAATTCTAGGACAGCAAAGAAATTGCAAGATGTAAGGTCTAAAATTAATGTAGAATGGATCATGAAATTCATGAACTCTGACTTTTCAGAGACGAATATGACTTTGTCCTTATCGCGGTATGCACTGAAAACAAAGAGAATGTAAAAATAACTAGCGTTATAAGAGACGGGAGTGTCATACAAAAAAGCGAGTATGAAACGGAGGCGAATTCAACGAAAATAAACAAAAGAGAAACGTCAAACGGCATTGGCGGTAAAACGGTCAAAGATGATAGATACTCTTTGATGGGGCGAAGTATAATACGCCTTAATTCGAATGTTGTCAATTATCTACTACATTGTGGATTGTCAACGTTCTTTCAAACTTAGACAAGTTAAAAATTGGCCTCCGTTTCATAGATCGTTTTTTACTGAGAGAGTTGCGCCAGGCTGACTGAAAAAATTACATCGTGCATTATGATGTCACTTGTTGGTCGTTTTTCCTTACCTTTTTTAATGACAAATGGTAGTGATCTACTCACCATTAACTGTGTTTTGTTAATGGTGAGTAGATAAGACCGTAGAGGAAATAATGGATAAGACTGCAGTAAAATACTTGCCCACGATTCGCGCCAGTGTAATTTTATCGGTTTACTGTCGACTTCGAACATCCATATAAAAGAATGTTGCTATCTTTCTGATTCCGGAAAAATATATTCATATTTTATTTTCCATAACAATATCATACACATCATTTGAACGCCCGTGTTTGCACTTTAACAACATATTTTTTACTGATGAATATTTTTTTATATTTTATGTCATATTTATTTCCAAGTATCCTCAATTATCAAAAAAAAAATATAAAAACAAAAAAAATATAAAAAAAATATCTATGATAAAATATGCCGGATTTCTTTAATCATGTGACAATAGTCATCTTATGCACAGTGATCGCATTTGAATGCCGACCTTCTCCAATTTCATCATAGGAGATACAAGAAAACGATTACATTCTGCATACCAATGCTTTACGAAACTCAAATAAGGTGTTTTCTTTTTTAAAAGCATTTAGAAGTGAAGCAGTGCAAACTTGCAGAGAAAGCGAAGTTTCAAAATCATAAATAAATATCACCCTGAAATCTTTTTGCGTTAATTTCATTTCTGCTACGGGCGACGAACTTCGCATTGTGATAAAAAAACAAATGATTCGCAACTTCCGGTCAATTTTTATTTTAATTTCATGAATGAGTTCTAAAGTTTAAAAAAACATAACATTCTGTATTCAAATATTTGTGTGTTGCCAGAAGTGCAAAACTTTCAGTGTGCCCCATGTAAGAGTAATGTAACTTCAGTTTACGTTTTTTTACTCATGTGATGTAACTTTCATCGTTTATTTTTTTGTTTATTGTAGTCTCCGCTAGAGACGCTTCTAGCAAATGTATAGAAAATTGAAGATTACGACATCATGGAATGTTATTTTTATAGAGATTGTTAGTAAACTGAACACGCGCCTGTTGTGGTAAACACAAACATGTTTAGGTATTGCCATAGTTAAACATTATTGAGATAGGAGGTACCTTGACACAAAGGGTTGAATTAAACACAGATGCTCACCGTGATTTTCCTTTGCATACACACAACTTGCCAATGAGCGATTAAAAAATACGGATTTTGGCTATGTCGAATAAAAATGAGTAGTAGGACCTAATAAGAGCGCTCGATCTGTCAGACTGTTTCGAAACGACGATGTTTATAAAATTGTTAATTGACTAGTGGAAACGCACGTTTTGATATATTTTTCAACTTTAGCAACCCAAAAAGCGTATAAGGCGACTAAAGAAAGGTAAATATTTATCACCATCACTTTGCTGCATATGACTAGGTTCGGGGGGTTCAAGGGGGATTAGTGGAATAAGCCCAATACCGATTCCTCCTGGGTTTTACCCTAGTTCCTAAAATTCGATGGATAACTTTTACGCATATATTTTTTTTATTCTTTTTCGCAGCTCGCATGCTTGTATTGTATTATGTATCCCACTGGCAATCTATTAATATGACAGCTAAGCCCTCTTGACTGTAGTAATTCGACAGGTACACAAGTTTGACTACTTTTGGTCCAATAACATCAAAATAATATAATCAAAATAAACTAAGCGCACTTAGCGAAAGACAACTTTTCAAAACACCTACTACCTTGCAGGAGTAGACTACTAACATCATAAATCCTGCGAGGTTGTTGGTGTTTTTACCAATAACTCGGTATAATCGATTGTTCGGGCCAGGGAAGTACTTTTTACGCTGTGAAAAAGTTTTATTATTATTCTTTTGAAGATAATTTGGTTTGTTGATCACGGATAGCAAGTGGTGTTTAGACATTAAATAAAAATCTACCTTTGTCCTTGTGTGCCTCAGAATATCACATGATGTAATTTATTAACCATTAACCACGACTTTAAATAATTTAATTATGATGTGGCAAGCAGGAACCTGTTCATTTGTGGAGTGATATCAAATGTTATGGTGTCCTTGCGCACAGATTTAAAGCGAGCCCTTGCAGAACTGGCTTGATTAAAATACATTTCTATATTTGTGTATTAATAATATTATTTTTCCATTATGTTGATGTACACAGGTCAGCACATCTAGTTAAACAGTTTATAATACGCGGGGTGACGCAGGACGTAAATACGGCCTCAAGGTCAACATGTGTCTGAGAAATCATGAATATAAAAAATAGCAGCAAAACCTTACATGTAGGGATAAAACCACAGAACAGCGATTTTTTTTCCTTTTGGTAAAACTCCGAAAAGTATTTTTTTGTAATGGTAAGTGTGTTGTACTTATATGATTTGATGACATAAATATTATACGGAACAATCGGTGCGCGAGAACTCACATCACACTTGTCCATTTTTTTAAGAAAATTACTCAGAAGTCATAGACGGTGGTGAATCAAATGTAGCGCGTTAGCGCTACATTTTATTTTTATAGAGTTATCTATAAAAATCTAAACTTGATGTTTTAAAAATTACTGAGTTTGGCACCCAAAACATTTGTCGATAAAACATATTTAAAAGCACAAGTCTATGTCGCAGTTTCATAAAATTAAAAAAATATGGTATCTCTTCGCCGTCGGTGAATCGTGCTGCATTCGTCAAAGCAAACTAATACCACCTATATCAACGTCTGCGGTCGATGGAACCATAAAATTTTGTTGAAAACATACTATGGGATCGTACCCTCGATGCGTCAAGTCTGTCGCGTAATAATTACCGGCAAGGAATCGCAGGCGCAGGGTCGAGTGGCGGCCGGCGCGCGCGCATTCGTGTCAGAATCAGCGCGCGAAGCGGATCGCCTTGCGGTTGTGGTCGTGCGTAGTGTACGACACTTTGATAAAATAAAATCGTTTGTCGGTTAAACGTGTGATGTCGAAGGACGGCCCGCGGTTCAGCCGGCTGGGCGTGCTGGCGCCCGCGGCGCTGTCGGCCTGCCTGGACGCCTCCGTGCTGGCCGTGCCCGCCGCCGGAGCCATCGTCTCCACCGTACTTAAGGAGTTGAGCAAGGCTTTTATGCTGAAGAAGTAAGTCATTACTCATTTAGAGGCAACATTTTTGAGGTTTGAAGTTGGTGAGTAGGTAGGTAATAGGTACCTATATTTTTTGAAAGAAAACTATTTCATTATACTTACATACTGTATTTTATCGAAAGAAAATCATTACCTACGAAGAGATAAAATAGAAAGAGGTACCTAACTGAAACGTGTAACTCGTGTAAGGGGAATCGGACGGTACAATTTTCTTTCAAGTCTTGCATTTTGCGTTTTCACATGCAATAAAACTTAATTACCTACAGTATAATCGTATACAACTACAGATAATACGGATGAGTATCGAGTATTCTCCTGAAAGCTTCGGATATAATTTTACTGGTACTTATACTTACTAATTACCAAGTTTCAATGCAAGCCCACTTTTCAAATGTCCGTTTCTTCTCGTGACCATATTTATGCTCGTGCTCATATATTTTTGTGCTCGGACTTAATTCTTCACGTCTGTTATTGACAAATACTCAGCGACACGCTAATCATTCATTCAATATTACATGTTAACTAAGGCCAAGCGAATGTTTTAGATACAAAATACTCTGCAAGAATTAACAGATCTTTTCTGTTAATTCTTGCAGTTATTTTAATTAATTCCTTGATCGATTTTGATATAAGTACCTACGTACACTTAAATTCCATTTTAATTTTAATTTATTTGTGGGATTATAGGAAATGTTACAATAATAATATAATACCTTTGTGTGTTTACATATAGAGAACTACATAAAAAAATAGACGAATCGTTTTCATGCAGAAATTGCGTTGTTAAATTAGGTAACCTTAACTACCCATCTATCAGAAAGGTTGTTTACCTCATGAAAAAAATACAAAGACATCTTGAACGTAGGCGTTGCGGATGACACTACGTACAGTCAGCAATGAAAGTCGCTTAACGCTTTGGTACTTTGTCATATCAACTTTTTTTCAACAGGTGGCTCACGGTTTGAAACATTAGTCAAAAAAGTTACTGTTACAAAGTACTAAATTGTTAAACAACTTTCGTTGCTAACCGTACATACATTGGGAACCAAATACACATTATATAAGTATCCCTGAATGCTTTAAAAAGGTCTCTAGTCACCACTAGTCTTAGAGAACAGCCTAATTCGAATTATATAAAAGTTTTTCTGGCTATTATGATGATGACTACACAAACAAAAAAAAACAAAAAACCGACTTCAAAAAACCTACCTCTAAAAAGCAAGAAATAATATTCGTAATAATAAAACACGTCTATTGAAGTCGGGTGGGGCTGGAGTACAAAATGTCTTTTTTTTTATTCTAAAAGCCCCACCCGACTTCAATAGACGTGTTTTATTATTACGAATATTATTTCTTGCTTTTTAGAGGTAGGTTTTTTGAAGTCGGTTTTTTGTTTTTTTAAACAATTTTTTATTTTTTTATTTTTAGTGTAGGTACCTTTTGTATTAGGTAGTGTAGGTATATTATTTAGGTAGAAATTAAAATCGGCTCAGCCAAACGTGAGTTAATCGCGGAGAAACATACATACATGCGGGTCAAACTGAGAACCTCCTTTTTTAAGTTGGTTAAAGAACTACACTTAAGATATCCCTTTTCCAACAAAAAACATAATTATCTTAATCAGTTCATAAACAAAGAAGTTATACGACTGATCATCGAGGTAGTTCACACAAAATCATACTATTTTCGTGCTTTTTTTTTAAGATTACTTGAAAAGTACTGAACCGATTTCAAAATTTTAAAAAATGGGACCAACTTGGGAGTTTACCTAATGTAATAACGTTTGAATTATTTCAATCGGTCCAGCCGTCTTCGAGTAATCGGTGTACATACAAAAAACAAAAAAAAAAAAAAAAAAAAAAAAAAAACGGGTCGAATTGAGTACCTCCCTCCTTTTGAAGTCGGTAAAAACTCCCCGAGCCCCGTACAAAAGTGCCGCAAGTAGCACATAGATGCTTTAATTTTCCCATTTATTTCTTGCAATTTGCTGTTTTCTTTTCTTCACATTAACAATACGTAATGGCTTATAATCATTGGAAAAATTATTTTAAAAATACCTACCTATGACTTTAATCAATTTTGGATACAAACACGGAAAAGTGTTTTCATTTCATAGAGTTATGTAGGGACTTAATACATGGTGTCATTTTTTTCCATGTTAGGTACTAAAGTCGCATTACTCATTTCCCAGCAAAAATGTAAACAAAGGTGTTGCCAGAACAAAACAACACAAAAAGAAATAGTATATTGCTAAGTCAAGAAATAAACACACTTACATGTTTTTTCATCACAAACCTAACAAAAATAGATTAGATAAATATTCTGAATCATGAGTTTTGCAGCAAAAACAATCATATAATTTAATATTTCATAATAACAGTTTTATAGTAGAAAACATTTTTATGATGCTGTGCACACATCAACTGCAAACCGTACACATCAACCTTTGGTCATTTTATAAAATTTCATAAAAAATATATTACGAGTAGTAGCTGTACTGTAGTAGTAAAGTAACATTTTTGTCTTTTGGTGTTGGGGGGGAACAGGCGAAGATGCTACGTATTTTTGATAGTTTACATACAGTCAATATCTAAGTAAAGTTTTCTTATCAGTTCGTTTCAAGAACTTTTAACATCAAAAATTATGATAGGTTATAAAGTTAAAATTTCTAATTACCATCCTACTTTAAAATTACCCTGGATGGCATTATATTTATCATGACTCAAAATATAATAAACAAATTAAAAAGTTATAAAAGTGACCAAAGGTTTTCAATATCTGAAAATGTCACTATCAGGGTCAGTTTGTCAATTTGACAGTGACGTTAATTTGTTTACATTTTTGCTGGGAGATGAGTAATGCGACTTTACACTAGCCTAGGAGTCTGCATTTATGTAAATTGTGTAAGTAATCTGGGTGAATCAACTTTTTGTTGTTTTGTGGCATTTCTTAAAATATCTAGGTGAACCAATTTTATATGAAGTTAATCTGTAGTTGCAAATATTCTCAGCTAATTATCTTATAAGAAAACTTAAAAGACATGAAAATTTTTACGTGATTTTATAGTAAAACATAGGTGACCCAGTAGACAACTCCTATTTTTCATATAAAAGCTGGGGACAACATTGTCCCCTGGGTCACCCATGTTTTTCTTTAAACTATTGATTTATTTTTGTACAAAACTAAGTATTGGCTATGAATCTAAATATCGTAAAATAGATATTTTTTTACAAAAGAATTATATATCTAGTTTTGTTTTAATTTATAAAAATTTACACATGGGTCGATTTTTTCCTGACATTAAAAAGTTGATTCTTCTTCTTATCTTCTTTCTATAATATACAAATGAATCGCTGAATGTCTTGCTAAGCGCAAATCTCAAGATCAGCCGAACCGATTTCGTTAATTCTTTTTTTGTTGTTTGTTGTTTGTTGAGAAGGTTCTTATGGGAGAAAAACTTGGATGAATTAGCCACTGGATACGTAACGTAAGAAAAATGTATGAAATCACGATCAACCAATTTTTGCGGGGTGAGGGGGGATTACACTTGTCAAATAATGTCAATGTTATAGGGTGATTTAGCCGGTTTTCGGCCATAATTGTCGGCCAAATATTATGGATTGTGAAACTCATACATTCGTTTTCGGCCAGGCGGCCAAAAAGCAAATGACCTCCCAAAAACGCATTCAGTTACTAGTCCATCAAAGGTGAATGCGCAGGCTACATACAAAATTACTGGAATACAAATTACTGGAAGCTGGAAGAAATTTCAATATGAAATAAGCTGTGCCCTTGTACTACTCTTCTGTCCATTATTTTTCTTGTAAAAATCGCCCTTGCTGACTGCTGGACACATTTCTAAAATATACAGTTGGTCTGTACTTAAATCATCACGGCTCTTCGTTATATCTGTGCAAACAATAGCTTACGGCAGTAAATGATTTGACTGGAAGACATTCATAATTATTAAGTGCCTTCCCTATCGGACCACTAAAGCTTTTCGGCCCTGTAGTACTACCGTCTAAGTATTCAAAAAGATGTCTTAAACTTCACTCATTTGCGTGCAGTTGACATATTAGCCATTGAAGGGGACGTTGCAGCTTGTTTTCAAGCAGTTTGATAATTTCGGTTCTATTACCAGTGTTAACAGCAGTTCCTCGCGCGAAATGACTTTCAAGACGAAAATTTACGGAAGTCAAACATTATTTTGAAAACGTTTTGTAAGAAAAATGTTTCTTTTTGTTGATTATTATTGGCTTTTGTGTATAAGTATCTCTTAATAATATTAACTATTAAAAAGAAATGTGATATATTTTGTTTAAAATTATATTATGAAAATATTTTTAGAAAGTTTTTCGAAAACGTCAGCTCCTGGGGGCAGTACGTCTCGTAATTTGTTTCTAATTATATTTTGTATACGTAATAAATAAGTGTATTGGCAACTTTTAATAACACCTCGAAAAAGAAATTTCACGAAAAATTTCTTTCATACATTCTTAAATTTTCCGTAATGGCCGAAAACCAAAGGGGGACGGCAAACCGGCTAAGACACCCTACTTTGTTTACATACCAAATTTTATTTATTTTATATGTGGTTGAAATTGTGCTTACGCGTGTAAAGAAACATTTCTTGATTGCCCGCTATTTTTTTTGCTGAACAATACGAAGCATTTTGCCCATTTTTGTACCAATGTTTCGCCACGAGCTCTAGCATCACACTGACAACGCGATATCGTTTACTGAGGCTATCGGTCACAGTAAGTGGCAGAGGGGTAAAGGCGAATATGGCTGTCATTTCGCGTCCAGTGGTTGATTCGTCCAAGGAGAAAATTTAAGAAAACTTAACCACCATATAAAATTTAATTTGGACTATAAACTTTTTTAACCTTATGACGTTTGACATACCATTGACAGAATGCGGGCTGCAAAAAAACTGAATGTCGTTTAAAATTCGAATTCAATATTCATCAGGACAACGTCTGTCGGGCAAGGAGGTTTATAACAGGGAGTGAGTACACTACGAAAATTTTCACCTATCGTTTCAAAGAAATTCAACTTTATTGCATTGCTCATAGAGTTGAAATTCTATCGACGACATTGACTGAAGGCACTACTGTGTGAATGAGACAACACCAGGTGGAGGTCGGTGTCTCGTTCGCACAATTGCCATTACTAAACAATAATACCACGATAGTAGGACTAAAAATATGTACGTTACCAATCAAGTAGTGTATCAAAATTAAGGATTCGGAGTGGGAAGTCGAATATATACTATTTAAATATTAATTTTAGAATGACACATAATAATTGTAATATAAAACAGAACTTTTTTGATTTAATTAGATATCTACAATAATGCTAATCAGCAATCATCGGTGAGGTGGTAATAAATAGAAGTGTCAATCCTGGCAACTCCGATTTTGACCTTTCAATTTCAATTTAAGAATTTCAATCTATAGGAAATGTTACTTTACAAAACTAGTGTGACCATAAATACTTCACCATTTCAGATTTCCAGAAAAACGAAATTGTTCTATTGAAATGGCTAGAGGTCGCAGGCGAGACGGTAAAATTAATAATAATAATCAAATTCATGTTTGTGCGCCTATTTCGATGAAACTCGGTTTCTGGTACTATTTCAACATGAAAATAACAACGCAATGTTGAAAATTTTAAAAAACCAAGATGGCGGACTACTTTTTTGTTTTTGGGCCGATTTCGATGAAACTCGGTTTTTGGAACTATTTGACAAGAAAATAACAACGCAATTTTTAAAAAACTAAAAATCCAAGATGGCGGCCAACTTTTTTGTTTTTGGGCCGATTTCGATGAAACTCGGTTTTCGGTACTATTTTGACAAGAAAATAACAACGCAATGTTGAAAATAAAAAATCCAAGATGGCGGCCAACTTTTTTGTTTTTTGAGCCGATTTCGATGAAACTCGGTTTTTGGAACTATTTTGACAAGAAAATAACAACGCAATTTAAAAAAAAACTAAAAATCCAAGATGGCGGCCAACTTTTTTGTTTTTGGGCCGATTTTGATGAAACTCGGTTTTTGGAACTATTTTGACAAAAAAGTAACAACGCAATTTTTAAAAAACTAAAAATCCAAGATGGCGGCCAACTTTTTTATTTATGGGCCGATTTCGATGAAACTTGGTTTTTGGAACTATTTTGAGAAGAAAATAACAACGCAATTTTTAAAAAACTAAAAATCCAAGATGGCGGCCAACTGTTTTGTTTATGGGCCGATTTCGATGAAACTTGGTTTTTGGAACTATTTTGAAAAGAAAATAACAACGCAATTTTTAAAAAACTGAAAATCCAAGATGGCGGCCAACTTTTTTGTTTTTGGGCCGATTTCGATGAAACTCGGTTTTCGGTACTATTTTGACAAGAAAATAACAACGCCATTTTTAAAAAACTGAAAATCCAAGATGGCGGCCAACTTTTTTGTTTTAGGGCCGATTTTGATGAAACTCGGTTTTTGGTACGATTTTGACAAGAAAATAACAACTCAATGTTGAAAATTTAAAAAATCCAAGATGGCGGCCAACTTTTTTGTTTTTGGGCTGATTTCGATGAAACTTGGTTTTTGGAACTATTTTGAAAAGAAAATAACAACGCAATTTTTAAAAAACTGAAAATCCAAGATGGCGGCCAACTTTTTTGTTTTTGGGCCGATTTCGATGAAACTCGGTTTTCGGTACTATTTTGACAAGAAAATAACAACGCAATTTTTAAAAAACTGAAAATCCAAGATGGCGGCCAACTTTTTTGTTTTAGGGCCGATTTTGATGAAACTCGGTTTTTGGTACGATTTTGACAAGAAAATAACAACTCAATGTTGAAAATTTAAAAATTCAAGATGGCGGCCAACTTTTTTGTTTTTGGGCCGATTTCGATGAAACTCGGTTTTTGGAACTATTTTGACAAGAAAATAACAACGCAATTTTTAAAAAACTAAAAATCCAAGATGGCGGCCAACTTTTTTGTTTTTGGCTGATTTTGATGAAACTCGGTTTTTGGAACTATTTTGACAAGAAAATAACAACGCAATTTTTAAAAAACTAAAAATCCAAGATGGCGGCCAACTTTTTTATTTATGGGCAGATTTCGATGAAACTTGGTTTTTGGAACTATTTTGAGAAGAAAATAACAACGCAAGTTTTAAAAAACTAAAAATCCAAGATGGCGGCCAACTTTTTTGTTTTTGGGCCGATTTCGATGGAACTCAGTTTTCGGTACTATTTTGACAAGAAAATAACAACGCAATTTTTAAAAAACTGAAAATCCAAGATGGCGGCCAACTTTTTTGTTTTAGGGTAGGTTTTGATGAAACTCTGTTTTTGGTACGATTTTGACAAGAAAATAACAACGCAATGTTGAAAACTTACAAAATTCAAGATGTTGGCCAACTTTTTTGTTCTTGGGCCGATTTCAAAAACAAATTAGCAGCCATTTTGATCTTTTTTTATTTTTCCATCAGTTTACATTGAGTTGTTTTTTCTTGTCAAAATAGTACCAAAAACCGAGTTTCATCGAAATCGGCCCAAAAAACAAAAAAGTTGGCCGCCGCCTAAGATTTTAAGTATTTTAAAAAATTGCGTTGTTATTATTTTGTCAAAATATTACCAAAAACCGAGTTTCATCGAAATCGTCCCAAAAACAAAAAAGTTGGCTGCCATCTTGGATTTTTAATTTTTTCAATATTGTGTTATTATTTTCTTGTCAAATTCGTCCTAAAACCGAGTTTCATTAAAATCAGCCCCAATCACAAATAAAAGAGTTGGCTGCCATATTTGTTTATATTTTTAACATTTCGTTGTTATTTTTTATCAAAATAGTAACAAAATCGAGTTTCATCAAAATCGGCCCACGAACAATATAGTTGGCCGCCATCTTGGTTTCTTTTTATATTTTTAACATTGTGTCGTCGTAAATCTCATGCACCCATTTTATTAACTTCACAAGTAAAGAAATTGGTGCAAGAATTTTAGACCTTATTGACATATTTACCAAAATAACAGTTTTTAATGAAACAGCAAAGTAAATGAACAAGTATAATTATGGGAAAAAGCAACCGAATTTCAAAGGTCAATAAAGTGGAAAATCGTTTGCATCTTTTTTTGACTACAGATCACTAGACAATGTTTTCCTACTTTTACTTGTTTTTCCAACATTTATTTGTTTTTCCGAAGTTCACGCACATTTTTTTTTATAAAAAAATGAAATAAACTTTAAAGTTGCGTAATTATTTACACTTGAACTTAAATTGAATTGAATAAACTAGATTATGTATTGGTTGAACTACCATATTTAAAAAATAAAAACAAAAGCAATTTAATAAAAACGTGATAAATAAATTGTTCCAAATTTTTTTTTAATAAATTGTAGCGGCAGCACTGGTGGTGGCGGCAGAAGGTTGCGTGTTCAAATCACGTCGGGGTCACCAGTGTAGAAAATGTAGTAGTGGTAGTATGGAGAAAGGGTAGCCACTGATAGGAAGGCCAAAGTGGAAGATCTTCCTCCGGGCTGGGTGATCTTAGCCCGGGGACCGCGGTCCAACCGATGATGGTTAGAAGTTGTATATATAGGTTGGTGGCTGAGAAAACTCCGATAGCGAGATGTAGGTTTCTCCATATATTCTTTATACTACGAGGTGTTATTCCTTACTAATCTTTGTGTTCATTCGACACTAGCGCCATCTAGTAACATGGTGGTTGAATCTTGTTGTAACCGTGTTGCTATGTGCGGCGGTACGGTAGATGCCGCTACAAAATAATTATTTTCTGTTTTTTAGTTAACGAGCTAAATTAAAAATATACCACCGCCTATCAGAGTACTCGTCAAGACCATTCAAACGAGTCCAAACTCGATGGGGTTGAAAGGTTTTATTACAAAGTTCCTGTGGCCTTCTTCCGGCTTCCTTCATCAGACTCTTGGATACTATTACCCAACAGAGCACTCGTCAAGACGATTCAAACGAGCCTAAACTCGATGGGGTTGCATGATTTCAATATTGAGTTCCTATGGCATGGCCTCCAGACTTCATCATCCAACCCTGAACCTCGTCTCCCGTCAGAGTACTTGTCAAGACAATTCTAACAAGCCCAAACACGATGGGGTTGTATAGTTTCATTCATCATAGAGTTCTTGTGGCGTTCTTCCGGCTCCATCATCAGATCAGCTTAATGACATTGTAATATTGCATTTCCTTCCATTTCTGACCTGTGTTCAAAGTTTCAAGTCTCTAGCTCATCGGGAATTTGGTATAAAATCGTTTGCAAAATTTGTGCTCAAACAAACAAAAGAGCAAGCAACCTAATAAAAACGCGGTAAAAACTGTTAATTATAAATAAAGAACTACCTAGGTATTTAAGTTTATATTAAACAGTTTAAAGTATTATGTATGTCTCCGGCCAACCATACGGTTTGGTCACCCTAATGAAGAAAAGGACACATACATCTACTTGACCTCTCTGTCGGCTCGTTTTGGGGCGAAGCGCTCATTCCGGTTTATAGTATTATTTCCATGCTGTCGGGTCAACCATAGATAATACACTTATGGGGTCAGCTCAAGAATCTTATATTCATATAAGGTTCTTGGGTCAGCTAGTTATTTAATGATAATATAACTAGTAGGTTATTCAATTTAATGTTAAACTAGGTTCTTATTTGTTGATGGCTGATTAAGGTAAATTAATTGAGAGACCTTGTTCAAATGCAAATAAACGAATTACCATTTCTACGTTCATATCGACAAGAGCTCGATGGCACAGTGGCTTTGGCTTTTTGCAGCAGAGCAGTTAGACAACTAGGTATAGGCCTACCTACCTATCGCTTGAGTCCGTTGTCGGATGAGTGAACAAAACAACATGTCCTTTTTATGCACAACAGGATACTGCTTGGTCTTCTCCTCACCTGATGTTAAGTGACGATGGCCGAAGGCGGAAGCGCACTACACCCGGTTCATCACTGAGGAACTGGCTATCTTACTTCTACTGCCGGAAAACAACAATTTTGTTTCATTGTTCAAGGCGGACTTGAAATAAGCCCTACCACCAACCAAACCGAGTACAAATTGTACCCCAACTGGTAATCGAACCCAAGGACCTCTGCGTCTTATCTTACAAGGGTGGGCGAACCACTAGATCACAAAGGCGGTTATAGTACGAGGTTCCCTGTGCATGCTTCGAAATGCACGCAGCCATTGGTTACTGCCGCATTAAGATTTGGGCCTGCCAGGTGGAGGTGGCCCATCCTCCTTTAACCATTTGTCTCCTGTGACATTAAAAAATGACTCGTGCACGATAATGTTTTGAAATACATTACATTGTTTACAAGACACGTCGTGCGCCGTCCTTGTGGGCAGTCCTCGTGTACGAGGGTCAACCAGGCGCGCGCCCGCGTCATGTAAGCGACACCGCGCCGCCGATGCGCTGCCATTCGTAACGCCCGGTGGCGGCGGCATCCGAACAGGGCATAATAGTAATAGATGAGATGCCTAAGTGCCTTATATTGGAAATACCGCCGTTTGGCGTACGGTATATCCGGCAATAGAACCTGCAACCCCTTACACTTGGGGTGTCGGAAAAGGCGATTGAGATAGTATTATAACTAGACGTCCGAGGATCAGACAATGGCCAATAGCGCTTCCGATGAAAACGGCCCAACACTACAATTTCCAACCTGCCTGCCAAGCTGGAAGATTATGGCATTCCTGCAGTGGACTATAAGGCCGGCCACACACAGACGTAATCACGCAACGGAATCTCGCAACGGAATCACGCAACGTGATTCCGTACGTACCACCACACACAGACGTTTTTTTTCGTTCGGAATCACGGCTCAGTCAGGCGCCAGACTTTGATGAGTAAACATTGAGCGAAGGTGAATTATTTTGACTTTTAATGAATAATTGAAGATGAATAATTATAGACTTTTTATTATTAATATTACGCTTAGGTCAATTCAATTGTTTTCTGTATTTTTTTTGGTAAAATAGAACTAATAACTTAAGCCGGGTTCATAGCTCGTGTTTTGCTCTACATAATCAACAAAAAGATCTACACAAAACATTGTATCGCGAAACATTTTTGTGTAGAGAAACAATGTTTCTGCTTTCCATGCCTGGTGGAAAACACGTACACAAAACATTTTGCGCGGGTCGAGGGGCTGGGTATTGTCATAGGCCAGCCACACACACGCAATAATATTGGCAACAATAATATTGAACAATTTGATTTAACACTGAGGCTAACCGCAAAAAAAATTGCGATTAGCCTCAGTGTTATTAAAAAATTTATCTTTAAAAATCATTTAAAAAATTTCAATTGAACCAGGTTTTTCAAAATTTTTCGAAAAGGCAAGGAAAGGTGATATAACAGTTATAACAGTTACGAAAAATGATCCAAATGTAACAATTTTTTTTTGTTACCTATGCAAAGTAAATGTTGTTTATTTTTTATTTTTAGAAGACTTAAAAATTCACCATTCAAAACTTTTTTTGAAAATTATTAAGGTTGTGACTTTGATAGAACCTAGGACTGTGTATAACTATTTGCACAGTATAGATACTTATTAGTTAAAAAAACTGGCCAAGTGCGAGTCGGACTCACGCACGAAGGGTTCCATACCAAAAAACGGAAAAAATACGTTTGTTGTATGGGAGCCCCCCTTAAATATTTATTTATTCTGTTTTTAGTATTTGTTGTTATAGTGGCAACAGATATACATCATCTGTGAAAATATCAACTGTCTAGCTATCACGGTTCATGAAATACAGCCTGGTGATAGACAGACAGACGGACAGCGGAGTCTTAGTAATAGGGTCCCGTTTTTACCCTTTGGGTACGGAACCCTAAAAACTAATGTCTATTCTGTGTAAGTTGTTTTAAAATATTTCAATTCCAGCTACTTTTCAACGCGAGGTCTACAGCTCACGAAGCCTAATAGTTTATGCATTTTTACATTTGCAAAAGTTACATTTTCAGATATACCTAAAACTTTGGTCACTTTTAAGTTTATTTCATACATTTTCGAGTCATGATAAGTAATAGGCTAACATAAAATGCTAAATTGGCAACACTGAAGTTTTGTCTACTCAAGCCACGCAATCGCTGTGGACGGCGTGTGTAGAGAAACATGTTTCGCGAAACAATGTTTTGTGTAGATGTTTTTGTTGATTGTGTAGAGCAAAACATGCGCTATGGACCCGCTCTTAGCAAAATTATTAAAAAGTAGGCCAAAAGTCTGGTATCCAGAGCTGTAATAAAAAAAGTAGCATTCCGTACGTACGGAATAACGGTTGTGTGTGGCGACCAATACAAAATCTATGGGAGGCTTGCGTTCGGAATGACTTTTTTCCGTGCGTGATTCCGAATGCACGAGCCCTCATGTGGAATTCCGCACGGAAAAAAATAACGTACGGAACGTTGACGTCTGTGTGTGGCAGACATCGATTTTGTATGCAATCGCTGCGTTCGGAATTCCGAATCGGGATTCCGTTGCGAGATTCCGTTACGTGATTACGTCTATGTGTGGCCGGCCTAATAGGATGTAGATTGTAGATGACGATGAAACATAAAATTACCTATACACCACTATTACCTACTGCCTATTTTACCTATGTCGTGAATATGTGATGTGACCAATGCTGGTTGCCAGTCGCCTAATTGACTATATCCAAATAAATGCTAATAATCGATAGGTATTCATAATATTTTCACTTTTTTATCTAGCGTTTTCCTTTTTCATCTACCCATGATAAGAGGAGGGACCTAAGCAGAAATAACCAAGTTTTTTTACAAATATATAATATGAGTATTTATTTATAGTTCTAGATAGGGTCTAGTCTTATATAGCCTTTATCTATTTACGTCTAACCAATTGCCACTAGTGATTGCCTCACAAGTCACAAGCGGAAGGTTTCCCAACACCCTTAACTTAACAATAACATCGGAGCAATGCAACCGTGATCAGCACACAATGCCTTTATTCTGTAGTCGCAATACCATCACTAGGTAGGTATACTACTACTTAATAAATCATAATCGAACATTATAAATGAGCGAGTTAATGTTTCCGAATCGGTTCCATACAAATAAGTAGTTGCATAAAAAGTCTAATAAAAAACCGGTGCGATGTTTTGACTTCCTAATTGGTGGAGTCGTGGGCCGCGAGTCTGAGGCCGGCCATCTTCGGAAGGTCGTAAGAACTGTAACAATCAGCTGCCAGGGCCATGCGGTCGTCCTCGAGGTCAAGTTCAAACGTTACCAAATTAAATGTAGCGTTAAATCTTGCTTTATAGTTAGTATTTGTTGCATTGAGCATTTTGTTATTCACAGTAGGTACTCCAAGATTCAATTTGTAGAGTTCCGATTTATAATATCTCATGTAATCTTTATAAATGTTACCGGCAATGTATGAAATGCAGGCATTGTATACTGGCCCTTTTAGGCAATGTATGAAATAGAATGAATATTGTTTATTTCACACATTACTAGGCAGTGTATATGTTACCGGCAATGTGTATAATCCGGTATTGTATACAATGCCTAGGCATTGTATACACTGCCTAGGTAATGTGTGAAATAGATATCAATATTCATTCTATTTCATACATTGCCTAAAAGGGCCAGGCATTGTATACAATGCCTAGGTATTGTATACAATGCCTGCATTTCATACATTGCCGGTGACATATACAATGACTAGGCATTGTATAGAATGCCTGCTGGTCCACCGGCAATGTGTAAAATAAAAAGTTTTTGGAGAATAGGTTCGAGGGGGGCTCGGGGAAAGCTCGAGGGGGGGCTCTAGTGAGGCTCGAGGGGGGCTCATTGAGTTTGGAATCGAACCTGCTTCACTCCTGTAGGTCCCGCGTATAGGTTAGAAAAAGGCGAGCGCGAAGCGCAGCGGAGCTTAAGCCTTCGAGGTTATTTTTATATTATATTATATTTTACACATTGCCGGTGGACCAGCAGGCATTGTATACAATGCCTAGGCAAAGTATAAAACGAATTATATTTCATACATTGCCTGATCGTTTCAGGCATTGTGGCATTGTATACAATGCCGGATTATAGACATTGCCGGTATCATAAATATGAGTATGCATCTAAGTACTTACATTGCAGAATTTCCATGGGGATCCTAATGGACGGAGGGCATCTGTATTAAGTACGTGGTACTATTATCTATTCTGTGGTATTAGTTAAGGCGGTTGTATGACCGAAAGTGGCGCCGCGTTGAATTTGATTTAATATTGCAATTCTAATACACAATTTTAATAAAACTTTACATGGATTTTTAGGGCCCATAGTCTAATATTGTTAGGCGGTGTCATTACATTCCCTCGTAGTCACTGGCAGAAGTAGATAGCAAAAGTGCTAAAAGTGGCCGTTTTTGACACATTTGCTATCTACTTCTACGAATGACTACAAGGGAATATAGTGATTAGATTAGGGCCCTAAAAATTCCACGTAAAGTTTTTTTTTTAATCATTTTCTTTTAACAACTTATTAAATAAAAGCCTCTGAGGGCGCCACTTTCAGTGGTATAAACACCTTAAGTAGATCATTTTCTGCTGTCGTTTAGCACGAACAACTAACGAAAAAAACGCACATAAAAACAATCGACAGAGTAATTTTGTATGGGAAATTTGTATAATGAGATATTCCATTCCAATTTGAGATATTCCATAGAAAATTGCTCTCTCAAGTACCTAGGTACTTTTACACGCGTTTTTTTTCTCGATAGCTGATTGTTGACGGTACAGTAGCACGAACAGCTACCGAAAAATAACGCACATAAAGTACTTATACACTGACATGAAAAAATTGTTTTCACTCGAGAGAGCATTTCTCTATGGAAAATCTCATTTCGCTTTTCGGCGGTAGATGGCGTTGTAAAAATTACCCATACAAAATTAATCGATCTAATACCTTTTCGCGCGTTTTACGTGCTACGGGTACTAAACAAGTTCATGTAAGGTAGATCTCGTACTTTCCTTCCTGGTGACAAAAACTAGGATCAAAGTTGCTGGAGATGTTATTAGAAGTATACTTACTTAAGCACTTTAAGAATCAAGATTTTTATGATCTCTTTATCTTTACGTTCACAGCTTCAAAACATACGCCCACATTTTGGCTTCAACAGTATTATATAGATAGTTAATCTTTATTCTTGTATTTTTTACCTAATACTTGGTTGAATGATCTTGTTGATTGAACAAGAGGCAAAATGGTACTTATGTTTCATCCATCAACTGGTCTGTAGGCGAGGCGACAAAAACACTGGCTGAGATTGAGTAACACCGACCGGCCGGGCCGGAGGTCGCCAAACGGACGGTACACCGTACAGCGTTCTCATATTTCCGGGCAGAAACCAGTTTAAACAAACTTTAAAACTTATCTCGAATATTGATTCTATTGTCACCGGAAATAAAACTTATGCGGCGTTTATTCTTCATTCTTGCTATTTATGATTACACATTTGTATGGAACGGAACACTTGAGACGATACAATGGAACGTTGCCGTTCGACCTCCTTAGAGATTTATGGCAGGCCTTTTTTTGCCAATTTTTCTTTTTTACTCCTTTTTTTTCGTTTTCTTTTGCTTTATGGGCAATTTTCGTTTCATTTTTTTTTACTTATGTTTACAATGTACTGAAAAATTAAAAACCTGAGAGCAACACGGTTTCCGTTCCGTCAACGCGGCTTCCGTTCCGGAAGCCCGCGTTGTTCTTAGTGAAAAACTAATATTTTGTTGTCATTTTATCTGTCTGTATTTACTTTTCGTACGTCAGTACTGCGAAATTTCTAAAAGAAACTGTCGTGTTTCGGCAAATATTATAAATAATTAAATATGAATGTATTGTGAAGAGAACTAGCATACGTAGGGCCCCTAGGCTGAGCGCATCGTAGAACCTACAACTGCTGAGCAGATTCTTTATTTTTAATTATATTTGAGTAGGTGCCATTTTGTTAAGCATCTTAAGTTTTTACTGATTTCTATAACATAATCTAAGTGCATCTCAATGTTATATCTAAATTTATTATATAACATAGCAACGACGCGACGCGACATGTTGTCGTAATGTGGTTTACTATTGATTATTAATAGTCAGTAAAGTTGTGGTCTGTAGAATAATTTATGTTCTCCAGTGATTGCCTCTTATATTTAAACGGTAAAACTACAATTTTATATCTGACGAGAGTAAGTACCTTCTAACTACATGCGTAAAATATTAAGAGTGACCTCTTGGATTGATCGCAAGATCTATGCCAGTAGACAGGACAAGAGGACGCTCAAATAGTACAATCAATCAAAGAAAAATATACCATTCTTCAGGGGTGGATTTTGGTGGTGACTAAACCGCAAAATGTCTAAAATGTAGAATGACTAACTTGCAGAATGACTAAAACGCAAAATGTCTAACATGCAGAATGACTAAAACGCAAAATATCTAAAATGCCTACTTTGCCTTTGCCTACTTTAATAATTTTATTAAGTGATAACAAACATATTTAATTGTTCCTGTATCGCTAGTAATCAATTAAATATCGTTTTCAAACAGATTACAGAGCCTTCATTATTTCTACTTTTTGCCACCATGAGGGCTGCGATTGATTATTATACCTTCGCACCCAGCGAATACTGTGCAAATAAAATAGTGATACACCTACGCAGTCCTAGCACAGGAGTCTTACTCTACAGGAGTGGTCCTAGGTCACAAAGTCACAACCACATGAGTAAAAAAACCTTGTCACAACCTTATTTATTTTCGAATATTGGCCTGTTTTGATTATGAACTTTTGAGTCTTTTAAAAATAAAAAAACACTTTGCATCCTAACAAAGAAGTTTTGTTACATTTTTTATCATTTTTCGAAACTGTTAATAAAGACATTTTTAAATATCTCCGCCGTTTGAAAAAAATTAAAAAAACTGACTCATCTAAGAAAATTATATAATTAGCAAACCGGCTCACAAAATTTCACGATAATTGGTTGAGACATGCGACCTGTAGAGTAGAACAAACGGACAGATGAAAGAACAGCCGGAATCGAACATACGAAAGAATTTTTGCCCAAGCTGAAGCAGAGACGCTTCGCTCGCGCTTCGCGCTCGCTCAGTCAAAAAGTAAGGTGTTGCATTATTCAGGGCGACGGCTCTGACTTGCAGAGGTACTGCGCATTGTCTGGAAGCGCCACCGTCTTCGGCCGCGGCCCCCGCTTCGTTCATGGACTACAATCGGCCATAACTCACTCGTGCCTAACCTGTGCCCATGTGCAAGTGCTGTCATGATTTATTTATGTTTTTCGAACCTAATTGATTTCGACTACTTATAAACATAATTTTATCAATATTTCTAGCAATGCATTTATTTTTATGGAGATTTGTAACAATAACTACTAAGTACATAAAATTTAAATGTATTTAGGTACCTAGTAGGCATTAAAACTTTATGTTAAAAAAATGGGTAGACACTATTTTTTGGTACTTTATAGTGACCGAAAGAAACCACAAAACTCCAACTTTTCAGGTAGATCATTGACAAACATTTTCTCTTTTCATATTTATTAGACTTTATGTACTTATTTAAATCAGTTATCTTATAGTTTTTATTTGGTATACAGTTGCACTTTTTATTTCTAATGATAAGAATCACTTACTGTTAAAATAAATTAATAACCAATTTTTTTTTAATTTAATCGCTTACATCTGACGTTGATGTTGTACTACAAGAATACGAATACTTACTTTAGCATCTTCAAAGATAAAGGTCATTCTGTAATTCTACGAATGGTCAAACTGATCATTGGGCTCACAAAATTCATTTCCAATGAGTTCGTGTTATTGACTAATCAACAAACATAAATTATTGTTGTTTTTCTTCGCGTCCACGTGACATTCGGCGTACATTGTTTCGTTATGTGGGTAATTAGCAAATACACTCGCAAATTGTCAACAAACAACACATAAACTATAGATTATGAGCTAAACATAAAATATGCGTGAATATTTCCGGGCCTTTGTTCATCGAACGTTATTTGTTACAGAAACTAAAGTTGAGAGATTTATTAGACTAGGTACAACTTTAACGCGCGTTGATGTCACGTGTATGGGAAATTACATGAATCGACCAATATGGAAACGGAGGAGTCTGCCTCTTGTCACATTCTCGTAACTTTTTAGTAGCCAAGTTTAGTTAGTGTACTGTTTTTGTTAAAAGAATGTGTAGAATACAATGGAAATAACCTACGTCCGATCAGTCAGAATCTATACAAAGCACCGCTACTAGTAACTGTGTATTTTAAAAACAAAAGAAACACGGCGACAAGCTTTTTTAATTTTCTTTTAAAATTACACTTTGCTAAAGGTCCGGTCGAGTACGATTAATTTGAACTATCTGTGTTCAAGGCTGGTAAGTACATACCTTCGTCGAGTAATCTTTCCCGAGAATGTTGAAGCGGAATCGCAAAAACATACTGATTTGTTTGTTCGTGATAATCGCGATGCGTTTATTGAAGGTCCTGCGGGTAATGGATCGAACTTTCACTGTTTACGCTCGTAGCGTCGTAGCTACCTGCATATTCTGTAGATGCAATTAGTACAAAAACAATATTTCAAGAGCGATACTTCTTCAAACGAACCTTAACGATAGGACATTTAATAATAATATGTCGGAGACTTTACTTTTGACATGTGTTCAATAAAGGTAGGTAGTGATATACCTATATTACTTAAGTTATATGAATAGAGTTTGTTTATATGGGTCTGGATACATGTACACTCGTGATATAGTAAAGTTGCGTTAAAAGCATCTCATACTTACTCGTAAAATATTAATCTATTTTTTATTATTTTGGCTCATTAGGCTCAATATTAGCTTCTGTTTTATTTTGTAGTGTACCTATTACCTAATAACAAAATTTTATATTTTATTATATTCATCCGGATCCGTAATAAAAAACAATCTTACAGAGAATACTTAAAATCATAAAAAAGATCAATTTCTTCCAGCCAATGTCTAGTTTCTGGACTAAGAAAGGTTTAGGTACCACTGATAGTTTTTTCTACTTTCAGTACTGAGGTATATAGTATGTATTCTGTATCCATCTGTATCATAGTTAGTCTCGCATTGTACCCCAGTCTTAAACGAGAGAGAGAAGTACTTACTTGTTATAATAAATTACCCGAGAGCAACCGGTTGCCGCGGTTGCGTTGAAGCCAGCTTGTGGATTTTCCCGAACCGCTGTGTGTACCGGGCTCTATAAATTATTGGAAGGTGCATGCCAATCGTAAGTACTTGTTGTATGGTCTGTGATGCCAATAATAAGCCATGCCATTACAAGATTATTGAAAATGTCAACCTTTTTCCATGTGATTTTAATCTGTATTCCTTTAAGACGGATTAAAAAAGTTTATTTCTTAACTGGTCTTTCACATACATAAAGGTCACGAGGCTTCTGATGAGCTATCTCTGCGGCTAGGTAGTTAGTGTACCTAAGTAAAAAGCTTTATCATTCGTTCTAACAGTCATAAGCTGATTTGTTCCACAAATTAAAGTAATTTTCTACAATAACTGGGATTTACCTTATCGTAAAGACATCCGTTACACATAGGATGGGTAGATAATCTCACTTATGCCAGTAAACAGGCCCGTGATTGACAAGGTGAATTTGTGGGAAGATTTCTTTAAAAGTAAAAAAATCCTTAAGATTTCATAAATTACATTACATTCGTTAAAAATTAAAATAAACAGTGGCACATAGTAGGTATCTTCAACTAAAGGTCTACTTAGAAGCAGTCTAAAATCTAATCTACAAACCGAGGCCTAATATTGAGTCTAACTATATTCAGTCGGTAACAGTCATCAAAACATACAAGCATCACGCCACGCCATTACTTTCAAGTGGATAAGATAACCGCAATAATCCACGTTGGAAAACGTGCCAATCCACGTTGTATTGTGATATCAAACTCAAGAATAAAAAGTTATAAATTTAAATTACCCGCTGGTTCAGTTTGGTTTTTGTTTTAGATGGAGCTGGATAAATTTATATCCTATACCAATTAGAAAAAAAAAACAATAATACTTACCTACCTATTATAAATGTACCTATTATACTTAACGTACCTAGCCGCAGTTGTATTTTAGCTCCGCAATTTCACCGTATGCAACATGCAATACGTTTTCTCATGACTTTGAGGTCTGATAGTCCCTTTCTGCTTTTTTATAAGTCTGCACTAAAGGTATTTATACTTAAGTATTTTTGAAATTTCAGTTTTTAATGGTAGGATTATTTATATTTTTTGCATTTTTGCAGATGGTTTCACGGCATCATGTCGGCGAAGGAGGCGGAAAGCTTGATAATGGAAAAGGGCAAGAACGGCTCTTTCCTGGTTCGCGAGTCTCTCGCGCATCCCGGCGAGTTCGTGCTGTCCGTGCGCGTGCGCGGCCGGGTCACGCACGTCATGATCCGAAAACAGGTGAGGCACGCTACAGTCAGCTATAAAGAACAAATGACTTTAAAAACCAAGCCGATTTTCGTTATTAAATTTAATAACAATTAAGAGCTTTTGCCACGTCACAACAATCATCATATCGGACGTAGAGTGTAGATGTAGACCTTTAGATAGGAGGATGCTGTTGCCGATTTGCCATAATCTCGGTAAATATTAGTCAACAATAAATTACTTGATTGAGCATTTCTACATGAGAAAACTTGTGGTAGTAATTAACTTATTTGGATGATGAATTATTAAAATGTTCCTTTTTATTTTTTTTTAACTATAGAATAATGCTAGAGACCATCTAACTAAGCTATCGGAATTAGTGAAGCAGCCTCCGTCCAACATACCTACTTTAGTTTCATAAAGTTGATAGTAAGTTTGCGAAATGTATTCTTTATAGGGTACTTACCTAAGTAAAAAAATAGTTTTTCTTAGTTTTTTTATAATTATAATTTTATAATAAAAAAAACGTTCCAACGATTAGTAATTCGGCAAGGAGGAGAGGAGAGGTACGAGTGAGTTGAACATATCGGGTTTAATTTTGCAATTCACTGCGTTATTATATTTTTGTTTCTTTTATGAACTCACTCACATTATATGTAGTTTTTTACAATCTTTAATTATCAGTTGTAAGCTAACTGTAATCTGTTTATCCTTATACTTGTCTTATTTGGTTAACAATCTTCACCCATCCTCTTTATTGAAATATTCATTTTTAAAATAGGTAAGTACTTACAACAAATGGTTTTTCACACAGATTACGAAATAATTATTTAATTTTATTAAATTACTAACTGTTAAAATAAATGCCCAATAGGGCAACATTATTTTTTAATAACGATCAAGAATTTTATATTCAAATAAGAAGAATATAAGAATTACATATATATTCATATAAAATTCTATTCCATTCTATAAGAATTTTATATGCTAATTCTTGATAACGATTAAAGGACAATTACTGTCATAAACTGGCCCCCTACTCTCGACGAGAATTAACGAGATTGAGTTCACATGATCGAATAAATGTCAAAATCTGTTATTTTGGTAAATCCTTACCTACTTGTCTTGTTTAGTAAAGTGGAGTAACCTCCACTTTACTAAACAAGACAAGTAGGTAAGGATAAACAGACTATAGAACGGCTACGGCTATTCAGCTACCTGCGAGTAATTGGCGACTAATATGCCTGGTTGTTTGCGTGTACCAGTAACAATAACATACCTAATATGTTATGGGATGCCGATACCTACCTACGCCATTTTTGTAACTCTATAATGTAAACAATCACATGTTACAAACAAAAACTGAATTTCCTTGTTTTTACATCGTAATTTAGTAACCACAAACCTCACCACCTACACAAGATCAAAAAAACTATTGGTTGATATTTTTACTCACTTATTAGTAGACTATTTGACTGTGCGAGGCAATTAATTTATAATTTACGAATATATTTAGTTACTGTCTTAGATCAAGGTTAATGTTTTCAGTGATTTCTAATAGAGAAACAGGTAGAAAAATCAAAATTAATCATACAATAGATACGTGTACCTAACTGATAAAAACATCAAATTATTTATAGAGACATTGAAAAAAAAAACGATAGAATAGATAGAAGATATTTGTTTGCCATGTGGTATTGGAAAACTACATAAAGAAGTAGGTATACTTACTAACTATAATTGGTAAACTAAACATTAAAACAGGCAGTCACGAGTTTGAAACGATAATAAGTAAGTCGTTTTTAAAACTGAAAACTGCTTTAGCGGGTTTTAAAATCAAGACAATTTAATAAAATAATGAGAGTCCACGTTGCAATAGGGGGATTACCTACTCCAGAACGCGAACGAGAATCTGAGATAGAGTTAACGTCAAAACGGTACTATGGAAGCCATGGAAACCGTTTTCAAAATAAGTATGCTGCCCGGCATATACAGGGTCACTGGAAATATGACGTATTCCTGTTAAGGGGTTATAGATGAGGTCAAAACAAATATTTTTTGTCATGTAACTTTTTCTCAAAAAATTAATAGTTTTTGAGTTAATTGAAATTAAGTATTTTTTTACCAAAAGTACGTTTTCAGACACAAAAATTTAAAATAAAAGATAACTACTCATTCGATTCCGGATTTTTTATTATTTTGGGATAGAAAAGAATCTGAGTGTTGATAATGAATAAAAAAAATTCCATAAAATACAGGTGTTTATAAAAAAATCAATCCTTAAATGCATTTTTTATTTTTGTTTTTTCAGATTTTTTAGAAATAGCTTCTAATATCTTTAAAAAAATCCTAGTAACTAAGCGTGCATAATATTTTAAAAACATCACCATGTATTCAGCTTTCAGTTGAGGTATAAAACTTAATAATAGCTTAAATAAAAAATGAGAAATTAAGACTCAACTAAATAGCAGTCCCATTTCATGTAGCAAAAATTTCCTACTTCAAGCGCTTCGGAGGTGGCCGTATTATCCTACTTATTCCATAAATGTGAAAGTTTTCTTGTTTGGATGATTGTTAATCAATCACGTAAAACAGCTGAACGAATTTGGGTGAAATTTGGCACACAGATAGTTTATAAGCCGGATTAAAACATAGGAGGATACTATTATCTTGGTTAAAGGTTCCCTAGGGATTTTCTCAAATGTAAATGCGAATGAAGTCGCGGGCGGAAGCTAGTTTGCCATAAATGATCGTGCTTACTAAAAATACTTTCATCCGAGTGAGTTTGAAACAGGATTATTTTCCGCCGATGAGTCAAAATTTTATACAGACAGCATCAAAAATAACCATGCATTTCAGTCATTTTCAATGCCCCGCTGCTGGGGAACTGGCCTTCCTTTTGGCTTGTGGATAGATAAAGCGGACGAGCCATACCTACCACGTGGGCCGAATGTGGATTGGTCAGTGTTAACGACTGTAAATGCAGCCAGAACCAAGGGCTCAATGTAAGGTACATTGAGTTAACACCGACCAATCCACATTAGGCCCACGTGGTGGGTTATGGCCCGTCCGCTTTATCCCAAAAGGAAAGGAAGGCCTGTTCCCCAGCAGCGGGTCATCAAAATGGCTGATAAGCATGGTTATTTTTGATGCTGTCTGTATAAAATTTTTACTCATCGGCGGAAAACAATCCTATTTCAAACTCACTCGGACGAAAGTATTTTTAGTAAGCACGATCATTTATGGCAAACTAGCTTCCGCCCGCGACTTTATTCGCATTTACATTCGAGAAAATCCCTAGGGAACCTTTAACCAAGATAATAGTATCCCCCTATGTTATAATCTGGCTTATAAACTATCTGTGTGCCAAATTTCATCCAAATCGGTTCAGCCGTTTTGCGTGATTGATTAACAATCATCCAAACAAGAAAACTTTCACATTTATGGAATAAGTAGGATAATACGGCACCTCCGAAGCGCTTGAGGTAGGAAATTTTTGCTACAGGAAATGGGACTGCTATTTAGTTAAGTCTTAATTTCTCATTTTTTATTTAAGCTATTATTAAGTTTTATACCTTAACTGAAAGCTGAATACATGGTGATGTTTTTAAAATATTATGCACGCTTAGTTACTAGGATTTTTTTAAAGATATTAGAAGCTATTTCTAAAAAATCTAAAAAAATAAAAATAAAAAATGCATTTAAGGATTGATTTTTTTATAAACACCTGTATTTTATGAATTTTTTTTTTATTATTAATACTCAGATTCTTTTCTATCCCAAAATAATAAAAAATCTGGAATCGAATGAGTAGTTATCTTTTATTTTAAATTTTTGTGTCTGAAAACGTACTTTTGGTAAAAAAATACTTAATTTCAATTAACTCAAAAACTATTAATTTTTTGAGAAATAGTTACATGACAAAAAATATTTGTTTTGACCTCATCTATAACCCCTTAGCAGGAATACGTCATATTTCCAGTGACCCTGTATATTGGCAAGAGAATGAAAGAGACAAAAGATGCGCAGTAGCCATAAACTTAGTGTTTATGGCTACTGCGCATCTTTTGCGCGCTTATAGAAAGCGAAAATTTTTCTATGTCTATGATTATATGACACAATCTTCTCTGTCCTATCTATATCATAGAATACCTACGAATTAAAACTTCTTGGTCGTAACTCCCCATCACAGATCAATGAGGTCACTTGAAACAACTGAACAAAAAAAGCAAGAAATAGGTACCTAGTAGTGATTATTTCCTCTGTGGGTACCTACATAATAAATACCTACCTTAGAGCAATGCACCAAGGTATTAGGTACCTACCAAGAATCTTATATTCATTCATAGTACTTACCTACCAATAGTTGGTATTTCTCAAAATGATCTTCATTGTTAAGCTGAGTTTACCTGATTATGGATTTGTAAAAAAACGCTTCCAATTATTTTGTCATTAACTCTACGAAAATTATTGTCCGATTTGGTTCTAATTTCTTTAATTCAAGGTTTGTTTGTTTATGGTGTGTTGTGCCGCTTTGTGTTTAAAGTCACTCAATGAGCAAAGTGTGTTTTTGGGGAATAAAAGTAAATAGGTAGGTACATAGGTAGATACTTACCTACTCAATTTAGAAAAAAAACACCTATCTTTTCATAATCTGATTTTGATGCCGTATTTTTATTAAGTATTTACTATTTAATATTAAACAACTACACCATGTAAAATTTTGATGTGAACAACTACAATTTAATAAAATTTATTATATTTTATTGGTCGATACCAGTATAACCACAGAATAGTACCTATAATACTTAGTACTACTTCTACTTAGTTATAACATGCATATTATTCGAGTAAAATGGTCTTTTCATATTATTGAAACACTTATTAAAATTTACTTTACTTGGATATTCTTCTTTGTTTCCGGATGTACCTACTAGGACTTTATGACTATACCTGAATACTTCACTAAATACAGAGAGGTAAATTCACGTTGCAACCTGTTGCAATATCATTTCAACTATACAGGGCTATTTGTAAAACACCAACAACCTCGCAGAAGTATATTATTATAATACAAAAACATTTGTTCTACGACTTTTCCAAAAACAGGCAAAAAAATCGACTTTTCATCCAAAATTAGATCAGCTGTTCGGACATTTGTATGGAGAGTCGATTTCTTTTTGTCTGATTTCGGAATGTCGTTGTTTATGATCATAGTAATCTACTCCTGCGAGGTTGTTGGTGTTAATAACCCTGTATACCTACTTTAATAACGACTTAGTAGTGTGTCGTAGTGCTAACTTCTTATACTTAACTGGCTTTCTTCTCTTAATAAGGAAGGTTATCAAGTCGACCGTTTTTTTTTTAAATTATGTTTACCACAACTTCGCCAGTTGTTGACCGATTTAAACAATTCTTTTTTTATCTGAAAGAACATAGTTCATGTGCGGTCCCATATTTTTTACAGAGATCTGGCTAGCAGTTTTTTCATTATCCTAAAAAATGGCAATTATTTTGCTTGTCATCGCACGAGTTAATACGGATTTTCAGGCATAAATTTTTTGTTTATGAAATGAATTACTTAGATTATTCTTTTTTGTTTGTCAATTTTATTTTCATTGGTAATGAGACCTTGGACTTCGAAGATACACAAGGGAACTCCTCAAAGTCAAATAGGATAATTAGTTATGTAATGTGATTTAGATGTTTATGACAATCCAAAACAAATCAAGCCATGATCTGCGATGCGACGTTCTAGACTAGACTTGGACCACGAATAGGCACAACGGAACTCCTTAAAATCAAACAGCGTGAAAAATTGAGTTGTGAGCATTTTACCATTATTGTACATTATGCGACGAAGGGTGAAAATCTACCACTAAAAAATTGAAAATAATAAAGTATTAAGAAAAAGAAAAACCTTCAAAATACCTGTAAACAAAACAGCTTCAAAGTTAAATAGGTATACATGAAATAAACTTCAAATCATTAGTTACGCATATCAATACATATTAATAAAACACGTCTTATGAAGTCGAGTGGGGATTTTAGAAATAAAATAATAAAGTTGTCCTTCAGCCCCACCCGACTTTAACAGACGTGTTTTAATAATATTGATATGCGTCACTAATGATTTGAAGTTTATTTCATGCTTTATAGAGGTAGATACTTAATTTTGGACCTTTTTTGTTTTCAGGTTTAACAGTAAAAAACGACGAAGATATAGCTGTTCAAAGTTTTAATGACTTGCATTTATCATACAAAATTTTACGGAATTTGTGACGTCACAAGTCACCTTTCATATATACATATATTTTTTTGAAATATTAAAAATCTATTTTCAAATACGTAAGTATAGGTAGTTACAATTAAACGCTTATACTTAAAATATTTATGATATTATTTCTCAAAATTCGACTTAAGGAAACTTCCTTATTGGTTACCCTAGTATTACCTTTTTTACCTTTTTTACCATAAAATACCAAAAAATACTAGGCTCAAAATACAATAAGGAAGTTTCCCTTAGACGAATTTTGAAAACTAAAATCGATATTGAGTAGCGATAAACCCAGACACAACAAAACATACCAGTTCTGTCCGTATTTCTGATTAAGTAGGTATTATTGATTTAAAGAAACATCTAGTGAGGATGATATTGAAAATAGTACTTAATGGACTCAAGCTGGACGGTTTTAGCTTGAGGCGCATAATACCTTAAATGGAGGTGTAAGCTCGCAACGCAGCTGACTGAGTCACGAAAAGCGTCTCTCATTACTAAGACACCCTCTGATTCAAAGTGAGTCATACAAAATGTATGGCCATACTAGTGATCTTGGAGAATATTTAAGTTACATTGAAAGTTAGAGCTGTCAATTGTCAAAATATCTGGAAAGATATTTCAATTGAATGTCAAGGCTTTTCCTCACTTTGATCAAATAACGCTGACTTGCACCGAATAAGAGTGGGATATACTAGAAGAAATTCGATGATGCCACTAGTGACTCCGTAGCTCAGTGGTAAGAGCATTGGATCGGACTTTCAAAAGTCGCGGGCTCGATGCCCGTCTGATAATATTAAATGATCTGGTGCGATGCGAGTCGTATTTTTTCTAGTACTTATTATTTTTGTATTGTATAAAAATAGCATAGTGAATGCAAAAATCTCATTTTTATTATCAATAAGTGTGAAAAATAATATCCAAATCACCCTACAATTTATTATATTATATTTAATGATACTGACGCCATGTCTCGTGTGTAAAATTGCGTTTTTTGCATTGTTTTTTACGGTAACCGACTAAATAAACGTGGGTGGGGCTGATGGAAGTTACGAACTATTTTGGATCTCGGATCGGTAATATTTTTATCGACAATAAGACTTGAAACGATATATTAGTAAGTACTTACTGCTGCTTCTTATGTAGTATAAAACAAACAAAAGTTCGAGCCAAATTATAATAAGTCACGCTGTAAAAATGATAAGATTCTTATTTCTATTTTGTGAGGTATAAATGATCACCAGTCCTGCCCCCCTACTCAAATGGCCAATATTCTATTCGTTTGAACGCTACGCTTACTATTAAAACCTTAAAATAAGCAGTAAACTATAAAATTACGTGTCGTAAGCTTGACAATTCCATACAATACACCGAAGTCTGTGTTTTATATAAGTTTGCGACATACGATTTAATCATCTATTGCTCATATTTAAGTTTTAAAAGTAAGCGTAGCGTTAAAACGAATAGAAAGTTGGCCATTTGAGTAGGGGGGCAGATCAGTTTCATGACGATTTAAGGTGCTATTTGTGGAAACTTATATACTTACCTAAGATAATTTTTCCGTGCCAGGACTCAGCACAAGATAATCGTCTGTGTTTTTTAAGTAGAGTACTTGACATTATTATAATTTACACATAAACATGCTGCACTTAAAACAGCAGTTCAACGTAATTACAACATTGAATTGAATTGAAAACAAATATGTATGTAAGCAGAATGCAATCTAATTACAGACCATAATTATCAACGTTAATACAGAATCGATATATACAATACAGAATGTATTTGACACAGATCTTGCTCAGAATTTTTGAATGCGACCTTGTTGTCGAAGACCTTGCTTCTTTGATAACGTATTACATTATATATTCTGTAGTATTACCACAGAATAAATAATACTTAGTACCTGTATCACCTATGAATCTTATAGTATCTGAAGTTCCAATATCGCGACATGGCAATCCTGTTTTTTTAATAGGTACTTCTGATGCAAATTAAGTTACATTCAATCTTATTTGCAAATATTTTTCTTATTTAACTTTTATATTTATGTATATATTATTTTTATTAAACCAAATTTAAACCCATAGGTTCACCCTTCAGGGATTGAATCATGTCTACCGTATATAATTGTCTTTATAATTAACGCTATTTTCGCAATCAACATCCCATAAAACCTTAATAACGAGATAAGGCGAAAAAAACACGAAATCAATTCGTAGTAAATAACGATAGCGATAAAAGAGAAATACTTGTACACGATTGTGAATATTGATGATGGGCATTATTTAAAACAATTTCGACTTGAATAGCTAAAGTTTTTTCTTAGTTCGCTGTTTCTAAGTTATTTCAAACTTAAGAATTTTTAAGAGGTATTTTCGAAATTAAAATGTATCGAGCCAAAATCACTGAATCATGTTTCTGGTTTGAGAAAGATATAAAAAAATATTATAAATCTTAATTTCAGATCTGTAGGATCTTTCAGCGACCTATGGCATTACATCAAAAAGTGTTTTTTTACGTATCCCCTTAAAAAGGGTTGATTTTCAGAAATTCACAAAATACTTGTTTAAATACTTATTTTTTTCCATACAAACTTTGAACCCCATTTACCCCTTTATGGATTGAATTTCGAAATATCCTTCCTTATTCCTTTTATACTCGTATGCATATCACTAAGGGAACGTTTGTGCAAAATTTCAGCTTTCTAAGCTCATGCAATGGTTTGAGCTGGTCGTTGATAGGTCAGTCACTCTCCATTTTTAGAGTTTCATAATCAAGTCAACATGGAACCCTAATAGTTTCGCCATGTCCATTTGTCTGTCCGTCCGCGGCTTAGCTCAGAGGCCCTTAGTACAAAAAAATTGTTTAAAAAAACAAAAAACCGACTTCAAAAAACCTACCTCTAAAAAGCAAGAAATAATATTCGTAATAATAAAAACACGTCTATTGAAGTCGGGTGGGGCAGAGTGGGGCTGTAGTACAAATTCCTTTTTTTTTTTCTAAAAGCCCCACCCGACTTCAATAGACGTGTTTTTATTATTACGAATATTATTTCTTGCTTTTTAGAGGTAGGTTTTTTGAAGTCGGTTTTTTGTTTTTTTAAACAATTTTTTATTTTTTTAATTTTTAGTGTAGGTACCTTTTGTATTAGGTAGTGTAAGTAAGTATAGGTATTATTTAGGTAGAAAAATCGGCTCAGCCAAACGTGAGTTAATTTAATCGCGGAGAAACATACATACATGCGGGTCAAACTGAGAACCTCCTTTTTTAAGTCGGTTAAAGCACTACACTTAAGATATCCCTTTTTCAACAAAAAAATAATTATCTTATTCAGTTCATAAACAAAGAAGTTATACGACGAATCTTCGAGGTAGTTCACACAAAATCATACTACTTTCGTGCTTTTTTCAAGATTACTTGAAAAGTACTGAACCGATTTCAAAATTTTAAAAAATGGGACCGACTTGGGAGTTTACCTTATGTAATAACGTTTGAATCATTTCAGCCGTCTTCGAGTAATCGGTGTACATACAAAAAACAAAAAAAAACAAAAAAAAAACGGGTCGAATTGAGTACCTCGCTCCTTTTGAAGTCGGTAAAAAGCTGTAATTTGGCATGAATGTGTATTACTTAATACCAAAAAAGTGGTAGAATAAAATCTAGAAAAAATATTTTTTTTTTCAGTGTACCTTTTTACATGTTATGTGGGGTTGATTTTTTTTCTCGTCGATCTCTAGCGTTGGATAGGTCTTTGTCTTTGGGTAGGTCTTTTGAAAATAAAACAGTGTAGGATTGTGAAGACTAAATAGTTTTCGATTCAGGGATCCGATTGCGAAATATTAAGCTTTAAAGTACATTTTGCTAGAGTCAAGTCTAGTATCCCCCCTCTACCAAGCAAAAGGTTGCTTTTGGATACATGAAAAAATTCGGAACAGTATAGTACATATAATTAATTTAAAAAGAAAACTATCACTGCTAGTTGTTTACTTATCACATGTAGGATTAGAACATGTTTGCATAAAAGTTTTAGAACATTATCGTTCATAAATAAATTAAGAAAATGTTAGTACCTACTTATGGAATTTAAAATCGACAGTTTGATGATACTTTTAAACCCCTGAGAGTAACTTTTTAATGGTATTATTTAGTCCATTTGTTATTATACAAGGTCATTTTGTATTCACCATCCAAATTTTGAGGATGTGTTCAGTCCATGAAACTGAACGACTTTCTCTAAAGAACACATGGTCTAATATGAAGGTATAATAAAAATCGACTTTCCATACAAATCAAAGAGATCACGTGATCAATTTAGTATGGGTGATCAAAATTTTTTGGCGAAATTTGACACTGTTTCTTAGAGAAAGTTGTTTAGTTTCATGGATTGGGCACATCCTTAAAATTTGGATGGTAAGTTCAAAATGACCCGATAATCCCGATGTAGTCTTTTTGTTCTCGTATGGAGAATTTTCAAGAAGTTGCATTTTTCATACTAGCATTCTCTTTGTTCAGTAAACAACCGTGAACACTCATGTAACACAACTTATGTAAGTTTGGTACTAATGTTTGAACTCTATGCTAACTTATTCCATTTACGATAAGCGAACAAAATAAGTTTTGGCTAAGTTACAACCCTTTCGGTCACCCTTTTTTTGCTCACAAAAAAAAGAGTCACTTTCAAGATCTTTTTTATGCTATTAAAGTTAAAAATAACGACTTTATTTTTACTGATAGTTGACAATCATGGTCATAATTATAAATCAAGATATTGTTAAATATTTTGAATCATAGAAGTTATTGTTTTCTCTGTAAGTGACACAATATCGGCAATTTCATAGGCAAAGATATTAAAATTATAAGCATTGACCTCTATATTATTACACTGGACTGACTGCTGTCAAACTGCTCTTGTGCCTTGTGTGATTTTGGCGCTGTAGGACGTAGCGTGAGCATAGCGTGAGGGACATGGTACTAAAGTCTGAAGTCTGGAGAGACCATCACGGCAACCATTTTCATTGTACACGTCAAAATTAGTTCTTTAGACTCACGCTAGTGGCGTTTCAAATAGGCACAAGAACTTTGCTGTCAGATCATACAGACAGCACGTAGTGATTATTTCCTCTATGCAGACAGCCAGTCCAGTTAATAAGAAAAGAAACTTTTTCATGTCAGCGATTATAAGTGTTAAAACATTGTTTTGATGAGAGCTGTGAAAGCGTGCTTGCAATGTGCGCTGCGCATTGCACTGAAGTTTCCGCCTGCACTTCGATCTATAACTTACAATAGCCATGTCTCGTTCCCGCAACTACCAGGAGTCTGGTCATCATAGGGCATGCGTACATGCGCCCTAGATATAGGTCATTCATATTAGGATTTTCCCACATTTTTATAATAAAACTGTAGTCACTCACAGTTTTACTTTAAAATGAGCGCTCAAAAATGAGGATCGGGCCTAAGTTATATGCTGCACCTTGGTGCATGATACTGCATTGAAGTACTAGGCTACCATGAAGCACTAGGAAGTTCAGTATAATGACACAGAATGACGTAGAACTTAAAAGAGATAGTACTGCGCCGTATTGACCTGTCTAGAACGAAGTGCATTTCAAAACAAAAGTGAAGGGATTACCATATAAAGTTATCGGTGGTAAGTTATTTTTTATATTAAATAATTTTCAGTGTCATTAAATTCAACGATAGTATCAAAATAATAGGGACGCAAGTTTTTTAAAGTTGCAGAAATGCAGTGTTAATAAAATAGTAAGGGTATAAGTAAAGTAGGTAGGTAAGTATATAAAAAAAACGCAATAATTTCAATAAAAATGTAAAAACAAGTATGATATTCAAATAAACTTATCATTTAGAGTATTTTTGTAAAAAAAACACATCGATTGGCGTGCGCAAAGACAAGGTAATTTCTAATTATAGGTATAATTGTCGCGAATCGCGCTACAATCAATGATGGCTGGGAAAATGCATGCTGAACATTATTATGCAGAAAATGCATGACGTCAACTGCATGCATTCATGGTGGCAATTCAATATTTCATTACCATCAATTTGAAATAAAGCAAAGTAGTTAAGCTATGATATTTAGTTTAAAGCGGTACTAGTAAAATGTTACCGTTTGCCAGACCTTTAAATATCAATAAATGAAAAAAAACCTGAATCGTAAAATTTTCTTATTTTCTCGATATTTCAATGTGAGGTTTGAAAAAAGTGATAACTAATTTTCCTCTGTTGGACACTGCCCTTTGTGAAATTAATCCAATTTATTATTATGTTTTCCATGTAAGTTGCAGTAAAAAGCAGTTGTAAGTAAGTAGTATGTGTGCCGTGAGCCAGTGGCCGGTGACTCGTTTGGTATCTAACGCCCTTAACAGAGGACCCGGATTCTTCATCAGCAAGCCACTGAGGCACATTTTGATCTTAGCACCTGCGATAATACTGGTTCAACCTAGTTGAATCCTCCGTTTCATTTGAGTTCCACATAAACGCAGCGTAGGTAATCTATTTAATCATGTCTATTTGATCATGTTCCATTTTTGAATTTTCAATACAAATGATCGAAACAACTATACGCGAGCCGTTGTGAAGGCGAACTTAGAAAATTCCTATTAAATTATTAAATAGATATATGGATATACAAAAAACGCAATACATTAGTTAGACAAATACCTCATTATTCCTATAAAAAATAAATAAATAATTTATAATCTTCAAATACAATACAATACCTACATACAATAAGTGAAAAAATAAAAAATAAAAATATGAGTCGTATTCTTATTTGATATAGCTGAAACTTTTGTGAAAATTACCTACCTCTGACAAGCAAAGGCGAATGCGCAAAAATGCCCGAGCTCCGGTGCAAATGAAATATATCTCAGGTTTTAATACCTTTTATGTGTATAACAAAAATATGTGGGACCTATCTGTGATCGGTGACTAACATAAAAAAACTTCTATGAATATTTTTTCAGGCGCTAATATTGCAATGATATTACCAACAAAATTATTAAGTAAAATATAAAATAATTATTAAGTAATCAATATTAATTAAGTAGATGCATAATGGGCAACAAGATTAAGTGGTATTTCTATTAAAATCATAAGAACAAAAAGTCTAATAATAAGAAATCAACATATTTTTAATGTTTTCTGCTTACATATTTTTGCGAGTACCAAAAACTAATACCAAATGGTATTTGTTTATTGCCGTTATAAAATTCTATTCCCAACGAGTACCACTCATAAACGAATCCTAAAACAAGTTAAATGCTATGAGGTACAGTCAGTAATAAAAATGCTTTTAAATGTGATTTTAAGTAGTGTTTATTTAATAAAAATCAGTCTCTCCAAACATATTAAAATGTATAATGAAAACGTTTGGTTCATTATTATAATAACAGAGATACTTAATTAGATAAGTACCTACTTATCTATATTTTTTATTGTCATCAAAATGTAACAATTAAAAAATATCACAAACAATCAACTATTAAATACTTATTTACTAAAAAAAATTTTTGTATACTGGTATTTTGTATACTAAATAAAACTTTCAAGTTACTAGTATACAAAAAACTATAGTATATAGAGCTGGTTAGCTCTCAACAGCACTAAGCCACCGTTTTTTTTTTATAAAAGTCAATTCTCCTGTGTTTTCTGAAGTTGTGGGAGGCAGAGCAACAGCTTCTTCATCAGACATTTCTAAAAAAATAAATGCATAAACTAAAACGGGATTTGTACTTAGGTACTTGGACTTTACAAAACACGTGACTTTAATTGTTATCTTTTAAAAATTCGACTAAGTAATACATTATATAAATACACATCATATTGAATATAAACATAGGAATACTAAAAGACTGATAAGTAAATCAATATAAAATTACGAGTACTCACTGAATAAATAAAACTTTCAATTTTGTTTCAAGTTATTGAGCGCACGACACCACACACAGAAAAGTACTAAGGAATAGATAACAATATCCCTTAGAATTGACCAGTTTAATAGAAATAATACACTGTAAGAATACTTTATTGTTACACTGTTTTTTAACCCAAATAAATTGAAAAAATAATAATAATAATAATTTATGCAAAAACAAAAATATTTAAAAAAAACAGTCCTTATTTCATTAGTCTTAGCGTTTATTCCAACAATCAATAAAAAAATTCGTTTGCACACGGCGCTTGGATTTTGAAACTATAAAGCAAACTCACCTTTTTTCGCAGGTAAAAAAATTGGCAAGTTAAGCTTAAACTTAAGCTACTCGTGTCGTGATTAAAAATGCCGGAATGAAGTATATTTAGGATTGTATTATGATAATCATAATATTAAATTATTAAAACGCAAAATAAATTGTTTCGGTGACTGTACCAAATGTTATGTTTTGGTATTCGTTGGGAATAGATTTTGAGCTTCATTTAAATATTTAAAAATTGGGTCTCGTTGGGAATAGAATTTTATAACGGCAATAAACAAATACCATTTGGTATTAGTTTTTGGTACTCGATAGGAATAGATCTTGCATACAGTGAGAAGGCCATGTAACTAGAGTACTTAAAGAAGAATAAAATAAAATACATAGTAACACGACCTCTTTGGCCGTCGTCATTCTGAATAATCATAACTAACAACTATATTAGTTATGTAATTGGGTGACGCCCGTTTAACTAATAATAATAATAAATATTTTATAAATAATAACCCAACACGGGGGCCCAATGCGGATTAGTGGGGTGTTAACGACTGAAAATGCAGCCAAAAACAATTATATATCATTGGCCATAAATAACTGCTTAGCGTGCCTCTCAAAGTAACGGAGGAGCTCGAGATCATTTTTGGTCACCCATCCCATGACCAAGCCTTTGGAAAAGTTGCTTAACTGACGCTATCACTGGGCGATGCGCTTACTTACTGCGCTATCTAGCTGCTCCGTCGTGATGATTACCTAATATTTTTGAAATTATATCTTTAGCTACGTAATATATTAGCGCCTGAAAAAATATTCATTGCAGCTTTCTTTATGTTAGTCACCGATCACAGAGGTCCCACATATTTTTTTGTTATACACATAAAAGGTACTAAAACCTGAGATAGATTTCATTTGCGCCGGGGCTCGGGTAATTTTGTATGTAGCCTGCGCACTGTCCTTTGAATATTTTGTCTTTTTCTTGTTTCAAAAAACTTACCTATAATATAATTTATGTTTTTCTCTCTATATGGCACTAATTTAAGAATTTTGCTTTCCAAAACTAAAGTTTACCTGTAGTAATGCTTTCATTCTTTATAAAACTTCTTTGGAAAAACGCAGACTTTATATAATGTTTTTCTCTCTATACGGCACTAATTTAAGAATTTTGCTTTCTGAAACTAAAGTTTACATCAATAGTAGGTAATGCTTTCATTCTTTTAGATAACTTCTTTGGAAAAACGCATTTTTTTTAAATATCTCCAAAAAATATTCGTAAAAATTGCAAACCTTAATTCTCTAAGTTTACCTAGTTATTCACCCGTAGATATTCCAAATTAAAAAAATGTAGTAACCATTGCATTGGGAACTCTCAAATAGGAGACGTTTTTTTTATTGTTGATGTGTAATGTATCTACTTAAATATTTTTAAAGGTCTATACTTAAATTGACTGTGCGGGCGCGAAGCGTCTCTGCTTCAGCTTAGGCAAAAATTCTTTCGTATGTAGTTCTGAATTCCGGATGCCCGTTTGGTTCTCCTTTACAGTCGCGTTTCTCAACCGATTCTCGTGAAATTTTGTGAGCAAGTTCGATTACTAATATTATAAATGAGAAAATCCGTTTGTTTATTTGTTTGTTACGCCTTCACGTCTTAACTACTGAACAGATTATCATGAAATTTTATATACACGTTGCACGGGGAACCGAGAAGGACATACCTTTCATCCCGAAAAAAAGTATTGTTTCCGAGGGATAGCGAAAAACCTTTCCACGCAGACGAAGTCGCGGGCGGCAGCTAGTAATTATATATAACTTTTTAGTCGAGATAGTATATCGAAATTTTTCAAATTGGTGGAAAGTTGGGGCGGAGATATGTAAAAAACATATTTCAGGCGTTTCGAAAAAAAATTATAAAAAAATGTAACAACACTTTTATTTAGCAGTGCGAAGTAGGTAAGCTTTGTTGTTTTTATTTTTAGAAGACTCAAAAGTTCATCAATCATAACATCTGGTCAATACTTAGAGCATTCAACCAAAAGGTTGTGACTTTGTGACAGAACCTAGGACTGCGTGTATTATTTGCACAGTACAGATACTTATTAAGTATTAGTTGAAAAAACTAATATCTATTCTGTGCAATTTGTTTTTAAAAAATATACATTTGAGCTACTTCTTAACGCAAGGTCTAAAAGCATTACAAAAAATTACACAGCCTGACTTGGCATTTCACACTATACGACAAATGTGCGCCATACGATTATTTTTGAAAAATCTTTATTATTATGACGTTTGGACTTCTTAGTCCGGACGAAACTATTAGTTGCTACAAGTGTAAACAAAGTTTTCAAAGAAATGTGTGGGAGGGGGAGGTACATAATGTACCTTTACATCATACTTGCTCGGTAACTAGGATTTACTTATATAGTATGAGGCTGTGTAAGTTGGCATGTGCAACACAGTGCATTGTTTAGATAGAACGTTCCATTTTCAAATCACTTTACAATTCAAGGATGGTGAATGCTTTAACTGTAATAGTAGTTTGTTACACAAGGGATGTAAGTGAGCTATTACAGAACAAGATCCAATTTGGCGCCCATGCGAGCGCAGCTCGCAAAGGGCGCTAATGGATCGAGTGCACCCGAGATATTTAGACGCACGAGCGAGCGAAGCGAGCGAGGGCGAATATAGTTCGAGGGTGTAATAGCTACTTACAACCGAGGTAAGCATACTATTTTACATCATTCATGCGAGGTAAATTTAATAAAAATAAAAACAAAAACATTAAAACAAAAATAAAACGTTAAAGGGTTATTTCATTGAAAACTCGTAGGGTTGATCAGACCATTAAACTGAACAACTTTCATTATGGAACCAACCTCGAAATCACGAAAAAAAATCTGCTGTTTTTGCATTGCAGAATTTTGCATACCTAGCTTCAACTGAAATGAAATGCCGCCATTTTCATTGTTTTTTTTTCAGCCAAAAGTTTCGTCAGTTTATAATAAAAGAAATGAGATTGGTTCACTAAGGAGTTTTAAATGCTTGAATTGTAAAGTAACTTTACAGTTAAAGCATTCACGATCCTTGAATTGTAAAGTGATTTGAAAATGGAACGTTCTATCTAAACAATGCACTGTGTTGCATATGCCAACTTACACAGCCTCATACTATATAAGTAAATCCTAGTTACCGAGCAAGTATGATGTAAAGTTACTTTACAATTCAAGCATTTAAAACTCCTTAGTGAACCAATCTCATTTCTTTTATTATAAACTGACGAAGCTTTTCGCTGAAAAAAAAACAATGAAAATGGCGGCATTATATTTCAGTTGAAGCTAGGTATGCAAAATTCTGCAATGCAAAAACAGCTGATTTATTTTCGTGATTTCGAGGTTGGTCTCATAATGAAAGTTATTCAGTTTAATGGTCCGATCAACCCTACGAGTTTTCAAATGAAATAACCCTTTAACGTTTTATTTTTATTTTTGTTTTAATGTTTTTGTTTTTATTTTTATTTAGATTTTTTTTTTTTTTTTTTTTTTTTTTATTAAATTTACCTCGCATGAATGATGTAAAATAGTATGCTTACCTCGGTTGTAAGTAGCTATTACACCCTCGAACTATATTCGCCCTCGCTCGCTTCGCTCGCTCGTGCGTCTAAATATCTCGGGTGCACTCGATCCATTAGCGCCCTTTGCGAGCTGCGCTCGCACGGGCACCAAATTGGATCTTGTTCTGTAATAGCTCACTTACATCCCTTGTGTAACAAACTACTATTTCAACACACTTGCTCGTAAAGTGATTCCTAATACATCGCTTTTAGGGCCATAAACCGAGCTATAACAAACGCGTGCAGTAGTAATATATAAAACACTAGGTTGTTATAGAATTATCCCTACAATGTTATGCGAGTAAACAGAGCATTCCCAATTTAATCGGGTAATACAGTTATTTTTTTTTTAGTAACAACAAAGAGGTTTTATGCCTCTGAAAATTCATATTCATTTTTGAAATAAATAAATGTGTAAGTCCTTAATTAAGTCAAAGAAATATTTATTATTATCAAATTATTCATAATTCACAATATTTAATTATAAAATATTAAAATATTTGCATTTTATCACTTAAAATTATAATTTTGAAGTACACTGTATGCTCACTCACCCCTTTGTTCGCAAAATATTCTCGCATTGGGCGTGTGAAATAAACAAAAAAAACCTACGCGCCTTTTTCCATAATTGTCATATTTTGTTTTTGTCGAATTTATTGCTGTGTGGTAAATTACTTTGTATTTTCCTCGCAAATGTGTTGAAAAACGTCGTATGAAACTCGTGAGCTTGTGCTAATTTTACACTCGGCTGAGTTACGGTCTCGCCTGCGGCTCGGGCTGCAACCCACAGCCTTGTGTGCAATGAGCAACCTAAGCTAACTTGTCTCATAATGTAATATTATGTACAGTGTGTTGATAAAGTGCACGAAAGATGAAAGTGAATCTAGACCATAAATTGAAAATAAACACATTTTTTTTTATTAATTTTTAGATTCTAGGCATTCACAATGCCTTAACATATTTGAAAAATACTTGAAAAAATACTAGAAAAAAGGACCTTAGCACCTTTTTAGGGTTCCGTAGCCTAAATGGCAAAAAACGGAACCCTTATAGATTCGTCCTGTCTGTCTGTCTGTCCGTATGTCACAGCCACTTTATTCCGAAAGTATTAAGACTACACAGTTGAAACTTAGTAGGTAGATGTATTCTGTTAACCGCTTAACTATTTTAATACAAAAATAAGAAAAATAAAAGATTAAGGGAATACGTGGAGCTGAAACTGAAAAAAAAAATTTTCTTCAAACCAACACGTGTTGGGTGTCTATAGATAGGTCTTTAAAAATGATATTGAGGTTCCTAAGACAACTTTTTCTCAAAGTCAACCGTTTAAAAGATATACACCGCCAAAATGGTAAAATGTTTAACTTTTGAAATAAGAGAGTGAAAAATCTAAAAAAAAATATATGCTGTAGATCTTAATAAACACTTTCAACGAAAATTGGTTTGAACGTGATATAGTAATTAGTTATCGAGATATAGCACATTTTCCAAAACCGCAAATATAACTTTGTCATTCATTCCAACACTGTGAAAAACAAAGTTATTTTTGCAGACGAAAAATGATAGGTGGTATTAAATATGGTATGGTATAAGGTAACTACGGAACCCTACGGCGCGTGGCCCGACACGCACTTGGCCGGTTTTTTCTAGTATTTTTTCTAATATATTACTTATCTTAAAAAATATTGTTGAATAAAAAAATACTTTTTAAAAGGCTATAATAAAATAAAAAAAACGTAGATCTTCTAAATCTTCTAAATTAGTGGGCCTATTTCTTTGAAATTAAACCGCATACTTGGCAGTGGAGATAAAATAATAAACAGCTTAAAATAGAAACTATTGATTGACAACAGTTTCATATCACTGTCGTATAAAAAACAAGGCTATTTTGTAGTTACGTAAGTATGTACCTATATTCAAACTTTTTGTCAACTAAGGGTACTTTACCAACCATTTAACCACCGAAAAGGTAAACAAATCGTTAAGCAGATCGTGTTTGGAATCGTAACCAGAGCGAGTAGGTTGTAAGAACGTCACAAAGCGACATTAAGTACCTATATTAAGTTATGATGGTGACGCTCAAAGGCAGGAGTCGAGGCGAACGTGACCGCAGGCACGCGTGGCCTCGGCTGTCTAGGGCTCTCCAGGAGTTAAAGAAGATGACGACATTATTTATTTGGGCTTCGTTCCCTCGACGCGCGCTTAACTAGGAAACACCGATATATTTTTTGGCGTAATTATATGCAGATACACATTCACGCCAAATTACAGTTTTCTAGTATACTTAGGGCTTAAGCTAAGCCGCGGACAGACGGAAATGGCGAAACCACGGTAATGTGGTAAAACTATAAGGGTTTTTTGTTGTCTTGAGTATGGAACCCTTATAAAAGTGTGCAATAATAAAAACTTTTTAATTTACAAAGTCATCGCTTATATACCACCCATACCACACAAAAGTAGGAGGTAAAAAAGTTTGTTTCGAAGAAATTCATCCGTGAAACTTTTAGTTATTGAGCGTGATGTGTACATATTGGTGTTTCTTTATTTTTATTTTAACGTTAAAGCACAAAATATTACACATTCAGTCTGTGTGTCTCGAGAAGTCATCTTCGAACGCATACTTAGTTCTGCCTGCTTCTGCTATTATTTAAACAAATAGCAAGGGACAAATAAATTTGTTCCCGAATATCCCGAGAAAGCGTGGAATTGCTTTCTTGACCATCAAAATGTTCCCAATCCAGCAACCACATTATATTTTATTTTCTATCCCATTCAAACAAAATAGTTTTCTTTAGATTTTCTCAAGAAAATAAAGTTTACCACCGAAGTATTTCTTAATGCCTCGAGACACTTCGCGCTATTCGTGAATCACTGAACTGAAGTGACAATGATAAATTCAACGTTTTATTAGTACCAAGTCCTCAACACACTAATTATTTATCTTTCATGTTTTTGTAAGTATATTAAACTTTTTGTTTAAATGTAAATAAGATATGTACCACAACTGAGAATAAGAGACAACACAAATATACCGTTACTCATATGTAAATTTTATATTCAGTAGCAAAACCTATTGCTGGGTTGCTGCTGAAATAAATCTTGCTACTTACGATCACTTCTCTACTTTCGGCAACTTTTTAGGGTTCCGTACCAAAGTGGTAAAAAAGGAACCCTCATGGTGTGACTCAGTCTGTCTGTCTGTTACAGCTGGATATCTCGAGAACTACTAATGATATCAACTTCAAATTTGGAATAGTTTAAGATGACATTAGCCAAACTATTTTGCAAATAAGAAAGAAATAAAAAATAAATATCTTTTTTACAACAGAGACTGAAAAGGGGTCTTAAAAATTTGAAGTGGGGCTACTAGGGCATGTGGGGTATCATATGAAAGAACGCCGTTTGCACGTTTTCAATCATTTTTTCTTTTTAGGCCGCATAGTTTTCGACTTATGATGAAAAATGTAAAAAAAATACCGTTCTCCCCCTCCCCCTTTATCTCAGAAGTTTGCAAAGAGAAAAATCTGAAATAATTCTATGTGATAGCAGTTTATATAAGGATTACAGGAAAAATTAAATTATGTCTCAATATAGCACACTTTTTTAGAAATTATCAAATTTCTGAAAAAGTTAACATTAGTTCCACTGTCGTCAAGAGATGGCGCTGACCTAAAACTGCAATAATAATTTTATTATTCTACTCTGCAGTGTATTTATTATGAAGGTACGGAACCCTCGGTGCGCGAGTCCGATTCGCTCTTGACCGGTTTTATTTTCGAGAGGAAATCAAACTAAGTCCTTTTTTACGCAAAGTAATGTCGATGTTAGTAATATAGTACGGGTTTTTCAAATATTTTGTTAAATAATTGATTGAAAATACGAAACATGTTGTATGGTGTCAGGAAATGAAAAACCTCGGAATGGTTTTCTATTAAGGGTACTTGTTAAAAATGAAAACGTGTCGCAATAGTTTGCTTGATTAACGAAGTCTTATATAGGTACACGGTTAATTTTTAAGTATACTTATCTAAAAATGAAATGGGGATTTCAGACCACGTAAATGAACAACTTTTACAATGGGGCCAACCACGAAATCGCGAAAAAAACATCAGCTGTTCCATAGAAAAGTACAACATCGGTATAATGTATGAGTTTGATTCTATAATACGAGCCTAAAAGTTAAGAAGGGTCACCTTTTTTCCAAATAAGTTGTGTTAGCTAAACGAAAATTTCATTTTCATTGCACACGCTGCACGTAGGAAGGTAATAATTATTGTTGTATTGAGTATGTCATGGTGTCTTAAATCTTTATTATTCCCGTATACCTTTCAGTAGCTTTGGATCAATATCTTTCAGACAAATAGACGATTATTGTCCTCTTGTTTATCAATCATTTAATTACCTACCTACTTAACATTTTAATGAATGTATTTTTTTTCTGATTATAGGTACCTACCTAGTCATGTTCATAACGTAGCTATCTATAAGTATTGTAGGATACGCAGCTATTCGATTCAAAGCATTCATTTATTATAATGAGGGCAAGAAAACTTGAATAGTCTATTTATGTAAAAGAACTTAAGTGGATAATGACTGTTATGTAACAGTTGTTTAAACAAGGCATTTACTGAGTTGTTGAATATCGATAAAAACTAAAAAATATACTTGAAAAGGTATGTGAAAAATAAAAAAAGTTGGTTGTTATTAAAAAAATATTTTCTTTCAGTTGTGTAGGTACATAAATTAAAACTTGAGTTGGGTATTATGTTATACTTAATAGTCATAGGTTTATTTTAGGTTTTAAAGTTTTAACTACATTCTACAAAAATTAAACTATAAAATTAATAATGGTAGTGTAAGTAAGTGTATGCTAGAAGATATATTTCTCGCATTAGTTATTCAGACGTTTAAGTCACAGAATACATATGCATAAGTACTAAAGTGTAAGTTTACAAATGTCGACACTTTACTATCGCATTGATGAAAATGTTCTGGAAATACTCTAGGAAATACCTGCGTGTTTTTTTTTTCAAAAGTACTCTACTTTTGTCTGTTGAAATTGTTAAGAAACCTTTTATGGTACTTATCTAGTCAGAACGTTGTAAATGCAGAAAAAAATGATGTAGGTACACTCTGCAAAAATATTGTTATTTTGTACACGCGGTATTTCGTTTCCCGTGGGAATTCTCGAAATAATTAGCCTGTGTTAGTTTCCAAGGTCTAATCTTAGGGTCTAATCTAATTTTTAAAATTGGGTGTTCGAGGATTCGGCATAATAGTTACCTACGTAACAAACAAAAGAATTTGTTCTCGCATTTGATAGGATTAAACCACAGAATAGATATAATTAAACTTTCCCTACTGTCAGCGTCGGAAGCGGGAGAAGATCAGAGTATAGAGGGGTATAATCCCCGTCAATTAGTAATGCACTGGAACCTTGTCACATTAACATCCATGTCGACGTGAACCGCAACTAAAAATGTCATGTAACAAGAAAATTCTAATAGGTAATCTAATATATTAATTATTGAATTATAATTTTTAATAAGATAGGGTCTACCGTCTAGGTATACAAAAATTTTACAATTATTTTTCGTTTTTGAGGTTAAAATCATGGCCGCCAGGCGCATTACCAATTGACGGGGATAGGGGAGGTAGGGTACCTATTACAAAAAACCATCACGATAAGCGTATACACTGTTCGCCCCATTATTGTAATTAGGTAAGCACAGTATACATAATCATTAGATTAGGTTCTTAAGTAAATCGATCAACGAACATCGTCCGACTATCGTGATTTATTTTTTGTAATATCAGATTCCCTACCATGGACTTTTAAAATAAAAGTGTTGATTGTTTCAGCACGACAAGTACGACGTGGGCAGCGGCGAGCAGTTCGAGGACCTGGTGGGGCTGATCGAGCACTTCCGGTCGTACCCGATGATCGAGACGTCGGGCGACGTGCTGCGCCTGCTGCAGCCCGTCAGCGGGACCCGCCTCAGGGCGCGTGACATCGACAACAAAGTGCACGAGATGCAGGTGCACACTTACCGCCTATTGCTCTGTGCTCGGGGACCGCGGCCCGACTGTTTGATGTTGGAAACACTTGTAACTTGTAAACTAGTACTTATTACATACTTGTATTTTAGTAGTAGTACCTAACTAGTACCTATTACGTACTTAAGTACTCTTAAGTATATTTGCAGCGATGTAGAAAACTTCGCTAGCGATATTCAGATATTTTATCTTAATACAATTTTTGTTGTAGGTAATTAAAAATTCTCATATTATTTTGATACCTTTTAAGACTGTAGTTACGTATCACGTTCCATTTTTTTTTATTTTCAATACAAATGAACAAAACTCTGCACGTGCCGTAATGAAAGCGAACTTTGCAAATTCCTAATATTAAATTATTAAATAGATAAATATATGGATATACAACTTACGCCATACATTAGACAAATGCCTCATTATTCCTAATAAAATGTATTTAGAATCATTAAATACCAGTTAAAACATGTCAAAGTGTTCCGATTTGAGATTTTTTTTAATATATTATTTTCTCTGTGATCAAAATATTTCTTTTAATTTTCTCTCTATAGTGCACTCCTTGACAATACAAACAATAAGTGAAAAAAATAATATGAGTCGTAAGTATTCTTATTTATTACAGCTGAAACTTTTGTGAAAAATACCTCTGACACACAAATTTAAAATTCCACTTGCACAGATTGGCTTCGTTGTATAATACCTGATCATTTATTATGTTTTTATCTCTATACGGCACTAATTAAGAATCTTGCTTCCTAAAACTAAAGTTTACATCAATAGTAATTTAGTAATGCTTTAATTCTTGAGATAACTTCTTTGGGAAAACGCTAATATCTTTGAAATGCGGATATACAGTCTTAAGAATATAATAAGTAATAGGTACGAGAGTTTCCACTCTAGCAGCGTTTCTCATGAATTTAAAATTAACCATTCAAGATGACTCAAATCAGTCATAAAATCACTAGCTAAATGAAGGTTCACATAATGGCACCACATGCGGGTTCACGCATGTGCATGTTACGTGACGTGCCTAGTTATTCGACGGAAAGATTTGCAACAATTTTTCTATATTTACGTTCTCAAGCAATTTGTCGTGAGCAGTAATCGCAAATTTAATTATCTCATCAGTATGATAAATGAGACTAGTTATTTGTAACGCTGCGCTGTACAACCCGCTGAATAAAACATGCCGTGCCGATGTTACCCATGTCACGTGGACGGTAACATGCTCGCTCCTATTATTTATCGATTTGTATTTTTTACCGACTTCAAAAGGAGGGAGGTACTCAATTCGACCCGTTTTTTTTTTTTTTTGTTTTTGTATGTACACCGATTACTCGAAGACGGCTGGACCGATTGAAATGATTCAAACGTTATTACATTAGGTAAACTCCCAAGTTGGTCCCATTTTTTAAAATTTTGAAATCGGTTCAGTACTTTTCAAGTAATCTCGTAAAAAGTACGAAAATAGTATGATTTTGTGTGAACTACCTCGATGATCAGTCGTGTAACTTCTTTGTTTATGAACTGAATAAGATAATTCTTTTTTTGTTGGAAAAGGGATATCTTAAGTGTAGTTCTTTAACCGACTTAAAAAAAGGAGGTTCTCAGTTTGACCCGCATGTATGTATGTTTCTCCGCGATTAACTCACGTTTGGCTGAGGCGATTTTAATTTCTACCTAAATAATATACCTACACTACCTAATACAAAAGGTACCTACACTAAAATTAAAAACAAAAAACCGACTTCAAAAAACCTACCTCTAAAAAGCAAGAAATAATATTCGTAATAATAAAACACGTCTATTGAAGTCTTTTAGAATAAAAAAAAGGGATTTGTACTCCAGCCCCACCGACTTCAATATTTATATTATTTCTTGCTTTTTAGAGGTAGGTTTTTTGAAGTCGGTTTTTTTAATACATAGGTACAAACAACAGTACATCAGACTGTAACATGCTGACCTTAAAACCGTCTTTATGCCTTACATAATAAAGCTGTTTTCGCAGTTCAACTGTTTAACTTGATGTGGCTCAAAGGGGGTGTGTGTAGAGTGCGCGAGCAGGCAACTAAACGATTCATACAGAATCTTTTGTTAGCTTGTAGTGTAGCAGAGTCTTTTGTTCGCTCATGGCGGAGCTTGACAGACTGATCGTACTCGATCACGTTTGTTAAGCAATGCTCAGTCCGGCCACGTGTCGGATGGGTGACCGTGAAGTGGCATTACAACTGAGCGCTTCCGTGCTCCGGAGGGCACGTTATAACGTCGGTCCCGGCTGTTGTTGTCTGATAACATGGCTTGATAAACTCTAACACCAGAGGTGGCCACTATTTAATTCTTCATACGATAAATAAGAAGAAGTTAGCTTGTAGCTTTATTCGGTTCAAGCAGAACACTTGTCTACGATGCAGTTTTCTTGCTTTCTTCTAGAATAAAATTTAACATGACGTAGTATATTTCACAGGAGGTCGATGACAGTCCAAAGTTGGAGCAGAGGCCAGGCTTCGACAGCGAGTTCCTGACCCTCAGGATGCTGGAGGAGCGCCACGTGTTCACCACCGCCGAGGGCCAGCGCCCTCAGAACATGCATAAGAACCGTTACCGGAATATACTACCATGTAAGTATTTTTTAATAGAAAAATATTTAAAATTTCCAAATATGATATTTTCAAAATATGCGTCTGATATTATGATGATGATGATTTTTTCAAAAAATATACAACGTGTAATCCTGCACATATCATGGCGAGCTTCGTCCAAGTGGCGAGCCTTTACGAGCTCTAGACCGTCGAAATATCAAAAACTATCTCCCGATGTAAACAAACCTTTTTACCGACTTCAAAAAAGGAGGAGGTTCTCTCTTCGTCTGTATATTTGTTTTCTTTTGTGTATGTCCAACGATTACTCAAAGACGGCTGGACCGATTGAAATGATTAAAACGTTATTACATTAGGTAAACTCCCAAGTTGATCCCATTTTTTTAAATTTGGAAATCGGTTCAGTACTTTTCAAGTAATCTTGAAAAAAGAACGAAAATAGTATGATTTTGTGTGAATTAATTACCTCGATGATATATGGTCGTGTTACTTCTTTGTTTATGAACTGAATAAGATAATTATTTTTTTGTTGGAAGAGGGATATGTATGTAGTTCTTTAACCGACTTAAAAAACGAGGTTCTCAGTTTGACCCGTATATATGTATGTTTCTTCGCGATTATCTCACGTTTGGCTGAGCCGATTTTTCTAGCCAAATAATTTACCTACAAGGTAACGTTACGCTAAAAATAAAAAAAATATTAAAAAAAAAACAAAAAACCGACTTCAAAGAACCTACCTCTAAAAAGCAAGAATAGTACATTATGATACAAGTTAGCTTAGGTTGCTTATTGCACACAAGGCTGTGGGTTGCAGCCCGAGCCGCAGGCGAGGGCGTAACTCAGCCTTGTGTGCAATAAGTAAGAGCTCACGAGTTTCATACGACGTTTTTCAACACATTTGCGAGGAAAAAACAAAGTAATTTACCACACAGCAACAAATACGACAAAAACAAAATGATAATCATGCTGAGAAAAGGCGCGCAGGTTTTTTTATTGTTTTTTTCACACGCCCAATGCAAGAATATTTTGCGAACAAAGGGGTTAGTAAGCATACTGTCATGTATATATATAGCGTGCACATATGTAACAAGGAATTAGTATTAAAGTCATCTAAACGGACAACGGTCGTTTTCACTCCCGATATGGCGACCCTGCCGGCCAAGACAATGTGAACACGCGCGTTGCGTAAGCGCCCGGCGCGCTGCGCCGCGGCCGCTGTAGATGGCTGCGATGTAAGCCATCACAATCAATAAAGACATTTTAAATTAATAAAAGTGAACTAATACAAAAAAAGTTAAAATAAATTTCAAAATCATAAAAAGTATCTACGAAGACTACGTGTGTCGCGTACTAGGACTTACCTAAATGATGAAGATGTGGAGTGCAGTAGAAATCAGCATTATGAAATAGCTTAATAAAAATGGATTCAAGTATGCAGCCGGGAGATGTCTGTTGTCCTGGAGGTGGACGATACGAAAGTAATAACGGAGACGTTCCAGGATAAGCAAAGCAAAAGTCGAGTATGAAGAAAAAGCAAAAAAATAAACAATCAAGTTCGTGAGTAAATTCTCTGGAAAACAAACTTTAAAGTGAATTTGTGAATTTGTGTTCGGGGAAGTGTAAAAGTGACTTTACCAAAATCTTTATCAACTTAGTTAGATGATCATTAGTACGTTCTCATAATATTTCAATCAATGACTTTTATTTTATTTTTTATTTGTGTAGGCGCTTTTGAGTAATAATTACATAATTTAAAACGTACTTAATAATAGTAAAAAAACGCAATAATAAGATCGAGGAAGATGAACTAGGTATTGTATTGTAAAAGTAGGTAAGATGATAGTCTACTTATAATGTTTATGTTAATTCTGTTTCCAATTTCAGTGCGTAATTTTAAGTCATGATAATGAATTACTCGTACTTTATCATTTTTAATTTTTTAGAGATACCTACTAATTTATTTAATTTGTCTTATAATAATTGTAAAATATGAGCTGATATATTTTTTAGCTTCTTTGAAATTCATCGAACAAAATATGATTTATGATAAATCTTAAAAAAAAAATTAGGTCAATAGTTAGAAGATTCGTTGCCCTCTCTAATTATGAAATTCGCAACAATAAAGTATTGTTATTATACAATATACTTTTAATAACAATAAAGAATACACCTTTTGTTTATCTGTACGAAGTCATGCGACAATTGTTTTAATTTGATAAGGCATTGTTTAACATTTGCCGGACTTCTGAGAAGAAAATGAATTGATTTTGCAAACCAATGCATCCCACTTTGCATTAGGAAGTGTGTGTCAATGAATATATTTTTTGCAATGGAAATCGAATAGTTACGTAAAGAGTTATGCTATGCTTAGCAACAGTTCTCGAAATATTCTTGAAACATGGGGTGGCCAACCCATAGTTTCAGAAATATTAAGAAAACCAAGCGATTTTTAAAAGGAAAAAGTGAGACTAAATATAATTATGAGATGAATAAGTAATGGAATAAATGACATGAATGTTTTTTATACAAATAATAATGCTTATGAATGATAAGTGGTAACGTTACATATTGAGATAATGTTTAATATAAAGTATAAAATAAACAACGTTAGACCCGAGCGGATTTCGTTGATTTATTTATACTAATGTAAGCGATAATAAATATACAATGTGAAATGTATTGTATAAAACTGGGATATATTTTGAATACCAGAAGATAATTTTGTTTAATGAAACGAATGGAGTACGTATACTAATTATTAACTTATTTTTTTTTTAATACCAGAAGATATGTTTTGTAGTAAATATGATGAAACAAATAGAGTAAAGTGATAATAACTGGGATATATTTTTAACCAGAAGATGTTTTTATGAACTAAAAGTTGATAAATAGATAAAAAGATTTTTCAGATAAAAAATCTGAATGTTTGTTTTTTACAAATATTTGTGTAAGAAATTAGATGGGTAATACGTAAGTTATGTTTTAAAATTTTTGTTTTTAAATTTCAAGTTTTATAGTAGAAATAAGATTAACTACAGGCACCTGTATTAAAATAATAGTAATATAGATCTGTAGCAGTACCTAAATCATTTTTTAAAATAATTAATTAATACCTAATTAAGTATTGTGTCTGTAGCAAGTAGTATTATGTACCTGTAGTTAAGAAAAATGCGCGTTTCTTGTTTAATTTTTTTTACCTAAAGATTGATTTTTTTTCTGTTTTTTTTATTACCCCGGTGGTGTCATGTATATATATAGCGTGCACATATGTAACAAGGAATTAGTATTAAAGTCATCTAAACGGACAACGGTCGTTTCACTCCCGATAATACAGCCTATTTCAAAATAATCAATTTAAGTGATAAAATGCTAATATTTTAATATTTTATAACAAAATATTGTAAATTAGGAATAATTTGATAATAATAAATATTTGTTTGACATAATTAAGGGCATTTATTTATTCCAAAAATGCAAATGATTTTCAGCGGCATAAAACCACTTTGTTGTTACTAAAAAAATAACTGCATTACCCGGTTAAATTGAAAATGCTCTGTTTACTTGCATAGAACTTGGAGTAAGGTACCTATTTAACTTTGTAGGGATAATTCTATAACCAACCAGTGTTTTATATATTATTGCACGCGTTTGTTATAGTTCGGTTTATGGCCCTAAAAGCGATGTATTAGGGCTCACTTTACGAGCAAGTGTGTTGAAAATAATATTCGTAATTAATAAAAACACGTCTATTGAGGTCGGGTGGGGCTTTTAGAATAAAAAAAAGGAATCTGTACTCCAGCCCCACCCGACTTCAATAGACGTGTTTATATTATTATTACGAATATTATTTCTTGCTTTTTAGAGGTAGGTTTTTTGAAATCGGTTTTTTTTTTTTAAACTATTTTGTTACATGACTTGACTTCGTTGTCCGAATTTCAGTCGAGTCGAGTCGAAAAGAATGCGAAATTATCCCATTAAGCATTATACTTTATTAAGTATTTAATTGTTGTAGTATTTGTTGGAGGAGCTCGGTGGCGCAGTGGTTTAGCGCCTGGCCCAGCGATTGCGGAGGTGATGGGATGGCAGACCAAAAATTTATTATCTCGAGCTGCTCCGTGCTTCGAAAGGCACGTTAAGCCGTTGGTCCCGGCTGCAGTCGTTAACACCCACCAATCCCGCGTGGTGGGTTATGGCCCGTCCTCCTTATCCACTCAAAAAGGAAGGCCTGTGTCTCAGCAGTGGCGACATTAAAATGGCTGATGGACAAGAAGTATTATTACGAGAAAAAATTACATAAGTAGGTAGTACTACATATTTTAAGCAACTTCTAACTTTATATTGTCCCATTTTCAGATGATCAGACGCGTGTGATACTCCGGCAGCGGGACAAAGAGGACTCTGACTACATAAACGCCAACTACATTCGTCCCTCTCGACTTTACGACTCCAGCAGTTCCGTGCAGTCCTCCAACGAGAGCCTTAACAGTGTGCATTGTAAGTAACAAAAGATATTATACAAGCATCGGCACGTAACGAGAGCCTTAACAGTGTGCATTGTAAGTGACAAGGGATACTATACAAGCCTCAGCACGTAACGAGAGCCTTAACAGTGTGCATTGTAAGTGACAAGGGATACTATACAAGCCTCAGCACGTAACGAGAGCCTTAACAGTGTGCATTGTAAGTGACAAGGGATACTATACAAGCCTCAGCACGTAACGAGAGCCTTAACAGTGTGCATTGTAAGTGACAAGGGATACTATACAAGCCTCAGCACGTAACGAGAGCCTTAACAGTGTGCATTGTAAGTGACAAGGGATACTATACAAGCCTCAGCACGTAACGAGAGCCTTAACAGTGTGCATTGTAAGTGACAAGGGATACTATACAAGCCTCAGCACGTAACGAGAGCCTTAACAGTGTGCATTGTAAGTGACAAGGGATACTATACAAGCCTCAGCACGTAACGAGAGCCTTAACAGTGTGCATTGTAAGTGACAAGGGATACTATACAAGCCTCAGCACGTAACGAGAGCCTTAACAGTGTTCGTTGTAAGTGACACGGGATATTATACAAGCCTTGGCACGAATCTGTAGCGGTGAGAGAAATTGGAAAGGATTACTGCGCATGTTTGCACCCCGCACCACGTTTATACAAATATAAAATACAAATATGGATAAAAATACTTCTGCTCATTTAGTACCTACTATCTGGGGGCACGGGAGTGCCCCCGCCAAGACGAGGAAGCGAAGCGCAAGGGCACTACCTACCTTTTCTCGAAGCGCTACGTCGTTTTTTTGAACCCTCATATATTGGGTTTGGATTATAAGTACTAGATAAACAAAATTCTCGGAATGGACTTAGTGGACTTATTAAATATATAAATTTTCAATTGCATTGCTTTTATAATATAGATTTTATTGATGTCTAAAAAACCCCGATTTCGTCGTTGACTCACTCATGATCATCAAAACTCAGCGTACTTCCTGAAGTCCTAGAAAGCTGAAATTTGGTATGTAAGCTAGTATTAGGACACACACAACAAAAAAAAATATAAAATTGGACTTTAACCCTCATAACTTGGGTTTAAATTACACCAGAAAAACAAAATTTTCGGAAAATGATGTCAGTAATAGATTTATTAAACATACAAGTTTTAATTGCATAGCTTTTAACTTTGGATTTTATTGAGATCTGAAAAACCCCGATTTCGTCAAAACTTACTAATTATCATCAAAATTCTTAGGGTACTTGCTGAAGTCCTAGAAAGCTGAAATTTGGTATGTAAGCTAGTATTAGGACACACACAACAAAAAAATTATAAAATTGGACTTTAACCCTCCAACCGCTTAACCCTCATAACTTGGGTTTAGATTACACCAGAAAAACAAAATTTTCGGAAAATGATGTCAGTAATAGATTTATTAAACATACACAGTTTTAATTGCATAGCTCTTAAACTTTGGATTTTATTGAGATCTGAAAAACCCCGATTTCGTCAAAACTTACTAATTATCATCAAAATTCTTAGGGTACTTGCTGAAGTCCTAGAAAGCTAAAATTTGGTATGTAAGCTAGTTTTAGTACACAAACAACCAAAAAATCATAAAACTTGGAACTTTTACCCCCCAACCCCTTAAACTAGGGTATGGAAGTTTGTATGAGACTTTCGAAAATTTTGATGCTAGAGGTTGAATAAATAAGACATATTGTATCTGAAAAATCTTTAAATATTTAGTAATTATTTTTAAGACTTAGTAAATCACTGTTAGAGCAACGGACAAAATTATTAATAAAAAAAACCGGTCAAGAGCGAGTCGGACTCGCGCACCGAGGGTTCCGTACAATCATAAATATATTTGGATATGTTATTTTAGGACAGTCTTTAAAAAAGTAGGATAAACGGCAGACAGGTGGAAGGGCGAACAGGCGGACAGTTAGAAATAGAAATAGAAAATATTTATTTGTCACAAACTGGCGGACAGTTAATTTACAAATGCTGCTTATGGTGACTGAAAAACGTTTCAGCCACTCCACATTGCAAAATGTTTATATTACTAGTCCATCAGCCATTTTAATGTCCCCACTGCTGGGGCACAGGCCTTCCTTATGGGTGGATAAGGAGGACGGGCCATTAACCCACCACGCGGGCCCAATGCGGATTGGTGGGTGTTAACGACTGCAAATGCAGCCGGGACCAACGGCTTAGCGTGCCTTCTGAAGCACGGAGGAGCTCGAGATAATAAATTTTTGGTCACCCATCCCATGACCGAACCTTGCGAACGTTGCTTAACCTCCGCAATCGCTGGTCCAGGCGCTAAACCACTGCGCCACCGAGCTCCTCGTTATTATTATATTACTATATTACTAAGTAGGAACTTATTCTTCGTTTATTCGTACTATCACATAGAATTATTTCAGATTTTTCTCTTTGCAAACTTCGGCGATAAGGGGGGGAAACGGTATTTTTTTTACATTTTTCATCATAAGTCGAAAACTATGTAGCCTAAGAAAAAAGGAAAAATTGTTTTAAAATGTGCAAACAGCGTTCTTTCATATGATACCCCACATGCCCTAGTCACCTCACTTAAAAATTTTGAGACCCCTTTTCAGTCCCTGTTGTAAAAAAAATATTAATTTTATTATTTCTTTCTTATTTGCAAAATAGTTGGGCAAAGGTCATCTTAAACTATTCCAAATTTCAAGTTGATACCATTAGTAGTTCTCGAGATATCCAGCTGTGACAGACAGACAGACAGACAGACTGAGTCACACCATAAGGGTTCCTTTTTTACCATTTTGGTACGGACCCTAAAAAGAAATTGTGTTCATTTCAAAACTAGGTACTTCTTTCGTGGCGCAAACCTCATGTAGACTCTATTTTGCTCTTTGCACCGCTTAGAGTTAGAAGCTTGGCTCTACATGGGGTCTGATAACTTTTTGACAGTGTAAATGCTCTAAGGTGTAAGCCATATGGAGTCTTGGCGACACTATACATGAAAATGTTTTTGGTGGGATTATAATATATTTTGTGGCATTACTGTCACCGCTAAAGATACGTGCCGAGTACTTGTATAAAGGCGGAAATATCTATTCTTCGGTTTCATACATTTCGGTTTCATCGGTTTCATACATTTAGTATGGCTAAAAACACATTACTATACAGTGTGTTATGTCGACACGACACACTATAATAATGTGTTTCTAGCCATACTAAATGTATGAAACCGATACGCTTCTGTCGCGACACAATACAATACGATAGAATAGTGTGTAGTGGGCAGTGTCGGCATCCTAAATTGTGTAGCTTGTAAAGCTTGTATAGGTAGGTAGACTTGAAATACTAGTAACTAGGTACATACTTGAGATAGAACACTTCTAACATCGCCGCGGACCTTATTCGTTTCCGATAAAAACGATGCAACACTGCGATATATATCTAACCCGTTTGCCAAGTGTGGAGATTATGGCAAAAAACACCCACGGGAGAGGCTTGCACTGCAGTGGCACAGTTTAGGTAAAACTGTGGCAGTGGGCTGTAATGTAACGGATGGTAATGGGCATGGTTATTATTTGAAACTCGTAAAACTCCTTAAGGGCATTGAAGAAAACGGCATTTCATACAAACATTCAAGTTCTTACTTTTCGAAATTGATGAACCGATTTTAACTTCATACTCATAAGCAGGATACCTAGGTCTAAAAAGTTAGTTTAGAACATTTTTGAAATGTCTCATTTTAAAAAAGATATTTGGGTAATGTTTCTATGGAAAATCTAAAATCAGTGTAATTTAGCTGTAATACTATTTATCGAAAATGTTTCCAATTAACTTTTTGGACTAATGTAGGTATTTTGTTTATGTGTATGAAGTTTCATTAAAATCGGTTCATTCATTTCGAAAAATAATGAGGACTTGAAAGTTTGTATGAAAGAGTCGCCATTTTCACGCTTCAAAACAACGATCTGCTAGCTATCGATCGAACACGTGAAAAAAGATTCAATCTATTGGACCCAATGAACCCAATGAAGCGTTATGGATCATCTCCCCAGTAAAATGGTCGTTAAATGGCTGATGGGGAATGTTAATTTCATATTTAAAAGCTTTAAGGAAGGCCTTAATAATAATAAAGCAAACAACGTACTTAAAGGCTGGGCTATGGACTTTCTATTTTACAGGCACGAACGCAACGATGCATATAGAAGATACATAAAAATCTTAGAGAATGATTACTTAAGTTACAATCAATATAAAGCTTATTCCCACACGGAACTGACATTAAAGTCCAGCTAAAATAAGTTACTGCGTAGTTCCATATCGAGTAGGTACTTACTGACGTTTGAAATTTTTTCGATACTTACCTGCTATTATTTAAGGAAAACATATTACCTACCTACCTACGTCATGAATGCTAAATTAAGTGAAAAAACGGGATATGAATACAAAAGTAACTTTGGGGGACTCAAAGGAGCTTACACTCACCTTCAACGACAAAAGGTTCAAATTTGAAATGAATGCAACTAAATCAGAAGCAATTAAAGATCGTACCCGACCGGTAATTTAAATTGAATATCAGTTACATTCTGCTTGCAGTGTATAAGGTATAGACCATTTGTATTCATAAGAGAACTGTAAATCAATAATTTATGAACCAATGTGTGTTTTTATTGACATTTTATGGAAGTTCATAATAATATTAAACGAGTATAATTGTAATAAAATAAATATTATGTCTCATCTCATTACATCTCGTAACCATTTGATTATTTCCATCTCTATTCTTTGTATTTACGCCAACGTAAGTAAACATACAGGGTGTGTTAGTGTGTCTCTATCTCGGTACTAAAGTTCATCAATATTGTTGCAGTAGTCGTACAATTAACAAAATAAAACCGGTCAAGAGCGAGTCGGACTCGCGCACCGAGGGTTCCGTACAATCATAAATATATTTGGATATGTTACTTTAGTACAGTCTTTAAAAAAGTAGGATAAACGGCAGACAGGTGGAAGGGCGAACAGGCGGCCAGTTAATTTACAAATCTTAACCACAGCTGCTTATGGTGAATGAAAAACGTTTCAGCCAATCCACATTGCAAACTGTTTATTTACTAAGTAGGAACTTATTCTTCGTTTATTCGTACGGCAAATAGTAGGTAATTATATTAGAACCAGCCACCAATTATTATTGTAGTATTAGGTTGCGCCATCTCTTGACCGATAGTGGAACTATTTTTTTTTTTCTTAGATCAGCATTCTTAAGACAGTGCCATCTGTTGACTGGTAGTGAAACTAAAGAATTTTTGTTTGTTCTTAGAATTTCTAAAAAAGTGTGTTATATTGAGACATCGTTTTATTTTTCCTGTAATCTTTACATAAACTACTATCACATAGAATTATTTCAGATTGTTCTCTTTGCAAACTTCGGAGATAAAGGGGGGGGAACTGTATTATTTTTTACATTTTTCATCATAAGTCGAAAACTATGCGGCCTAAGAAAAAAGAAAAAATGTTTTAAAATGTGCAAACATCGCTCTTACATATGATACCCCACATGCCCTATAGTCACCTCACTTCAAATTTTTAAGACCCCTCTTCAGTCCCTGTTGTAAAAAAATTTTTTTTTATTTCTTTGTTATTTGCAAAATAGTTGGCAAATGTCATCTTAAACTATTCCAAATTTCAAGTTGATCCCATTAGTAGTTCTCGAGATATCCAGCCATAATATCCATAGACACAGACAGACTGAGTCACACCATAAGGGTTCCTTTTTTACCATTTTGGTATGGAACCCTAAAAACTGATAAATAGGTAGACCTTTCGTATTCTGTGCCATGGATAAGTCCTAAAATCAGTTTTTCTTATTTCTAGCTCTTATCCTACGTAGTGAAACAAAGAAGCATGTTCCTCTGGTGACCAAGTCCTTATCTGATGATGCGCTTCGGGAGGTGAAGATGGGCATCAGAATGGACAAAATCAATGGCAACATAGTCGGTGACGTCGGTAAGATAACAGATAGAGCACTTTATTTAGCCTGCAACGTACCTATTGAATAGAAAGGTGGCCACACATAAAACCGCAGGCCTATTACATAAAAACAATTGCAATAAGCGGGCGATTTTTGTCCCACTCCGTGACACCACAGAATAAAGAGATTCCTTAAAGAATCTTTATACTGTGGTGACACTATCAACTTATGAATAAGTAATGGTCAAGTAAATTGAACAACGAATTGCGTCCGATTATTGCGTTTGTTTTTATGTAATAGGCCTGCAGCCTGCAGCTCTTCAGAAATGCTGCAAAAGTGATAAATATTGAACCGGACATAGAATTTTAAAGTTGAAAATCAGTCGAAAATGTTGCATTGCATAGTATGAACCTTCAGATGGGCTTACAAATACTTTACAAAACATTATTGTTTCTAGTGAGAGATAAAGTATACATCGCTGCACAGGGCTGTTTGTCAAATACAAAAGAAGACTTTTGGCGGATGATATGGCAAGAAGACGTTAGAATTATAGTAATGATCACCAATGAAATGGAAAAGGGCAAGGTAATTATTAATAAATAATCTTAATTTTTGGGAACCTATACTATACTGGTTATTGAAAATTTGTAAAAACAAACCCCAATTCGCAAAAAGCTGAAAAACTCGCGTTTCGCATAAGTACCTACCCATTACCTGTTTACTTTACATTGTTCGCTATACTAAAATTATTAAAAATCACCGACTGCTGTGAATTATTTGTACGAAAAGAATTCGTATCGAGCACAAAATACCTATTTTTTATATTTGAAATCTTAGCACAGAATATAATAGTACTAACATATTAGTTCCCCTTATGGAGCAAGAGTTTTATGGGTCACTCAAAGTGGGGTACGTGTAAACCCTTAGGGGTTCGACGGTAGGGGGTTCGCGACAGATTTACCTTATGTAATGGCGGCTTAAAATTTAATTGACCAAAATACTCCAAAAAACGTATTTTCTTCTATAGCTAGGGGATTTTTCCCCTATTAACTGTGTTCCCACCGCTACGCCCCAAGGTGGGTCCACTTCTTTTGGGGTTAGGGGCTTGCTGTCGTCTGGGACCTTCAACGGGGTTATGTGGGGCCATAATTTTGAGGAACCCTGAATACAAAAGACATTTCGAGCTCGATTTTTACTGAATAGTTTTTCTTGCTGAGAGTAGACCCTTAATAAATTAAATTATTGCTACAGAAAAAGTGTGAACGCTACTGGCCGAGCTCGGGCCAAGAAGAGAGGTTTAGTAGCCTGCTGGTGAGGACGGTCTCCGAGACATATTACGAGGACTACCTGCTGCGGGAGCTAGACGTCACGGACCAGGGCTGCTGCCGGACCATCTACCAGTACCAATTTACGGTATGTTCGACATCAACACCACTATATTTTACAGAGATTAAGTTAGAAGCGGTGAAGGTAACTAATCTTGCAACTAACAGTAGATGATGTTTCTGAATATTAGTCAAAAATGTGTAAATTGCTTTTCATTTTAAATTGTTTTCAGGCGTGGCCAGATCATAGTACTCCCACGCATGCAGATGGAGTTCTAAACTTCATACACGACATCAACAGAAAAATGTCGCAAATAAAACTGGATAAGAATCCACCAGAGCAGGTACATAAGAAACCATCACATAGTGAATTAACACATTGAATGAACATCCAAAATTAGTTTTAACAAATAGAATGAACTCTAGTGGTATTTGCTTTATGTAAAAAACATTTCTCACAATCTTGTAGTGTAGGTAATGAAAACGGTGTGCGTCAGCAGTCAATCATTTCTAATTTATGTATAAAAAAACGGGCTAAGAATTGAACCTTGAGGTACACTCAAACTTAAAAACTCACTACAATATTTTTTTCAGTTTTAGTGATAGATAAGATACAATGCTTTTACACATTTCATTACTTTTTCATTATTTTTATACTTATATTGAAATGTTATATCTTTTGCAGAACACTATGTGCGTGCACTGCTCTGCTGGAGTGGGGCGAACCGGTACTTTCATAGTCCTCGACATGCTCATAGACAAAATCAAGACATCTGGTGAGAATTCCATAGTTCTATTCTCCGTGTTCCTTTATTTCTCATGATTATCATGATCCGTTTATTTATTTTTAATTTGTCAAATGCTAACTTTTTACTTCACATTTTATTTATGCTATATGCGATTGAATTTATGTGTTGTTTTGCTAGAATAATGGCGAGTGCGTTACTATTGACATCATTGTGCATTTGTGCGAATTGTATTTACCTTCCCACCCACCCAAAATTCAACCTAAGTATCCAAAATGCCCGAAGTCTACTTCTTCCATCTTACTTCCTCTAAAGACTTGCGGTTGCTTATAGCTTTTATTGATTTCGTGATTGTTTTGTACCTTCCTACTTTGTAACTAATGTATTTGTGTAAGTACTTATTATTTAAGTTGCGGTATTATCAACGTTTTAGGTACGATCAACGGCACGCTGGGCTTCCACGACAGAGTAATCATGTTTAATCAATTTAAGGTTCAAATAAATTACAGATATTTGACAGTTTTGTATATACTGACGCTGCTGACTGTACTTATATGAGATTAAGGCCGGCCACACACAGACGGAATCTCGTTACGGAATTCCGTACATACGTGATTCCGAACGCAGCAACTACATACCAAAGAGAATGTAAAAATAACTAGCGTCATACTACATACAAAATGTATGGGCTGCCACACACATGCGTGATTTTTCCGTACGGAATCTTCATATATTGTCGAAATTACGTTCGGAATTCCGTTACGTGATTCCGTCTGTGTATGGCCGGCCTAAGGGTGTAGATACGCATCACGTTCCATTTTTTTTTCAAAACTGCAACCGTATATACAGTGCCTTTGGTCTTGAACTAGCGATAATTTAAAGGCGTGTCATACACTTAATTTTATCGACAAAAACATGCACATGTAGGGGTCTATCCCCACTCCTGTTGGAATGGCCGCCATTTTAAATTTGACTTTTTATTTGCGATGATCCTGCGGAAAAATATTAATTTCTCCGGATTTAGAAGTCCTACAGTTATAACAAAAATACTTTTTGAAACTTAATAATATCATCTATTAATTAAAAAAATAAAATGTGTAAATTTTTTGTTTAGATACGTCATAAAAAAATACTAAAATAAAATTTTAAACTAAATTTTTGCGATTTTTTTGAGTTTTTATTACATTTCTCAAAAACTAGGACATTAATGTTCCGTTTTTCTGCACTATTCAAATACACAGGGATATTATCTACAAAACAATTTTAAAATTTATTGAACTATGTTGCATATTTCGAGAGTTATTTTTGTTTGAACTATGACCCTTACGTAACCAAAAAATGATTATTTTTGAAAATGGACATAATTACAAGCATTTTGAACATATTTTAAATTAGGTTGATAATATTATTTGAATACTAATTTCATTAAATGATAAAATCTAGTTTTTATGAGTTTTGATTTTTTTTATTTTCGAAAATAACCATTTAGTGCTTGTAAGGGTCATATTCAAACAACAATAGCTCTCGAATTATGCAAGATAGAGCAATAATTTTTTGTGTCGTTCTGTAGATAATATCCCTGTGCATTTGAATAATGCAGAAAAAGTGAACATTAATGTCCTAGTTTTTGAGAAATGTAATAAAAACTCAAAAAAATTGCACAAAGTTCGTTTAAAATTTTATTTCAGTAATTGGCTTTGATAACTTTTTGAACATGACTGGAAATCTCAAAACCATTTCGAGGAATAAGCTTTCGGTACAGTGTCTACTAATTAAATTTAAAAATAAGTCTATATTTTTAAAGATATTTATAATATTCAATTAAAAGCTTTAACCTTCAAATGACCTTCATATGACGTCATCACATACAGATCTCCCAGCCGTAATAAAAAAAAGAAAAAAGTGCAAAGACAATTTTGACAATGAACTTGGCATTAGGGATGGTGGAAGGTGGAAGTGAAAAAATATCGATATAGGTAATATTTCTCAGAATAAAATGGGATGAAATGGGACGATGACTAAGTAATGGATTCTAATTTTAAGGTATTGTAAAACATAAAAAATAGCAAAATAAACCCCTACGCGAAATTTTGGCTCGATTTGACGAATTTTACGATGATTTTTAAGACTCAAAGTTGGAAAAAATCAAAATGCTCCAGTGACGAAATAGTGTCGACTATTAGAATCCATACGTAATTAATAATAATAATAATAAATAATAAATACTTGGACAATTTCACACAGCGTCATCTAGCCCCAAACTAAGCAAAGCTTGTAATATGGGTGCTAGACAACTGATATACTACTTATATACTTTTTTAAATATATACTTATTATACATAGTAACACCCAGACCCGTCACAGAAATTAAAATTCAACATTTCAATTTCTGCCCGGCCGGGAATCGAACCCAGGACCTCTTGCGTGGTAAGCGGCATGTTAACCACTGCACCACGCAGGTCGTCAATTACCAAAAAAATGTTTTGGAAAAATTATTGTAAAAACATCTATCGATATATATTATTAAATAGTATTTAATATCGCCCGAAAAATATCGATGAACTTATCTCGTAATTTTTTCCACATCCCTACTATTAAATGTTTGTAAATAGAAATAAAGTATGCACATATTTTCACAATGTTTATTATGTTATCCTGCAAATTTATCAGTCCACAAGCAATCGTTACAATTTCATCCATGTAGCCTACATCCAAAATAGACACAATACATACAATACATTTCGCAATTTGGGTAGATTGGGCGTGTCAGTTTTTACAAAGTTTTTCAGCAGAGTTTCCACTGGTAAGCATTTTTATTATAATTTTACCACCTCAAAAATTATTGCGGCAAATTAAGAAGGTAGGCTAGAACCGTCACAACTGGATTAAATGAATAAAATAGAAGAAATATTAACTATAACTTATTTGTTTACAAACAACCATAAAGTCATTATGACAGTTAATGACACTTGGCCTTTCTTTTTCTATAAGTAGATGGCAAAGGTTTTATTCTTAAACTTTCATGCCACTAATGACGTCATTCCGGTTGACCATATCCGCTCGACAAATATATTTATAAAAAAATAAATACGGGAACAAATGTTAAAATATTCAAATTAGTTTCTTAAATTGGCCTAATCTGTAGTAAAAAAATATAAAAAAATACCTTTTATTTTTTAACCAAAGCCAATTTTGTATGACGTATTTAAACCAAAAATTTAAACATTTTATTTTTCAAATTAATAGGTGATATTATTAGCTTTTGAACAGTATTTTTGTTAAAACTGTAGGACTTCTAAATCCGGAGAAATTGATATTTTTCTGCAGGGTCATCTAAAATAAAAAGTCAAATTTAAAATGGCGGCCATTCCAACAGGAGTGGGGATAGACCCCAACATTTGGGTGTTTTTATCGATAAAATTAGGTGTATTTCACGCCTTTAAATTATCGCTAGTTCAAGACCAAAGGCACTGTATATATTTCAATTTAATGTGAGTATTATTTATAACTCGGCATTTCGGCAGTTTTTGGTCAGCATCTACGTAGGTATAGTGCGAATCACGAAAGATGACCACAAATGGCGCCCGCATCTTCGCATCATAACTTATGAAGAAAAGACTTATGACAACATAATATTTCATATTCATATAGATATAAATATTATATAATATTATATGAAATATTATTTTGATAACAAACGACCTAATGTTATTATCGTGCTTCAAATGGGTAGACCATAAAATGATTTCCATTATTTTTCCGTGATTTTTCCTAACGCAGATTGTCACACTCTTAGAGCAACGCCGGCTTAGAAGCCCGCACCCTGATTATCTAAATAGTAACTATTTAGCGACTGGTTTCATTTGATGTACATTGCTACTTTTCTTTGGTATGTTTTTTTTCACCCCAAAAAGAAGTAGCAATGTATCACATTAATCTGTCAAATGAGACCGGTCGCTAGGTGGTTTCTAATTAGATAAATCAGCTCGCCGTCTTGCTCTAAGGTCACACTGAAATGTTTTTAATCATTCAAAGTAAGTGCCTACGTACACGCTACGTATAAAGTCTCTAGACGGTGTACCCTTGTTGCAGGCTACAACTGCGACATCGACGTGCATGGCGCGGTGAAGGCGGCGCGGGCGCAGCGCGGAGGCATGGTGCAGAACAAGGAGCAGTACCGCTTCATATACCTCGCGCTGCAGGAGTACCTGGACGGCAGCAACTTCAAGTTACGGAAGAGGGTTAGTTTCAAGTTTCAACCACTTCAGTTTTATATGTCATGTTTTCCTCGTGTGAGTGCTCTTCTACGTTTGTACATGTGATGTTTGGAACTCGGTCATGCGAAAACGGCTGAACGAATTTGGATGAAATTTGGTACCTGCTCAAAGCCTGGATTAACTGATTGTTCCCGTGAGATGATTCAATATACCTACCTGTTATTAATTGCTCAACCATTGACCAAGAGCGATTTCTGTAAAACGTTCTATCGGAAAAGGGTGTTCCGATATAGGTCCCAAAACTTTACCACACGAAGGGAAAGTACCTTAAGTATTGAAAATAGGAAATTTTGCTTTTGTTTTTAAAAAGAAACGGAACTGCATTCAAAGATTTTTAAAAAAAATCAGTTACGATGCGATACAAATTGATACAATCCGTAATAATTAAAATTTTAATGTTAAATTTCACGGTCTTCCTTTTGTTTAAGATGCTGTGTCCCTTAAGAAAAAATAATCCTTATGAATGTGTAACCCTTTCGATTGGTATAGTAAAAATGAATAAAAACATTTTTTCGTTTTTGGTGGGTTCGATTCCTGGTTAAAACAGGCGATTTTTCAAAAATCTTTGAATGCAGTTCCAATTAATTTTAAAATCAAAACGAAGTTTTCTTTCAATATTCCTATCTTCAATATTTAAGGTACTTTACCTCCACGTGGCAAAGTTTTGGGACACCCTGTATAATATAGTATAGCATTCGAAACTCATGTAATGCTTTTTCTTACCTACCCGACTAGGTAACTAAAATATCTTTTTTTTCCAGGTGTATACATCGGATGCTTGAGACTGCGAGCCAATTAACCAAAGTGCATTATTATAGACTGGAACATTTACCATTTTAGGTACCTACATATTTTAATTAATTTACTGTTGCTGATGACGTTCTTTGTGTGAGTGAACTTAGCTGTAAGAAAATGAATACATATCTGTATAATAAAATTATTATTTACTCAGTGTCGTCTTTTTGCTTCGTCTTGGGCCTTAGTTTTTAAAGGCATGAAGCGCTCTTAATGCCGTATACAGAAAGAAAGCTGGTAGCCGGCCCCGATCTACCAGCGCTTATCGGCGCTGGTCCACGCAGGTAACCGGCGCAGGCATTTATATGAACAAGCGCCGGTAAACACCGAACGTCGCCTTGTCTGCGACGACGTTCGGCATCGCAGACAAGGCGACGTAAAGGATTACACTTATCTTAAAACACGTCCATATAAATACGGCGTGTTAACACGTGGCATCATACAAATGTGCCCGCACCTTAATAATGAGAGAATTTAAAAGAAAAACACGGCGGGCTGATTATCTAATTAGAAACCACCTAGCGACCGGTTGCAGTTCACAGATGATAGTGATCCATTGCTACTTCTTTTTGGATTAAAAAAAAACATACCAAAGAAAAGTAGCAATGTATGTGGAATGAAACCGGTCGCTAAATAGTTTCTTTTTAGATAATCAGGGTGCTGATTGCACTAAACTTAAGGATCGCCTAAGTCTGTTCCTAACTACAACACGACCAAATTAAAACGGTGTCAAACTCAGCGGTCATGTAGCTGTCATTTGCCTAGTTATTTTGGTTGAGTCGAGTTGTAGTTAAGAAAAGACTTAGAGTGCTATTAGACTATCATATAAATATGATCATATATGTATGAGTCATTTTTATATGAAGAACATAGGACGGTCTAATAACTACATGTGATTCATATTGTCTTTGATCATAGTTATAGGATCCTATTTGACAGCGAGCGTACAAGTAGGATCATATTCGTAGCCCCAGTAGCGATTCTTTCCTCTATTCGCCTAACTTTAAAAAATGGCATCTTCAAGTGCAAGAATTTTGACTGGAATATTGAAATAACAAAAATATTAATTACTGTTTACGACGAAAATGAGTGTTTATATAATAATCTTGTTCTGGATAACAAAATATGTTTTTACAAAACCCAAATACGTCTTTTATTTTTTGCTTTGTTCTTAACAGTTTTTTTTTCTTTTTTAATGCTATTAATAAAAATTGCACTCATAGCAACGGAAAACACAGCTAAATCGTTATTCATCTTGATTTATGACATTGTTTATATGATCATAGGTGGATCATAAGTGTAATATGTAAAAATGAAGGACAGCATCATTTAACTATGATCATAGAATTTGACAGATATGAAATCATATATAAATGATAAATATATGATAATGTAATAGCGGCCTTAGGCGATTCTTAATGTTATGAGCAATTGGGTGTAAGTCACTCGCTGTCAAAAGTTAAAACACAGATTCATAAATAGCAGTCAAAACTATCATGCTGCTGGCCTACCGCCAAAACCAAGAAGCTTATACCCCCAATGGAGATTGCACGGCCAGTGTCACAGTGAAGATTAAAAAAAAGGTCCTTAAGTGACGTGACGGCTTATTGCTACCTCTTTCTTTAGTGTTACAATACGTGTTCGTTGTTCGTCGTTCGTTCGTTCGTGAGAAACGAAAACGATAAAGAGCAGCAATAAGCCGTCACGTCACTTAAGGACCTTTTTTCAATCTTTACTATGACACTGGCCGTGCAATCTCCATTAAAGATATAAGCTTCTTGGCCAAAACTCAAAAAGCTTTCAAATTGCTAAAGTTTATGACGTCAATGAATGCATTGGACAATGGTCCGACCTTGTCATAGTGTTATGATATGATAAGGACGGATAGTGCATTACTATCGCTATCACTATAGCTTTGAGTTAGGCTAGAAACATACTGTTGTGTTGTGTCGTGTCGCGATCTGTCGCGATGACTAGTAACACACTATTGTGTTGTGTTGTGTCGACACGACACACTGTAGTAATGTGTTTCTAACCATACTAAATGTAAAGCCCGCCGGTAACGATCAATTGCGATTGTCAATTTTTCCGTCAATGCCATTGTTGGAGCAATTGACAATCGCTTCAATTGCACGCCTAAACGATCAATTTTTCCGTCAATGGGCGTCAATTGCGGAAAAATTGACAATCGCAATTGATCGTTACCGGTGGGCTTATGAAACCGATACGCGACAGATCGCGACAAGACACAACACAACACAATAGTATGTTTCTAGCGTTAGGCGGTAGGCCTGCGGGTGGGCGGTGCTAAGGAACTATTTATTACGTTACGGCCCGTTAATTACGTTAGTCTGTTGCTAACAATTCTCGATTGAAATCTATTGAAAGCTCAGTTACATTTCTGCTTTAAGAAAGATAGTTGTCACATTGGTTCTTAACTAAAGCAGCAATGTAACTGCGATTTAAAAGTAAGTGGTAATCATCAAATCAGTAAAAAACGTGTAATCACTGCGCGGTCGGTGCTAACCTTATGGTGGGTCCATAGCGCGTGTTTCGCTCTACATACATACTAAAGCCTCAGAACGCAACCGTATGCATGCTCCCTGGGGCCGCCTGGAGGTAATTATCTAACTTTGTTGCAATGCAATTAACTCTGACAGAAATCGCAGTTACATTACATTGCAGATTTAGTTAAGAAAAACCAATGAGACAACTATTGTATCTTACTTAAAGCAGCAATTTAACTGCGCTTTCAATCGAGGATTGTTAGCAACAGACTTACGTAATCAACGTGCTGCACCCACTGAAAATCTACAATAGAAAAGCTGTGATATAAACGAGAAGTCACCAAGACATGGCTTAAAGGACTTTCACCCGATTGCACTTCTTAAGTTTAGTGCAATTGGGTGTTTGCATCTAAGCCAAAAAGCTTAAAAAAAAATCTGTCACTATGTCAATTTGACATTGACACTGACAGTAGTGACAGCGACAGTGACAGTTTGACATTGTCAAACAAAAAAATGATAATTTTTTAGATGTTGTGGTGTGTAAAAACAATATTAATTAAAGTTAAAACAATAAGTTACCTACCTAATATAACTAATATTCTTTTTGGACATATTTCTAACTAAATAATAATTTATTAGTGAACATTTGAAAAAATATAACATAACCTTACTTATCATTTTCATTGACTCAATTTCATAGACTTATTAATATATTTTGCTCTATAAATATTTAACTTAGCTTGAGAATGTGTAATAAAGGAGCTGCTGTAGCAGACTTGTTTAAAAAAGTGATCGCGACCACAAAATGTTTCGATAGCAATTTACGTAAGGTATGTAAATATTGGTACTTACCTAGGTACTCAATTGGTACTTACGATGCGATTAAATTGACAATAGTGATCCGCTGCAACTTCGCTCGAGAATGTATGGAAAAGAGAAAAATTTACAAATTAAAATACGTCATTTTGTACCGCAAGCGTTCTGAAGCTAGTCACTTCAGTTGTACATTGTTAAATTAGTCGCATTTACTTAGTACTTGCCTATATGTATTCATTATGTAACACCAAAAGTAGACACTTAGGTGGGATGTTCGATTTATGCAAGCAGATCGGTGCAATTTTTTGTTGTCTGTCAATTGGGATTATTTTCATAACAAACAACCATCACTCTAAATGCAGCTGCAATCAAAGCTTCTTTCTGGAATACCAGCACTGCTACTGCACCAGATCATATTCTCAGACAGGAATTGAACCTGCGACCTTTGGAAGTCCTGTACAATGCTCTTACCACTGAGCTACCGAACAAACAAGTCTCTGGAGTTTAATGATTGAAATTAAAAACTATTTCATTCAATCTCCTTACTAATATTATAAATGCATTTGTTTGTTTGTTACACCATCACGTCTTAACTACTGAACCGATCATCATGAAATTTTACATACGCATTGTCAGGGGTACAGAAAAGGACATAGGGTACATTTCATCCGAAAAAAAAGATTGTTCACGAGAGATAGCAAAAAACATTACATGCAGACAAAGTCACGGGCTACTACTAGCTAAATATTAACTAATACTACCACAGGACAAGATGTTAGTAATTAAATTATTGATAATTTCAGTTACAAGTAGTATGCTGTGGTAATGGTAGAATGATGACAGAATTTAAAGTTGGTGCTGAGCACCTCAATCAACGAGGAACATTGCACGGCGGCTTCATTGCCCACCTCGTGGACGCTGTGTCAACATATGCTCTTACTACCAATGAAAAAGTTGATACTAGGGGTGTATCAATTGACCTTAGTGTCTCGTAAGTATTGTTTTTATTGACTAATATTATGTGTGATAGTTATTTTTATACATCAAATACTGAGAGTGTTTGTAAACTCTTCAGCCGAAAGTATCTAAAGCAACTAAAACGTCTAATACAAAGCGACTATGCAATGGTCACAAGTATGTGTGAATTTTAGTCATACAAATCAAATAGAAGTATTTTATAATTTGGTACCTGTTGAGGTAAAATAACAATGAAAGATTGTAAGAGATAAATAAATTACATTATTAATTAGAACCTATCAATGAAATCTTATCTAATGGTTTCTGTGTATTGGCTGATTTAATTTTTTATCTTTTAAATTATGTTATTCGATGCCCGGCTGTGTGGGCATTAAAATTAAGTCCTTTTGTCTCACTAATGGTCCTATTCCCAGATTGACCCATTTCCACGTGGTTTCATTCCTAGATAGTTCCATTCCTGGTTGGTCACATTCCCAGGTCGTCTCATTCTCAGATGATTCCATTCCCAGATGGTCCTATTCCCAGATCCTACTGATCTCGATAGATCTAAATTTGGTTCAAGTCCTTTGATTGACAGTGTGGGGACAGGGGACTCGCCTCGTATACATCAAATAAAATACTGTTGGAATTTTGATTATTTAATTGCGACAGCGACCGATACGTGTCACTGCGCGTACACGACTAACCCTTGGAGGAAACCTCAACTTAACCACCAAAGAAGCTGGAGTAAACAACTGCCTCATAAAATACAAAATGCTTGTTCTCTACATAGGTACTTAACGCACGTAACTCGATACACGCAAGACCCCACAACAGCATAATCCTATCCCCAAACTCATTCTCTACTCCACTCTTTAATTCTAATAATTACAGATACCTGTCTGCAGCCAGAGAAGGTGATAACATTGAAGTTGAGGCTATAACTAGGAAGACTGGAAAAAAGGTTGCCTTTCTTGAAGTGGAAGTGCGCAACAAAGACACAAAGCAAGTATTGGCGACAGGAAGACATACGAAATACATAGGAGTGTAGACAAGTGGGACTAAATTGATTAATAATATGATGAAGTAATTGAAGAACCCTGGTGGGTAAGTGTTTTGATTGAAGTCCTATACCATGATAACACATTAATTGTGCTCGCTATTCACTCGCCAGTTCGTCACCCGTGCAAGTCACTCGACGAAACATTTGTGTCCCGGTGCACTGTTCACACATTCGCGAGGTATTTATTTGGATTTAGTCGCATGCGACCACAGAGTACATTTTCCGCCGTAAAAGCCGAAATACTAAAAATGCTCCCAACGCGCACGGAGGCGAATAGCGAGCTCACTGTCTATACATGCGAGCTCGCAATTCGCCTCGCCAATCACGCGAAAGTGTACCTGCGGCATTACAGATCCCTTTATAACGCTAAAATTGTTAACCATTGTATTATATTGTAGTTGTAGATAGTTGTTTACCGTTTTGTTGTTGATCATAGGTAAGCTATAATTATTTAATAGTGTTAATTAAATATTTCTTTTATTAATGTACAAAAATGTATGATATATTACTGTTCAAGTACAAAAACGGGTATAGTAAAACATTTCGTGTTTTATTTTTAAATAAGTTTTTTCCAATAACAAATTGCCAACTTTTGATTAAATGTAAATCAGATGTAAGCACTTACGAAACGCTATTATAAGCGTCTTGTATAGCTTAGGTGAGTAATGGAGAAAGAGCTGGTAAATGTAAAAGTTAAATGTGGTGGTATTGTTATTATATGAGACAACTGTCCCAACGCTAATTCAGAAGCGAGAAGGAAGAGCTATTGTGTTTCTTTCTAACTATTTTGCAGCTAAAACTGGTGGAGAGTTTTTACAAGCAAATAGTATGTCGATAGCTATAGCTAATGCCAGCTGCGCCACAAAAAAAAAAGTTGGAAATCTGAATTTTTGACTATGCCATGATGAAGTCGATAGTTTGTCCGAATTTGTCAGTCTTGCGTTTAGGAGATATGTGAGGTTACGCTGTGGAGCCCTTTCTACCTGGATTTCGAGAACGGCAAGTTGTAGGGAAAATCTGATACAGTACCTACCTAATAAAATTTTGGTGATCAAATAAAACATTGATTACATTTTAAAATTTTATTGATTCACACAACATTCAATACACACAGACACAGAAACACCAATAACACGTATAATGTTACCGATGAAACCCATCGACTTGTGGTACGTACTCGGTTAAGTCTACGCAATATCAGTAGCGAGTAGCGACTAGCGACAGTTGCATCACAGTTTCATTACAGTTTAGACCCATTTGTAAATAATTATGTAAAAAAATATACTAATAAAGTATCATTGCATGGTACTGCTAGAATTATAGTTAATAATTAATTCATAATCATCTGGCAAACCAAATACACGAAGACTGAATTTGTTGTCACAAACTGCTACCTATTACTTATACTCTGATTTGGTTAACTTTTAACTGAATTTGGATTAAGACTGGGTTTTTTCGGTAACTCTCAAGTATATAATATGAATTTTAAATGCAGTTTTTTCCTATATATTGTATTATTTGTAAGGCTCAAAGACCGAAATCGCTCATTGAGCGAAAAAAACCGCTTACAACGCGTTGTGGTCCCTGCCACAGCCACAACGCGAAATTCGTGTTGTGGCTCTCATAAAAACGCCCATGACGCATTGTAAAAATCACAGAAAGAGCACAAAGCGAATTTCGCGTCGTGGTCATCATCATACGTGTTGTGGAAATGAAGTAAACCCATGACGCGTTCTGAACAGTAGTTGTTGCATCAACTACTGCTCTGAGGACGTAGTTTCCACAGACTAATATTTTGCATTCATCAATTCGTAGCCTTATTATGTTGATTTGAAAAAGAGATGTTACTTGAAGTCTGTAATTTACTTAAAATAAATTGGGAAATTTAAGATTTTTTATGACAATTCAATATAAGTATTAGTTTCTTTTAAAAATCATTGAAAACTACAGTTTATTTAAATAAGGTTTTTAAGACAATTGACTTTTTTTAATCAACATGGCTCTGAATTGTTGAACACAATATATTAGTAATTGGAAATTACAATTACTTTTCTCTTGTGTTATGTTTACACCCTCAGACCAAATAAAGACGGAGTCTTCCGACAAAGCGGTGAGGCATGTAAAACTACGCCTTGGCTATGTACATACACAGTATACGCACACACATGTAACGAAACTACGCCTTGGCTTTCGTTCGTCATTGGGCGTTCCATATCGAACCCTGCCGCCCGGCCCCCGCCCGCCCCCTAGAACGCAAACATGTACCATCAAAAACCGGCCTCACTTCGTTGTTCGCAACCACTGCGCAACGCTCCATCTTCCTTTTTTATTTGATCTGAGTTTACACCAAAGAGAATGTAAAAAAACTAGCGTGTTTGCACCAACTGTGCTCAGAGGGCGTCATGACTATTATTTATTTCCTCAATGCCCGAATTTCGCTTTGTGGTCTTTCTGTGATTACCACAACGCGTCATGAGCGTTTTTTTAAGAGCCATAACACGAATTTCGTCACAACGCGAAAGTGTCCGGTTTGTGAGCGGTTTTTTAGCTTAATGATCGATTTCCGACGTTGAGCCTAACATATGCATAATGTATAAATTACTATATATATATCGTATTAAAAGTAGGAGTGAAGCACCGAAACTTAAGTTTATTGAAATAAATTTTATAATTTACAGGTAGTGGTCAACCACTCAACTACCTAGTAGGTACTAATTAAATAAATATTTGGACACATGTCATTAGAAACACTTGAACACTTAGCTGACTATACTTATAATAAGTTAAGATAGGATGCAGATACCCAGTAGTTACCTAGTTATAAAGGTATGTTAGAAGGTAAATAGTAAGTCTTATCCATTAGTTAATATAGATGAGTACATCAACTACGTCAACAACATGTAGATTAACGAACAACATTGATACACATAATACAACTCGCAAAATTTTGGAAGAAGTCTCAGAAAAGTAGGTAATTGACACACATTATTGATAAGTCACAACGTTCATATATTGGACCTTATCTAATTCTAAGACTAGATTATTCTCTTAAGCAATTCTAATGAGTTCCTACCTAAAGAATGTAAGAAGTTACCCTGAAATAGAAGACAATGATTTTTTTATCGAGTAAGAGCTGTCCATACGTTGTAAATGCATCCGTGAAGTGAAATCTTATTCTATATATTTCGCTTATTAAGTTATATTTACGTGATTTGTAAGTACTTACCATTTATTTACTATATGATTATTATATAAACTTTAAAATGACACAGATTGTGAATTGGAAAGATTTTTAAACCTATTCCTAACGTTGGTTGCAGTTCTTCTCCAACATTTCGATACGCTTCATAAGCGACTCAAGAGTAGCAGCGACATCCTTTTGTGAATGTTCTAATTTACCAAATCGTGCGTCATTGGAGTCAGTGACACGCAATTCAATTGTTTCCATATTAACGTTTCTGCGACGTCGTCTTGATCGATCGCCATCATCCTCCGGGCAACTTTCGCATTCAACCCAGTAACGGAAATCAATAGACGGCAAATCATCACAAGAAATCAGACCTTCCTGCTCATCCGGGAGCAAGAACACGTTTTCACCAATAGTGTCGATATTATCGCCATTGTCACATAAGATGCGGGCCAAACTTATTCTCTTTATTTCGTTTAGCTGTTCAGGTTTAAAAACGGTTGGATTTTCGTACCAAAATCTATCACCGTCGCGAAGTCGTTTAAACTGCTCTATAAGGAGGCAACTAAACAGCGGTCCGACCTTACCACCGTCAATCTGTGTCTCTAGTATTCCACCGACCCAAACATCGATGTTGTGTACAGAACCGTAAAGACGCTCAAGTTTGTCTCGAACTGTTTTATCAGGAATTTCATTAGCTAAATCGTCAAACGCTTCTACTTCAGTCATGTTACAAAATTGCCTCCATTTTGTGTATGGTGGAATGGCGTGATCACGTCCTCTTTGAATATTTATAGCAGCCAAATCTAAAGCAACGGCATGAGAACTATAAAAGAGCTTCTCGGTCAGTTCGGAGTTAAGGTTTTGTGTTGGTGTTTTCAATTTTGCAGGCGTGGTAAACATTCCTCTGATCAAGGGATCTACGCCACCTTCATCAACTAGCCGCCAGGGAGAAAAGAACGCATCACGCAATAATAAATGACCTTCTGGAATTGATTCAAAATTTTCATCATAACGATGTAGGATAGGATTTATCATGGAGTGCCCAAATCGTAAAGCTGCAGTTGCAAAAACGTTAGAAATTGAAGGATTTATGTTGGTATTGTAGCCATTGTACGTTCCTAATTGCTTAAAACCCTCTGGTCCAAGAACAAGCGGCAGCCAATGCTCATAAGTGATGAACTGTATTTCAGCTCCGACAACTTTTCGGGCTTCTTGATAAACTTTATTACTTTCCCACTGAGGATTTAAGAATTTAAGACGGGAAGCGATACGGTTGTGTTCTCTCATCCAAATGGTGTGCATAGCAGCTAAGCCTATTTGTTCATTAGCTCTAATGTCGCCAGCAACGAAACAGCTTCGAGTGCTTTCTTCTAGATTCCTTCTGCAATCCATGGCATTGACGCCAGTTGTTGGTAAAAGAGGCTTCTTTCCAGGAAAAGTTGCACCAACACGAAGTAAGCCGTTATCATTCGTGAAATCACGTAAATCTTCAGCAACTGTCTGATCAAAACCATAAACTTGAGATGCATCTATGTATGAAGTGAGTTGATTGATTTGTTCCCTAGGCTGGACTTTCCCAAACAGTACAGATGTCATACCAGACCCACAAACGGCACTTGTCCTAATAAAGTCAATGCAGCGCCGATTAGTTATACGAGGATCATTCAAAGGTACATCCATTGGGAAGCATGGTGCAGCATAATCACAAGTTTTCTTACAATCCACACCATCCCACGTTTGAGAGCTTACCGACGGAAGAGCATGGTCTAGATCGTGATCAAGCCATTGTCCCCATTGCATAACCATGTGTGTCAATATTTCATCTTGCGATATTTCAGTAGTTGATATTATTTCAGTGGATATTAAACGAGCTGGTGGAAGGATATAACCATTATACTTTTTATCTCTATTCCATCCAATAGGTTGACTAAATCCATTTTCATAAACTGCAAATAGAATTCTTCTAAAACCTGTTAGAGATGCTCCCCAAGTTGGATGCGCGAAATTATTACAGCTACCATCTATACTTCGGTATTTGCTATGATAACACATATCTGAGCAGTCCCTCTCGTCTCTGTGTGCTACACAACCGGAAAGTCTAGCAATTATATCCAAATGTTGATTAGATAATACATTTTCATAGTTAAAAGATTCGGCAGATGTAACTGAGAGGCCGTTTTGTATGAATCCTTTTACCTTGTCAAGCGTTCTTTCATAAATTTCAGCGGCTCGAGCAATTTCTCTTTCTGGTGCATTAGGAAATCTTGTAATTCTATACAGGTCATGTAGATCTACTTTTTTACTTTTATTGTTAAATAAGGTTTCGACAGTCCGAGCAATAGCTTGATCTACGTCTCTAATAGCTTGTGTTATAGCAATATTAACATATGCATCGCCAGGTAGTTCGTGATTTTTTACTGTCAGATATACGGATGCTGTGTCCCGACCATAAATATTGTATGCAGTACATTCATAGCGACCTGTATCAGCAACTGTTAAATTGTTAATTATTAAACTTCCAATCAAAGTAATTGATATTCTTTCACTGTCGTCAATGCGCGAGCCATCTTTGCTCCATTGGACTACAGCTGCTGGCTCACTTTCTATTTCACATGGCATTTGAACAGAAGTACCTTTATAAGCATCAGTATCTTCTGGTTTCATAATGATATGTGGTCGAATAACTTTAATTTCTTCGATTCGTAGAGTTGCTGAAATTTCGATGGACCCTACTACATTTTCAGCTCGACAGTGATATATTCCTTCGTCTTCATCTGATACTTCGAGTAATGTTAAACTTTCATTGTTTTTGCTAAGAATAGTATTGTCGTTAGGCAATAAATCTAATGTATTTTTGTACCAAGAAAGCAATGGTTGGGGCACACCGCGAGCTTTACATGCAAACTCTACTCTATCACCAGCCGCAGCAGTTGTTTCTTGTGGTACAGTAATAAATGCAGGTGCAACTGTAATAAAATTAAAATGAATATCAGATATTGACCAGTGCAAACCCAAATTATGGGTATAATAACAAAATATAAGTAAGAAGGAAACATTATTTTATTAACAAAGTTATTTTTAATTAATTGATCTTACCGAGAATTTGGAGACCAGTTGTCGTCGCTATTTTTCCATTTATGTTTTCAGCTAAACACGTATATTCACCCACATCTTCCATCTGAACATTTTTTATCATAATTGTTCCGTTCTTCTTTATAGATAGGCGTTCGTTAAGAACTAGTTTCTCATCGTTGAAAAACCATGTAATGTGAGGCTTGGGTTCGCCTGTAGCTGTGCAGTCAAAGCTGACAAAGGGTTCAGCTAGTTTCACTGTCCTGTTTGATGGTAGTACAGTGAATTGCAGTTCAGCTGCAAATAATAATAAAAAATATTAGAATTCCCTAGAATATTACCAGCCAATAAAGTATAGTAATTTATGATACAAGGTTGCCTAACTAATAAAAAAATATTATAAACAATAATTAATTACTTAGATAAAAATAAGTTTTAAATGTGAAATGAGAATCCAACCTTTTGCGAATCCGACCAAGTGAATTGGTTGGGAAGAAGTTTTAAAAAACAAAAAAACTTTGACAACCGTGGTGTGCCATACGACGTTTTTTTAGTATTTTAATACATTTGCGAGAAAACATTATAGGTAGGTACCTACTGAAATTGTAATAGAATAGTAATATTGTGTCATCGTAAGCTCACATTTCCGAGCAACTGTATTGAAAAATAAATTAGGTACTTACTGCTTTCACTACTTCTCTTCTGGACAACCATTCGGGCTGGTTTTGACCGAACTTCGCCTATTGAGTTCTTTGCCATACATTCGAAGACACCTTCGGCAGTTTCGTCTGCATCGTGAACCATTAGAGTGCCGTTATTCATCACTTCATAGCGAGTAGCCTCCGCAATCGGCAACTCTTCAGAATCATGGAACCAAACTATTTCAGGTTCTGGATCGCCGGTAGCGACACAAGTGAACGCGACATTGTCTCCGAAGTACACTACAGTATCTGTGGGCTCCATCTGTATTTCAGGATTGTCTGAAATTTAAAAATACCAAAAACAATCCAGGTTATTCGAATGGAATATGTTATACGAGTAATACCTATTAGGTTGAATGCAAAAACTTACCACAGTGGAAGTCTTCGTCTTTCATGGTGGACAATGATGTGCCTGTGGCGTTGGCGGGGCCATAGCAAGTTGCTAAAATGTCCATATTGCCATGTTCGTTTATCATCTTCACGAACCATTTCATTGAGCAGTCGCAAATAAGTGCGTTACTATCTAGTCGCAACTTATGCAGGTTAGGCATGCCACTGAATGAGCCCGGTGGAATTTTATTTAAGCGATTGTTGTGCAGATATCTGAAAATATATGTAAAAAATGTATTTAAAGTTAAAATTTAAAAAATATCAATATGTCGTACGCATCCAGCTAATCATTGTTAGTTGTAAGTAATTAAATATCGGAGTTCTTACAGGCGCTCCAATCGTGGCATATTCGCAAATGTTTGTGCGTCGATTTCATGAATCTCGTTGACATGTAGATACCTGGAATGATAAAAGCTCTCTGAGACTGATACACTTACTAAGAATTACCGAATTATATTCAAAAATTTAATAAAAACAAACATTATAATATTGCATTGCTATAGTCACAGGTAGGGATGGGTTTACTCCCGGAAATTTTCCAAAGTTCCGGAATATTTCCAATCGACTGGGAAAAAACCCGGGAATATTCCCGATGGCCGGGAAAATACTCATTTGACAATATTTGATTAAATTAAGTGATAAACGACTACATATTTCTATTGTATGTATGATCTTTAAGATTTATATCGATATTTAATTCATGTGAAAAGACTTTTTATAAAGGAAAACCACATTATGTTGAATTTTTACTTTAAAAGTTAATTTTAATAGTAGTTCCTAGGCTAGCGGCGCCGCGCGGTGGCACGTTTTTTCCATGAACATGTATGTAGCTCTAAAATCCAGCAGTAATATTCTGTAGTTACCTTATACCATACCATATTAATACCACTATCGTTTGTCATCTGCAAAAATAACTTTGTTTTTTATAGTGTTTATATTAATGACAAAGTTATATTTGCGGTTTATTTCTAAAACTGCTAACCATATCTCGTTCAAACCAATTTTCTTTGAAAATGTTTATTTTTCGTTGAAAAGATCTACAGCATATTTTTATTTTTCACCCTTTTATTATAAAAGGTGGAAGGGGGGATGGATACACATTTTACAGCTTTGGAAGTGTATATATTTCAATCGGTAAACTTTGAGCAAAACTAGTTTTAGGACCTTCTATGTCATTTTTCAAGACCTATCTTTAAACACCCCGTACGGTTTGATGAAAAAATTTCCGTTTCAGTCCCATGTATTAGGAGCCGTGCTTAATATAATTTTTTTATTTTGTGTAAAAAATCGTACAGCGGTTTACAGAATACATCTATCTACCTACCAAGTTTCAATGGTGTAATCCTAATAGTTTCGGAATAAAGTGACTGTGACATACGGACGAACAGATAGACAGGCAAACATGATGAATCTGCATGGGCTCCGTTTTTAGCCATTCGGCTACGGGAACCCTAAAAAAGTGCGAGGAAGTCGCGTGGGCACCCGGCGCACCGGACGACCGTCGGACGATATTCTGCTACTTTTGTTATTGTTGATTAATTCATCTAAAATCGTCAGTACTAGCATATGTCACTTGCATATGAAGCGAAACCATCAAGAGATATGGAGATGGAGAGGAGCTCGCCATTTCTCTTGATGAAGCTTTTGACAGGGTGTAGCATGATAGTCTTATTGGCAAGCTTTCATCATATGGACTTCCCACCATGTTTGTATGTCTGGATATCAGACTTCATGAGGGATCTATCAATTCGAGTTGTCATTAATGGCTGCTCGTCCGACCAGTTGGCTATCAATGCTAGCGTCCCTTAGGGATCAGTACTCTATTCCTGCTGCATATTAGTGATGCCTGGTATTTTGGGGTACGCTGATGACAGCACTGTTGTAGAGAGCTACATATCTGATGTCCAGACGATATTCTGCTACTTTTGTTATTGTTGATTAATTCATCTAAAATCGTCAGTAATAGCATATGTCACTTGCATATGAAGCGAAACCATCACGAGATATGGAGATGGAGAGGAGCTCGCCATTTCTCTTGATGAAGCTTTTGACAGGGTGTAGCATGATAGTCTTATTGGCGAGCTTTCATTATATGGACTTCCCACCATGTTTGTATGTCTGGATATCAGACTTCATGATGGATCTATCGATTCGAGTTGTCATTAATGGCTGCTCGTCCGACCAGTTTGCTATCAATGCTAGCGTCCCTTAGGGATCGGTACTCTATTCCTGCTGCATATTAGTGATTCCTGGTATTTTGGGGTACGCTGATGACAGCACTGTTGTAGAGAGCTACATATCTGATGCTCGAGCCGGTGCAGAACAGGTCCAATGTTTTAGGGAGGCGATATGGTCAGACGCATGAACCTATCGTTGTATGTAGTTCCGACTGGGGCGATGCCAATGTGGTCAGGTTCAATCCGTCAAGAACCTAGGCGAGTCTATGCCTGTGCTAAACGGAGTCATTTCGATCTAACTCCATCTTTCTGAGGTATATCTGTGCCGATTACTAAACAATCGGGTTCTGGCAAAGATGAGAAAGTGCCTACTTCACGCTGGAACAGCTGCTTAATCTATATCTACCAAATGCAAGTTTGATCGTGTATGGAGTACCTACTGCTCTCATCTTTGGGATGGCCCTGCCAAATACCAGCTCCAGCTTTAGACGCTTGAACGGAGGCCCGGGTAGTTCATCGGAAATGATAATCTTTTCTGTCTTCTTCTTAGTCGTACACTCCTAGTGGAGTGGTCTTGGTCGATCATGGATTGTCTGTAAGGTTTGTTGCTGCTCTTGAGATACTCCTCCATCTCTGTGTATTCGTGGCACTGCACATGATTTGATTAAGTCTGTCACCGCCACATCTCAAAGGCGTCAATCTTAATACGATATTTTTAGTGGATCGTCCATGTTTTAGCTCCATATAGGAAGATAGGAAAATATTAAGCATCTCATTAAGCGAACTTTGGTTTTTAGTTATGCGGTGATCTTTCCATATCTTCGTGAGTTTTTTCATGGTTAATCGTGTAATGCCACACCATCTTTTGATCTCTTTATAAGAATTTCCGGTATTTTTGATTGTGGATCCCAGGTAGGTATAACTCTGGACAACTTCACAATTAGCTATTTCACGTAAGTCAGGTCGATTGTTATTCTTAAGATCCAACACCATCATTTTTGTTTTATCGTGGTTCATAATGAGACCAAAATCAACACTGGTTGTGACCAGAAGCGCAAGAAACCGTTCTGCAAGAAATGTATGCTAGAGAAATCGCGAGATATAGAGAGTGGAACTCCTTGCCTGAGTTACCCGATAGGTGTAATATGCATAAAGAAAGCAGGTTACAGGTCGGTACTGTCGGTACAGGTCTGTACCGATCGGTAAAGGTAAAATAGCCCATACTTTTCTATGGGAGGCCGCATAAAGCAAACATGTTGTCGGTACAGGTTTGTGCATTTATCCGCCTGTACCGCCCAGTACCAACGTGTAACCTGCTATTTTTATGCGGGCACCCTAATAGCGGCCAAGCGCTTGTCTATCTATCTCTTTTTAATTGATTAATTAAACTCGAAAGTTTTTGTTATTGTTGATTTTTTTTTCGTTAAACGCTAATTGGCAGAAGATACAATTATAAGTACTTAAATAAATGTGGCTGATATGATGATGACAAAATAAATGCTATTAATCAGATACATGTACAAGTGTTTGAATTTATCGAGTTGTTTTTGATTGCTAATTATAAAAATATGTTTGTGGATCATACATATTATAGTATAATATCACTAAAACACGTTCCAAAGAAAAATATTGGTATCATAAGTAACTGAATTTATAGCAAAGAGTATTTTCCCGCGATTTTGGAATTTTACCATATTTTCCCGTATTTTTCCATATTTTCCCATATTTTTCTTTCCCCATATTTTTCTTTTCTTTCCCTGCCCATCCCTAGTCACAGGTTTAATGTACCTACAAACACGGGCATTATTATCTTCAAGAACCAGTTTCGATTCCCGTATGGTACTTCTTAAGTATAGACACAGAATATATAAGTAATAGATAGTACAGAAAAGAAATGCTGATTTATTAAGTAGGTATAATATTATCGTTCAGTTAATTTTCATAGGTAGGTGGTAAGTACGTACTATAACCTAATGATCTCATCTATATTTTCTGATTTGGTTTGAGGAGCCACGCCAGCTTTTAAAGCACAGCTCACACCATTATTTAGTACTAAAGTAGATTATTTAGCAGCACAAATCCTGGATTTAACAGCAAAATATATGACAAAATATAATAGGTCTTTACCTATGAAATTGCCGATTTGTATGGAGATTTTTCAAGAAGTTGCATTTTTCATAATAGCATTTTCTTTGTTCATTTAACAACCATGAACACTCATGTAACTTTTATGTACTAATGTTTGAACACTATGCTAATTTATTTCCATTTAAGATAAGCGAAAAAATAAGTTTTGGTTAAGTTACAACCCCTTCGGTCACCCTTTTTTTTGCTCACAAAAAAAGAGTCAGTTTCAAGATCTTTTTTTTAATGTCACGAAAGCTAAAATATGGACTTTATTTTTACTGATAGTTAACTATCATTATCATAATTCGATGTAATATTCACGATTTTGTTAAAATTTTAAATTATAGAAGTTATTATTTTCTCTGTATGTGACAAAATATCGGCAATTTCATAGGTAAAGACCTAATATTAATACAAAGGTGGCTCCTCACACGAAACATCAGGATTGAGAAGCCATCCTGGAACTCGCTAAGTACCAGTTGAATATTTTTAAAATTAGTACATCATTTAGCACATTGTGTATAGTACTTGCTACGGAGCTCAGTACTGCTTGGATTTAAGAAAATACAATACTTTTAGTATGGCCCCACATTCCTGATATCCATAATAATAAGATGGTGAATGGGGAATGTCCGAAAAAAATAAAATTGGCTGAATATTATAGGTAGGAATAAGCTCCCTTAATAATAGAAAAAAGTTTCAGAATTTTTGGTTGCGTAATAAAAAAAATTAAAGTCTCTTCGACTTCACAAATATACGAAAGTAACAGCAGAATGGAGATTATACCTTTGCCATCACCTGCCACAACCACAACATGATATTAAAAAAAAATTAACACAAAATGTCAAAACTTTTTTTTTAATTACTTGTGGTTGAGGCAAGTGGTGGCAAAGGTATGATCTCCATTCTGCTGTTACTTTCGTACTTCTGTTAAGTCAAAGAGACTTTTAATTTTTATAAATTTTTCACGCAACCGAAAATTCTGAAACTTTTTTCTAATACTAAGGAAGCTTATTCCTACCTATAAAAAAATATTCATCCAATTTAATTTTTTTCGGACATTCCCCATTCCCATAAATGTGAAAAACTGATAAGTCAACTAATATATATATGTGCTGCTAAATAATCTACTTTAGTCCTAAATAATGGTGTGAGCTGCGCTTTTAAAGCTGGCGTGGCTCCTCAAACCTGTTGGATTTATTTTCTGCTTTAATAATAAGACGCGATTTACATAGTAATATACCTACTTACCTATTGAAAGGTGATATTGTATTTATAAGAACAAGAAGGTAGGTACATAGTTTAAAACATGGTAAAATGCGATTAATTTAAGAATCTACAACAGAAGTGACCAATTCAGGGCGTTTGCGGTACAAAACGACATATTTTAATACCTATCTAACAATGTTTTTCTTTGCCATACAATTCTTGGGTAAATTTTCAGCAGATCACTGTCTTGTTAATTTAATCGCATTGTATTCAAAGGTGGGGGTTTGAATCTGACTTACAATTGCTCAAGATGTGGCATCGCATCGAACACGTCGGGGTCGATGTGGCTGATTCGATTTCGGTACAAGTAGAGATACTTGAGCCGTCGCAGCCCCTGGAAGGCGCCGGAGCGCAGCGCGCGCAGCTGGTTGTCGTTCAGCAGCAGGGAGCGCAGCACGCGCGCCCTCTCGAAGCTCTGCGGCGTGATCTCCGCGATCTTGTTGAACCGGAGGTCTCTGGAAAACAAAATATACAACGTGTTTAAAAAACCCATAAAACTGAACAACTTTTACTATGGGACCAACTCTAAACTCGCGATTATTCGCGATCTGCTGTTTTATAAACATAAACCTAAACCTAGGTGTGACCGATCTGCTTTACTCCTGTAGGTCCTGAATAGGATGGAAAAAATAAATTTAAATTCGAGGTTATTTTTTTAACAGACAACAGAAATAACTTTCTTAATACCCCATAAAGTACTCCCACTTAATAGAAGCACAAAGAAAGCGAGACCTAGTACTGGCCGCGAGCAAATCGGCTACACCTAGGTTTAACCAACAGCTATCGGCTATACCTAGTTTTAACCGACTAAAACTAAGTTTAGCCGCACTTCGGGTATTAGCCTTGTATTAGCCGTAACCAGGGCCGTAACATATACATTGGATAGAACATTATACTTAGGATAGAAAATATATAGGCATATACTGTGGTAACAGTGCTCCAGATAGAGCACATTTTGTTTGGAGTGGATGCAAATTGCTCGGTAGCAAATATTTATATCTTCAACAAACATTTCTTCCGAGGTGGAAACTTACAACAAATGTACTATTTTTAATAGTTCGTAAGCTTCTTATGTGTGGCTGAACTGTTTGAATTTTATAAACTCTTAAAGTATTTAATTCAAACATGAACTCATTTCAGTAGGTATTCTATTTTAAACTCAAGTTTATTCTAGAGTGCCCCACAAATAACTACCTATTGGTTTACGGTAATTGTTTTTTCTTTTTTGATCAGTTGAATTGATTCTTAAAGGAAGAGTGACAGCATCGTTGCACTTATCAGTTATCTAAACCAGCTAAGTATACTACCGACAGAGGCATCAGCAGGTGCAAAAATCTGCGGATGCAAAAACCACCCTCTACTACCACATCGGCGGACGCATCCGCAGATGCAAATACCTACCTCTCTCTGCCACAACATTTTTAAGATGATATCAAATTTCTTTCGGCTTTGGACGCCGAACTTCTCAACCGATCTTCATGGAATAAAATGCATTTTAATCCTCTTGTTGAGAAATATCAACTGCTGAATTATCAGTGTCACGCCAGGAATAAAATTTTGCGAACAGAAAACAACGATGCCACGACCGGTAAAAAAGGAAGGAAAAGAACCTTCCGTCGCTGAACATGATATTCTCAAAATATCATATTCTCAAAACATCATATTCGTAAAACATGATAGTCTCAAAATATGATATTCTCAAAATATGATGTTCACAAAACATCATATTCGTCAATTTTTTGCCTGAAACGGTCCTTCCGTCGTAGCTGTTAAGAGGCTACTAATAATTTAACTTTAAAGGTATAAGGGAACTATAAGGGTTCCTAGTTGACAACGGAAGCCTAAAAATGTAGATTTTGTTTTAAACATGTAGTTGCATTATTTTAAGTTGTCTTTATTGGGGTTATAATTTGAGCTATTAAATTGTTTCAAAAACTTTTTAATTTTTATGTTCATAGTTATTTAGATTTTGAGAATATGATGTTTTGAGAACATCATCAAAATTTTGAGAATATCATATTTTGCGAATATTACGTTTTGAGAATATTATGTTCAGCTAATATCATGTTCAGCGACGGAAGAAAAAAGGTACAGCGAGATAGACCAAAAGTCATAGAATCATTGACGTCCATTATACAAAGTACGCCACTCACTCCTACTCACTCAGTGAATATAGTATAGAATAGTATAGAATCTACTTTTTCAGGTGTACCCCCAGATATGGATGATTTAGTCTGAAAAAACCCCGAAAACAAGCGTAATTTTTTGACATTTTTGCAATTTATGAAAAAGTTTTGGACTTTTTCAAAATTTTTTTTCACCACTTTGTAGCCCTTGCATTATGTATTCTGTGCCGTTGCCGAGATTCTTTTGAAACCTTAACCATTCACGTAACCCTAAAACTCACGACACCAGGGCGATGTCGCACTGAGCGAAATTCAGGGACTATACAGAAGCGACAAATAGTCGGGTGTGTTCAGTAAAAAATACGGCGTTTGATGATCGAGAGATATCCTTTGGCAAGGTGAACCTACTGAACCCTTAGATCATTTTAAGAAGGGGAGCCATCTTGGATTTTAGTATGGGAGGGAGTTATAACAGAAGTTTTTTTTTGTATGGAATTTGAATTTTTTTTCCAAAACCCACCGTGTGGGGTATCGAATGAAAGGTCTTTTGAGCGGATTCCGAATATGTAAAATATTATGACATTGCAGCTACTAGTTAAAAAAAAACCAGAAAAATATTTTCCAAACATACCAAGTTTGGGCTCTTGCAGGGAGAAAACGGCTAAATGAATTCTTATGAAACATACGCTTAATAACTCGTAATATACTCTTATCTTACATCATGGAAGCCATTTCGAAAATATTAACTTAAGTATATTTTTGGAATTTTTTAAATCCCTATTCTATGAGTGAGTATTTTTCAAAAGTTACTAGTAATGAAGCCTAGAAAATGGCTGACATTTTTTCTTTTTTCCGGATTCCGGAAAACATTTTTTCTTTTTTCCGGATTTTCCGTCATTTTATATCGCAATATAATTAATAGATGGTGTCACCCGTGCAAAGCCCGGGTAGAGCAGCTAGCTATAATATTAGTAAGTAGGATCGGATCGGAATTCTTGCGGCTCATACGTGTCCACAGTAAATGTTTTGTTTAAATGCGCAATGGAGCAGGTACCAAGTATAATATTCTCAGGTACCTGGAATCTAGGTCATGAAAGCTTGAGCAATTCTTAGTATTAGCCTCTTTCATTCTGCAGCATGTCGCCGGTCCTACAACTTGCATCTCGGCTTAGAATAATAATTAATAACACGTCTCGTCTCGACCACGGTGCGGTTGCGTCCGACCGACGATCTCCGACGATACGACATCGAGACAGGCGTGCAGTCACGGTAATGATAATTATTATCTGTGGTTATATCATAGACACAGAATAATTTTCGCTGGCTGATGAATATAAGGTTCTTGGCTGCGGGTAATATCGACGCAACATAGAATATGAATATAAGATTCTTGGACGCAACCATAAAGTTAATATACCTGTTGGAAAGGTAATAGTAACTTTATGGACGCAACACGCAGGCAGGACCACAGAATAAATCTTAGAACTAGACATATCGGATTATATGCACTAACAAAGTGCCAAAATATACATGCAAATATGCACTAAAATGGGCCGAAATATGCACTTAAAACTGTTAATATGCACAGCAAATATTTTGGTACACTGAAAACGGTTACCATGGATTCCATTGTACCGTTTTGATACTCGATACCAATTCGATCTCAGATTCTCGTTCGTAAATCGGGAGTTCGAGAGTGACCCCCTCTAAAACGGGTTATTGTAAACTCGCCACCTAAACTCGTCCCGTTTTGAAAAGTTCCATACCTACATTGAAAGTAAACTCACCACTCATAAAAAATTTAAGTGCCTATGCGTAAATTCGTCACCATGTATCTAACATGTTATTGTAATCTCGCCACTATTATCGATTTACCTATATCATAATATTTGCTTTAGTTATTTATTCTATTCATAAAAATCGACGGGTCTTCCTGTGCCAACCTTTTGCTCATTAGGTGAGGTGGACCATGGGCAATATATTCTACAAAACTTGATGTTGATTTTTCTGCAGTCCATACGAAAAAACCTTGGTGGCGAGTTCACAATAGAGTTAAATATGTAATTAAAAGCAAATTTATTTTTAAGGCGGCTCTTGGTGAAGTGACAGCTAAGGATTTGACTCCCCTCACCCTGCCACCCTCTACATTACTTCGCGAGTCATTTATTAGCGACATCTATTAAAAAATTTGAAAAACTAAGATGTAATTTAGTACCGACATCTATTAAAATTTTTGAAAACCAATGTGTAACCTACACAATGCTTGGCCAAAATTCACGGACCATAGAAAGTTGGAGACACGGCAGTATGGCATTGTTAAAATATTAAATTTTAATTTTATGTAGGTAAATTGAAAAAAGTGTTTTATAAAAAAACAAGAAATCAGCAATGTTCAATCAATCAGCCGCAATTTATATTAAAATTAAATTATGTATGAAGTCAAGTTTGTTTCATGTTTTAGTTATTTTACTGTTTTTTTGAAGTGAAAACTTCTAAGCGGTGTTGTACGCTTTTAGTAATGGGGAAAAAATGCTAAACTCGCGTAAGAATCACGTGGCTGATAGAAAATGCGTAAGACGGATGTGACGGATGGAGAGCAGACAGCTGGCGGCGGAAGTATACCCTACATTCAAGTGTAATCTCTTTCTACGGGGCGCGTTGAAAATGGCGGCGCGTCATTTTAAGACGTAAACACTTGTGTCACCAGCAACGCGCTAATTTTGAAAATGGAACTAATAGCAGCGATCTCTTCGGTGAAATCATAGACTTATTTATACTCTTTACTTTTCTCTAATTACAAACTGATTGAATTGTGTGACTGTATAGTAACAGGAAAGAAATAATTTTAATGCTTTGCCGCTAATTTCAAAATATCAAAAATGCACAACGTTAATATTCAAGTTTTCACTTCTGCCGGCACTCCCGGAGTGCCAACCGATTTTTTTACATTTTGCATAGTACTTATACTCGTAACTAGGTACGTCTTATGTCATTCTCACTTTAAACATTTCTGCGGTGGTGTCATGTGAGGCGGGTCATTACGTTCCCTCAAATATGGTTGAGCGAAACGATGGTTGTTTCATGCGTCATGCTCGTGAACGGGTGCTGCCAGTGGGAATGGGTCTACTTCTGAGTACCGATCTTAACGCATATTGAATTGTAAGAATTGCGTTTCTTCATTATTATTTTTTATATCTTGTATCAAGTGTTTTTTGGTAAATATTGCCTACTTAGGAGTAGCAGACAAAGTGATTTCTCAACTAGTTGAAAGTTATTTACTCTTACAATTACCTATCCATTATATAGTAGGTAATTAACTTGAACCTACCTATTGCGTGTAAACTTTTGTGATTTATTGTGTAAATGACCTCACTTTAAATGTGGAGGTCATTTTTCAATGTTGACGACTCTGTCTGTATGAAATATACAGGGAGAAAAAAGCAGCCCTTGACGAGTTTCTTGCCAGTTCTTCTCGTTACAAGGTCTCCCGCTTAGGATTTGCGAACCGATGGCGTAGCGTGGCCTATGACATTCACAAGTGCTTGTAACAGCCTAGACTGAATAAATGATTTTTGAATTTTGAATTTTTTTAATTTATTTCAAAGGCTTTTTTATAGCGATCGCGTCGCGCGCAGACTATTGTATGGCATCATTGACATGATGGTGTTAGTTACTTTTCCAAATAATTTTACAAGATCGTTTTTTTCGGAAAGGAAGTATTATGATTATCTACTTACTACATTTTTCGTGTTTTTTCAATTCAATTCAAATGCATTTATTCAGACAACAGAGATTTTACTAAAATGATTTACTAATTTTATTGACAACTACATTTTGTTTATTGATGGTGTAATATATTGGTTTTTGTTGGTAAAATAGGTATACGCAATAATAAACATTATCACCAGAGGAGATTAATATTTCTGGTAAGTATAGGTAATTTATAATCTAACCACTACGAAAAAAATATCATAGAATCTAAAACCTATATCGATTGAAGAAGTTTGAGGCCTGAAATTAAAAGATTTCAATAATATAAAATATTTTTTATAAATTATGAAGTTGGATAATAAACAACAGTATGCTTTTGACGTAAGTAGGTACTAAACAAAACAGGCTAACTTTTTTAGGTTGGTGTGCGTTCACTGCGTCTAAATAGTAACAAAAGTTAGAGAGCACTTGTCATCTGAACGTACCCTATGTCAATCCCATACAGTTTCAAAAGCGAAGCGATAACGATTTGCAAATATTACTTTGATTAGGGGGTCTGATGAGAAACCCTATCGATTGGTATCGTAAAAATATATTTGGTGGGTTCGATTCCTGGATGAGGCAATGTATTGGGACAGCCTATAGATCGCGTGATGCGTTTTATCGACACTTGACTGTCAAAACCCTTGTCCTTAAAAGTAATAAATCGATATTATTATGGCGTTTCAGTGGTCACTGGTCATGCTAGGGGGGGCAGGATGGTATAAATATTCTTACCTATACCCTACCTGCATGCATCCAAATATGTTCAGTTCAGGCATTTAAAAAGTTATAGTGGAATAAATTAACTCACAGTCGTGTGATTTATTACTAAAGGCCGGATTTGCGGTGGCAGGAATACAAACTTGCTAGTGATTACCAAATTATCGTAAATGTTTTTATATATCGATGTTTTGAAAATATTTTTGAAGTGGAACTTCTTTGATCGCGTCTGTATTTATTTTTTTGTATTTTACCAAGGAGGATGTATTACTTAAAAATTTGACATTCTACTTCACTCACTTTGACTTTGCTATCTTTGTATCAAGAATAACTGCAGTGAATTTTATTATTAATACATTTCACGATTTTCACTTTTCTTAATATAGGTAGGTAATTTCTACTATTTCCGACAATAAGTCTATACATCACGTTACATAATTATATTTTTTTTATCGATAAATTACACAAATAGATACCTAATCAAGTTGTCCACGCACTATTAAACGTCATTTTATTCGTGCTACCGCAAATCCGGGGTCTGTTTATTACCTACAAATGTTTGATTTGAAGACTCATATATAGTATTCAATAGGTAGGTATTTTATACTAACCGTCCTTACGCGTAATTTTTATGTCTATGGCAAAATAATGCATCAGAGGGCCTATTACAAAACAAAAAAGAAACCGATAGTCGGACGCAATTCGTCGTTCAATTTACTTGATATTGAACCTTATTAGTGAGGTAATAGTGCCACGGTGTTGGACGAATATCGTACGCTTATCGCGATGCTTTTTTGTAATAGTCCTTCAGTTCGAAATGAATTTTCGAAACATAATTGTAACATTCTGACAGTGCTAAAGCAAAGCTAAAACAAACGAGCGAGACATAGAGAACTGTGTAGCTGTCAGTGGGAGCATGAGCGATACGTGTTCCCCGTCCGAGCGCCGGTGGCGGTCTGCCGCCCGCTCCCCTCGAGGGCACCCTCTGTCAAAAATGTATCTGAATTTTTGAAAAATTGTCCATTCGAAAATGTCTTTCGTGGAATTTGTAGCATTTTTTCTCCTCTATCGATTGGTGGTAACGAGATTTCCATAGGACTCGTAGTTACGGAGGAGATGCACAGAAACAAAAGTGTTAGTCGATTTTATTTATGATATTTTTGGCATTATGTAAAATATTTATAACAAATGTTAATTGTGGAATCGATAGGCAAAATGTTGAAGATTCTCATGGTATATTTACTTTGTATTAATATTCATTAAATAAAGAGGAGATAGATAATGAAAACCTGCTATTAACCACGTTTTGCTAGTACAACCACCTTAAAATGCGAGCGGTGGCGAGTTTACACATGTTTTTTCCGTTTTTCTGATGACGAATAATTTTGGTGGCGAGTTCACAATAACCCTCTGAAACGAGCATTGATGTGGGCAAACAAAGTTAATACAATGTTATCGTGGGATCAAAAACTAGTCCCGCGCATCACCCGTGAGCTTTTTGTCCAGTTCGCTAATCAATTATTATAAATGTGATGTGTGTATAATTTATAAACAATAAGTACTTTATATAGTACCTACGTACCTTCTTTGAAATGGTAATAATTACAAAGCTAAATTAAAATAACAATATCGGTTATTACTATTTATTGTTATCTCAAACATTAACTACATTTTTTTAAACTTGTCTAAAAACAATAAAAATTAAAAAATAAATAAACTTGAACTTTAAAAAAAAAACAAAAGTAGGTCACCGAACGGGATTCGAACCCGTAACACTAATTTCTTGCCGTCCGCTTCTTAACCCGCTGGACCAGACGGACAGTGGCAGGTCCGACGAAATTAGCGACCATATTCTGCGTCAAAAAAAAAACGCATGAAAACTCGAAAACATGCGTTTCACTAAACTTAAGACTAATCTAGATCGATTGTTTACCCCCGAAAACCCCCCATATACCAAATTTCAGAGAAATCGTTAGAGCCGTTCCGAGATCACAGAAATTTTATATACATATAATTAAATATACCTATGCAAGAATTGCTCGTTTAAAGATTATGTTTTTCGTTCGGCTTAAAAGCTTAAAAATGATGATTTCCCATCCACTACCTTAACATGGAATTAATAGTGGCTGGCACTCAGACCGGTCAGACCAAATTATCTGAGGGCTGGCATACTAGAAGCTTGCAATTAGATTCTAATTAATTTTGAAATGATCGGAATTCATCGGATACTGTTAAATCTAATTATTGTCGTTCCACAACATTCGAGTGGGCAGTTCAAGTGATTGTCTGGAATTATTTGAGCGTATTAGAACATATTCCGTCATTAGTGTCCATTCAAATAGGCAAATGCAGTCGACAACAGCGCGCAGCGCCGCGATTGTAACGAGCTATTTTTAGACTATTAGTTTTTGACGCCAATATGGCATTTGCGTCTGGCATCTTGGTGTGGAAATACTATTAAGTACTTAAATAAACATATACTTAGGTGGAAAGGTATTTTTAACATTGAAAATGTTTTTTTTGAGGCATCTGTATAGGCCCGATTTTCAGCCAAAGTGCGACATCACCCTGGTGTCGTAGATATTAGAGCTATGTAAATGATTGAGATATCATATGACGAGTCTAATCAAGGGCTATAAGTTAAATAAAAATTTTTTTGATAAGCATTTGCACTAATTGGTTAGAATTTTTAAGATAAATTACACTCAAAACGTGTAAAAAAGGAAATAAATAGGAACCTATATTAATGTTAAAGATGTTGCTGTATATTCGTGGGTTGCTGTTATAAGATTTAAAATTACTCGATCGGGCATGTCTCATGTTTTTCTTAGTACGCTACGATTTCAAATGAATTTTTACAACGGTCTCTAAATGAGAATGTGAAGATGATGCCTAAATAAACATAGTTTGTTATCGCACATATTCAAATGATGATGAAATCAGCGCGAGACTGCATTTGATTTTGATTAGAATTTTTTATTCATTCTAAGATGTTTTAGTTATAGTACTTACATAGGTATATTTAATAATAATAAAAAATGTTTACGAATAAATTTTGTTTTAGGTAATTAATTAAATTCATTTTCAATGTACCAGAAGGTCGTGAAAGGCACGAGATCTGTGATTTTTTTACTTATTGTATGAGTATCTAATAGGAATAAAGTGTTTTTTTAGTTTTTACACCATTGCCCAAAAAACAGTATATTCGTGGTTCAGGCTTATGGTTCAGGGTTCATTTAGATACCTACCTAATTCGTTGTCCAAGCTACCTAAGTATGTAATGTGAGTTACTTTATTCCACACTGACCTCTAGATTTGAATGTTTACGCCCGACACACACATTCAAATCTGTTGCTACTATCAACAACACTAGTGACAATGGCTATAAATCATAGACTTATTATATTATTGCAATAAATATATTTTATGAAAAAATAAATATGGTGGCTGCTTAAACGCCATTTGGGAAGAGTGAGACCTTACTATCAAATTAATAAACGAAAAATACTTTAATAATTTGTCACTAAAATGTATAAAATAAAAATAAATAGGCATTAAAAAAAGATAATAAAAATCACGACCGCCCTGCCATAAAATTCTAGCGGATATTACTGGAAAAGGAACAAAACGTCCAAATAAACGTGAAAAAGTCTAAGGTGTAGGTATGGGTAGGTGTAGCCATAAATATGGTGATACGGTAGATACGACCTACGTATTTACCATATTCGGCATTTTAAGTTTATTAGATTAGATTTTAGATTACCGAACATCCTGTAGATATGTAAATTAAAGAATTAACTATTTTATTTGTAGGATGTTCAGTGTAGGATGGGTGAAAGACGTGGAATGGAACGGAAGGAAGAGTGGGAGAGGTGTGTGTGCGAGAGGGAAGGAAGATTGGATTGACAGAGACGCAAGACGGTACGTACACTAAGATTTGTTATTTAATTATATTACAAGAAATATAACGTTCCTGGGCAAATATCTCTTTTATTGATACTATATATTTATACCAGGGACCCTATTTTTGAATCGCTCGGCTGGCGTCGAGCGCTCTTTTCGACTGATTTTCGTTCGACATCTCATTGTTTTGAGTCATATGTCGAACGAAAATCAGTATTCGATTCAAAAATAGGGCCCCTGAACCAGAATAAAAAATCACTAAAAGTAACGCTGCGTTGGCGTTTGGCTAAAATGACCAACATTTTAGCCGTACAAATGTTGATATCGTAATTATTGGCCGTTAATTTTCATGGCTCGGCATAATAATAATATGGGGTTAAAGTATGAAATTGCCGATTTGTAAATCTCTTTTTTTTCTAAAATATAACATATTTATTTAATCAAAATATTTGCCCTCATTATCGCCATTGTCGCCATCTAATCGGAAGTTCATTTATGCCTTTGCGATAGAACTCTGTGGATCTAGATTCGACCAACCGTGTGAAGGCATTTTGTACTGCCTCTAGGGAAGACAATTTTTTACCACGTAGAAAATTGTCTAAATCCCGAAAAATAAATGGTAGTCCGTTGGAGCAAGGTCTGGCGAGTACGGAGGATGACGTGTGGTTTCTAACTGCAGCTTCTGTAGAGTTATTAGGGGTTTAAGAATAAAAAATGCCGTTTTTATGGGAAATTAAAAAAAATGCATTTTCCATACTAACATTTTCTTAATTTACTTAACAACCATGAACGCAAAAGTTTAAACACTCAGTGACTAATGTCACATGTGTTAAGTAAAGAAAATAAGTACTTATCGGCTAAGTTACAACTAATTAAGTGGTCATTTCTGCAAACAAAAAAGGAGTCACTTTTAAGAGGCTTTTTTACATTCAGGAAAAGAAATCTGAAATATTTTTATTTTATTGCTGTTAGTGGGCCGCTAGGATCATAATTCAAAATAATAACAAGTAACCGAAGCATCTTCAACATCATGAAGATATGAGAGCCTCCGTGTGTGAGAAAAAATCGGCAATTTCATACTTTAACCCCTTTTACGAAGTAGGACATGTTTCATGAAATAAAAATAACACAACAAAAGAATTTGTTGCAATTTGCTTCTAAAGAGGAAACAAATTAACTTTCCGTAAGTAAACATACACTAGCAAACACGAATGAATGAGTTCATATCAGGTTTTAGCATCAAAGGCTCTATTTACGGAAAAGTTAAATTTGCATTTTGCAGTTTGTCCTTATACATATCAACCGGACAGGAGACGAGAAGATAAAGCTGTAGATACAGCGTCGGCTGATATGTATCAAAGTGAAACTTTTTGGTAAATAAAGTTACGACGCATTACTGTGAATATCAAAATAAGTTGACAGTAACAGTTGATAAACACGACTAAAAAGTTACGACACATTGCTTTGAGTATCAAAATAAGTTGACAGTTTTTTTGATAAACACGACTACACGATTCGGCTCATGAACTCGCAGGGCCCCACCCTGCGAGTTCCGATGAGCCCTGAGGTACCTAATTGATTCTGAGGCGGGGCGGAGTGTCCTTTCTGTTCGGTAGTACTTATTCTATTCTGTGATAAGGCCTAACATGGTCTCATTCAATAGGTATCAGCATGTGTAGTGGACTTATTTTTTTAAAAGCCGTATTGGTTTTTCTTTAGCACATGGTATTTGTCAAAGAAGGAAGTAAGTTTATCATGCATGACTCTCTCGTAGATCTTTGAAAAAAAACAGGTATCAGTGTTATGGGACTACAGTTCTCTACCTTTGATTTGTTCCCCTTTTCAAACCGTGGTTTTACTACTGAAAATTTAAGTTTCTTAGGGAATACGCCAGAGACCATAGAAAGACTTATTAGATATGCGAAAGATATATATATATATATATATATAGCAATGTGGTCTGATATAGAGATGTTACGAATATTCGCATTCGCATTCGCATATGCGAATGGTTCGCATCGTTTTAAACATTCGCATCGACATTCGCATTCGCATCAATCAATGCGAATGTTATACGAATGCGAATGTGTGCATTACTTCATTAATTCGACCACTAGAAAGCGTTTATTTCACGCGGGTAGATTGTGATTGCCTGTTGATGTGATCACTCTGTATAGATTGTTTTGTTTTAGTTGCCAGTCTGCTGTAATTCCTCTTTTGGTAAACTAATAATTCACTGTGTTTTAAAGTATTTTGTGATAATTAGACAGTTATTCCTTTTGGCACCGGGAAAGAAAAGTGACATATGGCGATTTATTATTTTATTTTATTGAACTTCGACTATTACAATAATATTAAACTGCACATGTGCATTAAAGAAGCATGCAAATTTTTACAAATTTAATTCACTAGTGGATGTCATAAATTATATGTATTTCTATTATTTTGTATATGTATTTCCCATTTTAGTACTAAAATGATTGATTTATTAATTCATATGATTTTTGTAATACTTGATGTCTTAACATTCGCATTCGCATTCGCGAATATGTAAAATTTGACATTCGTAACATCTCTGCTGATATACCCATTTCATTTTTAAACAGGTATTTAAAATATGACTGATTTTTCTTTTGATAATATTTTTCTATCGCCAGAGAAAAAACAACCAATAATGTGTGCTATGCTTCGATCACCCTATGATTAGTTTATGTTTTCTTAAGTTATGTAACACAATAATAACGTGTACTATTTTTACGTTACTGTTTGTTTCTAAACATTATCTTATGTTTATAACTAGTACCTATCATTTCATTTCACTCGATACTTATGTTGATCGATCACTTTCTAACTTTTACCATAAGAATAAATAAAACTATTCCTATGCTTTTACTATATTTTCTTTTATTTATAGATTTAATGAGTTGTTAAATTAGTGTCTGTGGCATTGTGAAATTCATGAAATATAAGTGAATAATTAGTGAGCATTTTGTTTTGTGTTTCTAAAGAAAATAATACAAACGTGTTTTCTCTTAGCGAGAGGCTCAGTAGCTAGTAAGAATATCACGAAGGCGATTTAATGTTTACCTAATGTGTTATTATTCGGTACAATTTGAGCGGTTGTTAATTTTAGTTGTATTAGAGACGGCGGCCTTGGAAACAGCGCGGCTCGTAAAGCACGAGCGATGCTGCGCCCACGCATTGTGGCTACGTCCACAATAACTATACTATCGTCTATGACATCTGAAATTTATCTCCGGCTTAAATCACTGTATTGCATCATGCTTTTGTGAGGTCTTCTCCCATAAACCCACATAAACAAACTTAATTTATTTAAATCACTCAATCTGATGGGAGAAGCTCGAGTTAGATCTTTTGTGTCGTCGGCTTTCATAATTCTTTTCTGCTTTTCAACAAAATGTAATAAATATCTTTAGTAAAAAACTAATGAAACAGGGCGTTTTTGATCCTGTAGGGTATTAGGCATTGTTATAACAGACAAACTGTTCTGGGGCCCTATTTTTGAATCGCTCGGCTGGCGTCGAGCGCTCTTTTCAACTGATTTTCGTTCGACATATGACTCAAATGTATGAGATGTCGAACGAAAATCAGTAGAAACGAGCGCTCGACGCCAGTCGAGTGATTCAAAATAGAGCCCCAGTTAATGATGTTTTTATTATGTTTACATTGTGTTATGTCTTTATGTGCAACTAGCTTCCGCCCGCGACTTCGTCCGCGTAGACATTCGAGAAAATCTTTACGAAATATATGTTTTAATTTCATCAAAATCCGATAACCCTTTATGAGGGGATTGATTCTTGATTACCAGAAAATTAGGAAAAATCTGTTCGCTTATTTGATTTTAGTTTCCAATCATAAGCCTTATGAAAATTTAGTAAAAATTTCATCCCCCTTTAAATATATACGCCTTCGGGGCGTGGAATTATCAAAAACGCTAAAGTAGGAAAAAATAATTTTCAATCTTTAGCTTGAACACAAAACTTGAAGATCCTGACTTCAAAACTGATTTTCATACAAATTTTCATCCGCTATTTTACCCCCTTAGGTGTGGATTTTTTTCAAAATCCTTTCTTAGCGGATGTCTACGTCCTAATGACAATCGTTATTAGAAAACAATAGACTATTAGCGTGCCTTTTAGCTCGACCAGTAGTTTGAGCTGTGCGTGCTTATATAATTTAGATGTCAATCAGCCATTTTTAATGTCTCCACCGCAGGGGCACAGGCCTGCCTTATGGGTGGATAAGGAGGGCCATAACGCACCACGCGGGCCCATTGCGGATTGGTGGGTGTTAACGACTGCAAATGCAGCCGGGGCCAACGGCTTAACGTGCCTTCCGAAGCACGGAGGAGCTCGAGATAAATTTTTTGGTCACCCATCCCATGACCGACCCATGCGAAAGTTGTTTAACCTCCGCAATCGCTGGGCCAGGCGCTAAACCACTGCGTCACCGAGCTCCTAGATTAAGATAAAGTGTTTATTTTAACACGTTTTTAATATTGTATTGTACGGTACAACAATTATTATTATATATTATACGTACTTGCTGATATTCTTGGAAGAGCAGTCACCCGTTGCGGTAAGGTCATTCATTATATATTCTGTGGTAAGGTCTCTGATTGTCTCCCGCTCATCATTATTCATTTCCATCATGAGCAACAAAAAAAAGTTCTTAATTATTTTAAACAGTCGTCCCACAGAAACATGTTTTTTCAGTTTTGCATTTCTTATTTGCATGCAAAACACGCCATGTTGTTTGATGAACTATTGTCATCTATTTTGGACCTGTTGCCATGTTGTCGATGTGAATTCCGGCTTTACGATACCCAATATACTCACCTGTCTATTGATCAAAGCTTGTGCTATTAATCTATTCTGTGCTTGTGCGACGACAAAAGGAGTCCAGTCAACCAACAGTCCGTCACTCGTAGATAGTCAGAAATTGAATTGGAGTAAGTCAGCCTTAGCTGAAACAACCTAACTATACCAAATTCCGTTCGTTTTGAACCTAAAAACTATAATTACTTACCTGAAATTAACTATGAGAAAAAACTCTGACACACGGATAAAGTAGGTAGATACATACATTGCATATAATTACATATTCAAAATGATGTTTCTTATTTCAAACAGGTAGGTAGTAGGTACAACATACTGTTTGTTTTTTTTGTTTCTTTACGGGTTAAGAGGGTACCTACCTACGTAGATGTACTATTAATGTAATAACTAATGTAATGTAAAATATTGATGTACTAGTAAATTTTATTTAATAGTTATACTTAGTTGTACCGTTGTACCTGCCTAATCGTAATCGTAACGTAAGTAAGTAGTGTAACAGGGAATAAATATAAGTTTATTTATAGCCGTATGGTATGGTATGAGGTTACTACGGAACCCTGCACTGCGCGTGGCCCGACATGAACCTGGCTGGTTTTTTACACGACTGCCCAAAGCAAAAAGAGTGTATATGTGTTCAGGGTTCATGTATGTTTGTGGGTATGTGAGTTTCTTTATTCCACCATAACTTCCAAATGGCTCAACAGATTTGAATGTATGGGGTATTGTTAGAATCCTTACATAATTCCGAGTGACACTGGCTATATTTTTTTGGAAAAAGTTAATTTGGCGACTGTATGACGCCATTTTGAAATGTGAAAAAAAAATTTTTTTCTTCAATTATTACAATATGGGCATCAAATGAAAGGCTTTAATGAGCACATTTCAAAATATATAATTTGTCACTAAAATGTGTGAAATAAAAAAAAAAAAAAACACGACTGCCCTGCTGAAAACAAACTAAAAAGTTAAATAACAAGTGTCATTGCAGTCGGGGGACCTCTTCGATTAAAAATTATTCCACAAAACGGTCCCCCGACTGCAATGACACTTGTTATTTAACTTTTTAGTTTGTTTTCAGCAGAGCAGTCTGTTTTTTTTTAATTTATTTATTTAAAAGCTATTTCGTTAGTTTTGTTAAGGTTTTATAAAGAGGTTTTTTTTTACTTAGTTTGATTGCCGTCGTAGCGTCTAGCTCTAGTTGCAGCAAATACGAGTATGATTATTAAGGCATTTCCTTTTGCTGAGGTGGTCATTAAGACCAATATACCTATTGAACAATACTAAATAATATACTAAAAAACCATGATTAAAGAAGGGGAACCATCAAATATTTTGATGCTGGGAGGGGAGGCGTGTTTTCTTAATCCTATCGTATGTGGTATTGAATGAAAGCGTTTCTAAGCCAGTTCTAAAAATATATCACATTATTACATTTCAGCCACTTGTTTTAAATTTAAAAAGAAATAATTTTCAAAACATCCCAAGTTTAGGCTCCTCCAAATCCGGTACAGTTGAATTATTTTTAGTAAAATATACCTCAAAAGATACGTAGGTAATATTCTCATATCTAACCTCAAGAAAGCAATTTTGAAAATATTGACATTTAGTATTAGGGTTCCGTACCTCAAAAGGAAAAAACAGAACTCTTATAGGATTACTTTGTTGTCTGTCTATCCTCTATCAAGACCCTTTATCTCAGGAACGCGTGGAGGTTTCGAGTTGAAATTAACACCATATACTCAGATCTACGGTCCCTTAAAGCTGTAAAAAATCAAATTACTTAGTTTACGTAAAAAAAAGATACCTACGGCCATTTATGCCGCGAAAACGCATATTTCGACACTCTCAAGGGAATCAAATTTCTAGAACTATGAAATTTGGCAAGTAAGTAATACCGTCGTATACCTACTACAAGTAAGTACAGGAGAAAATCTGAAAACTGTACATTTGTATTTAGTTCAATCATAAAAAAATCAGATCTCGGAAAAAACTGCTAGACTCGATTCCTGATTACTTAATTATAATAATGAACCTTTAAATTTGTACGGAACCCTCGGTGGCCGAGTCCAATTCGCACTTGTCCGGTTTTTTATTTATTTTTCATGATTACAAAGTGATTACGTATGATAAGAGAAAATGTTTGTTCTGAAACCTATCGTGTGTAATATCGAATGAAAGGACTTTTTGAGACGTTTTTTTTTAAATTAAATCACAAATTGCATTTCAACACTTGATTTAAATTAAACCAAACATCATATTTTTTCTAAAAATACCATACAAACAAACATTAGTTTGGATAAAAAAGAAAACCACTTCCTAAGGCCAAAAGATATCGCTAAGATAAATATTTTTCTGCCCTTGTGATTGTAATTGAAATTAGTAGCTGGAAAGACCTTTAGCTATAATCAGTAATTAGTTCCTTATTCTTTTCTTTTCCTGGTATTGTTTATATATATTTAATTTTCTGTAGTATTTTTGTTAGGTATTTTACAAAAGGTGGTAGTTGACTATATTAAGTCAAATCAGTTAGCTTACTCAATAAATCTGTCATCATTTTCAGTGAACGAAATATATTTTCGAATATATCATCAGGAATTAAAAATGAATACAATATTATTGGATTTAAGGCTTTAAGGCTGCGCAGTCTGCACACTAGCGCCGCCATTAGAAAAAAAATCATAGTGCTTAAATAAAGACAAATTTGTAAATTATCTCTCTGGAGTGCACTCCGAACAAGCTTTGTGGTACTTTTTATCACTTAAGCAATATTTTCTAGCCTGTTGTTTAGTTATATGGACTTTTATTGCGAAAAGTGGCCACTTTCAACAATAAAAGTCAATTAAACTAAACGACAGGCTAGAAAATATTGCTTAAGTGATAAAAAGTACCACAAAGCTTGTTCGGAGTGCACTCCAGAGAGATAATTCATAATTTCTTTTTTATTTAAGCACTATGATTTTATTTCCAATGGCGGCGCTAGTGTGCAGACTGCACGCTCTTAAGCAAAGCAGTGCTGTAAAACACATAAAATAAAAGAAAAGTGAAGGACATTGACTGAGATAAATTAAACTAAATTAAATATTAAAGGCAACATAATAACATGCAGTCGGAGGCATAAAACTTAAATCATTCATAATGTCACTTTCTTTATGCATGCCTCCGACTGCATGTTATAATGTTGCCTTTAATATTTAATCTTGTTTCCATCTTTTGAGTTGACTTGTCTTTTTATGCAGGCGGGTTTTTTATTTTTTTAAATTATTATTTTTTTAGTTATAACCATAGAAATAGGCAGCAAAAATGTTGTTTTTTTAAGGCAGGTGGTATCATAATTTTCCTTTAAAAATATACTTACTAAATGTAATATTTGAGGTGTATTTTACTAAAAATAATTCAACTGCATCGGATCTGAAGGAGCCGAAACTTGGTATGTTTTGTTTTTTTTTTGTTTAATTTAAAACAGGTGTCTGAAATGTAATAATGTGATATATTTTTAGAACCGGGTCAGAACAGAAAGCCCTTTCATTCAATACCACATTATGATGATCATTTCAAAAGGACTCCACCTTGTCTGATTTTTCAATAAATGTAAAAAAACCTCTATGTGATTTTATGTTATATTATATACATATTTTTTTTCCTTTTACCATAAAGAGACTTTTAATAAGTAATTCTGACAGTAGCAAAATTAATTTTATAGTTTATTTATGACACGAAATTAATGTTTTCGTGTCATAAATAAACTATAAAATTAATTTTCAATAGTATGAAATAATTCACTTTGTTCAGAACTACTAAAATTACTACTGGAAATAAGCCTCTTTGTGAGGTAGCATAAAATACGAATATGTGAGCAAAATGACGTGGATTAACGTATTTGTATAGGAAATAAACGTATTTAATTTTGTTTTGAATAGGCAAATTTAAAGCTAGGTTTAGAGAAAAGTTTAGTGTTTTTGCATTATATAATTTAGTATAGAGGTGCGAAACGAATGCTAAAATGGATTCCCATCATTACTTATTATTTTTCCAAAAGTGAAAATAAGTCCTTTTGAAATGACGCTCCTCTTAGTTAGAGTAAGACGCGCTTTTGAAGCCGCGATGCTCTAAGACGCTCCTAAAAAAAGATGACAACCCTCCCCCTGCATGGTGCTGGGTTTGGGTTGCCAACTTTTTTTGCATCAAATATAGTGTTTTCAAGCTTATTATGTGTAAAAATATAGTCGATGGCGAATAAGTCCAAAAAATATAGTAGGTTGCCGTTTTGTATGGAGAATTTTAAAGAAGTTGCGTTTTTCATACTTACTAACATTTTTATAATTTATTCAACAGCCATAAACACGAGAGTTTAAACACAAAATTATTATGCAATTACTAATGTGCATATAAGTAATTTTTATTGGTGCTTTTGCTTATTTTTTCCTTGAAATAATATAGTAGTTTTGCCTACTATCTGTATATATATATAAAAAAAAAAATACAGTATAGCAATATATTGCTATACAGGCTACTATAGTAGGATACTATATTATATAGGGTTGGCAACCCTATACTGGGTATTCACTCTGCCAAAGGAGACCGTTGAATCATCAAACGCCGTATATTGCCATTTTTTGTCGTGTCGGTGTATAGTTAATGTTCACATTAGCTGATCGAGTCGAAGTGGGACAGAAGCGCGTCTTACTCTAAGAGTCGAAGTGCGAAATTTTTCTTAAAGTACTTAGCAGATTTCCGCACTTTAACTAATTAATCTGCATATTAACGGATTGCGGAAGTAAATTATACAAAAACGTCGTTTCTGGCGCTTCGCCGGCAGCTCCTGCAGCTAAACCTAGTTTTAGCCGGCTAGGTGTAGCCGGTAGCTGTAGGTCAAAACTGGGTGTAGCCGGTTAAAACAAGGTCTAGCCTTCATTGTATAAGGAAGTTCAGTGGGTGTCGTGCGGCTGATATAATAAAGGAAGTTATTTCTGTTGTATTAAAAAAAAAACCACGAAATTTAAGGCTCACCACGCTCCGCTGCGCTTCGCTAAATTTCTAACCTATATTCGGGACCTACGGAGTAAAGCAGATCGGTTACATACACCTAGTTTTAACTAACAGCTATCGGCTACACCTAAATTTTAGCCGACTAAAACTAGGTTTAGCCGCACTTCGGGTATTAGCCGCAACAAATTCGCATAGCATAGCACAGCGGCCGGCTCATAGTATAGCATATCATATTACAGGGCTGAATACGAGATCCCTATATTATAACTTTGCGAAGCTCGATCACTTTTACAGTTTTACACTGTAGTAGATACTAGATTAAGTACTGGATATTCTGGGTCCTTATCAGGGGCGAAACTACCGCCGTATCTGCCGTATCAATTATACGGGGCCCCTGGGCCACGGGGGCCCCCAACGTGCAAAAATTAATAAAAACTTTTTTTCAAAAATGGAAAAAGTAAAAAAGCAATTTCATTTTTCCCGGGCAAAGTATGCGCGTAAATCAGTTTGCTGAAGAATGGCAAGAAGAGTATATTAGTTAGAGTATGTTAGTAATTTGGATTGTTTGTAAAAAATTTTGGAAAAGTGACAGATAGATAATTATAATGAATAAATATTTCTTCTAATTTTATGCAAATAGGTTTTTTCCTTTGGGAGAAATCTTTACCCTTCCTAAGGTAAGGGCCCCCAAACAATTTTTTATACTGGGCCCCGCCAAGGCAAGACACGCTACGCTTCTGGTACTTATTATCTGATTTCCGAAATCTATCGCAATCGCTTTCATTTGACAGATGGATGTGACACATTGCTGCATTTCTTTGGTAAGTTTTTTGTTTGTACCAAAAAGAAGTATCATATCTTGAAAGTGATTGCGATAGATTTTGAAATAAGTACCTACCCGTCTTGAACGGAATCGAAATACCAACTTTAAAGTGCTGTCAATATGTTTCTGAAGATTTGTAATTGGAGCACAATGATATTATAGTTATTTATGCAACTGTACTATAATGAGCGGTATTAAAACACGAATGTGGGTTTATCTTTACCTTGACTTTGACCTTGAAGTTGACCTTGACCTTGACTTTTACTTTGACTTTAACTTTCCTCCCCCTCCTCGTCATTTAATTTTATCACCCGAACGAGTATTATATAGTATTTCATAATGTAACTCGTCGGGCGGATATTGTGGTTACTATAACACTGGTAGTTTACCTATATAAGTAAGGTTGGCAGTCAGAACCCTTTACAAAGGATTTAAAGAATGGGTGTAGATAAAAGTTTTATTATCATTGCTAGAGCAATATTGTTCCTATTGCCTATGTATGTTCTATCTATTTTGTGACATTCTTGGAATAGTACCTACATGATGCAATTAATGTCTTTCGAAGAGTTAAATACGTTTCAAAGGTTTCAATGCTATTATTTCATCTAGTTCTTTACCATTTTTTCTTTCAGTTTATAACGTAAAATAGTAGCGCTTTCAAATTAACACAAATTACTTATTATTGATCTTGCTTGGTTGGGATAGGTATTAAGTGACTGCAAAAGATGTGTAGGCAAAGTAAGTTACTTATATTGTTCAACATTCATTTGAAACCACCTTCGTTGGTGACGGAGATTCCACTCCACATACCTATCATAGGCACTTTCTTCAAAGTAGGTATGCCTGCGGAGTTGTTGCGGGCAAAACTTGTTACTTCAAACAAACTTTATAAATAGCTATTTTAAACGGTTTTTTGCTTGCCCTGTTTGTTGTTTTCTTTTGGATACTAATAGACCCGGTAAATTGACCCATTCACCGGGGCGGATTATTCCACTTTGCTCCACCAAACGTCCCCACTGGTGCCCTTGTTCTCTTCCTTGCGACAGATTCGCTTTAAGACAGAAATAGTAGGTACAGTCGATGGAGCATGTTACCTACTTCTATATTTTCACTTTTTATTGATACTTATGTATATTCACCAGTGGGGAGATATGGTGGGGCAAAGTGGAATAATTCACCGGGTCTATTTAGAAACAAAAGTAATTGAAAATGCCTATGCATTATGCCTACCTAATGAAATCGCCTAGAAATTAAATCACATAATCATTAAAATCCATCATTTTAAATGTATACAACGTGTAACAGAATTTCTAACGAAAAAAAATGTGTAAAACAGTAGATTTTTTTTCGCGATATTTCAGTGTTGGTCCCTTAGTAAAAGTTGTTTTGTTGTGGTCCCTATCTATCTACCATATTTTGATTTAGCCATTAATTCTGTTACAATTTGTAAGTATAAGTATTTGAAGAGAATATCTTTTGTATGGATAATGTTATATCAACTATTACGTTACACATATAATTTCAATAGTAAGAATGAAGAATAACTAGGTAGCTAGAATAACCAAAAAGTTTGTTGAGGAATATAAAGCTTGGAAGCCTTCGAGCAACGACAGCTTCGGCTAGCCGGCGCGTTGCTCTAAGCTTGGAGCCGTTGATAAATCTATTAATTCATGAGAACAAATTACTAGGTACTTTCCTATATGGCCTTCTTGTTGAAATAATTATTTAAAGGTGCATTGCGTCTCCACTAGCGCCGTCAATTAATAAAAAATCATTTTAACAAAATAACTATGTTAAATGAAATTCTGAAAAATATCATCATCATCATTATATCAGCCGCACGACACCCACTGCTGGGTACAGGCCTCCCCAACATATTTTTTTGCGATATTCTGCCGCCCCCTGCTGCCCCCATTACGCTACGCCACTGCGTGTGCCACGTGTTCAGCGTGGTCATCACCCTTCAGCATTCTGAGTTTGGCTTCATCATCATCATATCAGCCGCACGACACCCACTGCTGGGTATAGGCCTCCCCCAAGGATTTCCAAGACGATCGGTCCTGCGCTTCCCACATCCAGTGGCTTCCGGCAATCTTCACCAGATCGTCGGTCCACCTTGTCGGGAGCCTACCCACGGAGCTTACCACGGAGATACCACGGAGTTTGGCTTGGGGTCTCCTATTTGGGTCCACCGGAGGTGTTTTTTTGTGAAAAAGGAGTGAAGCCCTTGTATACCAAAACACAGTCCTAACAAACATTGTGAAGAACTCTTTCACATACAAGGTTCGAAAACAGGCACGGATTTTCCAGAAGGATTCTGCGCCGCGCCGGCTCATATGGCGAAAAGTACAAAAAACTGGCTCACGACCCGTGGACTCGACTTTATCAGGCATGAGGATGGGCCTTCCTCCAGTCCAGACTTGAATCCCTTGGATTACAAAATATGCCAGTACTCAGAAGAGAAGGTCTGCACTAAACCCCATCGCAACTTGGCGTCACTTAAAAGATCCCTGATTAAAGCAGTCGCCGATATGGGCATGAACTTCGTGCGTGATTCGATTGATGACTGGCCTCGCAGATTGAAGGCTTGAATGCAAGCAAGAGGAGGACATTTCGAATAATTTTAATGTGATTTAAATCTGTATTTTATACCCTTTCATTTGATATATAATATAAATGAATGATTGTAGTGCGTAACTTATTTGTGTCATTTATTTAACTTTCCATAATATGGTACAAAACAAGGACAAAACTTATGACCAGACTAGGTAGGTATAATAGTACTAACGTGTATCGCCGCCTTTCAAAAATAGGGCACCAGGGATTTTGAAAAGGATATGTGTTAAAAGCTAACTGTCATTTTAACATCTGAGGGGATTTGGTCATATCCCGTAGGCCCACTGACATGAAAAATTTTTTTTCGTAGGCCGGAATGGTGAATTAATGGCACGCGTGCCATTAGTGGCACGCGACACAATATTTTGGGCACGTCACCGATCACAAAATTCATTTTGCACTACGAAAAAATTACGAATTAATTAATATAAATTACGCGTATAATTGAAACATTGCAAAATGTACAGTTTTGGAGTAAATAAAAAATTTTGAGATCATAGTATTTATTATTATTATTTTCCCAATAATCACAAAGTCAATATTATTTGATGGCACGTTTATGACCTCATTAATTTTTTTTTAAGAAAAATGGCACGTCGCCATCCCTGCCGTAGATTGAGGACTTGATCAAATTTCAGTGTCGCTTTCTCCACGAGTTTGCACTGCTTCACTTGCTTTTGAGAGCTAAAATGCTTTTGGCAGGAAAGCACCTTATTTGATTATCTTAAAGCACTGGTATGAAGAATGCAATCGTTTTCGTGTCTCTCCTATGATGAAATTGGTGGAGAGCGGCATTCAAACGCGATCACTGGAACTGGAGTGGAAAATATGACTGTACTCACATGATTAATAAAAAAACCCGGCATATTGCCTATTGGAGATAATAATTATGCCTTGATAATTTTCGATGATGATCGGGGATTGATTGGTATTACATTAATTAAATATATATATAATTATGTAGCGTTCAGGAAACTTGTTGGATTCTTCATGAATTCGCCATAGTAAAAACGGACTCGTGTTGATTAGTGTAAAATATATTCTTCTTTGTTAAAGTGCGAACACGTTCGTCCAATAATGCTTTAAAATGACGTTGTAGTAAAAGATAAAAAATGGATATTTATATTGTTCCGGAATCAGAAAGATAGCAACAAGCTTCTAAATGGATAAAAAAAACAACAAAATTAGACTGAAGAGAATCGTGGACAAAGGTTTGGCTGCATTGTTTTCTCCCAGACATCCAGTCTGAAATAACCTACCTGAGAGACAATTGGTTCCCTAAAATCTTTAAAAAAGTTAAGGAAAAACGATTTTGAAGTGACATTGCATGATGATAATTTTCAGCACACCGCGCTAAGGACGAAAAAAGTCATTTCCGACTTCTGAAAAGTTGGAGTACATGATCCATTCCGCATGGGGTTCATTCCCGGGAATTCCCGGTAATGATCCCTTTCCTAACCCAAATAGTTGGACTTTATTCCCGGGAAATTAAGCTCGAAAAAAGTCGATAACTTGAGAAATCATATCGAAGTTTCAGATGTTCAAGTTTATTAATATTTTGTGTTTTATTTTAATCAAAATTGAGATATAATCTTTTGAATTTTGCAATCTGTTCTTTTCTCTTAATTTTTCTTGAAATTTAAACACTTTAAATATCTTACTAACTTTTGTTTTCTAACTTGTTTGTTTTTTCTTATGTTAGCATGTTAAATGATTTTTGCTACTGAGTTGTGTTGTGTGTGATTTCAGATGTTGTTTTATTGATCTTGCAAAGTTTTAAGTAGATTTTTTACCAAGTAACCTGCCCTGCCAAAAAGGGTGCTGTGATTGTAAATTATTACCCCAAGAATCAAACTGTTTCGCTGTATGAAAATTCAACATTAATTCTAAACAGTATTTTTTTGTCATAAATAAGATTAGCGATTTTATAAAATAATTCAATAGTAATCCACCAATATTTATAACAGCGCCATCAAAAAGAAGTAAATACAAAAATTGAGTATATCAATTCTATAAACAAATAACGCTTAGATATGGTGAACATTAATAAACTCGGTAATATTAAAAAAAAAAGTAAAATTTCACCATAAAATCGGTAATAGCATTTCAAGTGTTGCAATCGGTAAAATTACTAAAATTGCATCATTTTCGGGGTAGCTACCTACTTATAACTTTTTTTGGTACCTTCCAATGTGAGAAGACCCGAGAATTAATGAGCTTTGAGAATTCTCGCGACGTGACCCTTGAAACAGATGCTTGATACTCGAGCTCGAGAAATCATGAACCCTTACTTCTTAGAATAAAACCTAGTTTTCAGATTTATATCCTTCATAGGTTACCTAATTGTAACTAAAATCCAATAAAACAGTAACTAATCTCCGAAATGTGTTTTTATTCTTAGCCTTACTTACATCTTGCTATTTCTTTATTTTCTGAGAATTTAAAGATATGATGAGATTAGTTCACATTTATGGGGCACAGAGGTGCCCGTAATTGTAAACATATTTATTTATTTAGATGGGTACTGGTGGGGTGATTGGGGATTTAGGTGGGTAATAAAATTACCTTTGAAATTACCCATGTAAACAGACTTTTTAGTCAGACTCTAATGTTCCAAATATGAATTCAAAAAATATTGTATAAACACGTACTTTATTTACGAACGTACTTTATTTCGACGAGAAAGAGATCTCTCGTCGAATCCAACTCGGGTGGGCAGCATTCGGGAAGCTTCGAAAAATCTTCGCGTCCGACTTACCTCAGTGTCTCAAGACGAAAGTCTATGAACAGTGATGACTTACGGCAGTGAAACGTGGTCGCATCACCCAGCGTGCAATGGAGAGAGCCATGCTCGGCGTTTCCCTGCGTGATCGAATCAGAAACGAGGAGATCCGCAGGAGAACTAAAGTAACCGACATCGGTCGAAGTATTGCTCAGCTGAAGTGGCAATGGGCAGGACACAGCGAGAAGAACTGATGGTCTTTGGGGCGAAAAAGGTTCTGGAATGGCGACCGCGCACCGGACGACGCTCCGTGGGTAGGCCCCTGACAAGGTGGACCGACGATCTGGTGAAGGTCGCGGGAAGCCACTGGATGCGGGCAGCGCAGGACCGATCGTCGTGGAGATCCTTAGGGGAGGCCTATACCCAGCAGTGGGTGTCGTACGGCTGCTTTGATGATGATGATTATTTTTGAAATAAAAAAAAACTCTTCTTCTATTTATTTTTAGTTTGGCAATCTTCTCCCCTTATTTAGGGAGTAATTTTTGCCAGTGTCAAGTGTTGAATTTACGTGGTAGATAGTTTCAATTTTCATTCATTAGAATGCGGGTGCATCGCGTAAATCTCGTTCCAATGCTGCTTGGAGCATTTGGCACCAAGTATTATCAAGACAGTTTACTCGGTAAGTTCTGCTGAGGTAGCCACCACTACAATAAAAGTCTCAGCTTCACACAACCAAGATCGCGCCTATTTCCATTATCCCACACACATATTGTTCAGTTGCGTAGACACTTGTACCACAAAACTGCACCAATTTTAAGACACAATAATCTGCCCCTCTTTATATATCAGTTTTATAAACTACCTACTATTAAAATGTAACGGAGAATACTTTGGCACTCAATAAACATATAAGTTTACTTTATATTGTTTTATGCTTTGAGAATCTTATTTATTGCGAATCAGCAAAATATTGCGTTTCTGATATTATGCGCCTAAAGGTTCAAAGGTCGGGCTTTGAAGCTCGGAACGAAAGTATTGTAAGATTAATGCCATCTGCTATTTCTGGATTCTGCAAGAGGATAATGACCCTAACTTTTAATTAAAGCGTCTAAAGTTCAGTAAATAATACAAAACTAGACTACAGTAGAATGACTAAGGACAGTCAGCAACGAAAATTCTTGAACATAATTTTGTTTTCATTTTTCCTAATCATGATTAAGTGCCATAAATTACTGATGAAGATATATTACAAAATATCTTATCATAACTAAACTAACAAAGTCCCTGAACACATATTTTATAGCATTAAATGCTATACATTACTAATGACAAAATTAAATGATGTCAATTATATACAAAAGTCGCTGAACAAAACTTGTTTTCGACCCATAATTTCTGTATTTTACACTAAGGATCATTTGGTAGCAAATCAAGCGACACGCTTCGCGACATTTGCAAACCGTATGCGCTCATCATTTTTGACCGTTTAGTGAAGTTTTTTTTTATTTCACTCTTTGTATTTTCCTCTTTTTATTTGCTAAGTTATTAAATCTAAATTGTATCTATCTAAATTGTTGTGACATTAATATTAAATGTGCCAATACTTGCATTCAACTACATTGTATGTACCTAGTAAGTAGCTTTATTTAGTTTATAATTATACATATTTTGTTCAAAATCTATTTAACGAAAGTTGTGTAAGCCTATAATAGGCCTGCATATATGCAATCTAGAAATTCAAATAAGTATCCTGTAAAAATGTTACCATGTGTATGGCTGTACGCTTACCTTAATAAATAAACAAACAAACAAATAAACAAATCTAAGTTATGCTAAGTTATTTGCTAAGTTAAATTTAATAGTGCATCCCAAATACTTAAATTTTTCGACGCCCTTATAAGTCGTACCGTTCACGTTGAGACTTTTTTTCTTCGCATTTCCACCCATTCATTGACTTGTTCAGCCAGTGTCCTCAACTTACTCTTCTTTGCAATGGCTGATACCCAGTACCCATGAGTCCCACGTCTTTTACTATGCTTTTACTATACTTTGGTATGTTCCCAGTTGTCATCTATATCCCCAACATCGCCTAGTTCTTTGAATCTGTTAGTTAATTCTAAATTAAATTCCCGCAAAATTTTATTATCGTTTAAATTGTCTGTATATAGAACTGGTTCTATCAACGAGACGTCTTGCTTAGGTCTTGTTGTTTTAATTTTCACCTTTATTTTAGCAACTACGCAGACTACTAAGTAATGATCACTGTTGCAATCTGCATCACACACCACACAAACACACGCTCACACATTCACATACACTATTCACACATAACACAGTCACCTTAATTAGTATTATTCTTAAAGTTTCTGTTTTTTCTTTTCTTTTTTTTAATACCTACTTAAAGCATTAACACAAAAACAAATGTTCTGAAATATTTTATTTCTCTAGTAATTACTGTTTTACAATCTTTATTACTCTAGTGTTCAATATCTACCTACCACATCCAACAAATTATTGAATAATTGCAAACAACCTCTTACCTAATTCCACCTGGTCCGGTTGTAGAGAGGCTGGTTATCCGTCACACAGGTTCTCCTAGCACAGAGGCCAGTCTCTCACATAGACTACCATCATATGGTTTCTTAGAATAAGTTTTATAGTTATAGTTGAATGTATAATTATCATGTACGTATATGTGAGAGAAGAAATAAAGATTTTTTATTTTTATAAGATCTAAACTTAAAGTCAAATTAAAGCTAAATTAATTATTAAGTACTTTTGAATCGTCTATATTTTCCTACCACCCGTTCAAGACTTTTTTAACTGACAAGAAGAACGGGCGCAAGGGACTTATCATCTTTAACAGCAATAAGTAACGATATTTACAAACTTAAATATATCGTTACCAGATAATTACAACAGGGTGACAGGATTATTGGCAACAATTATAGAGTTATTATATTACTACTAGTGGCCGCCCGCGACTTCGTCTGCGTGGAAATATTTTTTGCTATCCCTCGGGAATAATATTTTTTTTTTCGCGATGAAAGGTATCCTATGTCCTTCTCTGTACCCCTAAAAACGTGTATGCAAAATTTCATGATGATCGGTTCAGTAGTTAAGACGTGAAGGCGTAACAAACAAACAAACAAACAAACGGACTTTCGCATTTATAATATTAGTAAGGATATCATTGGCAACAAAGTACTTATAGTAGTTATGTGTCACATCATTTCCATGCATTTTGATCTTTGAGATAATCGTCTACTTTATAATAACCTTTACCCATGAGCGTTTTTTTAACATGGTTTTTAAATTCATGCAAAGGAAGATCAATTACTTGTTGTGGAACTTTATTAATAAAGGCTATGCCTTTCCCCATAAATGAACTCCTGTTTTTGCAAGCCTAAATCTTGGAACGCCAAGTTTATCTTTATTTCTTGTATTAAACTGGTGATTATTGCTGTTCTTAGCAAATAAATAATAGTGTTTTCTTACATAAACTAAATTTTTATATATGTATCGCCGAAGATTGCATATGGTGCGAACAGCTCTTTTTTGGAGTAAAAAATATTTTCAATACTGGCAGCTGAGCCCCACAATAACTTTGTATTTGTATAATAAGTTTTGTTGCTGACCGTACTAGAAAACAATTTAATTTAAACTAACTCATTGATTTAATTCATCATACTCAACCAAAAGTTTACAGATAATATAGGTAGGTAATAGGTATTTCGGCCAAATTAGGAAGAACATTTTTCCATCCGTATCAGTCTGTGGAGCTGATAAACCATATTTAGGTTTCATCTGTTGCTATCTAATCTCAGAAGTTGGTGCGCGTCTCTCTTTGTTTGTATAAGCGCACGTAGGTAGTAATAAGACTACAATATGTCTGTATTATAAATCACTTATCGAGTGATATAACCGGCCATCACTTAAAGATATTACTATGCATCGGCGTAATTTAATTTCAACTCAAATCAGTCGACTTTACAGAACTTTTGAATAAAATATACCTAAAAATAGATATGTAAGTGAACTCTTTCCGTTTAACTTGTCCCTATCGAGTTCACTCTTCTACACGAACTATCCATTGATAATATTAAAACAGTAAAGAATGTTTCGCAAAGCTTTTTAAAAATGTACATACATATTATTTATTAAAATAACTTGCAAACGTCGCACCCAAGAAAGCCGCTTTCGCAATAACTTTTTGTTCGTTCGCTCGGCATATTCGAGGCTTATGAAAGCTATGCAAACCGCAAACGAAACTTTATAAATAGACCGACCACAATAAATAACAATCGACTTGAAAAAGTTTGTTCGCAATACTTACAGCGTATGAGTTTCAGCGGAGACGCTCGGCACGGAGACTAAGCCTTGCTGGAGACAGCGGACGTTGTTGCGGACGCACTTGCATTTCGGGGGACAAGTTTGCGAAAGGGCAAAATTTGGAAGAAAAAGGAGCAGAAGGAATGTGAGGAGGCGCGCAGCCCTCATGTTCGGAGAGAATCGCGGTGCGCCGTGCCGGAGCGGGATGTCGTCGCGGTGGGAGCGCGAGCGCCGAGTGACTGGGCGCCTGCCTGGCGATGGCGAGGCGAGGCGAGTGTGCCTTGCCGAGTGTGTCAGGAAGGCGCGCGAGCGACTGACGACACCACCGCGTGCCAACTGCCAGCGTGGCCACCATGCCGCCGCCGCCGCCGCCGCGCCGCCCGCTCGCCGCGAGCTCCCAGCCTACGGATGCAGGGCAGGACACACGCACTGCACGCAGCCGATGCACTATCGCCTCTATGTCGCAAAACTACAACATCGCTACGTCATCATCACCAGCTGATCTGAAAATTCTGAAATAATGAACTTTGTAGGTGTAGGTGAATGTAATATTATTATGAAAATTAAGATCCACTTTGAGCAATAAACCAACTAACTTTTTAAATCTTTATCATCAAAATTCATCATAAAAACACAGAGTAAAAATAACATTTCTGTGTTCTAAGTATTACAAGGTCCAAAGTAAAAAAAGACTAATATCATAGGTCTTATGTTTAAAAATAAGAAGTTTTAGAACTAAAACCCGACTTCGGAAAAATCGTACTCTAAAAAGTAAGACACAAGAAAATATTCGAGTCCAAAATTCAATAAAAAGGATAACCGTAGTCGCGTGCCACTTTGTCTTAGACACCAAATACTATAGAAGACACGCACGACACGAACAACAGGTTGGAGGTGGCATGCGACTACGGTTATCCCTTTTATTGAATTTTGGACTCGAATATTTTCTTGTTTCTTATTTTTAAGAGTACGATTTTTCCGTAGTCGGGTTTTAGTTTTAAAACTTCTTTTTTATTTTAAATATTTTGGAGTTGTCAATAGGGTGAAAGCAAGCAAAGCCACGGGCAAAAGCTAACAATATATACATATTTGAAAAGTGCTCATTAAGCCCTTTAATTTGGTACCCAACACGGCATTATTAAAAAAATATTTTTTTTTAGTTCATGTCATTATTTCCTCTAGAGGGCGCTACATTCAATTTAATGTGACGTCATATAGCCTATGTTCATTGGACGATTAAGACGCTTCTAACGATACCTCATTTGACAAATTATAACAAGTAGGTAGTTTAAAAGTTATGAGGGAACAGATGAATTTACAAACATACATACATACATACAGGTCAAAATCATATACCCCCTTTTCCTCGTATCATATACCTCGTTTTGGCTTCGCCGTAGTCGGGTAAAAAGCTGCAAATCATAAAGAAAGCATGACGCTTTGCACAGTGATAGAGGGGGCAAATATAAGCAATTTTGCCCGCAGCACAGCAAAACTTTCAACCCTTAGCCTTAGGATAAGAGATAGCGCCTCTTCCAAAAATGTTTTTCAGGAATATCTGCAAGCCCAACGACGGGTGCACTGGTTTCAATGAGGTGTTCAAAGATTCGTCTTTTTATTTACTATATAAAAAAAATAACGAAAAATTTTTTAAGAAAACAGGCAAAAAATATAAAATATGTATGAAAATTTGAGTAATAAAGGGACATCATTGTTTTTATTCAATAGGTACCTAACGATAAATATAATTACAATAAACGATACATTTATTATGTTTTTATTATAAACAAATTGATTCTAAATCCAAATACGAAAACCGCATCAAAATCAGTCAAGTAGTTTTTGAGTTGCCGATTACTTTTATTTGTATTTATGTAAATTTTATATTTTTGAAATTAAAGATCCATTATTACTATAAAATGTTAATTTTTAATTCCAGAAAAAACCTATTCTCCTTCAGCTTGAAAAACCTATTCTTCTTCTTCAGTTTCAAAGACATCGATCAAACTGAAAAAGAAAAATCAATTATGATAAATGTCGCAATTAATATTTTTTATAAATTATTAATCATACATAATACGTATGCTCTAAGCATAATACAGCAATATTTTGTGATGTTATCATCACAAAATATTCCATTTATAATTTACGATTCATTCCTACAGCTGCCTTTGCAGAATTTGCGCGGTAGAGTACTTATGTACGCAAGGCAGACCGACTTGTCGGCAACCACAATGCATCGAGTTGCAGCCTGATTTACAAGAGCATTGGTCTAGTAAATTTATTTGTGACCATTTCGCCGTCACGTATGACCATTTTGGGGTCCATCTAGGTACCTTGGGAAGATTTCATCCATCCCCAAAAGAGATGGGCATGGGACTGGCACATCTAAATTCAATACATTTGTAACGTGGCCGTGTGACCTCTTTCCACAGAGTAAAAACTTATTTCTCAATTTCCAATTCGAAACAATGTCAAATTTTTACTTTGTTTCGAAAAATAATAATTCGAAAATAAGCATTCACTTAATCAGATCAAAAAAATATTCAGCTGTTAATAAAATCATAGAAAACATTGAAAAACATCAATATCTACTCGACCAAAATGTATCGAACAGCTGATTTTTTTTGCTCTGATTAAGTTGGTCCTAGTTGGTCCCATAGACAAAGTTGTTCAGTTTGATGGTCTAAGCCACACCAAAAAATTTGATCATTGTTCAAAAAAACATTCTTTAGTAGTTATAGTTTTCAGATTTTTCCTGTATTTGTAGTATTAGACTACCTATATATTACTATTAGCGCCATCGCACACGGGGAACTTTTGTCTCCGCAACTATTTTGTCTCTCACATGGTTTGTATGAAAAGTTGCAGACGACCGCGTCGCTTCGTGTGCGCGCTTCCATATTATATAAACCCGTGGACTTGAGACAGAGACAAAACAGTTGCAAGGCGACTAAGTTGCCCGTGTGCGATAGCGCTTACTTGCCAAGGTTCCCTTGATTGAGAGTGTCGAAATAGGTATTTTTTTGCAGGATAAACAGCTGTATCTTTTTTAGGGTTCCGTACCCAACGGGTAAAAACGGGACCCTATTACTAAGACTTTCTAGGTATCTCATGAACCGTGATAGCTAGAAATTTTCACAAATGATGTATTTCTGTTGCCGCTATAACAACAAATACTAAAAACAGAATAAAATAAATATTTGAGGGGCCCCCCTTAAATATTTATTTTACATTCCATTTATATTTTACATTTCCCATACAGCAAACGCGATTTTTTTTGCCGTTTTTTACTACGGAACCCTTCGTGCGCGAGTCCGACTCGCACTTGGCCGGTTTTTACGTTAACTTAGAAGTTTGATTTTCTTATAGCTTCAAGGGACCGAGACCTGAATTCTTATATGGTTTTAATTTCAACTCGAAACCTCAATGCGTTCGTGATAAAGTGATCCTATAAGGGTTCCGTTTTTTCCTTTTGAGGTACGGAACGGAACCCTAAAAAGATACCGACGAACTTGTTTATATGAATTTTTGACTTTTTTGAATTCAGTTAAAAAGAAAAAATGTTTAAGAATGTGCAAACAGCGATTTTGAGCAAACCCTTCATATGATACGATACCTACCCCACATGCCCTAGTAGCCGCAATGGACAATACGACAGAAAAATTACGTTACCATTGATTTTAAGCTCGTACGCTGACCACTAATACTAAGTAAAGAGGGAAGAACACAAATGTATTTTGAAAGCTAGAGTGACCCCAGAACACAGGATTCGTTACACGACCTCAGTGTACGAACACAGTGCAAAAGCGATTGAATGATAACAGACTGTTGTTTTTTTTTACCGACTCCAAAACTAGGGAGGTACTCAATTCGACCTGTTTTTTTTGTTTTTTGTATGTACACCGATTACTCGAAGACGGATGCACCGATTGAAATGATTCAAACGTTATTACATTAGGTAAACTCCCAAGTTGGTCCCATTTTTTAAATTTGGAAATCGGTTCGTACTTTTAAAGTAATCTTGAAAAAAGCTCGAAAATAGTATGATTTTGTGTGAACTACCTCGATGATCAGTCGTATAACTTCTTTGTTTATGAACTAAATAAGATAATTATTTTTTTGTTGGAAAGGGGATATCTTAAGTGTAGTTCTTTAACCGACTTTAAAAAAGGAGGTTCTCAGTTTGACCCGCATATATGTATGTTTCTCCGCGATTAACTCACGTTTGGCTGAGCCGATTTTTCCACCTAAATAATATACCTACACTACCTAATACAAAAGGTACCTACACTAAAAATTAAAAATTGTTTGAAAATCAAAAAACCGACTTATAAAAACCTACCTCTAAAAAGCAAGAAATTAATTCGTAATAATAAAAACACGTCTATTGAAGTCGGGTGTGGCTTTTAGAAAAAAAAATGAATTTATACTTCAGCCCTAATTAATTAATATTATCTTTGTTTGATATTGTTTAAAAAATCTCTTTTTTAACCGACTTCAAAAAAAGGAGGAGGTTCTCAAGTCGACGGTATTTTTTTTATTTTTTTTATGTATGTTTTACGATAACTCCGTCAGTTGTTAACCGATTTATACAATTTTTTTTTATCTTAAAGAACAAAGTTCGTGTGTGGTCCCATAAAAAAATTACAGAGATCTGGCTGGTAGTTTTTTCATAATCCTGAAAAATGTCAATTATTTAGCTTGCCATCACACGTGTCTTTACGGATTTTCGGACATAACATCTTTGTTTATGTACCGATTTAGATGATTCTTTTTTTGTTTGAAAGGATATACTTCAAGAGTGGTCACATTTTAATTTCATTGGTCACATTTGAATTTTTGGTATGTTCAAGATGCACAATTTTATTTCCTAACATCTGATTTTGTCTTTTAAATTTTTGTCATAACTTAAAAGAATATCCTTTCAGAAACTAGAGTCTTACTTAATTTTATATTTAATTTAAGAAATCATAAATTGAAAATTTCTATGAAATGTTTATGGCAAAAAGTCATTAACTTTGTTTTTTAGCTTTAAAAAATACGTTTAATGCTAAGAAATTATTTTTTGTTGATTTGAATACATAGTAAAAATAAAACACTATTATTCTGCATTTTTTTTTAAAATATTTATTGTATTTACCATGATTATGCCATGTTCAAGATTGAAAAGTTCATTAATTGATTTTTCATAATTTGGTTTTGGTCACATAATGAGTTCTTGCAATAAGCCGACGATATATCCAGTTGTGATATCTGCCTCTGTCTGTTTGACAGACAGAGTCGCACGATAAGGGTTCCTTATCATTATTTTGGTACAGAACCCTGAAAAGAGCACCCCTTATTCCAAAATGTTCTCTGCACGATCGAATCGATGTCTAGTTTTATAAGAACAAGAAGTGCACTTTTACAACTCCGTTCTAGAAGGCAAGGGTGCTATTGTGTCCATAACAGCATCCTGTAACAAATTATTACTTACTATTCTTTCTGCAAATAGCTACGTACGATTCCCCTTCACTAACTTATCAAGGCACTGAGGAGGTCCTTGATCGCTCGAACCTAAGCGTCCTTGAGTTGGCGACGTTTGCTCGAACTAACCAAAATATTTTAACATGATTAAAGCCATGGTCTGAATGAAATAGCGCTATACACTATATAGCTAGGTATAGGTACGTAGTCGTATTCTGGTGTTTAAGTTCAACACGTTTTTAGGACCCACAGCAAAACTTTAAAACAGGTTAACCTTGAACTATTAAACCACTTTTTAACCCTTCTGTTGCAGGTTATGCAGTAAATGCTATACAGGGTGTCCCAAAACTTTGCCACACGGAGGGAAATTACTTTAAATATTGAAAATAGAAAATTTTAGAAAGGGAAGACTTCATTTTGTTTTAAAAAATAATTTGAACTTCATTCAAAGATTTTTTAAATCGCATTTACTCCTATACAAATTGATACAATACGTAATAATTAAAATTTTAAATTTTAATGTCATGCTCTTCTTAAAAATGAAGACTTCTTTCAGTAAAATTTCCTATCTTTACCATTTAAGGTACTTTCCCTCCGTGTGGCAAAGTTTTGGGACACCCTGTATATCGCTTCACTCACTGCCCTACATTCAACTTACTACATTATCACACCCCGGACACTTCATACGACCGCGCCATTATAAACAGACTGGCGGCCGCCCGCGACTTCGTCTGCGCGAAAAGTTTTTTGCTATCCCTCGGGAACAATACATTTTTTCTGGATGAAAAGTACCCTATGTCCTTCTCTGTAAGTGGCGTAACTATACTATCTGAGGCCCGTGGTGAATTCATCGACCGGGGCCCTCTCTTAAGTTTTCTGTGGGCACTCCCGTGTGAAAAAGTTTGACGTTTTACTGCAACAACCTCTTCAGCTCCGAAATCTGGAAGGTGTTATTTATGCCCCAAGTCAGAAGATCGTAAATATCGCATACAGTGCAACAAGTGAAAAAAAAATCATGACTGTACAAAACCGGCCGAGTTGCGCCTAGGCAGACCAACATTATTTAACGTTACTTTTCGTCTCTCTCTTTATATTATAAGTGGTGACTGTCAGTGCCGGTTCAGTGTTGCCAGACCCGATCAAAACTTTTGCCCCCGCAGGTTGTTAAAATTGCCCTTTTCGACACAAAATCGCCCATAATCGTTAAAACAACGACATGGAGGCGAATCTGTTGTACCTTGACACCCTTTGTATCTAGAACAGTCGTAAAGTTTCAAAAGCTCCCGCCCTTTAGCCACTTAAAGCTTCGTACAGACTGACGCGAGCGAATCGCGCGCGTCGCTCATTTTGACAGATTTTGATCACGTAACTCAAAGCAATAGCCATAGCCATTGCCATAGCAATTTCTTTGACAATGGCTATGGCTATGGCTATCGCTTTGAGTTACGTGATCGCACTCGCGAATTTCGCGCGGAATTCGCCTCAGTCTGTTCGAAGCTTAAACGTCTGGGCGACTATGGTCGACCAAAAAATTTGGATAAAACTGTTAGGGCGACTTTGGCAGCCCAGTCGACCTACACCGATAAAACTCTTTATATCTGTGAAATCTGTAACAGAGGTGCTGACTGCTGACTGAGACATTCCTAGATGGCTCTATAGAAAGAAATGTCGATGGATACCCAAACTAAGCTGTGAATTTTGTGCTTGGTTCTCAGTGCGAAGTGGTTTCTGGTTAGAAAATTCCGTAATTTCAAAAATTGCCCATATTTTATCGGTTCCAAGACCTTTCCGCCTTTTTTGCCTTTTTTTCAAAGAAATCCTAAAATTGCCCATGGCGTGGGCAATTGCCCATGGTCTGGCAACACTGGCCGGTTTTAGCACTACCAGCGCCCCTGGGCGACATTTCTACGGGGCGCCTCCTATCTGCGATTCCAAGATTTTCAATATTGCCTGTTAGTTAAAAAACGGCCGTGCAGTGCAATTTTAAGTCAGTTTCACCTACTAATCTTGTAATCTTGCTTGTTTATAGTAGAAAAAACGGCCTCGCAGCGTGATTTTTAGTCAGTTCCATCTACTAATCTAGTAACCTTGCTTGTTTATTGTAAAATAGCCGCGCAGCGCGATTTTAAGTCAGTTTCACCTACTAATCTTGTAATCTTGCTTGTTTATTTACTAATCTTCTAATTTTGCTTATAACAGCAAAAAAAAAACGGCCGCGCAGCGCGAGTTTTAGTCAGTTTCACTCACCTACTAATCTTGTAATCTTGCTTGTTTATAGTAGAAAAAACGGCCTCGCAGCGTGATTTTTAGTCAGTTTCATCTACTAATCTTGTAACCTTGCTTGTTTATAGTAAAATAGTCACGCAGCGAGATTTTTAGTCAGTTTCATCTGCTAATCTTCTAATTTTGCTTATTACATACAGTATAAAAAACCGCCGCGCAGCGCGATTTTTAGTCAGTTAATCCACTAATCTTACTTGTTTATACTAAAAAATGGCCGCGCAGTGCGATTTTTGGTCAGTTTCATTCGTCTCGTCGTCGCTCGTCACCAGCACCAGGCAACAATACGATTGTTAAGCGGCCATTACATGCTCATGCAAGCGTCAGTTAAATTCCATGTTTGACTGGCTGACTGATGATGGTAAGAAGAAATCAATTTCATGTAACCATCAGTCACCCCATTACACGGTATGTTAATCGTCAGTCACAGCCCTGACTTGACTGTGGTTAAACTGACAGCAAAACCTACCGTGTAATGGATGCCATAGTCGACCGGTCTTAGGGCATTTTCAGTGCCCCACACACGAGGGCGCCCAGGGACCCTATTTTTGAAGCGCTCTTTTCTACTGATTTTCGTTCGACATCTCATTGTTTTGAGTCATATGTCGAACGAAAATCAGTAGAAAAGAGCACTCGACGCCAGTCGAGCAATTCAAAAATAGGTCCCCAGTGCAGTCGCACCGCCCTAGGGCCGCTCCTGGATTTTACAATGGCCAAATCTTAAACGGCACAAGGTAGCGAGCGACGAAATTTCGGCGAGATATTGCCAAGTTGTTCTGATTATGTATTGCCACCATAACGATGTTGGTGAATCTTTTGCAATAAATAAATAGTAGATTAGTAGCCAAGGGGTTGTAAGGCATCAATTGCAGCCCGAGATATTTAGTATATAGTTCGAGGACGTCTCTATACAGCTGCGCCACACAGATCTCCTAAACGCAAGACCGACAAACTCTGGTTTTTGTGCGACAAATTAACGGCTGCACACACGAGTAATCAGATTTTCGCTACGACCTTCCGTTTTCGAGATCTGTGTGGCGAAGCTGTAGAGACGTCTCTACAGCTGCGCCACACGTATCTCCTAAACGTAGGCCCGACAAATTCTGGTTTTTGGCGACAAATCCCGACAAACTATCGTCTTCATCATGGCATAGTCAAAAAGTCAGATTTCCAAATTTTTTGTGGCTCAGCTGTAGTCCGGCACGTAGTATATTTGAAAACAAATAAAAAACAATTAAATATACTAATGATATACCCTTTTAAGGTGTACAAATCTGGATTAACAAACTCTACGCGATATGGAGATATAAAGAGATTTCTTCAAATTTCAAGCTTCTTATCAAATTTTCCACTTTGGCGATCGAATACGCAGCTCCCTCTGAATACAAAACGATAGACTATAGTGGACAAATTTGTTCATATTGTTAAAAAACATCCCTGAAAGTTTCAGCTTTAAATCTCGGATGCGACTTAAGTTTTTCAAAAATTTGAAAGTGCCAGAAATTCTCCTATAAACCGACTAAATTACGGAGGCTACGAAAAAGCGATAGTTTTTGCTATATAAATTTTGTTATACTTGAAACAAATTGCATCTAACTATGAACTAATTATCTGTAATACTCTCATTTCTCTAAGACGCAACATTTTGCTGGGGTTACAATTTTGTTTGATTGGTAATGCCTTTTGACACAGTTATTGTATCTTACACTCAAAACCGAAACACATTGTGTTTCTTAAACCCAAAACGGAATCACACTGTGTTCCGATTTTAAGAAAAAACTGTGTCAAAAAGCATTACCATTCAAACGATTCCACGATTTCGACGTTAACATTAGCAGACTTGACCCCTGGTTAATTAAATAAATGCCAAAATAGAACACTCACACGAGCATTGAAAATGAAACAAAATGTTTAATTGCCCTTGATCTAGCACGTTTTGTGTCCAGATTTATAATTATGAGTCACAGCTCTGAATCCGATTTTTAATATACAGAAAAATTTAGGAACACTCGAGTGTGCCACGTATGTAGTGTGTGTCCTAATAACCCCTTATAAAATCCAAATTAACCATGATAATGAATGTTCTGAATAAATTGATTATTTTGTGAATAGTTGACACAAGCCCTTCCTGATCACACATGCCTAAAAAGCAAAAAGACTAAGAGGGCAAAATGACCAAAACGCAGAATGACTAACTTACAGAATGACTAAAACGCAAAATGTCTAAAATGCAGAATGACTAAAACGCAAAATGTCTAAAATGCAGAATGACTAACTTGCAGAATGACGTATTTCGATTTCAAACAGACAATGAATTACTAGGACAATTTGCTTCATGGACGTTTTGCAACTTAGACCTTTTCAATCCTTAGGCAAACTACTGCTTAGTCATTCTGCGTTTTAGACAATTAGCTTAGTAGACGTTTTGCTCATTAGACATGAACATTAGGCATTTTGCTTCGTAGACATTGTGATTTTTAGGCAGCGTGATCAGGAAGGAATTCAGCACAAATTTTCCATATACAGGCTGTCCCAAAACTTTGCCACACGAAGGGAAAGCATCTTAAATATTAAGGTTAGAAAATTTTAGTGAACGAAGACTTCATTTTGATTTTAAAAATGATTAGAACTGCATTAAAACATTTTTGAAAAATCGCCTGCCTTAACAAGGAATCGAACCTACCAAAAAAGCAAAAAAATATTTAATTTATTTTTATGATTACCAATCAAAAGGGTTACTCATAAGGATTATTTTTTCTTAAGTGACACAGCATCTTAAACAAAAGGAAGACCATGTGATTACACATTTAAATTTTAATTATTACGGATTCCATCAATTTGTATCGAATCGTATGCGATATTTTTTTTAAAAATTGAATGCATTTCCATTTCTTTTTAAAAACAAAATGAAGACTTCATTTTGTTCTTTCAGTAAAATTTTCTATCTTCAATATTTAATTCCATTCAAACGATTCCACGATTTCGACGTTAACATTTTACCATGATGTTTGCACAATTATTTCTTAAACTCTTCGTATAGTATGGTTAAATCAATTTCTAGGAAAGGAACACTCATACCACACGCACATAACGAGGTAGGGTTACCAGCGGTCCGGTCCGGATACCCGGTCAATATATTTACACATATTACACTAAACAATGTAACCCCACATATTTTTTACAAGTTGAAGTATAAGGTAAGGAATCGTAGAATAAATAAACCCGCTTGGGCTCCGAATTGGTTCACTGGAGTATGAACTAATACGAAACGCCTCGCAGTTCTCAGAATATAGTAGATACATACTTTAATGGCGACAGAAAATTACACTGAAATCCTTAAGAGAACATTGTGTCCAGAGAAAGCTCAGGTTGAGTAAAATCGGTACGTTATGGCTAATAATTAATATCTAATTGAATACTTAAGTTATAAATGTTATTGACACGATAATTGAAAACCACAATAATTACTTTAGTCAAGGAATATAAAAGTAATAATCATAAAGACAGACTTGTCATAGTCATAACTGAGTTTTCTTGAAATCATCTCTACTGTTCTATTAATATGAACATACTTGAAATACCTATATTTAAGATTAGATTAATTTGTTTAATAGCACTAACTTACAACAATACACGTCAAGTAAGAATATGTCATGTTAAGTAAATTACCAAGTAGGTTACAATTATATGAAATGGGGCAATAAAAAATAGACACTAGGTGATATTTAAAGTATTTCTCCTTTACAACAGCGTACATTTTGTGTTCAATATAAACAATATATATAATTCTTTATTGCCTCATTATAACACTAAAGTAGGTACGTATGAATTATGTGTGATGAAAATGTTTTGATTTAAGTTTAGTCTTAGTACTATAATTACGGACCGTCTGACCAAATTCAACTCTCTTCAAACGGTTTATAATTTTTTACCAGCTACAGCTGAGATTGGATGATGACAATATAAATGAAAATCTGTTCAGTTTAGGTACTCTATCGAGACGTTGCATTACACTGAAACAGGCTCTAGAACAATTTAACGGTCAGAAATGCCTCAATTACCTTATGTAGCAATTAATACATGTACATCATGAAACGAATCATGAATAAATGTTACAAATATATACAGTGGTGGCCAGATAACTAAGGACAACAGTTGATTTTCATACAAACTAAATAACTTTGAAGCCTTGGTTCTCCGGCAAAGATTGACTTAGCTGTGATCTGATGATGGCTATCCAGGGACTCCAGTGAGTGAATGGAGGAGATTCAGATCGTGTGTATAAATACACCCAACTGATCTGATCAGCATTCTAAGCGCATATTTTTAACTTTATACTTATATATCTGTTAGAATGTTGATCAGATCAGTGGAGGACCATTCACTCCCTGGCCATCATCAGATCACAGCTAGGTCAACGTTTAGCGGAGAACCAAGGCTTCAAAGTCACCTGGTTTGTATGACAATCGACTGGTGTCCTTAATTATGTGGCCACCACTGTTTATTAATTTCGCCTCACCGGCGTCCAACATTGAGCAAGACTACCAATGGATTCGAAGTACATTCACATTGTCTAATCTATTTATTTCCTTATTCTTAATACCTTATACCTGAGACTAATGGCAGTGATGGTCAGCAGTTGTCGGGAGGGACTTTGAAGTCGACCATTCCCCAAAAATGTCAATAAAAAATCTTACAACAAACAAAACTCCACCTATTTTACTTTTACACAGTTTTAATCGGTAATAGAACTACGAGCGGAACGATTCCAACGAGCTCGCCCCCGGCTCGCGCTCCCTACGCGGCGCCCGCGCCCGGCGCCGCCTCTATCGCTAACAATACCTTACGATTACTTATGGTGCCTTTGCAACACCACATTTGTGGTCGACTTACAGACTCTATTCTAATATTATCGTATCCAAAAGATAAGTTGGCATGAAAACTTTAAACTGTAATTAACTATGTCAATCACCACTACGAACGACGACCAACTTATTACACAATCTACTCTCAAGCAAAGGTCACAACGCGAAGCTCCTCATTTAAAAATTTACAACCTGTAATTTACTAACTGCCACAAATGCTACTAATGGACGCAGAAACAACAAATTTATTTAGTTAACTTTTAAATGAGATACTAAATAGAATGCAATAAGCCTGTTTCAGTGACTCACACCCCAGACAAACTATAAGAAAAATTAAATGATTAAATTCATGAACAAAAAATGAGTCTATATTAATGTACATATAATAAAAAAGTCTTAATTTGAGTATTGAATAACTTTGTATTACGTATATTGCGCATTAAATTAAATGCAATAGCGGAGTTAAAGAATGCACAATCAGAATAACGACGAAGGCTCTCAGAATGCGTTTGTGTCCCTACGCGCACGCGCACGCGCAGTGGGCGCGCGGCGAGGCGAGGCAACGGCTCTCCACGCTCCTACTACAATACACATTTTAATAATCATAAATACGGATAATTATCAATCTAGTCCATATAAAATTTGAGTACATTCTTTCCTAAATCTTAACAATTAATACAATATCAAAATTTTATGGACTATGAATTACATAATAACATGAAAAAACAGTCTTCCAGGCTTTTTCGTTTATCAAAAATTGTAAATTGTAAATTTTATATGTAAAACCCAATAAAGTACAAGAATTCCAAAAAAGTCTAATCACATGCCAGCTCTATCCATGTAGCATGTACACGAGCTTTTTTTTAGACAATTGTGTAATACTTTTCTTTAATTATCTACTAACGTCAGCCAATTTTTGGTATTATTCTAGACTTAACTTTTGAAGCATTAAAAGTTCGTAATAAGTAGGGCGCTATACGATATTTATGTATTCGTGAGTGAGTTAACTATGATATATCTATTACGACAACTAACATGTCGAATCATGTGACACTTTTAATGTATACTTATTATATTATACGTATAGGATAGATGTAAAATTGAGTCATTTCTCTTACGTAACCAGACAATGTATTAAGAATGTAATGTAAACATTTATGTTTCCTTATTAAATACTATTAATATGAATAATATGATTAACTAGTCCTGTAAGTACCTTAACAACCAAATTTATTTATATGATATTTACTTCATAACTTTGAAATAAACGATAAAATAAGTAATTTCATAGAATACATCATATTAAGCATAAAAACGCATATTACACAAATATTACAATCATATGAGTAACTGCTCAACACAACACAAGCGCGACGGCCGCGACGATGCCGACCAATGTTCAACGTAATATCAATATAAGCGTAGGACGCCCGACCATCCACAACTGAAAGAAATGGGAAAGACAAATGGATTTACACGCTTACAATATACAGAATCTATTACGAGTCTGACTCTTATGTGTATAATTCAGATTGAAAATATCATTACGGTATATTCATGTATCGCATTTCTGTCTCTTTACTTCTCCTTTTCGTTGTCCTTCTCCTTCTCTTTCTTCTCTTCTGGCTCTTTCTCTAGTTCCTTTTCTTTTTCATCACCCTGAAACAAAACCGATAAAACTATACAATTATGTAATTAATTTGGGGGGCATAATTATCTACAGCAGAAGTCGAACGAAGAGTAGCGCACGCTTGGGCAGCCTTTGCAGTTAACAGCCAAATTATGAAGTCAAAAAAGATCTCCCAACATCTAAAAACCAAACTCTTCAATCAGTGTGTCTTGCCTGTCTTCACTTATGGTATGGAGACCGATGGTGTCGCACAGAGGGCTATGGAAAGATGTATGCTCGCGTATCAGCCTCATGGACCGTAAACGGAATGAGTGGATCCGGCAGAAGACTAAAGTTATTGATGTGGTCGAAGAAATCGAACGGAAAAAGTGGAGGTGGGCAGGACATATTGCCAGAATGAACCACAGCCGGTGGGCGAGAAGACTACTCGAATGGCGACCCCGCGCTGACACCCGCGGTAGAGGACGACCGCCCAAGAGATGGACGGATGACATCCGGCAGCAGGCTGGCACCAACTGGATGAGCGTGGCAGCAGACCGTCGGGAGTGTAGAGGCAGAGAGGAGGCCTATGTCCGAAGACGGACTCTAAAAGGGCTGGAATAGACATAGAATTATCTACGAGCAGAGAATGGACAACCTTTCAAAAATATATACACATCAACTTTGTCTAGGGATACCTGGGGCCGTACCGGCTAACGAATCGATTATCGAAAAGTCTGCTGGGTTTCAAATTAAAACAGATAAATCAAGCCCCAATTGGGCTAAAATGGCGAACCCCAATTCATGATGTCACACGAACATCGTTATCTTCCAAATTACGTCAACAGAAAGTACAAGACGAAATTCCTTACTTAGATTTTTCTGTTTTAAGTTGAAACCCAGCAGACTTTTCGATAATCGATTCGTTAGCCGGTACGGCCCCAGGTATTATTTTCATACAAACGAGGTAACTTTGAAGCCTTGGTTTTCTGCCAGGGATGTACCGTGCTGTAATCTGATGATGACCATCCAGGGAGTGAATGGAGTAGATTCAGATCACTATACACACCCAACTGATCTGATCAGCATTCTAAAAGGTTAATGGGTCAGAGTTCTCAGTTTGAGGATTTCCATACATTTTCATGCTATTTTCGCGGTTTTTTTAAACATGTCTATTACGTTTTTAGAATGCTGGTCAGATCAGTTGGGTGTGTATAGCGATCTGAATCACCTCCATTCACTCCCTAGATAGCCGTCATCAGATCACAGCACAGTACATCCCTGGCAGGAAACCAAGGCTTCAAAGTTACCTAGTTTGTATGAAAATAGCACCTGTATCCCTAGACAAAGTTGATGTGTGTAATATGTCGATTTTACTTTGTATGATGAAAGTCGATAAAAAAATTAGGGGACACGTATTTTTTATTTTCATTTTTAATCGTCTTTTTATATTAAATCACTGTTTGAAATCTTACTCATTCTAAAAGAGCCTAAGTACACATTGTCAGGAAGTTGAATGTGTAGCGCTTTGCCTATTTAGGATTAAAAAATAAAAACTGACTATAATCGGTGACGATATGTCATCATGATTTGGATAGTGATGTGGCAGTGTCAAATAGCCACACTACTCGCCTGATCTGAATCCAATGGATTACAGTTTATGGTTAATGTTAGAGGCAAGGATCTGTACTATTTTGAATTTCTTGAATTCTTGTAAAAAAGTTCTTTTATTATTATAATTTATTACACAATTTAATTTAAATTTATGGTTAATAAAATTATTTGAAAAAACACTTGTCAACGTTATTTTTGACCACCCCGTATATCGCTGTGGAATTCAGAGAAATCTCGGAATTTTTCAATTTCAATTTCTTTGTTATAGGAATGTTCAAATGATGTCAATATATTTCTGTGGATTGATACATATTCAAACTATTTGAAATCGGATTTAAACTAAGAGAGTGTGTGTGTCATCATCAGATCTTGAATCAGATTTGTTGAAAGCGTCTAAAAAACAAAACATAATAATTAAAATAGCAGGAAAATTATCTAGCTTCACCTACGCATTATACCATTTGAAAAAGTCAACTGACCAATAACCGCAAAAGTAGCTTACAATGCATACGCCCATACCTGGATAAGTTATAGCATTATTTTGTGGGGAAACAGCACAGATGCCTCAAAGATGTACTTATACGAATCCTTGCAAATATAGATGTGACAAAAAGTTATAGACCTCACTTTAAAAATCTAAAATTTTGACCTTAACCTCACTATTTACAGAGTGGATTTTTTTAATGCCACCTGGAAATGCAAATGCAAATTTCACTAAAAAGAAACATTCATTTATTTTTGAAAAGAAACAAATCTGCATTCAAACATTTTTTAAATTTTATTCCCACACCCAGGAATTTATTAAAAAAAATGTTTTGTTAAAAACATTGAGAGAATGGAGAAGGTATTTCGAAAATCATTTGAAGAGGAACACATAAACTGTAAAATTGGCATGTCAATTTACAAACAACGTAAGGGTCCATGATAGGAAAACATGGTTTGCGCGGGCCATATTTTTATAAAGAAAACGTAAAGTTGTAGCCACAAAAAAACATACAACAAGCTAATGAGATTATCTAGTAGCTACAAGTATTAAATTGCGTATAAACCTCACAGATGATAGTAAAAAAATCAGAATATAATCAAAAGCACTTGTCGCGGGTCATATTTTTGGCGTAAATAATAGTGGAAACATATTGAATTCTACATCAAAATACACTTTAATGTACTGTGTAGTTACTCCAAAAACTTTTTTTCAAGAAAGATAATTGTGCTCAAAATAATGATGAAAAAACAACGAAAAACAAAAGTGCAGAAGTGTGAGGTTATTTTCCATACTCTTTACACGTAAAGAAAAGGACAGTGTTTGAGAACATAAAGGTGCAGATTATTGAAAGCCCGTAAATCTTGGTAAAAATAGGTTTACTTCAAAATATAGATCGTTACAGTGCGAAGGTTGACAGGTAAGTAATGACGCGACACATTGATTAGTACGGTCGTATTATAACGCCTGCAAATAAAACGTAGTGATTATTTCCTCTGTGCCTGCAAATATGTAATAGCAATACGTTTGTCAGCGGCTAAGTATTCGAACATGTCTAGGAGACGCCTTAACAGACAGAGACAAATGTTTTCGCATAAGCGACTCATAAAGATGTTGAATTTTCACTGCCGTGCCCATGCTTTCCAAATATATTTTTGCAAACAATATTTGTAAGAATGAGGATAAATTTTACATTAACTATAAATAATGAAACACAATTTTTTTTCCGTATGTAATTTAAAAAAAAAAACACTAATTTACTACAGAAAACAAAGTCATTTTAATGGTTATTACTTGAGGTTATTGTAAAAATATACAATTTCCGAATTTAAAGATTATAAATTTGATAAGTGTAGATAAATGAAAAAGTAAAAAACGGTTAATAGTGTAAAAAATACAATTCATAATCTTTTATTTTATTTGAATAAAGACCGTAAAGCCACGTTTTAGTTAATCCTATTTCGACCGTAATTTTTCAAATCACTAAACAGATAACATAACGTAGGTTATGAAAAAAATGTAGGCAGCTCCTGCTCTATGTACAAAAAATATTTAAAAAGCTTTGTAATATAGATCCCTACAGAAAATTGTTTTGTAATACGGACTGACAGCATTTTTGACGATTGAATAAATTATTAGCGACAGCCCTACATGTTTAGGCTATTATCGCTGGCTCGGGTCGGGGCTCAAGTTGGCCTACTTTTTTTTGTACTAAGGCACAGGCTTCCGTTTTTTGCCGTATAAGAGTGGGTACTCACGTAGGTTCGCGAACCTCGCGCTCCGCGAACCTATGTAATGTGGACGCGCGAACTCCGTCTGCTCCGCGCTCCGCGATCCACGCTCCGCGCTCCCGGCTCCGCGCTCCGGGTTCGTGTGTTCGCATCGGGTCAATTCGGGTCGCAAATGCGGAGCGCGCTCTGAGGTTCGCGCACGTACACACTATGGCGCACTGTTGCAGGTTCGCGGTGCGCGGAGGTTCGCTAACCTAAGTGGGTACTCACCCTAAGATAGGCTAATATTTTCAACTAACCTTGCCCTTTTCAGTGTCGTCAGGCAGCGGCAGTTTCTCAGCGGGGCCTGTGCCCTCCTTGGTCTCCTTGGCGGGCTTGGGCAGGTGCGCGTTGAGGTCCAGGGTGGCGCAGATCTCCTCCCAGTCGTGGAACGCTCGCTCCTTGATGCGCGACACGAGCCCCACCAAGTTCGGGAAAGATTCGTTCATCGCATCTCGCAGGGGGTGTGCCACTTCCTTGTCCAGGAATTGGAGTTGTGCGAGATTTGAGAACGCCACAACGTCCAGCTGCGGAAACAAACAATGTAAATGAATACTTATTTGATGATCTTCTTCTAGTCCGACAAATAAAAAAAAAATGCTTTTGAAATTTTTTCATAAACTTACAAGAGTGGGTTCGTCTCCAAAGAAGAATGGCCTATCGGACAAGTAATCGGAAAGGACGCGCAGATCATTCTTGCCGAACTCGACGATCTCCTCCTGGCTGTGGACGGCGATGCCGTGGGCCTTTGCTTTCTTCATACCCTAAAATAGCAATAAATACATTGGTCAATTTTAGGTATCTCACAATTCACATAACATAAAAATCTAAGCTAAATGCTAGATCGTTTTTGCAGTACACAAAGCGTAAATTATTTTAAGATATGCAATGATGATATTAACATTATGCCCCATGAACGAATTTCTTTAATAAGAGTTATATTAAGTAAATTAATAAAAGTCTCAATCAACACACAACATTACTCATTAATATTCATTAATTACAAATAACACATTGAATAATACAAATAATATTTGAACGAGCACTGGAGGTACGACGACGGTTTCTGATTCATCTGCTCCTCAGTTCCCACACAAACGTCTATCCCATAAAAACGACTCTCCAAGTTCCACAAAGTGAATTCAAGTTACAACTCAGCTAAATTAAAAGAAATAACATCGGAACCAACACAGGGAACGTAATTACGTTAATATAAACAAAATGTACAGAGCGGTTCATTGAAACGATACGCGGTATAGTTGCTTGTCATAGGTTCTATGTAAACTAGTGATGAAAACTTCAGAATGTATAAGAAACTTTGGAATATTTCAGGAATACTTCCGGAAATATTCTTAATAACTTCCAAAATTACCAGCAACTTTGGAAGTTTACAAAATAGATTTAATATCTTAGAAAAACAAAGGATACTTTGAACGTTACTTACTGTGTTACTTTTACTACAGTTCAAGAGTTACAAGCAGTGGCAAATGTTGGCAGGAAGTTGAGGAGTAACTTTGTTCGACTTAAAAAAACATTTTTTGGTAATTTAGACTCATAAAATTAGCAATTTTCGAGTCTTATCATCAAGAGTTGAGGTTGAGGCACTTGGTTTACAAATAAAAAAACTAGCCCTTGTCTTACATTTTTTCGGAGTTAGAGCCGATTAAGTGCTAAAAGCGGCCAAAGATGGCAGGTTTCACGGTACTTATACAAGGTTATTTTTAGTTAATACAAAACCTCTCCTGGGGTTGATCAGACCATCAAACTGAACAACTTTCTTTATGGGACCAACCTTGAAATCACGAAATAAAAATTAGCTGTTTCATACATTTCGATGGAGTAGGATTGTACTTTTGTATGGAACAGTTATTTTTTTTCGTGATTACGAGGTTGGCCCATAATGAAAGTTGTTTAGTTTGATGGTCTGATCAACCCCACGAGAGGTTTTGTATTAACTAAAAATAACCCTTTCAATTATTTGTCTCAACGTAATGAAATTATTATACCTAAGTAACTGTAAGCAGAAATATTTTTTTTTGTAACTTCCAAAGTTGCCGGAAGTTTTCATCTCTAATGTGAACACATTCCAGAGCCCCAGCACAGGACAAAATTGGTCGTTATTTCTTGATTCGCGGCCGGTACACGATCCTCTCGTTGCCAATAAGATCAAAAGTATGGGGATCAATCTAGCAAAACTAGTTGGTTTCTATTCGTTTGTACGAAGTGAATGGTGCTCGAGTTTAGGCGGAAATCTTCGATTTAATCATAATGAGCACTAAATGGTTCAAGCCAAGACTTCTGTTGTGGTTCAAGCATATAAATTAAATGAGTAATTAGCAAAATCCTATTCAACCATTCCCCGCCATACATAATAATTCGCTCAGTACGCATTTATAATCCCCGTCAATTGGTAATGCGCCTGGCGGCCATGATTTTAACCTCAAAAACAAAAATCATTTGTAAAATTTTTATATACCTAGACCCTATCTTATTGAAAATAATAATTCAATAATTAATATATTAGATTACCTATTAGAATTTTCTTGTTTCATGACATTTTTAGTTGCGGATCACGTTAATGTGGACGTTAATGTGACTAGGTTCCAGCGCATTACCAATTGACGGGGATAATACATACAGACAATACAACAACCGCGTTCACATCGTACATACAAAGCGTGCGTGTTACATTGCACGTTGTGTTGTACATCTGCGTCTTTAAAGTAAGATTAATGTTAATCCTTTGTAACAAATTTAGAATTGAAAGAAACTTGCAGCGTAAACGACTTACCTTGCGACCAGACGTAAGTTTGTAGCAGAAATTCAAAATCGGATTTGGCAGACGGGTGTTGAGTGCGTTCTGCAGATTGACCTGGTAGCCCTTGATGACACTGTCTGGATACTTGGCGCGCCACCACAGAATCACCCATGAAAAGTGGTTCTCGATCATTGAGATCATGGCGTGTGCGACCATCCGCTGCTCCGGCGTCAGAGCTAGGAATTAGTCAGGAATTTACTATATTTAGTTATACTATAGGACGCAAATGCGCGCCTTATGTCCCGAAACCTTATCTCAACCTACGCTTGACGCAGTTCCTTATGTTGCGTTTTTATAACACAGATCACTCACAGTGTAACTGATTAGCACGGCGAAGATGAAAAAATGTTCTAAAAGCGCATTAGCATAAATCATGAAGAATTGTTACGCATAATTATAACGTTATTATTATAGGGTTGTCAAATTACAATGTAATGAGAAGCTTGTAACATGATTGCCGAGCGTTCGTACTTCGTAGGGTATCGCGACACAAATACACAGCTAGTGAGGTGGTAATGCCGGAGCATCTTACCCGCATCGAGATCCTTGTTGTATTTCTCGGAAAGCTCCTTGATAATGAAAGCACTATCGGCGATCTCTTCACCGTTGAGCTCCACAAAAGGCAGTTGACCTTTTTTGGACCTGAATTTCGCCATATGCGGCACATTCTGTAATGAATATAAAATAATCTCTTAAAAACTGATTATTTTTTTATTTGAGGCACATGGAACATTCATAAATAGGTCTGACTTTTGCAATCGTCATACATAAGTTATTAATTAGAAATTCGCCAAGCTTATCGCCGTCGTTCGCACACCTAAAATAGCTTACATTACAATACAAGCGCCCTTAGTTATCAATTCTACAGGACAGTCAAATACATAAATAAATACATAATTTCGATTTGCCTCTAAGACGATTTGTGAAGAATCATCATTTCGCATTCGCTATTTTAGAAACGAAACCGTCAGGTTTTTAATTAATAAAAAACTGCTGTTTCATACAATAGTTCACATGCACAGACAAAAACTTGTTGATGCCTTTTATTTTTCTGCACTCCGATATTTTTAAAGTGGCTTTCATAGAAAAATACAGCAACTAGTTAGCAGTTACAGCCGAGTTATGAAAGAAAGTTAAAGTTCGCTTTGTTATGAGCAATCTTATGAGCTTAGCTTACTTTAGCGCCCCAATGTTGGGCTCTTCCCCATGAATAGATGTGAATACGGAAGGGGAAGTTAGAAAGAGACACGGCCCACAACACGAGTTCAATGCGGCAAGCCGCATGTGACATGTACGTTTACAAAATTCATTCGAGTGTGCCTCGCATGCCAAAATTGTACCTACAATAAGAATAAGTTGTAATAATTAGATATTCAGTGACTAACAACATCTGGCTGTGCTGTGCCAATAAGTATTCATAGTGAGAAAGTCAAAATAAGTGAGCGAATAATGAGTAGCTCGCCACGTGCGTGGGATGCCACATTGGGACCGGGGTGGTGGGGGAATGAGGCAGCGCGGGTGTGGGCCTCGGGAGGGCGGGGCGACGACGGCTTGGTTTATCTCCTCGCGTAACCATGGCGACGGCTCCAGACGGACGAGCCCGAGCGTGCGGGGAGAGCAGCTGTATTGATTTCGACGTTTCACCGGCCGGATAAAGCCCCCCACACCCCACAATTCAACACCCGATACATCGGATCTACCATCGGTCATTGTTACCACCCAACAGTAACACTAATGTTACAAACGAACTTTCTTTTTGATACTAAAAATAACTTATTTTATTTTATTTATTTTAAATAAGTTCACGAAGTTTTTGCTTGACATTCAAATGATCGCGTACTCATAGGGGATGGATCTTTTGTTGCCCTAACTAACCGAGGGATGAGTTATTTACTTAGATGAAATTAAAAAGGTTAGGTTAGGTATGGAGATAAATTTATGGCGTTGATAAAACACAAAGAAGTAAGGAAATTAATGTTATAATTTATAATAATCAAAGTGATATAATATAATAATTCCCGGAGCATTTTAACTTTCATAATGTGATGATGATGTAAGCTCTGTCTTCACCCAGTCGCTTTCCCTTTTCTCATGCACTTCATCACAGGCATGCAATAACGCATCTTCTCAAAAAAAGGTCAAAATGTGTATGGCATTGCATGCATTTGATGCAAGACGAAAGTAAAGGAAATGAGACTCGGTGAAGTAAAGAAGACACACCTTAACAAAAAAAAAATATCTACTTGCTCGATCAGCAACACCTCTAAGACACATTCAAAAATTTCTAAATATAGAAAGATGTTCACTAGATAACCTTATTGTCGTGTATGGGATAGAACCACATATGACTTTTTATCCAAACTGTTCAATAACCTTAATGCTTAAAAATTTTGTTTTGAAAATAAAGAAAGAAATGTTAATATGCACCATGTTTAAGATTATGTAAAAAACCTCTATCTAAACATTTTGTGAGCAAGAATCTATTAATATCGATAGTATAATACACTACGCGAGCGTTGCAGAGTTGCTTTATCCGGGAAACAAGTTCTAAAGGATTTAACCGATTACTTGGATACTTGCCTCGCGCTACTGGTTTATTAGATCAGCAAAAATACATACAGAATTCTTATCTCAAAAGTTTCGAATAATACTTTGAGGCAAACCCTTCGCTTGTCTAATATTTTTTTTATGACACAAATTAACCTCTAAATAGTAAAAAAATAAAATTTGTTGGTTGGCCCTTCTACTTTGTACCTACCTAGTAATATTTTGATCCTAAAGTGCATTATTGGGGTTTAATCCATATTTTCATTATTGTCGTCGAGTTGGGTTTAATATTGGAGTAGAATAACCAACTTTTTTTTTCTTTTTAGAGGTCTTTTGTGTCGGGATCTTTTAATATTTTTTTTCGTACTTTTTAAATTACTATTAGACACGCTACAATCAACACTATCTCGTCATTCTATCTAAAACCTATTCATTGAGATCATTGTAATCAATCTAATCCAAAAACGTTATATCTGCGGTGAGATGCAGAGGGGTTGGATGCTGGCTGCAGCATCAAGTAGTATCATGATAACCTTGAGCTTCATTTCCAAGATGTAACCTTGAGCTAATGGCGTCAGCTCAAGGTTACCTTGTCTTGAAAATGCTACCGAAGTAACAGCTTACCTACACTAAATTTGAAACCAATCGGTTCTGTGTAAATTGCCTTGGTAAGACCTTTTTGAAAAGTAGGAAATGAGCTAATGATCTTCAAACAGCTAAACTGATCTTCATAAGTTATAGCTAAGAATTTTTTTCTTTGTTCTGTGGCTAAGAACCATCTCACTCACGTGATCACTTTCAAAATGTCAGCTTTCAAATAAAAAAACTGCATCAGAATCGGTCCATTTGTTTGGGAGCTACGATGCGGCCAGCACAGACAAACAACAGGTTAAATACATAAGCCTTCTTTTTCCGTCGAGGACTCGAGGGTTAAAAAATGTGCGGATGAGCACATGCCTGTCCGCCCCGCAGATCTACCGCCCAACTCAAAAAGCTTTCAAATTGCTAAAGTTTATGACGTCAATGCAATGTCCGTCCTTGTCATTGTGTTATGATATGACAAGGACGGATAGTGCATAACTATCGCTATCGCTATGGCTTTGAGTTAGGCAGTAGGGCCCCCGGTCATGGCTTTTCAAAGTTCTCTTAGCATTGTTTTCGTTACTTATCATCCAGAGTACAAGAAAGCTTTGCTTAGTAAAAGTTATACGAAATAGCCGGTAATAAAGTTAGAAAACAAAAATAAAGACAAAGTAGGTTTTATTTCTAAGTACTGTACTTATTTCTGGTTGTTTTCTTGTTGATAAGAACTTGATGATTCGCTTCCAAAAGCGCTAAGCTATGGAGTCGCTATCATTTTTAGAGTTCTGTACCTGACGGATTATTTTTGTCGCTCATGTGGCGATGTTTTTTTAGGGCTTGCCAAATAAACCAACTGTTTTTTTAGTTTTAAAAAATATTAGAAAACTAAGGCACAAGAAGCCAAAGTCAGCTTTTCTAAAATTTTATTCCGAAGTATTTTTTAACTATTTCGACTTTAGAGTCGGGAATGTATGGAAAAGAGAAAATTTAACATATTAAAATACGTCACTTCAGTTGTACAGTCAGCAGCACATGAGGTTATACAAAACTGTCAAAAATCTGTAATTTGTTTTGAACCTTAATAGCTTTGCATTTAAAAATAAAATTGAATGAATATCATTACGCTGTCGTGGAAAGCCCAGCGTGCCGTCGACCGTACATTGTAAATTTAATTCATCTGTAGTTAAAGTTCTATGTGCTAATGGGTCACTAAACTTTGGTAAGGTTTGAATAGAAAGCTAGCCTGGGCGTGACGTAAATATCTGCGCACGCATGCAATGGCGCGGGGCAGTAATCAATGTCGACTAGTGCACCTAGGCATTCCTGTTGCTAGGGCCTAACGTGGAGATAAATTTAAGCTGAGGGCGCTCTAGTCCCGGGCGGTGGTCGGGAGCCCCAGACGGGTCGGTGGTGCGGGGTCGCGGGGTTAGCGGGGGCTGCGTGATAGCTGGCCGGGTGCACCGGGCCGGGCGGGTCGCGCAGGCGCTCCGGTGACGCAGGTTAAAGCCCTCGCGGTTGGCGACCCCCACGTCTAGGCGCCCGCTCGCATCAATATAATACTCTCCCGAAATAGATATGTATCTAACTTATGTTGCGCACGGCTTTAACTTACATAATAATTATTTAAATTTTATTACTTATAATATCGCATTTATTTTACCGAACAGTAAGCTATTACAACTACAGATGTATGTAGTTAACCAATTAATTAGAATTTACCTTTCATCACACAATATGAATAGTACTTTCGTTCTCTTTTAGTGTTATAAAGTTAGATCATTGTTGTTTTGTTTATGTAAGTAAACTGAATCGCTGAAATAATAAGGTCCACTGTGATTTACTAAAGCGGCAAAGAGCAAAGCTGCCATACCTGGCAAAATGGCTGGGCTAAGGAGACTAAATAGCCTACTATCGATCTACATAACTTAGCCCAAATAGTGACAGGTTCGATGGAACCCTGTCACCTATTTACTCGTATATGGGACACCATAAAATCCCTCAGTCGACTTTTACGACTTGTGTTGTGGGGGCAACAGGCAGGCTGATAAGTTCTTTGCTCCCCTTTCACTTGCACTAGATCAGAGAAATATATAACAGATAAGGAAATAACTTAGTTACATAGTTATATCGTATAATTCATTTTCATGGAATTGGAATAATGCAACAAATGGATATACAATCATATAACCTAACCTAACTATAGCTAGCTGCGCGCGCACTTCCCGTTTAGCCGGTAAACCGAAAGATACAAACACAATGTAAGCTTTTGTTCTACCTACTTAACATACGCGTTCTAACCAAAGTAGGTGCGTAAGGTGGAAGAAATACCATCGATTCAAAGTAAATTTTGTTTTACTGTTAAGTATTGTTCGTGAAGGGTAAACAAACATATCGCACATTGTGCTACAGTTTACTTAAACAACCGAGTTCGAAGAACACTTTTCCATTGTTTGATTAATTACAGAAATTTGCGTAATTAGTGCCGCGTTTTAGGAGACAAAATTATATTTACAGTCTGAGAAAGAAAATATTAAATGAATACATTTGTTTTAAGAGTACATCGCTCGTTGCTTTGCTTCGTTGTATTTTATTATTTGGGAGCTTACAAAACTGAAATTAAATTCGATCAGTGATATTCATATGCGCGTCTTTGACATAATAATCTCTAACTTAATATGGTATGTCATTAAGATTTCGAAAACCAACCAATGATCATTATGTCGAGCCACGCGCTTGGACCATCGCCTGCATACCTTATCACAAAGAAGGAAACATTACAAACATACGAGAACGTCTTCGGAGTACGTGACAAGCACAACATTTTAATGAGTGCATAATGATAACGACACAATCGAACTGCTTAACAAAGGCAACCTCGAAACAATATCAAGCTTAATTAGAACTAAGTAATAGAAAAACTACATTGTCTCAATATTTATCGCAGACCCGAGTTCAACATCTGACTAATGAATATCCTGGAAAGTGTTTCAAGACAAACAGTAAAAAATTAAACATTGACTCCCACGACCCTAAGATAAAATCTGATCTTAAAAATCAATTATAATAAAACATGCAAGAAAAGAAAAGGCTGACGTTTGTTCGGTAAAATGCCGTCCGTCAGGTTCACAGGGGGCTATAAAAATAGTAAATTAAAAATCTTCTTTATACGACATGTCTGTAATAGATAATTATTGTCTCATCCAATATTTTCTTAATCATTTGCTTAACTATACAATTTATAATAAAATTTGTAACTGGCTGAACTGATGTCTGTAGTCTGTCTGTACATACACGATATTAAAGACTTCTTTTAATTATTGAATGAGGGGTTAAAATAAGGAAAATAGAAGCCACAACAATTATTTTTAGAATTTTTGTCTATCTATGTTAGTACGCGCATTACGCAAAAACTACTGCATTATATTGGATGCAGTTTTCAGAGTTGTATTTTGAGTCTAACTTAAAATCAGCCTACTTATTGTCTAATTTTCAAAATCAATCGCAATCTCTTTCATTTGACAGATGGATGTGACACATTGCTACATTTCTTAGGTAAGTTTTTATTTGTGCCAAAAAGAAGCATCAATGTATCACATCCTGAAACCGATTGGAATAGATTTTGAAATTAGACAATAGCCCCCAGGTTAATGTTCATCTTGATACGCCAACTAAAACAAAGTCCACGCGGACTAAGTCATGGGCGGCGGCAAGTTCATTAGAAATCCAAAAATTCCGGGCGACGACGTCCCTAAGGAAGACTTGACGTCAGCCGACATCGCACTACATATCTGGATTATCTGGCAGCGTTGTGCGACTTGTCCCTTACAGATAAGGGACAAGTCGCTTGACACACAGGTGTCATTTCACGTAAGTTGTGTACAATGTTGCACATTATCTGTATAAACTTTGTTTCTTAATATCTATAAAGCGAGATAGCAATGAGAAAACGACATGCGTGGAAGCGAGACCGAATTGGCAGTTATGGCGAAAAAATCACAAAAACAATTCGTAGTACCCATGGTAAAATGCTAGTTGTACTTAAATTAAACCATAACGATTAAAGAAAAACGCTTACATATACACGATAAGAGAAATTTAGAGCTTTTTATTTTGAAGCTATTTCTAAATAAAATTTACAAGTTCTTGCATTTGAAGGTTTTTCTTTTTTTAAAGCTTTTTTAATTGGTACCTATGTAAGTGTGTAAATATTTTTAACTTTATATGTACAGCCTTGGCCAAATGTATTAGCCACTCTACATATTTTTCCTACTTAATATTTTAAACGATGTTATTTCAAATGAAACCAAACCAATATGAAGCATTATCTTGCTGAAACTTTACGTCGTTGTAATTCGTGTCACCGAAAATATTCGAAATTTACGGTTCAAGAGAGAGGTTTCAAGAACAATGATGTACTTTTGCGAGTTCATGCGACTTTCACCAATGAACATTTCGCCCACTCCATCTGCAGCCATGCATCCCCATACCATTATGCTGCCTCCTCCATGCTTGACTGTAGGCACCACGTACTCCGGCAAGAATTATTCGCCCTTTCGACGCCTCACGTAGGTCGCACCAGGGGTACCAAACACCTCAAAATTGGATTCATCAGACCAAAGCACATTGGACCAATCCTCCCCTGTAAAGTGTTGGTGTTTAGTAGCCCAGGGCGATTCGTGCTTTCTTGTTTGGTTCTGATAGCCACGGCTTCTTCAGTTCACGGAAAGTCTGATCTACCAGTTTTATTTCATAAATGCTAAAACATAGGGATGGCTAATACATTTGGCCAAGGCTGTATATTTTCAATAGTACAATGCCCATAACTAAAATTCCAAATTCGCGCTGTTTGTTTTCAAGAAGAGTTCCGTTGTGTCTTTGTAGTCCAAGTCGCAGAAGATCATAGCTCGGTTTATTTTGGATAAACTATACATTATCCTATGACTTTGAGGAGTTCCCTTGGACATCTCCGAAGTTCAAAGTCAATGAAATTAAAAGGACTATTTTAAATCGGTTCATAAACAAAGAACTTAAACGACCATATCTTATTTAGTTACTACCGAAATGATATATAAATAGTATTTTCAAGATTTCGAGAGTTCAGTAGAACCGATTTCAAAATTTAAAAAAAAAATACCAACTTAGCAACAACCACGCAACAACCCTGTTGGTAACAACTAACAACGTATGTGGGTTTAAATTATTTCAGTCGGTGAAGCCGTCTTCGAGTAATCGGAGTACATACATACATAAAAAATTATACGCGACGAATAGATAACCTCCTCCTTGTTTTTGAAGTCGGTTAAAAAGTGTATATTTTTTCAAGCTTAAACTAGAACAAGCCACGGTTTTGGCATTTTGACTAATATTTCTGGCAAAATGTTCTAAAGGTGTTCTTGTCCCGCTAGACTCTAGAGCGAAAAGTTACTATTTTAACGAAAAAACTGATTTGCTGTAATAAGAACTACACGTAATTATGACCTCTAACAAACATTCAATACTTATTGACCGAGCGAGAACGAAGTGCGAGCGAAGCGTCTCTGCTTCAGCTTGGGCAAAAATTCTTTCGTATGTCCTTGCGGCGCGGCGGCTGTCCGTTTGTTCTCCTCTACAGGGGCATTTATGACCTCTTATTTCCAGTCAGTTTTCTGACTGGCCATCAATCTATCTCTTTTATTTGCTATACAGCGAGATAGAGATGTCACTACAGCAATTTATAAACCTGGCAGGATTTAAGAGCTCGTAATAGGGCCGCAGGTCGCCTTTCTCAACGGATTCTTGTGAAATTTTGTGAGCAGGTCCGAACATTATTTAGAGTTTTTTTTTATCTATCCAGTTTTTAAAATTTTTCAAAATGGCGGAGATATGTAAAAAACGATATTTCAGTCCGGCTTTCCGGCGCTGTTTGTTTTCCTCTACAGCCTGTAGAGGAAAACTCTCTTAAATTTTGTGAGCAAGTTAAACAATTATACAGATTTTTTCAGTCGAGCCAGTTCTTTGAATTTTTTCGTAATAGCGGAGATATGTAAAAAAACCGGCCAAGTGCGAGTCGGACTCGCACACGAAGGGTTCCGCACCAAAAAACGGCAAAAAAATACATTTGTTGTATGGGAGCCTCCCTTAAATATTAGTTTTAATCTGTTTTTAGTATTTGTTGTTAGAGCGGCAACAAAAATACATCATCTGTGAGAATTTCAACTTTTTAGCTATCATGGTTCGTGAGATACAGCCTGGTGACAGACAGACAGACAGACGGACAGCGAAGTCTTAGTAATAGGGTCCTGTTTTTATCCTTTGGGTACGGAACCCTAAAAAGACATATTTCAACAGTTTCGAAAAATGATCAAAAATGTAAGAAAACTTTTTTGTTAGCGGTGCTAAGTAAATTTTGTTATTTATTTTTAGAAGATTCAAAGTTCATCAATCAACACATTTCTGGCCAATATTCGAAATTACAAAATAAATAAGGTTGTGGTTGTGACTCTGTGACAGTAGTTTAAAAACATACAATTTGAGCTACTTTTTAACGCGAGGTCTACAGCTCACGAAGCCACTAGTATTTTAATATTGTTTAATTTAAACATGGATTCTTGTGCAGTAGTGCATGCATATACATAAGAGTCATTTAGATGGATTGCGTGGCAAAGCACCGGGTGTTATACATTCCAATTACAGCGTGCCAAGTCAAGCTCCACTATTGTCACAAACCCACAATCATCCGGCCCGCATGTAACGATTCTACTCCGTTGGACGATGTCTCAGGTCAATTGATTTATAAGCTGTGTTTTAATATTAATATTTTACAATACATTAATAATTAGGTAATATATTTACTTGCTTACTTATGGTTTAACACTATACTACAACCACAGCACAGTGGGGAGACAACTGTCAAAATGGCGCTGCGTACGCTTGTTCCACGAGAGCTATGAAAACAAAGGACTTTTACTTAAAAAAAAAGGTTTTTTTGCTTTAAAATGATTAAATTCTGTGTAATAGGCTTTAAAAATGTTGGCACTTACAAATCGTACCCTTAGAGGTAAAACCAGTTATCTGCAAAAAAACAACTTTACAGTATCGCAATTTGAAAGTTTGAGAGTAGATTTAGGCATTAAAATTAAATAGTCCTTCTGGTTGTAGATACTATTATGAAGGACAAACTATATGTCTGAAGATCTAAATGATAATAACTGACGATTTTTGCTCGAAATGTATAGAAAATGTAAATATCTTTGACAAGGGAAGACATTTAATTGGTTTTACCTGAATAAAAAAAATAAAAAATAAGCAGCTGTATTTCATAAAGTAATATGCGAATCGCCGCTATAAATATTTTATAAGACGTTCTAAACAATAGCTATCTTTTATAAAATTAAGAAACCTGTAAGTACTACAGAAACTGAATAAATACGGTTCAAGATTAACTAGTTTTTATTAAAGAAGGACTTCTTTTGCTGTGCGCTGTGACGTTCAACGCGCTATGCTTCTAAAAATAAAAAATAGGATAAAAAAGTTAGAAATGGTTTTTTGAAAAACTAAAAACTCAAAAAGACAAAAGAAGTGACGGTCAACACAAGCTTACGTCATCTCCGCCATGAACGTTATTGAAAATAATGTTCATTTGTCTTTAATTGGATTGTTTCGTCTGCTAATAGAAACAAATTACTATGATAATTATGCAAGGAAATTATAAATACGTTACTTATAATTTCCTTGTAATTATGTAATGAGTGTGACAGAAAAAAAATCTTTCATTATTTGCTTGTTACTTCGAGAAACTGGATAGTGACGTAAGCTTGTGTTACTCTCGTAATGGCAGACGTCGTTTTCTTGGACCATGGGTGCGTCTAAATGGAAGTAGTCAACGCTGCCCCATAGCTATAATGTGGTCGTACTTTCATTGGACGTCTGATAACATTTAACAAGTAACATTGAGTTTTAATATTATCTGTCATTTCCATAACCGCTTTACGGCTCATGTTACTGCTGCCCAAGTTACTGAGCGCACGAGAAAGTGCAGTCGGCATGCCGTAGCTGCATGATTTCATAGCTCAGTGACCAACATACAGCAAAGATTTTCCCGAGCTCTACGCAATACGAGTATAATCAACGTAATAGAAAAAACAGCGCCACAAATTAACCCAGAAGGTTTTTGAATACAAATTAAACAGGAAACTTTTATTTTTAAATTGTATTTTTGTTGTGTGGTTGCGGAAGTTTGGAACAATCAGGCAAATAATAAAAAGAAATTATACTTTTTACTATACTACTGAGCTGCAAACCGATTGCATATGAAATGAATCTTTTAAGTTTTAATTAATATTTTAACTACATAGGTATTTAAAAGTTTGCAATAGTGTATAATACTTAAGTCTAAACCATACATTCCTAACCAAACCAGGCCTGGTTTCATATACTTGAAACAAGGCGCGATACGCTCTGAATCGGAAAAGTATTACGATACGACTAATGAAGGGCATGCCGTAACGGTGTACGGTTATAGACAACCGCATGTATGGAATATGAATAAGCGTGTTTGCGAACTGGTATTAAGCAACGAGCTCACTTCCGTCGGACTAGTCTGCGGCCGAGGGCTGACGAGCAGCTCTCGAGCCCGAACCGCATACCACCACCAAATACGTCTCTCGACACGCGAGTTGGAATAATAAACGCATTGTCGTCGATGGCTCAGCCAGCGAAATCGATTTTATTCGAGCCACAGCTCGGCTGTCATGACGGTTTGTAATGCGATCGTTATGTTATTATAGATCAAGTCGACTTTAGTTAATTTTAAGAATAACAAAATTAACATAACAATTTTTAATAGCTACATAATAACATGATCTTGGTTAAGACACAATGTATGAGAAGTGGTCCGCCGTGAACCAATAACGATATAGGTATTGTTATTGGTTCACAGACCACTTCCCATAACAGTGAGCTATGTTATTCCGGTGGATAAACCTCAACTACACTCCTTATGCAAAGGGGTATCAAAATCTGACCCGGCAGTTTAAAAAAAAATGAACACATAATATTTTAGTACATTAACTCAAAAATGCTTGTATGTTTATTATTATGACAACCTTCTTTGAGCAAAGTCAACCTTTCCGCGCTACTCGCTTGGTTGTGCAGCAAAGTTATAGGTATGGAATTTTATTATTGGTGAGTTTTAGCCTACAATTTCCTTTGAAAATCCATTATTTTCGGGTTTAGATTCAAGGGCACCTATCGATTAACATACGTACGTAGGATAGTTTAAGATCTTTGTGACAGACGATAGACAGGCGGGCGGGTACGTGAGTGACAGCGATAGGGCTCCGTTTAGCCCATTCGGGTACCGAACCCTAAAAATTTAAATAACTTGGGAAATTTTTCGGACATCTCTTTTTTTGAAAATTTGTCTCTAGATTCGCTTGATTCCTAGTTAAAATCAAAATTATTTGATACCATTAAGTTCAGTATTATTAACAATTACTAGATTTCCTAGAACATTACTGACTGTTATTTTATCTTGTAACGGGTGGCGCAAAAGTAAAGACCCTATTTGGTTCAGCTATAACATTTTTTCTAAATTAGAAAACTAGATTTAGGTTTTTTTAAATGTATATTTGTGCCATTAAATTTCGTACCATTAGGATTTAAAGATGATGTCTTTTAAATGGTGACCTCCAGAGTTGATACACATTTGAGCCCTATTTATGACATTTTGCATAACTTGCCGTAACACTTCCTGCGATATGTTCGTTATTTCTTGACGAATGTTTTCTTTTAGAGCTGCGAGAGTCTGTGGCTTGTTCACATACACCCGAGATTTCAAAAAACCCCAAAGAAAGAAGTCTGGACTGGTCAGTCCTGCCGGAAGGTGGGGAAATCGTCGACGAAATTCACGTTGTGTTCTTATCACTGATGAATTATTCCGTAAGAACATTGACACAATTATTCCACGTTCTTGGGGAGTAAAACGGTCCATGTTTATTTTCAGTGTATTTTATATTTGTTCACTACACAATTTTCAACAACAGAATGACAGAAAATGTCATATAAAAAAAATAAAAGTATTTTCTTTAGTGCCAGTACTTTTGCGCCACCCGTTATTTTAATACTACTTATAGTATTATATTTCTCTTTCCTTTCCTACCATATCCCCTACTAATATTATAAATCTGAAAGTTTGGGTGATTAGATGTTTGTTACTTCATTACGCAAAAATGGCCTTTCTGAATTAGATGAAATTTGATACGCAGATAGCCTGATTAAAAAATAAGATAAGACTTTTAATCGCGGTCGAGGGTTCCCTAAGGATTTTGTTTTGTAATAAAATTTCATAGGCTTATACCATTTGTATCTGGCTGATTTAAAAATCATTAAAAAGTTTAAATTTTGAAAAAGGAAAATGTGTGAATTTCATTTGTTTTTTTTTTACTATCAAGACGAGTGAATCTAATTAAGAAATTCAAAACATTTTAAAATGTTACTACAAAAAAGGTAAAAATGCAACGCAATAAGTCGCGAAAAAAATTTGTGACGTTTATCGACCTAGTACAGTGTCTGTGATGAATGTAGTGGTTTAAGCGTTTTCAATCCGGAAATTTTGATGTCAAAGATGCACGTCGCTCTGGTAGCCCTGTTACGGATAAAATGGATGCTATTTTTGAAAAAGTGGAGCAAGATCGGCATATCAGTACTTACACCGTAGCTGAAGAACTGGGAATTGACCACAAAACAGTTTTGGCGCATTTGAAAAAAGCTGGGTACACAAAAAAGCTCGATATTTGGGTGCCTCACGAGCTCACTGAAAACAACCGTGTACTTATTTGTGATTCATTATTACGATTACGACGTAATGAAACCGAACCATTTTTTAACAAGCTGATAACTGTCGATGAAAAAATGGAGACACGTTCGACAAGAACATACGAAAAAGGTCGTGGTCAAAAGCCGGTCAGGCTTCACTCACAGATTATGTCGAAATCCGGGTTAAATCGCAACAAGGTGATGCTGTGTCGCTGTGTGTATGGTGGGATTGAATGGGCATTATTCAATATGAGCTGTTACAGCCAGGCAGGACCATCGATGCTGAACAACTGGTGAGATTAAAGCAAGAAGTTGAGAGAAAGCGGCCGGAATTGATCAATAGAAGGGATGTGGCTTATCATCATGATAACGCTAGACCTCACACATTTTTAACCACTCAGCAATAATTAAGAGTTTGGCTGGGAGGTGTTAATGCATCCGCCGAATAGTCCTCACATTGTACCTTCAGATTGCCACCTGTTTCTGTTTCTGTTTCTGCAGCATTCTTTAGGCAGTGTCAAGTTAACATCACGAGAGGACTGCCAAAACCGCTTTTTGATCAGAAGCCCCAAAATTTCTATAGCAATGGTATCATGTCCCTACCTACAAGATGGCAAAGTAATCGAACAAAATGGTTAGTCAGCGGCTTGTTAACTGTAAATAAACTATATTAAAAATTGATTTGAATTTTCATATAAAATGCGGAGAAACTTTTGCCCCGACCTATATTCTGTGGTAGCACTGGTAGCAGTAGGTACCTCTCAGCCAGCTTGTGGCATAATCCTGCCTACTCTCACGGTGAACGAACTAAGATATACCATGTGTCTATGATTAACTAGTGTAGTTGAAGTATGCCTGCGCTATCTCGGAAATTAACGATGGTGAGCTTCTAAATTGCCGCCCATTAAAGCAGAGGTCAATGACTGCTGCTTTGTACACAGCTTACAGTAAGTGGCTCTATAGGCGATACGATAATACCGTGACCGTAACAATATAACTAACCTTTATTTACCTAGTACATACGCAATATAGGTATGTAATGTACCCAAGTTTATATTACTATGAATATAAATTTCTTGAACGTCGTCTACCTATGGAATATACCGTCACTTAAAAGTGTCAATGTCGTCGTGTGTATTCTAATCCCCTTATTCCGTCTTTAAATGGGGCTACATCTCAATGGCTGCAAATGATTGTATGGTATGTAGTTAGTACTATGACTACTATGTATACTATGTATTTTGAGGTAGCACACAAAAACAACAATAAATCTGTAACACCAAAAGAATTTACGCATAAACTTGTGATGTGAGCTGTACTTTGCTTCATCAACTTTACATAGCAATATTTATACGAGTTTATATTTTAATTAATGCCTCCATCGTATACATATTATTTATGACTCAGATAGTAGCTGCATGGGTAGGGCATGGCACATAATTAATATTGGACCAGACAGTAGACGTTTGCCCGCTGACTACTGTTAACTATTATATTCTATTGAATTTTGACCTTTGTGCACCAGCGATAAGAGGATATGTGCGTGGATGGGACGGAATGCACAAGGTTAACAGAGAAGGGCAATGGCCGCGAGCGGATACTGGCGCGTACGTCCTACGACGACACCCTCCCTCCCTATCATCACTAATCATTATATTATAGCACAATATAATAGTACTAAACGTACTATAGTATAGGTAGTGCTAAGCTATAACGGGCGAGGCAATTTCACATGCCTACTTGCTGTATGTACAAATAAATAAATACCATAATCATTATAGGTAACATTGAAGAAGTTTATTATGTTAATCGCGCTTTATAGATTCTTAATAGAATACAAGGACCGAGGTATTTTTTCATGAGTTGTGTAAAACTTGATTAGGGATGCTGACCAAAGAATTCAATAACAAAATTCAGGTCTTGGTAAGATTCTCAATTTAGATGGCAGCTGTCAAACTTAAAACAGCAATAGTCAATATCTCGAAAAGTACTCATCCTAGACCATTGACCTAAAAATTCTCATGTCAGTGTCCTAGCTAGACTGATGGTATTTTTACACGACTGTCCAAAAAGGAGTGTAGGTTGTACGTTTATGGGTATGTGTTTCTTTATTCCACCATAACTTCTAAATAGCTCAACGGATTTGGATGTATAGGGTATCGTTAGAATCCTTACATCAACCCGAGTGACACTGGCTATATTTATTTTGAAAAAAAAATCAATATGGCGACAGGACGATACAAATTTCGAATGAAAAAAAAACTTCAATTATTACAATATGGGTATCGAATTAAAATCCGTGATGAGCACATCCCAAAACTATATAAATTATATTTAATAAATTGTATATAAGTAGAATGTTGTACATGCAAAAAGCAAAAAAAAAGAAACAAACATTTTATCTTTGACTGCAACTATTTAATCAGACTTTTTAGTATAACTGCGAATCTATAACTATAATTTATTATGTAAAAAATAAAATAAAAAATGGCTGATTGTCATATAGTATTATAATTCTCAGGCCTGACTGACTATCCCGAAATAACAACGTGCAGCCCGATCCACTGGACCTAGAGACTTGAAATTTTTCACATATATACTTTGTGTAAGTAGGCTTTGTTTGTAGGGTTGTTCCCCAAATGTTACGTTTTGTATGAAGAACAGATTTTCTTTTTTCCCCCAATAATTGAAATTTCCTAATCTGGAGACACTGTTCTTCGTTCTGATTAAGTTCATAGGTACTTCAAAAAAACATATATACCGAATGATGATTTCACCGTGCGCGTCTTTAAATGCTGCCAATTGTTGAAAACTTGGTACTATTTCACTAAAAAAGTAATGTAGGTTCAAAAATGAACAAAAAGGCTATAATATGAACTCATAAGTATTAATCTTTAACGGATACTCTTGAAAAAAACATGCTCCATGCTATAATAAAATAATGTAAAATCACGTTTTATTCACTGTTATCGTATGAAATAAATCAGTCATTTCAAACTAACAATCATTGGGGGCTAAATGCTTAATGATGACAGTAGAATCAGTGGGCCGCAAAACAGAAAAACAAAACTCATTGCATAGGTAAAGTTTTTGATATGAAATATTATTGAGATAAGTTTGCGGGCCGCAATCAAGAGGATGTTTTTAAAATTGAACCGGGCCGCAGTCAAAGGTATTTTTCAGCTCTCCAGCACGAAAAGGGCGCTTTTGGCGCGTAAGAACTCGCAGGAAAATCGATTATTGCTGCGAGCGTGAGGCAAAGTACTTTTTTAATTTCTAAAACCAACTTTTAAAATAATAAAGAAAAAAGAAATAAAGTGATAAGGATGAGACTTGTAAAATTGATATGTGAGAAAAGGATAGATAGAGTGCTTTATGGCGACATACATGGATTAAAAAGTAAAAAAATCTAATCCACGGATACACCAAGGAGTTTTAAATAAGGATTGTTAAAAAAGAAGGTTGATAATTCGAAATAAAGAGTATTGACGAAATGAGGTCGCATGTATGAAATAAATATAAAATAAGAAAAATTAAGGAAATTTATTAACAAATTAGTGTTTTATGATCATAAATAAATAAATAAGATGGGATATTAATAAATAAGAGAAAAGCACAATGTAATATTGTAAAACAAAACGGCGGGAATCTACTTAATGAATAAAATTTTTCAGCATAGGTTTGATCGAACTATTTTTGTGATAAATTACAAAAAATGGGTGCGTCCAACGATGAAGAGTCGCCTAACTCCAAAAGAATTGAGTGAACAAGTTTCTAATGCTGAAATTTAGCTTTTTTCCAGGACACTCACCTAAAAAATTTCTCGCTTGTAGAGGTGAAAAGTTGTATGTTTTACACGAGACCAAAATTTTGTTCTGCCTCGTGACTTAAAATCACTCACTGTGCTCAGTAGTCTATATTAGAATCACTCGCTACGCTCGTGATTCAATTCTAGACTACTTCGCTAGTTCGTGATTTAAAGTCGGCACTCGCAGCACAAATTGATTTTGGTCACTTGTATAACAAATAACTATAGTCCAACAAGTGAGCAAAGGTATTATTTGCTGCGAGTAGCGAAATAAGACTAGAATTGTCATGAGCGTAGCGAGTGCACGAGACAAAAAATTTGCTCTTGTGTAAAACAAACAACTTTTCACTTTTACCAGCGAGAAAACTCGCAGCAGTGTGAGGAAAAGTGATCCGAAACTCAAGCTCGCAGGAAAAATCGATTTTGCTGCGAGTTTTTGCGCAGCAAAAGCGCCCTTTTTGTGCTGGAGAGGTGAAATAGTTATTTGTTATACAAGAGAGCAAAGTCAATTTGTGCTGCGAGTGCTGACTTTAAATCACGAACCAGCGAAGTGTCTAGCGTAGCGAGTGATCCTATATATGTAGACTACTGAGCACAGTGAGCGATTTAAGCGATTTTAACGAGACATAGCTAAATTTGGTCTCGTGTGAATCATACGGCATTTCTTCACTCAACTTTTGTGTTCCTACTGTTTTCCCATCTGCTTCCTGTTTCTACCTTATTTCCCACTTGTTTACCCGCTATTTCCCAGATTCCTATTATTTGAAGCTGTTTCCTCCTCTTTTTAATTTATTAGCACATTATCGAAATACTCTATCTATCTAAATAATCATTTGGAATGTTAAGTCGTTAAAAGTATTATGAAATTCTTAGAAAGTTTGGTACCTACTAAAATAAATACCAGATTTCTAAATGAAAAGAAAGCTTTTCCTTTGCAATACTCCGAGACGTGAAAAGCGATTGCAGTGAAATTGTTTGCACTCGCAACTTTCATATTGAAGCGTACCTCATTCTTCATTGACAAAGGCATTTGATGTTTTAAAGGTCATTGGGCATATTTGACCTACTTGATGAAATTTCGCGTACAGAAACCAAACCAGTTTTAAATTGAAGAATTTAATCTCACCTTTAAAAATATGTATTATTTTTTTATGCACCGACCGGCATAAAAAGTTATTTTACATTATGTGTGTGAGTGAGTATATGTTTAATATTATTAAACTTTTGTTAATTAAACAAGAGTTTTTACTTTAAGCATTGTATAAATGTGCGGGACAAGCATAATTAACGTTTGTATTGATGATATAATGATAAAAAAATTAACATGTCCTGCAAGCAGGGATTGAAATACCGTTAAAAATATAACGATACAAAAAAATAACGTTAAAAAGACTGTTAATACATTTTATCGGTAAATTTACCGGTAAAATAACGTTAAAAATATTGTACCGGTAAAATTACCGTTAAATATAGCGTTAAACTTTAGTACCGGTAAAATTATCGGTAAAAAATTAACGTTATTAATTGGAATAACGTTAATTTTAAAGTAACAGTAACAAAAAGAAAGAAATAACGTTAAAATTAACGTTATTTACTGAAATAACGTTAATTTCGTTAAAATAACGTTAAAATCAACGTTATTTATTGACATAACGTTAATGTTAAAATTAACGGTAAAAAAGTAAGAAATAACGTTACATTTAAAAATAACGTTATCATTCCCTGCCTGCAAGAATGCGACCCATACCACTGCGCAGCAGATACATTTATCTACATACCTAGCCCTATTTCCTTTGTGTACGCCGTAAGTCAAATGTTCTAACAAAATGCCCAATGATATTTATAATATGCTTTTTTCTAAGTTGCAGCAGATTTGTGTGCGGGGCCCAATGTCGGAATGGTTTCGAGATTATCATAAATTAAAAAACCGGACAAGTGCGAGTCGGACTCGCCCACCGAGGGTTCCGTACAAATTTATTGGTAAGTACTTAATAAAGACTATATTTAATTATGATTTAATTAAAAATATATATATATAATTATCAGATTTTTCCCTGTAGTTTGAGTGTCGAAATATGAGTTTTTTGTGGCATAAACGACCATTTCTTTTTTACGTCAATTTAAATGTTTAATTTTTTCACAGCTTCAAGGGACCATGGATTTAAGTTTATGGTTTTAATTTCAACTCGATACCTGCACGCGTTCCTTAGATAAAGGGTTTTAACTTTAACGAACCGACGCGACCGAAAATTTCATTTTTCATATTCCAAAATTTCATAGTTCTAGGTCAACGGGAAGTATCCTATGAATTTGATTCCCTTGAGAGAGTATACAATAAATTTAATTATCAAATTGTACTTGAGGAATACCATCATATTGAGTCCCTAACTGCTAAAGTTAGGCATAGTAAAAAAAAGTAAACTGCGCAAACTAAACAGTACACCAATGTTTGTTTTACCTAAATATAATAATGAATATGGTAAAAGAACGTGGAAATATACGCTACCCAATATATTAAACAGGCTTCCGCATACATTGCAAAATAGTACCTATCTTAAAGAACTACAAGACTTGTAAACATTCATTGAAAATTATCATCCTGTAATACGACTCATTCACGTAAGTATAAACCGGTTAATGTACGCATAGGCTTATTTTATTATATTGAGTACCTACGATAAGTTTCATGGTTTTTTTTAACATTGTAAGGTCTTGTTGTATGGTCTGTGATCCGACCGAATTGAAGTTATTCGTTAAACATTTGTTATCTATTACTAATTATACGCTTTATTTCTATTTTTATATAGTTGTAGCCACAAAAAAAAACATACGACAAGTTAAAGAGATTCTCTAGTGGCTACAAGTATTAAATTGGGTATAAACCTCACAGATGATTGTAAAACAAATCAGTACATCCTCAAAAGCGCTTGTGTAGGTAGATTTTTGGCGTAAATAATAGCGGAAACGTATTGAATTCTACATCAAAATACACTTTAACGTACTGTGAAGTAGCTCCAATAACTTTTATTCAAGAAAGATAATTGTGCTAAATTAAGATAATGATGAAAAAACCACGAAAAACATCGAAAAAGTGCAGAAGTAAGGTTATTTTATTTTTCATACTCTTTACACGTAAAGAAAAAGACAAAGTTAGACAAATGTTTCCGCATAACCGAGCCATTACTGATTTTGGCAGTAGAAATAGAAATTAGTTTATCTGGTAAACTATTAAGCGTACAATGAAAATAAGCAGAATTAAAGTTTAGTTTTTTCATTTACATAATAATAGCATGATTAAGATTGTAAAAATCTTTATTTTTGTAGGGGAATTGATGAAATTAGATAAGATACCTTTTTTGCCTGACGGTTGATGTGGAGATATTTCAGTTAAAATCAAAAACACAACTTGTAAACAATAAAAAAACACAAGAAAGACAACTTGCTAGTAAGTAAAATACATTTTTATTATAATTGCAATTACAAATTTATAGTTTTCAGATTTTCCCTGTACTTGTAGTATAATGACGATATTACTTGCCAAGTTTCATAGTTCTAGGTCAACGGGAACTACCCTATGAATTTGGATCCCCTTGAGAGTGTCGAAATATGCATTATCTTTTTTTCACGTAAACTTAGAAGTTTGATTTTTTCACAGCTTCAAGGGACTGTAGATTTGAGTATATGGTTATAATTTCAACACGTTACTTCTACGCGTTCCTAAGATAAAGGGTCTTAACCGACAGACAGACAGAAACCCTAAAAACAGAAATATGGACATTTGATTACCTACAGTGTAGTGAAAAAATTAATCAAACCCAAAACAAAAACAGAAACTTTCTTAATGTTTATGTAAGAGGGTATTTCGTTTTTCACAAGTCAATTAAATTAATTTAGTTTATTTTACTCAAAATAAAACCGTGTTTTAGGCTATGTAACTGTTGCTAACTCTTTGTTACTGAGTCGCATTATAAGCTTCTTTATTTAATTTTTTACTGTAAAAACGAACTATATTGTGGTAATCTGATCTTACGATGGATTATTTGGTTAATTTAAGATTTTTTTTTTTATATTAAAAGTCAAAAAGTCAATGTCAAATAAGCTTTATTCAAATAAACTTAATTATTAAGTACTTTTGAATTAAAAAATTTGAAACAAATAGTTCAACTTTTTTTTTTTTTAATAATTCAGATATCGTTTTTTCATTCATAGCTTATTGGACTACATATTCTAGTTATTGTTTTTTTGTTATTGTTTTCAAAATGTCTGTCTGGGTCTGATGATGTCAACATAAACAATATAATCGGGTAAATTACTTATTCTAATTTATGAAATCCAATCAAAACAATACCAATTCGCAGTGTGCTGTTTTCGCCAAGCATTTAATTAAATAAGATACTAATTTCAATTTCACATAAATAAATTACCTCCTCAAAAATATACCAATTACCAACTATGAATTTTATGAGTTGATCATTTAAGTAATGCTTCATTAACAGGCAGGCCCAATAATCAATCCACCGATAGGGGTAGGCCTAATCCAGATTAGTTGCTATGTAACGTTTGATATTAATAAAAAATTAACGACAGTTGCTTAGTAACTAATCTGGATTAGGCATATCCCTATCTGTGGATTGATTACTAGTTCTGGGGTGGTATTACAACCTCTCAAAACTTGCCAGGTTTATGAATTGCTATAGTTACATCTCTTTCTCGTGTATAGCAAATAAAAGAGACACATTGATAGCCATTCAGAAAACTGGCAAGTTTTAAGAGGTTGTAATTCGGGGGCTGGGGCCCTACCAGCTAACTTTTCGAACTTCAGCGGGTCTGTTGAGCTTCAACTTAAAACAGATAAATTGAAGTAGGGAATTTCGTATTGTACTATTTGCTGAAGTTATTTGGAAGATATCGATGTTCCTGTGGCATTATGAATCGGGGTTCGCCATTTTTGCCTATTTGGGGCTCGATTTTTCTGTTTTAATTTGAAGCCGAGCAGACATGCCGTAGTTCGATGCGTTAGCCGGTATGGCCCCTGGGGGTACGTTGGATTAAGTAAGTAATTCATTAATCTTCTGGAAAAACCGAAACATTCAGTGTTAAATCAACTTATCAATGTCACATTACATTAGGATCTTGAGCCCTACTTTTGAAATCTGTTAATATTTACATTACCGAACAATTTCAAACATGATTTCTAAAATAGGGCACCTGATGCCTATTTTTCTAGTCAGTTTTTGTACTTACTACCGTTTTTGAATAATAAATGAGAACTATACCTCCTTAGACATAATTTAAGATAGAAATATAATATCAAATACAAGAAATTAATAACTTTCATTTGTTTATTATAACAATACTATAAATGGCATTTAAATCTGTTTTCATTTGTTTAATGTTAAATTGTTTACTTGACTTCAGGTGCAGCTATCTACAGACTATAGTATAATCTAGGTATAGTCTGTTTATCCTTACATGAACTATTTGATAAACAATGTTCAACAACAACAGAATACATAAAAGTACTACAACCATTACTTTTCCACACATACCTACCTAGATTACAAAATAAATTGTTAATTATTAATGGCATTTGATTTAATAAAAATAATCATATAAACGGTAAAGATTTAAGTATGACTAGTGTCAAAAACTGATATATAAATGACTATGCAGTGGCTTATTTTGTTTTTTCTTAAAAATGATTTAGGTAAGTTGGTAGGTACAATGTGATTAAATTAACTATGTATGTACAACAGAAGTGACCAAATTCACAGCGCTTGCGGTACAAAACAATGTATTTTAATCTGTAAAATTTACTCTTTGCCATACATTCTCGAGTGAGTTGCCGTTTTTGTTGTACGGTCAGCAACGCAAATCGCTTAGCACTTTCATACTTTGTCATAGCAACTTTTTTGAGTTTTTTGACTGATGTAGTCAAAAATCTGTCAAAAAAGTTGCTTACCTATTTATATTAATCGCATTGTACCTATTTAATAACGGCAAAGCAGAACTGAACATTCTATTAACCAAGAACATCGTAAATTATTGTTTGTGAAGAGAGCACAGCCAGTCGCCAGTTAGTACAAAAGAAAGAACAGTTTATCACGCTAGCGAAAGTTAACCAAACGGACAAAGAGCTAGCTAACAAAAAGTTTTTACATACCTCATACTTTATGCCAGCCAAACGAAGCCATGTTTCAACTTTCAAGCAGTATGGAGAAGTCGACGGTAACAACGGCGTCCGCGAGAACTGGTACAAGTATACGACATCTTTTTCATAATTAACTTTATGAACAGTGGGTTTGGGCGGGGCTGGTTCTGACTTTTTCTCATCTGCCTTTTCTTCGGCTTTTTGTGCCGGTGCTTCCTCCTTGGTTTGACCATTGTCTGCCGCCGGCTCTTCTTGTTCCTTCTCTTTTTCTGTGTTTTCAGGCGCCGTTTTCGTAGCTTCTGTTGCCATTGTGAAATGAAATATAACACAACTTTATATAAATCACACACTAGACTACACTACTGTTCTTTGAAGCAAAAGAATTCTAGAAATTCAACTTATTTTCGATCGATCCGTTAGAAACAGCGAAGCGTTATCAACGTCCAATTTTTGCTGGATAACTGCCGTGCCGTGCCGTACGTACATATACCATCGCCGGCCGTGCCGCATCTACCTACAAATTCTAAATACAATACAACAAAAGGCCACTGAACTGAAGTCAACTGAGTTACTTGAGTTGCCAGGCAACGCATCATCCATGGTGCTTAAAACAAAATGGCGGTCAGAAATTTACGTTGTTAACAAAACTACTCTTTATTATAAATTTAAATTATTTATGGATAAATTGGTTTGTAAAGCAATAAAATGTTATGAAATAAATTTTGCTTGTTGTTTACAATAACAAAAATTAGATATGCAATTGCTTTCTCTTGAAGTTCTACCATAAAGAGAACATCAACATCACGAACGACGACACGACACGACAACAGAAAGGGCGGTATTTTCAATATTTTAAATGAATGATTGCGAAATGTGTAGTTTGACAGGCATAAATTAATTAATCGTTAACCAAAACAAAACATCATCAAATGTAACAGAAAATACAATAGAGCGATTTGCACCATATATCAAGTTATAAATAAAAATATTTTTTGAGTAGGTAAGTATAACACAATTTCGTATACGAATAAATACGATTATTTGTTTGAGTTTCGCTTCCACTTCAGTGTGTGTGTGTGTGTAGTAGTGTAGGATATGTAATAAAGATCAAGATTACCATTTGTCAGCTGTACCTACTCTTTCTTATTTGGCTTGCATACTTAGTACCTCTAAAAACTAAAATGGTAATTGGCCCATACTCAATTTCCAAATTCATTCACGCTGTTTGTTTTAAAGAAGTTCCGTCTTCCGTTTGTGCCTTCGTAATCAGTCTAGTCTAGAATGTCGCAAACCATAGCTGGGTTTGTTTTGGGATTGTCATAAACCTACCAATATCGAAATCACTATACATCCTATTTAAGTTTAAGGAATTCCCTTCTGTATCTTCGAAGTCCAAGATCTAATACTTACCAACGAAATTAAAATGTGACCACTCTTAAAAAAGAATAATCTAAATCGGTTCATAATCAAAGAAGTTATTAAGTAAAGCGTTGATCTTCTACTTCTCACTTCCTCCTACTCCCTTGTATGTAGGTACCATCAATCGTTCTAAAGCCCTTTTATTGCGGATGATATGTCTGAAAATAATAATCTTTTGGAATACATAATAGTTGGTACATATTAGTGATTATATGATATAAGTTTTAACTTAATTTTCACCCACCAATCCGGATGCGGAGTCCTGAGTCTTGGGTGACCTGCTCTCATCCAACTACTTATAAGGATTGGCCTGGCTGATGTGCCTATCTTTATAATCTACTTTATTTTCAATTTACACGCATATCGCGTGGTACCTACTTCTCCACTTTAAATGCATTTAAATGCAACATTCCCAAATAGAAGAAGACAGACAGACGATAACCAAATGATCATAATAAATAATTAATTCCACGGTTAATTTTTAAGTACATATATCTAAAAATGAAATGGGGTTTTCAGACCACGTAAATGAACAACTTTTACTATGGGGCGTTAGAGTATATGTTCTGTGCTATAGGGCCAACCACGAAATCGCGAAAAAATAATCAGCTGTTCCATAGAAAAGTACAACATCGACTCGACTATAATGTATGGAACAGCAGATTTTTTTTTCGCGATTTCGTGGTTGGCCCCATAGTAAAAGTTGTTCATTTACATGGTCTGAAATCCCCATTTCATTTTTAGATATACTTAAAAATTAACCGTGTATAATAGAACCCGTTTTTCCTAATGATTTGAGCAGTAGACACGGCGCCATAAAATCAAAACAACAACTAAATTGAATTGTATTTATTAATATTTATTTTTATTACATGATTTTTTTATAAAATGTAGATAAGTACTTCTTCAATAAACATGATAAAATTTTTGTTAGATCATTACAAATTTATATCAAACATAGATTGTTAAATACTTTAAAAACATTGTCAGGTAAATAAAAGTAAATCAATACACATATCAGCATTTTACTGGCTATTATCGTAAAAAGTGCGTAAAAGTTGTTAAATACAGGGTGGTGAAATAGGGCAGGTATGTACTCGTACATACTTAGAAATATTAGTCTTTATAAACGTTTCGAATTCGACGTTTCAGACAACTACAGCACTATAAAGTATAATTCAATTACATACTATCCCTGCCAATTGCTAATAAGCCTGGCGGCCATTTTTTACCCTAAAATAGGGAAAACATGTAAAAATATTATTATGTACTTAAACACACATAATGAAAGTAATTATTAATATATTAAATTACCTATTAGAATTTTCTTGTTTCATGTAATTTTAACGTGGAAATTAATGTGGCAAGGTTCCTGCGCATTAGCAATTGACGGGGATAGTAGCCATCGAATAATTCATAGTAGAATAGCAACCATCAAATTACAACTTGGAGCAAACACTTAAATGTTCTGTCTGCCCTTCACACCTCCACCGGATTTTGAACAGTACCTATCCACGCTCACGCTGTTTGTATTGGACAGATCGTGCCAAACTTCTAGTTCAGTCAGCCCCCTTAGCATGACCAGCATAACACGATTTATATCGCGTGATATAGCGATTTACTGTCACGACGTTTAAAGACAAAGGAGTTTGACAGTTGAGTGTCGAATTGTCGATAAAATGATATATCACGCGATATAAATCGGTCATGCTAGGAGGCTGAACACAAGGCGCTGAAAAAATTCTCGCAAATTTGTACGGAAAATACACTCTGCGCAAGCGCGAACCAACTTCACAGGGAGCTGGGTCACAATTTATATTAAGTCGGATTACAAGATAATAAATAAAAAGGCATTGCATAAAATATTCTAAAATGCAGTAGCAAACTATAGGCACATGCACAGACATAGATTTATGTCGGAACATGGGATCAATGAGAAATAAATTAAATTGGCATTATAAAGCTAGCCACTAACGAAACGTCCATTTGGCAGCCGTTCCAATGGGATTCTTCTAAATGGAAGTGCGTCAAAATTTAAACTATGGTGCATATACCCCCTGGCATGACTACCGAAACGCGATAAATAATAGCAATTTGTCACGTTTAACTGTCAAAAGACAATCTAATTTAACAGTCGAGTGTCGATAAAACACTATATGACGACGCGATATACATCAAGGAACAATACATCGTGTTTCGCCCTTGTTCCTCGGAGATACCAATGGCCAGATAGCTGGTTCTCTGTGAAGAATTTTTTCCTCCCATATTATATATTTTCCTCGCAGATTTCATAAAAATATGTATACCTATACCTACTTATACACTCTACTTAGTTAACATTTGTATCAGGCTTGTCTATTGCTTTAAAAGTTTTATAAAGTGTATCACTAATAAGCCATAAGAAGCTAGTTAAATTTAAACTTCCATAACTATGGAACTTTAAATTAACTTAGCTTTTGCCCGCGACTTCGTCCGCGTGGACATTCGGAAAATCCCTAGGGAACCTTTGGCCGGGATCCCGGGATAAAAAAGTATCCTTGAATCCTCGCTATAAACTATCTATGTGCATATCAAGAAGTCGCAGCGCGAACACTTTCTGCTTCTTCATCAACCAAACTTTCACATTTATAATATTAAATTGGATTATCACTAACAAATTGAGTGATTTTAGTTTATTTACCTACCTACATCGATTACATTACAGGATCTGTGATTTCAATTATTGCTGCGGCGAATACTCTGTTACTATTAGAGATTTCGCAAAATTATATAATTATAAGAGTACTTAACTCGCCCTAATCTTGTCCGGCCAATAATTGGTACGCCAATAAAACTCAATTCCAATTATTAGCATACTATCGATATTATATAATTATGTTATTTGGAACCTTATTTTCAGAATAATTTATCTATTTTTTATCAATTAATGCAAATAATCGTTTTTCTATAAGCTTTCCAAATGTTAGCTTGATGTCAATAGTCGAAAATTCGACTTGTAGTAATGCCAGTAACTGGTGAAAGCATACTAATATTTTGGTTTAAGGTACTAAGGATGAAGCCAAAAATCAATATAAACGGCTAAAAGTCCTTCATTCTCGATAGGATAATGTTTTTTCATGATCCATCATGGATCGGCCTATATGTATCTACCGAGACTATAATTTATTGATGCCTATCTATAGATATTACGGATGGTCAATAATTGGCGCAGTACAGGCCAATAATTGGTCAAATAGGGGCCAATAAATGTACTGTGAGTCTATTTCTATACAAACGAGTGTAATAGCTTAAAACGATTGAAAATACTGTAAAAATCATATTGTATGTAATTTACAATATAGTTTTTTATCTGAAAGGATAAATCAATAATAAATGTAGAAATCTTGAATATTTCAGGAGCTTCATTTGTTACGTGGTGCTTCAAGGGTCAATAATTTGCTAGTTTACCCTTATACTTACAATATAATTTTCTATCTGAACAGATATTAACAATAAATGTAGGATTCTTTAAGGGCCCACCGAGCCTCCACTAGCGCCGCCACTCAAGGAAAAATCATTACAACGAAATAACTATGTTAAATAAAATTCTGAAAAATATAAAAACTAGTATTAGTTATAAACTATTTTTGTATGCGTTTTTTTTCCTGGTTTAAACTACGAACAAGGTTTAAATGTGTTTATGTAGTTAGGTGAATCAACTTTTTGGTTTTTTGTGGCATTTCTTAAAATATCTACGTGAACCATTTTTATATGAAGTTAATCTGTAGTTGCAAATAATCTCAGCTAATTGTCTTATAAGAAAACTTAAAAGACATGAAATTTTTTACGTGATTTTAAAGAAAAACATAGGTGACCCAGGAGATAACTCCTATTTTTCATATAAAAGCTGGGGACAACAATTGTCCCGAGTCACCCATGTTTCTCTTGAAACTATTGATTATTTTTGAACAAAACTAAGTATGTTTTATTGGCTATGAAGCTAAATATCGTAAAATAGAGATTTTTTTTACAAAAGAATTATCTAGTTTTTTGTTTTAATTTATAAAAAAATACACATGGGTCGATTTTTTCCTGACATTAAAAAGTTGATTCACCCAGTTAAAATCTGGACTAACGCCTAAACACACATTTAAACTAACTGTCTTACTAATAAAGAACTGCAACCCACCCGTTTTACAAGTGTGTAACAGTGATAGAGGAGTTATAGATCGCGTGTACAGGCGTATAGCACGGAACTGTCAAAATTTGTTTATTAGTCAAGCTTTCGCTGTATCACCCGTATACATCGCGGGTAAATGTTTATTAGTAAGGCAGTAAGAATTTAACGCATGCAAAAATAGTTGATAACTAATACTAGGTTTTATATTTTTTAGAATTGTATTTAACATACGATAGTTATTTCGTTGTAAATGTTGTAATGATTTTTTCTTGATTGCGGCGCTAGTGGACGCGCGATACACCCTTAATATTTGAGGAACTATTTTGTCACGTATTGCTTAAAGGGCCAATAATTGGCTAACTTACCCCATGTAATGTACTTGTATGTTCTTAGTCGACTGTTTATTATTAAATTATGGAGCAATTCGATAACTCTTAAACGTATACGAATATATTAGTAAATCAGTATGTAGCTATATTTTGTTCATATCGATACAATGATTCTGCAGTCCTGGGGTCAAGTCTGCTAATGTTAACGTCAAAATCGTGTTTGAATGGTAATGCTTTTTGACACAGTTCTTGTTTCTTAAATCCAAAACCAAAAATTTTGTGTTTCTTAAACCCAAAACGGAAACACTCTCGAATTTGGGTTTAATAAGAAACAAGAACTGTGTCAAAAAGCATTACCATTCAAACACTATTGAAACACGATTTTGACGTTACCATTAGCAGACTTGATCCCCTGGTTGTATTGCTTGTTATCATTTCTGTACCTAATTATGTTTACTAACCAATTAACGACGATCACTTAACCTCCTATAATATACACATGTATATTCTTAAACGGTAAGATTAAATAAAATTACATAATTCATGGTAACTTACGAATATTCAAATACCTAAATATCCAAAGATATGCAGCTATTATCGGGCCTCCATCAAAACTAATGCGCACATCTGAGATTATAGTTCAACAACTCATATTTTTTTGAGCAGTGTTTCCCAATTAGTGGTACGGTACAGTACACGTTCGTTCCCCCAGGGTACGCGAGGTTACACTAAGGGGTGCGCGCAGCAATCACATCTACATTATTTCATACATCTGCCTTCATTTTTTATTTATCTAGCAATAAGAGATACGCGAGCTTGAGGTCTTAGAGGAATATGTAGAAAAAAAATATTGGGAACCACTGCCTTAGAGCAAATAATGTCTCTAAAGAATAAGTATCTATCAGATTGAGAAATGTTATGAGCGCAATAATTTAAGCCGAAGCCTAAATAATTTTCGGAATGGAGATATGTCAGAAAATTTATCTCGCTTGGTGACGCTACTGTGGATGGAGACCTGTTGTACGGTCGCCTCTATAAATATGTATACAGTTTAGAACTTTGTCACTCTAAAAGCTATACTTTTTTGGACAGAAATCAATAGACAAATGACATTTACAACAAAGTGACAAAGCCATTGATTGTTTACATATTTTTCAACGGTGACTGTATGTACGTGCATATGGGTTATTTTCCCTGTTATATAAATAGTTGATAATAATCATTATTATTATGGAAGATGGAGAGTAAACGAATTAAAGATCGAATTGAAAAAATAAAACCGAAAATAATACTGATATTTACGAAAAATCGTTTCCACCATCCAAAAACTGATAGCAAATACATGGCTAACAGCAAAATGACAGGTCATCATCTACACTAGCGCCAAGTTGGCCCTAGCGCGCGGTGGACCATTTGTGAATCAGCAAACCAGCCATTCACTAGTTCTCTTAATAACTACATTTGTATGTGATGTATTTATTGGTTAACAATGGTTTATCTAATATTATTTCGTTAGTACAGTCTATAAATATGTTATACAGTTTAGAACTTTGTCACTCTAATAACTTTTTTGAACAGAAATCAATGACAACTACAACAAAGTGACAAAGTTATAAACTGTATACATATTTTTGGATGTGACTGTACTTCGTTAATAAGCCAAGGAGTCTCAAATAAAGTAATATAAATACATCAAATCAAACATTTGATTTAGGACAGTTGTTTACGGCGCCATTTGTTCCTCAGTATCACAACACGCAAAAGTGGAAGTCATTGGCGCAACAACGTACTAAAATGGGATAACGTTCTGATGCTAACGCAATGGAAACACTGTTAAAATCGACTAGCTACTTACAACCAATTGGACATTACATGACCTTGCCCTGAAGCAAGACAAGCTCAAGATATTTTGTCTAGATGAAATGTCAATAATGACATAACGGTGAATTTATATTTGTCAAAAATGTAATTTAATGTCGACTTTTTGTCCGAGTCGTGCTACGCCTGCTGTATTCACATCCAGTAATATAGTTCGTTTTCTTACGATTAAAGTTTAATTCCGTTCGGCACTCGCGAACACTCCATATTGGTCATTCCGTAGCTGGAACTGGGCTCGTAATGACAAGTAATGCTATCGTTGACTACAACTACACTTCACTCGGAGCTGGAGCTCGAGCTGGACGGCGTGTAGCTGTAGTAGTCCTGCTGCTAGGCGGTGTTGATTTGCTCCACGTTCAGGTGAGTGATGAACCTCAGGCGCATCTGCAGCGCCGGTCGGAGCTTCCGAATCACGCCTTCTACTTCATTCTTGAGGGTGTCACCCACGAACATGTACTTAATGTGATATCTGTAGGTATATTTAGGAAATGACTTGTGAAATTTACAAGACCTTACTTCATGGGAGTCGAGTGATTTTCCCCACTCATTTTTCATAGTAACGTTAGTTAAATAAACTGATGTCATGCATGACATACTTCTATAAGTGCTAATATACAGGGTGCATTTGAAATCACTCTACAAATTTTGAGGATGTGTTCAGTCCATGAAACTGAACAACTTTCTCTAAGAAACATAAGGTCAAAAATGTAAAAAAAAATACTTTTCATACAAAACAAAGAGATCACTCGATCAGTTTAGTATGGGATGACCAAAATTTTTTGGCGTATTTCGACACATGTTTCATGGAGAAAGTTGTTCAGTTTCATGGACTGAACACATCCTTAAAATTTGGAGAGTGATTACAAATGCACCCTGTATAAAGCTATTAACTTGGCACAAATATTACACTTGAACTAAAATAAAAAGATAAGGTCTCTATGTCATGGTAATACCCGGAGTGCGGCTCAGGGTGACTATTTGTGGCAGATTTAGGGCCTAAATTTTAGGTGTGGCAAAATAAGTTGACGATTCAAAAAGTGGCAGAATTTGGCAGATGTCAAGGAAAATTCGTTATTTTTTAAATACACTTGTATAGAGTAGTAATAATTTTCTGTCTTATCAACTTATTATTTACTTATTTTTCATTATGTATTAATTTGGCAGGAAATTATTTACTGAGGTGGCAATTACGTTTGTTCCATCTGGCATGGAACAAAAATAATTGCTTTAAATTAATGGTACGGGAATTACCCTTTTTTTCTATTTTTATGTAGGTACACCTTAAGATTATGAACTGTAATGAATCAGCTTATTCAGCTTAATAAATTTTATGTTCTTTGTAACTGATCGAGGTTCAATATGACAAATTGACAATGTTTCCAGTCATGAATCATAAAGTGCACAAACGAAAGGACATGAAACTAGGCTCAAACATATCGTTAAAAATAATAATAAAATGAGAAAAAGTAGTTTGTTTTTTTAAAGCTAGTTTATTTCTCAATAAAAAATAAACTATTAGCCCCCTAAAGCGTTTATAGCGTTTTATCGACACTCGACGGGCATTTGACAGTTCAAAGTGATATAATATCGCTATAACATATCGTTTTTTGTATGTGGCATATTTTTGGCATTTTCTGGAGTCGGGTTTGTCAGGGTTTGGCAGATATTGGCAGATTTTTTGCCAGTGTCGGGCAGATTCGCCATTTTTGAGATGGTGACCCTGGTGAGGCTACACCTAGTTTTAGCCTGTTGTGTAACCAATCTACTGGTTATTTTTTCTACAGACAACAGAAATAACTTTCTTAATAGGTATCCCATAAATTACTCCTCCTTAGTAAAAGCACAAAGAAGGCGAGACCTAGTTTTAACCGGATACATCCAGTATTAGCCGTGAGCAAATTAGTTACACCTATGTTTAACCAACAGCTACCGGCTACATCTAGTTTTAGCCGGCTAGAACTAGGTGTAGCCGTACTCCGGGTATTAGCCGTAACATATACCCTTTCTTTTCAAACATAAAAGAACAGTGTTAAGTAGTCTCGAAAGATGAGACTGAAATGGCGGCGCCACTTTCCCTGTTAAATTATCGTTTAGAAGTTAAGTTATTGGAAACTGAACCTTAAAATAAGGCGCAACATTAGTACCATTTCCAACAGAGTATCATCTCTAGGTATAGTTTTGTTTGTTGAAAAGGATACAGTAAGTCGCAAATCGGGTCGATGTACTGCAGATGCGGCTGGGCCTTGTCGATGTGCGCCAGGAGTTCGTACAGGGTGATGGTGATGTCCATGACAGCCCGCGAAATGTCCGTGAACCGCTGCAGGAAAGGGCCCACCAGGTGGCACAGGAATAGCAGTTGTACCTCCGAGTGGATCTCGGGCGCCAGTTTCTCTTTCACAAACCTGGAATGTTGTATTCGGACAGTTACAGGTAAGATAGTTACTGAGTGGTTAAGGATCCGTGTGTAGTGCGCTTCCACCTTCAGCCTAGAATAAAGAAAAGACGTACTACACTGTAAGAAATTTTCATGATGAAAATTATCGGAATTATTGACATTATCGGTTTAAATTAATAATATTTTATTTTATTTATTTAATTATATTGGTTGTCACATCAGTAAAAAACTACAACATTTGAGATCACACAGCCATTTTATTCCGAAAGTATTAAGAGTACACAGTTGAAACTTGGTAGGTAGGTGTATTCTGTTAACCGCATAACGATTTTAACACAAAAATAAAAAAATAGAAGGTTAAGGGGGGGCTCCCCATACATGGAACTGAAACTAAAAAAAAATTTTTTTCTTCCAACCAATACGTGCGGGGTGTCTATAGATAGGTCTTTAAAAATGACATTGAGGTTTCAAAGACAATTTTTTCTCAAAGTCAACCGTTTGAAAGATATACACCGCCAAAGTGGTAAAATGTGTCCCCCCCCCCCTTTAACTTTTGAAATAAGAGAGTGAAAAATCTAAAAAATATATATGCTGTAGATCTTAATAAACACTTTCAACCAAAATTGGTTTGAACGACAAACATTTTGTAGTTTTTGAGATATAGTACATTTTCCAAAACCGCAAATATAACTTTGTCATTCATACCAAAACTGTGAAAAACAAAGTTATTGTTGCAGACGAAAAATAATACTGGTATTAAATATGGTATGGTATAAGGTAACTACGGAACCCTACGGCGCGTGGCCGGACACGCAATTGGCCGGTTTTTTTTACAAAAAGAAACCATAATAGAAATAAAAGGTAAACATAAAACTGCCAGTTTCCAATAGGTTATGAACATTTTGGCATAGTGTAACCGAAATGTAAATAAATAATTTTTGATTTTGACGGGGATTTCGGAAATATAGCGACGCACGATAAAACCTGTGTACATCGATAAGAGGATCTAAAGATGAACAAAAAATGTCACATGATATAAAGTCCTAATCCTAAAGCACAACGTTTCCGACATAATTCATGTTAAAGATCCTGTATAGATATATATCCAAACTTATTCCCCGGATTATCTCGAAAACGTTACGCTTTAGGGCTTTATATCGTAAGAACCCCTATTGCTAATATAGGCTCCATCGCTATATTTCCGAAATCCACGTCAAAAATATAAAATATGGTTACCACTATGCCAGCCTCTCATACTAGAGTTTCAAACCCTTTTAAGTGATTGAAGATAGTAAATACTTACTGAAGGACCTGCATAATTTGTCCCGGGCCAGCATGGTACCAGATGGCATGGGCCAGAGCCAAAGTGAAACTGTATCTATTCTCCAACATAGAATCATTGGTGGTGGTGAAATTAAACAGTTGAAAAGGCGTATGTGGGAAAGTCCATTCAGTCATACTGGTGTGGCACATCAGTTCAAGTATGCGATCGTGTAAAACTGTCCAATAGGGATCGGGCAAGGCTGCCATAATCAACCCTACGGCGTTTATCCAAAGTTGAATTTTCGTTGCAGGTATAACGACAAAGCCCTTTGTGATGACGTCTAACAAACTGGTTCCAACGAAGTTTGGTGCTAGTGGCAATGTCATTAGTTCCACACACGTAACGTAGAGGGCATGTGCTGAGGGGTTGGGGTATTCGTTGAACCTCCAGTCCGTGGTGGGGAAGTGTGGAACGCCAGTCATTGCTGTTCAGAGATCAAGGAAACAATACATTTTTGTTATTAAATAATCTTATCCTTCGTTACCCTCGTGAAATCACTATCATACAGTATAGGGTGATTGAATAGTCAATCACCCTATACTGTATGATAGTGATTTCACACGGGTAACTATTGACATTATTATTGACACTGGAGTTACTTTTTGTATTTTATTATTTTAATTTTCCATTTTTTTGGCTAACGTTAAGAAAGCGTGCGTCAAATGTAATTTCGGTGTGGATGCACTCCAAAGTAAATTAATGTTTGATGTATACTATATCTTAATAGAATATATATCTCATAAAATCACAAAGAAGAAAGTAAAAGACACCCATTATCGACAAACAGTATGCACAAGAGTATCATCTTTTCCTTACAAGGAAGGCCTGTGCTGTGCCATTTGGGACATAAAAAGACTCACATAACAACTGTTAAATCTACAATTAATTTTATTAATTAAAATTAAAAAGGATACTGTCCACCATTCTGTTGATCAACGTCAAGTAGTAGTTAAGGTCTGGGGTCCAGGTGGTAGCGTCCACGTCTGTCTTGGCCAGGTACCCCTGGAAGGTCTCCGTGGTGGCCCAGCCCGCGGGCCGCACCTCCTTCAGCGACCCTAGCACTGCTGTCACCAGCTTCCTCTTCAACAACGGCTTGTCTCGAAGCTTCGTTTCGTAGTAATGCAGTGTGTTATACAAGAAGGTTACCGGCCGATCTGAGAAATGCCCGAATCGTATTGAGAAGAAATAAAAAACCGCTTTATATAATTCAATTCTAAATTAAAAAGTACTTAAAACTCTTGTTTATTTGGGACTTCTGATTTAAGTTAGTCCACAAAAATTACAGCTATGGCTAGTTGTAGCAGTTGGATTGCATTGCGGCCCAAAAGTAGTAAAAAGCCCCGTCGGCAATACATGAACAATACCAGTATTCTAAATATTGTTGTTATTGTTAGCATGACTTTGTAGTTACGAAATATTGTTATAGTTACGTTTATGAGGAACCAACCAAGCCTTTTGCACGATGCGGAAGAAGTGGACTAAGAGCTAGCCCCGGAAATAGGTGGACATTCTACAGAGCAAAAGTAGTGCCAGGCGGCATCAAACTTTACCACTTTTTCGCGCATTTTGATGCCGCCTGACAGTACTTTGTCATTAGTCAAAATTCCTCGCAAGATACATGATTGGCTTGCTATTATATATGTACCACACCAAATCCAGAGCTCTGTAAATTGTATACCTTCAATCGCTTTTCAGCCCCTTTGTTGCTCAACCACTCCAACCCCCACCACTGAAAATCTGCCAGGTGCCCGGATCTGTTAATAATGATAGTATGGCAAACTAATAAGAGGGATTTCGTCGCTCAGTAAATTATCCACCTATTTCCGGGGCTAGCTTAAGAGCTTAAGAGTATAGAGATAAAAATGATGGTTAACGAAATGAACTCACCATGGAATTTGTATAAATAACCAAGGTGTTCCAGCAACTGTTCCAAGTTTTTGCTGACTTGTGGTATCTCTAAATGCCTATGCACCACGATATCTAACACAGGAATGAACCTCAGACACACATTACTTAAGTAGACGGGTATGGGCCCTCCGTAAGTGCTGGTAGACTCTTCAGGAGCAAATTTTTCAGGATATTTCCTGTGGAACGCCATGTGTTTGTCGTACCTGTAAAATTGTTCAATTATTACAAGATTAAGATAAGATCGGCTATAAAGTCTTTCCATAATAATATCTAAGATTACATTTTCTGGTCTCGATTGACTTGTGTCGGAAAGTTGTGTAGTAGAAGACCATCTAACAACATTCACGAACAAATATTTCACTCAAAATTAACATAAAAATAAAGCATTAGTTACCAATTATTTTGTTTCCAGTGTTCGGGCGAGTTCTCTTTGACGAAATCTTGTGCTCTGTTTCTCAGTTCAGACCCTTTGAGCAAGAGAAGCTGTATTATGTAGAGGCACACTTGGCTCTCGTTTGCGTCAGGATTGGGCCTCAGCACCTAAATACATTTTAATGAGTGATGCTTTAAAACACATCATGCTTTTGATATCAGTGGGCTCGACCACGATTGACTTTTTGTCAGACCGATTATCGGATCATAGAATAGATCATAAAAAATGTGGTAAAATATATACGTATACATCCCACCCTACAAAAATAGACGCTAAACGTGTTTTTATTATTATTCAGAAGTGTACTAAGCGACATCTTGTTCCGAAAATTTTAATGTATAACCTATTTAGTAATCTGTGGTCTAACTAAGAACTTTTTTAAGTATAAGACTATAACAACTTAGTTGCTATAACAGCATCCAAAACTTTTTCATCTGATATCTCTTCTACCTAAATAATTATTATTTATTTAGTGGGTTAACACACTGGCCCCGCGCTCCGCGACGGGACGGCGAATATTAAACATTTCTCCTGCGACGGGGCGCGGAGCCAGTGTGTGGTGCCGCACGTGTTTTCTATACAAACTGACGTACTTGCATGCAACGCCTTACAGCCGTCACCTAGCGCCGCCAATTCATTTATTTTTATTATACGTAAACCAGGTCAATATTTAAAAAAGGAAACAACCATGCCCTCTTAAATTGTCTCTAAAAGATTTGGCACACTGGATTCGTTCTGCGGTCTGCGGTCAGGTTAAAGAGAACGTTGCCCGCATTATGTATGAACAACATTGTCGGTTAGGGCAATCGGTCTGCGGTCCGGTCAGGGCAATCGGTCAGCGGTCCGGTCAGTCAGCGGTCCGGGCAAGGAAACCGGACAGCGATGCGGGCAGGGCAAACAGCGGCATTTGACTGCGTGAATCAGTGGTGATCAGTTCTTTTGTGTTTAAGAAGAAAATATTGTCGGGTGGATTCAATGAGAATATTCCATATCCCAAAATGGGAATATACCCGGGTAGAATTCCATCTCTAGCCGTGACCGTTGTCCTGCCCGCCGCCCACCTGCCCGTGCCCTCTGCCCGCCGCCCGCTGCCCGCCTACCTGCCCGTACGCGTCCTTTCTTCCCCCGCGTCCTTTGATCATGCCCGCGCGGTCGGATCGCATTCTATACAAAATATATAGAGACCGACAATGTTGTTCATACATAATGCGGGCAGCGTTCACTTTGAACTGACCGCAGACCGCAGAATGTATCTAGTGTGCTAAATCCTTTATAGTTTTTGAATAACTCTTCAACTGTCTTCATTCTTTCTGTATTTTTAAAAATCCATTTAAACCAAAAGTGGTCAATTGCATTTTAAAACTAGTACCTACAAAGGATGAAAAAAATTAAAAAGTTATTCAAAAAATATTAGAGACAATTTAAGAGGGCATGGTTGTTTCCTTTTTTTAAATATTTAGTTGGTTTAAGAGTAATAAAAATAAATGTATTGGCGGCGCTAGAGGACCAATATAAGCGCCTTAATCTGCCGCTACGCGACGGGGCACGGTAACAGTGATAATCACCTTATTAAAAAAAAGTCTCACCAAGCACAAGACGAGCCGGTCGATAGTGACGATGTTGTACTTCCAGATGATGTCATTGATGGCGTCCACGCACTTGTTTATGTGCGGCCCGCCCGCGGGGTTCGTCACCTCGAACACCAAGTAGTCGCAGAACTTGCGCAGGTGCGCTGAGAGGGCGCGCGCGCCTATGCGCTCCAGAATCCTTGTCACACAAAATTAAACATTCAAGACACTTTTTAACAGTCTTTCTCAAAAAGCTAGAGGAGACGGTAAAGGGTCCAGATAAGTGTCTAGACACGCTATGCCGAAGTTACGCGACCGAAGTTCGGCATGATTACGCCTGCAATGCTATTTGAATTACTGACGACACATTATGCCGACATTACGTTGCCATTTTTTCATAATAAAAGCGTTGCCGCCGAACTTCGGTCGCGTAACTTCGTCGTCGTAGTGTGTCTAGACACTAAAAGTGATTTAAAGATATGATTAGAGTAATAAAGTGATTTTAATAAATGACTTCATAGTCATTTAGTTTTTACTTTATCATTAAAGTAAAAACTAAGGGGGCCAGAAAATAATGATTCTGGGTTCGGTTGATGATGGATGATCTGTGCTTTATAAGAAATCTACTTGATATAGAAAGCGCCTCGGACCCGCGGATGGGACGCACAGACGAACGCTATAAAGTAAACTTTATGGCGACGTGGCCAGCGCTTGTTGTATTTAATACCATAGACTACCACATATTTTGTATTCACAGCGGCCCGTTGTCGGCCGGTCAGCGAGCCCGAGGCGCAGTGCTAACGAGAGACAAGTCTATGACTATGTAAAGAAGAAACCCAAAAAAACAACAAATCAAAACTAAATAATTCTAAAATAACATCTGAATTAACCAATATACGCGCTGTAATCCGTAAAAAGTGTTTTATTTCTAAAGAATAAACACTTTTTTCGACATATTTTGTTATTTCTCTACATAATCTTTTTGTAGCCAAGTCAAATCAAATCAATCAAATCAAATCAAATTTTTATTTGCAACTAAGCTCTGCGTAATTTAGTCCAACGAAGTTCCTACCTAAGAAAAACATGATGGGTTTAAAGAACCTATAATTTTTTCTTTCACCGCCTGAAAACTGTGGTGGTAACTGAAATGAGGGCCCATTTTTGACACCACATTTTGGCTTGATGAAAATCTTTGCCCGCCAAGACATTTATTCATGTTAAGTAGGAGGAAATTAAATAATCTCAGTGGGCTAAATCTACGTAGAGAATAGGAAGGATTCGCATCTTCATTCGATAAGTTTTGATGTCATGAGTGCCGCCGAGAGGGTCGATAGGGTTATTAAGAAAAGTTAGAAGTCGCTTGAGCTTTATGTTTCCAAAAGTAATAATCTTTTGCCGAATTTGAAAAAAAATGTAGTGTAAAGATTCCTAAGGGGTTTCCTTTTAATATACAAAAATAAGTTATAAAAAAGAATTTCTTCTTTTCAAAGTCTTAGACTTATCAAACCGCCTTCGTATAAGTACGAGTATCAAAGTCCCGGATGAACTCTGAACTCTGATCGACGATTAGCAATGATATTAAAAGTAAAGATAAGTTCTACGCCAACATCATTGCTATTTAAAACAGCGTAAAGGTTAAAGAACTAATTCTGTCACAACAAAGAGACGGCTGCAGTACATTCTTATAATTTATATGTATTTTTTAATTCAAAATATATTATCTTTATATCTTTCATTATCAATCTCTAGGTATCTATATCATTACACATTTTTTTATCTATCAACACTCGCACAATCACCGTTTTTTTACGTTTTATGCATGCAAAAGTATGTATTACTTTAAAACCACCGTTCCTGTCATTCTTTTTGTGTACCTCTGTTTTAGGCCCAGCTGAAAATCAGCGTCGTGACCCTGACAGGTCATGATATTGTTAGCTGAGCTGGTTGCCTTTTTGGTTACCATAACATAATTATACCTAAGTAATTTAGAAATTAAGTATTTTATAAGTGAATGTTGTTGTAACATTTTTGTGTGTAAGTAACCAAATAAAGTATTATTCATTCATTCATTGACCGCTGCATGCCCATTGTCCGCCAATTGACAGCACGTCAGCTGTCTCCTTCACTCACACACGCAAAGCAGACAGCTCGCTCTTTGTACAATATGGCTGAATAAATTAATAGAAAATACATATTTTTATTAAATACAGTACTTACTTGTAAAATTAAGCATTTTTCCGATTTCTGACTGTTGCTGTATAATTTGTACGACTAAAAACGCAAGTAGACATTTTTTTAAATGTAATTTCACAATTTTATCGCATCTGACTGACGAGAGCTGCGTGTGTTTCCGTGTCGCGAGCCTGTGCCTGACTAATTGAAAGTCGGGCAATTACCTGACTTTCGTCTTGCTATTTTGGAGTGCGGGTAACGTATCTTTACTTATAATATCATTGACGATTAGCGCTTTTGCGATCGCACCAAAGCTCCACTTTGGCAACTTGTTGTCTTCTTTTTTATATTAAATGGGCTTACTCATTGCTATTTGCCTTACTTTTGAAGCCGGTTTAAATGCACAATGTGTCTATTGTGCATTGTAGCGATGCTGCATCATGTTTTGGCGACTTGTTGAGTCCAGTCGCTACGTCGAGCGTCTAAAACTAGCAGCGACCGGCATTCAAACGTGAACGCCTTTAGATATTGCATCTAATTCGTAAACCGATGCTAAAAGTAGCATGTCAAGTGCCGATTACATTAGCCAATATAGGAATCTAAAGTGTCTAAAATCTAAGAGTCCAATATAGGAATCTAATTTAGTGTTGCCTGTGTATTTAACAATAAAATATTGTATAATTTCAACAGTGAATTTACACTAATATCGGAATTATATCTATTATATCTATATTGAAGATGAGAATCCAAATTTAAAAAATATTAACAATGTTTAGCTTTACTGTGTCACTTATTAGCTTACACTAATTTCATTCACTGTTAAAATTTAATTTATTATAATACAATACAATATTTTATTGGCAAGTACGGGTGGCCTGGCAACCCTAAATTGGACACAAGATAGGCTAATGTAATCAAGCCTATAACACTTCTTACTTGAAAGCGATGGGGTTGATGCGATTGGTCTCGAATATCATCTTCCACAGGAGGCAGAGGAACAATGGAGTGCCGGGCACGGAGAAGTGCGATATAATGTCGGCGTCGTTCGCCATCGAGGTCCACTTGCGGTACTCCTCATCGACCGACTTCTTGAGCAACTGTTTGTTTTCTTTGGGCGCTGGATTCTGAAATACATTTGATATGGTTAAAATGGCATTTAAGTATGTAGGTAGGTTTTATAGTATGTATCAAACCTATTTTTTTATGCACGACGGGGTAGTGCTTCTCCTTCACCTCACCTGATGTTAAGTGACGATAAGGCCAAAGATAGAAGCACACTATGCCCGGAATGCTCAACACTGAGGGACTGGCTAGCGGACTTGAAATAAGCCCTACCACCAACCAAACAAGTACATATTGTAATTTTAATCAAATTAAAACCATATCGATTATAGTAACATTAGTAACGGTATATAAATCGTTTGTCAAAAAGTCTGTTTACTTCTAACAAAAACAATCTTCATCCAACTCTTTTTTGAAATATTCATTTTTAAAATACAACAAATGGTTTTTCACACACAGATTACGAAAAAATTTAATAATTGTTAATAACAATTTAATTCAATAAGACAACATATTTTTAATAACGATTAAAGTTTCTCAAGCTTACGCGCTCACTAGACATGAAATAAAACACTTTTTAACGGATACTAGCGCGGTTTTATTGAATGTACTTTGGTATTTAGTTGGTATTTGGTTTGATTTTTGGTTTTTCCCGACGTTTCGGCACCTTTGCAGCTGCCGTGGTCACGGGGGACTGAAGCTGCCCGTGAGCCTACCCTCAAGCGATGAATTTTTTTATACGTTCAGAAATTAAAATTTAACAAAATTTTTAATTATTTTATGTTGATTTATAATTTAATTTTATGAATGATTTAATGCTAAAAAGAGAGAGAAATCTACTGAAACTACCACCATTTCATAAAATTGGGAGGCCCCTCCAAGAAAGAAATGGCGAAAGAAAACTTGGAGAGGGAGCCGACCTCCGTCTTTTGTATTAATTTATTTATTTGCAAAAGGAACTAACCGTATCATTAGATCTTACAGTGTGTGTGAGGGGCTTTAGCTTGTGAATGATGGGGTCCCAAGCTGGTGGAATTTTCCAACCATCATCTCTATTGAAATTAGGATATTTATTTATTTCGATAGCCTCGCGGAGCATTCTAGGGATAAATCTACGTTCCCTAGCAAGGATTTGGGGTTCTCTCAAGGATCCGCGGGCTCTCTGTTTCAGAGAGCCCGCGGAATCTGTGACAAACAACACCTGACTGCTGAGCTTCAGCACGTCCAACAAGTACTGCGTAACAACAAGTTGCAAGTACCACACCTCAATCACAGAAAACGCGCCAAACCAGCCACAGTAGAGCGTCAACCTGCCATCCTACCATACTTGAAGGGTGTCACTGACAAGATTGGAAACATTCTGAAGCGAGCGTCAATCAAAACTTACTTCAAGCCGCCGAAGAAGATCAACCAATTCTTACGACCTGTCAAGTGTAATATCCCCCTTCAAGCTGCAGGCGTCTACAAACTAGATTGTGACTGTGGACTCTCCTACATCGGGCAAACAAAGAGAAGCATAGGGACCCGCGTCAAAGAGCATGTAGCTGACATGAAACATAGGCGCGATAACAAGTCTGCAGTGAGTGAACACGCCTTTGAGGGGCCCAACCATTATATTAGATTTGACAAACCCCAAATCCTTGCTAGGGAACGTAGATTTATCCCTAGAATGCTCCGCGAGGCTATCGAAATAAATAAATATCCTAATTTCAATAGAGATGATGGTTGGAAAATTCCACCAGCTTGGGACCCCATCATTCACAAGCTAAAGCCCCTCACACACACTGTAAGATCTAATGATACGGTTAGTTCCTTTTGCAAATAAATAAATTAATACAAAAGACGGAGGTCGGCTCCCTCTCCAAGTTTTCTTTCGCCATTTCTTTCTTGGAGGGGCCTCCCAATTTTATGAAATGGTGGTAGTTTCAGTAGATTTCTCTCTCTTTTTAGCATTAAATCATTCATAAAATTAAATTATAAATCAACATAAAATAATTAAAAATTTTGTTAAATTTTAATTTCTGAACGTATAAAAAAATTCATCGCTTGAGGGTAGGCTCACGGGTAGCTTCAGTCCCCCGTGACCACGGCAGCTGCAAAGGTGCCGAAACGTCGGGAAAAACCAAAAATCAAACCAAATACCAACTAAATACCAAAGTACATTCAATAAAACCGCGCTAGTATCCGTTAAAAAGTGTTTTATTTCAACGATTAAAGTTTAAAAGACGTATGACAACTGTCAAAAACAGTTTACAAAAGGATAAACAGACTATACAATACAACGAACCTGAGCGAAGAACTCGACCAGTACAGGCGGGAAGCACTGCAGAGTGTGTTGTGACCACATGTGCGGCGTGTTGGTCATGATAGTGGTCAGCAGCTCCTTCACCGCCGCTCCGTCACTACCTGTTAGTTACACGTCATTAGTTAAAGGGCTATGAACATTTTGGCATAGTGGTAACCATAATTTTTGATTCCCTGGATTATCTCGAAAACGTTGCGCTTTAGAACTTTATATTATGGGACATTTTTTGTTCGTCTATAGATCCCCTACCGATATACACAACACACACAGGTTTCATCGTGCGCCTCGTTCGCGATTCCGAAATCCCCGTCAAAAATAAAAACATATAGTTACGACTATGCCAACCTCTCATACTAAGAAGTTGGAACTCTTTTAGAGCCAGTTCCACTAGAACAATTTGTTTATGAAATTATCTATTAATAACTGTAACAAATTCGGAGTCTGCGAAACATATCGCCCATCACTATTGCCCAGCCCAAACCCCTAAACCTAGACTTAAAATTTTGTACATAGATATTTTATACAGTGTAAACACCCACTAGGAAGGGATTTTTGGAAATTCCACCCCTAAAGGGTTGAAATGGGGGCACAAAGTTTGTATAGAAAAAAGTAAATAAATAGATATTTCAACTTGAAACTTCGTAGGAGTACTTCCAAAAACAAATAAACAAACACGTGTTTCGTGGTTTTCTGAAACTCAACCCTTTAGGGGGTAAATGGGGTAAAAAAGCCCAAAATCGATATGGATGTCGTTATCAGGTCTTATGGGATGTTGATTGCGAAAGCGGCATTTATTTTTAAGTGGTAAATATTATTCAACCCCTAAAGGGGTCAAATGGGGTTCAAATGTTGTATGGAAAAAATATAAAATAGACATTACGACTTGAAACTTTGTAGGAGTACTTCTAAAAACAAATGATCAAATATGTATTTCGTATTTTTGTATATTGATTACGAAAACGGTATTTATTTTGAAATCCATGACGGTGGCCATGATTCCACTCCTAAAGGGGTGAAATGAGGCTTATTTGGATGGATTTTTTTTAAAGACATTTCGACTTGAAACTTCGTAAGAGTACTTTTAAAAAACAAGCAAAAACACTTATTTCGTGAATTTCCGAAAATGTTTAGGTTTATTCACCCACTAATCCCCAACCCCTTGGAGGTTAGTGGGTAAATAAACCTAAAAATCGATATGGATGTTAAAAGGTTTTGTTGGATGTTGATCACCAAAATGGCATTTATTTTGAAGTCCAACACGGTACCATGATTCAACCCCTAAAGGGGTTAAATATTTTGTATGGAAAAATAATATTCAATAGGCATTTTGACTCGAAACTTCGTATGAGTATGAGTAAAACAAATAAGCAAACGAATCGATAGGGATGGCGATATTGAGGTTTTATGGGATGTTTATTACGAAAATGGCATTTATTTTAGGGTCCAACACGACACAGTGGACTATTCAACACCTAAAGGACTGTTGGGGGAACGGGGGTAAAGGAACGGGGGTTCAATTTTTTTATGGAAATAATACGGGAACGGGGTCAGGAATGCGAACGGGAACTTAAAATATTATAAAATAATGTTAAGTTTAATGTTTGGATGTTTGTAACTTAATCACGTAAAACCGGATGAACGAATTTGGAATAGATAGTTATAGCCTGTGGTAAAACATGGATACTTTTTATCTCGGTCAAAGGTTCCATAGCGATTTTTCGAACGTCTACGCGGACGAAGACGCGGGCAAAAGCTAGTCCAATAATAAACCAGAGCCCTATTTCATAAGCATTACCGTAGTAAATAACAACGTTTGGTGTTCATTGCGTCGCCAAATTAAAACTAGAAAATGAACTACTCACAGCTACAGCAATGTATGCAAATATCCGTAGTAAATTACAAATTTGTAATTTTTGTGAAATAGGCCCCAGATAGAAAAATAGACAAGATCAACAGATATCTGAAAGACTAACTAGGTAGTGCGAGTGACAAGCGAGTCAGCATGTTTTGTGAGCTGTGGTGTGTGTTACTTATGTCCTGGGGTCAAGTCTGCTAATGTTAACGTCTAAATCGTGTTTTAATGGTGTTTAAATGGTAATGCTTTTTGCAACAGTTCTTGTTTCTTAAATCCAAAGTTGAGACACAATATGTTTCTTAAACCCAAAACGGATACACTTGACGACTTGATTCCAGTTCACATTATTCCGGCAAGCATTGGAATCACTGGACTGGATTTCTTACTGGAATAGGTACTTATTCAATGCATTCCAGTGGCGGTTCACATTATTCCAGTGGCTTTCCAGCGCTGGCTTCCGCCGCTGGACTGGAATAATGTGTACCAGGCATTAGGACTCACGTACTACTGCGGATTCGCTTGTAATTGTAACCACAGAAATAAATCAATGTAGAACACGACGTAGGCAGACATTAACAAGGTTTTTCCCAGATTCCAAGATTAGTAAACAAAAGCACTGCGACTGCGTTATAAAAATTGCAGATAAAACAGTACCATAACCTACGAAACGTAAGACAACACTTTAAGGCGGTACCCAGACCAAAAGTGGCGCTATGATGGTGAAATTTTAATACACCATTTTAATAAAACTTTACATGAAATTTTTAAGACCCATATACAGTCAGTTGCAAGAACGATCTTTAAAGTTAATGCGTCATTAAAGGTATCACCGTCCTTTACTTATTTTAAAAGAAGACTACTTTAGATGTAGACTTTAGACTTGCAACTGACTTATAGCACAAAATAAAGAGAGTACTTATAGTCTAGTATTTTTAGAAAGAATCACTACGAATGTAGTGATACCTTCTAAAAATACTAGACTATCAGTCAGACTACGAGGGAATCTCGTAGTCATTCGTAGAAATACCTTATATAGCAAATGTGTCAAAAGCGGCCACTTTTAACAGTTTTGCTAACTACTTCTAGCAATGACTACGAGGGAATGTAATGATACCTTCTAAAAATACTAGATCGGTCTTAAAAATTACACGTAAAGTTCTATTTAATTTGTAATTATAATTCACCGCAGCGCCACTTTCGGTCAGGGTACCGTCTTAATAATTTTGATCGACTTTTGATACTACTAAATTATATACAAGCAATAGTGTTATTGGCGTACACATGTTGAGAAGAAAGATGGCAATACAGTTTTATTATGTAATGTTTTAATCTGTGTGCTGTTGGTGTATGGATCATAAATAAATAAAATAAATGGTATTTTAGTAAATTAGCAAAGAACGTCGTATGTTATTGTGGTCCAACCACAAAATATTAATGCAGTCACCGAAGTCGTAAGCGATTGCGCTTATAGTGTAGGAAAGGTAAATAGTGGACCCCCACAGTATCTATCCTCAGTAGACGAAACTTTACAGTGTGACAAAGTATCATAAATGAAACATATTTTTTAAATTATCCAAATCTTTTTTTTTTTATATTTGTACATAGGTTTTGGTTCATACTATATTACATCCCTGCAAAGTTTCATTTACTGAGAATTTAATGTTGGGGTCTCCATAAAAAAGATCGCTTCATTTCCTACACTGTTAGCCCAAGGCAATGTTTCACGGAATTTACCTGCACCTGTCATATAGATACCGCGAGCCAGCGTCAGTACCAATACTCTGTTAAGTTCTTCACTCTCCGATGAAACGAGTGACTTAGGCTCAGACACCACTTTGGACATCTGCAGCTGAACTCCAGAACTTCCCAAACCTGTAATGAGCCGTAGAGCCGTACTTTCGAAACTGTAATACATAAAAACATAAAATGTTACAAATAATATTGATAGCCAAAATGTTAGATAAAAATAATATGTAGTGTATTTTACCACAGTTGCAACTGAGTTTGGTTAGCTTGTGGATACGCAACCAAGGAATGTATGTTGGACAAAAGTGTCACCCTGTATCCTGACTGTATGTGATGAATGCGATAGGAAAACATATCCAGTAAATTGTGTAAAATTCCCCACGCATGAGACTTGAACACATTCGGCAGCAATTGATCTGTAATCAAATTATGTAATTAAATTAGTAAAATAAGGATAAAACAAATCATTTGTAGGAAAATATTGAACTTCATATCTGAAAATTTTACATGTAACAGCAGTTTTTGTAGTAAAATAGTATGTGAACAGTTCAAGTTTTATTTGCAAAACTTTAAAGCCAAAGGTACGCGCAATGTAAACAACCCTTACCAACTTACAAATGAAGAAGAGTACCGATCATGTGTCTAGACACGATATGCCGAAGTATGTGCTTTGTATTGACACTGCATAAATACTCCAACTTACCGTGCGTTAACACAGCGGATTCGTATTTACAGGACCGTTTTTTACGGATCCGTTGCTACCGGACCGTTGCTATAAATACAGTACACATACGGATTCGATATACTGCCCCCCTAGCATGACCGCCGAAACGCGGTATGTTATAGTGACTCATAGTCATGCTTGGGGGGCATGGTTGTATGAGAACACGTTCGTACTACATACGCCATCGTCGAATAATAATGGATGCGATAAAACGGTCCTGCAAACGGGTTGGTATTTTTACTGGATTATTATGTGTGTGAACAGGGGCCGTACCGGCTAACGCATTGAACTTCGATAAGTCTGCCGGGCTTCAACTTAAAACAGATAAATCGAAATAAGGAATTTCGTATCCTACTATTTGCCGAAGTTATTTAGAAGATATCGATGTTCTTGTGACATCATGAATTGGGGTTCTCCATTTTGGCCTCTCTCTTCTCTTGGTTCTCCATTTCGATTTATCTATTTTAATTTGAAGCCGGGCAGACTTATCGAAGTTCGATGCGTTAGCCGGTACGGCCCCTGGTTCATACAACTAGATACGCCATTGCCAAATAACGGAACCGATAAAACGGACCTGAAACGCTACGTTCAGACGGAGACACGATTTGCCGGATCGGATTTTTACCGTATACGGCAAACCGACTACGCTGTTCACACGGCATTCGGTTTTGCTTTTCTGCCAAAAACCGAATGGTATGTTATCGTGTGAATACGCGGCATCCGATAAAAAACCGGATCGGCACTCGTGTGAACGCATGTACTAGTTCTATTGCCACTTAACCGTATACGGTATTTTGTCGTATGTCGTGATCCGATTGCAGTCGCCAAATCGGATGTCAAGTTTTGTCCGTTTCGGTTTTTTGCCGGATCTTGAAATCGAATGCACGTGTGAACTGTGAACTCGTATATTTAAATTATATTGTGACTAAACAGTTCATGTAAAAATCCGATCCGGTTTGTCTCCGTGTGAACGTAGCATAAAACAGATCGGTGTGTGAACGGGCACTTACCTATTGTTTGTTATTGTTAGTAATGGACCCCCTAAATGGTCAAGCAATTCCCGTCAAGCACGTAAATATTTTTGCTTGTCAATCACATTTTGATCGTCTAGGAGCGATGCTTGACAAGCACCACAGAATAGTTAGATCACCGTGACCAATCAAAAGTAGGCCACGCCCCCAAATGGTAGGTTACGTGTACGTGCTTGACGGAAAATACTTCACTGTTTATTTAAGGGGTCCATAAAGCAAAACAAATTATCTGTTTATTCTAGTAAAAATCATGCTATAAGCATAGTAGTATAGTATTATATTCATCTGTGGTACTTACTTATAAATCCTTTGATTCCCAATGATTCTATTTCTGTGTAAACAAGTAGCCGACTGTACGTCTCCACCAAGGCCGGCGACATCATGCTGCTGCCCGGCATGTTCGTCTTGTTCTGTGCCAGTTTAGCGACGTGCGTCACTATAGAGTGTATCAGAGACATCTTGCAGTGTAATGTCAAGCTGTCCAAAATGCACATTGACAACGGAACAGTAGGTAACGGAGTAGCAGGGTTCCCATTTGGAAGAGCTTTCTGACTCCCAAATAGACTTTCTATCATAATTCCCATAGGCCTCGCGTAATATTCCTGGTTTGTTGAATAAGCATTACATAAAAGTGCTATACGATAATCAGACCCCATTATCGTCGGAGTGTTGTTAGAAGACATAAGGTGTTGCAGAAACCTACAATGATATAATATGTAAGAAAATCTATAAACAGTAAGGAACTGCAAATCACACCAAAGGATATAATGCTTTTACTTACTCATATTGCACTTTCAAATTCTGTGGAATAGTCATTGTCTTGTGTTCTGTTTCAGCCTTTTTTAGTAAATGTGCCCAAATGCACACAACCGCCATTTGATGCGTGCAATGAGCTTTTGTACAGTCCGGTACGGGCAAAGGATCTTTTTCAGGATACAGCAACTCATACAATTTAATTATTGGCAGAAAATTTGACAGGGGGTTGCGCTGAATACTTCCTGAAATAAATTGCAGCAGCACCCACATCAAGTGGTCTCGGCCTTTTTTCATATCTTGTCCTATTAGTTTGTTGTGGAGACCCATTACAATATTCGGGAATGAAGCGAAACCAATAAGTATCAAATAAATAACTTGTGACGACAAATGCAGCCAGCACCAGTGAGTGGAAGACATCTCGTCATCTTCATTTTCTTGTTCACTCTTTTCCATTGGTAAAATCATTAATTCGACCAATTGATCCTCCAAAGCTATGCAACGCTGTTTATGCTGCTTCTGAAGACCCAGCATAGAACACATCATATCTCTTGAATAAGGCTGTTGGAGGACATGTCTCAATAGAGCTATTTGAGGTTTCAGAAGTTCATCATCATATGGCAAATTTCCTCTTAAAGAAAATTTTAATGTAATAGGATCTAGGCGCCACGGATTTACCAGGTGATCGGCATAACCAGAAAACTCTACTACGGGCAACATGTGGGAATGCCCGATCACAGAAACCATTTGAGCACAAGGTTTGAAACTTTCTACGAAACTTGTTAAGAGATTAGCCAGCTGCCAATGTGGCCAGTGATTGTTATCAGGATAATCTTTGTGGATTTCTGTCACAATAAAATATGCAGGCAATAATGATGCGTTACGATCGAAAATGTATTCAATGACATTATACAAGGCTTTGAGTTGGGCCATTGTGCTTGAGTTGAGCCGAACTGGCAATGTAAAAGCTTTTTCTCTGCAACCCTGTAAAAGAAAGAACATATTTAGTCATCTTCTAACTTAAACAACAAGTGAAAACCACACACAAATGTTTCTTCACACATTATTTTAAATAAATGAGCATCTTGCTGTGTAAATAGGAAACAGCTATAGCCTAAGAGCCCACGACGGCCAGACCTTCGTCATTTTATAAAAGCAAAAATTTTTTTTGATGGTACAGTAGCACAGTTAAGATCGATCAGTGAGTATAGAATTTGAGTTGTGGTTACTTACGCAGGTAACAGGTAGTAAAGTTGTATAAAATAGTACATCAAATTTGTTAAAGTATATGGCACAAATTTTCTATATTTTCTTCGTATTTACATTAGAAATTACGTCATCCATTGCCGGACACTTAGTATAGTTGCAACACCCTGCCAGACACCCCTAAACTATAAAAAATATATAAAAATGTACTTTAGTTATAGTATAAAATCTGAACTTTATTTCGCCTCGCGCTAGCACCTACAGCAGACTTTCAACGTGTCTAGCAAGATGTAGAAACTATTAAAACTGTCGGGCTATGGATGTAACAGCTTTCTATAGGTCCCCAAGTAACATATATACAGATTGTTCTTACCTGTGTTAGAGGCACCCTCAGAAAAACTTTTAGCTTTTATAAAATGACGAAGGTCTGGCCGTCGTGGGCTCTTAGCCTACTAGCTAGCTAGCAGTGGCGAAGGGTCCATACAAGCCGATTCCCATCGGCTTGCCTTTTAGAAAGCCCACCCCACCTATCCACTATGTAGATCATAACATTTTTGTAGAACGGCTTGCCTTCGCCATAATTACGGCTTACCTTCGACATAATTTCACCCCTCGCCTCTGCTAGCTAGCTAACATAAAAAGAATTGATTTGCTTACTTTCATAATTTCCCTAACACCTTTGTAATCAACACCACCAATAATTCGTCTAATCAAATTAAAACATTGTATCCAGTAATCAGCATTTTGATAAACCAGTTTTTCACTTGTTAAAATACAATCGCACAGCATACTGAAAACATTTCAAAGGCAGATTAAAAATACATTTTGGAGCCAACCAAAAATGTTTAACACTTGTGACTCTGTGCTTTAGGTACACATTTCTATCCAAAATATAATTTTTAGTATTCTTAATACTAAAATAAAAAGCAACAATACATGACACATTGTAAGTTGTAACATTAAGAACAGAACAAGAACACAGATTGCTTTTGGCAAATCAATGAACATAGCCGCATGGTGTATCAGTTTTAACAAATAAATAGGCATTCATATAGCACAACATATGTCGTTTATAATAGGGATGTTAACTTATGAATAAAATAACGAAATACTAATAAAAATCGTAAACATTTCAAACTTTTGGAGTAGCTTGTATATTTCTTGGTTTTATATATTGCGTATTTGTTTTATGACCCTTCAAAGTTGGGTGGACAAGTATATTTAAAAAGTATAAAATTTGTTAAAATAAATAATACATTTATTTAGTCTGTAAAATTTATAGAAAATTTGTCGAAGAAACCATTTTCATAAACACAATATTTAATATAGCTGCCGAACAAATTTCCCATGCGTTGCATACAACGTAGGAAGGCGTGACGTCATAACTTGGTAGCCGTTAGTATGGAGCGTTTTCGGGTGAGTCCAATTTTGTGCATTTCAAACTGTGATATCTCGGGCAGTTTTCATGCTAGCTAATTTTTATACAAATGTTTCTTTTTTTTTAGGGGTAATTTATGTAACATAAAATAAAAAAATAGTCAACATGCCTATTATTACAACATCGCGAACATGAATGCCTGTAAAAGTCACATATTCATTATTGACAATTGCAATAAAAGCGATCTAAATTAGTTAGGTTAGGTTAGGAGCTACTCAAATCAAACTAGTTACAAATTTCAATTACTAATTAGTCACTTGAATGTCACTGCCCATACATTATCATAGAGGTTCGCACGCAAGACGACTAATCACTAAGTGGTCAGTAATGCGTTAGCTACCAGTCCCGAATGACACGACACGCCGGTCATTGTGCTAATTGTTACCTTGTGGTTTTTTTTGTGAATATGAACAAGCAAATTCTAAATTTTTTTGTACAGGGACTGGAAAAGTATCCTTGCTTATATGATTATGAATTATCAGAGTACTAATTTACGAAAGGAGTTAACAGAAACAGGATATGATGATAATATAATAACACAATGTCATCTACATACTCGGTCAATTTACTTTACCTGTCTTATTCAGAGTGCATTCGTTAAACTAGGGCCAAAGTTAACATGGTGTTAGACTGCGGACTAACACCATTTTAGCGTAAATCATATTCAGAGTGACAGTTTAACATTTAGTCCCACCGTTTAAGGATTAAAAGGTGCATTGTGATTGGTTTAAAAGCATTAAACCATATTTTGTTAGAACAGTCTTGCACCCCATTTTTGTGAAACATCTCTGAATAACACAGTACATGTTTTCCCCTTGTTAACCCTTATTAACCTGCTTTTGAGAGCAGAAATAACAGAAGTGACTAAAACCTTGCAACTAGAATAGCATTGTGTGATAGTTCCTAACTAGTTCATTGTAATTACTGACTAGGTTAGACATAGTTCTATTGTTTTTCAATAGCTCCATGTGAGAATAGTCTTAAACTTTTTGAAAACAAATATTACGAAACAATTCAAGATTTACATGCCGCTATTGTAATTGTAATAAAAAAAACTACTAACCGTGCTTGTAAAATGTTAGTATTCACTAAGTTTTCAAGAAGAGTTAGTAATTGCTTCATTTTGTATCTGTTGGTTAGGATTGCTGTAAGTGTCAGATATTGGCGAACGGCAGACTCTTGCAAGTCCGCACTTAGGGTGGTCATAACGCCACATAACTTTTTTTGATACATTCCCAATCTTTCATTCTCCTGTTCTGGTTTGTATACCAAAAAACAGCTAAACGCTTCTTCCACCGTTTCTACCCGCTACAACATAAAGATGGGTTTTAGTGGAGATAAAACTAGATGTAATGTAATGATGTCCAGAAGTCCATCTTACCAATATTTCATTCACAATATTTGCAACTTGTGACTCTGCCATGGCCTTGTCTCGTGTCTTTTCCTCTTCAAAATTAGAAGAACTTCAATTATTGCTTAGTGTCATATTTAATTAGCTACAAAACTGCTACATAATACAAAAATAAAATAAACACAAAATAATACAGCAAAAGATAACCTGTCATGTCAAACTTTTGTATTATATCGTTATCGTTTTTTGAACCGGCAGAAAATGTAGTAGACATACCGATACAGGCCCACAAATTATGAAGTCACTATGCTATTATGCTATGCTATGCTAGGCCTACGTACAACGATACAGCATTTTTAATTTTATATGGTTATGCAGATATTAGATGGTTCATTTTTTATTCTTCACTGTGGTGAAGCATCGGAAATGAATAAAGAATCGACTAACACCCATTTGCACTAACATTAAGAATCGCCTAAGTCTTTTCCTAACTAACTTAAGACATTCTTAGCAAAAAATTGGTTTGCACTAACCTTAGGACGTTCCTAAATGCACTTTAGGCTATTCTTAACTTACGCGCCCAATATCGAGCGCCCAAGGCTTAAGAAATTCCTATGTTATGAATTGTAAATCTGTGGTTATAGCCTGTGGCCGTCAATTATGACAAAAACAGAAATATTTGCTGAAAAATGGAAGATTCATGGAACATTCATTGAAATAATTGAATTACTAAACGACTCGGTGGAAAATCGCAAACATTGCAGTATTTCAATACAATTACTGCACTTATAAAATAATAAGAACGTATGAAATAACTGTACTTGTATGTAAACTTCTGCATTAAGCTGCCGTGTCAAGGTTAATTTTTGACCCCAATTACCGTATAATACGGCAATTACCGTACCATTGGCAACACTATCGCGATTTGATTTCCATTTTCTAAATTGACAGTTGATGACATAACTTTTTCGATCACCCTACCAAATAAAATAAACCAACGCCTTATCTTTCGTCTCCTTTTAACTCACGAATGAATCAATGTGATGTTATAACCAAAAAAGTACTCTATGACCTATATTACTTCGCCGGCTTAAAAATCCATAAACAATTAATATTTACATTCGTTCATTCTTTCTCTTAGCAAGGCGATGCCCAAGTTACGACGTAGTCTGTTAGTGCAAACAAAAATTTCAGCTCGGCATTTTTAGGCTGTTCCTAAGCTAAGAAATAACTTAACTAGGACACGCCTAACTTGAGTTTAGTGCAAACGGCTGTAAATCCACCAAGTTAAGAATCGACTAAGTCTTTTCTTAACTACAACTCGACCAAGTTAAGTAGGCGAATGACAGCTACATGACCGCTAAGTTTGACACCGTTTTAATTTGTTCGTGTTGTAGTTAGGAACAGACTTAGGCGATCCTTAAGTTTAGTGCAATCGGGTGTTAGTGTCTGAATACAAAAAGTCGTTCACTGGTCACCATTCATCGAAAATGAAGCACTTTTGTTGAACCGTCTAATATCTGCATTAATAAATGGGTAGTGAAGTGAAGAAAACAATATATAAAAGATAAAAGTCAGTTCATACCATAGACTTAGGCCGGCCACACACAGACGGAATCACGCAACGGAATTCCGTACGTACGTGATTCCGAACGCAGCAGCTGCATACAAAATCTATGGGCTGCCACACACAAGCGTGTTTTTTCCGTACGGAATCTTCATACATTGTCGAAATTACGTTCGGAATTCCGTTACGTGATTACGTCTGTGTGTGGCCGGCCTTAGGCACCCATTACACGGTAGGTTTTCTTCTTCTTCTTATTTTGTTATGGCAATCTACTTTCCTCTTGGAAGTAACTTTTGCCAGTGTCATGTTTGAATAGTTCAGTATTTCTAGATTTTCTAGTAGATTGTTTCAGTTTACATTAAAATGCGGGTGCATGACATTCCAATGCTGCTTAGAGCATTTGGCAGCAAGTATATCAAGACAGTTTACTCGGTAAGTTTTGCCGAGGTAGCGACCACTACAATAAAGGTCTCAGCTTCACACAACCAAGATCGCGCCTATTTCCATTATCCCACATATTGTTCAGTTGCGTAGACACTTGTACCACAAAACTGCACCAATTTTAAGACACAATATCCACTATGAATCAATTTGCGAATAATTAAAATAGTCACCGAACTGAACTCGACAAAATCCCGCCAAAAACTCACGGTAGGTTTTGCTGTCAGTTTAACCACAGTCACGTGCTGTGACTGACGACTAACCTAATGGTTGCATGATGTGATGTGATTTGTTCTTTCCATCAGTCAATCAGTGAAACATACAGCTTGACCATAAAGAGTTGAAAATAAAATGGAACTAAAAATTTTCAGTACTACTATGCGCGCCAAATAAAAATAGTATCGACAACTTCACGGCACTGGACAATTTTGTTACTGCTTGGTAGAATTGATAACTTCATAATGTATTGGAATTGGATGTGCATAAAAAGAAACAAAATATATAAAAATATGATTTTTATTCTTGCTGGCATCGATCAGTATGGCAAACGATTATTGGATTTTTTGCTAGCAGTACAAAATTGACCAGTGACGTGAAGTTGTCGATACTATTCTTATTTGGCACGCATAGTAAATGTAGTCAGTGCTAAGAGTCAGTGTTGCCAAATTATTCGTGATTTTGACGTATTTACATAGAAAGTGGCGCCCTCAATTTATGTCAACTCTTTATGGTCAATTCATGACTGATGGAATTTGACAGACGCTTGCATGACCATGTAATGGCTGCCTAGAAAAATTTTCGCTGCGCTCAAGAAGACCAACAGAGCGTGGAAAAGAGAAGTTAACATTACGCTAGAAACATACTATTGAGTTGTGTTGTGTCGTGTCGCGACAGAAGCGTATCGGTTTAATACATTTAATATGACTAGAAACACACTATTGTGTTGTGTTGTATCGGGCGGGATCTGTTGTGGCGCGGACTGCTCGGCTGCGATTGCAACAGAACCCCCAACACCGATCTGTCGCAACACAACACAACACAATAGTGTGTTTCTAGCATTATACGGACACGGTCTATGAAAAAAAAGACAAAGGATCAAGCGACAGACAATGTGCCAACATTTTTTACAGTAAAAGCCTAGTGATTTCTTGAGCCGTATACAGAGAGAACGCTGGTTGACGCTGGTTGCCGACCGGCGCTTGTCGGCGCTGGTCCGCGCCGGTTACCGTTAACATAAAGCAAGCAGGTTGAAGCAGGATTTCGTACTAAACGTAGCCAGCGCTGACCGGCGCTTGTCAGAGATTATCAGCGCTTGACGGCGCTTATCAGCTCTTGTTCATACAAATGCCTTCGCTGGTTTTCGCTGGTTACCTGCGCGGACCAGCGCCGATAAGTGCCGGTTGGCAACCAGCGTTCTCTCTGTATACGGCCTTGCTCAGTGCCCCTAGCGTCCCGCCTTGCAAATGAGCAATCACAGTTTGTTTAAAATATTTGGTAATCCTAATTAGAATTTCAAATAAAGGTATCGTGGAGCAATGGTGTCTAGTGCTCTAAGTAATTGTGATGTGACAAAAAGAAAATATCTAAGTAATCACACTTTTCATAGCTAAATAAGATATTCCCACACATTTTTTTAAAATCAAAATTTCGCTACATTATTCGTTTATCGACGAAGAAAATTGTATGGAACATAGATTATTAATTTTATTTGCCATTTATAGTCATATTTTATATATTAGGTCTTTACCTATGAAATTGCCGATATTTTGTCACATACAGAGAAAATAATAACTTCTATAATTTAAAATTTTAACAAATTCGTGAATATTACATCGAATTATGATCATGATAGTTAACTTACTAAAAGCTATAAAACAATATAATGCTAAAAATAAGACAAAAAAGATAAATAGCAGTATTCTTGGAATAGCAGCACAAACCAAGCCCATCTACATCTCCGATACGCTGACCCCTAGAACAAAATCAAAGACACCTCCACAGCCAATTCGGTATTAAGTAGTTCGGGGTATAGAACTTAGGTATATTAACCTTCGGTATTTTAAGCTTCGGGATTTAGTATTTTAGGTAAAATGTCCTTTCGTGATTTTAAACGTACGGCCAAACAACCATTCGGCTTTTTAATTTTCGGGATTTCGTCCATAGGTATTGTAAAATTCGGTCTTTTCTACTTCGGCATTGTAACACATACCCAACATAACGCCATAGGTAATAATAACCAAAGGCCGGATTTGCGGTAACAGGAATACAAACTTGCTAGTGATTACCAAATTATCGTAAATGTATACATATCGATGTTTTGAACATATTTTGAAGTGGAACTTCTTTGATCGCGTCTGTATATTTTTTGTATTTTACCAGGGAGTATGTATTTTATAAAAATTGACATTGTATTTCACTCACTTTGACTTTGCTATCTTTGGATCAAGAAAAACTGCAGTGCATTTCATTTTTTCTACAATTCACGATTTTTACTTATTCAGTTCGTAATGCCTTGCAGAAAAAAAACTCGTTTCGATTATTACTCGTTTTTCACATTACTTGTTATTATATTTTTCTTCTTTTTCTATTTTTATTTTGGCAATCTACTTTCTTCTTGGAAGTAACTTTTGCCAGTGTGAAGTGTTGAATAGTTCAGTGGTAAATTGTTTCAGTTTACATTAGAATGCGGATGCATCGCATTCCAATGCTGCTTGGAGCATTTAGCATTATTCATAATTATTCTACATACTGTTCAGTTGCGTAGACACTTGTACCACAAAACTGCACCAATTTTAAGACACAATATCCATTATGAATCAATTTGCAAATAATTAAAATAGATACCAAACCAAACTCGACAAAATGGCGCCAAAAACTCCTATTATATTTTTTATTGATACATTAGGGTGGGTACTCACTTAGGTTCGCGAACCTCCGCGCTCCGCGAACATGCACCGAAAAAATCGTTTATCCTCTGCTGGAACAGGGCGCCCAGGTGTGTACGTGAGCGAACACGTATGCGAACTTGGTTCGCACAGGTACACACTGTAGCCAAAGTAAAAATATTTGTTTTTGCTATGGATCACTGTTCGAGGTTCGCGGAGCGCGGAGGTTCGCGAACCTAAGTGGGTACCCACCCTTACACAAATAGATAATTAAGTTGTCCACGCACTATTTAACGTCATTTTATTCGTGCCACCGCAAGTCTCCACAGTATTTACTGAGCGTGTAGTCTTTGCCTAAGTAAGTCTATGGATTTCACATTCTCTTTGACTGAGCGTGTGCATGATTCTGTCATCGGAGTTTTTGGCGGGATTTTGTCGAGTTCAGTTCGGTGACTATTTTAATTATTCGCAAATTGATTCATAGTGGATATTGTGTCTTAAAATTGGTGCAGTTTTGTGGTACAAGTGTCTACGCAACTGAACAATATGTGGGATAATGGAAATAGGCGCGATCTTGGTTGTGTGAAGCTGAGACTTTTATTGTAGTGGTCGCTACCTCGGCTGACCTTACCGAGTAAACTGTCTTGATATACTTGCTGCCAAATGCTCCAAGCAGCATTGGAATGTGATGCACCCGCATTCTAATAAGACGCAAGATTTGGCTTTGCCTTTATTTTAAAAAAAGACTAAGAAACCAACACGCAAGAACTGGCTGTATGGCATAGTCCTTCGCCTGTCCTGAAAAGGGCAAAATAGGCATGTCGATTCATGAAAAAAATAATCGATTTTTGGATCGATTCGAATCGAATGCATTAGAATCGATCTTTGATTAAATCGACCGTCGTGGAATCGATTTTCGATTAATCGATTTTTTTTTAACGTACCTAGTAAAGACGATAATAAGTAATAATAACAGTACCTAGCGTTAGCTTGACACACTATTTGGTAGGTCCGGCAACAAACTAAACTTAAAAATATTAGTTATTATTTACAATAGGAAAGTTTTATGGTACACATAGCTGCACTTACAAAACTGTGTATTTTTTCCATTTGAATTGCAACTTCAACATAAGTTAGTTTTAAGTTCAAATCGATTGAATAAGTCTGATGTGCTGCTTGCTGTCCATTATAATATGATATGCTAAAAAATATGCTATGTGCTAAACGATAAAATAATATGCTAAACAGAAAAAAAATCTGCTTAGCATATATTATGCTACCTAAATTGGCAACACTGATGTTTAATCTTTTTTTTATTCTCCTGTCATAAGACAGACAAAATAATTTAAATCCGTACAGCCGATTTTTTTAGTATTGTTGTCTTCTTCGGTTTGAAAACCGGTAAACATCACCAATTTCTAGATCTTTAACATTAAAGGTGTGAATCGGTTCGATTCCGGAGATTCTTGGATCGATTCATTGAATAGATTCAGTGTTTCGGATCGATTAAAAAAATCGATTTTAGGACCTTAAAAATCGATTCTTCGATTAATCGATTTACAATCGACATGCCTAGGGCAAAACATCTACTACTACTACTGATTCTGTCATCCGTGTCATCTTGTGCGCAGCGAAAATTTTTCTGTCTTATGGTGGGCGCATTATTTGACGTGATGTGATCTGTGTTTTTCATTATTTTTCATAGGTATTGTCCATTTCTTCACGAAAAATAATCATAATTTTTATGTGTCCATCAAGATATTTGATATTTTCTTTACTTTTGCGGTGATGGAGTCTCCGCCTTCTTTTTCCACACAATCGGAAGCACCTCCGTTGAGTGAAGACAGTGGCTTGCTGATCACAAGTGGTTCATTTTCAAGTGATTCTGCCAGTGGGTGGCAGCACGTCGCATCCGAGGTGAGCTGGACTGAGTAAACAACAGTTTTAGCTTATTATGTAACCTGAGAATTTCACAACCATTGAATGTATAGTTATTTGCTCTCGACCTACACGAAACCTCTGAGTTAATCTTAGTTGTATTATGGGTCTTAGATTGAAACATTTTTGTTTCCAATAATGTTCTGGAGTCAATTTATAAACTCGTATTTCCCTTTCCATTGTAATCTCAATGAATTCAAATAGTATATCTAGGTCACCCCCAATAGGTTATTGGTTATGTGTTTATCAAAGATTTCTTGTCTTTTGTAAAAAGAGTGCTAATAAAACAACATGTATTATCTCAGGGTTTTAACTGTGATAAATAATTGAAAATGAAATCATTATCTGAAGGACCAGACCAACCAACTGTAGGTGTAATGTAAACAACATAATTGGGCAGTAGGCCCATAGAGTATGTTAGGCCTATAATGTAAAATACCTACATTATTATAGGCTCATGGTCAGGGGAATTTGCTATGCCGATATTGTTTTTATTTTTGTTTATTTTAAGTACTAATTTGATCTATCTGATAACCATGATTGGTGGTAGAGTGGCTTGCACTTGTTTCTTGCGCCCTTTCTTCTTGTAAGTTAAAAAATCTGGAATGGATGGTAGCAAAATATAGACTGTTCAAAAGTGCTTGATTGTTAAGTTTATTTGAATAAAGACATTTTGACTTATCTTTAACTTTGGCTGGCATTGCTCACCAGTTTTTATTGGTGATGTAACTAATATAATTTTTAAAGCATTCGCGAAAATGCAGATGCGAATATCGCAAAATATAAATACATTAAGATTCATATTATGAAGATTGATAAAATATTAGAAGTTTAAGAGCATTTATACAGCATACTAGCGCTGCCATTAGAAAAAAGTTTAAAACGCCTAAATAAAGACGAAATTGTTAATTGTGTTCTTCTAGTGCACTCCGAAGACGCTTTGTGGTACTTTTTATCGTTTAAACAATATTTTCTAGTCTGTTGTTTAGTTTTATGAAGTTTTTTTTTTTGCTAAAAGTGGCCACTTTTCACAAACAACTCCATTAAACTAAATAACATTAATAAAATTATTTATAAAATTATAATCTAATGAAATTAATGAGAAAATCATATTTTTATGTGTTGGTACAATATTATTTACTACTATTTACTCCTTTCCAAACATATTCTTCGTAAAGTACATATTCACAATATATTTGCATGACTATTCAAATACAAATATGAATTTGAATGCAAACATAAAAAAAATATGCAAATATTCGCAAATGCAAATGCGAGCATTCCTTACTAGTTTTTATGGTATTGCCATTTCTAGTAATGTAGCTCCCGGGTTCGACTCCCGGTTGTATCACTGTAAAAAACTGTCTTTTGTATTTTTACTTAAGGTCTGGGTGTAGAATGTGTTTGTGTAGTAGTAATTACCGTTTCCGATTTCCAAAATACAAGTGCTTTAGCTACTTGTTTTGGGATGTTGTCTTATTTGTTTTTGTTAATATGATCTAATCTCTTTTGTTTTACACTACATGCTCTACTGACATATTTGTTTATTTAAATTGTTAAACTAAGTTATTTTATTGTTTGATATTTATTTGCTTTGTTGATTCTCCTGTTTCTTTTTTATTAATGGCTTGCCTCGTGTTATTATGATGCTCATTGCTCTTGGCGATTTTTTGTGCAATATCAAGCATTATAAGCAAGCAATAAAAGAATGGTAGTATTCAAAAGAGAGAAAAAAATTTAGTTCTGTAAAATAGTATCATAATTAGCAACACAATAGTAATCACAGTAGATTGTGTAGCTGTTCCCTTGTACTACTCTTCTGTCCATTCTTTTTTTCGTGTAAAAATTGTGTGTTTACTAAAATAAATATATGAAATGGATTCACCTTATTTATTTAATTCTATTGTTATCTATGTTGGCTAAGCTATCGAAATTGATTTACCAAGTTGTGATTAACACTGCATTTGCGAATATATGTTTATTAATTGTTGCTTGTATTTTTTAGAACTGTTTGCTCGCGTTATTAGGAGAAATTCCTATATGCATATTATAATGCCATATCGTTTTTGTTTATTTTGCAATCACTTATAATTATAAATAATATAATGAAATTCAGTTAGAAACAGCAAAACACAATGCAGTTTTATTTGTATATTTTTGTCATTTTATAAGCCAGAGTAATGCCCGATTTCCGAGGTACTCATCGGTGGTTTATCGGAGGCTTACGTTTATCAGGGGGTGATGGGCTCTTTTCTCCGCATTTAGATTCCCATTTGGTCCGTTATGCATTTATCAGGGGGTCCACATTATCTGGTTTAAAGTTAATTTTATTACTTCCCCCTCCGATAAAGTTAAACCGCCGATAAAGTACCTCAGAAACCGGGGGGAAGTTATTGACTATCATATTTTTTATAAACAGTTGCAGGAAAGCGACTTCGATGAGAGGTCCCTGTCCCTTTGTGAGTCTGCAGAGACCTCCGAGCGCATGTGCGGCGATTTTTTCAACACAGTAAAGAAAGGTCCTGCTAAAGTAATTCTCACAACTATCGAACCACCCCCAGAATTTCAGGTTGGTTGTTTTTACACCATAGGTCAGTTTATTTTAGGTGTTCCAACCTGATTGGTTATCAAACTGGTGTAGTTGTTCTATCTCACAAAGACTATTTATATGAATGTTGTTAGGCGTGCACATACACATTGTTTTAGTGTGTTTCTGTACGCTCTCGTATTACGCACACTAAAATAATCTGCATGTGCACGCCTAACAACATTCATGAGATAGAAGAATAACTCTTAGCTAAAGAGCTCGCAAAAAATACTGCAAGAGTTATCACAAGGTCCTTGTCTCAATATGATAGAGTGTTTAGGGTGTTCATGAGTCAGCACCTACTCCCAGCGCCAGGAAGTGGAACACCTGGCGTCAGCACGCTTCCAAACATGTAGCATTTCGACATGCTCTACAAGAGTTATCTCAAGGTTCAAATTTGGCAGAATGGTAGAGAATAGCACAAAAAAAATAAGACTGCAGTCAGACCGCAGTTCCATGAAACATGCCGAGTCAGCACGCCACGTAAGTTGTATGAATTTCGAGGTCGGTACAAGAGCTATCTCAAGACTGAAAATTCGTATACTGCTTAATTATTATGCACAATTTATGAAAATAACAGTCAGACCATAGGTGTCATGGAACATACGCAGTCAGCAGTCGCTCAAAAGGTGGAGTCCAAACAAGCTGTTTGGAAAACAGGATTACACAGTTGAAACTTTGTAAGAAGATGTATTCTGTAAACCGCTTTACGATTTTTACATAAAAATACAATATAAAATAAAAATGGGGGGGGCCCCTATACACGTAACTGAAACGGAATTTTCTTTTTCATCAAACCCATACGTACGGGTAGACTACCCGTAGCGTTAGATAGCTCTTCAAAAATGAATGACATTGAGGTTCCTAAAACTATTTTTCTCAAAGTTAACCGTTTGGAAGAAATACACTTCCAAAATGGTAAAATGCGTTTCCCCACCATTTAATTTCTAAAATAAGAAAGTGAAAAATCTTTAAAAAATATGCTGTAGATCTTAAAAAACACCTTCAACGAAAATTGGTTTGAACGAGATTTAGTTAACAGTTTTAGAGATATAGCTCATTTTCCAAAAACGCAAATATAACTTTGTCATTTATACAAACACTATGAAAAACAAATTTATTTTTGAAAACGTAAAATGTTAGTGGTATTCACTATGGTATGGTAAAAGGTAACTATGGAACCCTATTGCGTACACCCTAAACACTCTATCATATTGAGAGTAGGACCTTAAGATAACTCTTGCAGTATTTTTTGCGAGCTCTCGTACTACTATAATTGAACAGGCTTGGTGTTTTTAATTACTAAGGGATCATTCACAGCTCCGTATATATATACAATACAAGTTTTGACTTGCCGGTAACTGACGCGTCACGTGACTGTCAAAACTTGTATTAAAATTTGACTGATTTGTAATTCTATTATTTTTATTTTTTCTTTTGTTCTAAATTAGATTTAGTATCGGTATAATAACTTCAATACCTATTATTATTGAATTCACTGCTTATTTTTAAGTATAACTAACTAAAGTAATCTACATCCAACATGTGATCTGCTATAGTTGCAGAAGCACGCACAACTGTACCCATTAATCTAGTATTGTAAGATTGTATGGTGTATTCTCTGGAGATCCTTAAATAACGAAATAATAGAAATTACTTGTGTGTGATGCAATAGTGATTACTTGTTTCAGGACAATCCTGTTCCAGTTATTATAGACAAATGTTCGGCTGTGCTCGTGCCTCCATCTGTTATATGTACTAATGAATCTCCGAATAAAATAAAACTGACTAGTTTAGATATTTCGATGTCTACGAGTCATTTGTCACCTATATATCCGAGGAAATTAAAGCCTGAATCGTTGTACGAGCGTCGGCAATGTCTGAATCACCGGTTCGCAAGCCCGAGGCTGCTTCATTTGAGCCCCTGCAGAGCGACGAGACCCTCTTCAAGAAACTCACTCTCCTCTCGACTGTCTAGCAGTCACAATTCTCTCATAACTCAATTTCAAGCAGACGATTCCAGTTTTATCACCCAAGCGATTTCCCATGATACCCTGTCAGCTAAGACATCTGATATTACAGACATGTACAATGTCCCATTCGATAGCGATATTTACGCAGTTCCCATAGACATGGTCCGCCCCAATCGTAACAATATTCGTAACAAAGGTAAACGGCTCCCAAGGACAAACAAGAAGCGCGGGAAAAGCACTCCTCAAAATATAGGCGGCAACTGTCCATTAGAAAGAAACCCAAAATTAAAGGAAACTGCTAGACACAAAGATGCAAAAACTAAAAGGCATAGCTTGCCGAGTTCTTCGATCAAAAAGAGCGCAACCGACTCCGACACTGACTCACTCCAGGTGACTCTTCGTGAAATGAGGAAATACTTACACACGTTATATTCAAGTTCTAGTGATTCAGAGTGCAGGAATACAATAAATAAGAAAAATAATGCAATAATAACGAACGTAGGAATACATACGAGGCATTGCAATAGAGAAGCGACAACTGCAGTATTATTAAAAGAAAGTAATGAAATAAGTAAAGCTATGGAAACGAATAACAATCATAAGAAGTCGAGCAAAAATTCATTCGGCATGAACGCTAAAAACAAAAAACACAAAGAAAATATTCCGAAAGATATTTTAGGAGTAGATAAAAACGATAAATCTGGCAAGAAGTCAAACCAATGTCAAAAAACGAAGGTGAATCCTGTGAGAATTCTGTCGATAAATCTGAAGCAGAGCTTCTGTAATTTATTTCGTTGGCGACGACAGCCAGTGGTGGAAAATACCGCGGAGGTGGAGAAAGTGAGTGGCGGCAAGGAGAGCCCGCCGGCGGCCGTGCGGCGCGCGCTGCCGCCGCTGCCTCAGGCGCCGCACACTTCGCATCGGTCCGTCAACGAGGAAGACCAGGTGATGGATTTCGCGACATCATTGCAAAAAGTTAAAGATGTAAGTGTCCAAAATATAAAAATTAAGCTCGATTCACGCATATCAGTGAAGTCACAGTTCTGGCATAGTGTCGCTACCGCGATAATTATTTTTTCATATATTTTATCTATCAGTGTCAGTGAACACGCGTTCACTGACACTGAAAGCATTGACTCGTCACTGACAGTGGTGTGGAAGAATGAGGGCTCTTTGAAAGTGACATTCAAAAAATAAAAATAGTAACTATTTGCCTCACTAGATGGCATTGACGGAAAGAGAAGCTAACGCCATCTATCGAGCCTACAGTTTTTTGTCATTTTGAAAAGCCCTCATAATTATCACGGTGGCGGTACTGTGTTGGAACTGTGACTTCATAGTGGCGTGTGCTCACTAAAAAATACGGCGTTGGTAATCGAGGGATATCCTTTGGCAGGATGAATCTTCAGAACCGTTAGATCATTTTAAGAAGGGGAGCCATCTTGGATGTGTGTATGGGAAGGAGATATATAATACAATCTTTTATTAGTATGGAATTAAAAAAAAAATTTTTTTCAAATCTCATCGTGTGGGATATCGGGTTAAGGGATTTTTAAGCTGATTCCAAATATATACAATAATATCACATTGTAGCTATTGGTTTAAAAAAAATCGGAAAAACATTTTCCAAACATAGGGGAGAGTAACCTATATTGTACCGACTCCTAAATTGTACCACCTTCAAATTTCCTACTAAACGGTGCCCTTATACTACATTGTCAACACAAAACGAAGCGACTACAGCGCCACTGTCACTGCGCCATTTTGTTTCTTCTTATGACAGATGACACGAGAGTGAGAGTGAAAAATGTATTTTTTTGTGATTTGATGTAATTTCTTCGTCTAAAGGTAGCTCAACAAAAAGGTTAGTAATCATTTAACACTGTATTCTATAAGATAGCACGATTCCTTGTGTTTTTAACTATCGCGAGAACAAATCAGTTGGTTAAGGTGATGTTGTTGTTTTTTTAAGTTTGCTATCGAACTACCGTGTACCCTATATTGGACCTCTTCGAGGTTCCAAAATTGGACCGGTACAATTTATGCATCTACTTTAAATAAGAAAAATATTTCAGTTTATTGTTTTGCTTTAGATAGAGACAGATTCAGAAAAAGTATTATAAATGGAGTGGAGAAGATTAAAAAGAGCCATTACGAGCATAATGAAGAAGAAAAAATTGGAAATAACACTTACAATTATTTCAATTACTAACAATTAAGTAAAATATGTTTTTGACTTGACTGTTGATTAGAGAGAAGATAATAATGTTGATTATTTAACAAATACTTACTCAATCTTAATTCTATTATTGTTAATGCTTAATCTTAAATTTTTATTTCATATTAATGTCAAAGCATGAGCCTATTTTATATGTTAGTCTGAGGTAAGATATACGATGTCTAATTCCTATTATGCCAAGAATGATCCTTATCATTACCAAAAATACTGTTCCTAATAAGAAATAAATAATTATGATTAATAATTTCGTTTTATTTCAGATTGCTACCTAAGTTTTGTACAATAGGTTTTAGTTGGTGCAATTTAGGCATCCCGTGGTACAATTTAGGCTAGTAGTTCCGTAAATTCGACCGAAGGACAACTATCAGTAGATTAATATTTTTAAATAGTTTTAACTTGATAAGAATCTTCAGTGTGTAATATGTTGTAACAGGAATACCAAGGTATCACCTAAGTCAGATTGGGTTTCTCTAACTTTCAAGGTTTTGGTATTTTTTAGTGTTATGTTAAAAGTGGTCCAATATAGGTTACTCTCCCCTACTAAGTTTGGGCTCTTGCAGGAAGAAAACCACTAAAGAATTCTTATGAAACATACGCCTAACAACTTCTAATATACTCTTATCTAAAGTCCTGGAAGCAATTTTGAAAAAATTAACATTTTGAATTTTTGAAATATTTTGATCCCAGTATTGTATGAGTTAAAGTACCCGAAACAAAAAAATTCAAAAATAATACTTAATGTTAGTTTTTTCAAAAATGCTCCCTGGGCCGTATTTAATAACGTGACAATTTGTAAATTGTCGCGACAATTTGGTTTACATTGCGTTGTAGCTATGAGTAGTTTATTCTATTTTCAAATCAATTGACGCAATGGATATGAAAATGTCATGACAGGTGACAAATTGTCACGTTTATTATATAGGGCCCAGGATGTTAGAGTATATAACGAGTTGTTTGGCGTGTTTCATAAAAAATCATTTAGTGGTTTTCTTCCTGTTTTTCCCAAACTTAGTATGTTTGGAATATGTTTTTTCGATTTTTTTTAAACCAGTAGCTACAATGTAATAATATTTTATACATACATATATTTGGAATCAGCTCAAAAATCCCTTTCATCCGATATCACACACGATGGGGATAGAAAAAAAAAATTCAAATCCATACAAAAAAAAGTATGTATTTATCTCCTTCCCATACAAAAATCCAAGAGGCCTCCCCTTCTTAAAATGATCTAAGGGTTCAGAGGGTTCACCCTGCCAACGGATATCTCTCGATCACGAAACGCCGTATATTGCACTTTTATGTCGTGAGGAAATGCAACTATCACTGTTATGTGTGAATCGGGCTTTAGAAGCTTGTTTTGACTGATTGAAGTGATTGCACCTTTACTTTAACCGTACCTTTTCTTTCAGTATGGTTGGTATTGGGGTCCCATTTCAGTGGAAGCTGCAGAAAAAATTCTTTCAAATGAACCAGATGGATCATTCATTGTTCGGGACAGCAGTGACGACCACTATATATTCACCTTGACGTTTAAATTGAATGGGCTAAGACATGTTAGGATAGAACATGATCAGGGTAAGCATATTTTTATAATGGTAGTATTTAATCGGGTAAAAATAATTTCCCATTTTGGGTATCAAAAATACTGAATATTGCGTACTGAAATACTAAGTGGGCGGATTGACCATTAGCCATTTTAATCTCCCCACTACTGAGGCACAAGCCTTCCTTATTGGTGGATAACGAGGATGGGCCATCCACCACGCGGGGCCAATGCGGATTGGTGGGTGTTGACGACTGCAAATGCAGCCGGGACCAACGGCTTAACGTACCTTTCGAAGCACGAAGAAGCTCGATATAATAAATTTTTGGTCACCCATCCCATGACCGACCCTTGCGAAAGTTGCTTAACCTCCGCAATCGCTGGGCCAGGCGCTAAACCACTGCGCCACCGAGCTCCTCTCGACGGACTGAGGGCGACTACAAATATTGAAAATGGGTGACTTTAAAATACAAATTGAGTAACTAGTTATTCAGAACGGGCAACCAAATTACTATTTGGGCGACAACCTTAGGGCACACAAAGCATTTATGGGCATATTATATTTAATATAAAAAAGGCGACTATTAACCTAATCGAGGTGACAAAAATACCATGTTGGGCAGCTTACATCAGTTATAGTTACCTATTTGGTATTAGTCGCTCACTTAGTATTATTGTCACTCATTTTAATTCTTTATCTCTCACATGCAGTTGCTCGTTTTACGTATTTTTTGTAATCCGCAGTTTGTCGCCCATTTAGTTATTTTGTCGTAAACAAAATAAACCGCTGCTGGGTTCAATATTTAAGTATCCCATTAACAGTCGCCTTTATTATTCCCAGTCACCCAGTTAAAAATACGTATCCCTTTTTATAATTGAATTAAAAAAAGTCCTTGATAATGTATTCTATTGCTAATATAATGCAATGTATTATAGTACAATACAGGTATATTGTATACTTTTTATGTGTTCAGAAGTATCTTTGATTCACGCCCGCTAATCAAATGAGGATCAGTAACGGGTTTCACTCCTATAGTTTTATTGGTATAATATAAAAACATATTCCTAGCTATGAAACTTAAGTTGAAACGTTGAGTTAATTATTTTACGTACGACGTACGACATAAGGTTCGCGTACGTCGCGATGACGTCATAAGGACCCCCAAAAAACCAGTGATTTATTTATTTATTTATTTAAATTTCGATTGCCCACTGCACTTACAGTTTCACACCAATTATATTAAAACAGTCTCAAAGGGCCTCTACGTGTTGGACCCATGTCCCCACGCCGCCGCCTACCACCCTCTTGCGTGGTAGGCGGCATGTTGACCACTGCACCACTTAGTATGTCATGGTCACTTTAATCATTTCTGCGGCGGTGTCGTGTGAGGCGGGTCGTTACGTTCCCTCAAATATGGTTGAGCGAAGCGATGGCTGGTTCATGCGTCATGCTCATGCTCGTGAACGGGTGCTGCCAGTGGTAATGGGTCTGCTTCTGAGTACCTATCTTAACGCATATTGAATTGTAAGAATTGCGTTTTTTATTTCTATTTTTATATCTTATCGTATCAAGTGTTTTTGGTAAATATTGCATACTGAGGTGCACTTTCGAGTAGCAGATAGAAGTGATTTCTCAACTAGTTGAAAGTTATTTACTCTCACAATTACCTATCCGATATGTAGCAGGTAATTAATTTCAACCTACCCATTGCGTGTAAACTTTTGATAATTATTATTGTGATGGAAAATGACCTCACTTTAAATGTGGAGGTCATTTTCTAATGTTGACGACTCTGTATGAAATATACAGGGAGAAAAAAGCAGCCCTTGACGAGTTTCTTGCCGGTTCTTCTCGCAAGGTCTCCCGCTTAGGGTTTGCGAACCGATGGTGTAGCTTCTATGACATTCACGAGTGCTTGTAACAGCCTAGACTGAATAAATGAATTTGAATTTTAGGTCGTCAAATCTCGTAAAAAGTTCTTCACATTTTATCATGTGGTGGCATAAGCTTTCTGATAAGCCACTAAACAAAAACCGTTACTGATCCTCATTGAGGCAACGATCTCTTTTATAAAAGTGAAGGGGTGTCTGACAGACTATTGCCCAGCCCAAACCACTGAACCTAGAGACTTGAAATTTTGTAGAAAGATATTTTATACAGTGTAAACTAGTGGGTGTTTACACTGTATAAAATATCTATAGTATATAATAGAAGGGATTTTTGGAAATTCTACCCCTAAAGGGTTGAAAAGGGGGTACAAAGTTTGTATGGAAAAAAATTTAAGAAATTATTAAAGAGAAAAAATATAAAATAGACATTACGACTTAAAACTTCGTAGGAGTACATGTATAAACAAATGATAAAACATGTATTTCGTAAATTTCTGAAAATTAACTCCTTAAGGGGTAAATGGGTAGAAAGCCCAAATTTGATATGGACGTCGATATTGAAGCTTTATGAGATACTAGCGGCCGCCCGCAACTTCGTCTGCGTGGAAAGTTTTTTTGCTATCCCTTGGGAACAACAGTTTTTTTCGGGATGAAAGGTACCCTATGTCCTTCTCTGTACCCCTGACAACGTGTATGCAAAATTTCATGATGATCGGTTCAGTAGTTAAGACGTGAAGGCGTAACAAACAAACAAACGGACTTTCGCATTTATAATATTAGTAAGGATTTATTGCGAAAATGGCATTTATTTTAGGGTCCAACACGACACGGTGAACATTATTCAACACCTAAAGAATTGAAACGGGGGTTCAATTTTTTCATGGAAAAATAATACGGGAACGGGTAGAGGAATGAGAACGAGTACGGGAACTAATAAAATATTATAAATGTGAAGTTTAATGTTTGGATGTTTGTTACTTAATCACATAAAACCGGCTAAACGGATTTGGATTGGAATAGCACACAGATAGTTATAGCCTGTGGTAAAACATGGATACTTTTTATCTCGGTCAAAGGTTCCATAGCGATTTTCTGAATGTCCACGCGGACGAAGTCGCGGGCAAAAGCTAGTTTAGGTATAAAAATAAAATTTATTTTTCAGGTAATTTTTGTTTCGGTGGTTGTACGATGTTCAAGGCTCAAACGATCGTAGAGTTCATAGAGAATGCGGTGGAGACCTCTAGGAGCGGCCGTTACCTATTCTTTTTGAACCTGCGACCGGTGCTGGGGCCCGTCCGAGTGCAACTACTGTACCCAGTGTCCAGGTTCAAGCGCGTGCAGAGCCTTCAGCATATGTGCAGGTATGCAAGCACATAGTGTTATTTTATTAGACACGGTTTAGGAAGGTGATTTTTCATAAATCTTTAAATGCAGTTCTATTTCTTCAAAAAAACAAAACGAAGTCTTCTTTCAAATTTCCTACTTTAAATATTTAAGATTCTTTCCCTCCGTGTGGCAAAATTTGGGACACCCTGTATATATAACCAAGGTCTCTCAGAAATCCGGAGCCACCAGCTCAGCTCCAACCCTTCAGATGTCTCAATCTTCCCAAGCTCATTTTCTACTCGTGAGTCTATATAATGTATATCTATATACAGGGTTATTTTCTAAAACACCAATAACCTCGCAGGAGTAGATTTCTGACAACGACGTTTGTTCTACAACTTTTCCGAAAACCCATACGCTGTCCCCATTATTTTATTGTAATATTATATTTTATAAATTATGCCCGTTGTTCCTATTGCGTTGATATTAAAGAAATAGTGCTAGAATAGTGAGATTACCTAAACCCATATGGTTTAGGTAAGTTTAGTGGGTTTGATACCCGCACAAAACAAATATTAGTATGCATGAACATGTTTATGGTATAATGGGTATATGTATAATGGGTATGATTTTATCAATTACCTAATAAATGCATTTTCAGTGACCTAATTAATAATATTCGTTCCTTAATAGTAGATCTGACTCAATTTAGATGATTAAATTTAGGAATCACCAAATAATATTTAAACGCTTACCTAAAAATTAATTAATTATTACTTGAAAAAAATATCAATCATCAAAAAATCATATTAGGTTTTCAAATAATAAAAGTGTCACTAAAACTGAATCTCCAAACAATATAAAAATGTTTACCTAAAAAATAATTTTTAATCTCTGAAAAATAATATTAATTTATCAAATAATTCAACTGAAATTTGACGGTACACAATTAATTAAATAAAACTACCATAGATTTATACTTCATGTATTTTATTAAATCAAATATGGGACTGTAAAGAACTTAAAAATAAGTGAAAAAAAAAGAAAAAGGGATATTAATTTATTAGTGCACTGCACTATCAGTGCTGGTTTTGATTAATTTATAGGGACGCCCCCTTTTTTGTTTTTTAAACTCTATGTGCACATTTTCGTCTCTGGTGGTGAATTTAGAATTTTTAAACGGCTAACCCTATTATGTGTTTGCATTATGTACGTTTTTATACAACGTGTAACAAAAAGGGGGTATCAACCCGAAAGGAGGTCAATGTACTTGTGAATCTGAACACCTTCCAACAGAAAAAAAAATTATAATCGAAAAAAAAATTTGGTCTCTCCATAGAAAATTTGATTGTCGCCAACATTTTGTATGGAGACTTCAATTTTTTTTATTATATTTGAATTTTTTTTTCTGCTGGAATGTATTCAATTTCACGAGTACATTGACCTCCTTTCGGGTTGATACCCCCTTTCTGTTACACGTTGTATAAAAATTGGGACAGTTTCATTTTCCATTTATACAATCATAATTGACAGACAGGCAAAGCTACCTTTCATTTGCTGACAAACTGAATTTTGTATTCGTTGAAGTCGGTCCAAGGATTGTCAAAGTACATAGCCCGCCAATTTAACTCCAACTATAGTAGGCAGATCTAATTTATTAGGTGACAGCACAGAATAGATAATAGTACTAGCGTACAGAAGTTCACAAACTCCGCAAAATCGTTTAAATAAATTGCGACTCTTGCTCCGACACAATAAAGTGCAATTCAGGTCGCACAGCGCTCCCTTCGCTCCAAAACATTCACTAGTAGCAGCCTCTCCTTCTATTGCGTAGGTCTTATCTTTTCTGACGTATGGAATTTGTCCTCTCAGAGGACGCCGAGCGCTTCATACTCGCGCGCGGAGTAACAGAACCCTGGTGACAGATCTATTATTTTGATGATTGAACGAATCAAAAGGTGAAAGATTTGCTATTTTTAGTTACAAATGTATTATTGCTGCCCATGACTTTAGAGGGCAGATCTTATATTAAGGCTGTAGAAAAAAGTGATCAAACTATAATTTTAGATACATATGTATTTACATTAATCCGATGATTTATACTTAGAGACAGTTTTGATGAATATGATGACTTGATGACTATAGTTATTTGTTATACAAGAGAGCAAAGTGATTTTTTGCTGCGAGTGCTGACTTTTAAATCACGAACTAGTGAAGTAGTCTAGAATTGAATCACGAGCGTAGCGAGTGATTCTAATATAGACTACTGAGCACAGTGAGTGATTTAAAGGCACGAGACATCAAAAAATTTGCTCTCGTGTTAAACATACAACTTTTCACCTCTACCAGCGAGAAAAGGTGTTAGAAATTAAAAAAAGCACTTTGCCTCACGCTCGCAGCAAAAGTCGATTTTGCTGCGAGTTTTTGGTAAAAAGCACTTTGCCTCACGCTCGCAGCAAAAGTCGATTTTGCTGCGAGTTTTTACGCGCCAAAAGCACCCTTTTCGTGCTGGAGAGGTGAAAATATATTTCTTGGGGATAGATGTTATTATTAGGGTATTGCAGATTAGTGACACATCTAAACGTAGGTGACAGAAAATATTGTTCTCTAATAATAATATTATACAAGTTATTACGGGATGTCGCACCCTGGCAGTTAGTTTAGTAGTTAGTTATTTGAATTTGCCCGCCAGCAATCGGCCAGCTGACCAGCGCACTATGGCACCGCTTCCACCTGATGAAAACTTAAAGGTTGTGCCCCGGCGCTGCCACGATCTAAAAAATTTTGCTCACCTGTAAAGGACATCAGGCACATGAGACCCAAAAGTGTATAAACATAATTCTGTTATCTATAAACACTTTATGTTACTAGAATCATAAATCAGTAGCAACATTATTTTTTAACTCCTTCATTTAGCTTTAATTAATTATTGAAAAAGACAAAAGCATATCAATGAAACGGACATCTTTGTCAGCGATTACACTAGTCTCCTCTGAGTATATTTGTTCTGTGGCACAAGTGATTGCGCATTAAAAAAAATAATGTCTGTCGGCTGTCAGTCATCTGTCAGTCAACTGTCAAAAGCGTTTTGTTACGTTCGACTTAAGCACAGATTTTCCGTTTGCTCGTACATTGTGGTGCTAATCTGTATCACTAACACAGCTAACGAAACGTGTTGTCGTGGTAGTGATGTTGCTATTTAGTGTCGGGGTTACCAAAAAAAAAATCTTTCAAATATAAATAACTCTTAAAACATAAATCTTCGTAAAAATCTAAATATTTTCTATGAATTACTAATTACATGCCTACATTTTGAAAAATACAGAAACGTTATACATTCTTTGGTTTTTTTCTATGGGACTCTGCCTGATGTCCTTTATTAGCCAGCCTTGCTCTAGAAAGAGCTCAACGCGCTGTCCTTAAAACTTAGCTGAAGAGGCCTAGGCATTATTCCAGAGACAGACCAGCTAGACAAAGATACCCGGTTAGTAAGCGTGCGGAGGCTTTATCTCTTGAAATTAACCACTGACACTCATAAGGAGGTGCTTAATTCCGAAGCTTACGAAAGACTTTCAACTAAACGTAACTTTAAACTTCCATCGCCTTCTGTAAAGACGAGACCGCCAAACGTTTGGGCTATTATAGAAAACCCTTTGCGTTGCTTTCTCAAGCTCAATAGAGTCAATTCTTTGTGTGACATCTTCAAATTGAATCCCCGAAACGCTAGAATGAGACTTGAGGCTGAATTATTGAATTGGACTTACCAGGTTACATAGGACTAGGACAGGTTACATAAGACCTAGGACAGGCATTCCAGTTAGGTAGGTCCAACTTTGAGAAGGAGATCTCTCGTCGAATCCAACTCGGATGGGCAGCATTCGGGAAGCTCCGAAAAATCTTCGTGTCCGATTTACCTCAGTGTCTCAAGACGAAAGTCTATGACCAGTGTGTGTTGCCAGTGATGACTTACGGCAGTGAAACGTGGTCGCTAACTATGGGTCTCATAAGGAGGCTCAAGGTCACCCAGCGTGCAATGGAGAGAGCCATGCTCGGCGTTTCCCTGCGTGATCGAATCAGAAATGAGGAGATCCGCAGGCGAACTAAAGTAACCGACATCGCTCGAAGGATTGCTCAGCTAAAGTGGCAGTGGGCTGGACACATAGCGAGAAGAACCGATGGCCGTTGGGGCGGAAAGGTTCTTGAATGGCGACCGCGCACCGGACGACGCTCCGTGGGTAGGCCCCCGACAAGGTGGACCGACGATCTGGTGAAGGTTGCCGGAAGCCACTGGATGGGGGAAGCGCAGGACCGATCGTCGTGGAAATCCTTGGGGGAGGCCTACACCCAGCAGTGGGTGTCGTGCGGCTGATATGATGATGATGATAAGGTTACATATAAATTATTAAAATCTATTAATTCACTCTTTATTTCTATTTATTATGTCTATTATTTTTATTCCTTCAATGTTAATATCAATTATAATAAATAAAATTATATTATTATAATTATCATTATTATTGGAAATTAATCATTTAAATTAAGTTTTTATTAAATTTTGGTACCGCAGTACGTTTTCGATAAGTTATTATAGTAATCAAGACTTCCACAGGACAATGCCTGTCCTGTGGAGCTTAGTGTTGAAGATTTTGTAAATTTTTGGTAATAAATAAAAGATTAAAATAAAAAAAGGGTTGCACTCCGGGAGTGCTGGCAGAAGTGAAAACTTAAATATTAACATTGTGAATTTTTGATATTTTGGAATGGTTAGGGAATAATTTTGCACGAATTGCCGTCTTACGAATTTACTCTACATTTGAATTTACGAATACAGAACAGTATTGTACGAAAGTCTTATCCATAGCTTGACAGAAAATCTAGAGTTTTGACATTAAATTAAAAAATTTGCGCGTTGCTATGGTGACACTAGTGTTTACGTCTTTAAATGACGCGCCGCAATTTTCGCCGCGCCCCGTATACAGAGAGGGGGATACTTCCGCCGTCAGGTGTCTACTCTCCATCCGTCACATCCGTCTTACGAATTTTCGATCAGAGTCACGTGATCCTGACTGACGCGACTTTACCATTTTTTCCCCATTACAAAAAAGCGTACAACGCCGCTAAAGAAGTTTTCACTTCAAAAATATTGAAAATAAAATTTCATCGCTGGACGCATACATTTTTTGCGAGAAATATATTATAACACTATACTACTGCTGTCAATTTTGCTTTTATTCAAATTTTTGTTTAGTGAGGGGGGAAAACTCTTCATATTTTGCTAAGCTAAGCTATTCCGAAATAGTGGTTTGGTAGCAAGATTAACAAGTCCATTTGGTGTTATTATCAAAATTGACGAATAATCTTGATTATTCTTTTTATTGTTACAGATTTGTGATATTAAAGTACGTACGTCGTGACCTGATCAGCAACCTTCCGCTCCCGAGACGTCTCCTAGACTACTTAAGTGCGACACACTACTATTCTGAACTGCTCGCCGAAATATAGGTGATGTACATATTATACAAATATTAATTATGTTAGCGAACCGTTCTCTATATAACGACCTTCAATTTAAAAACACCAAGATTCAATAATGAATTTGTAGAAATTAGTGCAATCAATACATAAGTACCCATGAGTAACGACGTGTATTTATAATAATTATTATACTTTGATGTTATGTTGTGTATCTGTAACATTTTACTTGCATTTTAGCCCCTTGTGCACTTTTATTTTCGTGTATATTTTAGCCGATATGAATTTAGATAGATAAGCAATAGATACCAGACTTCGTGCCTCAATGATCTATTATTTTGAACATAATATTCGAGACATGTTATAGTTTTGAATACATATGTATGTATGTATACAATTTTAGATTATTAGATAATAATCTGCTATTTACTGCATATATTTCAGTTTTAAGGTCAGCTAAGTGCGACCTAAGCAATCCTAGCAAGTACAACTTATTTATTAAAGTAATTCCTTATTTTACCTAAGGTAATTTAAATGAATTATTAATAATTATACATAATAATATTTAACATAATGTGGGCTAAATAATTTTATTTATTTTGTGGTTGTGTGGTTCTTACTAGTAACACTAGTATATTGTACTTTTTGTAAGAAATTGATATTTGAATACTTATAATAACTTATTATTACATTTAAAATAACTCATTAATGAAACCAGTTGCATAGTTGCATGTAAATATTACATTTATCATAAATCATATAATGTATGATTTAATATTGAACTTGATTGATATGTGCTTATAGCCTGATAGGGAGAAAATGATGACTTTCGAAGCTTGATATTAGAAAGAAATTGGCTGGCGATTGGCTTGCGAATGTCATTGAAATAAGAAAATGTATATTACGAAAATGAAACCACTTTATTACAATGTTGCAAAAATAAAATAGTCCTGTTTTGAGTATTCCAAAATTATATATGTTATGTCACCGCAAAATTGTAAATACCGTTAAATTATGATCTAACTCGCGAGATTGTAAACTGTCGAAAAATTGTGATCCGTTCCATACTGCTTACAATATTACAATATTATATGGGCCTAGAGCCTGAAATAAATGTTTAAATAAAATAAAATAATTTTTGGATAGATTTATAATCCATCGAAGTGAAACCGTTGAATCACAATCTAACGCGCTGTAATTTAACGCGCGACAGATTTATAACTACCTGGGGGTAGTCTGCTAATGTTAACGACAAAATCGTGTTTCAATTTTGTTTGAATGGTAATGCTTTTTGACACAGTTCTTGTTTCTTAAGTCCAAAACCGACACACATTGTGTTTCTTAAACCCAAAACGGACGCACATTGTGTCACGATTTTGGGTTTCAGAAACAAGCACAGTGTCAAAAAGCATTACCATTCATACACCACTGGAACACTATTATGACATTAACATTAGCAGACTTGACCCCCATAACTGGTATTTTATTTTATACTGATTACCTTTGGTTAATCATAGATTCATTTACTACCACAACAGTTTTATATAGGTAACTAATTTAAAAGCTTCAAACGCGGGGCCCATGACGTTTAACCAATCAGCGCGCGAGTTGCGTTCTGTCACATGCCATTTCATAATTTGACGGTCAGACTTCGATAGATTATAATCCATCGGAAAATAATGCGTTAAATTGTAAGTAGTCTGGTACGGATCACAATTTTTTGGCAGTTTACAATCTCGTGAGATATACACATCAACTTTGTCTAGGGATATAGGTGTTATTTTCATACAAACGAGGTAACTTTGAAGCCTTGGTTTTCTGCCAGGAATGTACTGTGCTGTGATCTGATGATGGCCATCCAGGGAGTGAATGGAGCAGATTCAGATCGCTATACACACCCAACTGATCTGATCAGCATTCTAAAAGATTAATGGGTCAGAGTTCTCAGTTTGAGGATTTCCATACATTTTTATGCTATTTTCGTGGTTTTTTAAACGTGTCCTTTACGTTTTGAGAATGCTGGTCAGATCAGTTGGGTGTGTATAGCAATCTGAATCTCCTCCATTCACTCCCTGCATTGCCGTCATCAAATCACAGCACAGTACATCCCTGGCAGGAAACCAAGGCTTCAAAGTTACCTCGTTTGTATGAAAATAACACCTGACCTGTATCCCTAGACAAAGCTGATGTGTGTAGATTATAACCTGACCGTATTTACAATTTTACGGTGACATATACACAACATTATTTTCTAAACTGTCAGGTTATGTGATATTTTTTTGATATAGTTTCATGAATTCTTTGTTTAATGCGTTTACATGTTGTGTTTGCAGCCTGTCGATGCATTCTTTTTGCCAAAGATAATATTAAATTTTAATTTTTCAGTAAGTTATGGATTATTTTATTGTATTACTTATTTTTATTTATATATGTTAGGCTCAAAGACCTATTTCGGTCTTTGAGTGAAAAAAAACGCTCACGACGATCACTGTCAAAATGCCACAACGCGAAATTCATGTCATGGCTCTTATAAAAACGCCCAGAACGCGTTGTGGTAATTAATCATATAAATACCACTAAGCAAAATTCGCATCGGGGCCAACATACCAAACGGAATTTTTATAAGAGCCATGACGTTGTGGCATTTTGGCAGTGAAAAGACCGAAATCGGTCTTTGAGCCTAACATATACATTAACAGTGTTCTCAATGATAATTTAAATGAGTTTGCCTGTTCAAATTACCACCGTAACATTAAATATAAGATTTAACAGTAAGGTATTTACAAAGATATACATATCACCTTAAACTGTTGAGTAATGTTATATCCAACCTGTTCTAATGTAACTTATATTATACCTAACAAAATGTTCTGTTAAAGTTTTTCAAATAAAAAAGTTTTTTTAAGTCCAAGCAAAACTAAACTGTCCCAGTCTTTAAAACCTTGTGTAATTTTAATGTTAAGTTATTTGGTTGTAAAAACTGATGCATATACGCAAAGGAACCTGTAAATCTTATATAGAAATCTTCTAATTTCGAAGCACCACCAAATTATTGAAAATGCTATACGGTCGTATTTCTGTTGTGACTCAGATTCGTTTATAGTTTTTACTATATTTATATATGCATGTGGCTGGCTTGCGTTCTTACCAATTATTATTAAAATTGTTCTAAACTTAGTGTTTACAGAAACACAAAGGATTATCTGACCATACCACATGTGAACGTAATGTCGCAATAATAATAAATGAAGCTGCGCTAGCTATTAATTGTGTGTTTCCCGTCGCTATGTATAATTTGACCTACGCGTTCTGTTCCAACCATGATGTTCATGACGTGACGGTCATCCATGATGACGCTTGCGATGACGAGTTCTTTTTATGATGCTCAACCTCAACTGTTTTTAACACGTTTTTTTAGGATCATCCCGACCATGAGTTGGCCACGTAATACCTTTATTGCCGCGATTTTGTAATATAATTCCGAACTTATGATAAAACTAATCAGTTTTGATTATTTTGATCATGATTTCGTACTAACCTGGGGTCATAATAATTGCCAATGGGGAAGGCAACTGTCAAAATGGCGCTGCGTACTCTTGTTCCACGAGAGCTATGAAAACAAAGGACTTTTACTTAACAAAATCGTTTTTTTTTTCGCTTTAAAATGATTAAATTTTGTGTAATAGGCTTTAAAAATGTTGGCACTTACATATTTCCGAAAAATCTGGATATAGAAAAAAATTATAAATTCTGTAAGAATAAAAACGTCTTACTTTGGCTTTAAATTCCGGCATTTGCATTGTAGAATAGTATTTTATATCAATTTTGGGTCAATGGGTCTTTTTCATTAAAATATACCACAAAATAAATACCTACTTTCCCATACATTTTGTTCTGAACGTCTACTGTCTTAGGAACAAGCGTACGCAGCGACATCTACAATTAGCTTTGCGTTGCCAACCCCATTATCTCACCATGTGTCAGGACTCTATGTGGCACCTGTTACTATTCAACTATCAAGCAATAGCAATTCGGATTGTAATGCTATAGCTTTACAAATAGAGGTGTTTGCTACTTTTATAATTCTCTATTAATTGTTTGTATGACATAGGTACCTACGAGGAAACACAAAATTTTGTCATTTGCTGGAATTGATTTCTTTGTTTGGATGCCGAACAACTAATGACCTTTGCAGAAGATTATTTGAGCACTAACACGCACATGAGTACAAATAGAATTCTTGCCAATATAGCATATAGATATGATACTACTTTAGCAAGTTGCAAGTAAAGAAAACACAATGAATAAAGTTAGATACATACATATATCTGTGGCTATTTTACAATTAACTATTTTGTGAGCTAGCTAATATAATAAGTATTTGTAGCTATTCAATTCTCAATAATATTTCTAAATAGCATAATGTGATCTCTTTAGTAACTAATAATAACAGTTAGCTGGCTGTGGGTTGTCTGAAATGAATATGACTATTTACCCAATAATGTATTAATATAAATTATTTACTCTGCTACTGCCAATCGATGTTTCAATAATATTGAGCGAAAATTCTAACTAGGTTATATACGTAGCTAATATTGAGTTGCCGTGTTTTCTCGATGAAATACACAAAAGTGCTAAAGTAAGCGAATAGTGATAAATTTCTCTTACTACAATAACTTCAGTTGGTTTTGAATTCTTTATAGTTTTCCTTTTTTCAATAGTTTTCTTTTAAAAAAATGCAAAGGCAACAGGTTGGATTTTTGCTTTTTCATTACAACGTAGAAATGGATGTGACATGATATGGTTTCAGAATTCATGGCATATTGAAAGATTGTGTCGTGTGAGTAACCGGAGTGCGACCGGAGTAAGAGACATAGCGCACTTCCATGCGCGACCAAAAACGCGGCCAAAACCATTCGCTTCAAACTCGCAGGTGCGCGCGCGCTCTACGGCGATTTCATACTAATGTACCGATGTCGCTGGCCGCCGCGATCTGGCCGCGCGGCCAGGTCGCAAGTGCGCTGCACGTTGGCACACCTTCATGAGTCATAAAGTGTGGACTACATATTACAAAACAAAGTCCCTCGCCGCGTCTGTCTGTCTGTTCGCGATAAACTTAAAAACTACTGAACGGTTTTTCATGTGGTTTTCACCAAATGATAGAGTGATTCCTGAGGAAGGTTTAGGTGTATAATAAGTTGAGGTTTTATGTAAATTGGTAGAAATATGACGATAATTGTTGAAGATATCGGCAAAAATTAATCCGACTGGGAGCTTGCATCGAAATCGCTGTATCGCCTTTTGAGCTATAACAAAATAATGTATGATGGAATTGTTCCTCTTTTGTAGGTCTACAAAAAGTTCATGGCATATATCTATCTTTTAAGAATAGCTTACTATATCCATTATATCTTCTCAAAAATTGGTCACATACAATGCGGTGATTCGGAAAACTATTTAGAAGGATACATACAGTATTAATCCTTATCAACTTTTAAATGCATTAGTTACCTTAAACATTTTATGCACATTATTTAACCTTTTACACCGTAAAATTTAAATTAATATCGCAAAAAATAACGCGTGCGAAAATAAATTCAAGCGTTTCATACATCTACAACGGGACTGGACTCGAACGGGACGGAAAAGCGAATGGGTAACGACTGTAAGGTATTTGTTTTTCTTTTTGGGTGTTGTTGTAAGGTCGCATTTGGCAAAACAAGGAAGGAACCGGAGCAAAGCGAGAGCGAGTCGCTAGTATGAATATAAAATTATTGGCTGCACCACAATCTTTGGGTTGCACCACAAAATAGAGAGAGAACGAGAGGACAGAAGTCAAGCTTAGTATCTACTACGCACACAGAGATTCCGGTTATTCCTGTCGGTGAGAGTGTGTCTATGTGTGCGTTGCTCGAGCGTACTATTGCCACCTCTCAATTTTCGGTTGCACTCTGGCCTGACTTTGGTCCGGTTTCGGTGGACTTCCCTTCCGTCGAACTCGGCTCTACTGAATAACGTGACAATTTGGTTTACATTGCGGTGTAGCTATGAGTAGTTTGTTCTGTTTTCTAATTGGTTGACGCAATGGATATGAAATTGTCATGACAGGTGACAAATTGTCACGTTTATTATATAAGGCCGTGGTGCTAAGTCATGTACACACTCGCTAACGCGACAAATTCGTGTCATAATGGATATTGAGATATTATTCTTATAAAACGCTTGTAAGGATGTGTTTGATGAGATGAGAAACAATTGTAGTTCGTTTGTCCCGTTTATCCTTTGTCTTATTTTATTTGGTAATCAATATTCACACAACTCTATGGTTTTCCACCTATACAGGGTGATTTTTTGAACAGTCTACAAATGTGGTGTGGATTAGACCGTCAAACTGAACAAGTTTGTCTATGGGCACAGAATAGATACAGAAAGGACACTCTCCGTTACGAAAAAAGTGGCTTTGGAATACAGTGCGTGACTCATCCATCATTATTACCGATGTTTCTGGGTAAGTAAGTACTTACCTAACCAATAAAGACTGCACACGTTAGTGGTTAGCTCTAGACTTGCACGCACACAGTTGCGCGTGTACAAAAGCGCCGTGTAATAGGTAGTTGAAACGCGGCGTTTGTGCTATGTGCTATACCCAGCTAGCAAAACGACACAGAATTTAGCTGTATATCGGTGATATAAAAAGTCGCATATGTGTTACAGAAACGTTTCTATCATTAGAAAAAGGCCCCACTTTTATCACTATAAAGTGATACAGTATATCTATTGTAGCTCCACTTAGGACTAATCAGACACATATCAGTGACCTCGAATCAGTTGCAATACAATATAGTGATATATTAGTGATTGTGATTCTACAATAACACTGTTTGAATAACGTGAAAAATTGAACACGGATTATTTTTATCAGAAAGAAAAATATTCATAGGTATATTTCGTTAAGTAATATTTTTATGTCGCCATCATGTGCTCCATTTTTATTATTCAATTTATGTGTGTAAAAAAGATTAGTGTAAGTGCAATTTCACATGCGGTTGCAATTCTATTGTTAAATTAGTAGCATAATGTTATTGTTTTTTTAGTGCCCCCCTCGAATTCGTAGTATTTAATTAATAAAATTGATTTAATTTATCAAATTATTTGTGAAGATACCAATATATGATTAATTAGTGTTAGTGTTGCTGCTACTCAGACGATATACAACATCGGGCGGCCATTACGATAAATTAAATTTTGGTGATATATGAGCGCGCACAAAGCTTCATTACAACTTATGAGTGCTATTAGGATCCCCTTATCATTTATTTAGCACAAGTGTTTTAATAGCATCATAAATCCTACTATACAACATAGTTGCTCCATATTCAAGTTAAGGAGTATTGTTCAGGCCGACTGAACGTCTACCGCAGCGGCGCGCTCGTGTGTAGCTGTCATTATTGGCAGATGATCTGTGTCAACCTTTACGTCTTTGACTTAACAAAAATTCTATATTGTCTGTACACATTATCCATTCTACAATCTCCATCTTTGTACTGTATTTTATGAAGAGTAAAAACTCATATTTTTCAAAATCATCGAGTTTAATTTATATCCGAAAACATCAAGAAAATCACCCAGCAAAATCAAAATTATTGGAGTCAGATCAGCGCCACCATTTTTCTGGTGACCCCGACGTGATAGCTACATCGAGCACTCGACATCACCGCACGAAGCACGATCGAAGTGGAATAAAGGAAGACTATCCTTCAGGATACAGCCAGCATCCAGCTGCAGCCATTAATCCGAGGGAAGTGCGATCCATACATACGTAAAATCCATCCTTTCTACTTTAATTGTGTGAAAAGGTGTGACAAGTTTGTGCATCCAACCCGCATATAAAAAACAACTTTCCAAATTTAAGTACTTAATTCATAAAATTTCACCTTTTTTTGGTAATAGAAACCTTTAGTAAGTACTTCGCTATACATTCTAACATAATTATCCAAATTAATAACCCTTTTAACACTTGAATTTTCGTAAAGTCGTTCAGTATCAGTCATACATTGTAAAACAATTTCTTACTATCAACTAAGTATAAAACATATTCTCAATCATTTTTCCTTTGAATATTTGTAAAGTAGTTCAGTGTCATAATCAGTTAAAAGCGTCCACAAACTTAAGTAGGTATAAAACATATTCTCAATCAGTATTTGCCGGCATTTCCAGGTGGTAATAAAACAATAACGCACCAGCAGACCTTGGATACGGTCTCACATTGTAGAAATATTGCGAGGGTGTGGCGGCTGACCCGGAGCAAAACCAGTTGTCATCTCATCCACGTAAAGTACATCTTTTATTTTACTTAAACAAGTGTTTTAAACAAATTATTGTTTGTTACTTTCGCCGGCAAAATGACTGAATTAAAAGATCTTATCAAGCAACGCGCTACAATTAGAGGTAGACTAACATTATTCGAAAAATATTTATCTCCACTAATGGATTTAAAAGAAATAAATCCATTGCAATGCAATGAACTCCGTTTAAGATGCAATAAAGTACGTGACCTTTCTTGCAACTTTGACGAAATACAATCGCGGATCGAATTGTTGGATGAAGATGCAACAAAACAACTCGAAGAACGTGAAATTACAGAAAATTTGTTTTATAATTTAATTGCAAAAGCTCAATCATTATTAGAATATTTTGAAAATAAATATAAATTAGAACAACAATCCAACACTTCGAATAACGTTCAAGTTAAGCTACCTCCGTTGAAAATACCTCCTTTTTGTGGCGATGCAAACCAATGGCTTTCTTTTAGGGATACATATTTATCTCTCGTACACAATAATAGTGGTATAGAAGACATAAGTAAGTTTCATTATTTAAAATCTTACTTGGAAGGAGCGGCCAGTTCTGTTATTAGTTCTGTTACTGTGTCTTCTGATAACTATTTAGTGGCATGGAATCTTTTATGCGATCGATACAATAACAAGCGTCTTTTAGTGAACGAACACATCAAATGTTTATTTTCGATTCCGCAGTTACAGAAAGAAAGTGAACATGGTATTCGTGAATTAATTGATACGTTATCCAAAAACCTAAGTGCTTTGAATTCTTTAGGCGAACCCACTCATAATTGGGATTCATTGATAATATATATGGCCTCGGCAAAGCTAGACAGTGCGACCGCTCGTAAATGGGAGGAGTTTAGAAGCAGCGAGGATTCACCGACTCTGGAAGATTTTTATTCCTTTCTCCGCAAGCGGGCTACACTTTTAGAAACAATTAGTGCCGGGAAGTCTGTCAAAATTGAAAAACGTCATAGTTTGCCACATACAAAATCATTTATTGCTTCATCTAACGAATTTTTCTCTGAAAGAAAGTGCCCATTTTGTAAACAAGATCATAGAATATTTGAATGTTCCAAGTTTAAATCATTACCCATTGCGGAGCGTATAACTAAGGCATTAAGTATGAAATTATGTAATAACTGTCTCCGCAGTGGCCATCAACCATTTCAATGCAGATTAAGTGGGTGTAGAATCTGTAACAAAAAACACAATACATTATTACACAGACAAGGCTCGTTGCATTCTATTCAACCTAAACAATTAGAAATTCAACCTAAACAATTAGAAATTCAACCTAAACAATTAGAGTTTACTGATACAAATACAAATAAAACTAACTTACCCAATCCTGTAGTCGACTGCGCTGCTTCCGGACCCTCCACTACTGTTTTTATGTCAGCTGTCACCGCCAATCAAGCTCTTCTTTCTACGGCGTTGGTCAAGGTGATGTGCCATGACAAAATGTTCATTTTGAGGGCATTACTGGACTGTGGCAGCCAATCTTCCTTTATCAGCGAAAGGGCACAAAGGAAAATTGGTTCCTACAAAGGAAAGGATTATTATCATAGTGTTTCTGGTATTGGTAACACAGCGCTTAATGTTACAGAACATTGCATTATACATTTACATTCATTACACAATTCATTTAACACACAAATTAAATGTTTTATTTTACCAAAAATTACTGAACGCTTGCCGCATGTTGCAGTGCGTATACAAGAATTGGACATTCCAGAAAATATCCAATTAGCTGATCCAAAGTTTTACCAACCGTCAGAAATTGATTTATTATTAGGAGCTGATATATTTTGGGACCTAATTAGGGCACCTAGGATAAACTTAGGACCTAAAAGGCCAATATTACAAGACACACATTTAGGTTGGTTAGTGGCGGGTTCATTGCCAAATACATTTTATGACGACAACGATGCAAGCATTCAGTGTCACTTCTCACAAGACATTAAATCCCAACTGTCAAAGTTTTGGGAACTTGAAGAAATACCCACAACCAATAAGCACAACACTAGTGATTATTGCGAAACATTATTTAATCAAACTACTCGTAGAGAAAGTGACGGTAGGTTTTGTGTTCAAATTCCATTAAAGAATTCAATTGAAACTTTAGGCGATTCATACGATATTGCAGAAAAACGGCTACAGCATCTTGAAAGAAAGTTAAAAAATAAACCACAACTACAACAACAATATTCAGATTTCATAAACGAATACGAGCGCTTGGGACATATGACTGAAATTACTAAACCGGTGTTTGGCTGTTACCTTCCACATCATGCAGTCATACGAGAACATAGTGAAACAACAAAACTTCGCGTAGTATTTGATGCTTCTTCTAAAACTTCTACGGGGGTATCATTAAATGACATACAACATATTGGCCCCGTAGTGCAAGACGATCTATTTTCAATTCTGCTTAGATATAGACAGCACAGGTATGTTGTCTCTGCAGATGTGGAAAAGATGTATCGCCAAATACTAGTAGATATTAATCAGCGAAATTTACAACTTATTTTATGGCGCGATGCGTCATCACAACCTATAAAAATATTCAAATTAAACACTCTTACATACGGGACCGCGAGCGCCCCGTATTTAAGTACCAGGTGCCTTTTGCAGCTTTCAAGGGAATGTGGTGATGATAGTGAATTGTCCCAAGCAATTAGAGAAAGCTTTTACGTTGATGATTTCCTTTCAGGGGCTAAAACTAAACACGCGTTAGAAAATTTAGTTACTTCAGTGACTAAAAAACTTAATTCAGCTTGCTTACCGTTAAGAAAATGGCGCACTAATGTGCCAACAATTTTTGAAAATAAGACAAACACTATTTTGCCTAAAAAATTAGATACAACATCACAATCGAGCGTTTTGGGCTTGAAATGGGATCCGTCTGAGGATGTATTGCAATTTCCTGTTAACATTGACCTTGATTCAAACGTAACAAAAAGAACAATTTTGTCACATTCAGCTAAATTGTTCGATCCTCTGGGCTTACTTAGTCCATGTACCATTCTACCAAAAATAATTTTACAAAAACTATGGCTATCAAAATTAGATTGGGATGACTCAGTTGACAGTGATCTAAAAAGGGAATGGCTTAATTTCACATCCAATTTAAATTTAATATCAAACATTGAAATTCCTAGATGTGTTATTATTAACGATTCAGAAACAATTCAGTTGCATTCGTTTTCAGACGCATCTCAAGTAGCGTATGCTGCTTCTATTTACATACTATCAAGGGATAATTCCGGTAACGTTCTTGTCAGGTTGCTTTGCGCCAAAACTAAGGTAGCTCCGTTAAAATCGACGAGTATACCTCGACTCGAACTGTGTGGTGCTTTGCTTTCAGCACGTTTAAGCGATAAGGTAATAAAGGCATTACGTTGTAAAATTGATTCAGTCTTTCATTGGACCGACTCAACAATAGTATTGGGATGGCTGAAGTCTCAGTCTTGTGATCTAAAGCCTTTTGTTGCCAATCGCGTCAGCGAGATACAAGAGTTAACTGCATCAGGTGTTTGGAGGCATGTACCTGGGGATAATAATCCAGCAGACCTAGCATCTCGAGGTGTAAATCCTAAATCAATTCAAGCAAGTAATCTGTGGTGGGAGGGACCAATTTTCCTTAGAGAAAACCCAAGTAATTGGCCACACCCATTGAATCCAAACGTTACTGAATTACCTGAAACTAAAACTAAAAAATCTACAACTACACTACAATCTACTACTACACATGCAAAGCCAGGCTCGTTGGGCGTTGTCAAATTTGAAAGATTTTCAAGTTTTACAACGTTACAACGATCTTTAGCATACGTTCTGCGTTTCATTCACAACTTAAAAAATAAAAACAATAAAAATACCAGTTCTTTGACAACTAATGAATTAAGTAAATCTTTAAGCATTCTCATTAAACAACATCAGAGTGAATGTTTCGCAGACGAAATTAAATTATTAAAAAACAAACAAAACTTACCTGTTCGATCTCGTGTTTTATCCTTATCTCCTTTTATGAATCATGAAGACATTATCTGTGTAGGTGGCCGGATCCATAACTCAAATGAAACCTATGAAAAGAAACATCCCTTTTTATTAGACTCAAATCATAACTTCACAAAATTATTATTCACACATAATCACAAAAAACTTTTACATAGCGGACCACAATTATTACTCAGCACAATAAGAGAAACCTTTTGGCCCATAAGGGGCAGAATACTAGCCAGAAGCACCGTAAATAATTGCAGATTGTGCAGAATTTTAAAGGCTCAAGGTTTTAATCCTATAATGGGAAACCTACCTGCCAGCAGGGTGACTCCAAGCCTTCCATTCCACATCAGCGGTGTCGACTTTGCCGGGCCATATTATATTGCTGATCGCAAGGGTCGCGGTTGTAAGATTTCAAAGTGTTATCTTTGCTTATTTGTGTGTTTCGCTACAAAGGCCTTGCATCTCGAATTAGCAACTGATCTTTCTACTGATGCATTTATGTCATGTTTGAAACGTTTCATATCCCGTAGAGGCAAGCCATTGGAATTGTATTGTGATAATGGCAAAAATTTTGTCGGCGCAAATAATGAAATTAAAGCTTTCTTAAAATCAAACAACGAGGACATATCTGGTTTTGCTGCCGACGAAGGCATCCATTTTAAATTTTCTCCGGCATATTCACCTCATTTTGGGGGAATCTGGGAATCAGGGGTGAAAAGCGCGAAGTACCATTTAACTCGTATATTAGGCGACAAACATTTAACGTTTGAGGAGTTGTCAACCCTCTTCACACAAATTGAAGCCATTCTAAATTCCAGACCACTAACTCCTCTCTCTTCCGATCCAAACGACCTTTGTCCCTTGACACCAGCGCACTTCCTGATCGGTAGGCCACTCACTTCACTACCTTCAGAGGGTCTACTAGATGAAAAGCCAAGCAGACTCGATCGGTACCAGTACATCGAGAAGATGCGGCAACATTTTTGGGAGCGTTGGAAGAAGGAATATTTGAACGAACTCCAGCAGAAACTCAAATGGCGAATCAACCAGAGGGGACTGCGAGAAGGAGATTTAGTCGTCATTAAAGACAACAACGCGCCTCCTCTAAAATGGCGCATGGCTCGGGTTCACAAGCTATACCCGGGTTCCGACGGTGTATCGAGGGTGGCGGACGTCGTCACTTCGAAGGGCATCATCCGTCGAGCTGCACACAACCTCTGCCTGCTTCCTGATTTGGCTTCTTCCCGAAATCCTGAGGACTTCGAGGGGGGGGAGGATGTTCAGGCCGACTGAACGTCTACCGCAGCGGCGCGCTCGTGTGTAGCTGTCATTATTGGCAGATGATCTGTGTCAACCTTTACGTCTTTGACTTAACAAAAATTCTATATTGTCTGTACACATTATCCATTCTACAATCTCCATCTTTGTACTGTATTTTATGAAGAGTAAAAACTCATATTTTTCAAAATCATCGAGTTTAATTTATATCCGAAAACATCAAGAAAATCACCCAGCAAAATCAAAATTATTGGAGTCAGATCAGCGCCACCAAGTATCAATTTGTAGCTGTGTTATATATGTTGTATAATGCAGCTGAGTAAACGTTTATGTGATAGGTTAATACGACAATTTAGCTGTATATCCTTATACAGCTAATAAGGGTTTCAATCACAGATATACAACTAGCAGTGATAAGCGTTACTTATATACGATATTAATATCACTACTTAGTGATAAAAGATGGCCTATTATCACATTTTTGCTAGCTGGGTAGGACCAACTTAAAAAAATCTGTCAGAAAACGTCAATATCTACTCGACTAAAATGTATGGAACAGCTGATTATATTTTTGCTTTGATTAAGTTAGTCCCATAGACGAAGTTGTTTAGTTTGACGGTCTAAGCTAAGCCACACCATAAAAGTCGACTATTTTCGATTTCACCCTGTAGAATAAGAAAGGTATTATTTTCAGTTTTTCGGGGGGAAGTTTGAACCCCCAAATCCCCCCCTCGCTACGCCCATGTTTGATTTAATAAGATAACATATTTTTAAATAGCGATTCAAGTTAAAAATTATGAATGACAACTGTCAAATACTTTTTATTAAAAATAAGACGAGTGAATAAACAAACAGAGTTATCGTAATGTGAGTATAGCGCTAGTAGATCCATAAACTTTGAATATTAAGTTTATGAGTAGATCATACCTACTATGTACCTACTGTACTTGTTACAATAATTATTCTATACGAATGCGTGTCGCACGCTGTGACTGAATAGAATTTTAATCTTGTCATACTATCATTGGACTTGTGATTTAAATGATAGGTCTAACCATTGACTGGGTCTAACTTATACTTATGAGTGTAAAGTTTAAATTGTCAATCAGTCAGTTGAATGCTAAAAATTCGTAATTTCGTTTAAATGTTTTTAAACATTTTAGCAAAACAAATTAAATCGATTGCAACGAAAAATCAATGGGAAGAGGTAAAATGGTTGCTCAAATGTTAAACGGTGAGAAAAATGACAGTAAATTAGTTGGGTGTTAGATAAATGTTTTGTGCTTCTTGCTATGTCTTACATATTATATCAAGTGCAAAACATGCCCTTCCTAAAATATCAATTTTCATTTAATGACAACTAAGTCACAGATTTACAATCCAAATACAATAGGGAACATGCATCAATTTTTTTTGTATCATAATCAAAAGTATAATGCGTGAGAAAATCAACTGTAATATTAAAACTTTTCTCGTGTGTTTTTTTCTCGTGATATAGTCACTTGCAGCAGCACCCGCCGAAAACGCTCTATACAAAAAGGTCAACATTTGTGACGTCACCCATGTCACGTTTCAGTGCATTAGTATGGAGTTAGCCAAGAATTTTCAAATATCTCCCTAAATATTGCGTTTAAATACATATGTGTCATACAAAATATTATTTCTTATTTAATGTTCTATCCGACTGTTAAGTGCATTATATCCGAAAACGAAAAAAAATATCGTTATTTTCCCTTGTGTGATAAAACTAATGTAATACATTTTATTTTTTATTTTTCTGTTCCATCATGTTTTTATACGTGTCCGCAGCGATCAAGCTCAAATTTATCAAAATTGGTGACTTATACATGTTCCCTATTGTAAAACTGACTCAACTGTCGGCACTGTCGCAATGTACTGTAGGTATACCTCACCGCTCGTCCTGAAATTATTGTTTTACTTCACTATGCAGTAAAGACATGGCGCCGGGGCTAAACTTCTCATGCTATGAATTAGGTGATAATCCAGCACAAACTAGTAATATCATACAAGCAGCCTCAAGTTAGTCTTCATGTTCCGTCCAAATGCTGACTTAAGTCACACATTTCTAATGTATTATAAATAATGTAATAGCTTTGAAATTTCCTTCCCCTAATTTGTCATCAAACTGATATGGTGATCTATGGGAGGCCTATCCCCAGCAGTGGGTGTCGTGTGAACGATCGCTCGACACCCACTGCTGTGTATAGACTTCCCCATCCCCGAGGATCTCTACAACAATCCTGCGCTCTCCGCTTCCCGCGGCTTCCCACGACCAGATCGTCGGTCCACTTTGTCGGAGGCCGGAGCATCGTCCGGTGTGCAGTTGTCATCCCCAGAGCCTTTCCGCCTCAACAGCCACACACCGGTTCATTTCGCTGTGTCCCACCCACTGTCACTTCAGCTGAACAATCCTTCGAGCTATATCGGTTACCTTAGTTCTCCTACGGATATCCTCATTTCTCTGATTTGATCATGCAGGGAAACGCTGATGACTCTCTCCATTGCACGCTGGGTGACCTTGAACCTTCTTTTAAGACTCATAGTATTAAGAGCGCGCAGTACTAGCGACGCCATTGGAAAATAAGTCATAGTGCTTAAATAAAGACGAAATTGTGAATTATCTCTCTGTAGTGCACTCAGAAAAAGTTTTGTAGTACTCTTTATCGCTTAAACAATATTTTCTAGCCTGTCGTTATAGTTTAATGGAGTTTTATTGCTAAATGTGTCCACTTTTCACACCACACACCAAATCCAGAGCTCAATTAATCGCACACCTTCAAGTGCCCTACCACATTCGAAGCCAGCTGTGGGTAGTTCCGGCGAGGTGGCGGCACATGTCTCCGCCCTCTGTGGTGCCAGGCGCCCGGAACAAATAATACATATAATAATGCTATCTATAGAGGGATTTTGTTTCTCTATAAATTATTGCAGCCGCATTACCATAGCCAGCTCATCAGCCATAAGAACTAGATACATCATTGGCAATTTAAGAGCCATACTAACCTAAGGCTAACTATCTCAAAAATGTATGAAATAAAATAAAAAGGTATACGTGTCCAAGATTCTTATAAATAAATTACACAGAAACTCTCGCTCACAACGATGTCACTGAATATTTGCTGTTTCAACGGCATGGTAAACTATCTGCTACCCCTATCTTTATGAAACTTTCTTTAGCCTTGTCGTTGCTGCTTTTCGTCAAATGAACCATCTCACTATACACATCAACTTTGTCTAGGGATACAGGTGTTATTTTCATACAAACGAGGTAACTTTGAAGCCGTACCTACCGTGCTGTAATCTGATGATGGCCATCCAGGGACTGAATGGAGTAGATTCAGATCGCTATACACACCAAACTGATCTGATCAGCATTCTAAAAGATTAATGGGTTAGAGTTCTCTGTTTGAGGATTTCCATACATTTTCATGCTATTTTCGCGGTTTTCTTAAACATGTCCATTACGTTTTTAGAATGCTGGTCAGATCAGTTGGGTGTGTATAGCGATCTCAATCTCCTCCATTTACTCCCTGGATAGCCGTCATCAGATCACAGCACAGTACATCCTTGGCAGGAAACCAAGGCTTCAAAGTTACCTCGTTTGTATGAAAATAACACCTGGTATCCCTAGACAAAGTTGATGCGTGTATTTTCTCGGAAGAGACGAAATCATCATTTACGGAAATTCAGTGAAAACTAATACTTATGATGGAATTTTTCTCTCTCTGGCTCTCTCCGGCCGGGGTGCCGGGATATAGGTAAATTCAGTTTAAAATTTTACATCCATCAGCGGGTCTATCTGCTAAAAACTCTTTAGTTCATGTAAGATTTGATGCGACACATTGCTACTTCTCTTTGACACAAATGAAAACTTATCAAAAAAAGAGGCAATGTATCACATCCATCTGTCAAATCAAAGCGATTACCCCGTAGGCTCCGTTAATCCAAAAGTCATTTTTATTCTGGGACAAATTCTTATAGTTTTGATTCTGTAGAGGATTTTCGAAAAAATAAATGCTAAAGAAAATTTAGCTGAGCGACACAAAGTTTTTTTAGCGTGGTCATTAGACAAAAATGTTTGACAAGTTTATTATTCTATATAGTAGAATAACTGGGCTAGTTTTTTCTTGGGAAAATCTTGATAGTTTTAATTACATTGTACTTTATTTTGATTTACTGCTTCAATTACACAAAATTAAAAATGCCTTTGTTTGAAATTCGTCTTTTTAACACGTTTTTTCTAATTATTTAATAAACTATAGTCTTTACGAAGAACATTGTTAGATAACATATGTTGCTAAAGATATTACCTACCAAATCACGCCTTATTTGTTTAAATCGGACAAGTGGTTGTTGAGAAAATTAACCAATTCCCGATACTTGATTTCCGTAGCTTTTTCCTCCTCCCTCTCCCCCTCCACCACTTTAAAACGCGACAACCGCTGTATTCTTGTTCAAGAGATCATGCTGAAGACAATGATACCGGTTGTCGGTGGAGCACTCTCCGACCCGACGGCAATCTTAATTTGACGACTTTCGTAAAAGTGGCATCTCCACTATTAAAACAGTGTATTTGTCGTGGGCCAATCGTTGAACTGGGCCGATCGAGATCTGCCTGGGCAGATCACGATACGCCGCCATTTCTTGATTTGCCTTTTCAAAACCCGCCATATCGTTCAAAGCATAACGTTTGACGATTTGCCCGGCCATGCTTGGGCAAATCGATTCTGTAGGGTGGCGAAAGTACAAGCAAAAAAATGAAGTTTGGTAAATAATTATTCTACTAGATAATAAAGATATAACCAGTCATGCTGGGATAAATAGTCTGTAGGGTGACCAAATAATTAGTAAAACTTTTTTCTTCAACTAAATCACTGTTATTGTTTTTATTATCACAATTTTAACTCGACTCACTCTAAGGTTCGGAACGACTAAGAACTTTATATGTCATTAATGGTATAAAGTCTTCGTTTTCCATTTGGAATACGAATAATTTAAACTTTCCTTTATTCAAAATTAAATAAAAACTGTTTTTGAGAAGCTACGATGTACTATTTGAAACATAGACACAAAAACATCAAAATACAAAATAGTGTCAAACGACATTTACATTTATTTCTATGGACAAATGTCAGAGCGTCTTTAAACCACCGATTTTATTGGTTAAAAAGTTGCACCGCTCTGACGTTTGGAACGGGAAAGTTGTGTCAACCGAACGTCACGCTCAAGAACCTTATATTCATATTCTATGACACTGGACATTCTACTACTGAAGGATGGTTGGGGATGAGGTCATTCACCTTTGCAGATTTCTTTTATCCCTCTCAGACTGTGACTGAAATTGCCATGCTAAGTACAAAATATCCCAATCCATAGTCAATTTACCCAGGTCATGTACAAAAATTAATTAGATTTTCTAAATAAATGTAAATATCGGCACACTTTAAATTAGTTACATGATGTTAAAATTTATTAGTACATGCCAAAGTAATTATTTAGAGGACAGATGAGTCCATTTTGTTATTACAATATTTTACGTTTAACAGTAATTTCTCCATATTTCATATAAGTTACCAAATAAAAATAAGGTGGCATCACTGATGGAATTGTCTTTGATTTGACATGTCACTAATGTCAATGATTTTCCACCACATCTCACGTTTATGTACAAAAATATAAAATTATTTAAATAAAATTCGCGTTACAAAGCATGTGTTGCATTGTGCAAAATTGCAAAAGTGTTTCAAAACCAAATTCTAACATTATATTTCACAAGTAAGTGTTTTTTAAAGTATTTTCAGCATTCAATTTTTCCTTCTCAGAAATCTGAATTTTAGCAGATTTCAAAGATTGTTTCAGATCTAATTCAGAAATATTAAAGAAGTAAATTATAATTCCACCTTAATTACGTATTTTTTATTTCGATATAATAAATATAATATGTACAAATCTGTATTCATTTTCGACACATAAGAAGCTTTAGAAATATTATCTGCATATCGCAGGGTGACCATAATCACAGCAGAACTTTTGAATAAGAAAGAAAGATTTGGATGAAAAATTTACGTTTACATTTAACATTACATTTTATGTTTTTATGCCACATTTAACTTTGAGAGCGGAATTATTTTGTATTCTTAACAGAGAGAAAAAATGTAATGTAAACTAAAATATTATCTTACGTAGTTGAGTTAAACAATTTAGATCAGTTTCAGCTAAGAATCGGACCTAACTGACTACCTTACTACTATACTAGTTATTATGGTCTTTGACACCCATTGTTTATTCGTAGTAACAAAATAAAAATTAATCTTATTTTATTTTCAGATTCCGAAACGATGAGGAAAATAAACATTTATAGTATATCCCAATTACCGTTAGAGGGAAATTATTTTCAACGGCCAAAATAATGCAGTTTTGACATTTTATATTGCAACTTTTTTTAATACAATGACTAATAATGAGACTTATTTTTTTTTCACACAACCGAAAATTCTAAATTTTTTTTATTACTAAGGGCGCTTATTCCTGCCTATAAAAATATTCAGCCAATTTGTTTTTTTTGGACATTCCTCATTGTACAAAATAAAAATACACGTGACTTAAGGGTGGAAGGGCAGGTGTGTATAAAAAAAACTGCCTGGCATATATATTGGCAAGAGAAAGAAAGGGACAAAAGATGCGCAGTAGCCATAAACACTAAGTTTATGGCTACTGCGCATCTTTTATCTCTTTCATTTTCTTGCCAATATATATGCCGGCATCTGTACCTAAGTCTTAAACCTCACCACGTATCTCCAAGTTTTGACTTTTAACCAGCCGGACCGTACAGGACCAAGGGGTCAAGTTTGCTATTATCGTGACTAACGCCGTAATCGTGTTTCAATGGTGTTTGGATGGTAATGCTTTTTGACACAATTCTTGTTTTTATAAACCCAAAATTGAAACACATTGTTTTACCTAAAAATCCAAACCCGTTAGACACTGTGTCTCAGTTTTGGGTTTAAGAATCAAGAACTGTGTTAAAAAGCATTACCGTTCAAACACCATTGAAACACGATTATATGATGTTAACAATAGCAGACTTGACCCCCAGTGTGACCACCATTCCAAAACAGTATCGTCCATCCGGAGAGGAGCCAACCGAAAATAATCATTAAGTAAATATTTTGTGTTGCGCGCCGCCGCTGGCCAAAAGGGGGGTTTGAATGAATATATAGAAAGGTTATAATATGGTTGGTCAAGAGTAGTAATAATCCTATAAATGCAGTAATATTCTAAATGCGAATGTTTGTACGTTTAGAGATACCCAAACATACAAACTTTGGCACTAACTAACATCTAAACTATTCTAAACATTCAAATGTTTAGAATCTAAACACTTTTGAATGTTTGGATTGGTCGTCCAAAAAACTTACGCCGTAGGCATAAGTTGATAGTCTGTAGTAAGTACCTATTTGTAGTGACTGTCCTACGAATGGACAACATTGTTGTCACCCTAATGAAAGAGATGGAAAATATCGTTGACGTCATTCAAGGTTATTTTTTCGTTCTTCAAGCCCCAAAAGGTGACGCAATGTCCAGAGTCATATATAAGGTTCTTGGTCACGCTCTAATGTTTGGAACGCCAGCCGTTAGAGCGTTTGGTTGCACTTGACTCGGAGCGTAGGTTCTGAACGCAACCCAGCTGACAGAGCGCAAACAGCGTTACAGCGCCACAAGCGTCGCGAAACGGAAGTATATTACGATGCGCCCAGCCATATCTCGATGTGGCCAAGTACTATTAGGGCAAATCGACGAATAGGATGCTTTTATCGATCTGCCTAATTTTTTATTGGGCACATCATGAAATTATTGGCCAGATCATGAAATGCCGGCACATCGTGATTTGCCCAGGCAGATCTCGATCGGCCCAGTTTAACGATTAGCCCACGACGTATTGGTCGACTTTTAAGTGATGAGTAGTCTAGAAATCACTCAAGGTTATTTAAAATACGCGAAATATACCCAAGCAGACTCGTTATCAATTAAATACTAGCGTAGTCCGAACCAGGTACAGTGCGTTGCAAATTAAATGGCGGCTGTGAAGTTAGCTAGTATGCGCGTGCGTAGGGCACTCGCCGCTCTCACCCACTTGCGTAAAACTCGCGCGATGTTCCGAGCCGCCCACTTAGTTAACTGTTTAGAGCCGCCCTAGGTGATTAGTACCCGCAAATGTCGCCCTCAACTTAATAAAATGTATTGCTCGCTAAGTACATAAACATTATTTCAAAAATTCACACGTTGCAATTGAAACTGGCATAAGAATAAATAAAACTAAGGTTCTATAGTTTATCAATAACCTCTATAAAATAGGTCGTTGTAGTAGAGCAAAAGAGCAAAAAGTGGCCACTTTTGACATATTTGCCTACTACTACTGCTACGAACTATATTTTACAGAGGTTATTGTTTGTAAATAAACTATAGAACCTTAGTTTTATTTATTCTTATGCCAGTTTCAATTGCAACGTGTGAATTTTTGATACATTATGTACTTAGCGAGCAATAAATTTAATTAAGGTGAGGGCGACACTAGTGTTAGGAATCTAATCACCTTAAAATGTCCGTTACATTCTAGAAAAAAATACAGCGTGTATTTTGTTCGAGATCACCTCGTGTTGTGGAGGAAACGACAAGCTTCAGTTCTGCAGACAATTTATTGTAATGTGAAACGAGCTTACGTTATCTTTAATGCCTTCTTTAGGACGATTGTGATAAATTCAATGTAAATATTGCAATTTAATTATTCATTTTATTGACTGATAAATTGTATCTTAGTTATAGTGATCATAAAGTCAATGTCCGTATAAAGAATGTCGCATTTAGGTTTTTACACTAACTAACTCTTAAGCTAAGTATTACTTAAAATTGTGTAACTAATGCTGAATAATTAACACTGTTTTAAATTGTGTTTATTTATAGTATAGATTTTATTATTATTATTGACAAGTCCCTGTTTATTTTATACAGAGCGGAAAAAAGACGATAGTTGAAGGGTAAGTACCCTAAATTGATGATGGCAAATTTTACTGAAAGGACAATCCTTTATTTTTTTAAATAAGTGAAAATGCGTTCAAAGTTTTTTATAAATCGTTTGTCTCAGTGGAAAATAAATTTAATCAGATAAAGTAACATCCTGTACTTTTATGATACCAACCGATAGGGTTCAATGATAAGGGTTTTCATTTAAATAACATAGTATCTTAAGGGGCGGTAATAGGAAAACATGGTTTGCGCGGGCCATATTTTTATATAGAAAACGTAAACTTGTAGCCACCAAAAAAATCATACGACAAGCTAAAGAGTTTATCTAGTTGCTACAAAGATTAAATTGCGTATAAACCTCACAGATGATTGTAAGAAAATATCAGAATATCATCAAAAGCGCTTGTCGCGGGCCATATTTTTGGCGTAAATACTAGCGTAAACGTATTGAATTCTACATCAAAATATACTTTAACGTACTGTGCAGTTGCTCCAATAACTTTTTTTCAAGAAAGATAATTGTGCTAAAGATAATGATGAAAAAACTACGAAAAACATCGAAAAAGTGCAGAAGTGAGGTTGTTTTCCATACTCTTTACACGTAAAGAAAAAGACAGAGACAAATGATTTTGCATAACGGAGCCTTAAACTAAAGGCACAATCTAAAAAGCTAAAAATAGTATTTTAGACCGTTCGATTCCCAGCTGAGACTAGCAATTTATCAAAAATCTTTGAATGCAGTTTTTCTTATTATTAACTTAAAGGAAAGGAATGTGTCCTTTCAGTTTTTGCCATCATCAATATTAATTAGAGTAGGTACTTTCCCTCGAACTATCGTCTTTTTTCCACCCTGTATAGTTGTTTCCAAAGCACAAATGAATTAGTTTTGAGTAATGTTAAGCTTGTAGTTTGATCTGTATTTATTTACTAACGTTAAGGTAACTAAGTTAAGTATTTGTTAAATAAGATTGATATATAACAGTTAATGTCATTAAACGCATGTAATGCACTTTTGTGTAATACCTATACTTAACGTTGTAAGTTAGGTACCTTATTTTGTTTTATAAGAATGGGATTCTTGTAATAAATAGTTTCCAAAATAATACGTATTTTATTTTCAAGATTATTTTACCAAATATCTTCAGTGCGTCGGCAAGTGTACTCGTAAGTACTACAGTGTAAGTGTCGGAAATAATGTAAGTTTTAATGAAAAATATATATTAGATTAAGCAAAAAAAACCTATTTTACAACAAGAAATCTTAGTACTATTCACTTCGCCCTAGAACGCCGAGAGTTTTAATTTTTGAATTATTTTTTAGGGTTCCGTACCCAAAAGGCAAAAACGGGACCCTATTACTAAGACTCCGCTGTCCGTCTGTCTGTCTGTCTGTCACCAGGCTGTATCTCATGAACCGTGATAGCTAGAAAGTTGAAATTTTCACAGATGATGTATTTTTGTTGCCGCTATAACAACAAATAATAAAAACAGAATAAAATTAATAATATTTAAGGGGGGCTCCCATACAACAAACGTAATTTTTTTGCCGTTTTTTGGTACGGAACCCTTCGTGCGCGACGCCGACTCGCACTTGGCCGGTTTATTTTAAATTATTGTTCAATGGAGTGGGACAAAATCAGCAAGCTTACAAAGACTATCTAGCAGGTACCTCGACCAACTTAAATTGTTAATGCTTCTAGTAATAGGAACAAATGTGGAGACAGAGGTTGCTTGTCTCTATATTATCATCATTATCTAAAATACTGGAGAAAAATATTAAAGAATGATCAGCTGTTGTCTACGGCAGTCTACGAATCAATTTGGTTTTAGATGTAGTAATGTCTACCGAGGAAGCCGTAAATGGGCCAAACAACTTTTAAAGCACTCCTTTCATTTTTTTCTCGAGCTCTCTAATATCTCGAGAACAAAATCGATTCCTCTCCATACAAAAAATCTGTGTCACCTGGCATAGTAGGTCAAGCAAATAATGTCAAATCTCCAAAAAATCAAATCAGAATACCCAATTATTTACACATATTATTTTAGTTCTATATTAAATAATCTTTTATTTACAATGCATGGTTTTAGTAATTATTCTCAAACAATATTTAATTAATATTTCCGAAGGTTTGTCCCCAACATTGTCTAAAAAATCAGGGCTCCGCCGTGACCGTTAATAATTGGTGATGGTATTAGCACAGTCGAGAGATTGTCTTCTAAATATCTCTCGGCTGTGGTATTAGCATGAAGGTTCCATTTTAGCGGCCGTTAGAGTTGCCCCTTGTCTTACTTTCAGTACGTGTTGTCATTCAATGTCTTTCTTGCGATATCGTCCTGCCAGGGTTCAGGACGTTCTCAAGAGGTGTGTGTGGGTTTATTGTTGTTCTGCTGTGTTACTTCGAAAATCACGATAAGTTAATGGATTATTTCATTATTATTACATTGAGATATTAACTTTAAGATCGGAATTTAAGATCAAGTTGAAATAATTGTTTAATATGCAATGTTTACTTACTTATTTGTACTTTTATTTATGTTTTCCATCGCGTTACCGGTAAAACCAGAGACTTTATGAACATAGGCTTATATATCTACGTATATCGAACTTGTGTTCGATTCCGTAGTTACGCACAATAACTTTGAACTAAATAGGTACCTACATAAAAATAGAAGTCCTTGAGGTGCACCCTTCTAAAGATTTGATTACTGAGATAAAACGCTGAGAATGTTGTGTCTGCGAATAGCAGAAGCAGACTCAACAACACAATAAAACAAGTTGTTTTGTAAAAACAATGTAGGTATACAAACAAACCATGTTGGAAAAAATAACGCGGATGATCTCCAAACCTATAACTAGTAGCACACTTTCCGTATAACTGTAGGACTGTAGTTAATGAAAAAGTTTATCAATAGTATCATATCATCAAAATGCCGTCAATTATTATATCGTTACGAAAAACACTTTAGCATTTTGCTTTATATAGGGTTGTCACTTCCAATAGTTTTCCGTGAACACTGTTATTTGGAAACAAAGACCAGGGCCACCTCGAAATTGATTTGGAGGCGGGTACGCCTACTGGTTCGACCAATGGCGTGGTTGAGCCGGCGTCCCGCCCAGCCGGCCGCCCGCCCACCACCAACTGTGGGGTGCTACACACTTGTCAAATCATTTTCCACCCGCGTGATTGAAGAACTTCGATCGTGCTGTTGGTAAGTAAATTTTATTTTAATAATAAAATCCTGAATTAAATAATTAATCATTTAGGTAATTCTTATAAACGGTTAATTTTTAAGTATATCTAAAAATGAAATGGGGTGATAAAAATGAAATGGGGGTCGCGATTTCGTGGTTGGCCCCATAGTAAAAGTTGATCATTTACGTGGTCTGAACACCCCATTTCATTGTTAGATATACTTAAAAATTAACCGTGTATAATAAAAAGAAAATCAGTTGACAATCTGTTGTTACCAGTTAGATATATTTTTTGTAAGATAGGTATTTATTTCTCATTATTTGTCATTTCAAATGTACCTACTATTTAATCATAAGTTTAAGTCCTACTTGTGGAAAATCGCAAATAAATTATTTTTATTTTATTTATAAAAGTTTACCTAATATTATTAATATTTTGAACCTTGATTAATATCGCAAAAAGATTTCAGTGGGTTTTTTAATTATAAAAAATTAAAACTTACTTAAGTTTAAGTATTAGTTTCAGAACAAAAATAAAACTTAATATTATTGCATATTTTTTGATTAATATAAAGTAGGTCTGTAGATACATCTTTTCGCTCTATTCACTGAATGACACAATCGCAGGTTAAAAAAATTGTTGGTTAGTTCATTATTCCTGTGCCCTTCGTTCCTGGGTGCTTATATGTTTTTCTTTATATTTTGCCAGGTTTTCCCAATAATATAATAATTTGTATTGGATATAAATTCTTGGATTATCCCCACGATTGTTCCTTTTGTAAAATTAAATAGGTATTAGGATTTTAATCATAAGTACGTATCGTATCGTATTACAAAGCGATAAGAGTTGCCACAAAAGTTGTCACGATTGTTTGTTTGTTTGTTATCTATATTCTTTAGTTTATAAGTATTTTATTTATTCTAAAAGATGTTCTAGAAAAGTAGTTTAACCTTCGAACATTTAATTTAGTTTAAACCGTCAACACGCCCGGAAAATGAGACACAATAGATTTTATATTGTTGTCCGGTCGCCGTCTCATCTAAAGTTTTGTAAATATTGATTAACCGATTTATTAAAAAAAAATGTGTCCATTTACCACAAAAATAAACTAAACAAAGTGCATTCGCAGTATCGCTTTACTTGCAAAATAATTTGCGACTGACAATGTAATTAGCTTCCCAAACAAAACAAATTATCTATGAATACCTAATCTTTATTAATTCGGCAACATTAAAAAACTTTATTAGAGAGACTCTGTATCTAAAAAAAGTGCGCCTCGAGAATCCCGTACGCCGATTTTAGGATTTTTTATACCTTAAATTTCGGTGCAAGGCCTTTGATTTCTACAAAATTGTATAATTTCCGGTCAAAGAGAAATATCTCGCAGGTTTTTATTTTCGCAACCTACTTACATTAAATTTTCACATTTTAAAAATCCTTACTAATATTATAAATGCGAAAGTCTGTTTGTTTGTTTGTTACGCCTTCACGTCTTAAATACTAAACCGATCATCATGAAATTTTGCATACACGTTCTCAGCAGTACAGAGAAGGACATAGAGTACCTTACATCCAGAAAAAACTACTGTACCCAAGGGATAGCAAAAATACTTTCCACGCAGACGAAGTCGCGGGCGGTTGCTAGTAGGAGATAATTCAAATTAATTAATAATTATAATACGGAACAATAATGACGAAGATTTTGTATTACCTAGGTATGACAGTTCGCGAATATCTAAAAATTATTAGGTTCTTCATTACCTATGAAATTAACGTTTTGTATGGAGAATTTGTAACAAATTGCTTTTCCCATAGGTACTAGCATTTTCATGATTCATTTAACAACCGTGAACGCTTTTTTAACAAAGATTTTATGTACAAATGTTTGACCATTAAGCTAACTTAGGCAACATAACGCGAAAAAAATAAGTTTAGGCCACAGAATACATGTTAAGGCCAAGTTACAACTGATAAAGTGGTATTTTCGCGAACAAAAAAAAGAGTCACTTTCAAGAAGATTTTTATGCTGATATAGTTTATTTGATTCAATTATCAAGCAACTGATAAATATTTAAAATCACAGAAGTTATGAGGTTCTCTGTGTGTGAGAAAAAAATTCACAGATTTCGCAGTCCCCGCAAGAATCGGAGCATTGAAAATGAATACAAAAAAAATTATTTAAAATTATTGATTAAATCAAATCAAATGCAAAAACCCAACTTTTTTAAGGTAAACCTACCTATAGTTATTATTACGATTGTGACACGAAGCGAAAAATAACCGATTTAAAATTCCAACGAATGCACTTCGTCTACTGTCGCATCTTTTAATACCATTACCATGAAAATCGATCAATAATCATAAGCTACATCACTTTTTATAATTAAACGGAAATGTCCCTTTTTAAAAGGACCACCACATAGGTCACATTTATTAAAGGATTTTCAAAAAAAAATCGCCATTTTGTAGCTAAAATACCCATTTTTTCATTTTCTCTTAAGTCGGTTTTTTCTCGAAACACTTCCCATAAAACTCGTCATTTTTACATTTTTCTAAATTGCAAAATAAGTTACCAGCTGATTTTTTAAATTGAAACGCTCACACGTGTCTCCATAAATTCCTCAACTCTTGGTACTTTTCCCATTTCGATCCTCGGAACTATGGCAGAAAATACAGGCGATTTGCACCTTATAACCATTTTCAATGGTAAAACACCAATTTCATAGAATTAACGTAACTCAATTTCTCAAAGTTTTGATTTTCCAAAGAGAACTTCGATCAGAGAAAGATAAATTACCAAACAATTCTCCTACCTAACAAAAAATCATAAAGTTTTGAACATAAAGCGATAATTCGTATCTTGTTTTATGTTTTTCAACCACATTTTTCTATAAAGAATCACAAAAAAATTCAAGATAAGTAAATAAGAAAATCGAGCCAATAGTGCAAATAAAACAAATTACTCGGTAGTGATCAAATGATTAATGTCATTCATGTGTCTAAAACTAGCATTATACTAACTTGTTACATATTCCTTTCAGTTCAGATTATGAGGTAGGTACCCTACCTAATGCCTAAGTAAAAACCCCACTTTTATTAAATAGTAGATTATCTCAAATATGTTTTTTTACGATTTTCGTTAACAATTTAATCTTGTTTTATAAAGAAAGATTTTCCAAAAGGCCCAATGCCAATAAATTTGGTACCTATAGCTTTTGCAAATGCAGCTGGGATCGACTTTACGGCTTTAGGTGAACGGATAAGCTTGAGATCATATTTTTTGGTCACCCATCCGATAAGTGACCCTAGCGAAAGTTGCTTAACCTCGGCAACGTGCTATACCACTGCGCCATCGAGCTCCTATAGATAGAGGAAGCCTAATTTATGCATCGGTAAATTCAAGTGGGTCGCGGCGGTTCAAATGTCATGTGGCGCTGCGCCCTTTGGCGTCGGGCACGCGACTCCGGCTTAATAACACTGTTTAACAATTCCGGCAATATGTTAAAGGTGCCACCCCACCCTAGTGTTGGTGTTTTCCATCCTTAAACAAGTATCTCTTACATACTTACATAAACTAATGCAAGCGTTAATTGTTTAGTCGGATTACTCTATTGAGTATTGAAGATTTTTCATTAATATTCCTTTTTTTACTTCAAAGTAAAAAAAGAAAGAAATTGGAACTAAAAATACATTAGGTATAGTAAGTAGGATAATGAAAATTGTATGCCGTTTTTCTCATATTTTTACTAAATAAGTTTGAAAAGAAATATTGAAACTAAAACATTGATTAATTCACTATGAAAGTTCAGAGTTCAAAGTTCTGACTTATTTTAATGTCGCAACTTCTTAAATTCATAATGAAAAAAAAAAACGTTGTAGATAGGTACCTAAGTTGTTACAAATAAAAATATGTAAAGTAATTAGATTTTTATGTCAGTACTGACAATGACATATATTGCTGGCTGATAGGAGAAATTCCTATTGAACATTTTTATCGTTCATTTTCTCATTTGTTTTTACTAAATTAAAAATTCAAGGAATTGATAACAATTTCAGTACTAAAATGCATAATAGATTAAGTATTAAAATATGTTAAGGAGTCCCTATAGCAAAACCATCATAAGGGAAAGGGAGTCGAACGCGTGACCCCACCGACTCAAGCGCACATACGGTGTAATTGTGACCCGCCACGACTCGCCGCCACGATTACGAAAACATGGCCATATTTCCATCGACTTATTTCGGGAGTTAATTGTTTCATACTTGATATTTATAAATGTTGTTAGTTCGAGTTGTTTTAAGTAAAATGCAAATAAAAGTGATCTTGATAAAAATTAATAGTACATTACTGCAGCGGCATGCAACACAGGCATTGAAGGACGAACGAGAAAATAGGGGGCCTAGACGAAGCCGAGGCACACATTCGTGATCGTGAATCCATCAATGCCTAGTTGCGGTCATGGCTTGTACAGTACTTTTCTCAAATAATGCGCGAAAATTGAAACCAAGTATCTATAGCAACTTTATTAACATTGTATTTTTAGGGTTCCGTACCCAAAGGGTAAAAACGGGACCCTATTACTGAGACTCCGCTGTCCGTCTGTCTGTCACCAGGCTGTATCTCATGAACCGTGATAGCTAGACAGTTGAAATTTTCACAGATGATGTATTTCTGTTGCCGCTATAACAACAAATACTAAAAACAGAAAAAAATAAATATTTAAGGGGGACTCCCATACAACAAACGTGTTTTTTTGCCGTTTTTTTTAGATATTAATAACGACAACAGGTAGACAGTTAAAATTTTCACAGATGATGTATTTCTGTTGCCGCTGTAACAACAAATACTATAATAAAATACATATTAAGGGTGGCTCCCATACAACAAACGTGTGTTTTTTGCCGTTTTTTGGTACGGAACCCTCCGTGCGCGAGTCGGACTCGCACTTGGCCGGTTTTTCTTTTAAAAGTTCTGTAATTGAAAGGATACCAAATCAGTGTCTTGATTTTCTAAGTCTTTCTACAGAAATACAATACAGATGTTATACAATATGGGCATCAAATGAAACGCCTTAATGAGCACATTTTAAAACTATATAATTTGTCACTAAAATGTGTGAATAAATAAATTTAAAAAATATTAAAAACACGACTGCCTTGCCAAAAACGAACTAAAAAGTTAAATAACAAGTGTCTTTGCAGTCGGGGGACCTCTTTGATTAAAAATTGTTCCACAAAACGGTCTCTCGACTGCAAAGACACTTTTTATTTAACTTTTTAGTTTGTTTTTGGCAGGGCAGAAGTGTTTTCAATTTTTTTTTGTTTAGTGTTTACATGGTGCGCGCTTGTCAGGCGTTGAACGCGCGTTGCCGTGTGAACCTGCCCTAATAGTACAGTCGCCCGTGGTACATTTCATTTATAAGTCGCACATTTGTCATTACATCGGCATGCACCGAAAATGCAAAAATTAAAACCTGCAACAAAAATAAAGTATGTTTAAAGTTGTGATTTTAGCTAATTTAATTAAAACAAAGTAGTAAATTATGTAGTACAATATCAATACGAAAACTTACTTGATTCAAGTAGGTAGGTACACAGTGTGCTTCTGAAAAGAACATTAATGCAAGTTTGATGCAGTTATAACTTTAGACTTCTTACATTTTTAAATGCTGACTTCCCGTTCTCGGCTGTAATGAACTAGGTACCTATTACCCAATAATGCTTGTAATGTGGCTATTATTTTGACAACCTTCTTTGAGCAAAGTGAACCTTTCTTTCCGCGCTACTCGGAGGATAATTGGCGCAAAAAAGTTGTAATAAAATTTCATTATTGTCGAGTTTTAGCCCCCAGCAATTTCCTTGGAAATCCATGATTGTCGTGTTTAGATACGAAACCAAGAAAAAATCGGTGACATCCGGAAGAATACAGAATAAATTAAGCGCTGTCGCACACAGGCAACTTAGTCTCCCAGCAACTGTTTTGTCTCTTACATCAAGTCCACGGGTTTATATGGAAGCGCGCGCACGAAGCGACACGGTCGTCTGCAACTTTTCATACAAATCACGTGAGAGACAAAAAAGTTGCCCGTGTGCGATAGCGCTAATAGATATTACCTACTCATTAAACCAAATAGGTAGGTAGGTAATTATAGTTAACTTTTTATTTTTTTCTTAATTATTTTGAATACTAAGTAATTGTTTGTTGTATAATTTTCAATTTAAAAATTTAACCTGAGTAAGTAATTTTGAAAGTTGTGTGATCTTAAAACAGTTTTTTAATTACGGTCGCCTTCAATCAAGGTATTGTGTAACCTACCTAATTGTATAGCCTGAAGGAAATGGAAATGTCTGTAGGTGAGGTTACCGTTTGAACCCTAAACCTTTTAAATTTTTCAAACAACCCTAAACTTTTTAAACAGCTCCTTCCCACCACTACCAATCAAAAGCTACGAGGTAGAATAACTTTTTAATTACATTACCTGTCTCTACTTTTCTTCCTATAGCTCTTGTAATCGCATTTCCCGTTCTTTTAAAGACACTCTCCCCTTCACAACTGTGAGAACTTCACCACCGGGCCTTTAGCAATCGTCAATCGACTTTGATATAAATGACTGTAAAAATTACACCAATCTATGGCAGCATAATAATGAGTTGCGTCACATAAAGTCAAATTACCGGCCGATCGAACATTGATTCAGAATGATAACATGCGTGAGTGTTCGACGCCGATTTGCGTTAATAAACAATATGACAACTGCATGTTTCTGACTCTAATCACGTCTATTATTGTGCCAACACGCAACGTTTAGACACTAATATTCTGTTAGTCAAGTTTCCTTAAAATAATAGTTGGTCTTGGAAAAAATGTCTTGCTCAATTAAAACTCTATCCATCTTTCAGGTCTACACTTTGATCAAAGAACAACGGCGAAAACATTCATTAAAACTGCTAGAAGTTTTTAGTTGTTTTTTACAAAAACTATTTTCAATAAACTGAGTAGGACCTAAACTATAATTAATAGTCTAGTTTACGAACTTTTAATAGTGTTCAAGAAAGTCTGTAGATTAGAAGTAATAGAGTTTTTAAATACTAAAATGACTAATACAATAATTCTCATAACCATTCGTTCCGTTCCACTGAATAATTACCTATGCTACACCATTTTACTTAACATTGTTTTAATTTAGTAGTTTTCCTGTAGAAAAAAACATACTTTTTAAACATGTTAGTGACATTACTGTGAGTGTAGGAAAATAAGGTAGTGGGGGACATTAAATCCTCCCTTAGTCGATGAAAATTTACAGTATTAAAATGTTTTTGCAAATAATATCGAAAAAAAATATATTTTTTTATATCGTTGATATTATTAAGGTATGAAAACAATAATAATATGTGAAATATCTAAAAAAATTAAAGTGGGAAACGAAAATCAATTTATCATGCTTCATGTTTCTTTTAGCCTGCTTGTATTTACTTTAGTATTTACCTTATTATTCTAAGTATTTACTTTTGTAACGTTGTTGTACGTCCTTCTTATTACCGCCTTTATGAAAATACGAAACTATCTGTAAATTTTTTACGTTTGTTCTGAAAAGTAATAATTCGAACGCCCTGTTCGTCGTCATGAGATATTTTTATTAGCTCTTTAGGGGGCCCTCCTCTTTTGAAAAAATTCTAATATCGTTGGTGGCCGTGTATTGTAAGAAATTTTGGATTATTCCACTTCCCACCAAGCATCCCCACTGGTGCCCTTCGCTTTTTTAGGACAGATTTGCTTAACGATAGATTCGCTTTACGGCAGTTTTGCTTTAAGACAGAAATTGTACAGTCGATGGAGAATGTAACTTCTATATTTTCACTTTTTATTGATACTTAGGACGCTGTTACACAAGGAGAGTCTCGCACGCGAGTGGCGATTTCTGGAAGAAAAATGCCACTCGCGTGCGAGACTCCTTGTGTAACAGCGTCCTTATATTCACCAATGGGGACACTTGGTAGGAAAAAGTGGAATAATTCGAAATTTTCGGTCAGAAAATTTCTGATGGTCGCCAGAAGACATTCGGTGCATACATTTTGTATTAGACCCAGACCCCGCACACTGTTATAAACATTCTAATTCTAACAGTGTGCGGGGTCTAATACAAAATGTATGCAACGAGTGCCTTCCGGCGACCGTCGGAATTTTTCTGACAGATGCTGCTGCCCTTAAAGTCAGTCCATCCAAAACATAGCAAGAAAAACACGAAAATGGATAAATATTAAGTAAATTATTAATTGCGAAATAATATGTGACGTTTGCATGCTGATTATGTAATGAAGACCTGTAGGTTACTCATCGAGCTACAGGTTTTTATATTTACTTTTGGAATTACTGAATTATAGGTATTTTGGCTGTGAATATTCTGGAATTTTATTTAAGAACTTAATTCCCGGCCACACTTTCTTTGTTTTTTAAATCCCTTTGGCAATATAAATTGGGACAGATCGACGTCATCGTCATGTTGAAGTTGAAGCATGACTGACGTCATAGATAATGCACTATATAATTCAAAACTGATGTCGTCAAGCTAGACTAGAAGGTTTGTATTATATAGTGTAGTATCTATGCTAGAAGGTGTCGGTAATGTTCATGATGCCATTCATAACCGTTAGTTTTTAAATTTAACAAAAAATTAAATGGGCATATCAGACCAGATCACGTTACTAAATGTGTATGTAGAGCATATTAATGCTCTAACTAATGTGCAGTAAAAAATTAAAATTATATAATAGTTTGAATTATCGGATAACAAACTTATTGATCGGTAACTCACAAAGATAGCTAGACGCGTAAATACAATTTCATTTTTTAACAAGCAAGTTCCTTACTTGACAATCCCTTCGGCAAATTACCACAACACGGCATTCGCCGCCACAGGGCGCGGGCGCGGGCGGGCGGGCGGCATGTGACAGATAGTTTTATTAAACTCCCATTATCCAGAGTAGCGGTAACATGACGACTTTCTTTTATGCCTCCGTAACGACGGTCGAGGACACATTTGAATAATCAATCGTTTATTGATGTCCCGGATCAATGACGTGGCAATATTCTTTCAATTTTCACCGCCTCACGAGGATTTGCGGTTGATTTGATTAAGGTATTGTGTTGAAAAAATTATATGTACATACGTATGCGCATATTTTAAGTGTACAATTGTATTAGGCATACAGTTTTAAACTCATGCTGCTCAGCCCTCTTCCTGGCAGTCACTAATATTTAGCTACGATCTATATACCTAGTTATAATAAAAAAACAAGCATTTGTACAATAGTTTTTGTTTATTTTTTAATATTCTTTAAGCCATCCTAGATAGTTATATAATTTTATAGGTATGGTTGCCTTGTTTTGTTACGATTTGTCGACGATTTGCACAATTCATTGAAATTGGAAACGTGTTTAATCGTAACGCTATATCATATTATACTTAGTTGTAAATAAAAAAGAAATATACCAAACCATCGTATTTTTAATGTGGGAACTATAAATAAAGTAAACGAGCATAATGCGATCGCGATCGGTCTGATTATAGACTAAAAAATCTGTTTTGGACTTTACACTGTAGAAGGCCCTTTTTCCATAATGAAGTTTTAGTTGATCGAAAGTATAATCTGGCACAAAATATTGCAACAATTTCATCATTTCGTGTTGAAAGGTGGACACGTTCCTTAAGGATGGAGACTAGCAGCAGTAAACCGGAAGCTCTTTGTCGAGTGTGCGGCGACAAGGCGTCGGGTAAGCACTACGGGGTCCCGTCTTGCGACGGCTGCAGAGGATTCTTCAAGAGGAGTATCCGACGGTATGTATGCACACTGTCGTTTCAAAAAATAAGGTAGAATTTACAAAATTAGTGTGAACTGTTGCTTTTGTCATTTGTTTTTTCGGGTTATTCCCAAAGCTCTATTGTTTTCAAAAAATGTAAGTTCATACTTTGGTTCCCAACGGGTCCACGACATTAAAAATTAAAAAGCATTTTCTTTCCCAGCTGGTCCATGAGAATATTTGGTACAGTCAACAGTAAAAGCTGAGTTATTTTATTTCCCTTTTGGATATATAAAATACTAGCGGCCCGCCCCGGCTTCGCACGGGTGCAGTGCAATGTAGTTACTAATGTAAAACTGTGCTAATGTGGTGTCAGTGTGAAGTTATTTGATTATACTACAGGATATCTACATATATACGATGTACGCAAGGGGTGTTAAAATATAATTGAAGTGTGTGTGTGTCTGTCTGAGGCCACCAGCTCCCAAACTTAAAGATCTATTTTATTGCGATTTTTATGTATAGTTTAAGAGAAGCGTACAGACGGCGGGAAGCGACTTTGTTTTATACTATGTTTAGCTTTTGCCCGTGGCTCCGCCCGCGTGGGAGTCGGTAATCGTTGTAAGTCTTCCCTTGGAAACCAATGATCGGCATGAAAAGAAGCCTGTGTTAAGTATTCCAGACTATAATCTATCCCTGTGCCAAATTTCGTCTAAATCCGTTCACCCGTTCAGACGTGATTGAGTAACAAAATGAACAACATCCAAACATCAAAAATTTCACATTTTTACAATTTTGTGATATGTAGGTAATAGCTGCACCCCGCGGTTTTACCTGCGCAATCTGTTGATTCTGTAACCAAACTCGCATCTCACTTCGAACCTCACTTTACTTCGCGTGAATTGTTATTAGAAATTAGCTAACTGAATGAGCAATTTTACCGATTACAATAAATTTAGGTAGCAATGTAAAATATTTTGTGATGAAAAAAAATCTTATCATTATCTTATTTATGATTTAAAGTTCCCGTCCCGTGCAGTGAAGTGAGATTTGAAGTGGGGTTCGAGTTTGGTTACAGAACCGACGCCCTACTGTTCACGATTTTGTATTAGGTAGGTAGGTAGGTACCTAATAAAATTTCTTAGCAGTAATATAACAAAATAAGTATAATAATATTATGTAACATTTAATACTCATACTTAATAGTTTAGTAGGTATCTTCTTTTTAAATAAAAATCTATGTATGTTTATTTGTTCCTGGTTCCTGGCTCAAATAACGTGACATTGCAAATTATGTCGGGTGCAACTTATGTTGTGCATTATTATCCGGCTCTCAATTTCAACACTTTACACCACATTCCTTGTCACGTTAGATATCTGATATTTGCTAGATTTTGCCACGTTTTATAAGTAGACTAATATTTCGTTAAATAGGTAGTGAAAATCAGGATAACATCTTATACAACATGAAATGTCAGCTCGTGCGGTGACATAATTACAATCTCAGAGGAGGTGACAACCTGACAACTGACATTTATTTTCTTAATCGTACAAATGCACTAAGAAGTTTTGATTCCGATATCGAAGTCAACCACCCTAAAAATAGCTTTCTACCCCTTTTCAACCCTGTTAGGGGATACATTTCAAGAAAATACGAAACACGTATTCAATTAATTTTGTTAAAAAATGTCTATGCCAAATTTCAAGTCAATCGGGCCAAGGAATCGCTTTCTCCCATACAAACTTTGCCACCCTGTTTTACCCCCTTAGGGGTTGAATTTCGCAAAATCCCGTCTTAGTGAGCACCTTCACCCTAAAAGGGACCCCCATGCAAAATTTGAGACTCCTAAGCACTTGTAGTTTCTGAGATTTCGTGATGAGTCAGTGAGTGATTTACGCTTTTATATACAGGGTCACTGGAAATATGACGTATTCCTGCTAAAGGGTTATAGATGAGGTCAAAACAAATATTTTTTGTTATATTACTTTTTCTCAAAAAGTTCGTAGTTTTTGAGTAAATTGAAATTAAGTATTTTTTTACCAAAAGTACATTTTCAAAAACAAAAATTTAAAATAAAAGATAACTACTCGTTCGATTCCGGTTTTTTTATTATTTTAGTATAGAAACAGTCTAAATGTTGATAATGTATAAAAAAATTTACAAAAAGTACAGGTGTTTATAAAAAAATCAATCCTTAAAAACATTTTTTATTTTTATTTTTTCAGATTTTTTAGAAAAGGGAGAAAATATCTTTAAAAAATTCCTAGTAACTAAGCATGCATAATATTTTAAAAACATTACCATCTATTCAGCTTTCAGTTGAGGTATAAAACTTAATAATATCTTAAATAAAAAATGAGAAATTAAGACTTAACTAAATTGCAGTCCCATTTCATGTAGCAAAAATTTCCTACTTCGAGCGCTTCGTAGGTGGCCGTATTATCCTACTTATATCATAAATGTGAAAGTTTGCTGGTTTGGATGATTGTTAATCAATCACACAAAACGGCTGAATCAATTTGGATGAAATATGGCGCACAGATAGTTTAAAAGCCGGATTAAAACATAGGAGGATACTATTATCTTGGTTAAAGGTTCCCTAGGGATTTTTTCGAATGTAAATGCGGATGAAGTCGCGGGCGGAAGCTAGTTTGCCATAAATGGTCGTGCTTACTAAAAATACTTTCGTCCGAGTGAGTTTCGAGACAGGATTATTTTCCGTCTATGAGTCAAAATTTTATACAGACGGCATCAAAAATAACCATGCATATCAGCCATTTTTAATGCCTTTATGCCAGGCCTTCCTTTTGGCTTGTGGATGGATAAAGTGGACGGGCCATCACCCACCACATGGGCCCAATGCGGATTTGTCGGTGTTAACACAATGTACCTTACATAGAGCCGTTGGTCCTGGCTACATTTACAGTCGTTAACACTGACCAATCCTCATTGGGTCCACGTGGTGGGTTATGGCCCGTCCGCTCTATCCATTCACAAGCGAAAAGGAAGGCCTGGCATAAAGGCTTTAAATATGGCTGATATGCATGGTTAGTTTTGATGCCGTCCGTAAAAATTTTGACTTATCGGCGGAAAATAATCCTGTCCCCAAACTCTTTTTATTATTTTTAGTAAACATGACCATTTATGGCAAACTAGCTTCTGCCCGCGACTTCATCGGCATTTACATTCGAGAAAATCCCTAGGGAACCTTTAACCAAGATAATAGTATCCTCCTATGTTTTAATCCGGCTTTTAGACTATCTGTGTGCCATATTTCATCCAAATCCGTTCAGCCGTTTAGCATGAATGATTAATAATCATCCAAACAAGCAAACTTTCACATTTATGATATAAGTAGGATAATACGGCCACCTCCGAAGCGCTCGAAGTAGGAAATTTTTGCTACATGAAATGGGACTACAATTCACTTAAGTCTTAATTTCTCATTTTTTATTTAAGTTATTATTAAGTTTTATACCTCAACTGAAAGCTGAATAGATGGTGATGTTTTTAAAATATTATGCACGCTTAGTTACTAGGAATTTTTTAAAGATATTTGCTGCCTTTTCTAAAAAATCTGAAGAAATAAAAATAAAAAATGTTTTTAAGGATTGATTTTTTTTATAAACACATGTACTTTTTGTAACTTTTTTTATTCATTATCAACTTTTAGACTGTTTTCTATACCAAAATAATAAAAACACCGGAATCGAACGAGTAGTTATCTTTTATGTTAATTTTTTGTATCTGAAAACGTACTTTTGGTAAAAAATTACTTAATTTTAATTTACTCAAAAACTATGAACTTTTTGAGAAAAAGTAATATAACAAAAAATATTTGTTTTGACCTCACCTATAACCATTTAGCAGGAATACGTCATATTTCCAGTGACCCTATATATATAGATGTTTTTCAATCCTTTGTAAGAAAAATGTCTCCAAAGTACCAGGATCACATAAAGATAAAGATAAAAGGTTAACTTATGTAATTTTTAAAACTCGTGAAAGTTAGTTTAATCGTATTATTTTAAACTTAAAAATTTAAAAATTGTGAAAGTTAACCTTCTCCATATTTATGTGATCCTGTTACTTTGGAGACGTTTCTATTACAAGAAAATAGTACATTATGAGACAAGTTAGCTAAAGTTGCTCATTGCACACAAGGCTGTGGGTTGCAGCCCGAGCCGCAGGCGAGGGCGTAACTCAGCCGAGTGTGCAATGAGTAAGAGCTCACGAGTTTCATACGACGTTTTTCAACACATTTGCGAGGAAAATACAAAGTAATTTACCACACAGCAACAAATACGACAAAAACAAAATATGTCAATTATGGGAAAAGGCGCGTAGGTTTTTTTTTGTTTTTTTCACACGCCCAAAATGCAAGAATATTTTGCGAACAAAGGGGTGAGCGAGCATACAGCCAACTCATAAATTATAATTATATGTGATAAAATGCAAATATTTTAATACTTTATAACAAAATATTGTGAATTATGAATAATTTGATGATAATAAATATTTGTTTGACTTAATTAAGGACTTACACATTTATTTAGTTCAAAAATAAATATGAATTTACAGCGGCATAAAACCTCTTTGTCTTGTACTATTACTTATTCTGTGTCTTTGTTGTCACTATAAAAAAATAACTGTATTACCCGGATAAATTGGGAATGCTCTCTTTACTCGCATAGAACTTGCAGTAAGGTACTAATTTAACTTTGTAGGGATAATTCTATAACAACCTAGTGTTTTATATATTATTGCACGCGTTTGTTATAGCTCGGTTTATGGCCCTAAAAGCGATGTAGGTATTAGGGCTCACTTTACGAGCAAGTGTGTTGAAAATATAACTAACTAATCGTGGACGGGAATTTATAAGAAATTTTTTAAATATATTTTAAAATTCCGTGGACCCGGTGGGAAATGAAGAAAAATAGAGTCATAGATGTTTGGGAATAACCCATTTGTTGTGCATAATTTCGTGGCTAATAGGTACGTGATGATCAAAAGATAAGCCATAGGTACATAACTTGGACGAATCATACATAATGACACTTTTGTTTGACAAACAGAATAACTAAATTAATAATTTAGGTACTCACTAGAAGATTTCGACTCGCCACCTTTTCTCAGGGGAAATTCGAACCTGCGACCTTTGGAAGTCCTGGCCAATGATCTTCCAACTGAGCTTAGAAATGCGAATGTTTATCTCAAAAACTTAATCTATTTTAACTGTGATTTTTAAAATGATGTTAACAATCATGGCAATGGAATTGTTAATTTTTTTTAGTAGTTTGGCTTTTGGTAAAGGCTTTTTTTACAGTCCATGAATGAGAGTAAGTATGCGACTAGACACAGATCGTGTGATTAGACTAAATCTATTGTACTTGTAACACCTGCACTGTAAATTGTTTTAAGCTTAGAAACTAATCAATAAAATATTTTTATTTTTTTTTATTTTATTTTACTAATAATTATGAAAAATCCTAAAGTTCTTTTTTAATTTGAGATTTTTGCAATGCTATTTTTATACAATACTAAATAATAAATATACTAGAAAAAAAAACCGACTTCAAAAAACCTACCTCTACAAAGCAAGAAATAATATTCGTAATAATAAAACACGTCTATTGAAGTCGGGTGGAGCTGGAGTACAAATTCCTTTTTTTATTCTAAAAGCCCCACCCGACTTCAATAGACGTGTTTTTATTATTACGAATATTATTTCTTGCTTTTTAGAGGTAGGTTTTTTGAAGTCGGTTTTTTGTTTATTTAAACAATTTTTTATTTTTTTATTTTTAGTGTAGGTATCTTTTGTATTAAGTAGTGTAGGTATATTATTTAGGTAGAAAAATCGGCTCAGCCAAACGTGAGTTAATCGCGGAGAAACATACATACATGCGGGTCAAACTACGAATCTCCGTTTAAGTCGGTTAAAGAACTACACTTAAGATATCCCTTTTTAAACAAAAAAAATAATTATCTTATTCATTTCATAAACAAAGAAGTTATACGACTGATCATCGAGGTAGTTCACACAAAAAAATCATACTATTTTCGTGCTTTTTTCAAGATTACTTGAAAAGTACTGAACCGATTTAAAAATTTTTAAAAATGGGACCAACTTGGGAGTTTACCTAATGTAATAACGTTTGAATCATTTCAATCGGTTCAGCCGTCTTCGAGTAATCGGTGTACATACAAAAAACAAAAAAAAACGAGTCGAATTGAGTACCTTCCTCCTTTTGAAGTCGGTAAAAAAATACGACTCGCTCCAGATCAATTCTCGGACGGGAGTCGAACCCGCGACCTTTGGATGTCCGGTCCAATGCTCTGACCGCTGAGCTAACGAGTCACTAGTGACATTGTCGAATTACTTCTAGTATATCCCACTCTTACGCTGTAAGCCAGTGTTATTTCACCAATGGGAGAAATTACCTCGACATCTTTCCAGATATTTTGACAACTGATAAAGATGAAATACCTAGCTGTATAATTTTTAAATTTCAGATTTTTGGATTCACAATTCTTATTTTTACTTTGGCATAGGAATCGTTAAAACTTAAATTACCTACTCTAACTTTTATGTTAAATGTTAAAAAATGTAATCATTCTAGGAATTTGGACTACGTTTGTAAAGAAAATGGACGATGTGTCGTGGACGTGACCCGCCGAAACCAATGTCAAGCTTGTAGATTTTCTAAATGCTTGCGAGTGAACATGAAAAAAGATGGTAAGTATATAATTGTTATTCATAACCTATCGTAACTAAAGCTAAGGTTTCCTAGGATGACGGTGCCGTCATATTACGGTCGTAATTTAGCATTTACATTTTTGTGTATGTAAATAATACGGCACGTCGCTGTCCTACGCCGGCGCGCCGTATTGTTTACATAGAAAACGTTCTACGCCGTTAATTATTACGGCCGTAATATGACGGCACCGTCATCCTAGGAAACCCTAGCTTAAGAGACCTATTTTGTTGCCTAGATAAGATAGGTAATTGATATTTCACAATTTTCCAAGAAGCCAGCATTACAAATCGGTACTAAATATTAGCGAAATCTTAGAGTAAGACGCGCTAGACGAAGCCGCGATGCTCTAAGGGCGAAATAAAAGCATGAAAAAAATTAAAAACCTCCTTCAAAAACCTGAAAATAGCTTCAAAATTAAATAGCTCTAAAAAGTAAAACATAATATTCAAATCATTTAACGTTTATCGAAGTCAGGTGGGGCTGGACGCAACTTCTTTTTTTTATTCTAAAAGCCCCATTCGATAATTCGACTTTATTAGACGTTTTTTATTCAAATTGATATGCGTATCTAATGATTTGTATGTATGTCTTGCTTTTTAGAGCTATTTAGTTTGAAGCTATCTATGTTATTATTTTTAGGTTATAAGGTTTTCTTTTTTTCTTTTTTTTTTTGTTGTATGTAAGTGTGTAAATATTTTTTTCACCTCTCCAGCACGAAAAGGGCGCTTTTGGCGCGTAAAACCTCGCAGCAAAATCGATTTTTGCTGCGAGCGTGAGGCAATAGTAGATTGTACAACAAGTGCATAAAACGCATCATTTTACCCGAGACGTATATATCCACCCGAGCCGCAGGCGAGGGTGGATAGTCAAGTCGAGGGTAAAATGGGTTTTATGTACGAGTTATACACTCTGCTTTTCACTTCGATTGTGAGGAAATTAAACAACAATAATATAAAATCTTAAAAAATAAATTTCTTAAATTGTAGTGACAAATTCTATATCTTTGGAATGTCCTCATCAAGGCCTTTCATCTGATACCCATATTCAAAAATTGAAAAAAAAAAATTGTTTTTTCTTAGTTTTTTGTGACAAAATATCTATTTTTGGAATGTGCTCATCAAGGCCTTTCATTTGATACCCATATTCAAAAATTGAAAAAAAAAACTCTTTTTTATAAAAAAAAATATAATTTTGGAATGTGCTCATCAAGGCCTTTCATTTGATACCCATATTAAAAAATTGGAAAAAAAAAACTCATTTTTTTATTAAAAAAAATATAATTTTGGAATGTGCTCATCAAGGCCTTTCATTTGATACCCATATTCAAAAATTGAAAAAAAACTCATTTTTTATTAAAAAAGATATAATTTTGGAATATGCTTATCAAGGCCTTTCATTTGATACCCATATTCAAATATTGAAAAAAAAAAACATTTTTTTATTAAAAAAATATAATTTTGGAATGTGCTCATCAAGGCCTTTCATTTGATACCCATATCCAAAAATTGAAAAAAAAAATTATCAACGTCTTTCAATAAAATTGATACCCATTTTCAAAAATAAAAAAGTATTAAGTATAACACAACAAAAAATGAAGAAACAATGAAATAAGTTAATTTTCAACACACTTGCTCGTAAAGTGAGCCCTAACACATCGCTTTTAGGGCCATAAACCGAGCTATAACAAACGCGTGCAATAATATATAAAACACTAGGTTGTTATAGAATTATCCCTACAAAGTTAAATTAGTACCTTACTGCAAGTTCTATGCGAGTAAACAGAGCATTCCCAATTTAACTGGGTTATACAGTTATTTTTTTTAGTAACAACAAAGGGGTTTTAACCCGCTGAAAATTCATATTCATTTTTGAAATAAATAAATGTGTAAGTCTTTAATTAAGTCAAACAAATATTTATTATTATAAAATTATTCATAATTCATAATATTTTGTTATAAAATATTAAAATATTTGCATTTTATCACTTAAAATTATAGTTTTGAAGTAGGCTGTATGGTCTACTCACCCCTTTGTTCGCAAAATATTCTTGCATTGGGCGTGTGAAAAAAACAAAAAAAAAACTTACGCGCCTTTTCCCATAATTGTCATATTTTCTTTTTGTCGTATTTGTTGCTGTGTGGTAAATTACTTTGTATTTTCCTCGCAAATGTGTTGAAAAACGTCGTATGAAACTCGTGAGCTTTTACTCATTGCACACTCGGCTGAGTTACGCCCTCGCCTGCGGCTCGGGCTGCAACCCACAGCCTTGTGTGCAATGACCAACCTAAGCTAACTTGTCTCATAATGTACTATTAACGAAGTTAAATTGCGTGTGCGGCTGTTTACCTGACGATCTTTGTCTTAAAGTCTGAGACTTAGACGAAGACTTATACTTTATGCACTAGAGCATAAAAAGCGATTTTATGCAGCCTATACCCAACATAAAGACGAACTTTACGAGCATGAGAAGTGAAAAGTTCTTTTTAATTTCTAATACCCACTTTTAAAATAATAAAGAAAAAAAAATAAAGTGACAAGGATTTGACTTGTAAAATTGATATGTGAGAAAAGGATAGATAGAGTGCGGTGTCATACATGGGTTAAAAAGTAAAAAAATAAAATGCACGGTTATACCAAGGAGTTTTAAATAAGGATTATTAAAAAAGAAGGTTGATAATCCGAAATAAAGAGTATGGACGAAATGAGGTCGCATGTATGAAATAAATATAAAATAAGAAAAATTAAGGAAATTTATTAGAAAGTGTTATAAGATTGCAAATAAATAAATAAGGTGGGATTGAATAAGAGAAAAGCACAACGTAATAATGTAAAACAAAACAGCGGGAATCTAGGTACTTTATGAATAAAAATTTTCAGCATATGTTTGATCGAACTATTTTTGTGATAAATTACGATTTAAAGTCGACACTCGCAGCACAAATTGATTTTGGTCACTTGTAATTAGTATACAGTGTGTCCCTGGATAAAGTGCAATCCCGAAAGGGGACGAAACTAGACTATAAATGAGTAATAAAAAAAAATATTCGAAATAATTTCATTTTTTTGCAAATTTAAGTTTTGTTATTTTTACAATTGACTCTATGTACAACTAGGGGCTCCGTGAGCTGGACCTCGCGTTAAAAAGTAGCTCAAATTGTATGTTGATCAAAAATTATCTTAGATTTGTCGCCACCCACTTTTTCTCACACTGCTCACGAGATTTACAAAGCACATAGGCAGTAGGTACTTGCTATTTAGTATATTATTTGGTAGGTATATTCGCAGCTAGACGAAGCTTTTAATTTTATTATTTTTTCGAAATGGGTGATTTTTAATAAATTGCGAAAAACTGGCTCGATTCAAAATTATATATAATTATCGGACCTGCTCACAAAATTTCACGAGAATTGGTTGAGAAATGCGACCTGTAGAGAAAAACAGACAGCTGGAAAGTCGGACTGAAATATGTTTTTTGTACATATCTCCGCCATTTTGAAGAATTTCAAAAAACTGGCTCAATGAAAAAAATCTATTTTTTTTCCAAACCGGCTCACAAAATTTCACGAGAATCGATTGCGAAATGCGACCTGTAGAGGAGAATATCCAGCGCCAGAAAGCCGGGCTGAAATATATTTTTTTTTACATATCTCCGCCATTTCGAAAAAATTCGAAAAACTGGCTCAACTTAAAAAATCTATATAATTTTAGAAACTGCCCACAAAATTTCACGAGACTCGGCTGAGAAATGCGACCTGTAGAGGAGAATAGACAGCACTGGAAAGCCGGACTGAAATCTGTTTTGTTAACATATCTCCGCCATTTAGAAAAAATTCAAAAAAATGGCTCGACTATAAAATTGTATATCATTTTCAAACCTGCTTACAAAATTTCACGAGAATCGGTTGAGAAATGCGACCTGTAGAGGAGAGGCAGCGCTGGAAAGCTGGACTGACTTTTTTTTTAATTAGAAAAATTAAAAAAACTGGCTCGGCAAAAAAATTCTATATAATTTTCAAACCTGCTTATAAAATTTTACGAGAATCGGTTGAGAAATGCGACCTGTAGAAGAGAACAGACAGACATACGAAAGAATTTTTCTTTTTGCCCAAGTTGAACCAGAAATAATATTCCTTCAAAAGTAGTGAACGGATTTTGTTCAAATAAAAAATGACGTGATGCCACATACTTCATACTTGTTAGTTCAGGTAGATTGTATATAACTCACAAAAAAGTGATAATCATGATTTAAATTCAGTTTTTGTAAAAAAAACGCATTCCTATAAATCTTCTTTTCATTCATCTCTAATTTTTTCGAATTTTCACCTCCAATACCACAAAGTTTTATCATTTATTCATAATTTTTATCATATTAGCTTTCAAACAACAAAAAAATATGCACTTTTTAGTAAGTGCATATTTTTTTAACATAACACGCTTTGAAAGCTCACAGCTTTCAAAGATAACCACTGATCAAAAATCACTGATCAAAGATAACCACTGATGAAAGCTCATAGCCAGCGTGTTATTTTTAGTGAGTGCATATTTTTTTGTTGTGTTAAAGCTAATATGATAAAAATTATGAATAAATGATAACACTTTGTGGTATTAGGGAGCAAAATTTCGAAAAATTTAAAGATTAATGAAAAAAGAGTTAAGAGAAATGCATTTTTTTACAAAAAGCTGAATTTAAGTCATGATTATCACTTTTTTGTGAGTTATTTACAATCTACCTGAACTAACAAGTATCTGGCATCACGTCATTTTTTATTAGGGTTCCGTAGCCTAAATGGCAAAAAACGGAACCCTTATAGATTCGTCATGTCTGTCTGTCCCTATGTCACAGCCACTTTATTCAGAAAGTATTAAGAATACACAGTTGAAACTTGGTAGGTAGATGTATTCTGTTAACCGCTTAACGAATTTAATACAAAAATAAGAAAAATAAAAGATTAAGGGGGGCTCCCCATACATGGAACTGCATAACTTTTTTTTCAAACCAACACGTGTTGGGTGTCTATAGATAGGTCTTTAAAAATGACTTAAGGTTCCTAAGACAACTTTTTCTCAAAGTCAATCATTTGAAAGATATACACCGCCAAAGTGGTAATATGTGTGCCCCCCCCCCCCCCCCCCCTTTAACTTTTGAAATAAGAGAGTGAAAATTCTAAAAAAAATATATGCTGTAGATCTTAATAAACACTTTCAACGAAAATTGGTTTGAACGATATATAATAATTAGTTTTTGAGATATAGCACATTTTCCAAAACCGCAAATATAACTTTGTCATTCATACCAACACTGTGAAAAACAAAGCTTTTTTGCAGACGAAAAATGATAGGTGGTATTAAATATGGTATGGTATAAGGTAACTACGGAACCCAACGGCGCGTGGTCTGACACGCACTTGGCCGGTTTTTTGAACAAAATCCATTCACTACTTTTGAAGGAATATTATTTTTTGTACATTGTAAAAATTACAAAACTTAATTCTGCAAAAAAAAAAAAATTATATCGAATATTTTTTTGTATTTTTTTATTACTTACTCATTTATAGTCTAGTTTCGCCCCCTTTCTGGATTGCACTTTATCCAGAGACACTGTATTATTTAGTATTGTATAAAAATAGCACTGTCGATGCAAAAATCTCAAACTTAAAAAAATATATGGCTATTTCATCTTTATCAATTGTCAAAGATATTTCAATTGAATTTCGAGGTAATTCCTTACATTGGTGAAATAACGCTGGCTTACAGCGCAAGAGCAGGATACTAGAAGAAATTCGACTATGCAACTAGTGACTCGGTAGCTCAGTGGTCAGAGCATTGGACCGGATATCCAAAGGTCGCGGGTTCGATTCCCGCCCGAGAATTGATCTGGTGCGAGTCGATTTTTTTCTAGTATATTATTTTGTATTATAATAATTATTTGTAGATGTGTAAAATATGTGACGTCACACTAGGGAGGTGGAGTCAAAGATCATGAACTTCGTGTGACGTAATTTACTTACGTATTTTGAAATGAATACACTTGTGTGTGTTAACAGACTAACAAAACAAGTCCCAAGTCTACTGATAAAACCAATTTAAGTAACTTCTTTAAAGGAACAGTCTCTACAAAATATAGGTGATATCCTATTTCTATCAATTTATTGGTATAAAACTCACCCGCAGCAAATATTTCTGGATCAATACGTTACACGGCCGAGCTCTTGTACCAATAAAGTATTTATACAGGATGCTTCATCGCAGCATGTCTTTTCCATTAGAGACAGCTCAAGTATTTGCGGTGTCTTGTCGGTAAGTGGCGAGCAAAAATGCGGGGTAGTGTCGACTGTCGACTTCCCTGTGTCGGGGCGAGCGGAACACGCCGACTTTCACACGCCATCCATCCGACTCTATTGAAAATGTCATAATAATTTATTGATAAACACCCACACCGCTTCATTGATTTCGTGCTTCCAAGTTTTTTTAATAAGCGTGATTTAAATTGCTTTCTAATAACTTTAAAGAAGTAAGAGTGAATATTTCTTTAAACTTCGTAAACATTCATTTGGTGAAATCCATCACAAAATCGTAGAAAACAGGTTGTCATCGTGCGTCTGTTTTTGAATGTTCATTGCGAAATATACCTACTTATATAACCTTTAGTTAAGTAAAGAAAAATATAAGTTGTGTATAGGTATCACAATTCTACAACGTGTAACAGACCAGATATGGTAGATATAGGGACCATCAAATTGAGGCAACTTTCTTATTATGGGACCAACTCTGAATTCGCGAAAATAACAGCTGATTCATACAAAAATTGATAACGAAAATATCAAAATGTATGAAACAGCTGATTTTTTTCGCAATTTAATTTTTTATCAGTTTTATTTTTCGTTATGTTCTCGTTTCGTTGTATTTTGTAGTAGTCAGTGGTTCAACAATAATGGTTGACTACCTACCTATCTTTTTTTTAAACAAAATATAAAGTAAGTTAGTAAGTATCCTCAAATTATTCAGAATCAAATCATTGAACAATCTAACTTTAATGATAGGCCTCAACAATATCATCTGCACAACTGTTAACCCGTTTCGCGTCGTGTTGATTTTGGGGTGAGAGAGCAAACAACCTGGCCTGCGCGGCCGTCACTGGCAGCCGTCGTTCACACCAAGGCGTAATGTTTGTTTACAATGCCAAATTGATTGCTCACACCCTTGTGTCGAGTGGGTCTATCAAAAACATATTATTTATAATAACACTTTGATTTAAGGCCAATTTGATAGTGATGATTATGACGAAATAAGCTTGAAACTGCTCCTGAAGATTGGTTACCTACGTCTAGTCAGATTTATAAACCTCTGATTTTTTTTAACACCATTCAGTTATTACCGTTTTGAAAAGTTATCTAGGTATTTCAACTTGAATTATTTTTAAGATAGCAATTTTAACATAATTCAAACTAATATGAAACTTTTCTGCTTTCAGTAAGTATAGACTGTCACTCACACCCACATCGTTCTCCCCTAACGCGATATTGTTTGTTGAAGACTTGCATTAAGGTTTAAAGAAAGATTATGTTGCGTACAAATCACTGGGGAAATATTATGTGTAATTATGATAGATATGCAGACAACCGTACACCCATCTCGCAATAAGTATATGCGCGATCTCCAGTTTTTTTTATTTATTACAGAATTTACAGACAAATAAGATAGAATATAGGTACCAGAAGTCTAAACGGTCGATCGATCGCGTGAGGTTTTAAGGTCGATCGTAGGATAGCTAAAATTTATAGTTAAAAATATTTGATAGGTTAAACGGTGACTTGATAAATATTTGGTGGGTTAAGCGATCAAAAGCTCGTCGATCTCTTAGATATAATTTTTGCTAGGTCGATCTCCTTAAGAAAATGTATGGGCAGGCCTGGTATATACCCACATACATACGTTTTTAAAAAATATTATAAATCAACAGCCGTGCAACACGAGCGCGCGCCTCGGCCCGCGGTCACAGCCGCCCATCATCAGCTGACGCTACAGAAACTCGGCTACAACATCAACAGACAGCAGGCCTTCTTCCCCGCCCCCACTCCGCTCACATTCACCGGCTTCCCCCCACTCCACACCTACAGCCACCTCTCCCACCCCCCAGACACCTTACCTAACGTACACCCCTCCTTCTTAGAAACCCCCTTTCAAGAGTTCCCCTCTTCGAGACTTCCCGAGTCGTTGCCGACGGATATCCCCCTCAATCCACTTCTTGGTTCTCAAGTCGGTCCACTCACTTCGATCAGCCCGTTCAAGATACCCCTCTTCTCGAACAGTTTACCCTATCCCCTGCCACACCATGGATATTTCCCGACTAATATTTTCTATCCACCCATCATACCGAACGAGAGTCCCACAACGATGCACTCGTCGAGTAGTAAGTAAATCTCGCTGTCGTATGATCATAATTGTATGTAAGATAAATCAATACAATTAACTATTTACTTTGTCAGTGTTATACTAAGGTCACACTGAATGTTTTGCACTATTCATAAATAAAACAATAACCCCCTTACTAATAAAGATTGAATAGCAGATGTTTAGTTACACAATGGTTACTCTCTGTCAAACTATTTGAATTTGACATTAAAAAGAAAGTGACAAAACACTGTGTAACTATGCAGCTGCTATACAATCTTTATTAGTAAGGGGGTAAGTATATATGAAAACTTATATATTCATTGCGTGTCACAGTATTGTCAATTATATTATAAAAAGTTTTTAATTCGTTCGAACTATTACTTATAACATAAGCACCATTTGTCTGAGGGCATGTTTTTCATACACTCATCGTATCTTAAAGTTCTAGATTAATAAAGAAACATGAACTCCAACTTTTCAGAGCCGAAAATGACTGTCCTCATCGCGGTATGCACTGAATAATTGACAACGGTCACTTCTTGGTCGTTTTTCCTTACCTTTTTTAACGACAGTTGCGAACCAAATAGTGATGTTTTGTTTTTCACGTAGGCTATTTCAGATAGGACCCATTTGGGAGTAAAATAATGCAGTCAAATCCTTGCCCACGATTTTCGTCAGTCTAATTTTGCCGGTTTAATGTCGACTTCGAACATCAATTTAAAAAACTGTTACTCTCTTTCTGATTTCGGAACAATATCTCAATATTTTATCTTCTATCACAATATCATACATAGCATTAGAAAGACCGTGTTCGCACTTTAACTACATCATATTTTTTACACCAATCAATTCGAGCCCGTTTTTTCTATGGTGAGTACATGAAGAATCCAGCAGCAACAACGTTTCTTAACTTTTGAACGCTAAAGAATATTTTTTTTAATTTTATGTCATACCAATCCCTTAGTATCCTCAAATTGTTCAGTAGGTAATTAATCATGTGACAATAGTCTTCTTTTGCACAGTGATCGCATTTGAATGCCGATCTTCACCAATTTCATCATAGGAGATACAAGAAAACGATTACAATTTCTGCATACCAATGTTTTACGATACTTAAATAAAGGGGCTTTTTATTCTTAAACCATTTAGAAGTGAAGCAGTGAAAACTTGCGAAGAAAGCGAAGTTTTAAAATCATACAGTAATAGTACATTATGAGACAAGTTAGCTTAGGTTGGTCATTGCACACAAGGCTGTGGGTTGCAGCCCGAGCCGCAGGCGAGGGCTTAACTCAGCCGAGTGTGCAATGAGTAAAAGCTCACGAGTTTCATACGACGTTTTTCAACACATTTGCGAGGAAAATACAAAGTAATTTACCACACAGCAACAAATACAACAAAAACAAAATATGACAATTATGGGAAAAGGCGCGTAAGTTTTTTTTTTGTTTTTTTCACACGCCCAATGCAAGAATATTTTGCGAACAAAAGGGTGAGTGAGCATACAGCCTACTTCAAAACTATAATTTTAAGTGATAAAATGCAAATATTTTAATATTTTATAACAAAATATTATGAATTATGAATAATTTTATAATAATAAAAATTTGTTTGACTTAATTAAAGACTTACACATTTATTTATTTCAAAAATTAATATGAACTTTCAGCGGCATATAACCCCTTTGTTGTTACTAAAAAAAAAATAACTGTATAACCCAGTTAAATTGGGAATGCTCTGTTTACTCGCATAGAACTTGCAGTAAGGTACTAATTTAACTTTGTAGGGATAATTCTATAACAACCTAGTGTTTTATATATTATTGCACGCGTTTGTTATAGCTCGGTTTATGGCCCTAAAAGCGATGTGTTAGGGCTCACTTTACGAGCAAGTGTGTTGAAAATTTCATTTTTGCTACGGGCGACGAACTTCGCATTGTGATAAAAAACAAATGACTCGCAACTTCCGGTCAATTTTTGTTTTAATTTCATGAATGAGTTTTTAAGTTTAAAAGAACATAACATTCTATATTCAAATATTTGTGTGTTGCCAGAAGTGCAAAACTTTCAGTGTGTCCTATGTATTATTAGTACGAGTATAATGGTATAGTCACGAGTAGGTACCTAATTTGTTAACATTAAATACTTTTAAATTAAGATGGCTTTAAAAAACAGTAGGTATATTAGGTACTTACTTGACGTTTTATTACCTACTATTTACATAGGGTACTTGCTGCATTTGCGAATATTGGCCTGCCCTACCTAGTTACCTACGTACAAAAAGCTTTTCCAAGTTCTTTAAAATATAATTTATTTATAGAGCTTTTCATTTTAGGACCACCCGTGAATGGAAGTAGTCCACCAAAGTTTTCATCTTCCCTTGAACATGTAGAAAAACCAGATTCTCAACTTTCCGAAAAAATTAAAGAGGATGAAGTTTCAAGTTCCGAAGAAGCTTTTAAAGCGGAATGTTCTGCTGAAGACGTTAAAGAAGGTGAAAATATTTTTTTTAAATAAATCATTACTTTACTCAAAAGCTTGTGTTGACTTCGGGACTTAGAGCATTTGCTCATTTAGATAAACATGCTCTTAGCTTCGGGATCACCGCTAAACTATGTCTAGCTAAGCGAAATACTATGCGAATGCGAAGTTGATAGTATGTAATTGAATCAAGGGCTAAGTGTAAAGTTTTATATTATGTTTAATTTTGAACACAGTTCTTCACTTCCTATATGCGGGAAACGAAACTTGTTTTATGTAGTTTTAAAAGCAGAAGATCTCACTCTATATTTTTAAATTCCTTTCGCCATCTAGATTCAAGGACTCGCCAACGCTCCCCTACGATCTGCGAACCACCAATATTTATTGTATCCAGAAGTTTTGAAAAATACGCTGATCTTCAAATAACAATTCAAAAGGAACAAGCAGATCAGCAGGCAAGAGAACGACAGAAATTTATATGTTTGTCAGAGAGCACTAAATTGAATGGAGAGAATTTCACCCAATACGAAGCAAAAATTAGAAAAGGATTGCAAGATGATTGGTCTTTTGTAGCAAATGATATTTACGATCCAGCAGCGAAACTTTTAGTACTCACCATAAAGTGGTTACATGGTATTCCATCTTTCATACAGATGAAAGGCACTGTACAAATCTCATTACTTACTAATAATTGGAAGGAACTTTTTATATTAACGGCAGCTCAGTATTCATTTAAAATAGATGAAGGTCTGTATGAATTTAACATAATATGCAATAGGTACAGCTTGGTAAGAAAGTTTAGGAACGAAACTAAAATATTTTTAACTACTAGCAACACGTGTTTGCATCGATACAAAATTTGTCCAGTGTAGTTTGCTTCAATTATGATAACATTAATGACGTATTATACTTATACTATACTCTATTAATTTCTATACTTTTAGCCAAGCTGTATATAACTATGATCATAATACTTATTATTGTTGAAAACTCATCTTACCCATTTTGAACAGGCACAATGGCAACTCTATTACACATAAAACGACCTAATATAAAAGAGGAACTGGCAAAATTTAGCACCCTACTGAACCGGATTGCTCAATGTAGATTAGATAAATCTGAATACGACTGGCTGAAGTCTGCACTATTATTTCGTACAGGTGAGTTAAAGGTCAGTCACTACAGAAACTATATTAGTCAAAGCCTTTCTTTAGTCAGTCTTAGGTCTAATCTTTTTCACTTCTGTCCGCGTTTTCGACTCATATCAGGTAGATACCTAATTAAAAGAAAACAGTTTAAAAGTAACCGCAATATTAAAAATGACAAAAATTAAATATAGTGTCCAACTTTTTGTTTGTGGGCCGATTATGATGAATCGCGGTTTGGGGTACTATTTTGACAAGAAAACAGCAATGCAAAGTTAGAAATGACAAATGAAAGGTCGAGAGGGCGTCAACATTGTTTTTGGAATTATTTAAAAAAAAGGAAAACAAATAAAGAAGTCGCCATCTTGGACTTTTGTTATTTTTAACTTTGCGTTGCTGTTTTCTTTTAAAAAATAGTACCCGAAACCGGATTTTATCGAAAAACAAAAAATACAAACAAACAAAAAAGTTGGCCGCCATCACACACACTCACAGTCAGCATCAGTATGATTTTCGTACTCAATAATTGTATTCCTGTCTTAAAGCGAATCTGTCCTCAACAAAATCTGTCGTAGACCTAATCTGTCCTTAACTTCGGGTATGAATTTTGTACTCGATTGTATTTCTGTCTTAAAGCGAATCTGTCCTAAACAGAATCTGTCGTAAACCTAATCTGTCCTAAACCGAATCTGTCCTTAACCGAACAAATGAAGTAATCAACGCATTTTACCTACATTCAAGGTGGGTTCGTGTTCAGGGTTTGGTTTGTAAAAATTTGATGCCAACTTACAAAAGTCAGACTGTATACGACCCGTAATTAGCGTTTCTTGTAAGTTAGCGAACGAATAGAAGGTCGGCCATTTGAATCAAGGTTCTGTAGAGATCTTCTGCAAAGCATTTCATTCAATTTTTCCTTTCCTTGCAGATGCAGTAGACAGCCCGTCAACTACGCAAATAGAGAACTTGCAAGAGCAGACTCTTTTGCTTCTTCAAAAGCACTGCTCAACCAAGGAGTCAACCCGCTTGGGGCGCATCATGATGCTGCTGCCCAGTATCTGTGCTTTGGCGAACCAGACCCTCATACAAAACCTACTTTTCCCTTCCACCTCTACCGATGACGTGAACGCTACTCTGACGCGAATACTAATGTTTACTTCGACGTAACAATTAAGGAAATTCACATAACAGTGCGCTCAGTCCCAAAGTCAGTTAAAGAAGCCTTCAATGACCAGGAATATTTTGATCCAGATTAGTTGACGCATACAGTCTAGTATGTATTCAAGTCCGTAAATAATAAATCGCCAAGTGTAATGAATAGGAATACCTAGTGAATAATTCAAATTAAGTTGATACAGTTAAGATGCAAGTACATAAATAAATCCTGAACTGCATTTGAAGCTTTTTTTACGCATTTCTCCTGAACCTTTGTAGATGTTCATGTCCGATTTTAATGAAACTTAATATCCATTGCCTAAAATATTTCCTGCTCGATTGATTGTAATATTGATTGGAAAAATAGTGAACTCTACATGACAAATGAATAAATACTTAAATGCTTGGATACTTTCACACAGCGCCTTCTAGCTCAAAACTAAGCAAAGCTTGTAAATATGGGCAGGGTGCTAGACAACTGATATACGTAACGACTTATATACTTTTTTATTATTACATAGTAACATCTAGACCTGTCACAGAAATTAAAAACTCATCATTTCAATTTCTGCCCGGCTGGGAATCGAATCTCTTGCGTGGTAGACCGGCATTTTGAGCACTGCACCACTCAGGTCGTCATACGTGGCTAGACTTACGAAGGCAAATGTTTATGTTACTGCGAGCGTATGTACTTTTGAATAAAAAAAGTTCTATAAGTACTTACTGGGGAATACTTTTTATTACGAAATCAAATATAGAGAGAATTTATCCTACAAAATTCAGGGCTTCGCTACTAAAAGGGTGACCCTGCTATAAATTAAATAAAACTCTGATTTGATTTGATTGCAAAAATATAATTATCCAAGCACTATAACTACTGTGTGTATATTCTTTCTAAATCCATTGACAACAGGGAATACGTAATAATACAAACTAATCCAATACAGAATATCTCCACATAGGACAATCACTCCCAGTTGCCATAGGCCGCTGGACATCGCCGTGATACCAATGATCACCATCATAAGCATATCGACTACAAAGTAAAATAAGCCAAACCACAAATACAATAAGAGTAAAGTTTCACTGTATGAAAACGCTGCGAATATAAGAATGACGTGAACAGATGCCAATAAAATGCCGAGAACTGCGTACACATGTATGATGACTGAAGCCAATTCGGGTTCCACGCCAAGCCTACTTAAAAGTTCTTCTCCTACGCTGAGCAGCATTACGTATTGTAAGCTCGGTATAAGACCTAAGCAAGCTATAATAATGGTGCCAACTTTGAGAGTCACACTGTAGCAGCAGCTTCTGCTTAGAGGACAGTATTTGTTTGGTACTTCCTTCCATGGTTTCATTGTGAATCCCTGGAACAAAATAATAAAGTTAGTTTTATCTATTCATCTTTTTCTATGTGGTGTCTATCAGAACAACGTCGCCTTTTACCCAATGTTACCTACATTTGCAAAAGCGATATCGATAGGCATACTATTGGCAGCGTCGCAACTAGGAACTTGTACTATTAGTTATTCTGTGGCTAGGATCACGAGATCACGACACGACTCACAAGCGCCCCTGGCAAGATTTGAATTTTGTGCCCCTGGGCTTATTTCTAGGGTCATGAGCAGCCCTTGCAAGATTAGAATTTCACGTCCAAAGACATATACTTACACTTATTTTTTTGCATTAGTGGTTCAGCAAAGTGCGCCCCTGAGGGTTGCGACCGCCCCTGGCAGCCACCCCCCCTTGCCAGCCCCTAGCTACGACGCTTTCGATAGGTTTTGAAGTGGTGCATGCTTTAAACATTAAAAAGCTTTGCTTATATTATAGAAATAATTTCATAACACATGCTTATATTATATACATAGGTACGTATTTAATGGAACTTAGTGTATTGCAGATTTTTATAGAAGCAACATGGAAATATTTTCTACCTACCTATTACTTCAGACTTCAGTGTATCTTTTTCATCTCTTGCTCATTTCACTAATTCACACAAAAAATACAATTGTAAAATTTTACAAAGAAACGCATGGGGCTCTTTTACAAAGAAACTTGTTTACAGATTACTTACTGGTGATATTTTTAAATTAGTAAGTAAAATTATCAAAAAGCCTCGGACAGAAGCGCGTCTTACTCTAAGAAAAAGCCTAAATACCTAAATGCCCCAAATACTTCAGTTCAGTAAGTACCCGCTAGAATTATTTTGGCCAAAATGCCAATGCCAGATGCCAGCGTTTGTCAGATACAAAAAGAATAAAATAAAATTATTCTATGCTCTTGTGGTAAGAAGACATCATTATGATTTTAAAAAATAAACGAAAAAAAACATTATTTTATTGATGGTTCCAAAGAATGTTAATAATATATCATTGTTGGATGGTTCTAAAAAGTTAAAAATAATTTTATGTAGGTAGTTTTCAAATAAAAACAAAAGGAAAGTGCTAAATCCATGAATAAGTAATAGTAGTTTATGAAATTAAAACATGAGGGTCCATTGCGCGTGTTTTGCCCTAGAAAAAAATCAACAAAAACATCTCACTCAACATTCAACAAAATCGTCTACACAGTACAGTCAGCAATGAAACTCGTTTAACAGTTTGGTACTTCGTCAAAGCAACTTTTTTAACAGGTGCCTCGCGGTTTGAAACATTAGTCAAAAAAGTTACTATGACAAAGTACTAAAGAGTTAAACAATTGTCGTTGCTGATCGTCACAGAACACAAGATCATCGTACACAAAACATGTTGCGCGGGTCGAGGGGCAGGGTGATGTCTTAATCATCTGTATAAATCCCTGTCAATTGGTAATGCGCTAGAACCTTGTCACATTGTCGTTAACTATGGGTCTCATAAGAAGGCTCAAGGTCACCCAGCAATGGAGAGTGCCATGCTCGCCGTTTCCCTACGTGAATGAATCAGAAATAATACATAGGCTAGGAGAAACAAAGTAACCGACATCGCTCGAAAGATTGCTCGGCTGAAGTGGTAGTGGACGGGACACTCTTCGGTAGGCCCCCGACAAGGTGGACCGATGATCTGGTAAAGGTCGCGGGAACCCAAAAAAAAACATTTAAAGGTCACGCGCGCTGCCGACCCAAAAAAGTCGGCGCGCCGCCGCCGGTTTTCACCCATCGGCGCTCAATCTACTCCACCATAAGCGTTATGAGATATAGGTAAAAAATACCTAACTTCAGTACTATATATAGTACTATATATAGTAGAATTTTATGAACATAAGTAATGTTCATAAAATTCTACAGTGGAGATTTAAGATTATTTTGCTTGTTTATATACTTAATATTTAGTCAAAAAATATTCACCGATTTTATATTTAAGGTTTGGGAGATAGGATGTGTAATAGTAATATTTTTGGAGAAAGTATAGTAATGTATCTTAATAAATCGTACACAAGGTGATTTTTTTATAACATGTTTTTAGGACAAATCCAGAAGCTTCTTTGAGTTTTCACCCCTGTGACTTTAATATATCTATTGAATTTTATGTTTTTACGTGGCTTTACCATTTATTTTAGTCAACACAAATACAATAATAATCAGGTGTTAAAAAAACGCTCACGTGTGAACACCGTCGAAACAGGGCGCACTACGAAAAATTACACTCCATGATTAAAATGACTGTGGTGTGACCGATGTTTTAGCGATTGGTCTACTGGAATGCACCCATTGTCATTTTGCCATTCCATCATTAGGGATGCAATTTAGTTAATAAAAAATATCGATATTAAAACATCGATGTTTTTAAAAGTGTAACATCGATGTTGAAAACATCGGTGTTTATGAACGATAAATCGATGTTTTTTCGATGTTTTTCTAGACTACGGGAGTACCGGGCACTACTTTGAAATACGGAAAAAATGCGTTTTCTCGTTGTATCAATATTTATACGCCAATGTAATATGGATATTGACTTTAAGCTAGGAATCAGGAATCTATTCCTGATTCCTAATAAGTTCCTAATAAATAAGTGTTCATTATAATAAGTATATATTTAAAAATTCTATGAATAGTTCTATGTATAATAAGTATATATTTAAAAAGTATATAAGTAGAATATCCGTTGTCTAGTACCCACATTACAAGCTTTGCTTAGTTTGGGGCTAGATGGCGCTGTGTGAAATTGTCCAAGCATTTATTATTATTATTATTATTGTTTCAGAATTTAATGTGTTCTAACACATTAAATTCTGAATCAATTAACACTTATTTATTCACCAAATGAGATGAAGAAATTAACGTGTTTCCTTCAATTTTCGAAAACGAATTCGCATTTTTTACTAACCAACGAACTGCGCTATGCAAATATACCGCACACATACACTGCATATACACACCAGACCAAGGTACTTATTGTCTAATTTTCAAAATCTATCGCAATCGCTTTCATTTGACAGAAGAATATGACACATTGCTACATTTCTTTGGTAAGTTTTTATTTGTGCCAAAAAGAAGTTTCAATGTATCACATCCATCTATCAAATGAAAGCGATTGCGATTGATTTTGAAATTAGATAATAATTACCCAGATAGGAATCATAGTGTAACGTAATTTATTTAAACCTCCCTATATCCGTTACGAGTTTTGGTTAGTTTATGAACCAATACATAGATGGCACTGAAAAAACATCGTTCATAAAACATCGTTCTTGAAGAACGATGTATCATCGATGTTAGCAGCACAGTTTAACAAATTCTTACAGTTGAAAAACGAATGTACTTGCGCAGAGCAACGGAGGGGGTCTCGAGGGGGTCGGGCGGCGTGGCTCGGAGTACCCAAACTCGCTGAGTTTGAGCACTCGAACGCGAAAGGCCGACGCGAGTGACGCGACTGAATGAATCACGCATTGCGAGCGACCATTTTAAAAATCTTTTATGTCGCTATAGTTTATTAGGTATAATTTTATTATCGTAGGTACATAATTATAATGGTGCACACTTGTTCCGTGTACGGAGGTACATAATTATAATGGTGCACACTTGTTCCGTGTACGGATGTGCCTCGACGGCGACATACAACAAGGACTTAAAATTTCATAGATTTCCCTATGATGCGAGGTAAGTTTATTTATTCCTATAATTAATTTCGTATTAATTACCTACTTAACCAATCATCATCTCGTGCTATTAGGTACTTATTTTGTATAATTCAATAATACCTGTCGTGTGCAGTTTTATAGTAAAATTTAATTATAGCTAAAGAATAACTTCAAGTAGATTTGTGAAATAAATAGTGATTATATATTTGGTAGGTATGTAAGAACTAGGTACATAAGCATATCGTGCGTGTTGCTATGATCACAAAATAGCTAGGTACCTACGACCTTGTGTGAACCAGAGTTTCACGTTTTACACTGGTGGTACCTACCTACGGGTACCTACTAATTTATTTTATGTGCTACTAGGTACTCGAACACTATTAATTAATTAGTTAATGACGCCGAAATTCTGTAATTTGTAAACTGATTTTTAAAATATATCTTTAAGTCTTCTTATAATAAAATTGGTTCCATTGAAATGTTATAGCAAATTATTTTTATAAAGTGCCACTTAATCTTCTGTTATGTTCGCAGCTTTACAATAAATTGTGTTGCTTTTATGTTACTTTTATGATACCGAAACATAAAAATGCCTATGTTACTATATGTTATAAAGTAGAAAAATCTACGGCCTTACCCAAGTACTTGTAAATAAATAATTACTTATTAATCACATTTATTTTCTATTTTGACAACCCTTGCATATCTGCTGCTGATTGCATAAGTACCTACACGGGCGGCGGCACGCGGCGGCGTAGTCCAACATCAAAGGCGTTTAAAAACTGTATGGAGTTAAACTGTGTAAGCAGTTTCAACATCGATGATAAAACATCGATGTTTATGAACGAGACATCGATGTTTTTAAATATCGATGTATCGTTTCATCCCTATTTGTCATTGCATTGCGTTATTTGCATGTGCTGTGTGGTCATTCTCATCATTGTTGATTTTATTTTTTATGGCGGGACCGCGGGAATGTCGGGATTCAATTTTAGGTTAAGTTATACAATCGTAATTTCGTAAATTAAAGAAGGCCAAGTCAACTTAAATCAGTGTGCGTATATAAATTGTAATACTGCTTGCTTACACAGTGGATGTGTGTAAAAGCATACGATCTTGTACAGTTATCGTACCTTCCACAAAATAAAACTATTCTGCTATTTCACTATATAAATTACTTTATACACGATCATTTAACAGAATTACCTACATCTTTATGTGAAAAATAGGTTTAAATAAGTAACAATTTGAAGATATTTTTACTTCCTATTGAAATGGAAATGAATTGTAAAACAGAAATATATGGTTTGGTAAGTCTTTCGACATTATCTTATTTTTTTATACTAGTTTAAATAGTTTTTTTGTTCTTTATTGAATGAACTTAATATTAAGGTTATTTACGTACCTTCTTACTTACTTACCTATTTTAGTTGTTTCTATAATTGCATTCTTTGTGAGTTGGATGAGTTTTTACAAAAATATTCAGAGGCACATGTTTAAGGAGGTTATTAACTTAGTCATTTTGATTACACAAAACCACTTAAATAATCAAAGCTTATTCATTAACGTATGTCTTCGCTCAGCGCTTAAAAAAGGCACATAATATTTTTAGTTTTATTTTTTCATTTTGTTGGATGATACTACTTAATTCCTAATACTTATATTATCAGAGCCATTAATCAAGTTTAGAAAACAAAAACAGTTAAACAGTTAGACAGGATTATTTTTCTTTTTACTAAAGATTCCCATCCCATCTTTAAGCTATGCATAATTATTAAATATTAACAATAATTATCTTACATGCTTAACTTAATGGGGCCCTTACCTTTAATCAAAAAATAATGCATACATTAATTTACATTAATCATACATAACAATAATTACAAGTATTTTTCTGATTATTCTTTTAGCAGCTCCCGCCTGTGACTTAGTTCATGTGGATATTCATAAAATCCATAGGGAACTGTTACCAAGATAAAAAGTATCTTATCTTATATTTTAATTTAGGCTATAAACTTTCTGTGTGCAAAATTTTATTAAAATCTGTTTTACCGTTTTTGAATGATTGAGTAACAAACAACGAAACTCAGAAACTTTCACATTTTATTTTATAATATTATGAAATAGGATTAGATTAGCAAAAAAGGAAGAAATCAATGCGAAGTAAGGGCACTTGCCCTTTGGATTAAAAAAAAAACATTATTACTTACATTATTTCATACACTCATGTTCTTAAGAATAAGATGATAAAACTAAACTTGTGGAAATATGATTAATTTTTATAACATAACCTTTATTTTATTATAGAAACTAAGCAAAAAACCATGGTACAAATACATAACAGTAGAACCTACAATGTTCTTTTACATGATGGCTTTTATGATAACAAGCGTCGTAGAACAAACATTTTATGTATTCCGGGCTTGTACGGTTGATCATGGATATAGTGAAGAGATTTGTTATGAAATAAATAGGCATGAAGAAATAAATAATGAAGTTCAGGTAAGTATGCCTAAAATTCGCTAATTGCTGAAAATCCTGTAAGTATAAAAGGTTCTGAAACAGTGAGCTTACTGCCAACATTATAACACCACCAGTGTTATAGCACGTTATAGTAAGTAAGTCTATGGTTACTATGACATCTGGTTGTTTTGATCTTGTCTATAAGCTACCGTTTCAAAACCTTTTATAGAGGATTCATATATGGGTGTAGATAAAGTCTTGTATGCAACTATACATAATTAGGTATTAAAACACTCATGTGATACTATTATCACCCACATTATACTACAGTTGCATAAATAACTATTATTTTATGGACAATTTTAATTAAACTGTTCTTATAATAGTTGGAAAAGTAGTAAGGTACACACCAACTGGTGCTGCTAATATCTCACTTTCAGACCCTCATGTTATTTGTTTGTATTATGTCAACTTAATATTTCTAAATCTGTTTAACTGCAGATTGAAAACTTTTCTGGTTAAACACAATTTTGTTTATTACTGTTTTATTTCAGAACCATGATTGCAGGTCACGACTTCAGTTTTCCACCAATGGAACGGCATTGCCAGCCATATAGTGCCTCTTCTTCTAGCATTTTTCTTGGGCTCCTACAGTGATAAAAGGGGCAGAAAGTTCATACTTCTAGCAGGACTTGTTGGAAAGCTATACTTTTCTGCTATGATAACTTTAAATACTGTTAAAGGTGAGTAAATAAACCAGATACTATAACACCAAAGAAACGCATAAATTACTCGTAACTTTTGAAATTATATAAAACTAGCGGCCGCCCGCGACTTCGTCTGCGAGAAAAGTTTTTTGCTATCCCTCGGGAACAATACTTTTTTTCGAGATGAAAGGTCTATGTCCTTCTCTGTATCCCTGACAACGTGTATGTAAAATTTCATGATGATCGGTTCAGTAGTTAAGCCGTGAAGACGTAACAAAAAACAAACGGACTTTCGCATGTATAATATTATTATCCCCGTCAAATGGTAATGCGCTGGAACCTTGTCAAATTAACCTAATCGTGACGTCACCCGCTACAGCTAGCAAAAAAATTGAAGTAAATAATAATTAATTTGATTTAATGATTATTATTGTCAATAAGATAGGGTTAAGTGAAAATATAATAATAGTATGGATATTTTCAAAATAAATGAAAATGAAATATTCTTTATTTAAATAATAGTTCAGGCAAAGAAAGCTCAAAAAAATGTAAAGAGGGAAATGCTTGGAACATAATTTTTGACTTCGTAATTTTATTTGGACCTGTTAGGAGGTGATCATATCAAAATTCGCCGCCAGTAGCCCCTATGCCGGGGTGGAGGGGGGAGGTTTGAAGGCCCCATTTTTCGGTTTTTTACATATATCTCAGAAACTATGCGTTCAAGCGACATAAGATAAGAAGACTACATACAAAATAAAAGCTAATTAAATTTGCTACAAGTTTTATTTAGACAAGTTTTTCGATAACTTGTATAGTTTTCGAAATATCCGCACCCTGATTATATAAAAAGAAACTATTTAGCGACCGGTTTCATTCCACATACATTGCTACTTTTCTTTGGTATGTTTTTTTTTAATCCAAAAAGAAGTAGCAATGGATCACTATCATCTATGAACTGCAACCGGTCGCTAGGTGGTTTCTAATTAGATAATCAGCCCGCCGCTCCTGAATGTCTGTCAACTCGGTGGTAGCGATGTTCGAAATTGATTCGATTAAACGATTAATCCTTGCTAACTTATTGCGAATTGGTCGATTAATCTAAGAATTAAAACGATCGATCTAATTGCTAATTTTACGCCGATTTTTTTCAGAAAAGAATCTACTAGCAAATTAATTGTTTCTAAATTTGTGAGACACGTTACTGCTAGATTATTTTGCGAAATAAATAAGTTGTTGCTAGGGCAATAAAAACAACACTCCATTCGGTTTCTATAAATGTATTATAAGTACTCGATACCTTCAGATATCGATAGTTTTGTTCCGAAAATTTTTGGTATCGATACTTTTGACATTTTGCGTATCCCTGACTGCATTTGAACAAACATAAACCTAACGGGGATTTTCCGGTGTGCAATTCGAATATTGCCAATATATTCACGTAAGCTATGCAACCAAAATAATAGGTCTATCATTATTCCTTATTCATCCTTATTAATATTATGAATGCGAAAGCCCGTTTCTTTGTTTGTTTGTTAGGCCTTCACGTCTTAACTACTGAACCGATCATCATGAAATTTTACATACACGTTGTCTGAGGTACTGTTTGAGGTACAAAAAAAGACATAGGGTACCTTTCATCCCGAAAAAAAGCACTTTAGCTTGTCATATATTTTTTTTGTGGCTACAACTTTACGTTTTCTATATAAAAAAAAATGGCCCGCGTAACCATGTTTTCCTATCATGGACCATTAACTACTCAACCGATCATCATAAAAATTTGCATACACGTTGTCACAGGTACAGAAAAGGACATAGGGTACCTTTCTTCCAAAAAAAAATAGGAACTGATTCTGTTTTGTGTGCTCTTAATAAAGTAAAAGCTTCTGTATTGATAAATAAAACCTTTTGAGGTTGGACATTTTTACAAGCAGGTGGAAACATAAAGTCAACCGAGATACTTCGAGTGGTCATAGATAATCAGAAGTGTGACCAACAGATTCCGACTCCTGACTCCTGAGGGATAGAAAAATAACTCTCCACGCATACGAAGTCGCGGGCGGCCGCTAGTCTACGTATAAAGAGCGTCCGCTGCGTTAAGCGGATCCGGATTCCGAATCCGAATCGGATGATTCATAATCATAATATTTGTTTAATTAATATTTATATTAGGTTTGTTTTTTTTTTCTTGACATAGCAATATACTACTTCATTTTGTGTTGTTTTGTTCTAGTAACACCATTGTTTACCTTTTTTCTAAGAAATTGATAATCGGACTTTACACATTTGAAATAATCTAATATCAAATAATCGATTATCGATTATCATCCCTACTCGCCCGCCAGCCAGTTTTGCTAACGGTACTGAGTGTTCGATTTCACTACGTCATTTTGACGTCATCAACATGGCCGCCACGCGCATTACTATTTGACGGGGATAATAGTAAGATAACTATGAAAAATCATTCAAGTGTGTTTTCCTTCATGATAAAACTACAAAATGCTGCTTTGTAGATATTTTCCTCTACTTCTTTGAAAATACATGTGTCCTTGCTTCTTGGCTTAATGATTATAGGTCAACAGCAAAAGTAAGTTTTGGTTTATTCAGGGTCTAAATTAAATACCTATATGACATACTGCCGGCCGTATCTTTTGAATAAGCGAAGTTTGCTTGAATTCTGCACCTTGTGTGACCTTGTGAAGACTTAAGTGTTTGATGTAAAATTAATCTTGATAGTACATATTTCTATCTCACGAAGTTCATTTAGTTATGAATGTTGTTAGGCGTAGATGTGCACATTGTGCATGTGCACGCTCTCAAGGTTACGCACACTTAGGCTGATCCCAGACCTACCGGTAACCGGTTTCTTTTCTTTGCTTTGCTGTTCGGCAATGGACCGTCGGCCCAGAGGCTCATTTTCAATCTATCGCATATTTTCAATCTAAGTACATTTCACTTGTTGTATGGGAGCCCCTCTTAAATATTTATTTTATTCTGTTTTTAGTATTTGTTGTTATAGCGGCAACAGAAATACATCATTTGTGAAAAGTTCAACTGTCTTGCTATCACGGTTCATGAGATACAGCCTAGTGACAGACAGACAGATAGACAGACCGACAGAAAGACAGACGGACAGTGGAGTCTTAGTCATTACTAAGACTAAGACTCCCGTTTTTACCCTTTGGGTACGGAACCCTAAAAAGCACACAAATTTCGGATTAAAATTTACTTTAGTAATTTTTCATGACATATCAACGCTAAAACTTTACACAATTATTTTTATACTTAAAAGGTGATATTATTAGCTTTCGAACAGTACTTTTTTATAGGTAACTGTAGGACTTTTGAATCCGGAGAAATTAATATTTTTTGGCAGCGTCATCTAAAATAAAAGTCAAATTTAAAATGCCGGTCACTCCAATAGGAGAGGGTATAGACCCCAATATGTGAGGGTTTTTATCGATAAAATTGATCATATTACCTGCCTTTAAAAGCTCCGACATCGCTAACCAAACATATTGTAAATTTTCCTTTGTTCTCACTAGTTCGATTCAGTAGTTCGATCGTCGAACTAGTGAGAATTTTTTTTCTCATTTGTTCGACCGTCGAACTAGTGAGAATGTTTGTTCTCACTAGTTCGATCCGTTAACTTATTATTATTATTAATCGAGAAGCAAGAACATTAAGTACCGATATAATAGATATTGGTCACAAATACATACATTGTATAGGTAATTATAAAATGAAAATCTTTTAGGTATATTTTGTAGGTATAATTATTATTTAAGTATTATTATAATATAGTTTTTTTTATAATTTCTCGGGCATCATTTGAACAAAACACTAATATTCTCATTTTTTTATGACTGTAATCAGCGAGTAAGAAATCTGAAAAAGTACTAGGAACTTCGACTTCCTCAACAGTCTTTGCATTTATTTTTTTTACGTGTGCTAACTTATTTCTCCTTCTGTAAATGCGTGACTTTATTTCACAAAATTCAGGTACACTCTTAGAAGCTAAATGCAGGCCTTGATTTTTTAATGTAATTAAAGCTCTGTTGTAGACCCTAGGAGCTGGTTCTCTTCCCGTAGCTGCTTCTTCGCAAGCATTATTTAAAATAACATTGACTGTATTTCGTGTTTCATCTGGATTACATTGACCGCAGTGGGGTTTTGATTGTAAATTATTAGTGAAGTCCTTAAACAAAACCAATGTTTAAAAAATATAGGAATTCATGAATTATTTTGCTTGTACATTAAAACTATTACAAATAAAAATACACATACAACACCTATAATATGTAAATATACGTACAACAATTATCATTATGTACATATAAAATAACCAAGACTTACCATATTCATTGTGACGGAACCGGTACATTTTAAACTTTTATAATTTTTACACCGCCAAATGCTGTGGCCATTTTTGTATTTACGCATAGAATAATATTGATGTCCTTCTAATTGCAGAATCCTTCCACGACCGCTTTTTATTAATTTCACTTCTTTAGACATTATTCCGAAAATATAAACAGTAAAATAAACAGGCACCACGAAATAAACATTGCTACTGCAGAGCTGAACAGCGTAATACTTCCATTTTGCGAAACATCTACCCTCAAAATATAACAAAAATCATGTACCCTCAAAATAAGACAACAGAACTATGACCACACTCTTTCTGGGGTGGGGCGTTTAGTTAAATATTTATAATACTAAACTTATTATGCACATACCTAAGTGCTATAGGCATAGATGCATTTAAGGAAATATACCAGTGGACGACTTCCGGGTGATATGACAATGATTTGTATTATGTATTTAAACTGTTTGTATTGTTTACTATTAATTTACTTGCAGTCGAATTTTGACGTTTACTATATTTCAATAATACTTAAATAATAATTATACCTACAAAATATACCTAAAAGATTTTCATTTTATAATTACCTATACAATGTATGTATTTGTGACCAATATCTATTATATCGGTACTTAATGTTCTTGCTTCTCGATTAATAATAATAATAAGTTAACGTATCGAACTAGTGAGAACAAACATTCTCACTAGCTCGACGGTCGAACAAATGAGAAAAAAAATTCTCACTAGTTCGACGATCGAACTACTGAATCGAACTAGTGAGAACAAAGGTAAATTTTTTGCGATCGGAGATCATAGTGTGGGAGGCCATATGTTCAGGGTGGCATATCTCCCAGAAGCTTCCTACTTCGCAACCCAGACGACGAGTTTTGATAACACCGAACTAATGGCTATCTTGCCAATGTGGTCTGATCAAAATATGCGATAGATTGAAAATGAGCCTCTTGGCCGGCGGTCCATAGTAGAACAGCAAAGCAAAGAAATGAAACTGGTAGGTCTGGGGGCACCCTAAAATATGTGCATGCGCACGCCTAACAACATTCATAGGTGAACGGACTTCGCGAGATTGAATAGTAGACACATTTCAGGCATTATTAGATCAGTTAGTATAACATGCCTACCGCCTACTGACGTAATGTTTTGCCATGATATTAATCAAGATGATGATGAAACTGAACATTACATAACTAATCAGCCGCAATTAGTCTAGTACCTATTCAATTCAAGGAGATTTTCGGGTTGACCTAGAACAGGTTCACTATTACTTATCATCATTATACGACTCAGGACTTCGTAAACGTGAGCAAAATGATATCAAATTATCTTTTTCTATTTTGAACTGCTGATTACATCACATTGATGAAACTGTTGTTACTTATCATGCAAGTCAATCATGTTTATTGGTAGCCTAAGATGTCACAGTATAATAGAAGATAGGTAGCATTAAATAATAATTTGATCTCTAAAGTAATTATATTTCCACACCAATGACGCATATTCACCATAATAATTATTAATATGTATTGAGATGAATATTATGGACAAATCCCACCAAGCATTATTACCAAATTGAGTAAGCTTGAACTAGGGTGACTATGTAGATAACGGATGTCAGATACAAATACATATTTAAGAATACATACTAAATGCTTATGCTTATCTTATCACACAAACATATTATGTAAACAAATCAGGATTCGAACCAGGAATGGAAGTTGAATCTATTAAATACAGGTCCTATCGGACGTCTTGAATGTAGGGATTCGAAAATACTTATATAGCTACCTGTCTACTTTTTTAGTTTACTTGATTGATTTTAACTTTTTTTAGTTCACTTGATTTTAACGGAATATTAATACTGGTCTTTCCAGCATGGCCGCTTAATTACGTGATTTACACGGCGACCTTTCCGAGCGCCCTGACTGGCGCTGACCTGGCAATCTTCGCGGGCTGCTTCTCGTACATCGCCGATGTGTCCTCTTTGAAGAATCGGACACTCAGGGTGGGCATCCTGGACGTCGTATACTTGTCCACTTTGCCTACAGGTGTAGCAATAGGTATGCACTCGGGTGTAACAAGACACTTAACGAAGCCGAAGTCCACGCATTCCGCTCATCATCAGGATCATTTTTGTCTTTTAGGCTATACCTGGGAAACCAATAGCTACGAAGTTATTGAAGGTCAAAGTAAAAAAAAATCATTTTTTTATGAAATCTTATTTTATTCGTTATATACTGATTTTTGTCTACAGAAACAATATCAAAATTGTATGTATTTCGTAACAAACAATGGCTTCAAAACGTCATCACTCAGTGTATTTCATGAGCACGTACATAAACGTTGCCTTTCCACTCTGCCGCACGCAGCTGTGTAGCATTCACTTGCAGGCGCGGTCTATTGTACGCATTAAGCTTTGTCCAGACTAGTCCATTTTGGCGTATCAGATCACCGTATCTTTAACATTCATCGCTAGTTTGGTTGGGCGTGCGTTGAAGTAATATCAACGCACGCCCAACCAAACTAGCGATGTATGGTAAAGATACGGTGATCTGATACGCCAAAATGATACAAGTCTGGACAAAGCTTAACGCGTACAATAGACCGCGCCTGCAAGTGAATGCTACACAGCTGCGTGCGGCAGAGTGGAAAGTGCGTATGCAATGCTTTTTTAACACCAAAAATTAAAATCGTTTCCCAGCAATAATTTTGAACAGAAATGGTCCTGATGATGGGCAGAATACGTAGACCTCGGCTTCGTTGAGGGTCTTGTTACACCCGGTATAACTTATTACTAGACCTATCAAAAATGCTAGGAAGTTGACTTGTCCACCGCTCTGACTGGCCTTGATCTGGCCATCTTCGCTGCTTCTCGTACATCTTAATACTAGATACACTTATTACTAGACCCAATTAAAACGGTCTAGACAGGTAACAAAAGTGACGGTCCTTTCATATCACTATCAGAATCAGAAACTCTTACTTCGAAATCGACATGTACTTATTACTAATGTTTCAATGTACTTCGACAACTTTTTAAGATAACCATATTAGGTATACTTTATTCAGTGGTTGTAACTTCTATATAATGTATTAAAAAACCCTGTCAGATCCTGAAACAGGTAAGTAAGTCGGTCAGCTGACCAACACATTTTGTATGGGCGTATGATTTTTTTTGTTTTTCGACCTATGTTCCATGGTGAATGTTGTTCAGTTTCAGCAACACGTATCACCTGTTTCAGGACCTGACAGGGTTTTTTGATACATGATGTACAATCGAGATAAGTATATAAAATCTTCACAATATCAGTCGTAGTTACTTTGCAAAGGATTTCCTATTTTCTTATCTTAATCGTTATCTCTCGTGAATAATAAAGTTAGGTGCTTAGAACATTTATGGTTTTTACAAATCTTATAATGTGAAGTCTATGATAAGTTATTATCAGCTGTCTCGGAACTTGTCAGTCAGATCTCAGTGCTCTTATATTTCGAGATTAGAGCACGAGTGACTATTGCCGCGGTATTAAAGAATGTTAGTTTTATTTTCTATGATGATCTTGATTTGGATCACACGCACATCGTCAGATACGCAAGTGGTCAAATACGCATTCCACCAGATTTCAAAACAGATACTCAACTGGTCAGATACGCAACGCGCCAGACACGCAGTTCGACAGACAAGCAGTTCGTCAGATAATCAACTCGCCAGATAATGTCAAGTTGCGTATTTGACCACCTGCGTATCTGACAACATGCGTGTCAACCTTAATATGGTTACCCATCTTGCTTTTGGCCACACAAAAAATTGGGATGTTTTTATTATAAGTATTATTATTTTTCTTATGATTGTGTTTATTTTAACTCAATAACACTGAAAGTTTGCGAATAAATTGAGAGAAAAAACCTTATTTTTTATATATTTTTAACGAATAAGTTGAGCCTAGTTTCACTCATTTTCGTTTGTCCACTTTATGACCCAGGTATATTGTATTAAAACGAAATAATCTTACGAGTTGCGAAATCTGGCGAGCTGCGTATTTGTCGAGTTGCGAATCTGTCAACTTGCGTTTTCTGCGTGTTTAACCACTTGCTTTTCTGACGACCTGCGTGTGATCCATTTTTCATCCATCCATCCATTTCACCAAAATACCTTAAGTATATAGGGTGAAACTTTAAACTCTCATTTGGATTTTTTGTTTTCTGATTGATAGATCGATTTCTACAAATGACATTAATAATTAAATGATCGTGGGTCATATGAAGCAAATTAGGATTCCAAGAAACGTGGACATTAAATCATTTACCTAAGTGGCGATGGCGTTAGTTACGTATTCTAATATTAGTATAAGTCCATCAAACGTTTGTTAGTAAGTAAGTATTGTTAAGTGTTCTGTGCCTGATCATAATTTGATCACTTTAACATTGATTATCTACAGTTTTTTAACGCACAGGTGTTAAAAACCTCATTATAGGCATCACATATCATAGGCCAGTTGTCGTAGACATAAAAATCGCGTTAGGTCGCAAAAAATTGCAAGGTTGTGGGGTTTTGGGATGTTGTTAGGATAGATACCAATAATGTGAATCCAAATTTGCAACCCTGAAAGACCTGCGCTAACTTCGTAGTGCTCGAGAAACCTCGATGTTTTTCAGTTTTTGGCTTACAACTTCTAAAAAATGCATTATTCGGCAAAGTTGTCTATGACACTTTTAAAGAAGATAAAATAACCAACAATTTAAATCTAATTTTTGCTCTGAATGTCATATATATCTCGAGATACACACTTCAAAAACGCTCCATTTTTGACAAAAGGTTGTAAAGTTGTAGTAAAGCTAGTCTTTCGAACAAAATACCGTCTAAAATACTGATTCTGCGATGAAAAACATTAAAATAAAGTTGTAGACCAGTTATTTAGCTTTAAGAAAAACACTTAAAGACCAATAATTTTCTTGTTATCAAGTAAAAATGAATTAAGTATTATAAAAAATATATTAGAAAATCTGATTTTTCAAGAAATTGAGCTTTAAATGTAAATTGTTATCAACATTGCACAGTTATCTATTAATTGTTAATTTATTATCTATTTATGTACCTTTTTGTTGTAATTGATTAAATAAATAGTAGGTAATTGACGTGTTGCGTGTTTCTATCGCAGATGTAAGCTGAGGTCTCTCCATCACTTCGCCACTGTGACATTATAATGAAATAACACAATAATATTAATTGAGTTTGATTTCATTTTACAGGATAAGCAATTTTACGCTGATTGATGTCTTTCTTACCATTTAAAAGAGTCCTACAATGCGTCAGGCTTCTTTTTTTATAATTGCCAATTATCTAATTTTTTTTACCTGATAACAAGATAACTATTATTAGTACTAAAGCGTTTTTCTTAGTCTTAAATTAAAGTTAAATGACTGTTCTACAACTTTATTTCTCATTTCTTTCCTCGTAGAACGAGTACTTTAGACAGTATTTCATTCAAAAAAGTAGCTTACTATAAACATCAAACCTTTTTTGAAAATTACCCAATTTGAGGTGTTGTATTTCAAGATATATAGTACATACAGAGCTAAAATTACGCTCAATTTGTTGTCAATTTTATTTTCTTTAAAAATGTTTTCGATAACTTTGCCGTAGAATGCATTTTTTAGAAATTGTAAGCCAAAATCTGAAAAAAGTCTGAAAATTTCGAGATTCCTCCATCATTTCGCCTCTGTGACTTTATTATTAAGAAATTGGCAACCTAATTAGGCTTCGCTTTGATTTCCTTCTTTATTTTACCAATTACAACCTTTCATCATCCCTAAAAGAAAACAAATACCTTCCAGTCGGCACCTCCATTTGCGCCAAAAATCTGTTTATTATAGGAGCGTTATCGCTCGGATTGTGTTATATTTCATCTAATTTACATAAAACCTTAACAAATTATATATCTAAACCTTCCTCATAAATCACTCTATCTATTAATGAAAACCGCATGAAAATCTGTGCTGTAGTTTTTGAGTTTATCGCAAACAGACAGACAGACGAGGCGGAGAACTTTGTTTTATAATGTGAAGTGATTACACTTTAACATTAATTGTATTTAATTTAATTTTGCATGATACAATGTTTTTGACATCATTCTTATTCTTTAAAAGAGTCCTACCACTCGTCAGGCTTAATTTTTTTTTGAGAAATCCGAAATCCTATTTTTTTTTATCTGATAACAAGAGAATTACTATTGGTCCTAAAGAGTTTTTTTTTAATCTTAAATTAAAGCTAAATAGCTGCTATGCAACTTTATTTCTTATGCTTTTCCTCGTAGAATGAGTATTCTAGACGTTGTTTTGTTCGAAAGACTAGCTTGAATAACTTTTTGTCAAAAATGGACCGTTTTTGAAGTGTGTATCTCGAGATATATATGACACTCAGAGCTAAAGTTAGATTCAAATTGTTGGTAATTTTATCTTCTTTAAAAGTGTCATAAACAACTTTACCGTAGAAATCATTTTTTAGAAGTTGTAATCCAAAAACTGAAAAAAGTCAAGGTTTTTCGACCACTACGAAGTTAGCACAGGTCTTTCAGGGTTGCAAATTTGGATTTACACTACTGGTATCTATCCTAACAACATCCCAAAAATGCAGAACCTTGCAATTTTTTGCGACCTAGAATGTTTAAGATGACTGGGGTATCAGTCAATTTCAACGATCTAAGTTAGACATGTTTTTTCTAACAATCTGTTTTCAGGAAACGTAATTTACAATAAGGTTGTGGACAGGTCGTTCACCGCAATGTTTGCTATAAACACCTGTCTGATGCTTGTGGCGACTCTCCATTGTCTATTGTTCCTGAAATGGCAGACCAGCCCCGGCCAGAAGTCATTGAGAGAAGCCGGAGTAAAAAATGCTGTTGCCGACTTCTTTGATGTAAACAATATTAAGAAAACTCTTGTTACGTTAACTAAGAGAAGAAGAGAGAATAGAAGACTGTTTTTGTGGTTCCTATTGATATCTATGGCGTTTTATACATTCCAAAGAGGTATGTTAAAACTATTGCTTGTGACTCCTCAGTTCTAATTGGCCTTTTAAACCGGAATCAATTGAGATATAATTATTTGCAGACCCATCCGATCACCAACCTCTGCCCTTCGGCAACAAAACCGGCACTAATCGCTATTTGCCATCCCACTGTGCAGATGGTTCTTAGCTTAGGAACCTATTTTATATGTAAAGATCTTTGATAGATGGTTGGTTTCATAGATAGCTTTGTCGAATTGTTAAGATATTTTTAATACTGTATTATATTATAGTGGTTAAATTTAACGTCGTCTTTCTGTCACTTTCAGATGAACGTCCAGTAATGTACTTGTATACATCCCTCGTGTTCCAGTGGGATGCAACGGCATTCAGCCATTTCAGAACATATCTGAGTACGGCTTACGTCGTCGTGATGCTGTTTGGAATCCCGCTAATGACTAAAGTATTTAACTGGCGAGATACTGTAAGTATCATTTACTTTTTTCTTCTATTAAGGTACCGCGTATCATTTTTTATTTTATTTTACATTGCTCAGAAAAAACTTAATATCTTGGCCATTTAAATACAGTTTTTGACTAAATTTGTTTGTAGTTTCTTTGAGTAGGTATTGTTTTATAGGAATATGACGTAATTTTACGAAATTTACCAATAATTTCAAAAGATTTTCATGTAATAAAGCCCTTTTGGGACTTTTGTAAATACGCGGTATTGCAAACTGCTTAAATCTTTGGCTCTTACGCGGTCTTGCACGCCCACCGACGATATCATGGGTTTAGATAAATATCATGGGTGTTTTTAATCCATATGTATTAAAATATTGTTTGTTTCCCTAATAAAAATAAGAAAAAATAATAAAAGGGTGTAGATAAAGTCTTGTATGCAACTGTACATAATTAGGTATTAAAATACTCATGTGATACTATTATCACAAACCCACATTCGTGTTTTAATATCCCTCGTTATAGTACAGTTGCATAAATAACTATTATTGCACTCTTAAAAACAATTACACAAAAATAAATTGAGATATGTACATTAAATATGTACAAAGGAGGACTTATCTCTAAAAGAGATCTCTTCCATCCAACCCGAGACGTGTTTGAGATTTTAATATTAAGCGGGTAACATAAAGTGCGAAAATTAAATAAGAAAAACTGACAATTTAAGTCCAAGATATAGTATCTACAAAATATTAATAAGTACATATACATACCTAACCTGTACACTGTTCCACTCCAGTGCTGAAGATTTATGGTTGACAGTCTTCAACAGCACGGCACTAGTATTGTCGTTAAACTTAATATGTCCTTTATTTATGTAATGAAAATCGTGGTTTTACGTTCGTACAGCAGTTACAAAACTTTTTAAATAACTTAGGTGACATAGTTACGACGCTGACTAATGAAAAGTTTTTGTTAGTGGGTGACTTCAATCTGAGTGGTATATATTGGGTTCCTATCCTAGCTCTGCAGATATGTCTTATTTCGACCCAACCAATCTCAAAACTGAATCAGAGTTACTTTTTGTAGATAAAATTAATATATTGGGATTAAGACAGTTTTGACAAAGGAGCTCGGTGGCGCAGTGGTTTAGCGCCTGGCCCAGCGATTGCGTAAGTTAAGCAACGTTCGCAAGGGTCGGTCATGGGATGGGTGACCAAAAATTTACTATCGCGAACTCCTCCGTGCTTCGGAAGTCACGTTAAGCCGTTGGTCCCGGCTGCATTTGCAGTCGTTAATACCCACCAATCCGCATTGGGCCCGCGTGGTGGGTTATGGCCCGTCCTCCTTATCCACCCATAAGGAAGGCCTGTGCCTCAGTAGTGGGGACATCAAAAATGGCTGATGGACACAAGACAGTTTAACGGTATAAAAATGCGTACGATAGGATATTGGACCTCGTGCTTTAAATGATACTGTAATTGTTACGGACTCTTGTGCCAATAGATTTGCACCATGGTGGTATTGGTGGTGGCACATGGTAATTTCTCATTTTTTATTTAAGTTATTATTAAGTTTTATACCTCAACTGAAAGCTGAATAGATGGTGATGTTTTTAAAATATTATGCACGCTTAGTTACTAGGACTTTTTTTTAAAGATATTTGATGCTATTTCTAAAAAATCTGAAAAAATAAAAAAAATAAATGCATTTAAGGATTGATTTTTTTATAAATACCTGTATTTTACGATTTTTTTTTTTATTTATTATCAACACTCAAGATTGTTTTCTATCCCAAAATGATAAAAAATCCGGAATCGAATGAGTAGTTAACTTTTATTTTAAATGTTTGTTTCTAAAAACGTACTTTAGATAAAAAAAAATACTTAATTTCAATTAACTTAAAACTATTAATTTTTTGAGAAAAAGTTATATGATAAAAAATATTTGTTTTGACCTCATCTATGACCCCTTAGCAGGAATACGTCATATTTCCAGTGACCCTGTATATCAAATATTTAAACTTTTCCCTATATATATATATATATAATAAGGGAAAAGTTTAAATATTTGAGTAAATTTAAAATTTACGGTAACCGCGCTGATGAAAACTCTTTCAAACGACTCATGGTACGTTGTAAAGAATTAGAGGAGTTATGTTACCGAAACTACATACAGGCGCGGTCGCAGCCCGAAATTTTGGGGGGGGTCACTAATAATAATAGCACCGTTTTCCCCCCGAAGGGTAGAAAACGTATATTTAGGTTCCAGCGTAGCTTGACCCACTATAAGTGTGTGTGAGATAACACCTTGGATTTTAGAGCGAGACAGCACGATATCCCTACCTCAATACCCCCCCGCGCGCGCCCCGGGGCGCCCCACCACTGCGCGCGGGTCGACACATGCCGCGCCGGGCGACCGATGTCGCTCCGCACTTCAGTACTCGCTCACAGCTAGCCGGCAAGGCGTTAAAATATAGTGGGTCAAGCTACGCTGGAACCTAAATATACGTTTTCTACCCTTCGGGGGGAAAACGGTGCTATTTAGGTGTCCGAGCTACGCTTGACCCACTATAAGTGTGTGTGAGAGGTGTTTATTCTCTGCCGGCGCTGCATGTCTTGTTGATTGTTAAGAGTTTTATAGAATAAATAGGTAGGAGGTAGGGTACAAACATGACTAAGTCTTCTTAGTAATATATTGTCGTATATTTCGATAAATTTTCTAAATTAATTTAACAACACTTCAATGCATCAGAAGAGAGAAACTAATACAATAATAATAATCTTAATCGCATCTTGCGCAGAATAATAAATTACTCGAATCTTAAGGGTTGTTTATCTAACTACTAAAGATGTCAAATAATCATTTATCTTAATCAAAATGTAACATAGGTTCATTTGTGTTTTAATACCACATAATAATCATATTGGTGTAAATAGTTTAAATAAATTATTATTTGTTATAGATCTGTCGGATCCTTGTATTTCTTTGCAATAATGCCTGAGAAATGTATCTTTACTCCTCCAATTTCCTTTCGCTAATATGTCATCGATGTTCATGTGATTATTTAACCACATGTCTGAATTTACTGCAGCTCTAAAGCTACCAGGAGAATCTTGAATATTAGCTTCTTGAAGCAAAGTCCTCAACCAGCCAGCTATTACAGTACGTGAGGCGGCATTGACTTTTCCTCTCGTAGTAATGAACAAACTGTTCAGGTTCTGCCTAGCACTCCTTCTTTTTTGTGACAAACTTACTAATTTATTGACCCACACTACGGGATTAAGTTTGTTTGGTCCCTCGTTAGTAAGCCGCCAGCCAGCTTGGCGGTAGGTTGATGAATCCGTTTTTGAACCAAATTTGGGCCACAATATGATGTAGTCGTCTGCGACGTCGAAATAATCTGTGCTTATGTCCAGCAATGTGAGGTCATGTATCCTCCTGCCTGAGCATAATAACAAAAGGGCTGCAACGTGACGTGATACTTGAAATATACTATCAACATCGATAGCATAATGTTGTAGATATTCAATTAATTTGCTAACATCCCATGTGTTTGGTTTTCTGGAAGGTGGTTTTGTAACGGCTATTGCCTTCATCGTTTGCCTTACCAGAGGATGTCCGGATAGTGCTTCAGACTTTACGGGGTTCGCGAAAACCGAAACTACTGATTTATGGACGGCAATCGTACTTGGAGCCAATTTAGTTTCACTATGTAAGTAGCACATAAACTTTGCGAGGTCGCTTGGTTCGGGGTCATCAACTGCACATTTACCTTTTGACCATGCACGCCATTTCTCCCATGCTGCTCCATATGTTTTTAAGGTTGACGTACGCCATGCTGATTCCAATAAAGCTCTGTCATTTTCCTGCCATGTGTCTGTTAGGCGGGCCCAGCCTGTACCTTCCATACCTGCAAATCTAGCTTCTCTACTGCTGGAGGCGGTTTCCCTGACCGTAGATCCACTAAATGTCTGTGTAGGTTGTATATTGTGAATGGCGGGCACAGAGCTCGTTGGGTTAGTTCCGATTTCCAGAACGTCTTCTCCCATTTCGGAGCTACTAATAGATATTGTCCGGAGCTCTTTTCCAGGTGCCGCAAAACTCGAGGTATGAGCGGAGGTGGAGGGAAAATCCAACCGAGTTTGTGATGCCACGGTTTGCTGAAGGCATTCACATACACACAGTGACGATCCCGAGCATCCTCGGATACAAACTGACTTACGACCGCTGATTGCGAACTCGCAAACAGGTCTATTGTTGGAGTTCCGAACCTGTTGAATATGATCTCTAGAATTTGTGTTGACAGGCTCCACTCTGGCATTTGATGGAACCTGGATAAGTTGTCGGCTAAATGGTTGTATCTCCCTGGGAGATAGCGTACAATAAGGTGTATGCGATTGTAGTGAGCTTCCTGAAGTATGGCGGTGGTTAACTGAAGCAGTGCCAACGATTTGGTTCCCCCTTCTTTGTTGATATTAGCAGCCACTGTCTTGTTGTCGGTCTGAGCTAAGACTGTTGAGCTGTGGTGTTTCGGAAGTAAGCTTTCGAGCGCTCTCTTCAGCGTCCATAGTTCTTTTAGGTTGCTGTGCCAAGATTGCTGTTCCCTGCTCCAGGTGCCGCTTATATTTATATCGTTTACCGTGGCTCCCCATCCTTGATTGGATGCATCGGTGGTTATGAATATGGTTGGATCTTTGTAATGAATCGGAGTTGGTATCTTGATATTTTCTATCCACCACTGGAGTTCTAATATGACGCATTGCGGCAGTTGAAATTTCTTGTTTTTGGCGTTTTCCGGTAGCCGATTGGCTTCTACTTGGATTTGTCTTGTGTGTAGTTTCCCCAATGGTACCACGAACGATGCGAAATTGATGTTTCCGAGGACAATTTTGGCAGTGTGCCATGACCATTTGTTTTCTCGTAATGTTTTGTGTATTAGGGTGGTGACTTTTTCGACCTTGCTCGATGGTAAACACTTGACGTTCTGAGCTGTATTCCATACAATGCCGAGATATTCTATTTCCTGAATTGGAGTCAAGACTGACTTTTCTGTGTTGATGTTCCACCCTAGTTCTATTAGGCAATTCACTACAAGATGGGTTTGTTTTAGAAGGATTTCTGGATTTGTGTGCATTATTAAGAAGTCGTCCAAGTAGACTATTATGCGGACGCCTTCCTTCCTGAAATGATTTGCCAGCCAATTAGAGATATTTGCAAAGGTACATGGAGCAGTTGCAAGCCCAAAAGGTAGACATGTCATTTCATATACTTTATCTTTGTAGGCAAAAGCTAAAAATCTCCGGTGAGCCTCAGTGATTGGAATATGAAAATAAGCTTGGGACAAGTCTATTTTAGTCATAAAATCTGATGTATTCAAGCATAGCGGTATTCTAAAATGATTGAGTAAACGAAATTTCGGTGGTCGCAAGTAATTATTTAACTGTCTCAAATCGAATATGGGACGGTAGGAGCCATCAGATTTTTTACGTAAAAATAAAGAAGATAGTAAGCCGGTTTTGCTTTTGCACAAACGTACAGCACCGGAACAAACCATTTTATGGATTTCTTGCGACATTTTTAAGGATGGGGATGTTTGATAACGTCGAAGATGCTCTTTGGTAAATCTGTATAAAGGTGGAGCACAGATGAAAGGTATGCGGTAGCCCGTCAGGATTGCTAGAATGTTATTAGGTGCATCAAGTTTTATCCAAGCTTGCAGTGATTTACTCACCTGTCCTGCACGGAATTTACCATTTTTTATTTTTATTCGGCTTGGTTGCACTTGCGCGCTTCGTATGAAATCGGGGTCCATCTGCCCTGCGATTGGAAGAGTTTCTTTGACTGTATGATGCTTGCGGTCTGTCCCTATTTTCAAAGGTTGATGTCGGAGGTATCCTTTTTCCCTTGGGAGCAGGTCGAAATGTCGAGTGGGGCGGTATTCCTTTCCTTCGCCTGACAGGAAAAAGCTTGGAGATTCCTCCTTGATCCTTAACGAGTTCCGACAGTTGTGGCTCGCGGAACAAATGAGTCTCAGAAGGTGGGATGAAGTGAAGAAGGTCATTCAGGGTCTTATTCTGTGGCTTATATAGGCCTCTTCGGTGCTGAATGACCTCAGCGCGTTTACCACAGACGTATTGCAATAACGAGTCTGACGTTTTACGGAATGTTGATTCTGGAGCAAGAAAGTGTTTGCTGATATGCGATTTCACCGTAGCAGGGGCATTTTTATATATTTCTTGAAATGTTAGACGTTGTTGTAAGAGTCCGTGAGTAACTGCGGCCAGACATAAGTCCATTTTTTTTCTAGCACTGAGACAAGCTGCCAGGATGGTGTGACTGTCGCTAGATTGCTATTGACTTTCAGTGGGGTGAACGCTGGCGTAGCTTGAAACATTTTTTGCACTTCAGCATAACGAATGTTTTGCCAGCTTTCAGAATTAAACCGCTGACAATCGCAGGCTTGTTTTACAAGGGTTTCATTGGCTTTTGTTATTTTACCCTCAGTTTCTTTGGTCCCAAGGGTAAAATCCTCGAGTGGCTCTGACGCTGTATCCTCTTCGCCATCATTACCAAGCTGTTCGTCAACGAGAGTAGGTGGACGCCAGTCTGTTTCGGAGTTCTTAACCTCACATCCCGTTTCAGGCCCTTCGCTATAGGGTGGTGTTGAATATGATGAGCAATAGGAGTGCGCAGGTGTACTAACCAATCCTCCCTTTTTTAGAGTATTCACATTTTCATTGGTGGTTTGGATCAATAGACAGATTTTCTCAAGAATAGAGTTCTGTTGTGACATGAATTCACTCATCTTAGGTTCTTTAGGACAAGCCGGTGGATCTGGACTATGACTCCTCTTGGATGCTCTTGTGCTGCTAGATGGTGACGATGATTCAACCACAAGAGAGCGATCACCTCTTAGAACCTTTGACGCTTCATGACGCGGTATGAGATCGTCTTTTATTGCTGCCACTACTTCGGGAAACTTGTTGCCTGGATGAGTTGGGTGGATTTTAGCCATAATTGTCAGTGGGTTGCATATTAACGCTCGTCCAATCGGCCAATTTAATAATATTCTTTTTAACTTCCTATAGCGGCGTTCACTAAGGGACGCTTCTTGGCTATGTGCCTTTGCAAGTTTGACTGTGGGGACTGCAAAGCGTAGACGGCATTCTAAGTCTGAGGAAATTGCATCTCCAAACAGATCGGTGTAAGAGGGTGTATTGACGACCCAATCTCTCCAATTTTCTGGGTACACCTCATCTAAAGTGCGAATGAGGTTGTTGAAGAAGGTTTGCTCTTCAGCCGGAGGAACCAGCAGTTGACCCATAGTGCGTTGCGCCATCTGAAAGTATCATAGGCGAGTAAGCACACTTGAACCAAGCGTCGGCTGTGGAAGCATACGACGTATCGTATTGTGCAGCTGGCATGTCGACTGCACGTCGTCTGTCCCTCAACCAACCAGTCTTCTGCCCTGCAGCCGACTGATGGGGAACCGGTTGTCGTCTGTTGGCACAGGCGACACTGTCGAGTTGTCGTCTGTTGGCACAGGCGACACTGACTAGTTGTCGTCTGTTGGCACAGGCGACACAGTCGGCTGCATGTTTATCACAATGGGCTTTCCATGTGAATTTCATTTAGATATTGTAATGCCGTTTTAGGGACAGGCAATTATTGACTACATGGAGACACACAAGAGTGCGTCTAACATCTCGATGTTGTAGTGAGTTTGCCGTCCTGAGAGCGGGCAATCACTAAATAAATATGAAAATAAAATACAAGGCTTTCTTGTATTTCAACCAAGTACAAGTCTTAAAAGTACTTACAATTAATCTGTTTTTCTTTCACTTATCACTAAACTTTTAAATACGTGCGTTCGCTACGAAAATCCAAGACGTACTGAAGTGCGGAGCGACATCGGTCGCCCGGCGCGGCATGTGTCGACCCGCGCGCAGTGGTGGGGCGCCCCGGGGCGCGCGCGGGGGGGTATTGAGGTAGGGATATCGTGCTGTCTCGCTCTAAAATCCAAGGTGTTATCTCACACACACTTATAGTGGGTCAAGCGTAGCTCGGACACCTAAATACCATTTTTTTTCGTAAGTTTTAGAAGCTTTTTCTATGTGACATGTACGATTTTGGGGGGGGTCATGTCCCCTGTGACCCCCCCCCCTGGGACCGCGCCTGACTACATACATTTTATAGAAAACTGTCTTAAGGATAATCCTAAAATTTTTTGGTCGTTCATAAAATCAAAATCTAAAACTAACGGTTATACCTGATTGTATGACGCTGGGTAACTCTACTTACAACACCGGTAATGCAATATGTGAGACTTTCTCCAACTACTTTCAGTCAAACTTTTTGGATACCCCCGCTCTTCCTAGTCGCTATGATGATACCGCTCCTACTCCAACTGTTGCAGATATCACAAGTACCTATCAAAGTTAATGTTGTCTTATATTTGATGTGACCTATAGTTGAGTTATGTATTATGTTATAGTAGCTGTTGGTCGTCCGAAATTAAATAAAGAAAAAATTTAGTACATACATACAACTTAATGAACGACAGAGAACTTATTCTGGTTTTTTTCTCGACGGAAAACAAACGGAGATTTTTAGTTTTTTTCACGGAGTTTGTATTTATAAATATCAATAAATATTTGGCGAGGGGACCAATAGTTCCGATTTTTAATAAATTGAGTTTTTTTTGCGGGAGTGTTGCATATAAATTTGTGGAGATTATCCGACTGTACTAGAATATGGTCTCATCAGTGACACCGTTGTTTCAGGTGATAATAATGCTAGGCGCCGCGGCGCACGTGTGCGGGCACATGTTGTACGCGCACGCGGCGCACGACCGGCTCATGTACGCGGGCGCTGCGGCGGCGGCGCTCGGGCCGTGTGTGGCGCCCCTTATACGCTCCATGACCTCCAAAGTGCTGCCAGCTTCCGAAAGAGGTAAGTTAAGGTATAATTCCGATCTCGGCAGCATACATTATCTATAGATTTATATGAGATTACATTCCGAGCTCGGCGACACTGCCGCGCAGCAGTGCTGCTGCTCTAAACCTATAGAGAATGTATGGGGACCAGTGGTGCTGCGGCAACACTGCTTCTTACTGCCGAGATCAGAATCATACCTTTATACTATTTTAATATCCCAACTACTGGGTTACACGCAGCGGACTAAAATCTATGGAACAAGGATTCCGCTCAAAAAATAGCACCACACACTCCAAGTGGGCGGGGCTAAAAATGCTGGTATTTAGTTATGCAGCACAATGCGCCTGAACAATGGATACATAATGACCATAATCTGTATACCTACTTATAGATTGAAATATCAAGTCTTATTAATAATTATTCGTTTATGTCAACCCTTTCGACCCCAAGGGATATCGACCACTCGTTCTAAACGAAGTCGACTAAACCAAGTATGACTTGTCCTAACAACCTACTTATTAAATATTACTCATTAATAAAATTACAGGTGTGGCGTATGCTTTCTTGTCTGTTATGGAGAATGCAGTGGCGATGTTCGCTTCCGTCATCTACACGCAGATTTACAAAGCCACTATCAATACTAATTATATCAACTCTATATTCTACCTCACAATGGCGACGCAAGCAATCGTATTCCTACTAGCTCTGTAAGTAATCTCCCACTTTGAAATTAACAACCAAGGCTTTAAGGTTAATAATTAAAATCGATTAGAGAAAGTGATTTGTGGATCATCGGTGTCATTATAGCTACGCTTTCGTTTTTCAGATCTTAAATAATTGATTTTAAATAAACATAATGTTTCAGGTCAATGGACATTTTACTAAAGGGGCAAAGCTTGGAAGCTCTTGCGGAGGAAGAACAACAAATAGCAGATAATTCTTGATACCATTTATTTCCCAAGAAAAAAAACAACAGAATTTATTCCAATTCTGCAACACTTCAAAACATTAAAAACTATAATATATGTATTATAAAAGGCATAAAGAAAAAAATCAAAGCAAAAATCCCAGAAAAGCGGCAGTACCTATACATATTAGTTAATGGCAAAGTGTATTATTGTGATAAATTGGATAAAACCTAATAATATTATAAAGCACTGATATTATAAAAAAAGAGTGGTGTCAGATCACAGATGGTGATGATGGTTGTTTCGACAATTCGAGTGAACGCCATTTGGACGGCACAGGTAGATATAGAAAGATAAAATGAATTATAAAACAATTGTAAAATAAAAAGAGAGAGGTGTCGGATCACAGATGGTCGGTCGATTATTTCGACAATTGGAGTGAGCGCCATTTGAACGGCAAAGATAGATATAGTAAGCTAAAATGAGTTTAAATTGTTAAAAGACATTGTTATTATATTGTCAATATAAAAATATACACTGTTAAGTTACCCTAAGAGGAATTGTTTTGTTTTCGAAACTTAAAATTATACACATAATAAGTCATTATATTATGTAGTTTTAGTGCTGATTACACGCAGAAACATATCTAATAATAATGGGTACGTATCAGAATGTCTAAACTTAAAATGGCAAAGTTCAAAATGTCAAAAATTTGAATGTCTAACGATTAAAATGTAAAAAGTTCAAAATGTCAAAAACGAAAATGGCAAACGGTCAGATAGTCCTAAATTAAAATGTCTAAGTTCAAATGATCAAAACTTAAAATGTCTAATAGTCCAAATACATATAATGAGTAATGACGTATAGAATTTACTTATTCTCTTTCATTTAGGTATCTTATTAATTAGGTTAAATAACTGCGTGTTAACCTCTGTGCCTCCGCCGCACATCAACATAGCCGCGCCACTCCCTGATTCGGTAGCCGGTGCCAGTCACTGATTTAGTAGCCGGCGAACAAAATCCACCAATTGACTTTATAATAGATTTTTTTCTGGCGCTTCGCCGGCCGCTGCCGCGGTACGCTCGCTTCGCTCGCTCAGCTCGCGCGCTGGGTTCATGTCAACCTAACATGCTCGTCGCTACGCTCCTCGCACCTATCTCGTGACCTGCGGTCTACGGTTTCTAAGTCCCAGTAGACTAGTTTAGACTCGTTTCCGACAGCTAAATTTGCTGCATAAAGCATTTTAGGCGAAGCCCATAGACACCTCCACAGACTCAATTAACCTCAAAGAAGGCGATTCGTTTTAAGATCCAACCCAATTCAAATAAATCATTGTGAACTTAGACTTAATGACCATTTGATATTTGAACTTTCAAGTATTTGATACGTTTGATACTTTGAATTTTGCTATTTTGAAGTTAGACATAATGATTTTCGACATTTTAAACCATTTAAATTTATTTTTTTTACATTTTGAACTTTCGTCATTTTAACTTCAGACATTCTAACTTTAGACATTCTGATACGTACCCAATAATAATACATTACATTTTGATAAATGAACCTACATTTAAGGAGGCGTGGATCGAGCCCATCACGTTACAATACATCAATATTTAAGCATCTTCATTAGATATTTTTAATATTATATGCTACTCTATAACTATCGGGTTCCTCATAAAATAACCAGGTATAACGTTATCAAAAATCACTGAATATGATGACTGAAGAAAGTAATCGTAGTAATATAATAAAATAATCCATATTGAGCCCTAACTACAGCTGAAACATTATTAAGTATCACCCAGCTGAAAAAAAGCAAAAAAACTGAGGAACAAAGTCCAAGAAAGCATTACCTTATGACTAATAAATAAATGACACCTTGAATTTAGAACATATTCATATGCATTATATTATATTTGGCTGCAACAACACTGCACTGCACAGATATAATATGCCAACACTAAATTGACGATGTATAATGTCTGCACTGTATCTCAGATATAGCCGTTATACAGCGCGGCCCGCAGCAAGCGAAGGTATATGTTATCTGGCTGGGGCTATTGGTCCGGTAGGTTCAACCGTACCCGGATAATATTGAGGTCGACGAGGGAGTCGTACAAGCGCCGCATGGTGAACAGAGACGTGATCGATCCGATCCAGTACATCGCCATCAGTGACAGTTTTCGTCCGAGGAACCAGTTCGGGCATTCGGCCAGGGCGAAGTCCCTAGGCGTTCTATGCGTGAACATTCGAACCATGCACTCTTTCCAAGGGAGTCAAGGGAGTCCGATCCATTCAGCCAGGTACTGTTGGATCTCGACGCGCGCCTCCTTGAGCGCGGGCAGGTCGCCGTCGGCGGGTGGGTACATGTTAGCGCAATGCGCAGTCCCTGCGAATAACACCGAAATAACTTTATTTTATCTACACCCATACTTTAAGGCTTCGGCAATCAGAACGCGTACTTAGCGCGCGCTAGAGCGCTATCATGACGTCGCGCTATAGCGCCGAATTGTGTTGTAGGCCGCGCATAGTTGCATGTCAAACACAGCGCCGGCGCTAGCAGTACGCAGCGATCTAACGCGGCGTTAGGACGCTTTGACGCCGGGCGTTGTATTTATTTAGGCGGTGGTCTGCAACAAACGCCGTAGGTCGCGTCCGGCGTAACGCTGTACGCGGCCTACGAATGCTTACTATGGAAACGTACTAGAGTGGTCTCTCTCACACGTCTGTAGGTCGTACGCCGCCTACGCAGTCATTTTGGAGCATTCTGGCGTACGAGACGCCGCGTTTTTGTCGCACGGTCACTCTGGAAATGGTGACATTTAGGAAATTTAGGTAGGAACAAGACGGAGAACTAATAGAATTAGTTAAATGAAACATAGTTTCATATTATAGACTCCAGCAATAAAAACAATGCGTTGAAACACAAACGTTGGGAAGAAATAAGCTTGGTTGTTGGTCAACCAAGTGAGAATCCGTTTTATTCACTAGCGTAAGTACCTACTTATTTTGTTTTTGTATTGTGTAGGTACCTAGGTACTTTGTTTTAAGGTTTTGTATTTATTTACCTTGCGTAGGTAGTATGCGATAAAAATCAACTTAATATTTAAGTACTGACTTTCATGACTATCTTTACTTTGGTAAGTACCTAAAGTGGGTATGCAGGTCATCCATATTTTAATCGCTCACGTCCGTTTACATTGAGCGTATGTGAAACTTAAAAACAGTTCCGAGTGACCATCGCAATGACGCTGAACGCCGCGTCCGACGTCTGGGACGCTGGACGCGGCATCCAGCGTTTGTTGCAGACCACCGCCTTACAAAATTTGGTTCTAGCGTCCGACGTAAACGTGTGCAATAACTGCAATAAGACTGAAAATCTGATAGAATTAGTTCGGAAATACCCCTGCTTATATAATATGAAGGATAACTTATAAAAACTTAGCAATAAAGTCGAAATTGTGGGAACAAATCGGAAATGAAACTCTCTGTGATCGTGATAAAGCGTATAAAAGATAATAACTTCCTCATCTGAATCACTCTACATCTTAATAGCGAATAAACTTTCCAAAGACTAGCGATCTGCACTGCGCACTGGTGAATAGTACGTTACGGGAGCGTAGCGCTAATATCAGTGTGACATAAAAGAGCGCGACGTTAAAACGCAAACGCTATTAACGCTATAACGCGGCGATAGGTGCGCGTTCTGTTTGGAGAAGCCTTTAAATCCGCTTTTATCTACATTCATGTTTTGAATCCTCTATAAATGGTTCTGAAACAGCTTATTGCCAACATTATGACAACCAGTGTAGTTACTAACCACAAGATCCTAGCGAGCATGTTTCGCTCCCCGCGCCCACGCCCGAAGGTGTTACGAGGGCAGTTTGATATGTCCGTGACTTTAAGGTTGAATACAATATTTTTTCATAATTCAATTTTCCTGTCTTAATTTCTCTTTGCTGAGCTTATGCTGTTGCATTTTTTAAATTGGCCCGAAATTAAAAAAAATATGGAAGGATTTATGCAAGTGAGGTCGGGATATTCTTTTATAACGGAGAAAAACGAATTTTGCGTATTGATAAAATACTACTTTTTACGTGGTAAAACCATTAAGCAGATGGAGGATAAACTGAAAAAATATTATGGGGACTCTGCTCCATCTCATGGAATGGTTCATAAGTGGTTTACTGAATTTCGTTGTGGTCGTACCACCACAACTGTCGCCGACGGCCCAGGAAGGCCGATTGAGGTCACCACTGAAGATATTGTTAGCAAATCCACGACATTGTTATGGCAGACCGACAAGTGAAGATACGCGAGATAGCTGATGCTATTCACATCTCTACCGAACGAATTTTTCATATTTTGCTCGATATTCTCGGCATGAAAAACCTTTTTGCAAGATGGGTGCCGCGTTTGCTGACAGTCGGCCAAAAACGAACTCGTGTAACAACTTCTAAACAATGCTAGGTTTGTATAACCGCAATCCAAGTGATTTTTTTCGTCGGTACGTAACACTTGACGAAACGTGGGTCCACCATATACGCCAAAGACGAAGCAACAGTCAAAACAGTGGACTTCTACCGGTGAACGTGCCACGGAGAAGGCAAAAACTGTTTGTTCGGCTGGTAAAGAGACGGCCACTGTCTTTTAGGACAGCAAAGGTGTTATTTACATCGATTTTTTGGAGAAAGGCAAGACAATTACCGGAGCTTACCATGTTGCTTTGTTGGATAGATTCAATATAAAGCTGCTGAAGAAAAGACCGCATCTAGCAAAGAAAAAAGTTTTATTTCATCACGACAATGCTCCGGCCTACTCGTCGGCAATCGCAACATCAAAACTTGTGGAATTGCGATACGACCTATTGCCACACCCCGCGTTTTCACCAGATTTGGCCCCGTGTGACTTTTTCCTCTTCCCAAACATGAAGAAATGGCTTGGTGGATAAAGATTTTCATCCAATGAAGAAGTGATAGCTAAAACAGGAGCCTATTTTTCAAGGTTTGATAAAAACTATTTTTTGGATGGGTTGAAGAAGTTGGAACATCGTTGGTCGAAGTGTATAGAGCTGAAAGGAGATTATGTAGAAAAATAAAACAAAATAATCTTTAAATTTTTTTTTCTTCTTCACAAAGTCACGGACTTATCAAACCACCCTCGTACATTATGAAATTCAGTACAACATTAAAACACTTGTTTGGATGATCTTATGACGGAACGACGGATGAGCGGCGACCTGCCCTCGCTCGGATATTATAACTATGACACTGGTTGTTTTAATTTTGGCTATAAGCTACTGTTTTATAATCCTTTATAGTGGTTTCATATCATGGGTGTAGATAGTCTTGCATGCAATACAACTGTAAATAATTAGTGTGATACTAATACACCTCATTATACTACAGTTGCATAAATAACTATAAATGCAACTCTTCATGGAAACTTGCGTCTGATAGCTTCATATCGAGTTAACAACACACAAAACAAATATTTTATTAAATAATGTAATATCGTATCAAGTGTTACCGTGAATGTAAATGGCAGGAGCGTTGTTGTCTCTGGTGGCGGTGATCCCCAGAGCGTGCCACGGGTCCACGGAGCCATGCACGAACACGACGCGGCTCACTGATATGTCGAGCCCACCGTATTTGTCGTTGGTCCAATCAGCGGCATTCGTAATGAATTCTTTGTCAAACCTTAAATGTTGAAATCATGGGTTATTCCCAGTCACCCACTAGAGTCAAAAGAAGTGTGGTATTGACATAAAGCACGTTTTCACTAGCAATTTTTTTTATCCATACATTTTGGGAAGGTAACGTTGTTATCGTTGCAATAGCAAGGGTCGAGATTATACGAAATAATACTTTTTTATTATACAGGGCGTCTCACGACTAAACCACACGGAGGGAAACTTAAATATAGTAAAGAGGAAATTTTACTGCAAGAAGGCTTAATTTTGATTTTAACAATAATTTGAACTGCATTCGAAATTTTTTTAACAATCGCCTGCCTGAACCGTAAATCGAATCCACCTTATGTTATAATTGTGTAAAAAAAAATAGATCCCCTATTTTTAACATTTTAAGAGCGCAAAGGCTGCACACGCTATAGTCTGCACCAGTGCGAGTGCCACCATTGGAAAAAATACTATACTTATAAACTACTATACTATTCTAAAAAATACTATACTATACTTTTTATCGCTTAAACAAAACTTTTCACCCTGTCGGTTAGTTTAATGGAATTGGAATTTTTTGCTAAAAGTGACTACTTTTCGCAAAAAAACTTCATAGTGTAAACCAGGGATATCAAACTCAAAATCATTTTGACCGTAGAATCAGGGTAGCAACTTTAAAGAAAATCAAAACTCATTGCATCTTTTTGAATTAAAATATTGATACGTACATGCTTGCGGGTCGCATTAGAAGGATGATTTTAAAATTGGATCTATCATCTATATTTATCGATAAATTTGGATCGGGCCGCGTGTTTGTTAGCCTGGTTTAAGCGATAAAAAGTACCAAAGAGCATTTTAGCAGGGCACTACAGAGAGATAATTCACAATTTCGTCTTTATTTAAGCACTATGATTCTTGTTCTAATGGCGCATGGCGGCGCTAATGTGCAGACTACGCACCCTTATTGACTTTTTCAACACACTTGCTCGTAAAGTGAGCCCTAATACATCGCTTTTAGGGCCATAAACCGAGCTATAACAAACGCGTGCAATAATATAAAACACTGGTTTGGTAGAATTATCCCTACAAAGTTAAATTGGTACCTTACTGCAAGTTCTATGCGAGTAAACAGAGCATTCCCAATTTAACAGTTAATTTTTTTTAGTAACAACAAAGAGGTAAAAAAAGAATGTGTAAGTTCTTAATTAAGTCAAACAAATATTTATTATTATCAAATTATCCATTATTCACAACATATTGTTATAAAATATTTGCATTTTATCACTTAAAAATTATAATTTTGATGTAGGCTGTATGCTCACCCCTCAGGCAGGGGTGACCCTTTGTTTGCAAAATATTCTTGCATTGGGCTTGTAAAAAAAAAAAAAACCGGACAAGTGCGAGTCGGGCTCGCCCACCGAGGGTTCCGTACAGACCTACATCTATACATAAAATAAAGCTATAGAAAAGTTGTGTCGGCACAAAGGAAATATTTTGAAAAAAAGTGGTTGGTAGTTATTAGTTTTTTTATATGAAAACTGTACTATGGAGAGTTCAAGCTTCATCCCAGGTTCTACCTACCGGAATTATGTGAAAAATTGCTTAGATTATAAGTTGGACTCCAAGCTACCAAACTGTAAAAAAAACCATCAAAATCCGTTCAGCAGTTTTTAAGTGATTCGCGCAAAAACATTTGGAATTGACTGCTATATATAGATAACCATTTGAAATCCTTTGTCGCCACGTAGAAAATAACCCTTCCAGGGATTACGACAAAGAATTGACCACGGGCGGCACTCAAGACAGGCATTGAAGAACATACGTGAGTCCATCAATGCCTAGTTGCGGCCAAGGCTTGTATAGTATACTTTTCTCAAATAATGCGCGGAAATTCAAACCAAGTAGCTTATAAACTTTTAACTTTTTAGTTTTAAAAGTTTTAAGCTTTTTATTTTTATTTTAAATTACAGTAATTGAAAAAAGAAAATGGAAAGATTTTTTTAATCTTTTTGGAATGTGCACATAAAGGCCTTTCATTTGATACCCATATTGAAAAAAAAAAATTTTTTTCAGGTTTTTTTTCATTTATTTCCAGTTTTTCAATTTTTTTCAGTTTTTTGGAAAGTGCTTATCAAGGCCTTTCATTTGATACCCATACTGCAAAAAAATTTTTCTTTTGTTTTTTTTTTTTTTCAGTTTTTTGGAATATGCTCATCAAGGCCTTTTATTTGATACCCATATTGAAAAAAAAAATTTTCATTTTTAATTTTTTTTCCATCTTTTTGGAATTGCGCTCATCAAGGCCTTTCATTTGATACCCTTTTGCACCAAAACATTTTTTTTTTCGTTTTTATTTTTTTTCAGTTTTTTGGAATGTGCTCGCTCATCAAGGCGACATTTGATACCTATAATTATTTGTGTTTCATTGAAAAGTTCGCTCCATATCTGAATTACACGTGTGTAATGAGTTTTAATAGAAACATTGCCAACTTTGGCAATTTTTGTATGAAAATCCATTATTACACGTTAGTAATGGATTCTCATACAAATATTGACGGCGCGGTTTAGGTCTGTCCGTAAACTCCGATTTAGCACGAAGAAGTTTGTCAAAATAATGTTCGAATTTCCAAGCATGTTTGAGAAAATATAATATAATTACAAACCCACCGCACCTGTATAAAATACAAGTACTGCTAATTGTCAACAGATGGCGCTGTATATCAATAGTACACTGTATAATGTTCTGTGAAATGGTGGGTGAAATCTATCGCAATGTTATTAGAGAAAATGGGTGTATTCCAACTAGGGTTACCATCCGTCCGGATTAGTCCGGACATGTCCGGACTTTTAGACTATTGTCCGGACTTTGTCCGGCTTAGTAATTTGTCCGGCCTTTTAAGATTGGGGGGTATACTAGTAAAAAATCATACATAGCAGTAGTGTTCGAAAGAGAAGTCCATACATTTGTATGGAATCTGGATTTGTCTGTGAAAATGTCCGGACTTTTATTAAAATGTCCGGCTTTTTGTCAGGACTTTCCAAATTTTGCAATGATAACCCTAATTCCAACAAGACCCTTGCTCCGAAAGTCTGTTTCCATCCCGTTCGAGTCACGTCATATCGGTGTGAAAAACGCGCTGATTGTTATATACCTACTCTGTGGTGATAGCTATTGGTCTGCTGGAATGCACTCCGTTGATTGTTTTACTCTTTGACCCACTGTCATGCAGCGTGACATACCGCCATGTTGCGAAAATATTTAGAGCCAAATTTATTACTTTTCAATTTTATTTTTAAAAGTAATTAACTATATCAATATTTGAAAGGATCTGAATAATTAATAATAATAAATATTGATATTTTAAAAAGAATTAGTGGCGCGATTATCACAAAAGTAATTAAATTAGAAGTTAAACTATGACCGCGCATACCGTTGTTTCACCAAGATGATTAATAATTACGTATTTTAATGACCATATTTTTTATGATTTAATTACAAATATACAGTTTTCAGATTTATTCCTGTAAGTGTAGTATAAGACGCTATTACCTGCCAAATTTCATAGTCCTAGGTCAACGGGAAGTACCCTATGAATTTTGATTCCTTTGAGAGTATCGAAAATGCATTTTTTGCGCCCTAAACGGCAGTATCTTTTTTTTACGCTAACTTAGAAGTTTGATTTTTTTACAGCTTCAAGGGACCGTAGACCTTAGTATATGGTTTAAATTTCAACTCGATACCTCCACGCGTTCCCGAGATAAAGGGTCTTGACAGACAGACGGACGGACAGACAGACAGACGGACAACAAAGTGATCCTATAAGGGTTCCGTTTTTTCCTTTTGAGGTACGGAACCCTAAAAACAAAAAAACCTGCGCGCCTTTTCCCATAATATTCATATTTAGTTTTTGTCATATTTGTTGCTTATTTCTATCTTATCTTTTCTTCGCAAATGTGTTGAAAAACGTCGTATGAAACTCATGAGCTCTTGCTTATTGCACACTTGGCTGAGTTACACCCTCGCCTACGGCTCGGGCTGCAACTCACAGCGAACAACTTAAGCTAACTTGTCTCATAATGTACTATTTCTGCATAACGTACATTGCAGGTCGCATTCACACGACGGACGGACCGGTAGCCACTGGTCTTTTTGTCATTTTATGTGACAGTCACAGAATGACAAAAAGATAGAAATGGTATGAATCTTGGACGAGTATGAACGCATTCAGACGATAGATAAAAAATTACTGTCGGTGACTGGCGGTTGGCTAAATAGGCTTTGCCATGTTTAGCCACGTCCAGACCGACCGAGCACGGCAGGAATTGGCTCGCGAGGCAGCCTCGCGAACCAATGCCTCAGCCTGTGTGGAGTGAACGCGGCTCGGGCTGCCTCGGGCACACATTGCCTCGGCCGAGCGCCGCTCGACCGCGAGCCATAATTTGTCGGTTTTTGCCGATGCTCAAAGGGACCTCAGACTGAGCGGATCGCGCAGTGTGGACGGAAGTAACGACGCTCGCCAGCCAGTGACTTAAAAATGGATAAAGAAGACAGTACTCGCTTAATACAATTTGTCGTTTTCTTTTTTACTATATCCAGAGAACACAAGCGCCGTAGCAGCTAATAACACGTGGTTTTCCATTGTTATACGGAGAGAAACTGAATGCTCAAACCGGCTCACCTTGGCTCGCGAGGCACTTTCGCAACTCGCTTTCAAATTTGCCTCGGGTGTCAGGGCTCGCAAGCAATAAGCCCGAGCGTAGCTCGCGAGCCCTTATCGTTTGGTCTGGATCCGGCTAATGGCATATCTGGCCCGGCCTGTCCGTCGTGTGAATGCGGCCTCATATATTTGTTCTATCTCACGAAGACTGTTTTACTATGAACAAATGTGCTAGGTGTGCACATGCACATTGTTTTAGTGTGCTTCTGCACTCTCTCGTATTTACGCACACTAAAATAATATGCGCGCCTAACAATATTCATAGCAAAACGGTTTTCGTGAGATAGAACAGTTGTTCTGTGAACAGTGTATAGTTATACAACAGATTGTTAAGATACAAGACTTACTTTTTACCAAACACGTCCTCACATTGCTGTACGAAAAAGTCCAATGTGAAAGCATTCCCAAAAACTTCCACCTCAGCAGAAGACGTTTGGTAGAAGCCAAATTCTGTGCAAGTTTGGTACATCCACTGGCGAGCTAAAATCAAAGAAGACAAAAACGAATTATATTATGCAATACAGTCCCAGTAAATATTAGTTATTTATGCAACTGTAGTATTATGAGGTATCAAAACACGAATTATGTGATAATAGTATCACATGAATATTTTAATACCTAATAATGTACAGTTTCATACAAGACTTTATCTACACCCATGACATGAATCTTCTACAAAGGGTTTTGAAACGGTAGCTTAATGGCAACATTAAAACAACCAGTGCCATGGCAGCCCAGCCCACCGATTACGTATCTCTGTTGCTAACAATTCTCGATTGAAATCGCAGTTGCATTGCTGCTTTAAGTAAGATAGTTGTCACATTGGATCTTACTAAAGCAGCAATGTCACTGCGATTTCTGTCAAAGTTGATTGCAACAAAGTTAGACAATCAGCCTTCGGATACCCGAGCGAGGGCTGATTGCGCCCGCCCCGCGCGCGCGTCTGTCTTAAAATCATACAAAAGAGTGTTTTCATGTTGTACTGAATTTCATAATGTAACTCCCTTGGGAGTGGGCGCGGGCAGCGCGACATGCTCGCTCGGATATTGTGGTTACTATGATACTGCTTGTTATAATGTTGGCAGTGCCAGATTAAGACTACTTGGTGCCCTAAGAATTCCACGCCTGTGGACCCCCTATATAGGATTACCATCTACGTAAGGGAGGCTGCCTGTCTATGATATGCACAAAATTCCTGATTTTTCAGAAATATGCCAGTCTATAGTTAAAAAAAACGGCCGAGCAGCGCGTTTTTTGCCAGTTTCATCCACTAATCTTGTTCTTTTTGTTCATAATCGGTGCCGATTATGGTGCTCCCCCGTCGTGATGCCCTAAAAAACTTTTTAACAAAAAAGAAAAACCTCTTTCAAAAAACCTGAAACAAAAACAGCTTCAAATTAAATATCTCTAAAAAAGCGAGAAATAATATTCAAATCATTAGTTACGCATAACATTATTAATAAAACACGTCTATTGAAGTCGGATGGGGCTGGAAGACAACTTTTTTATTTATATTTCTAAAAGCCCCACCCGACTTCATTAGACGTGTTTTATTAATAATGTTATGCGTAACTAATGATTTGAATATTATTTCTCGCTTTTTTAGAGGTATTTAATTTTGAAGCTGTTTTTGTTTCAGGTTTTTTGAAAGAGGTTTTTCTTTTTTGTTTAAAAGTTTTTTATTTTTAACTTTTTAGTGGTAGGTATGTAAGCATGTAAATATTTTTTAACTGTATAAAATATTTTCAATGGTAAAATGCCCACAATTCAATTTCTAAATTTATGCTGTTTGTTTTTGAGGAGTTCCGTTGTGTCTTTGTAGTCCAAGTCTAGTTCGTCGTCCGTAGCAACGTTGCATCGCAGACCATGGTTTGGTTTGTTTTGGATTGTCATAAAACTACCAAAATCCAAATCACTTGTACTATTTGAATATGAGGAGTTCCCTTGTGTACCTTCGAAGTTCAAGGTCCAATATCGATGAAATTAAAATGTGACCACTGTTGAAGTATACCCTTTCAAACAAAAAGAGAATCATCTAAATCGGTACATAAACAAAGATGTTATGTTCGAAAATCCGTGAAAACACGTGTGTGATGTCAATCTAAATAATTGTCATTTTTCAGGATTATGAAAAAACTACCAGCCAGATCTCTGTAAAATTTTTATGGGACCACACACGAACTTTGTTCTTTGAGATAAAAAAAGAATTGTATAAATCGGATAACAACTGACGAAGTTATGGTAAAACATACATAAAAAAAAATAAAAAAAAACCGTCGACTTGAGAACCTCCTCCTTTTTTTGAAGTCGGTTAAAAAGCACTGAATGTTGGCGGTAAGCTAAGTTTTTAGGAACCTTTTATAGAGGATTTAAAGCATGGGTGTGGATAAATATATTAAGATTCTAACTACCGCTTCAATGCGAAACGCGATTGTGTGAATGATATGCGTTATGTTTATTCATTCTGTGGTACTGTGCTAATAAGCTTCGTGTTACGTACCTTCATCTTGTCCCCACGAGACGTTCCTCAGCTCTGCGATCATATTATCATAGCTGTAGTCTAGGCAAGTCTGATTGTTCTTATTCATAATGATCTCGTTGAACTCTGCAAGTCTTTTGTAGGCCGGCTTAGTTTTGTCGTCCGTGAGTAACTTGCAGACCTAAGTATATAATTGTACAAAAACGGTTTTAAAAAATTGGCAATATTTCACATGTATACCTCTATTATATTATACTATCGGCCGCCCGCGACTTTGTCTGCGTGGACAGTTATTGCTCTATCGCTCGGGAACATTACCTTTTTTCGGGATGAAAAGTCACCTATGTCCTCTGTACCCCTGACAACGTGTATGCAAATTTTCATGATGAGCGGTCGAGTAGTTAAGACGTGAAGGCGTAACAAACAAACAAACGGACTTTCGCATTTATAATATTAGTAAGGATTCTGTGATAGAGCTGTAAAAATTACTTACCGTATTAATAGTGATATTCCGATATTCCTCTTTAGCGCCGATTCTGTTGTCTTCGTTATACTGGACAACGTCAGCAAAATCATCAGCAATGGAGTTGTAAAAATTCTTGATGTCATTAGATGAAGCACTTGAGAATTTCTTGCAAACTCTGAAAGTATCAACATCTCAGTTACGAATGAAATAAGCAAGGAAAAATAAGAAAATATCTAATTAACTTTCCCTACTTGAATTCATTTTCGATCACGTCTGGTTGCTTCTTCATCAAAGAAGCGATTTGTTGATGACCCAGTTTCACTTGTGTTACACATTGTTCGTCTCCAGTTTTTTCACGGAGAGCCTCCACAACCACGTTGTAATATTCTGAAAATTATATAATTAAGTTTTTTTGAGCGATGCAGTTCGGACTTCTTTTTATGCCAAAAAATATACTCGTATAGATATTACAAAAAGGGCGTTGTAAGTCCCGTAGGGTATGGAAATATACTCATCAACTTTGTCTAGGGATACAGGTGTTATTTTCATACAATTGTTGTTTCGGCAGTTAGAGGTAAGATAGCCAGTATTCCGGGTGTAGTGCGCTTCCACCTTCGGCCTTATCGTCATTTAACATCAGGTGAGATGAAGGCCAAGCACTATCCCGTTGTGTTTTTTTTAGTTTTTCTCACATATCTCAAAAACTAGGACATAACGTGCAATTTTTTAGCATTATTTTAATACACAATTGAAATGCATATTTCCATAGACCCCAAGAACTGACCGACTGACATATCAACGCACAACCCAAATAACCACTGGGTCTAGAGATTCCAGGTACGGAGGTTCCTTATGAGGTCTAGGACTAGGAGTGCACTAAGAAAGAATTTTTCAAAATTCACCCTCTAAAGACTCAATATAAAGACTCTAAAGAAATTTATTTAGACTTATGGTTGGATGGAAACTAACGCATCGTACTGTTGGAATTTCAACCCTTATGAGGTGAATTAGGGGATAAATAAACTTAAAAATCGATGTTGGAACTGGAACGAGAACGGGGACGGGAGCGTGAACGGAAACAGTATGGTCATATCCCTGGATCCAATTCAGAATTTTATAAACTATCAGCTGCCCGCGACTTCCTCGCGAGGCAACGCGCTTAGTAAATCACGTAAAAACGGCTGATCGGATTTTGATGAAATTAAAACAGGATACTTACTATCCTGACTAAAGGTTCTGTATGGGTTTTCTCGATTATCTACGCGGAGGAAGACGCGGGCAGAAGCAAGTCAAACAAATAAATTAAGTACCCATGAAATCAACTTTCGCTAGAAGGGGCCCACTAGACGACACCGCCGCATACACGAGGTGCGGGTACCTCACGCGGACCCAAGCTGCTAGGGAGCCGGGATAAGACCCGCCAAAAGCAACCCACTTCGTATCTTTAGGCAATTTGTAAAGTTCATTCATCTCCTGTATAAAATATGCTAAGTCATCCAGCGCCTGACTGGAGGAGAGATACTGCAGATTCTTCGTTGACACATCTCTGAAAATAGAATAAAATATCAATATTTCTTTCCGTAATCGTCAGGAGTTAATAAGACGCGCCATCTTCTCGATTGATTTGTGACGATGATTTTAAAACGCGTAAGTAAATAATAGGGAGCGAAACTAAAATATTGATAACGGTATACGAGTAATTGTGTGAACTTTCTTAACCTCCGTTTTATCTTTAGGCAATTATGTAGTACACGCTGTAGGCTGTAGGCAGTAGAAGCTAACTTGTAACAGCTACCAAACACCTCACTTAATAGAAAATTATTGATCGAGTGAGCGTGAAGCGCGAGCGAAGCGTCTCCGTTTCAGCTTGGGTAAAAATTCTTTCGTATATCCGGCTATCCCACTGTCCGGCTGTTCTCCTCTAGGTACAGGTCGCATTTTTTAACCGATTCTCGTAAAATTTTGTAAGCAAGTTCGATATTTATGTTTTTTTTTGTAGATTCAGTTTTTCGAACTTTTTCAAAATGGCGGAAACAACATATTTCAGCCATATCAAAAATTGATAAAAATGACACAAACAAGGTCAAGGTAGGCAAGGTCAAGGTAGGCAATGTCTACAGCTCAAAGAGTCACTACTTTGTTTAAGTACTTAAAGATGTAGCCCACGCACTACTACAAAAAGATGAACAACAATCTTCCTTACTCGGTGGGATGACTTTCTCCATAATAACGATGTTCCAGGTTGATGCATAATGCTTTAAATAATTTAGCATACTCGATCCAAGCGCCCCTTATCATCCACTGGGGGTTAGCGGGGCCCTCGCCGCCAATCATTAGAAATACAGGTCCTGGATTATTTTTGTCAAAGTATTTGTCGTTGACGAAATAACGCTGAAAATTTAAATTTTATTCATTTTCATGTAGTATATATGTTACGGCTAATGCCCGAAGTGCGGCTAAACCTAGGTTTAGCCGATAGCTGTTGGCTAAACCTAAGTGTAGCCGATTTACTCTTAAAAAAGTTATTTCTGTTGTTTGTTAAAAAAAAATAACCTCGAAATTTAAGGCTCACGCTACGCTGCGCTTCGCGCTCGCCTTAAATTTCTAACCTATATTCGGGACCTACAGGGGTAAAGCAAATCGTTTCACCTACTTTAGCCAACAGCTATCGGCTTAACCTAGCTTTAGCCGGCTAAAGCTAGGTTTAGCCGCACTTCGGGCATTAGCCGTGACATATACATACCTACACAATTAATCCTGAATATGCAAATCATTTTATTTTATGATTAGTTCCACGGTAACACGGTAATCATTACTGACATTAATGACGTGTTAAGTTAAACTAATAAATCTAAAAAAATATACATTCTCCAGTAGTAAAAGTAATTTAAAATATTCTCAAGGCTACAAATACATTTTCACAACAACTACATATTGAAATATTTTTGTATCGCACATTTTGTACAGCACATCAAGCTATACAAAACTGTCAAATTAAATTGCTTGTTTTTAAGTTTAAAATAGATTGAGTAAATTTGACACTTTGTGGGCCCAGCGTGCCGCTTTACCTTTTAAAAGTACTTTATTGTAGTAGGTGATTGCACATATTTTTTACATCTTTTTTTTTCAAATACTCCTATTCATATTTCTTTATTGCATCTTGTTGTATACAATAATGTTACATCAAATTTTTTAGACACAAACAAGAACCCTGTAAGGGCACGGCAACATACTTATATAGATACTATACATAGAACTTATTATACTAATTTGTTCTAATAATCATAGATCTATGTTAGGGGCATATCTAACGATCTAGATCTATGCTAATATTACACACAATTATATCATAACAGGTACTGACATTTATCCTCATTATTAGCAAAAAAGGAAAGAACAAAAGCGAAGCGAGGCGGGTCGCTAGTACCTGTATTATAAAAACAAAGTCCCTTGCCGCGTCTGTCTGTCTGTTCGCGTTAAACTCAAAAACTACTAAACGGATTTTCATGCGGTTTTCACCACACGATAGAGTGATTCCTGAGGAAGGTTTAGGTGTATAATAAGTTGAGGTTTTATGTGAATTGGTAGAAATATGATGATAATTGTAAATGATGTTGGCAAAAATTAAGCTGACTGGGAGCTTGCATCGAAATCGCTGCATTAACCTTTTGAGCTATAACAAAATAATGTAAGATGGAATTGTTCCTCTTATATAGGTCTACAAAAAAGTGTGCGATGGCATAAAACATCTATCTTTTAATAGCTTACTGTACCCATTATATTCTAATAAATTGGTCACATGCAATGTGGTAATTTGGAAAGCTATTTAGTAATTAATCTTTATGTATATTAATCCTTTAGTATTGTAGTGTCTCACTACTTTAATTATATATAATTATATTATATTACATATACTTACTAAAATAAAATTGTATAAAAATAAAATAATCCTTATCAACTTAAATACGTTAGTTACCTTTATGCACATTATTTTAACCTTTTATACCATACCCTTTAAATGAATATCTTAGGAGTTATCGCAACAAATTAATGCGTGCGAAAATAAATTCAAGTGAGTTTCTTACACCGATGACGGGACGGCACTCGAACGGGACGGAAACAGACTTTTGGACCAAATGGGTGACGACTGTAAGGTATTTGTTTTCTTTTTGGGTGTTGTTGGAATGTCGCATTTGGCAAAAAAAGCAAGGAACTGAAGTGAAGCGAGGTCGGGTCACTAGTATAAACTTAAAAAAAAGCTATTCGATAGGTCAGCGCTTGTATAAGAAGTGGTTATTGTTCTTTGTTAGACAACCAACGAAATTAAAAAAATACTACATCTGGAGCATTTTACTGCGCTCCAAATGGGGCGCGCACTCCACTGGTAGGGAAAAGGGAATCCATGCTCCAGCTAGAACAAGTCACATCTTTAAAAGTGATAACAAACCATAGAAAGGTTGAATACATAATTTTCTAATGTGAAATTCGTTATTGTTTTTTTGTTTTTACAAATGGAAAAGAGTCCTAAGGGAGGGCTGTCTCAAGGTAGGGTCCTCAAGACAAAACCTAGTGGATTTTATGGGTCCAACGAATCTTACATCATACTACCTACACGATCACAGTACAGAAAAAATGGTATCATTAAAAACTACTAAGACTTGCCCCAGACCTACCGGTTTCATTTCTTTGCTTTGCTTGAGGCACCTTCAGAACCTACGCTCCGAGTGCAACTCTACCCTTAATGGCGTTCCAAACATTAGTGCATTGCAACTTTTAAACAATCAAAATCAATCATTGCAAATCGCTCTGAAAAAATTGACAATATCATTTGACATTATTCTGTATTTTGACTTTTTTGTTTTTGCTCCTCAAAAAAATCAGATTCCAATGGATTTAGTGTATAAATAAGAAACTTTAAATCATCCGTATTCTAAATGGAAAACAAAGACTTTGTATTACTAATGACATCTAAAGTTAAAACAACAAAAACAACCAAATAACCACACTCTGAACCTCAGAACGCAGCCAGTTCTAGTAGAACAGCAAAACAAAGAAATGGTAGGTCTGGGGCCAGCCTAAAGGAAAACTTAATAACTACGGAAATGACTATGGATGGCTATCTGGACTCTCAAGCCACGTTCCGAATCAGCACTGTTAACGTGAATCCGACCAAATTTAATAGACAGAGGGTATTTGTGTACCATCTACATTGACAGTGGTGGTCACATAATTAAAGACAACAGTCGATTTACATACAAACGAGGTTACTTTGAAGCCTTGGTTCTCCGCCAAGGATTGACCTAGCTGTGACCTGAAGGCTGATTGTCTAACTTTGTTGCAATCAACTTTGACAGGAATCGCAGTGAAATTGCTGCTTTAGTAAGAACCAATGTGACAACTATCTTACTTAAAGCAGCAATGCAACTGCGATTTCAATCGAGAATTGTTAGCAACAGCTATATGTAATTCGGGGTCTGATGTTGGCTATTCAGGGAATTAATGGAGGAGATTCAGATCGCTATACACAATTACACTCCCAACTGATCTAATCAGCATTCTAAGGAATATAGGGATCAGAGTTTTCGGTTTCAGGATTTCCATACATTTTTATTCAATGCTTTAAAAAGAATATTCTGAATTGTCATAAAAAACCCCTCTTAATAAATTGCAAATTAAAAAATAAGCTGTCCTGCTTGTCCTCTGATGTCGTCAACACATCGTTTTAGAGGACGGCCTCGTGACCAGAAAAACAATAAAACAAAAAAAAACATTCTATGATTCTAAACTAACCTGCCTCCATGTGTTCAGATTTGAAGGACTTGTGTGGTCCAACTTCTGCATAAACCACTTCGCTTCTGGTAGAGGTTCCCCGTCATACCCCGCGGGTACACCTATATTACCACCCTTACTTCGGCCAAGATGGAAATTTTTTGCACCCACTACAAAAAGAATTTGTACCGGTAAAAAGATGGTCGTAAATGCGTGCATCTTGTTTTGTGTAAATAAATGTAATCTTGACTTGACTTATAAACAAAAAATATCTTATTTAATTTAAACGTTCAGAACCAACGATATAACATAAACATGCTATGATTTAGCAAAACAATTTGTTTGAAAGTGTGATACAGGGGGCTGACAGCTTTAGTTCCATCCCAAGAGTTTTGGCGCTAGCGTCGTGGTTTGGACTTGTATGTATTGTATGTATCTGTGGGTGTGTGTATTGTTAGTGTGTGCGTGACTGTGACAGACATGACAGTTCTTCGGTCAGTAATTTTTTATTTCAAAGAAAAAACTAATTTTAATTCTATTTTTCTTTGAGTTGCTCGCTTCATTAGTTGTCTTGGTCCCAACAAATCCTGATTTAGTTGAACTCTGCAAAAATAAGTTACTAAAGAAACGCATTTGTGTATAGCTTTTTGACGAAACTCAGTTTGAAGAAGTTGGCGATATAAATTCGTCAATACATTTTCCTTGTTTGATCAAATTACGCAAATGCAGAAATTGTATGGTGTTTCACTTACTACCGAAGGTAAGTTTCTATCTTAATAATAAAAAAGTTAAGTGTTCCTCTCCATGTAAACAATAGGTACCTACATACCTACTTTTCTCCCACATTTAGTCAAGGTACAGGGTAATGCATCTTAATAGTAATTTATATAATATCAATAAACTTACAACAATAAATAATATATTTGCAAAAAATGTCAGTTGAAGATGTATTGTAAAGGTACATAGTTAAAACATAGTTATTACCGAACACTCAAACGCTTCCTACCTAAAATCTTTAGTTAAGGGAGGTCTTGCTGTCATCTCATGGTCAATGAAGCTGTCATTTCTATAGAGTTTCTGTCAGACCTTACAACTTATGATACGACCAGACCATAACTTTAAGAATCTACTGAGTATTTGGTCGTTAACCTTAAAAGTTCTGTATTATGATATTTACATTTATTGTTATTATTCCAGTGTACATGGTAGAAAAGGAGCATAACTACTGTCACCCAGGATCAAGTGCAGGATATTAGTAGACATGGAGACTGTTGCGGGCATGCAAGGTTTGTATGTGATTTCTTTTTTAACAAAATTTCTGAATTCCCTTTTGGTGGTTCTCCGTCTGTAACATTTTTAAGTATAATCGTTTCATGAAATTTTTGCATTCAATCAACTAGCAAACTATTTGTAGGCTACTTATTTTAGAGTTTAATAATTAAATATGATATTATAGGTTAATGTTAAAATGTTAATGATGTTATAAAGTTATAAATAACTTCATACCTATTAAATATTAGAATTTTCGCATTTCACAATGCTATTTTTAAATTAAGATAAATAAATACTAGAAAAAATCGACTCACCCGTAGCACCTTAGAAGGGACTTGAACCCGCATCCTTGGGACTCCAGCCTAATGCCCTGACCAATGCGCTGGCTTGCAGCGAAAAAGTAATAAGTACTAGAAAATTTCACCAATGCAACTAGTGACTCTGTAGCATAATTGGTCAGTGCATTGGGCCAGAATTCCAAGGGAGTGAGTTCGAGTCTCATCTGAGGTGCTACGGGTAAGGTGATTTTTTCTAGTTTTATTTATCATAACTTCATACTTACTGTTAAGTACTTGATTTTTATTTCACTTTTCATTTTTTATTTGCAGGTAATGTTTTTTCAATCACCACCAGCATTACTATCATTAACTAGCGAAACACTAATGATTCCAAAACATCAGAGTGAGGTAAGCTAGTATTTTGGTGTTAATAATGTACTAAATTATTAAGCCTATTTGAAATATAATTATTTAATAATTAATTATGGAATGTCATATTAAAAACAATGTTAGATCTAACAATGATTTGAATTTAGTCAAATACTCAGAGATTAATGTCGAAATATTTTTGTTTCAGATGATATTTCTTCTCAAGCACAGTATTTCCTATGCAATGTCTTATTAACTTAATTAGTGTACAATTTTAGATGGAGATGGAATTACTTTTATAAAAAAAACTGTTAATAAAACATACGGAATGCAAAAAATTGGATTAAACCATTATACAAGTGTAAAACATATACTTCAACTAAAATTAATAAATGATAATTGTAATTAACATTGGTTGTTTTATTTTATTTATAATTATATTAAAATTCATAATAAGTCCAAAGGGGGTACTTTATTGATTGTCGATAATAGCACATCACTAAATAAAGAATATCGATATCGATAGTACTTCGATTGGAAGCACTAGTGCTCTTAGGTTGGAAAGCGATCGCAGCGCCATAACTTCTGGACGTGGAACTAAGCTAAATTGACTGTCGTATCTGTAGCTTGCTACAAATTAGTAATCTGTGGTGTGATAGTGATAGCCACAGAACAAATATACTCTTCTTCTTCTTCTTTTTTTGATGTGGCAATCCACTCCTTTTTACGTCAGGGTGATGTTCCCCAACGAGGAATACTTCTGCCAGTTTCGGGTGTTGGAAGGGGAAGGGTGGGTTTGGAGTTGGGCATAGGTCGTACGAAAATATATATAATAAAATTGGGTAAATAGGGAATAAAGATAGGCCGGATTATAAATAAATATTGTGGTGAGATAAAACTTAATTAAACATCTTACATAAACTCTATTAGATAACGAGAGGATAGAGGATAGGTTGTAGGGAAGAGGAGCTTTTTATTTTAAAAGGATGTCATAGAAGGACAAAGAATTATAGAGGGGGCACTGGAATAGGATATGTAGGATATTACCTTCGTCAAGTCCACATTCACAAAGCGAGGAGTCTCGAACGCGTAGTTTAGAAAGATGGGATGGGGAGCTGCAATGACCAAAACGTAAACGGGAAAGAGTGGATGTTAGCTTTTTGTCAAAACGTAGTTTTGAGAACCAAGGTTTCAGTGTTATATTAGGCTGATTTTCACGATAAAATTTGGCTTTAAGCTGAGTCGACTTCTCCCAATCACGACACCAGTTTTTTTTTCAATAATCTCTAGGAAGAGAGGCCAAGTCCTGTGAGAAAATACGTTGCGAAGAAGAGTCACTTTGTCTGGCTGCCAGTTTGGCTAAGTAATCAGCAGCTTCGTTACCCTCAATGCCCGCGTGACCGGGTATCCAAGCTAAAGTAATAAATAAATTTAAGCTAGCACATTCTTTCAACAAAGCTTTTACTTATAAAACTAGGGGGCTTATTGAATTACTGTAAAATGGACACGATTGTAAAGATTGCAAGAAACTCAAAGAATCGGAGAATATAAAAGCTTTAGCAATTCTGTGACACACATAATAAACTTTATGCATTCCAAAATTGCAAACCCTTCACCACTGTAATTTGAAGTTAGACGTGAATATTGAAAAAGTTTAAAGAATCCATTTGACTGTCTTAAGAAAACGGCGCCTACATTATCAGTATCACTTGTATTTGGAGATTTAGAGGAATCAGTGAAGAATATTTCACTATCTAAAGCTTTTTCATGAATATAGGATAACAGTTTAAAATTAGGATCCTTCGTTTGTTTGTCTATTCCGATTGAAAGCAAAACATTAGGAATGAAAGTAAGACAGGAGTAATAAAAGGAGAACAAAGGGTGAGTGGGAAATTTAGATATAATGTCACTCGAGCCGAGATTATTAGCTTCTCTCAAACTGTTGACTAAATATGGAACAGCTTTTTTACGGGGAACCAGTTGATTTAATTCCTCTAATTTTGGGATTAAGGGGTGGGAATTTAGTTGAGTTATTTTAAACAAGTATCTGTTTGATAAATATTGTCTTCTTAAATCTAATGGAGGATCTGCACTTTCAACTTGTAACGCGTTTGTAGGAGTACTTTTCATAGCACCGATAACAATACGCAAACATCTAAATTGAATTGAATCTAATATTTTTGCAGCCGCTTTACTTAAGGGAGATAAAGTGAATGATCCATAATCTAAAATGCTCCTAATTAAGGCATTATAAACTAACTTCAGCGTGAAGGGATGTGAACCCCACCAAACACCAGAAAGAGCTCTTAAAATGTTAATATTTTTTTCACATTTATTTACTACATAATTAATGTGCGCAGCCTCATTGTTTTTACTGTCAAATTTCTTGCCTAAAAATATTACTTCTTTAGAAACCGATAATTTGTCTTCCTTAACACAAATGTTACAATCTGGAATAAATCTCTTTTTAGAAAATATGACTATTGTACTTTTTGATGTAGAAAGTTGTAGATTGTGATTGTCCAACCAGAGTGATAGATTATTTAAAGATATCTATAGGCTAGAAGCCGCAAAATCTATAGAACTATTTACAGAATAAACTAAAACATCATCTGCGTATTGAATAATGTTACAATCTGAATTTATACTATTTTCCAAGTCGATAGTGTAAACGTCATAAAGGAGCGGACTTAGGATCGAACCTTGAGGGACGCCTTTCCATAGAGTCCGAGGCACAGGAGTTGCACCAGCACGCGTAGCATGACCAACATCGAGATAAGATTCGACTCAGAGAACAATGGCTTGTCTACACCGAAATGTCACTTTTGTCGGGTTGAGATCGAGATACTTCATGCTCGCATTTACAACTAGTAGACTCGTATTGTTCTTTGTCGTGGCCTAATGTCAAAAGTCGACAAACACGAGCTTTTCTCTTCAACTGACATTAATTTGACAGTTGAATCAGAGAAACTTGTCTACCACCCTTTGAGTAGTCGAGAAGGTCGAGAGAGAATCACAGACTAATAAGAAGATTCGAAATAGTTTTCTACGTATTTTATTTTATATGAATCTAAATTTCGCAATAAAAATAAATCTAAATTATCCGTGCTTATATTTTATTCCTTAAAAACTTAAATTAAAATTATTTTCATACGTTGATTTTAATATTTCGTAATTTTCTCGTCATTTTACACAGATTACTAAATTAACAATTTCATTAGTAGTCTGTGTTATCTTTTCAAAATACTCTCAATAAAAGAAAGGCAAACGAATTTATATCCATACAGCTATATTTAATTAGTTTTAAGAGTTTAGCGTTGTGAAATCTATAGAAAGGAACGGTGCTTTATGAGAAATAAAGTAATTATTTTCTATTGGCAATATTATTCTTCTCGAACTCGAGAGAGCTTGTCTACGGAAGAGAACGCTTTCTTGAGTGCCTCTTTATCTTAGAACTTATAAAAAAAATGAGAATCATGTTTAAACTAAATTATTTCGGATCAAATTAGATAATTTTGACGTTTATTGGTGTTGAAATAAAAAAATTACCTTTAAAATTTACTTTTTTTTATTAAAAGACATTAAAAGGTTTCGAAATTCTGAGAACGAGTCCCACCTGTCTATCAAACTGTGCTCAGCAATCGAGAAGGTCGAGACGACAAGTCTTCGTAGACAAGAGTCTCGTTTGCTCATGCTACGCGTGCTGGAACTCTTAGTGTAACAGATCTTTCAGAAAAAAGATTGAAAATAAAATTTGAAAGTTTTAATGGAACCTTAAGATCTATTAGTTTTTGCTTAAGCAGACAAAGATCAACGTTGTCATACGCTGAGGATATATCAAGAAAGGCAGCAGCAACACTCTGGTTTTTATAAAAAGCAAGTAATATATCTGTTGAAAATATACTGAGACTGTCTTGAGTACTGCGGCCTTTTCTAAACCCAAAATTGTGAACGAGCTAAGAGGTTGTTATGTTCCAAAAACCATTCTAGCCTGATTTTAATGAGGTGTTCGGCTAATTTTGAGATAACTGAGGCTAATGCAATAGGCCTATAGGAAGCAGGATCCGTAGGATCCTTACCAGGTTTTAAAATTGGAATCACTAAATGTTCTTTCCAGGAAGGTGGAATAATACCAGATTCTATGGTTACATTAATGATCTTTAATAAAAAGGAAAGGGTTAAGGATTTAGCATTAGCAAGAAACGAATAAGGTATACCGTCTAAGCCAGGGGAGGAATCTGAAACATGATTTAAGACAGCTTTCAACTCTTCCATTGTAAATGGAGAGTTAAGATCTGAATGATCGTTATTACTAGTATTGCTGTAAGGACTTGGTATTTCATAATAATTAGGAACGTAACACGGAGCTAATTTATTGTTAAAAGGGTCTATCCATTCTAAATTAAAACTTGAAACATTGTTAGCTGCTTTTTGGGAACATCGAAATCGTTTTATATTGTTCCAGTAATATATAAGTCTATGGTTCCAAACAACCGATGAGGGCGTGTCTGGCGATAAAGATAAACAGATTTTTTTCCAACCTTCTTTCTTTTTCTTTCGTAGTAAACGTTTAGTAGCAACCGTAATATTTTTAAATTGTAAATAGTTTTCATTATTTAGAAAAGAATTACAATTTTCTTCGATATTATTTCTAGCCGTAATAGCTGACATACACTCTTGGTCCCACCAAGGCGGAGAAGGGATTTTTCCTTTGACAGTGTTTTCTTTAGGGTGGGTACTCACTTAGGTTCGCGAACCTCCGCGCTCCGCGAACCTAGAACAGTGATCCATAGCAAAAACAAATATTTTTACTTTGGCTACAGTGTGTGCCTGTGCGAACCAGCTTCGTATACGAGTTCCCTCACGTACACACCTCGGCGCCCTATTCCAGCAGAGGATAAACGATATTTTCGGTGCAGGTTCGCGGAGCGCGGAGGTTCGCGAACCTAAGTGGGTACCCACCCTTAGAATAGCGACATGGTAGTGCAATGTTTTATATATAAGATGGCGGCCAACTTTTTTGTTTGCGGGCCGATTTCGATGATACTCGGTTTTTGGTAGTATTTTGGCAAGAAAACAGCAACGCAATATTAAAAATGTAAAAAAAACAAGATGGCGGCCAAATTTTTGTTTGCGGGCCAATTTCGATGAAACTCGGTTTTTGGTAGTATTTTGGCAAGAAAACAGCAACGCAATGTTAAAAATGAAAAAAAAATCAAGATGGCGGCGGCTCCAAGTCTGCCAAAGCTGAATTGGCCGGAACTATAAAAAAATGGGCCACTTTCGGTCGAAATATGAAGGAGTCATTTATGTCATTTCACACCAAAATAATACTAATGGCATCAGTTAGTCGCTCATTGGTAAAAACAAAAAAAGTTAGTCTGCCTAAGGTACGTTAGGGTAAGCACGGATCGGGTCAAGATCGGATAATTGAAATAACTTCCAAACGTGGCAATATTTTTTATTGCTGGCAACATAAAATGTCACTGTGATGACATACACCTGTTTTTGTCAATTTCGTGTCGTGTCTCAATTGAAGATCCGACTTCCCCCAGCCAACTTTTTTTTTAATTTTATGATGTGTTTATTCGTTTTCTGCTTATATTGTGAATGTGAAATAATTTTATAACGTGTAGCGATTATAAAAAAAAACAGAAAAAATCAATTGTATGATAACTGTAAGCTGAGATCCGATCTTGCCCCTTGTGGTTGAAGATCGGATTTACATACCATTATCCTATTTTTAATATAGAAATAGTATTCACTTCTCAAGCTCACGCGCTCACGCGCTCACTAGACATGAAATTTATTCCCCGAACAATATAACTTGGGCGTCTTTAAAGCCAGAGTAAATAGGCATTTACTGACTGTGCGTGCTCCATCCTAGTCCTCCTTGTCACTTCCCATCAGGTGAAAGTGAGGACAAACGCGCAGACAGTCCATACATAAAAAAAAAAAAAAAAAAAAAAAAAAAATAAAACATTTTTTTAACGGATACTAGCGCAGTTTTATTAAAAAGTACTTTGGTAATTAGTTGGTATTTGGTTTGATTTATTATACGTACTATGGGCAACAGCGTCGCTTAACCACTGCTAAGGTTAAAATCGCTTGCACGCCGCGCCCGCTGTCACATACGTTTAGTTCGTGCAGGGGCGATACGCGCGCACACGAATTTTGTTGCAAACTGGTTAAGCGACGCTGTTGCCCATAGTACGTATTTACGTACGTTCAGAAATTATAAATCAATTTAACAATTAATTTTTTTTGTTAAATTTTTATTTCTGAACGTCTAAAACAATTCATCGCTTGAGGGTAGACTCACGGGTAGCTTCAGTCCCCCGTGACCACGGCAGGTGCAAAGTTGCCGAAACGTCGGGAAAACCAAAAATCAAACCAAATACCAACTAATTACCAAAGTACTTTCAATAAAACCGCGCTAGTATACGTTAAAAATTGTTTTATTTCATAGAAATAGTATTTTAATTTTTGTAACGAAACTACTTATCCTTTTTTTATTCTTTGGTATAGTCATAATGCGGTTAAAACCGTATGTTATTTCTATAATGACAACCTTTCGTTTTAAGCCACACAGACGCTTTTAAATAATAGTCCGAACTTGCGCCACTATGGTCCGGTCTGTACCTGGTATTTTTATTAGCAATCCTAATCTTCACAAAGGTATAACTTGGCAACCGCTTACGTAAAAGAAACTTAAAAAATCCTGATAGATAGTACATTTAATCCTTAATAACAGAAGGTCAATTTGATTTGAAAATCTTTTTTTTAATCAAATTGACCTTTAGAGGGAGTTACACGATCATGCAGACTGAAGGGAGCTGAGCTGGGAGACTGATGCAATACTGCCAGCTGCACCATTTTTTGTATGAAATTTCATAGAAAAAACATTGCAGCTGGCAGCCTTGCATCAGTCTCCTGTCAGTCTGCATGATCGTTAAAAGTGCTCGCGGCTATGTGCGAGTGTGCCGGGTGAGCGCGGGGGTGCCGCAGAGCCATCGGGGCGAGGAATCGACTCCGCGGAGTCGGAGGCTTGCCTAGTTCGCTCGCATCTCGCCTCCGCTAGGTACTCCTAGCGGAGGCTGTCTATGTCCTAGCGGAGTCTGTCTATGTTCGAATCACGAAAGATGACCACAAATGGCGCCTATCTTCGCATCATAACTCATGAAGGAAAGACTGAAGGGGTACGTATCAGAATGTCTAAAGTTAAAATGTCTAAAGTTAAAATAGCAAAGTTCAAAATGTCAAAAATCAAAATGCAAATGGTTTAAAATGTCAAAAATCATTATGTATAAATTCATAATAGCAAAATTCAAAATGTCAAACGGTTCAAACATCAAACTAGTTAAAATATCAATGGTCCATAAGTCAAAGGTTTACAATGATTTGAAAACAACAATTCGCCTTTTTTTTCATTTATCGCCTTGCAAAATTTTGTGAGCAATTCTTTGTAGTTTCTAGTAATTGCGTTACAATTTTTAAATTGTAACATGGAGGAGGGTGTACTTAAGTTTTCAAAATTTGTGATTATTTACCTAAGATGTAACATTATTACACTATTGTGTAAAAAAAATGTTTTTTTACTATTATAATATACTTACTGTGATTATTTAGGTACTTAGATGTAAAGCTTTTATATTATGATGTAAATATAAATGATGATTTTCTTACCTCTTTATCATATTTGTTTTCTATTGTTTTCTACAGTTACTTACCTGCGGACTTGACAAGAACTATGGTGGTACCTATAATAAAGAATAAAACGGGCGATGCTTCCGACATTTCTAATTATAGGCCGATTTCACTAGCTACGATTATGGCTAAAGTATTGGACAGTCTGCTTGACAAAATATTGGCTAATCACATTGAATTAAATGACAACCAGTTTGGTTTTAGACCAGGTCTATCGACTGAAAGTGCCATCTTGTCCCTTAAGCAGACTGTTCACTACTACACATCTAGGAAGACCCCGGTATTTGCTACTTTTTAGACTTGTCTAGGGCTTTTGACGTAGTAAATTATGATAAGTTATGGCAAAAGCTGTCCTGTGAGACTGACGTACCTCAGGAGATTGTAGCAATATTTAAGTTTTGGTATGGTAGTCAGACAAATACTGTTAAGTGGGCTGGATGTCATTCTGATGAGTTTGGGCTACAATGTGGTGTGAGACAGGGTGGTTTAAGTTCCCCTCGATTGTTTAACCTTTATATTAACCAGCTGATAGGTCGACTCAACGGCGCCAACGTCGGCTGTTACATAGACGGCGTTTGTACGAAGAATATCAGTTACGCTGATGATATGGTTCTGTTGAGTCCATCTATCGGTGGGTTAAGGAAGCTCCTGTCAATATGTGAGTGTTACGCAGTGGATTATGGACTTAAGTACAACACCAGTAAAAGTGAGTGGATTCTGTTTAAGTCAGGTACGCTTAACTATACTAATCTTCCCGAAATAACACTTTGCGGGAAGCATCTGAAGCGGGTTCAGAGTTTTAAGTACTTGGGCCACTGGGTAACAGAAGACTCTGATGATAATTTGGACATCGAGAGGGAGCGTAGGTCGCTGGCTGTTCGCTGCAATATGTTGGCCCGCAGATTTGCACGGTGTACCAGGCCAGTCAAAGTAACGCTTTTTAAAGCCTACTGCCAATCTTTTTATACGTGCAGTCTGTGGGTTACCAACACGCGGCGGGCATTCAGCGATCTAAGAGTCCAATACAATAATGCCTTGAGGGTGCTGTTGGGGCTGCCGTGGCGATGCAGCACCTCCAACATGTTTGCAGAAGCTCATGTTGACGGCTTCCATGCGATAGTGAGGAAACGGTGCGCCTCCGCGCTGTCTCGGTTGCGTGGCAGCAATAACAGCATCCTTAAGGTATTTGTTGACAGATGGGACATGCCTCTGATCCAAAGATGGGTTCATGCTCACACTGTGACAAACACGATGCTTTAATATTTATGTAATATTTTGATTTAATTTAATTTGATTGAATTTAATTTGATTCTTATTATACATGCTATTGATTTGTATTAATTAATGTAATTTACTAACACTAGTCTTAAGATATTGTTACTAACATTTTTATGGGCCTTGCCTGAAATAAATTATTTGAATTGAAATTGAATTATTTTAAGGGTATGATTTTATCAATTACCTAATAAATGCGTGTTTTCAGTGACCTACTTAATAATATTTGTTCTAAAATAGTAGATCTCTCACCTAAATTGAATCACCAAATAATGTTAAACGATTACCTAAATATTAATTAAGAATTACTTAGAAATAATATCAATTATCAAAATAATAAAAGTGTTACTGAAATTGAATCACCAAACAATATCAAATTGGTTTTAAAAACTCCGTTATAAAAACTCCGCCCCTATTAGGAATTTTTCTATTAATTAGGTAACAGATCTATAATTTCGATAATTGAACAAATTAATCGATGCTAATAGTTAGATGATTAGATTTATAGTGATAGGTTTATTATTTTAGGTAGGTGTATTATTCCTGCCCGTAACTTATTTTTTAGAGCATAGATCTTAGGTATATTCAGGCTATAGAAAAAAGTTATCAAAATATAATTTAAGATACATACTTACATTAATCTGATGATTTATACTTTAGAGACAGTTTTGGTAAATATGATAACTAATATATTTCTTGGGGATAGATATTATTATTAGGGTATTGCAGATTAGTGACACATCTAAACTTAGGTGACAGAAAATTTTGTTCCCTTTTATTTTCAGTTTTGCTATAGTATGTACCTGTGCGAATCAAGTTCGCATACGTACACACTATGGCAAACTATTTTCAGTACAGGATAATATTTTTTTTACTGCAGGTTCGCGAACCTAAGTGAGTACCCACCTTAACGTGCACCTATTGTCCTCCAGTTTTTTGTGTGCATTTCTTTGATTCATTGCAATATATCAATCGGATGCACTCGCCGAGATCACCAGTCAAGACTCTCGTGGTGGCTACCACGAAACGCGGAGCGCACGCCGCTCGACCAATGCACCGCGCCCGTGTTGTGCACGCGCTGACGTTGTCGTAATCAAGTTGTTATTATTTCTTAACTCATTCAAATCACACTTTCTCAACTTCAATTTTGGTAGACTGCTACACTTATCACCAAACATTAAAGCAGGAGAATAAGCGATCCCCTCCATGAAAAAAGACTCCGGCAAATAGTGAGTTTTCCATACAAACGTAATACATAATTATCTGTGGTAGGTAATACCAAACTGATTTGCGATTAGAACATATTTAATCCTCACCACTGAGGTACTGGCTTACCTCTTACTGCCGGAACACAACAATTTTCAAAGTCCCCCTTGACTTTGGCTATGCTGAAACGTCAAGAAAATCCAAAATCAAACCAAATACTAACTAATTATCAAACTACTTTAATAAAACCGCAAGAAAACCGCGCTAGTATCCGTTACTCCGGCGAACCGTGAGCTTCCCATACAAAGTATTAACATAACACCAAAATGATTCGCAATTTAACCATAATTAACTTTTTTTGTGATGTTATATATTGGATAAAGACAGACATTATTTATCTAGTAATATTTAACTAAATAAAAAATCCAAAATACCAAACCAAACAAAAATTATTGCGATTTACAGTTTTGTATTAAAAAATGTAATTGGAATTTATTATGAATTGGTAATTTGAATATTAGACATTTTAAGTTTTGATCATTTGAACTTAGACATTTTAATTTAGGACTATCTGACCGTTTGACATTTTCGTTTTTGACATTTTGAACTTTTTACATTTTAATCGTTAGACATTCAAATTTTTGACATTTTGAACTTTGCCATTTTAAGTTTAGACATTCTAACTTTAGACATTCTGATACGTACCCGACTGAAGACTAAATATTATTTCATATTATATTATATATCTATGTGTATATAAAAATAATTGTGTCTTAATAAGTATTTTCTTATTCAGTTATATTGCGAAGATGAGCGCCATTCGTGGTCATCTTTCGTGATTCTTACTTTACTTCTCAGGATATTGTCAACCACCACCACCGTTTTCCGTGGAACGTCGTCGGCAGTAAAAATATCGCGCGTGTGGACGATCGCTAGATCACTTTTACTAGTCTGTGCTGTGCGAGTAAGGCGACGGCTACACACAAAGTATTTACTGTGATCCATCAGTATTTATCAAAATCCATGGTATATACTGTCCCCCTTACTAATAAAGATTGTATAGCAGCTGCATAGTTACACAGTGTTTTGTCACTTTCTTTTTAATGTCAAATTCAAATAGTTTGACAGAGAGTAACCATTGTGTAACTATACATCTGCTATTCAATCTTTATTAGTAAGGGGGTGTATGTGTAGCCTAGTGGAATCATGGATCACAGTATTTTCTTGATATCTGAATTTTGGAATGCAAATTCCAATTCCAAGTGTTGCCAGTAGGTCGTTTCTAAAAAAGTACCTACATTTTACGTTACTATGGTTAAGTCTATTTGTTTATGTGCCGATTTGACCGATTTAGATGAAACTCGGTTTTGGGTACTATTTCAACAACAAAACAGCAATGCAATGTTGAAAATATAAAAAAAATCAAGATGGCGGCCAACTTTTTTGTTTGTGGGCCGATTTAGATGAAACTCGGTTTTGGGTACTATTTCGACAACAAAACAGCAATGCAATGATAAAAATATAAAAAAATCCAAGATGGCGGCCAACTTTTTGTTTGTGGGCCGATTTAGATGAAACTCGGTTTTGGGTACTATTTCAACAACAAAACAGCAATGCAATGTCAAAAATATAAAAAAATCCAAGATGGCGGCCAACTTTTTTGTTTGTGGGCCGATTTGGATGAAACTCAGTTTTGGGTACTATTTCGACAACAAAACAGCAATGTAATTTTAAAAATATAAAAAAATCCAAGATGGCGGCCAACTTTTTTGTTTGTGGGCCGATTTAGATGAAACTCGGTTTTGGGTACTATTTCGACAACAAAACAGCAATGCAATGTTGAAAATATAAAAAAATCCAAGATGGCGGCCAACTTTTTTGTTTGTGGGCCGATTTAGATGAAACTCGGTTTTGGGTACTATTTCGAAAGCAAAACAGCAATGCAATGTTGAAAATATAAAAAAATCCAAGGTGGCGGCCAACTTTTTTGTTTGTGGGCCGATTTAGATGAAACTCGGTTTTGGGTACTATTTCGACAACAAAACAGCAATGCAATGTTAAAAATATAAAAAAATCCAAGATGGCGGCCAACTTTTTTGTTTGTGGGCCGATTTAGATGAAACTCGGTTTTGGGTACTATTTCGACAACAAAACAGCAATGCAATGTTGAAAATATAAAAAAATCCAAGATGGCGGCCAACTTTTTTGTTTGTGGGCCGATTTAGATGAAACTCGGTTTTGGGTACTATTTCAACAACAAAACAGCAATGCAATGTTAAAAATATTAAAAAATCCAAGATGGCGGCCAACTTTTTTGTTTGTGGGCCGATTTAGATGAAACTCGGTTTTGGGTACTATTTCGACAACAAAACAGCAATGTAATGTTAAAAATATAAAAAAATCCAAGATGGCGGCAAACTTTTTTGTTTGTGGGCCGATTTAGATGAAACTCGGTTTTGGGTACTAGTTGGACAACAAAACAGCAATGCAATGTTGAAAATATAAAAAAATCCAAGATGGCGGCCAACTTTTTTGTTTGTGGGCCGATTTAGATGAAACTCGGTTTTGGGTACTATTTCAACAACAAAACAGCAATGCAATGTTAAAAATATAAAAAAATCCAAGATGGCGGCCAACTTTTTTGTTTGTGGGCCGATTTAGATGAAACTCGGTTTTGGGTACTATTTCGAAAGCAAAACAGCAATGTGTAGACAGGGGCAGTGATTGATAACTCCGGATAACTGTTTTCAGGTGGTTTATTTGGTAAATTAAAGATCAAGTACACAGCAGTCAATATGCACAGAAACAGATCACAATATGGCGGGCGGAAAAAAAGAGGGAAAAATGGTCAAGCGCGAGCCGCACAAAAAGCGCGCTAAATTCAAATAACTGTCAGATTATTAACTTTGTACTTTAACACCCTCCCTCAATGTTAATAATCCTAACATACAACGAAATTTAACAAATTTAATTTTACCCAATGGCTTAGTTAAAACATCAGCTGGTTGTTCATTTGTTCCAACATGCTTCAGTACAATTTTCTTATCAAACACTTTCTCTCGGACAAATCAAACTTTAATGTCTATATGCTTAAGTTTGTGATGAAACTGGGGATTTTTACAAAGGCTAATCACCGGCATATTGTCTTCAAATAGAACAACAGCTGCACAGATACCAGACAAATTACAGAATAAATTACTAAGCCAACAGGCTTCGCTTGCAGCCATACTCAAGGCTATAAATTCTGATTCCGTTGATGACAGAGAAACAGTTGGTTGCTTTTTTGACACCCAGCAGACACTACAACCATAAACTTTGAAAAAGTAACCCCCTGTAGACTTCCGGTCCACTCTGTCACCAGCCCAATCCGAATCAACGTATCCTACAATGACATCATCACTACTACTTACTCCTTTCTTAGTATATACCAAACACAAATTTAAAGTTCCTTTTATATAACGTAACACATGCTTTAAAGCGTTCCACAAATCCGTACTAGCACAGGTTTGGTATATACTGAGAATGGTTATGGCAACACAAATATCAGGTCTAGAGCATAACATTGCATACATCAATGATCCTATTAATTTCCTACATCTTGTCTCTAGGTTTACATTTTCAGACTTTTCTCTTTTCAATATACTGTGATCAAAATTTTCTTCCATAGGGGTCAATGCAGGATTACATTCTGACATATTAAAATCTTTTAGAACTCTTTCTAAATATGCCCTCTGACTAATAGTAATAGAACCCTCCCTTAAATTTTGCACAATATTCATTCCTAAATAGTTTCTTATCATACCTAAATCCTTCATCTTAAAATTCTTATTTAACAAGATTTTCAATTTCTCTATTTCGCTTTGAAGAGTTGAACAAATTAACAAATCATCAATATATAACAGTAAATAAGTTTTACAATTTTTCTCTACTTTAGTACACAAGCAATATTCAAAGTCGCTTCTATTAAAACCTAAACCAGTTATCACATTATGAAATTTAACATTCCAATTTTTAGGAGAATCCTTTAATCCATATAAAGCCTTTCTAAGTTTACACACTTGTCCCTTTTCAATATTACATAACTCCTCAGGTAATTTAATGTAAAAGTCACCTACTATATCTCCATACAGGAAAGCACTACAAACATCTAGTTGAGAAATAGGAAGGTTATTTTCATTACAAAAAACTAAAAACAGTCTTACTGACGTTAGCCTTGCGACTGGACTATATATTTCGGAATAATCAAGCTTTTGCTGGAAACCTCTAGCTACTAGACGTGCTTTGTAGGAAACAACATTACCTTTTTCATCTCTTTTTCGCCTAAAAACCCATTTAGTGTCAATTACATCACAATCATTTGGTTTACTAACATACTCCCAAGTATTGTTTTCTTCTAGGGCTTGTAGTTCCTGAGCTATTGCAATCTTACAGTACTCAGCGTCACTACTAGTCATGGCTTTAGAATAGGAGCTTGGATCGTCGTCGTTACTCAATACAGAAGATATCAAACCCAAATCATAGTCTTCCAAGTGAGGTGGACGTTTAATTTCTCTTCTTGGTCTCAAATTATATTGCCTCTCTTCTTCCAGCATCACATCTTCTGTCACATCTCTTTGGTGTGTGTGTGAACTATCTTCAGCATCCTCAAACCGGTCCTGTTCTTTTTCCTGTTCCTCTTCCTGGACCTCTTTCCTCTGGTTTCCATTTTCGTCTAAAACCTCTATGCTCTCTTCTTTCTCTAGCTCTCGTTCTTCAAATTCTTCATTTACATTCATGATTTCTCTTACTAATACAGACTCTTCCTTTCTTTCAGGTTCCGCAGGTAAGAAGATTACATCACGATGTATCTCAACTTTCTTCATAGCAGTTAATATCCTGTAACCCTTCACATTATCATCATATCCCATAAACTGTCCAAATTTGTTCTTAGCATCCAGCTTCAATCTCTTTTCTTTCGGTATAAGGACAGATACTCTTGTTCCAAAAACTTTCAAGTCCCGAATACACTCAAGGTCTTTGCCATAAAAGGCTTCATAAGGAGTTTTTTCCTCTGACAGGACTAGGGCCAGTTCTATTTAAGACATAAGCTGCCGTATTCAAGGCTTCTGCCCATAGATATTTAGGCATGCCTGATATCATGGAACGAGCAGCTTCGACTAACGTTCGCATTTCTCTTTCAGCCCTTCCGTTCTGCTGCGGCGTGTACACAGTACTTCTTTGATGGGTTATACCTTTTTCTTCCAAAAAACTACCTAAATCTTTGTTAATGAATTCTAGCCCATTATCACTCCTAAGAACTTTCATTTTTATACCAAGTTCTCTCTCAATCTTAGCGATAAAGTTCTTGATATGTTGCTTAGCCTCATCTTTACCTTTCATGAAGAATACCTTCAGATAACCCGAGTGGTCGTCTTTCAACAACAAAAAATACTTTGCTCCTCCGAATGAAGCGGTCTCCATGGGACCACAAATGTCGGCATGTACCAAATCAAGTGGGTTGCTAGCCCTCGAAGAGCTGGAGGGAAAGGGCAGACGATGTTGCTTGCCTGCCAAACATTCTTCACATGCCACAAAGTCGTCAACAAAATCCACATGCATACGTGTCAATACTTCTTTCACATGAGCAATATTCTGATGACACAGTTTTTTATGCCAAACACTCAATTTTTCAACACGTTTAGATAAATTTACCAGTCCGAAATTCTCCACAACACAATTTTCATCTTCACAGATGTCAAAGTCTAACTTGTCACAAATGTCACGTTCGGATACACAAGATGCTAGGGAATGCGTTTTATTTTCACAACTCGAGGTGACCATAGATAGTTCAGATTGCGTTCCGTTCAACGAAAACAACATTCGGTACATTTTGTTAACACGTTTCGCTAGTACACGAACCTCACCTTTACTGTTCACAAATTCACAATATTGTTTGTTTGACACTAAAGAAATACCTTTGTCCAACACAGTCCCTACAGAAAACAGATTGAATTTAAGTTCTGGCACAAAAAGCACTCCACTGAACACTGTTTTAATAAACTTTGACCCATTCCATGCATACAGTTCAACAGTTCCACGCCCAATAACATCAAGAAGTTTACCATTACCCACAGTAACCTTCATCAAGCTTTTCACTAAGTCCAGTTCTTTAAACAACTCTTTCTTGCTACACATATGCTCGCTGGCTCCCGTATCCATATACCAACAGTCCACTTGGTTATTATTTTGACTGTCACACATAAAAGCATTCACCTCAGGTTCTTTCCTGTCTTCTCTAGCTTTTAACGACTTACAAAATGCCTTCAAATGTCTTCTCTTCTTACAATAGTTGCAAATCCTAGTCTCTTTCCTCACTTTTTCTTTACAGTCTCTCGCAAAATGGCCTTCTTTACCACAAGTGTAACAGGTCAATTTAGGCTGCCTGCGTACACTGGCCAAAGCTACTTCTAGCTGTTCTGACTGATCATTTCTCTCCTCTTCAATTTGCAATCTAGAGGTCAACTCATTCAGAGTTTGCTTTTCAATGGGGACAGACTCCCAAGCTGAGCGGAAATGTTTATACCTTTCCGGCAATGACATCAACACTTTTGTAATAATCATTTTCTCTGAAAGTGGTTCACCCGCTTGCTTTAACTTAGTGTTGATCTCTTCTAATTTTGACATAAAGGTTACTACCGAGTCATCACCGAAGTGGAGCGTGAAGAACTTTTGTTGCAATAAATGTATGGACACTGCCGATTCTTTTTCATAAACAGATTTCAGTTTGCTCCACATGCCAGCCGCAGTAGTACATGAAAGTAAATGAGTGAGCGGCGCTGCTTCCAGTCGTGTTACTATAAGCTCTTGTGCTCTTGCATCGTTCTGCAACCATGCTTTTGTCAGCTCAGGTTTTGCTTCATCTTGAGGTTGTTGATCTTGGCCACAAACGATATTGTGCAGGCCTCTTCCTCGAAAGATCACCTCCATCTGGAACTTCCATATCGCCCAGTTGTCCCCTCCGGTTAACTTCAACACATGCTGCGTAGACTGCTCCATCACGCCTCACAAAGACGCCTCGCCGCGTCGATAACCTCCAAAACTTCAATTCACCAGTCGACTCGAAATAAACGTTACCACGGCCTGAAAACAGATATATAGGACTGGGCCCATAACCTGTAGACAGGGGCAGTGATTGATAACTCCGGATAACTGTTTTCAGGTGGTTTATTTGGTAAATTAAAGATCAAGTACACAGCAGTCAATATGCACAGAAACAGAACACAATATGGCGGGCGGAAAAAAAAGAGGGAAAAACGGTCAAGCGCGAGCCGCACAAAAAGCGCGCTAAATTCAAATAACTGTCAGATTACTTTGTACTTTAACACAATGCACTGTTGAAAATATAAAAAAATCCAAGATGGCGGCCAACTTTTTTGTTTGTGGGCCGATTTAGATGAAACTCGGTTTTGGGTACTATTTCGACAACAAAACAGCAATGCAATGTTAAAAATATAAAAAAATCCAAGATGGCGGCCAACTTTTTTGTTTGTGGGCCGATTTAGATGAAACTCGGTTTTGGGTACTATTTCGACAACAAAACAGCAATGCAATGTTGAAAATATAAAAAATCCAAAATGGCAGCCAACTTTTTTCTTTGTGGGCCGATTTAGATGAAACTCTGTTTTGGGTACTATTTCAACAACAAAACAGCAATGCAATGTTAAAAATATAAAAAAATCCAAGATGGCGGCCAACTTTTTTGTTTGTGGGCCGATTTAGATGAAACTCGGTTTTGGGTACTATTTCGAAAGCAAAACAGCAATGCAATGTTAAAAATAAAAAGAATCCAAGATGGCGGCCAACTTTTTTGTTTGTGGGCCGATTTAGATGAAACTCGGTTTTGGGTACTATTTCGAAAGCAAAACAGCAATGCAATGTTAAAAATATAAAAAAATCCAAGATGGCGGAAACTTTTTTGTTTGTGGGCCGATTTAGATGAAACTCGGTTTTGGGTACTATTTCGACAACAAAACAGCAATACAAGGTTAAAAATATAAAAAAATACAAGATGGCGGCAAACTTTTTTGTTTGTGGGCCGATTTAGATGAAACTGGGTTTTGGGTACTATTTCGACAGCAAAACAGCAATGCAATGTTAAAAATATAAAAAAATCCTAGATGGCGGCCAACTTTTTTGTATTTCGACAACAAAACAGCAATGCAATGTTAAAAATATAAAAAAATCCAAGATGGCGGCAAAATTTTTTGGTTGTGGGCCGATTTAAATGAAACTCGGTTTTGGGTACTATTTCGACAACAAAACAGCAATGCAATGTTAAAAATATAAAAAAATCCTAGATGGCGGCCAACTTTTTTGCTTGTGGGCGTTTTATTAAAAAAATAAAAACTGCAATGGGGAAGATTTAAATGAAAATTTATTCAATTTTTTTAGCCCTAATTAAAAATATAAGCAATTATAAGACTAACTGTGAAAAAATTTTGTTTTATGTTGATATCATTAATTTTTTTTATAAGCAAATCAATTTGGGGACGCGCGGAATCTGATTGCGTCGTTAGAGTTATGGCTGTGACGTCACGTCGCCGGTTGTGCGGCGGACAGTAGCAGCGGGCGTATGGTAGCGCGACACTATGTGATTGGACAGGCTCTGTAAACTTACTTTCGTTCATTTCGATACTTTTGTTTTGTTATTTTATATTTTTCATACAACTAGTACATTTTTCAATAAAATACAGAAACTTTCTGTATTTTATTGAAAAATGTACTAGTTGTATAGAGTTCTTCGGATCTTTCGCAAGTTGACGTTTTTTACAGGTAATTTTTGATGTATTTTTCATTTTCTTAAGTTTTTATTAGGTCGTTATCTCGTTTATTTTGTTTGTTTACTGAAAATTATTTTATACAGAGCTAGAAACTTTGAATGGTCAGAACTGGAAGACAATGCAATATTATGGAATCATTGAGCTGATCTGATGACGGAGCCAGAAGAAGGCCACCGGAACTCTATAATAAATCCATACAATCCCATCGAGTTTGTGCTCAATTAATTTGTCTCGACAAGTACTCTGATGGGAATGGGAGATTAGGTTCAAGGTCTTATGATGGAGCCCGAAGAAGGCTACAGGAAAGGAAATCTGTATTCAAACCATGCCTTCCACCCCATCGAGTTTGGGCTCATTTGATTCGTCTTGACAAGTTCTCCGTTGAGGAATAGTTTTTGGGATCTGATATCATTTGGAATCATTTGATTTGCCTTGACAAGTACTATGATGGGAGATGGTTTCCAGAGTCTGATGATGGAGCTGGAAGAAGGCCACAGGAACTCTGTATTCGAACCATGCAACCCCATCGTTTTTGGGCTCATTTGATTCGTTTTGATGTGTACTCTGTTGGGGAATAGAATCCAGGGTCTGATGATGGAGCTGAAAGATGGTCACGTAATAAAGCAGCAACTCCATCCAACTTGGGCTAGTTTGATTCATCTTTACGAGTACTCTGTTGAGAAATAGTTTCTACGGTCTGATGATTTAGTCGGAAGAAAGCCACAGAACTTTGTATCAAAACCATGCAACCCTATCGACTTTGGGCTCGTTTGATTCATTTTGACGAGTACTCTGTTGGGAAAGCGTGTCCAGGGTCTGGTGATGGACCTGAAAAAGGCTACAGGAACTCTGTAATAAAACCATGCAACCCTGTCGAGTTTGGGCTCATTTGATATGTCTTGACGAGTTCTCTGTTGAGAAATAGTTTCTAGGGTCTGATATCATTTAGAATCGTTTGATTTGCCTTGGCAAGTATTATGATGGGAGATCGTTTCCAGAGTCTGATGATAGAGCCGGAAGGAAGCCACAGGAACTTTGTATCAAAATCATGAAACCCTATCGACTTAGGGCTCGTTTGATTCATTTTGACGAGTATTCTGTTCGGAAACAGTGGACCTGAAAATGGCTACAGGAACTCTGTAATAAATCCATGCAACCCCGTCGAGTTTGGGTACGTTTGATTCGTCTTGACGAGTACACTGTTGGGAAAAGTTTTCAGGGTCTGATGATGGAGCCGTAAGAAGGCCACAATAGTTCTCTAATAAAACCATGCATAAAGTTTGAAATCGTTTGATTCGCTTTGACAAGTAAGACGAATCAAACGAGCGTACTCGATTGGGTTTCATCATTTTATTACAGAGTTTCCATCGCCATTTTCTGGCTTCATCATTACACCTTGGATATCATCTAGCTGGAACCGGAATCCTTGTAAACACGAATCAAACGAGGTACACTTTACGACTTGTTTCTACTTCTATATTTTTTTATATACGTAAAAGCTACATGCATGACAAGTTTCATGCTTTCTGCCGTATGGGACCGTGTTTGGTTGAAAAGAGCCGTACATACCTACTAAATGGTGCATGCAATGACAATTCACAACTGAAGCCGTCTAAGCAGTAAAATTGGGAATTTGGTAGTTTTTTAACGAAAATCGAAAAGAATCGATAATCGATTCTTACTAATTTAAGAATCGATTCTCACAGGGTAAAAAAGAATCGGTTTTTCCCGGTTATTATGGAATCGCTTAAAATCGGTTCCATGCTAGGGCATGGTTCGGTCGGTCTCTAGTGATATTATTATGACAGCTGCAATGGAGGAGGACTTTTTCTTTTCTGAGATTGAACTTGCGGAATGCTCGTCGCCGCCACCGCCGCCGCCGGATCCGGTGCCGAGCTCGTCCCAGCCAGTACAGCTGACACCGATAACAAGGGATCAGAATGTTCTAAAAGAGTTCATTTTGAATTTGGAAACACTGCCCGAGCATTGGGACTCTTCGTGTAAAAATTTCAAAAATACAATTAAACGAGGTGAAGCGTTGGCCAAACTGTTAGAAATATATAAGAACATTAAAAATGATGCAAGTGTTGATGATGTTAAGAAAAAAATTAACACCATTCGTTTGAACTATAGAAAGGAGTTAAAAAGGATTGTGGCATCAAAACGTTCTGGAGCTGGCACCGACGAAGTTTATAATCCTAAATCATGGATGTTCCATCTTTTACAATTTTTAAATAAGACTGAACAGCCAACTCAGGTAACGACTATCAAACTACTATTTAATAAAGGTTTCAAACGCTCTAGTGGTCGTTCTACGAGCTCAAAATTAATGGAAAACCGCAAATCGATGTGCAGTATAGCCGTTTGGTACACGTATACTTGAGGTCAAAACAAAATGTTGGACCCGCAGTTCTTAAAAAATCTTCTCTTAGGATCTTCGATCAACGGCTTGAGGAAACTGTTGGAGCATTGTAAGGATTATGCTGAGCGACATGGCTTAAGGTACAATGAAAAGAAAAGTGAGTTTCTGCTATTTAAGGGTAAAATTAAAGAACCTGCCTGTATACCACTAATCCATCTAATGGTGTACCTCTAAGGCGTGTTGCTCAGTTTAAGTACCTTGGTCATATTGTTACTGAAGACTTAAAAGATGTTGAGGACATTGAACGGGAGCGTAGGGCATTGTCGATACGAGGTAATATGTTGGCTCGTAGATTCATGAGGTGTACCACTGCAGTCAAGATTACACTTTTCAGAGCGTACTGTCAGAGTTTCTACACCTGTGGTCTATGGACTGACTTTACCCTGAAATCGTATAGTGCCCTACGAGTCCAGTATAATAATACCTTCAGGGCCTTGCTGCGGCTTCCTCGTTTTTGTAGCGCGTCGGGTATGTTCGTGGATGCGCATTTCGATGATTTCTATGCCATCATGCGCAAGAAGTCATCGTCATTAGTGGGCAAGGTTAGAGGAGTTTTGTTCTCGAAATAGTACCCAAAACCGAGTTTCATCTAAATAGGCCCACAAACAAAAAAGTTGGCCGCCATCTTGGATTTTTTTATATTTTTAACATTGCATTGCTGTTTTGCTGTCGAAATAGTACCCAAAACCGAGTTTCATCTAAATCGGCCCACAAACAAAAAAGTATGCCGCCATCTTGGATTTTTTTATATTTTAACAATGCATTGCTGTTTTGTTGTCGAAATAGTACCCAAAACCGAGTTTCATCTAAATCGGCCCACAAACAAAAAAGTTTGCCACCATCTTGGATTTTTTTATATTTTTAACAATGCATTGCTGTTTTGTTGTCGAAATAGTACCCAAAACCGAGTTTCATCTAAATCGGCCCACAAACAAAAAAGTTGGCCGCCATCTTGGATTTTTTTATATTTTTAACATTGCATTGCTGTTTTGCTGTCAAAATAGTACCCAAAACCGAGTTTCATCTAAATCGGCCCACAAACAAAAAAGTTTGCCGCCATCTTGGATTTTTTTATATTTTTAACAATGCATTGCTGTTTTGTTGTCGAAATAGTACCCAAAACCGAGTTTCATCTAAATCGGCTCACAAACAAAAAAGTTGGCCGCCATCTTGGATTTTTTTATATTTTTAACATTGCATTGCTGTTTTGCTGTCGAAATAGTACCCAAAACCGAGTTTCATCTAAATCGGCCCACTAACAAAAAAGTTGGCCGCCATCTTGGATTTTTTTATATTTTTAATATTGCATTGCTGTTTTGTTGTCGAAATAGTACCCAAAACCGAGTTTCATCTAAATCGGCCTACAAACAAAAAAGTTGGCCGCCATCTTGGATTTTTTTATATTTTCAACATTGCATTGCTGTTTTGTTGTCCAAAAAGTACCCAAAACCGAGTTTCATCTAAATCGGCCCACAAACATAAAAGTTGGCCGCCATCTTGGATTTTTTTATATTTTTAACATTGCATTGCTGTTTTGTTGTCGAAATAGTACCCAAAACCGAGTTTCATCTAAATCGGCCCACATACAAAAAAGTTGGCCGCCATCTTGGATTTTTTTATATTTTCAACATTGCATTGCTGTTTTACTGTCGAAATAGTACCCAAAACCGAGTTTCATCTAAATCGGCCCACAAACAAAAAAGTTGGCCGCCATCTTGGATTTTTTTATATTTTTAACATTGCATTGCTGTTTTGTTGTCGAAATAGTACCCAAAACCGAGTTTCATCTAAATCGGCCCACAAACAAAAAAGTTGGCCGCCATCTTGGATTTTTTTATATTTTGACAATGCATTACTGTTTTGTTGTCGAAATAGTACCCAAAACCGAGTTTTATCTAAATCGGCCCACAAACAAAAAAGTTGGCCGCCATCTTGGATTTTTTTATATTTTTAACATTGCATTGCTGTTTTGTTGTCGAAATAGTACCCAAAACCAAGTTTCATCTAAATCGGCCCACAAACAAAAAAGTTGGCCGCCATCTTGGATTTTTTTTATATTTTTAACATTGCATTGCTGTTTTGCTGTCGGAATAGTACCCAAAACCGAGTTTCATCTAAATCGACCCACAAACGAAAAAGTTGGCCGCCATCTTGGATTTTTTTATATTTTTAACATTGCATTGCTGTTTTGCTGTCGAAATAGTACCCAAAAACGAGTTTCATCTAAATCGGCCCTCAAACAAAATTTGGCCGCTAACTTTTACAAAATAGTTCTAAAATCGTAATAAAAGGCACGTTCTGGCAACATTACCTTGTGGTAAGTAAATACTGAGCGTGTAGGCGCTCGTTTTTACTCCATCGTTGGAATTGGAATTTTCAGTATTTACCACGCAGTTGGACCACAGTAAATACTGTGTGTGTAGCCATCGCCTAAGCAAGGTGTGGTGCTCCCCTGAGTATATTTGTTCTGTGGTGTGGTGTACACGCTAGAATTTTATATTCTCTTTGGAGTTCACTTTTTAGTCTGTGGTAGAGTTGTGTGGTAGTGAGCGCTCGGTGGGGTTTTATTCAAATCAAAATCAGAAATGGCACTTTTCAGGATTACTTCAACCAAATTAGTAGATTTGCAGGTAATTAAATCATATTCTTCTTGTATAAATTAGCATGATGTAATATATTTTTTCTTTTCTTTTTGACAATGTCTATAACCTCAACTGCATTTTGAGATCTGAAGAAGTTATGTAATGTATGTATTTTATGTAGGTAGATAAAACTATTTTGGGTACCTACCTAAGAAAATCTTAGCTTTGTCGATCGCAAGTGATACAATTGGATTAATATTGCAACCCATTTATTTAGCGATCGTTTGCAAAAAAATTCAGACTTAACTGTTGACAATCTGAACGTTCAAGCAGGGTTAATGTAGTTCCTTTTCGGGCTTTCGTAAGCAAGTAATGTAGGTTTATCTACTATTCTATTTTTCAGTTTATAAATTCAACTTCTACAGTTTATTCCCTTGTGGCTATGTCCTGTTAGGTAACTCCATGTTCTATTTTACTGTATGACAGTGCAGCACTCTGTATTCAGTCGCACACGTGTTTCGTCGTATATGTGTAATTAATTTGATTATAAGCCTTCTCCGGCCTCCCCTAAATGATGATTAGTTAACGTCCGTAACCTAACTGTACAAAAAATAATGGTTTAATACAGAACTTAGGTAGACACCATTATCATTGCATTGTAAGCCCAATGCTCAAGCTCAACTCCAATATTACTTTGTATCTGATTCAATAACTGTTTTGAGTAGGTACAGTCAGCAACGAAAGTCACTTAATACTTTAGTACTATGTCATTGCAACTTTCTTGATAGATGTCTCACAGTTTGAAATATTAATTAAAAATTGCTAAGACAAAGTATTAAAGCGTTAAACGGCTTTCATTGCTGACCGTACCTACAATGTAATATTTTTCAAAATGCAATTTATCAAAATCATGATCACTATAAATTGCTTTTCAACTACACTTAATGTTACATTTAGCTGTGTGTGTGTCAAATAAATTATTTCTAGACTCCTCTAGGATGATTATCTAATATGCACTAAAATATTATAATCCTAAAAATTTATCATAACTGTGAGCCTAAAGTTGAGCCCAATACTAACTGAATAACAACCTATATACCTACATCAAAATCTATTTCAATAGGTAACTGTTTGATCACAATGTACCAGGGGAGTATCAATGGATTTTTCATAAAAATTAGAAACACTATTTGATTTTCATACAAATGAGGTAACTTTAAAGTCTTGGTCCTCCGCCAAGGCTTGACCTAGCTGTGATCTGATGATGGCCATCCAGGGATTGAATGGAGAAGATTCAGATCGCTATACACACCCAATTGATCTGATCAGCATTTAAAGAGCTATTTGGATATGTTTAAAAAAACCACAAAAATAGCATTTAAATGTATGGAAATGCTGAAACTGATAACTCTGATCCTTACAGCTCTTAGAATGCTGATCAGAACAGTTGGGTATGTATAGCGATCTGAATCTCCTCCATTCAGTCTCTGGATGGTCATTATCAGTCACTGTTCGGTCAATCCCTGGCGGAGAAGCAAGGTTTCTTTACCTCGTTTGTATGAAAATCAACTGGTATTTCTAATTATCCGTCCACCACTATATATCTATTTTTTTAATAGCAGAAAACTCACCTATTTTACTAACACTATGGATGAATGGGCTAGATCACTTTGCGTTAAAAGTGAGTTTTTACATAATAGTTTGTTGTCGCCCGATTTTTACGAAAAAAATAAAAAATCATAATAAATAAGTTTAGTGATTTCAATAAACATTTGCGACTGAGTGATGGTTCATTGTTAGTAAACATGTGATGTGATTCTGTAAGTCCTTCCAAAAGTTTTTGATATTAATGTCTGAAAAATTAACACTTCAAATAATATTATCAAAACTGACTGTCCCTGATTGAATTAATATAAGACCTTGTAATTCTTCAAATTGTAAAGAATACCAAAAATGGACACTTCCAATAATATCTCTTTTAACGCTTTAATCTTTTACCGAACTCTGCAGCAGAAATTAGGTGCAAGTCTCGTTCTGATTGGTATTTTTTTATTAGAGACAGATTGCGCCTGGTGGAAAGTCATAGTGAGGATTAATTTTCTTAAGCTTTCGGAAAAATACTATGCTTTAGACACCAGTTTTACTATAAGTACCAATAATTAAATTCATTAAGAAGGTAGTTCCTCTAGGAACTACGTGACTAGGCTCAATGACTATAGCATTGTATTTTTAAGATGTTTCTTCTTGAAATACTAGAAAAAAAATATTTTTATAAAATATCTGATTCAGCACTAGTCATAGTCAAGTTGACAGAAATGAATATTTGAGATTTAATTAACTTTGTGTGCTAGTCTAGTTACTTAATAAAGTACACTTTGAGTAATTATATATCATGTATTTTACCATGATATTAAGATGATAGAGGTCAAATTGAATGAAAAAAAATATTTGGAAGACCTAAAATCTAGTAATAAAACCAATTTTCTGTCAATAACTGACTGAGCCCAATCTAGTACAAATTTGGTAGTTTTGTTAAAAAATAACCAATATATCAAATTGATTTGGCAATTAAAAACCCGTAATAATTTATATTTATTTCAATCCTTTGTAACCTATACTAATAAGGTCACGTTAGATCAGTGTAGATTTATTATTTTAATTATTGTTTCCTTAATATTTGCAACTTGTGGGGCAGACATCAGCAGAAAGTTTTCAATGACATTAGCAGTAGGTACTCAATGACATTAGCTGTGCGTGTCCTCTGGTATGTCTTCTCTCGGGTCTAAAGATAAATACAGGTCATACCCTCGCGGCGGGCACACACCCAAATGCCCGCCTAGTGCATGATCGCTAAGTGTAAAGTGCCCCTTATGTAAAGAAGTTTATCGCATTCAATCGGAAAAACATGCGATATATTTGACATACGGGTGATTTATACAATGGTGGACGAGTATATCAAATTAAGTTTACCGTGAGTTGAACCATGGAATGCGGTGATAAGCGAGTTACAATATATCTCATTAGAAACCTCATAAGATATTTTTCTATTTCCTATGTTTGTGTGTATGCACATATTGTGCGCGCTCCAGTTCATGTTGGGAACACTACGCTCGAGGTTGTTGACCATTTCGTATACCTAGGACAGGCAGTCCAGTTAGATAAGTCCAACTTCGAGAAAGAGATCTCTCGTCGAATCCAACTCGGGTGGGCAGCATTCGGGAAGCTTCGAAAAATCTTCGCGTCCGATTTACCTCAGGGTATCAAGACGAAAGTCTATGACCAGTGTGTGTTGCCAGTGATCACTTAGTGATCTCGGCAGTGAAACGTGGTCGCTAACTATGGCTCTCATAAGGAGGCTCAAGGTCATCCAGCGTGCAATGAAGAGAGCCAAGCTCGGCATTTCCCTGCGTGATCGAATCAGAAATGAGGAGATCCGCAGGAGAACTAAAGTAACCGACATCGCTTGATGGGTTGCGCAGCTGAAGTGGCAGTGGGCTGAACACATAGCGAGATGAACCGATGGCCATTGAGGCGGAAAGGTTCTGGAATGGCGACCGCGCAATGGACGACGCTCCATGGGTAGGCTCCCGACAAAGTGGACCGACGATCTGGTGCAGGTCGCGGGAAGCCGCTGGATACGGGCAGCGCAGGACCTATCATCGTAGAGATCCTTGGGGGAGGCCTATCTTTACCCAGAAGGTGTCGTGCGGCTGGAATGATGATGATGAAGTTTGGCGTTGTTTTATGTCTATACAATGTTGTATAGATTATCGTATGTATAGCAACTTTCATCATTCCTTTTACTATGCTTTCATGGAAAAACTATAAATAACGGGTGTCTTTTAAAATAATAAGTATTCAATAATAAACAGAGTGGTGATTGTCATAAATGCGTGTACCGTTTACTCAGTCTCATTTATTTTGTTACATTTGTTTTGTTTAAAACTAGAGTAGGTCGCACATAACACGACTCTCGAGTAAACATTTTATTGTGTATATTTTTTTTGTCATGTTATGACTCTATAAAAACGGTCATTATCCTTCGTGAGATTTTTACTCTTTCAGGCTCTGAAATACTCTGAATGTTACTTACATTTCACGAACTAAAACATAATGTTCTTGTAAAGATTTATATATTATGTACTTTGCTTGCTTAACTCTACATCTTGACCAATCTGATTTCTTAAAAGCAATTTTCAAGTAACTAACTTCTTTAAATTTTCGGTATTTTTATTTTTAATACAAAGCGTAGCTAAAAGGTAACTTTGAGGAAAAAATTAGTAAAGTTAGCAACTGGCTGCTGCTGGGTTTTTTACATAATTACTAGGACGGCCTTATTTTACTCTGACCTCACTAGGCATGATCCGTGTCCTCAATAGTTGGTGTTTTACCTTGTGTCTTTATTTTTCTTGATAGATGAAAGATATTCAACCATAGTTAAAAACGATTTCTTTATAATGTGGATGAGGACTAAAGGAGTATTTCTACTTCTGTCCGCGTAATTTTACTATCTATCGGCTTTAGGTGTTTTTTTAATTAGATTTACAATTTCTGGGGAAAGTTAAACCATGCCTGGATATTTATGCATTGTCATCATTCCAGAGCCACTTCGCTTCGAATCATGTATGGATTTGACGTTTTAAAAAACCTTATGTCAATAAATTGAAATGTTACTTATGATAGGGGTCAGGTAGGCGCCTCAGGTATTAGTTAGATGTAGATGGCTTCTCGCCTAATGGGATGTCGCTCGGTAGTAGGTAGGGTACCTATGTGTTCTGTAAATTTTTTTTTTTTAAATAGTGAGATTCATTTAGGCGAGTTGTCACAAGTGATAGCAGAACGTCGGACAGGCAATCCTTTTTCGCAACCATATCATAATATCATTTTGCTAATTTTTTTAAGATTCCTGAGTAAGATTACGCAAACACAAATTAGGAAGAAAATGATTTACTACAAGTTTGTCTCATTGATATTATTTGTGCTTTCGTAGTACCTAACTGCGTCGACTGATTTCGAGGTTAATGTTAAAAACGCAGAGGATCACCTTGAGCGATCTCGTTTATTTTTGATAACTATACGTTTAATACATTAGATGACGCATACATTCAATATACATACTGTGATATCTCATGTGGAAGTAATGTGTACAGTTTTGTGGTTTATTGAAGTGAATTTACTTTTTATGTAAACTAAACGATGTACACATCTGTGATTTACAATACCAAATATATTTTGGTATTGTAAATCACAGATTACTTGTATATCTTATAAAATGTTATACAATGAAAACAGTCTCTTTTATCTTTTTTTATATAAATTCAAAATTTTAATTATCGATTATGTAGATTGGTACTACCTATGTCCTGGTTTAACTTTCCTAAAACGAGTTAGGTAATCAATCTGTGCCTAAACCATATACAATATGTTTGATTAGCGATGTCGGAGCTTTTAAAGGTAGACAATATGATCAATTTTATAGACAAAACCTCCCACATGTCGGGGTCTATCCCCTCTCCTGTTGGAACGACAGGCATTTTAAATTAAACTTTTTATTTTAGTTGGCCCTGCAGAAAAATATTAATTTTTCTTGATTTAAAAGTCCGACAGTTGTAAAAAAAATACTTATCGCAAGCTACTAATATCACCTATCAAGCAAAAAAAATTATTTTGTCAACTTTTGACTTTAATACGTCATTAAAAATTACTAAATAATTTTGAATACGAAATTAGTGTGCTTTTTGTTAGTTTTTCTCACAGATCTCAAAAACTAAAACATTAACATGCATTTTTTTGCATTTTTATAATACACAGGAAAATTATCTACAAAATAACATTAAAATCATTGCTCTGAGTTGCATATTTCAAGAGTTATTGATGTTTGAATATGACCAATAAAATAAAATAAATCGAAAATGGTCAATTTTATAAACATTTTTATCAGTTTTTTAATTAATTTGATAATTTTATCTAAAACTAAATGTCATTGAACCATAAAAGCAAGTATTTAGGAGTTTTGAATTTTGACCATTTTCGAAAATTTACATTTAGTGCTTGTAAGTCCAACAACAATAACTCTCGAAATATGCAACTCAGAGCAATGATTTTGATGTCATTTTGTAGATAATATTCCTGAGTATTGTAAAAATTCAAAAAAATTGCACATTAATGTCCTGGTTTTTTAGATCTGTGAGAAAAACTAAAAAAAGCACACTAATTTCGGATTGAAATTTACTTTAGTAATTTTTTATGACATATTAAAGTTAGAAGGTTACATAATTAATTTTTTTACTTGATAGGTGATATTATTAGCTTGCGAAAAGTATTTTTTTTTTATAACTGTAGGACTTAAATCTGGAGAAATTAATATTTTTCTGCAGGGCCATCTAAAATAATGGCTCTCTGTATCTATTTTCAGCTTTGGGTGTTGTTCTATCAAAATGGTTGGGGTTTTGCATTGTCTTGCTTCATTCATATTAAATTTCTTCAAAGTTTTTTCGATATAATTTTTCTGACAAATTTTCACTCCTTCCTTTTCTTGTGTTATATCCAGACCGATATAGTTTGATACTTCTTCGCAGATTCTTAGATCAAAACCTTTTCTTAATGTCTCCACTACATGCACCAGGTCTTCTTCTCTCTCACCAACTACTAGTCCATCATCCACATAAATCGCAAGAATCATTCTTCTTTCACCTTCCATTACAAAAATACATTGATCTAATTTTAATTGCTTGAATCCCATTTTAACCAAATGTTCTGTAAATTTAATGTTCCACATTAAAGAAGCTTGTTTTAACCCATAAAGACTCTTATTTAATTTGCATACTTTATCTTCTTTGTTACTGTAACCTTTTGAAACTTTTAAATAAATACACTCCTTTAAATCTCCATGTGAAAACGCTCTTTTAATATCGAACTGTTTCATTTTCAATTTTTTATTTGCAACAATTGACAATAGTACTCTCAAAGAATTTGTATTTACAACTGGACTATATGTTTCATCATAATCTATTTTATATTTCTGTTGAAATCCTCTTGCGACTAGTCTTGCTTTGTATCTTCCATCTGATTTCACCGTGAAGATCCATTTGCTTGTTACTAGCTTATTTCTTTCTTATCTACAAAGGTCCACGTATTGTTATCTTCTAACGATTTGATTTCTTCCTCTATTGCTTTCTTCCATTTATCTTTTTCCCTTGATTCTATCGCCTCCTCGTACGTTAACATAGAAACTTCCGTATCATGACATAATCTTTATACCTTTCTGGTAATCTTCGTTCTCTCGCAGGTTGATTTCTTCTTCTATTATCTTTACATCCCTTGCTCTTATTATCTGTCTCTTGTCATCCACCCAAATTTTGTAGAGGATGGGCAGAATGGTACAGGGTTCGTACCTGTCGTTTGAAAGGTCTCATCAAGACGAACAACTTTTACTATGGGCACCAGTCTCAAATCTGGTTGTGTTCGGAGATATACATACATCAGTATTTACTACTTATCTCTGTGGAAAATGAGTGCAGGTGTAACGTTTTCTACATTTCTTTTCATGCTTTTATTTTCAAAACAGGTTTACGATAGCCAATGCCAATCTCCACTCCCTTTAACTCATCTGGGCCCAAGGAACAGCGATAGAGGGGGGCACGGGGTGTGCGCAGGGGCATCCCCGTCAAGTTACTCGTTGGCGTGCGCGAATAAATTATTTTTATTTGAAGAACTCTAGTTTGCATTACTTCTTTTATTAAGCTTAAAGGGGGAGGGGGTGGTAAAACTGTTAAAGGGCTAATAACTGTGTTAATTCATCTTCTAACCCTTTACTTATTTTGTCCTTCTTCTGGTTATATTAATAGTTTGTAGTATATTTTCATGTACCTATAATACTTGGTGGAATTACTGCTTTCAAAATGTGAATTAGAACTGGCCCCATAGCAGACGTTTTCCTACATCTAAACATCTTTTCAAATATACAGGGTGCATTTGTAACCACTCTCCAAATTTTAAGAATGTGTTCAGTCCATGAAACTGAACAACTTTCTCCATGAAACATGTGTCGAAATACGCCAAAAAATTTTGGTCATCCCATACTAAACTGATCACGTGATCTCTTTGTTTTGTATGAAAAGTCAATTTTTTTTTTTACATATTTGACCCTATGTTTCTTAGAGAAAGTTGTTCAGTTTCATGGACTGAACACATCCTTAAAATTTGGAGAGTGATTTCAAATGCACCCTGTATATTGGTTATAGCTGTTGGAGCTGGTACCACGGTCCATATATTTTTGCCCATCCTCTTTTAAAATGCCTGTCATTCCAACAGGAGAAGGGATAGACCCCAGCATGGGGGGGGGGGTTTTATCGATAAAATTTATCATATTATCTACCTTTAAAAGCTCCGACATCGCTAACCAAACATATTGTATAACACAACCAATAAATCACAATACCTACCTACCTAAACGTTGGGTTCGAATAATATTATGTAAATTATTCGTTTATTTATTCGGTTTCGGTTCAAAGTTTGTCGTAATTGAAATATGTTAACGTTCATGTGTTGCTTTGAAGACATACCTACCACCTACGTTTTCTGTTGTTGAAGTAATACCTACTTTGAATGTTTTAATATATTCTATGCTGACAAATATACTAACACTAATCTCCCGTCTGCAACTTCGTCCGCGTTGACATTCGAAAAATCCCTAGGGATTTTCTAGTTAATCTATCTTGAATAATAAAAAGTGTCATATGTTTAATTCAGGGTATACACTAGGTATATTTTGTATTGTAAAGGTCATTGGGCATATTTGACCTACTTGATAAAAGTTGGCGTACAGAAACCAAACTAGTTTTAAATTGAAGAATTCAATTCCCCTTTTCAAAATATGTATTATTTTTTTATGTACCGACCGGCAGAAAAAAGGTATTTTACAGTATGTGTGTGAATATAATGTTTAATGTTGTTAAAGTTTTGTTATTAAAACAGATTTACTTTCAGCATTGTGAAAATGTGTACTACAAGCACAATACACGTTTGTATTGTCTTTATTTATTTATTTTGTTTAATTATTATTGAAATGCTATGATAAAATGATAAAAAATAAAACATGGCCTGCAAGAACGCGACCCATACCACTGAGTAGCAGATACATTTATCTACATATCTAGCCCTATTTGGTTTGTGTACGCCGTAGGTCAAACGTCCGAACCACTAAAAATCCTAACATCACAAACGTCCAAACTTTCACATTTATAATATTAGTAGAAAGGATACTTTCAGGCTTACCTGGAAACGATATATTCGTACTATAAAAAATATCAACACAATTTTACATTAACAATGTTATTGTCACACTTTTCTTGTGCCAATTATTTTTCAAGCAATCAATAGCATCCTGTCGTCGTTATCCAAAGCGTGCCCGCAGACTACAGACCGAACTGTCGGCCGACAGTTTGGTCTGTGGTTTGCAGGGACTGTATTGCGCAAATCTCTATTAGCTTTATATGATGTGTAGTAGAACTTTTCACCTAACATAGTAAATTTATGTGCTATATTTTTTCGCAGAGAGCATGCCCAACAGCAACCATTTTGTTGCGGGGCCTGAGCGCCGAGCAAACCAACCTCAAAAGCATCCTCCAAGATAAAATCCCCAAGGAACAAGCAAAGATCCGCGAGTTCCGTAAAAAACATGGATCTACCAAAGTCGGAGAAGTTACCGTCGATATGGTGAGTTGAATTAAACCTTTATCCTAAATCTATAACTTCATTAAAATTAAGATTAAAATCTTGCGTTCGGGAGGGCTAATGCTTTTTACCCGACTACGGCGAAACAAAAAGGAGGGTTATGATTTTTGACCACATGATCTTCTTCTCTCTACATGACAGTATAAATCTTAAGTGAGTCTGTTAGTTTTCCTGATGTAGGGGCTACTTTATAGCTACCATCACCAACGAAACCTGATATGGTATAGCGATTTATCGATACTTAACTGTAAAGATCCATTGTGAGTCGAGTATCGATGATATCGTGTTGTTGTTCATGCGACGGGGGCTGAGTTCCTTCCTGAAAAAAACTTACCTAAAAGGAGAAAGACTATGAGGTAAGAACAGTCAAAATATAATTTCAGTCCGTGATAAACTAGGTCATTCACCATGAACAAAACTCGCTGTTTATAGCTTGGCCCATCTTGTGACTTACGTTGCAAAATCTAGTCAAATAAAGGATTTCGTTCTGAAATTAATCAGGGTCGTTTCACATGGTGTGTGCGTACGGATTTTTTTTATTTATTTATTTTGGCACACAAAATAAATAAAAAAACAGATGAAGGTAGAGATAACCTACTTTTCCGGGAGAAAAAAAGGTGTTACCCGGAACCAACAAAAATATAGTTAGAAACAAAAACGGCTTGACACTCCTTCGCCATCAAAATGCCTTGGAACCACTAGACTTTTCTTACTGGTTTAAAATTAATTATTGGTTTAGTCCGGTTTCTTAGTTTAGTTTCGATTTAATCAAAGCTGTTGACGTCATAATCAGACGGATGACGGAAAGTCCCTAAAGGAAAAACAAATAAGTATTTACCTGATGACAGGATGATTCGGAAACTGATCGGGGAATCTCAGGTCAGGAGTGATGAATTATGTTGATGAATTAATTTTATGATTAATAACATAAAAAGCGTTTTCATAAGACTTTTTTTTTCAAATGAATTTGGTGATAGATAAGTAAGGCGCAAGTTTAATTTTGACACTTTATAGTACTCATCGTTTGTACTTATCGTATACAAACGAAACATGGAAACTGAAAAAAATGTTTTTACAAAAATTCTGTTAGCGCCAATATTTTGTAGATGTAGGCACTGCACTGCACACTGGTATTGCAGTAACGATCGACGTATGTGTCGGGTTTATAATATGTATGACGTCATTTTACTACGTAAGTGGAGTCGAAGCATACTGGTAGATCACTACATGTGTAACGCGAACTTGATCGATTTCCATTCCAATGTCATTTAATGACACGAGAACCGGAAGAATTATACACGCTGAAATTTTAATCATTTGGTTCCCGCCGTGGGGTGGTTCCACTCATGATTACAAGCAACTTTTACTATGGAGCCAACTCTCCTGCTCGCAAAAAAAAATCAGCTGTTCCATACATTAAGGTCGAGTAGGTACTGCACTTTTGTATGGAACAGCTGATTTTTTTTGCGAGCAGGAGAGTTGGCCCCATAGTAAAAGTTGCTTGTAATCATGAGTGGAACCACCACACGGCGGGAACCAAATGATGAAAATTTCAGGGTGTATAATTAGGTCAATCAACCTGCTACGTACGATAATTTTATACTAAATACTTTTATCTAGTAAAAAATATAGTTTCTTTGACAATATTGTTTGAAAGAGACAGTGTCAAAGTTAAACAGGTGTTTAAAAATCTTTTGTAACACCGATTCTGTTTATTTCAACTTATTTGAATTTGATAATAGAACTTTTTAAAATAATTTAATTTAGGAAATAAACACATATGTTTAGGCTAAGGGAAATCTACAACATGTACCTATTTGTAGATGTACGGCGGTATGCGTGGCATCAAAGGTCTGGTTTGGGAAACCTCTGTGCTGGACCCCGACGAGGGCATCCGGTTCAGAGGCCTCTCCATCCCAGAGTGCCAACAGAAGTTGCCCAAGGCCAAAGGCGGCGAAGAACCTCTTCCTGAAGGCCTCTTCTGGCTTCTCGTGACTGGAAATATCCCCACCGAAGCTCAAGTAAAAGCCTTATCCAAGGAATGGGCGCAGAGGTTTGTTATTTTATATTTTTTTTCTGTAATAATTGCTTGCTGTCAGAACAACCTTTACAAAGTATATATAAAAACTCATGTTGAAAATTACATCAATATATCTTTATTTTTCAATTAGGCTCAGTGGTGTGTTGCTTGGAAAAATTTATTTCCAGTGGGCTTACTATTTACATTGAATTGTAACTTTTTTACTCTTGATTTGCCTCACTAGCACTATATTATTGAGTCAATCTTGTACGGTACTTGAGTGAAATAATTGTTACTGAAATAAAAGGCACTATCTTTTCCATAGTGATAGAATAAGACGACACGATACTTTAAGAAGCATTTAACTTAATTGATGCCCCTGAGTAGGTACGTCAGGTAATAATTCAGATGTTAATTTATGTTTCCAGCTCTTCCAACTCAAGAATTTTCAGTTTTCAAAAGTTATTATGCAAATCTTAGTTCAAACCATCGCGTATGAGTTAAGATTTGAATAATATACCTTAATACTATAAACATAATAGATTAATGGTGCTAACTAAAATGCTGTTACAATATTTGATCATTTTTAATTTGAAAACTTAAACTCGGGCCTCTGTTCATGTTGTCGTCACTAACCGCGTTGATGTCCCATATTTAACCTTGTCGTACGGCATTTCACCTTTACGTAATGCTTAAAAAGATATTGCGCAAGATCTTTCCTAAAAGTACCTTTGCTCATGTACTAATATTACAATAAGAGACGATCACGGTAAGTTCAAAAATTTGTTAGATTAATTTGAACAATTTGGACATAAGTCCACTACCTGTACTCGTATAAAATAAAATAAAATCTAAATTAAAGTTTTCATATAATACTATAAATTATCAACATCTTATCAAAATTTATATCTTTTACATTGATGGATTAGTTCTGATATTGTTAGATAATGTAGAGATTGATCGAAAAGCATTATCCTTAAAGCATCTTATAAAAACATATTTTGATTACTCTTTACAGCATTCTAAACTAGCCTAGTATCACAGAATACTTATTAGTGCTCTATTAAGCTGACCATACAAAATTGTTTGCATGTTGTTTGTCATTACAAATGTTGTTCGGTCATGTAATAAGCAATTCTTTGCATTGATAGGGCTTTTTAAGAATATGCAATGTAGTTATCGACAGTCGACACGAGTAACTGCGTGCAGGCATGCAGGTAGAACCGTTTAAAAGCAAAAGGCATGTTGCTTTTTTGGCAATGCGCCAAAACTTTGAAGCACATTGATACTCAGTTGCTTTTCTCGTACGGATTATGTAATGTAAATTTAGCTTGCTGCAAAAACAATTTGGAGTGAACTTTATTAATAGAATGCAATACTGGCTTACAATAGCAGGACCCTTTTATTTTTGAATTCGACGCTATTGCTATTCTTTTTGATATTACAAAAAATACTTCTGAGATACGTATACGATACGATAAGTCAACCTATGCAGTCTAATTGAATCTGTCAGATATGGGATTATTAATAAAAACCATGGATACTTGGTAAAGATAAGATAATATCTATTGAATGTGATACGATAAAAGTTGTAAGTACCTACTTATAAGGCATTATCATAGTAAAACTATGGTATTATTTTATGCTTCAATATTGTAATTTAATATAAGTTCGAAGTACCTACAGTTATTAGTAATAGCATGTACGCATTTTAATATGAAATGTTATAATTATTGTAATAAAGTTATAAAATACTCGCCGACTTGTTTTTTTATCTCATTAATTAGAAAATGACAGTATGAACACATACATATTATCACGTCACGCAGATATATTCAATCGTAAAAGTACCTAACAAAATATGACAATCGGCCCTTCAGTCATATTGTTTGTATGTATGTACTTAGTTCAGATAAATTATAAAGGTCTTGTCAGACAGCAAGCGGCAGGCTTATTTATAACCGATCTTGTGACAGTCGCAATCGCTAAGTTGTACATACAATTATTGCTGTCAAAACACATATACTTTTTGACAGCAATAACTGAGCAACTGCAATTGCTACTGTCGACTCAGCGGCGAACGCTAGCGCGATGTTAGTATTAGGGTGGGTACTCACTTAGGTTCGCGATCCTCCGCGCTCCGCGAACATGCACCGAAAAAATCGTTTATCCTCTGCTGGAACAGGGCGCCCAGGTGTGTACGTGAGCGAACACGTATGCGAACTTGGTTCGCACAGGTACACACTGTAGCCAAAGTAAAAATATTTGTTTTTGCTATGGATCACTGTTCGAGGTTCGCGGAGCGCGGAGGTTCGCGAACCTAAGTGGGTACCCACCCTAAGCGCTATCGCACACAGGCAACTTAGTTTCCCAGCAACTGTTTTGTCTCTCACATCAAGTCCACGGGTTTGTATGGAAGCGCGCACACGAAGCGACACGGTCGTCTGCAACTTTTCATACAAATCACGTGAGAGACAAAAAAGTTGCGGAGACAAAAGTTGCCCGTGTGCGATAGCGCTAATAAGTATAGAATATAAAATGTCACAGAACAGCGTCGCGCCGAGTCACACGCACTCATTATTTATAATGTTGACTCATAGTATAGCTTAGAATAATATCACCCAGAACGATAGTTCTCTACAAAGCGCACTGTCAAAAGTGAGGCAACTAAAACAGACAAAATGGCCCCGTTTTCAGATTTTTATTCTCCATTATTACCTAATCATACCGAATAAGTACAGAACAGTTTCGATTTTCCTTTATTTATTAGATTAGTTACTATATTATTGGGTTTTAATTACGATTAGGTAACGTATGAAGGATATAAATCTGAATACTAAGCCATTCTGGCTTAGTATTAGTTGTCTCACTTTGCATACAAGGACACGGTTTCTAGGTGTTATTATTCTAAGTAGTATAGTTGATTTAGCATAAACATTTTCTTTCAGAGCTGAACTACCCTCGCACGTAGTCACGATGTTGAACAACATGCCCAACAAGTTGCACCCAATGTCACAGTTCTCTGCTGCAGTCACCGCACTCAACAGCGAGTCACAGTTTGCTAAAGCCTACTCTGATGGCGTGCACAAGTCTAAATACTGGGAGGTTAGTATAATACGTTATTATACCACAGAATAGATTTAAGCACCTAGTCTGGCCATAAATTTTGTTACATATGGAAAGTTAAATAAGTGACTCAGTGAGTTACGCACTACAACCATATATGTATCAAATGAAAGGGTATAAAATACTGATTTAAACCACATTAAAATTATTCGAAATGTCCTCCTCTTGCTTGGATACAAGCTTTCAATCTGCGAGACCAGTCATCAATCGAAACACGCACGACGTTATGTCAATAGCGGCGACTGCTTTAATCAGGGATGTTTTAAGTGACGCCAAGTTGCGATGGGGTTTAGCACAGACCTTCTCCTCTAAGTACTGCCATATTTTGTAATCCAAGGGATTCGAGTCTGGACTGGAGGAGGGCCAATCCTCATGCCTGATAAAGTCGATTTCTCGGGCCCTGAGCAAGTTTTGGGTACTTTTCGCCTTATGAGCGAGCGCAGAATCTTGCTGGAAAACCCAGTGTCCGTTTTCAAACCTTATTTGTGAAAGAGGTTCCACAAAAATTTGTTAGGATTGTGTTTTGGTATATGAGGCCACTGGTTTTCACTCCTTTTTCTCAAAAAAACACCTCCGTTGGACCCAAATAGTAGACCCCAAACCAAACCATGAATTCTGAAGGGTGATGATCACGCTGAACACGTGGCACACGTGTGTTTGCTTCTTCACTAGAGTGTGTATACACGTTATCATTTAGTTTGTTGAAACTCTCCAAAACATTAAAAAAAATTTCGCCCAAAAAATAAATTTCACGAAATTTTTTTCCCGCGTACCACATTAACAAAACCCGGCATCTTTCGAATATGATTTTCTTCAGCCATGCGTTAAGAAGATGTGCTGTTTTTTTCTGTAAGCATGCAGTCCTAGGTCTTCATTCAACACCCTTTTAACAGTGATTTTGCTTAGTCCCATCTGCAGAGCCAAAATTTTTTGCTTACGGACAGGATTTCGTTAGATTTGCGCTTTCACTGCTTTGATGACCGCTGGAGTCCAAACAGAATGAGGTTGACCGCTCCTCTGATTATCTTCTAATCTTGAATCTTCTCTGAATCGTTTGATAGTACGATAAATAAATCGCAGTGGAATTTTCAAAGTTTTCAGCAGTGTGAAAATCTCAGTTGGCGCTAGACCGCAACGATGCAATGAAATTACTACGACTTTGTCTTCTTTGAGCGTCCCCTCCATTTTAGAAAATGAAGAAAATTCCAGAAACTATATGTTTTTATTTTCTTTAAATGTTAAAATTTCGAATACCCCCAATATTTTTTTCGGCTTGCATTCTAAATTTAAATTTTACCTAAGTAACAGAACTTATGGCCAGACTAGGTATACTTGTACGTCGTAGTCTGTCTCATAATGCGAATGCTCAAACGTTTCTCCTTAATTTTGAGGAAACTCAGTTTTTAGTTTCTGTGCAATTTGATAACTTATGTCCCGAATAGACTACTATAATTGCACGACCCACCCGTGGTCACACCGTTTTACCACACCAGCGTGACTACGGGGATTTTTTTTTTACCCGTGGTCACCCTTTGTACGTATTTGACTGACTGTAAGACACCAAAGTGACGGAAGTCTAAACTTACCTTTATTTGAAAATAAGATGAGTAAGACACCAAAGTGACGGAAGTCTAAACTTACCTTTATTTGAAAATAAGATGACGTTAACGTTAATAAGAATCGTTTATTTAGGGACCACGAAACTAGAAGTGGCTAAGCAATCTCCACAGTGGTACACAATAACGCAAACAACGAAACAGCAGTATATTACTAAAGACGTTTCTTATTTTTATGTTTTAAGTCATGAATGTTCAATATACCATTCAAGACTTGACTTTTCAGAATTTTTATTTATATTTATCTATAACCACAACAAGGTATTGCTCTTTTGTTTTTCGCGATATCAGAGTTGGCCACATAGTAAACGTTTTAATATTCATTAAATAAAGAGGAGATAGAGACTGAAAACCTAGTAAAAACCTGTAATTGGTATATGAAGCGCCTTAAAATCGAGAAGGTAAATATTGCTTTTTTGTATTTCGCGATATCAGAGTTGACCCCATAGTAAAAGTTGCTTGTAATGATGAGTGGAACCACCCCACTACGGGAACCATCATAATTAAAATTTCAGCGTGTACACCGCAATATTGATCCGAGCCTTGTTTCCCCAGTACGTATACGAGGACTCGATGAACCTGATCGCCAAGCTGCCCGTGATCGCGGCGACCATCTACCGCAACACATACCGCGACGGCAAGGGCATCGGCGCCATCGACGACAACCGCGACTGGTCCGCCAACTACTGCACCATGCTCGGCTTCGAGGACCCACAGTTCACGGAGCTGATGCGACTCTACCTCACCATCCACAGGTGACCCATATAATAATAATAATAATTTATTTATTACCACACACTTTAAATGTTGTTACAAACAAATTAAAATAACAATCAATAAATTGTAGCATAAATCCTGTATTTAAACCTACAGCGCCCTATACCTATGTTTTACTACTAGGCGAAATCGAAATTATTTTTTACCGACTTCAAAAGGAGGGAGGTACTCAATTCGACCCGTTTTTTTTTGTTTTTTGTATGTACACCGCTTACTCGAAGACGGCTGAACCGATTGAAATGATTCAAATGATCAAAACGTTACATTAGGTAAACTCCCAAGTTGGTCCCATTTTTTAAAATTTTGTAATCGGTTTCAGAACTTTTCAAGAAATCTTGAAAAAGGTACGAAAATAGTATGATTTTGTGTGAACTACCTCGATGATCAGTCGTATACTTCTTTGTTTATGAACTGAATAAGATAATTATTTTTTTGTTGAAAAAGGGATATCTGAAGTGTAGTTCTTTAACCGACTTAAAAAGAGGAGGTTCTCAGTTTGACGCGCATGTATGTATGTTTCTCCGCAATTAACTCACGTTTGGCTGAGCCGATTTTTCTACCTAAATAATATACCTACACTACCTAATACAATAGGCAGACCTACACCAAAAAAAAAAAAAAAATTGTTTAAAAAAACAAAAAACCGACTTCAAAAAACCTACCTCTAAAAAGCAAGAAATAATATTCAAAATAATAAAAACACGTCTATTGAAGTCGGGTGGGGCTTTTAGAATAAAAAAAATGGAATTTGTACTCCAGCCCCACCCGACTTCAATAGACGTGTTTTTATTATTACGAATATTATTTCTTGCTTTTTAGAGGTAGGTTTTTTGAAGTCGGTTTTTTGTTTTTTTAAACATTTTTTGTCTACATCGGAACATTGCTAATTTTCTGCACTCTTTTTGGCATAAATATGAACTAAATATTTGTGCCAAAAAGAAACCAATGTATCACATAAAATCGTTAAATCAAAACTTACATGAACTTGAGAGATTTTAGCCGATATACCCGCTGGTCAAAAAACGAGTATCTTTATTTTTCATTATCCGGTAAAGAATATAATCCAAAATAATTCTTATTAAGCTGCCACAAGGAACGCATTCTCTCGGCGGCCACACTGCAGTATTCATATGGAACTTTTCTCATCTCAGTTTCAAGGGTTTTTGTTTAATTAACTGCATGGATGTTATGAGTGTGTTCTGTTTACGTACCGAGCGGCTGGCCGTAGGTATTATCTCAAGGACACTGCTGCGAGATAAAATACTGAGTCTTATACTTATCTATTCTGTGATGCTGAGATCCGACCGTTGTTTATGCATCAGTCAGTATCTTAACTCAAACTCTCACAATAATCCTACGCCAATTGTGGTAAATTAGAGATCGTAATAAATTTCGGAACTTAAGTGAAGAGGGCCATGATGACTGTTAAGCTTTTTTTTGCACAACGGGATAGGGGTTAGGCTTCACCTGGAAGCTAAGTGACGATAAGGCCGAAAGTGGAAACGCACTACACCCGGAATACTCACCACTGAGGAACTGGCTATCTTACCTCTAACTGCCGGAACACAACAATTTTTAAATTGTTGTTGTGGCGTCAGACTTAAGTAAGATGGTGGTAGCTAGTCAGATGTGGTTAAAATAAGCCCTACCTCCAACCAGAGACAGATTGTACCCCCCTGTGAATCGAACCCGGGACCCCTTTTTTAAAGTAGGGGGAATGCATTTACGCATTCTGAAGGTATGTGAGTCTCGCCGGAGCTATAAACCCGGGAGCCCTGCGTCTTACACGGGTGAGCGAACCACTAGACCACAAAGGCGGTCAAAATAATGCGGCTAATATTATATACTAGGTATTTGATATAAACTAAACGAAGTGTGTCACGAGGTTACGCACACGAAACTATCATTTATTAAAATGTTGAATATTATTTGTTTATTATAATTATCAAATTAGAGTACTTTGGTTGTCTACAATTAAGTGTGGAGTGGAGTTGCTATGTTGCATGCTGATAGGCATGTTGTTGATTTTAAGTATACTGTCTAATTGTAACAGGTTTCAATGTACCATGGGTAACAGCGTCGCTTAACCACTCCTAAGGTCAAAATAGCTTGCACGCCCGTCACAACATACGTTTAGTTCTTGAAGGGGCGATACGTGCGCACATGAATTTTGTTGCTAGCTTGGTTTAGCGACGTTGTTACCCATAGTACAAGTTTGTATTTGTTTTCTAACTAAAAGTAAGATATCTAAAGCTTATTATTTTATAAAAAAAAATAAGTGCGAAAAAATTCGAAAAACCGGTTTCAGTCGTTTGATTAAGTTTTTTTTTCTGCTCTTTGCGAATTGGTATTTCGGCTTTTTTACATAGCCTTGCGAACATTGTTACATTATTGTTAATAAGATTAATTTCGTTGCCCGCCAAAATTCTTTTTTGAAAATTAAAATTTAAAAAATCATTACATTTGTTTTGTAGAAAATAACTTACAAGGTAACTTATGAGGAGTATATGAATAGTTGTGTGTGTTCTGAATGAGGCCTCTTTATTGTCGTCTCCTTGCTGAAAAACTATTGAATTTAATGTGCAGTCATTCACTGTAGTGAAGCATGTTTGTAAATTACATATCTGTTGGTTTAACAGATTGCTGTGCGAAAATTACCTTTATTCCATCCAATCCTACTATTAGTTTGATAGTCGAACTATTAGGACAATTACCCATTGTAACACAAAATCCATGTACTTGTATCTGCCTATGTCGAAGCGTATTGTAATTAAGTACTGGATGCTTATTTGGAATAAATCTTGAATGATTTATCTATTTACCAGGCTAAACGAATTTATCTCATTGTTATCGTTAAGCTGCATGCTGTCACGTTGCCGTATTATATAAATCATGACAGATAAGTCACGACACGACAGTGACTATCTACATGTGAGTTACGTGTTGCAATCTACTATTTATCTCGAATTTTTAATATCTAGCTTCACGCGGGTATCAACTTGTATTATCGCGATGTGACCTCGATTTGCAGGCGTACTCACAAAATATTTTAGGTAATTTCATTAATGACTATGGGCATCATTATACTCATACTGTTTGGTTGAAATCTTTCCTTTCTGTTTTAAAGTTGTTTGCCTATTAAATCTGATGTTACCATAAGGTTACGCAATAAGATTGAAGTCGGGTGTATTATTAGTAACACGTATACGTAACTTTACGAAAAAGCGCCTGGCGATTATTTTAGAGTAATAACGTAATTTTACGTTTACCAGTTTATGTACAGGCAAGTCAACAGGGATTGCTCTGAAATAATCGCCAGGCGCTTTCTCCTCCATACAGTGGTACTGGTTTTTTCCTTTTGGGTACCATAAAGTACGTACCCGTACAGTAACCACAGCCTTTTTTGGCACCGTGGCCGGGCTACGACCTATAACACCCATAAAATAGCGAACCACGACAGCGACTAATGCGATCTTGTCAGCAAGTTTTCAGCATTTGAGCCAAAACTTGTGTACTTATAGTAACGAATTCATTAAAAATTAGTCATGTATCAATTCGTGATTCGATTCGTGAAACGTCGTTTGATTCACACACGCAGCCGAATGCAAATTAAGCGAAATAATACTTCATAAGCCCTCAAGTGTATTACTATGCACTTGTTAATATACTATACGAGAAAATAGAAGACATTATATGGTTTTCCAAACAAACGAGCTAATTTCTGAAAGGATTTTTTAATATAAATTCAATCTGATTTTATTTGAATTTGATATTGGGAGAAATTATAGAGTAAATTTGACAGTAAAGTCCGCAAGTTGACTATCACAGTTTTTGAACAATATAAAATTCAAATAAAATCAGATTGAATTTATAGCGGGCTCCACATTCGCGCGGTAAACACCCGTCAAAGCCGTGAACCGCGAGTGTGGATGGTTTTCGCCCCCGTTCACGCCTTGTTCCCCGTTCCGTGTCGGTATTTGCGGCCGCGACAAAGGGTTCGCGGTGCGCGAACCTCCCGTGTACGGTGAAGTACGGTGCGTCAAAATGAGCGTCACTTGGACGAACGAGCAGGAAATTGTGTTGATTGAGTTTTATCATGTCGAACTCATTTTATGGGATGGGATGCTAAACACAAAGATAGCAGTGCATAATTCAGCGTCCATTCTCGACGAGCGCGCGAACTAAACTGTGAACGATAGCGAGTGTTGAGGGTCATGCTTTTCACGCCGACTTCACGGCAAAATTACGGCGTGAATTCACGCCGTGAATCACACATGACTCTGGAGCCCGCATATCATAAAATACTTACTTTTGACCTGTGGGTCTACCACGTCATAGGATATACAGTACGTTTATTTTGACATATGAACGCGGTATACCCGCTGATGTAGATAAAACCTTCTTGAGTTCATCATGTTACAGGGGCTGAATACTTATATCATGATTTATGTGTTCTATCCGTATGACAATCAGGGGGCTAATTGTCTAATTTTAAAAATCTATCGCAATCGCTTTCGTTTGACAGATGGATGTGACACATTGCTGCATTTCTTTGGTTAGTTTTCATTTGTGACAAAAAGAAGCTTCAATGTGTTACATCCTGAAAGCGATTGCGATAGATTTTAAAATAAGACAATAGAAAGGCTGATCTATTTTTGAGCATGCTTGTTAGTTGTGCAGAATCATTAATTGAACGTTAACTTGTGAACAGCGATCACGAGGGCGGCAACGTGTCGGCCCACACCACACACTTGGTCGGCTCCGCGCTCAGCGACCCCTACCTCTCCTTCTCGGCCGGCTTGAACGGGCTCGCTGGACCTCTGCACGGATTGGCCAACCAGGAGGTATGCCAACTTATCTGGTTCATCTTTATGTACCATGGGAACAGCGTCGCTTAACCACTGCTAAGGTTGAAATCGCTTGCACGCCGCGCCCGCTGTCACATACGTTTATTTCGTGCAGGAGTGATACACGCGCACACGAATTTTGTTGCAAACTGGTTAAGCGACGCTGTTGCCCATAGCACCTACCTACTTGTTAATATGAATAGTAATTAATAGTAAAGATATGAAGAGAATGTTTTACGTCATGCTACTACCTACTCAAAACGATGTCTCGCAATTTTTTCAAGGTTGTGACTCGTGACAATATGAATACTCCAGTTCTACGTATTTGACATCATTTTACCATCACATGATATACTGCGATACTTATTAATGGTGAAACACCCACATTTAACTCTCCTCTTAAGTAGCAATATACAAATTTCAAATATGATTGAACGTAGATATCTATATGCACTACGTTGTAAGACCAAAACCTTAGCGGCTGAAGTGATTTTGCTGTACTTTCGATAGATGTATCACTTCTGTCGGGAAATTAGTTTTGATTACAAAATTATACGGGATGTAACGTAATGACAACTAATTTTCCAACTTCTGTTTAACCAGGTGCTAGTATGGTTGGAGAAGCTGCGTAAACAAGTGGGTGACAACTTCACCGAGGAGGGGCTCAAGGAGTTCATCTGGAAGACGCTAAAGTCCGGACAGGTCGTGCCTGGATATGGACATGCTGTCCTCAGAAAGACTGACCCCCGGTGAGCATCGAATGATTTCTTATTTCGTAGAGACGTTTGAACTTCTATCTCATCTGAAGATATTACCTACTGAAGAGAATAACATCGTAAGATACAACTGACTGAAAGCTAATAATAAACAACGATAAAAAATAATAATAATATAAAACATTAGCGATCTCAAATAGAATTCTAATGTGAAATGAATTGCAGATATTTAAATAATTAATTTTAATTAATTTCAATATTTTTGAATGAATTTCCGTTTCATTCAATCTTGCTTTTTTTGACTTGAACTGTTTGTTATGTGGATGATGTTGCAAAGGTACACGTGCCAGCGCGAGTTCGCCCTGAAGCACCTGCCCAACGACCCCATGTTCAAGCTGGTGGCGGCCGTGTACAAGGTGGTGCCCCCCATCCTCACCGAGCTCGGCAAGGTCAAGAACCCCTGGCCCAACGTGGACTCGCACTCTGGTGTTCTTTTACAGGTCAGCACTTTTCTTATTGCAAGACAAACTCCTCAAGATTATTTTTCAGCATTTAAAATTCATTGAAATAAAGCTGTTTTTCGGTTTAAGTAGGTGCGTCATATTTATACTTACTTGTTTCTATTTTGTTTTTACTTTTTCGGTATCGTTTAGCATTTTGTGACGTTTGATCACACCATGATGATGGGTGGTCAAGAGACCACCTGAGACCAACTATATTCTAATTTTATACCCTGAAAGTTAATTTTTCACATGTACACATGAAAATTAATAATTATTAAACTATTAATTTATTACATATCATAAGCCATTTTTAATGCCTCCACTGTTCTATGTCGGTTGTCCCTGTAGATAGATGGATATAAAAGTATAACTTATAATATTTATCTTTTATTTACAGTATTACGGACTAAAGGAAATGAACTACTACACTGTAATGTTCGGAGTTTCCCGCGCTCTGGGTGTCCTAGCTCAGCTGATTTGGTCTCGCGGTCTCGGATTACCCATCGAACGGCCCAAGTCCCTTAGCACTGAAATGCTTATACAACAGTTCGGCAAGTAAGCCCTGGCCAAACAATACCAACTAACTAAAATTTTTGATTCGAGTCAGTAAAAAATGTTTTAAAGTGTCGTAGATCAGGTAATCGGACCAGCTAAAATATTTATGTGCACATCGATAAATTTATGAATATACTCATAAGTTTTCTGTATCTATTTTTAAAGAAATTCAACAATGCAATGATCATCTTACTGACTCGATTTAAGAGTTGTTGTCAACCCGCATACGGGAATCGCATTCAAGTAGTGCCCTAAAGTAATCAAGTTTGTCTCACACGCAACACAAATAGTCAATTATTGTTTTCATAAGTGTTATTATTATGCATACCTATATTAATGTTTTAATTATATTTTATTTCATTTGTTATAGTTAAACCCGTAAGCGATGCATTTTTGATTACGTTGTTTTTATTCTAGGAAACGTTAAAGACACGTCTTTTATGAAGAAAATTGGTTTTTGTATATATTCCGGTGCTCAAGACACTAAAGATGCGGATTGTAAAATTAATGAAAATATAACAGTCTCTGTGAAGGTTAAACATATAAATGTAGCTATTTAAATCATGCATTACCTAAATGTATTTAAAAAATAATATTTATTCTATAGATAAACTGCCGAATCAGCGCCGGAGTTTTACTCGTGATTGATTCAAGAAAATTGTGATCTATTTTATTATATTGGTGTACTTATTTATGTGATGATTATATTGCTTGACGATGTTGTTTTTTTATTTGTTTAGTTTCTGAACCGTCATTATTTTAGTATCTGTAGACGACGTATTGACTAAGTGTGGTGTGATTCAACTGAAATCCTCTTACAGTAGCAGTAACTAGGTATCAGTAAAACTAGTGGTTAAAGCTGGGTCATGCTAGATCATTATAATGGTGAACAGTATGCTGTGCATACTGTTTTTTGGGTAATCGTAAGCAAATTTTTTAATAAAATTTTCACCATAAATGTATTGTAGATGACTCAGTATTTTTCTTATTTATTGTACTTAGATCAATTTTAGCGGTTAATATTAGTTCTGTTAAAAGAGTGGCCTAGCGAATTAGATAAGATTTCTTGAGATAAATTATTGACATACTTCGTTATACTTTCCCGGTTTTGTAATTATTTATCTAAATCGTAGCTGTACTTTAACATAGTGTCGAGTTACCAAAGTATTTACATTTATGTACATAAGGATGGAAATATTGTTGATTTGTTAATAGCTCGCTGTTGAGAAGCCATTTTCATTTGAAATAGATGTATATTTAGCAATTTTCCGTAAATTTGAATGTTTGGCTTATTTATTAACATTCATCTAAGTATATTTATTTAAACATGTAGTAGTTCTACGTAATTTATGGCTCTTAATTTATTTGAATGTTCGTCGATGCCACGTCTTAAATTAATAACTATTGCAATGTCGCAATTCAATAATTTGACAATACTAAAATAAATTGGAATGGTGTAGTATATTGCATTTTTATTTCATTCCCTGTGACCGTCATAAACTTGGGTCTTCGGTCCACATTTTTCATCGACAAAATCAGAAGTGTAATATCAGGTTCACATTTTCAGTCCAGCAATCTAGTGATTCAGTCCATTTCATAGTGCTAGTAGACCATATCACTATTATGCTGGTTCACATTATTCCAGCGCTTCGAAAACAGGACTGGAAAATAATTTGAACAGGACCACAGAATTGAGTGAGTGAGATACTAACTCGTTTCCATGAACAGACTATAATATTATACAGACTATAATATTATTATAGTCTAATATTATTATAGTCTGTTCACGGAAACGAGTTCGTATCTCACTCACTCAATTTTTTATCTGTGATTGGTCAGTGATAAACGCTAAGGCGATGTTACACAGTATGAGTCTACTCATACTGTGCAGACGTGCTCTTACTTGTGACTGTATGCTCAACTCCTGACCTGGCTTGTGTATTGAATTTTGAAGCTGAGGGTGGAGCAGGTGTGCTAAGCGCCGGTTTTAGCACTACCAGCGCCCCTGGGCGACATTTCTACGGGGCGCCCCCTATCTGCGATTCCAAAATTTTCAATTTTGCCTGTCAGTTAAAAAACGGCCACGCAGCGTGATTTTTAGTCAGTTGTAACCTTGCTTGTTTATAGCAAAAAGCGGCCGCGCAGCGCGATTTTTGGTCAGTTTCATCTACTAATCTTCTAATTATGCTTATTATTATACACCTTTCTGAATAATTTCAGGACTTTCTCAAAACTACTTTATTGAAAATAAGTAAAAAGTATAAAAATATATTGTCAAACGTATAGGCTTTAAATATATATAGGTCATAGCAGCCAAATAATAATAGATGCTGAAATGATCCTGGAGGAAACTTTAAAATTGCTTTCCTGAAAAATCTCTGTTTTTGAGATAATACCCTGTTCATCTAAGCCAACGTTATGTCAAACATAACATGGACCCATCATGGAACAATTTCGGAATTAATTCCGATTTTGTTCCGTGCGCGTGCGTGACGTCACACGTCACTGTAAAGTGAGCACGGGTGAAACGCTAGTATACAGTTCTATGGATGGAACAAATATTTTTTCTGTTCATAAAAATACAAATATTTTATCAAAAATATTATTAATATAAAGTTACAAACTTATAATATTTATTTATTACTACTACACACAGATTATTATCATCGTTGTTTGTCTGATTATATGATCTTAACATAATTTTAAGATTTACATCTATCATGTTATATGCAGTGGTGGACGCATAATTGGAAACACCAGTAATTTTTATAAAACGAAGTAACTTTGAAGCTTTGGTTCTCCGCCAGGGAATAATCGAACTGTGATCTGATAATGGCTGTCTAGGGAGTGAATGGAGGAGATCCAGATAGCAACTATACACCCCCAAGTGATCTGATCAGCATTCTTAGAGCTGTAAGGATCAGAGTTCTCAATTTCAAGATTTCCATACACTTTAATGTTTTTTTGTTTCTATATTTCCGTTTTTAAACATATCCATATAGCTCTTAGAATAGTGATCAAATCAATTGGGTCAATTCACTCCCTGGATAGCCATTATCAGATCATAGCTCTATCAATTCGGCAAAAATGCTTTCGTGTGTCCGGCTGTCCCACTGTCCGGTTATACGTTTTTCTCCTTTGTCGCATTTCTCAACCGATTGTCGTGAAATTTTATGAGCAGGTTCTATAATTATTAGTTTTTTTGTCGATTCAGTTTTTCGGATTTTTTTAAAATGGCGGTGATATGGGGAAAATCTTATATCAGCCATTTTTAAAATATTCAAAAATGTCAAACGCGAAGTCTACAGCTCTCAGAGCCACTAGTTTGTATGAAAATCGACTGGTGTTTCTAATAATTATTATTTTTATCCGTCCACCACTGTATCTTTAGGTAATGGACTAGGACTCTATGAATTCCACGAACGCGTTTTTGGTCGTTGCTGTGCCGCCTCAGAATCAGTTCGCGTACATTCAAAGGTTATGACAATTCGGGTTCTATGCTAATTATATATAGTCGATTTTGAAATGGTAGGGTGCTCAGCAGAGGCTAAGCGGGAGCTGCCGCTGCGAGGTAGCTGTTCTTTGACGGCGAGTATGTACTAGAATTTGCCTTTTGTCCACCGCAGCGCCGCTGCCTAACAAACATTTTAAATCAAAAAAGTTAGTAAATGTAAAACGATGGATTCTATAAACTTAATATTAGGTCTTTACCTATGAAATTGCCGATATTTTGTCACATACAGAGAAAATAATAACTTCTATAATTTAAAATTTTAACAAAATCGTGAATATTACATCGAATTATGATCATGATAGTTAACTATCAGTAAAAATAAAGTCCATATTTTAGCTTTCGTGACATTAAAAAAAGATTTTGAAAGTGACTCTTTTTTTGTGAGCAAAAAAAAGGGTGACCGAAGGGGTTGTAGCTTAACCAAAACTTATTTTTTCGCTTATCTTAAATGGAAATAAGTTAGCATAGTGTTTAAACATTAGTACATAAAAGTTTTGTTACATGAGTGTTCATGGTTGTTAAATGAACAAAGAAAATGCTATTATGAAAAATGCAACTTCTTGAAAAATCTCCATATAAATCGGCAATTTCATAGGTAAAGACCTATTATTAATATTTTTCTAAGGAACTACTAGAGTACTAATGTATGTTACATTCAAATCATCATAAAAGTTATTGGATTTTGTTCAATCTGAAATGTCTCCGTGGTTCTGACGTCAGAATGGCGGCCCACTTCAAAATAGGAATAAATAAAGACACTGAAAGGTACTGATTGAGAATTAACTACAAACAAAGAATTTTCAAAATTAGGACTTGATCCCGCGGTTCTGACATTCACCATATCATTCTCGTGACGGATCAGGACTTGGCGGCGCCGGCGGCGGCGGTGGACAAACGACGTATTTGTGTTAACATAAAAAAATCGACTAAACACATGTAATTAGCATAGAACCTAAATAGCCTAAGAAGACCAATTTCATCGGTTAAAATCACGTTTTGCATTTCTAGTTTAAAAGTAGAGTTTGATATCCGTTTATTTCAAATTGATTTCACCAGCGCATTGATACTTACAAAATTTTACGAAGAATTCTTCGTTACTTATAATATGGCAATTTTTGTAACAATTTTTCTTTGTTTTTATGACAGTGACCGCTCTTAATCACGTTTAAAATTAATAAATTAAATTAAGGCAGTCGTGAGCCGATTCCAGAATGGCACAGCGACGACAAAAAAACGCTTTGGTGGAAACGCGTCCTTACCTAGTTTGAGGACTAAAGTCGCATTACTAATTTCCCAGCAAAAATGTAAACAAAGAAACGTCACTGTCAAGTTGACAAACTGACCCTGATAGTGACATTTTCAGATATTAAAAACCTTTGGTCAGTTTTATAACTTTTTAATTGGTTTATTATATTTTGAGTCATAACATAATCATAATAAATATAATGTCTTCTTCACTTCTCAAGCTTACGCGCTCACTAGACATGAAATAAAACACTTTTACTCCGCGAGGCTATCGAAATAAATAAATATCCTAATTTCAATAGAGATGATGGTTGGAAAATTCCACCAGCTTGGGACCCCATCATTCACAAGCTAAAGCCCCTCACACGCACTGTAAGATCTAATGATACGGTTAGTTCCTTTTGCAAATAAATAAATTAATACAAAAGACGGAGGTCGGCTTCCTCTCCAAGTTTTCTTTCGCCATTTCTTTCTTGGAGGGGCCTCCCAATTTTATGAAATGGTGGTAGTTTCAGTAGATTCTCTCTCTTTTTAGCATTAAATAATTCATAAAATTAAATTATAAATCAACATAAAATAATTAAAAACTTTGTTAAATTTTAATTTCTGAACGTCTAAAAAAAATTCATCGCTTGAGGGTAGGCTCACGGGTAGCTTCAGTCCCCCGTGACCACGGCAGCTGCAAAGGTGCCGAAACGTCGGGAAAACCAAAAATCAAACCAAATACCAACTAAATACCAAAGTACATTCAATAAAACCGCGCTAGTATCCATTAAAAAGTGTTTTATTTCAAATATAATGTCATCCAGGGTAATTTTAAAGTAGGATGGTAATAAGAACTTTTATTTTAACCTATCATAATTTTCGATGGTAAAAGTTCGAAAAGTTTGAAACGAACTGATAAGAAAACTTTACTTAGATATTGACTGTATGTAAACTATCAAAAGTACGTAACATCTTCGCCAGTTCCCTCCAATACCAAAAGACAAATGTTACTACTGCAGCTACTAGTCGTAATACTATTTTTTATGAAATTTTATAAAATGAACCAAAAGTTGATGTGTACGGTTTGCAGTTGATGTGTGCACAGCATCATAAAATGTTTTCTATTCTAAAACTGTTATTATGAAATATTAAATTCTATTACTGTTTTAGCCGCAAAACTCATAATTCAGAATATTTATCTAATTTATTTTTATTAGGTTTGTGATGAAAAAACATGTAAGTGTGTTTATTTCTCGACTTAGAAATATACTATTTCCATGAGTAATGCGACTTTACATACTAGTGATTGCTAAAACTTATACCTTTATTTAAATTATTCAATTATTTAAATTATTGAATTAATGTTTTTTCTTTCTATCCAAGTCATCGCCAAACGACATTTCTTTGGCAACATCCATTATGGATTGTAAATTTGTTGATATTGGTTGGGCGTTTACTTTTTTGCTGCTCACGCGCCATTCATCGACCATCAACAGATGTTTGCTAAGATCCCAGCCTGTAATAAAATGAGAAGAAAAGTTATTAATTGATAATCACTGAAAATATAATAATTATTAAAGTACTGAAGTATCTACTGTTACGTTGTTTGTCTACCGCCGCGCCGTCACTGTGCCCCGAGAACGAGATGACGGCACCGAAGTTTCATTACGTGTTCAAGATGACGTGACGGGCGTATAGTGGACAAGCGGCCACAATAGTGAACGTCAAAAAACCGTTTTATGGTTCGAATAGACGAGTACGACACCGCTTGTTTTTTTTTCATTCTAATCATTTGACGCGGACTTTTAAGATTATAAAATATCTGGGCGACCGAGCTTTGCTCGGTTATTACTATTTATTGTAATATGGTGGTGTTATAAAACGTAGTAAAAGTAATAGTTGGTAATAGTCGGAGTATCGCCATCTATGAAGTGCTGTGTACATTTTATTATGTGGTGCTACTTTACTACACAGACTCTGCTTGCCGCATAGTATGCTAGTCAAGCACCTATTTCAAAAGTCTTTGCTAGATGGCGTTAGACTACACAAAAAATATCCATATTTTGCGTCCAAAGAAAAACGCATGAAAACTCGAAAACACGCGTTTTCCCAAACATAAGACTAATCTAGATCGATTGTTTATGTTTACCCCCGAAAACCCCAAATTTCAGTGAAATCGTTAGAGCCGTTTCCGAGATCACAGAAATATATAAATAAATATACAATAATTGCTCGTTTAAATAAAGTTATAAGATTAATAAACAAATTAAACCTGTAGCAAGCAGACCGCCACGAACTCGACGCCACTCGCTTTGTACTATTTTATCAACATATAATATTAGTTCTTCGGTGGGCTCGTAAAGGAATTCTCCTCGTGAGTTCGTCTCGTTGGATAACTGACGGCTCCATTCTACCGACTGCAACGTTTGACAAACTTGCGCAAACGGACGAGGCTTCCCATCAGTTCTAGACGATGGCTGCAAGTTCAAAAGTGATGTTTTAAAATTAAAGAGCGCGTAGTCTGCACACTAACGCTGCCATTGGAAAGAAAATCGTAGTCCTCTTAATTCGAAGCAGTTTTTTCAGTTAGTTGTGAGATAGTTTATGTTAATTTTACAAAAAAAATTTATTTGTTAATTTTTTTGTTATTTAAAAAAAAAAGAAATCAAATTAAAAACGCACGAACTACGGCCCGCGTTTTCGTAAATTTTTCACGGATTGTTAGAAATTCATGGTTTTATTTAGAAAAAAACCGGCCAAGTGCGTGTCGAGCCACGCGCCGTAGGGTTCCGTAGTTACCTTATACTACACCATATTTAATACCACCTATTATTTTTCGTTTGCAAAAATAACTTTGTTTTTCACAGTGTTGATATGAATGACAAAGTTATATTTGCGGTTTTGGAAAATGTGCTATATCTCGAAAACTAATTACTATATCTCATTTAAACCAATTTTGGCTGAAAGTGTTTATTAAGATCTACAGCATATTTTTTTTTAGATTTTTCACTCTCTTATTTCAAAAGTTAAAGAGGGGGGGGGGGGGGGGGGGGGGGGGACGACGACACACATTTTACCACTTTGGCGGTGTATATCTTTCAAACGGTTGACTTTGAGAAAAAGTTGTCTTAGAAACCTCAATGTCATTTTTAAAGACCTATCTATAGACACCCAACACGTGTTGGTTTGAAGAAAAAACTTTTTTTCAGTTTCCGTTCCATGTATGGGGAGCCCCCTCTTAATCTTTTATTTTTCTTATTTTTGTATTAAAATTGTTAAGCGGTTAACAGAATACATCTACCTACCATGTTTTAACTGTGTAGTCTTAATACTTTCGGAATAAAGTGGCTGTGACATACGGACAGACAGACAGACATGACGAATCTATAAGGGTTCCGTTTTTTGCCATTTAGGCTACGGAACCCTAAAAATGAGATCTTCAAGTGACAGTGAAAGTATAGAATTAACTCCTGAAAGTACATTAGAACTGATCATCTGACGTAAGAAATGTGATGAATAGTCTATTACCTGCAAAATCGCGGGAGAAATATGAAATCCTATGGTAATTTTATTGAATGGAGTAATGCAATGCTTTCATAAGGGTATGTGTTACAATACCGAAGTAGAAAAGACCGAATTTTACAATACCTATGGACGAAATCCCGAAAATTAAAAGGCCGAATGGTTGTTTGGCCGTACGTTTAAAATCACGAAAGGACATTTTACCTAAAATACTAAATCCCGAAGCTTAAAATACCGAAGGTTAATATAGCTAAGTTCTATACCCCGAACTACTTAATACCGAATTGGCTGTGGAGGTGTCGTTGGGTTTCGCCTGAAATGCTTTATAGTAAATTTAGCTGCCGAAAATTAGTCTAAACTAGTCTACTGGGACTTAGAAACCAGAATAGGTGCGAGGAGCGTAGCGACGAGCATGTTAGGTTGACATGAACCCAGCGCGCGAGCCGAGCGAGCGAAGCGAGCGTGCCGCGGCAGCTGCCGGCGAAGCGCCAGAAAAAAAAAAACTATTCCAAACTCGATTGGTGGATTTTGTCAAAATAATGACCATTTTACAAGCAATTTTGAGTAAAACAAATTAACCGCAACGCCTACCTTCATAAATGCATGTGTAGGTGAAGTAAGTTTCGACATTTTAACTGTCGGGATTTTGACCTTTCGGGATTTCGAACTTTCGGTCATTTGATAATCGATCTTTCAAGTTTCGGTCTATCGGATATCGATATTTAGAATGTTCGGTATTTTGAAAATAGGTGTTTTATGTGTCGATATTTCGGTCGTATGTATTATGAATTGTCGGCATTATAATGCATACCCTTTCATAATTGCGAAAATGTCTCAAATGTATACCTATATAAGTTTTTAGTAGTTTTATTATTAGATACTATTTAATTTCAATTTATTTGTTACTCTATGTTTTATTAAATAATAATATTAAAATAAAATATTAGGCGCCTTTATTTTCTCATAGAGGGTGATGAAAAGTAGAGTGTATCACTCGGGCGCAAATATAAGGTCCTTCTGAAATAGTACACAAAATTTTAAGGGGTCAATGTACTCATGCATACAAACAACTTTTACTATGGGACCAACGTTGAAATCGCAAAAAAAAATGAGAGTCAATATGGCGGGTGTATCATGGCGAATCGAAATGTCTCAAATACCAAAAAAATGTACCTAAAATGTACTATTTAGTACCTGGAATTAAAAAATTTGTACCTAAATAAGAAAAAAGTTATAACGAAATCAAAGGTACACCCGCCATATTGACGTCAATATGGCGGGTGTATCTTAATAAATCAATATTGAACCATTATACATAAAATATAACTACATCAAAAAAATGTACCTAAATTGTACCTCAAGGCAAAAAAAACACATGCTCGATTACTTAAGTAGTTTCTGAGAAATCAAACAACAGTTTTTTTTTGTGAACAACAAGATGGCGGGATCCCTTATGGTCTTAAAGTATATCACGGCTAGATTTTACCATTCATTAGTGCCATTCATATTTTGGTAACTACTATTTAGTACTATTCGTTTGGAACTATTTGGTACCATTCATGAGGTACTATTTAGTACAAATAATTTAGTACCATTCATTTGTCACTATTTAGTACAAATTATTTGTTGCCATATAGTACAATTTATTTGGTACCATATAGTACCATTCATTAGGTACTATTAAATAAAAATTATTTGGTACCATCTTGTACCATTCGTTTGTTACTATATGAATGGTACTATTTAGTATAAATTATTTGGTACCATATAGTACCATTCATTTGTTGCTATTAAGTACCATTCATTAGGTACTATTTAGTACAAATAATTTAGTACCATATAGTACCATTTATTTGTTTCTATTTAGTGCCATTCATTAGGTACTATTAGGTACAAATTATTTAGTACCATATTGTACCATTTATTTGTCACTATTAAGTACCATTCATTAGATACTATTGGGTACAAATTATTTTTCTACCATATAGTACCATTCTTTGTTACTATTTAGTGCCATTCATTAGGTACTATTTAGTACAAATTATTTGGTGCCATATAGTATCATTCATTTGTTTCTATTTAGTGCCATTCATTAGGTACTATTAGGTACAATTTATTTGATACCATATTGTCCATTTATTTGTCACTATTAAGTACCATTCATTTGATACTGGTTGGTACAAATTATTTTTCTACCATATAGTACCATTATTTGTTACTATTTAGTGCTATTCGTTAGGTACTAATTAGTACAAATTATTTGGTACAATACAGTACATTTCGTTTGTTACTATTAAGCACCATTCATTAGGTACTATTAAATAAAAATTATATGGTACCATATTGTACCATTAATTTGTCACAATATAAGAATGATTACTATTTTATTACAAATTATTTGGTACCATACTGTATAATTCGTTTGTTGCTATTTAGTACTATTCATTTTTTGCTACTATTTAATACCATCCATTAGGTACTACTAAGTACAAATTATTTGGTGCCATATAGTACAATTTATTTGGTACCATATTGTACCATTCGTTTGCTACTATATGAATGGTACTATTTAGTACAAATTATTCGGTACCATATAGTACCATTATTTTGTTACTATTTAGCACAATTCATTGGGTACTATTGGGTACAAATCATTCGGTAACATATTGTACCATTAGTTTGTTTCTATTTAGTACCATTCATTAGGTACTATTAGGTACAAATTATTTGGTACCATATTTTACAATTACTTTGTTACTATTCAGTTCTCAAGCTTACGCGCTCACTAGACATGAAATAAAACAATTTTTAACGGATACTAGCGCGGTTTTATTAAAGTACTTTGGTAATTAGTTGGTATTTGGTTTGATTTTTGGTTTTCCCGACGTTTCGGCAACTTTGCAGCTGCCGTGGTCACGGGGGACTGAAGCTGCCTGTGAGTCTACCCTCAAGCGAAGAATTTTTTAGACGTTCAGAAATTAAAATTTATCAATTTTTTTTTTATTAATTGTTTTAAGTTGATTTATAGTGTAATTTTATGAATTATTTAGTGCTAAAAAGAGAGAGAAGTTTTGATTGACGCTCGCTTCAGAATGTTTCCAATCTTGTCAGTGACACCTTTCACGTATGGTAGGACGGCAGGTTATAATAATTATTATAATAAAAAAATGTTTATTTCTCTTAAACAATCTTACATGATACAACTTATTTCTAGAGACAATATTGTTATAGGTAACAATTATTAAGATTGAGAGAGACTGGTGCCTAAACTAAGCTAAGGTTGACGCTCTACTGTGGCTGGTTTGGCGCGTTTTTTATGATGAAGGCGTGGTACTTGCCGTCCTACCATACGTGAAGGGTGTCACTGACAAGATTGGAAACATTCTGAAAGCGAGCGTCAATCAAAACTTATTTCAAGCCGCCGAAGAAGATCAACCAATTTTTACGACCTGTCAAGTGAAATATCCCCTTTCAAGTTGCAGGCGTCTACAAATTAGATTGTGACTGTGGGCTCTCCTACATAGGGCAAACAAAGAGAAGCATAGGGACTAGGGCTTGCAAATATTCGATGAAATCCAATATTCGAATATTCGAAAATTTTTAAGGAGGTATTCGAATATATTCGAATATTATTCGAATAATTCTGTAAAATAAAACAGATGGTCGTAATTATTAAATATTGCTTATTTTTTATAGTTAAACCAAAGTTAAATGTTTTGTTTAATGGGACGAATTGTGTAAAAATTATCCTCAATTGACTTTTTTGCCTTCGCCCCACGTTTTTAGTTTAAAAACTTCTTTGTAGAGTTATAAATATTTAAAGGGGAAATTATTTTATATTTATTAGTCCGTTTTTCTAGTAAATTTTAAAGGAATGTTTTGATTTCGATTTTGATACTTTTTAGTTCATTGTTCATTGTTTTTTTGGTTTGATTGTCAGTAAATGTTTATTTTTTGTTTTTTAGTCTTATCTGTGTTTTTCTCGGGCTTTTTTCCGGCATCATTATTAGACAAGGGTCTAGTACTATCTCTCATCAGAATACATGTCAAAACGAATCAAACGAGCCCAAACTTGATGGGGTTGTATGGTATTATTATAGAAATCCTGTACCCTTCTTTCGGCTCCATCACCAGATCGTGGACACTATTTCCCAACAGATACTTGTCGAGACAAATCAAACGAGCCCAAACTCTATGGAGTTGTATGATTTAATTAGAGAGTTCCTGTGGCCTTCTTCCGACTCAATCACCAGACCCTGGAAATCATCTTCCGTCAAAGTACTAGTCAAGACAAATCAAACGAGCCCAAAATAAACGGAGCTGCATGGTTTTATTACATCATCATATCAGCCGCACGACACCCACTGCTGAGTATAGGCCTCCCCCAAGGATTTCCACGACGATCGGTCCTGCGCTTCCCACATCCAGTTTATCCCACACCCAGACGGTTTTATTACATATTTTTCGTGATTTTCTTCCGGCTTTATTATCAGACACTGGACACTATTTTCCCAACAGGGTACTTGTCGAGACGAATCAAACGAGCCCTCGATGGATACGTATGGTTTTATTACAGAGTTCCTATGGTTTTCTTCCGGCTCCATCATCAGACTCTAGACACTATTTCCCAACAGAGTACTAGTCAAGACGAATCAAACAAGCGCAAACTAAATGGAGTTGTATGGTTTTATTACATAGTTTTTGTGGTTTTCTTCCGGCTTCATTATCAGACACTGGGCACTATTTTCCCAACAGAATACTTGTCGAGACGAATCAAACGAGCCCTCGATGGATATGTATGATTTTATTACAGAGTTCCTGTGATTTTCTACCGGCTCCATCATCAGACCTTGGACACTATTTCTCAAGAGAGTTATTGGCAAGACGAATCAAACGGGCCCAAACTCGATGGATTCCTATGGTTTCAATACTATTTCCCAATAGAGAACTAGTCAAGACGAATCAATCGAGCCCAAACTAAATAGAGTTGCATTGTTTTATTACATAGTTTTTGTGGTTTATTTCCGGCTTCATTATCAGACCCTGGACACTATTTCCCCAACTTGTCGAGACGAATCAATCGAGCCCTCGATGGATATGTATGGTTTTATTACAGAGTTCCCGTGATTTTCTTCCGGCTTCATCATTATACCATGGACACTATTTTTAAACAGAGTTATTGCCAAGACCAATCAAACGAGCCCAAACTCGATGGATATGTATGGTTTTATTACAGAGTTCCCGTGATTTTCTTCCGGCTTCATCATTATACCATGGACACTATTTTTAAACAGAGTTATTGCCAAGACAAATCAAACGAGCCCAAACTCGATTGATTTGTATGGTTTCATTACAGAGTTCCTGTAGTTTTCTTCCGGCTCCATCATCAGGCCCTGGACAATATTTCCCAACAAAGTACTAGTCAAGACAAATCAAACGAGCCAAAACTCGATGATTTTTTATGGTTTTAGTACAGAGTGTCAAACGTAGGCCCTGACTCAAAAGCATTATTTGAAGCTAAGAATATGCCAAAGAAAATGAAAAGAAGCTTAATAGGTGTTACGCTGAAAGACCGTCAAAAATCAGAGGAAATAAGAAGAAAAAACGAAAGAAAGAAAGAAAGAAAGAAAAATAATTTATTTGAGACAGACATATCAATACGTACAATAAAACTTAAACCACTATTTGTCCCAAAACGGCCCCAAACTCAGTAGAAGACATATTATGGAAAATATGACTGTTAACATGGCAATGGATGGGTATAATTGCAAGAGAAAGCAAGGGAAAATATACCAAAATAATTACAGAGTGGCAACCATGGGACAGAAAAAGAGGAAGACAAACCAAAAGATGGGCAGATGATAGTATGAAAACTGGAGGAACACTTTGATCGCAAAAAGCAAGAGATAGAACAGAATGGAAACAGCTGAAAAAGGCCTACGTGTCGCAAGACACGCTGATCACTAAAGCCAAAAAGGAATAAAATGAACAAAAGAAAGAAAAATATTTAAGTATTTGAGACAATCACACATTTGTACTTGTCAAACGAACCCAAACTCGGTGGGTTTGTATGGTTTTATTACAGATTTCCTGAGGCCTTTTGGTTCCATCATCAGATCAGCTCAATGACACTATAAGATGTCATTGTCTTCCTGTTCTGACCTATGTTTTAAGTTTCAAGTCTTTGATTCATTGGAAAGCTAGATTAAAATCGTTTACAATTTGTGGAAAACCAAACAACATAGGTAAACACATAAATAAACGAGAAAGTGAACGTTAATGACTTCATTCTATGCTCACAAAAGCTATTCGGGTATTTAATGAATGACTTTTGCATAAATCCAAAAAAGTGGAAAATATTCGAATATTCGAATATCACCGACTTGAGTATTCGAATAGCAAAATAAGGCGAATATTCGAATAATTCGAATATTCGAATTGCAAGCCCTAATAGGGACCCGCGTCAAAGAGCATGTAGCTGACATGAAACATAGGCGCGATAACAAGTCTGCAGTGAGTGAACACGCCTTTGAGGGGCCCAACCATTATATTAGATATGACAAACCCAAATTCTTGCTAGGGAACGTAGATTTATTCCTAGAATGCTCCGCGAGGTTATCGAAATAAATAAATACCCTTATTTCAATAGAGATGATGGTTGGAAAATTCCACCAGCTTGGGACCCCATCATTCACAAGCTTAAGCCCCTCACACACACTGTAAGATCTAATGATACGGTTAGTTCCTTTTGCAAATAAATAAATTAATATAAAAGACGGAGGTCGGTTTTCCTCTCCAAGTTTTCTTTCGCCATTTCTTTCTTGGAGGGGCCTCCCAAATTTTATGAAATGGTGGTAGTTTCAGTAGATTCTCTCTCTTTTTAGCACTAAATAATTCATAAAATTAAATTATAAATCAACATAAAACAATTAATAAAAAAAAAATTTTGTTAAATTTTAATTTCTGAACGTCTAAAAAATTCTTCGCTTGAGGGTAGACTCACAGGCCGCTTCGGTCCCCCGTGACCACGGCAAAGCTGCAAAGTTGCCGAAACGTCGGGAAAACCAAAAATCAAACCAAATACCAACTAATTACCAAAGTACTTTTAATAAAACCGCGCTAGTATCCGTTAAAAATTGTTTTATTTCATGTCTAGTGAGCACGTAAGCTTGAGAACTGAATAGTAACAAAGTAATTGTAAAATATGGTACCAAATAATTTGTACCTAATAGTACCTAATGAATGGTACTAAATAGAAACAAACTAATGGTACAATATGTTACCAAATTATTTGTACCCATTAGTACCCAATGAATTGTGCTAAATAGTAACAAAATAATGGTACTATATGGTACCGAATAATTTGTACTAAATAGTACCATTCATATAGTAGCAAACGAATGGTACAATATGGTACCAAATAAATTGTACTATATGGCACCAAATAATTTGTACTAAGTAGTACCTAATGGATGGTACTAAATAGTAGCAAAAAATGCATAGTACTAAATAGCAACAAACGAATTTTACAGTATGGTACCAAATAATTTGTAATAAATAGTATCATTCTTATATTGTGACAAATTAATGGTACAATATGGTACCAAATAATTTTTATTTAATAATACCTAATGAATGGTGCTTAATGGTAACAAACGTTTTGTACTATATTGTACCAAATAATTTGTACTAATTAGTACCTAATGAATAGTAACAAATAATGGTACTATATGGTAGAAAAATAATTTGTACCAACCAGTATCGAATGAATGGTACTTAATAGTGACAAATAAATGGACAATATGGTATCAAATAAATTATACCTAATAGTACCTAATGAATGGCACTAAATAGAAACAAATAAATGGTACTATATGGTACTAAATTATTTGTACTAAATAGTACCTAATGAATGGTACTTAATAGTAACAAATGAATGGTACTATATGGTACCAAATAATTTATACTAAATAGTACCATTCATATAGTAACAAACGAATGGTACAAGATGGTACCAAATAATTTTTATTTAATAGTACCTAATGAATGGGACTTAATAGTAACAAACGAATGGTACTATATGGTACCAAATAAATTGTACTATATGGCAACAAATAGTTTGTACTAAATAGTGACAAATGAATGGTACTAAATTATTTGTACTAAATAGTACCTCATGAATGGTACCAAATAGTTCCAAACGAATAGTACTAAATAGTAGTTACCAAAATATGAATGGCACTAATGAATGGTAAAATCTAGCCGTGATATACTTTAAGACCATAAGGGATCCCGCCATCTTGTTGATCACAAAAAAAACTGTTGTTTGATTTCTCAGAAACTACTTAAGTAATCGAGCATGTGTTTTTTTTGCCTTGAGGTACAATTTAGGTACATTTTTTTGATGTAGTTATATTTTATGTATAATGGTTCAATATTGATTTATTAAGATACACCCGCCATATTGACGTCAATATGGCGGGTGTACCTTTGATTTCGTTATAACTTTTTTCTTATTTAGGTACAAATTTTTTAATTCCAGGTACTAAATAGTACATTTTAGGTACATTTTTTTGGTATTTGAGACATTTCGATTCGCCATGATACACCCGCCATATTGACTCTCATAAAAAAAATATCAGCTGTTCCATACATTTGATCTATTCGATTTGAAATTTTCTATGGAACAGCTGTTTTTTTTTCGCGATTCCAATGTTGGTCCCATAGTAAAAGTTGTTTGTATGCATGCGTACATTGACCCCTTAAAATTTTGTGCACTATTTCAGAAGTACCTTATATATTTTTGGCTCGAGCGACGTACTTTGAATCCCTAGCGACGTTCAGGATTCTAAAAAAAAGAATACTCTAGAATCCCTCACTTCGCTCTGGATTTTGAAAAAAACGCCCACGCCGTAAAAATATTATTTTGCTCCCTTATGGTACAATCTACTATTAAATACCACTCAGGTCACACACAGTAACTTTGCTGTTTAAAGTATTAATAACTTGTTCCATACCAGAGGATGATCGTTGATAGAGCAGGTGATGATGGACAGCAGAACAGCATGAAAGTATGAACACAGAATATCGTCTGTAGTGGCTTCTTCTTTGATCATCACATACATTTTCCTTTTACTAACTTTAGAAACTAAAATATATTTACGATCGAAATAGGCTTCTACAACTGTTTGATACAAAGAAGCGTTAGAATTGTTCTTCACCAATTCTTTTATGGAACAGCCTAGTTTTATTTGAAAGCCACATAGTTTCAAATCTGAAATTAGTGAAAGATGTCATTAATTAACTTTTATATATCAAAAATAAAGAACATCATACAATATACCTATACCTACGTATATCCCGGTCAAGTTAACTCAACACTTGAAGCGAATGCGACCCCTCTCCTTTTTCCCTTGCCTCATGCCACCGTCGTGCCAGTAGCGTTAGTAGAGTCACGAGACTCACGAGCAATAAGTTGTACACACTTTAAAACTTATGTCATATTACGTTATTAAAAACCTACGACATTTTCACACTGAAAGTTGAATGTGACGTAGTTTTAAAGTCTGTACATCTTATTGCTCGTGACCGTACACTTGTTGGTGATAATTTTTCGATAAATCTATCGAAAATTTTCAAAAAAATACGAGTGTGTGTGGCGTGAGGCAAGGAGAAAAGGAGAGGGGTCGCTTTCGCTTGAAGTGTTGAGTTAACTTGATCAGGTTGTAGGAATCTATTTATACCTAATAAATTTGGTCCTAATTGATAAAATATAATCGCTTCTTTCCGATTTATTTCGCATGGTGTTGCAATTATCTCCTGCCTTAGATATGTATCAATGGTTTGTAAAAGTCTTGGTTCATTAAATGTTCTTAAGCATACAGCCCGCACGGCGAAATAATTGAAGATAATGTGTAACATCATCATAATAAGAAATATAGGGAAGGAGTTTCTGTAACAAAATAGAAAGTTAAAGATTGAGGATGAGGAATCTGATAAAAAATGCAGTTACGTGACAGAAAGCAGGTGAGCGATTTCAAAATGAAGTGTACCTTTTCATAATTTGTCTATTTTTAAATATTTAATTATTTTGTTGATTTTTTCAATTTGATAATATTCGTTTCCAAATGGCAGTTTTAGGAAATCAATCTGTATTTAATTCAATATAAGATTTAAGATATAAACTACCGGCGAAGATAGGCACCACGAGGTACATTCAAACAATACAAAAACTAATGCTTCCCAAAGTAAAGTAGTATACAAAAAGATTTCAGAATCGCTTCTAACATCGAGGCACTTGGGTGGGGGGACAAGAAAAACTATCAAATTTGGTGTTATGCTTTTCAATCTTCGAAATAATTAGCCAGATATCAATGTATCGTTGTTACTTGATAATAGAGATGCGCCGAATGTAGGTTTAACCGAATACGAATGTTCGGCCGAATATTCGGTCCAAAATGTCCCTCTCTATCAGAATGACCTTTTCGCTGAACGACCATTCACGTTGAATGACATGAAAGCAAGATACCTAGATAGCCGAAAGACAATTCAGCTACATGACATAAAAGCAGAGTGCCCAGTCAGCAGAGAGTCAACTCAGCCGGACGACATAAACGCAGAATGACATAGTAGCCAAACGTCTGGAATTGCAAAAGTCCGTATGTTTAAAATACCTTATTAGCCGGAAGTCAAATTAGTTGGATGACAAAAACATAGAATAAGATAGTAGCGAAAACGTCTGGAAAAGAAAATAGTCTGAATCGTGGAGGCTAAGCAACTTTCGCAAGGGTCGGTAATGGGATGGGTGACCAAAAAATGTATTATCTCGAGCTCCTCCGTGCTTCGAAAGGCACGTTAAGGAGTCGTTAACACCCACCAATCCGCATTGGACCCGCGAGGTGGGTTATGCCCCATCCTCCTTATCCACCCATAAGGAAGGCCTGTGCCCCAGCAGTGGGAACATTAAAAATGGCTGATGGTCATAGGCACAAACAAATAATAAATGTATATCAATAAACTAAGCATCTATAAGGGCATTTAGTGTTCATGTCTATTTAGTAACTATGGCATTTAAATATCCAGACGTTTTGCTACTAAAGTGTTTTAATATAAAGACGATTTGCTACTAGAGTATTTTGAATTACGACATTTTAAAATCCAGACGTTTTGCTACTAAGGCGTTTAGCGTTCATGTCTATATAGTAGCTATGGTGTTTTAATATCAAGACGTTCGGGCGATATTGTCATTTTACAACGTGGGTATTCTGATAGTGACCCCAAAATGTACCGAACCGAATATTCGGCCGAATCATTCGGTTCAATTCTGCGCAGTAAACAGGTTTTTGAGCTCGCCCACCCTCTTTAATCTATATATAAATGAGCTGATAGACGAGCTCAGCGGCACCAGGGTCGGTTGTTATATAGACGGAGTCAGTTTAAACAATATCAGCTACGCGGACGATATGGTGCTGCTGAGTGCGTCTGTCTGTGGCTTGAGAAAACTAACTTCTATCTGTGAAGCATACGCCGAGTCACATGGCCTGGCTTACAATGTAAATAAGAGCCAGATTATGGTCTTTGAGGCTGGGAGTCGACGGATCGACAGAATGCCACCGGTACGGCTTAATAAGTGCGAACTCAAAAGAACGTACTCTTTTAAATATCTTGGTCATTTGTTGACGTCCGACCTCAAGGACAACGATGACATAGAAAGAGAGCGGAGGGCGTTATCAGTGAGAGCGAACATGTTGGTCCGCAGGTTTGCACGCTGTTCACGTAAAGTTAAGATAACATTGTTTCGAGCTTTTTGTACATCCGTTTACACATGCAGCCTGTGGTCTAACTACACACAAAGCGCTTATCACGCCCTCTGAGTCCAATATAATAATGCGTTCAGGATGCTTTTGGGGTTGCGTCGCTCCTGCAGTGCATCTGGGATGTTCGCAGAGGCCAGCGTCGATTGTTTCTACGCAACTATGCGCAAAAGATGTGCTTCCCTGGTGCGCAGGGTGCGGAGGAGCCCCAACAGCATCCTGAACATGATTGCGAGCAGACTTGACTGCTCGTATATCAATCGTTGCTGTGCCATATCAAGTGGCATGGCAAAAACATAGTCAATAATCCAAATCATAAATACTAACATAGTTTATAAGAAACATTGTTACTAACAAATGAGTTATTTTAATTACTTGAATAAATAAATAAATAATTATTATTATTAATTATTATTTACACGTGTCGGGCGGACGTTTGCCACAGCACAACCCCTTCTCTAGCACGGCTCGCTCAGTCAATGTGCCGCTCTTTCGGTTACAATTAATTGCAGTTCGAAACTGCATACTTTGAAATTTATTCTTACGTTGATGAAAGTCTTTGAAAATGGGGCATACATTGACATTTATTAAAAAAAAACATAATTTGCTTATACATTTTAATACTAATGTTGGTTCCTAAAGATAGTAGTTTTTATACTGTAAAAAATTAGTTATGTTTTTGAAATGCCTAAAAACTAGGGCTGGGTACGATTTGATTTTTTGAATATCTATCAAAGATTTTGAAATATTTGCATTTTAGTGATTTCATACAAAACAAAAAAGTGCCAAAATTTTCAAATCTAAAATATTTAAAAAAATTAAAACATAAAGCACTAGTGTTTAGGCATTTCAAAAACATACCGAAAATTCATTGCTGTAGGATTATATAATCTGTGCTGTAGGATAAGGTTTAGAGAGGGTGGGAAACGTTATCGCCGTTTTTATGGAGACCGTTTGCTTGACAATCCTCTTAATCTTTTTTATTTTGTCAATAAATAATTGGTAGTATTGGCACAGAATACATAATAGTACAAGTACAGAAGATCCACTCCGCAAAGTCATTTAAATAAACAGCGACTCTATCCCCTACACAATAAAGTGCAATTCAGGTCGCACACCGCTCCCACCCTACAGTTATATTCACCTAGAAGTTGCCTCTCTTTCTATCGCGTAGCTCTTATCTCTTCTAACGACTTTAGGGTTTGTTCTTTTAAATTATGATTAAATAATAGGTACTTAATGTACTTAAATACATTTCAAAAAAACCTAGGCTAGGTACAGTCGACGCCACATCAGACTATACATGCTGACTTTAAAGAAATTTGTTTTCTTACGAAATAACATTGTCATTAATAATTAACTTTATTTCGAAAGTAGGTAAGTAAGTACCTACCTAATCTATAAATTTATTATTTCAATAAATACCTAGTTGGGTGAAGATTGTTTAGCAAATAAGACAAGTAAGTACCTAAGAATAAACGGATACTAAATGATATCTAGGTAGTAGACAATCACTTTTTACGTTTCGATGTCATTTGGAACTTTTGGAAGTGTGAAAAACGTGAAGTTCGGATCCTTTATATTAGTATTAAAATGAACGCGGCGAGTGAGTGACTATCGAAATCGAACTTCTAACAGCCAGCCAACGGCGGCAGCCCTCTGAAATTAGTCCGTCCGGACGGACCCGCTGCCTACTTGTAGCTTCGTACCTAAAGCGCGGAGTGCGCCTAGCCTGGTATTGGTGCAATTTAAATATTTGGTAATTATTCGGCAAATCAACTGAATATTCGGCCGAATACGAACATTAAAAAATATGCCGAATTTGCCGAATACGAATGTTCGGCCGAACATTCGGCGCATCTCTACTTGATAATAGACTTCAAACATGAGGGACAGCCCAAAAGTGGGGGTACACTTTATTTTGAAAAAACTTCTCCTCCCCCTAGCATGACCACCGAAACGCGATATGATGTAGCGATTTATCACGTTTGACTGTCAAAAGACAATGGATTTTGACAGTTGGGTGTCGATAAAACACTGTATCATCGTGGTTCGGTGATCATGCTAGGGGGGCAGGTAGTACTTACCCAAAAACAGATATAATAAATAGTGCAGTGAACGACGCAACAAGATTAACAGCAGTTTCTTGGGACGAATCTTTAGCTGCAACATCAGCCAAATTTCCTCGTATCGCATGGTGTTGAGTCATGGCCGCTCGCGTGGCGCCACCTTTAATGTAACAATTAATAATCTCTCACATTGAGTGCAGCTGTTAAATGTAAATAATGTATTTTGAATTAACGGGTCACCCTGACTGAAAGTGGCGCCGCGCGCGGTGATTTAATATTGTAATTTTACGCGGAATTTTTAGGGCCCATAGTCTAGTTTTAGACGGTATCACTACATTCCCTCGTAGACACTGCTGGACTTTATCTAAAATCTCAGTGGTTTCTAATGTGCTTTAAATGTAAACAAAAAAATGTAAAACTTTATTGATAATAAATGAAAAAAAAAGTAGATAGCAAAACTGATAAAAGTGGCCGTTTTCGACACATTTGCTAGCTACTTCTACGAATAACTACGAAGGAATGTAATGATACCTTCTAAAAATACTAGACCATATAGGCCCTAAAAATTCCACGTAAAGTTTTATGAAAATCATTATCTATTTACTACTTTTTAAATAAAAACCTCTGAGGGCGCCACTTTCGGTGGTAATTTTACCTGCTACTCCAACGATTGCTTTCATTGCTGTGCTTACACATAGAGCGAAGGTGGTGTAGTTCTTAAATAATGGCAAAGCTATTTCGATGCACATTGCTGCATCATTAAGGGTGTCTGCATACAACCTCCACTTTTTACTGTAGGCATCTAAATAAGTTCTGTAATAAAATATAAATTAACCGTTGCTATGCTATAAACACAGCTTAGAAACATGTATAGTTTTTTGAGGATATTGGCAACTGAGCCACGGGCGGGCGTCTCTTATCCTTACTTAACATTATAAATGCGAAGGTCTGTTTGTTTGTTACGTCTTTACGTCTTCACAACTCAACCGATCATCATGAAATTTTGCGTACACGTTCTCAGGGGTATGTACAGAGAAAGACATAGGGTTTAAAATACATACAGGTCAAACTGAGAACCTCCTTTTTTTTGTTTTTTTTTTTGAAGTCGGTTAAAAAGTAAGATTAAAGGTTTCACGAGTTTTGAAAATTACGAAAGTTAACCTTCTTTATATTTATGTGATTTTGGTACTTTGGAGGCGTTTTTCTTACAAAGGATTGAAAAACATATTTTTATATATCCAAAAGTGGTTGGAAATAAAAAACTCAGTTTTACTGTTGACTGTACCAAATATTATCATGGACCCGCTGGGAAAGAAAATGCTTTTTAATGTCGTGGACCCGTTTGGAACCAAAGTATGAACTTACATTTTTTGAAAACAATAGAGCTTTGGGAATAATCCATAATTTCCCATAAAATTTTGTTTTTCAATTGTATGGAAAACTGCAGTGACCCTAGGCGCAAATAGTCTAAATGTTTTCGAAAATCAATTCCGTATATTGGTAGAAAAACACACTATTTAGATCTGGGGTTGGCACTATGCAGTTTGTCGTGAAAATAATATTTTTAACCGACTTCAAAAAACAAAAAAAAGGAAGTTCTCAGTTTGACCTGTATGTATGTATGTATGTTTGTCCGCGATTATCTCGCGTTTGGCTGAACCGATTTTGATGCGGTTTTCAGAAAAATATTTGTTACACTTAGGAGAAGGTTTTAGTATTTTAACCGACTTAAAAAAAAGAAGGTTCTGAGTTTGACTCGTATTATGTAGGTATGTTTGTCCGCGATTATCTCACGTTTGGCTGAACCGATATTGATACGGTTTTCAGAAAAGTATTTGTTATACTTAGGAGAAGGTTTTAGTGTTTAACCGACTTCAAAAAAAGAAGGTTCTGAGTTTGACTCGTATGTATGTAAGTTTGTCCGTGATTATCTCGCGTTAAGCTGAACCAATTTTAATGCGGTTTTCAGAAAAGTATTTGTTACACTTAGGACAAGGTTTTGGTATTTTAACTGACTTCAAAAAAGGAGGTTCTCTTCTCAGTTTGATCCGAATGCATGGTTGTCCGCGATTATCTCACGTTTGGCCACACCGATTTTTCTATCTACCTAGATAATATATCTAATACAGAAGGTACTTACACTAAAAAGAAATAAAAAATTGTTTAAAAAAACAAATAACCGACTTCAAAACCCCACTCTACCTCTAAAAAGCAATAAATAATATTGCAATCAGTAGATACGCATTATCATTGTAATAAAACACGTCTATTGAAGTCAAAATACTCTAGGCTAGAATCGCTCACTTCGCTCTGGTCCGCTCCCTTATGGTACAATCTACTATTAAGTACCGGTTTTCAGGGGTTATAATAATTTTCCAGGGTTGTATTGTATAACAACCCTGGAAAATTATTATAACCCCTGAAAACCGGCATGCTATCCTATTTATTATATTCGGCTATAGGGTTTTTTACTTAATTAATAAAGCATATTCGCTTACCCATGAGTAAAGGCAAACAATATTCTGCCCAAATGACCACAGCCATCTTTTATGACCCATGTTACAGTGGCTGCTAGGGGTGTGGCACTTGTGTCTCCTACTCCAACGCCTCTCAGAACTTCCTGTGTGGCGAGGGTACCTTGAAAACATAACATGCACATCAGCTATCTTAATGTCCCCACTGTTGGGGTACAGTTACAGGCCCATGGTACAATAATATACTGCGCCAAGTATAGCATTCCCAGATCGAAGAAGTCATGTGGGTAACACTTTCTTACGACGTCTTCGCTATCAGTATTGAAAGTTACGTTCATTCATCTTGGAATTGTTACGTTTGCTAAGAGAAACAAATCAAAATTAAAATGCACTTAATAATTTTGTTGAGGGTTGAGGGTTGAGGGTGGCAGGCAAGGGATGGATGAAAGAGGCAAGAGATAGAGAAAAGTGGAAAGAAATGGAGGAGGCTTATACCCAGACGGGATCCATATCTGAAACTTTACTAACAAATACTAAAAATTAGCATAAGTTCATTAACACACTAACACAAATAAATTGTTTAAGAAATTACTAGATATGGAATAAAAAGCTTTTTTATTTTATTTATTTAATAATTTTGTTATAAGTGTAACAGAAAAAAAAGTTAATTCTTTGCTTGTTACTATAAAGTCGCACAACTAGATAGTGACTAATGTAATCTGTGATAGTGACGTAAACAAATGTAGTAACACTTGCTTAGTTTGGAATGCCAGTTCTAGTTTTCTTGGACCAAGTACAGTGTACAGGCCTTCTTTATATGTGGATAAGGAAGACGGGCTACGCAGGCCTAATGCCTTTTGGTGGGTATGAATGCCTGCAGATGCAGCAAGGATTAACAGCTTATCATATCTTCTAAAGCACAGACGTGCTTAAGATAATAAGTTTTTGGGCACCCATTCTATGACTGATGGTTAAGTAACTTTCACAATCCCAGGGCTAATGTACCAGCTCTTTGGCTTTGCGCTATCAAGCTCCTCCGAACATATCATAAATGTTATTAAAATGCGAAAGTAAGTTTGTTTGATTGTTACGACTTCACGTCGTAACTACTCGACCAAACTTTTCATAAAAAAAGTACTGTTCCCGTGGGATAGTAAAAAAACCAGTAGGTAGGTGTACAATAAAATAAAAAAATATTGTGAAACATTCTTACTAATGTTATAAATGCGAAAGTCCAGTTGTTTGTCCAACCGATCATCACGAAATTTTGTAAACACATTGTCAGGGGTACAGAGAAGGACAAAGGGTACTTTTCATCTCAAAAAAATATTGGTACCGAGGGATAGCAAACAAACCTTTCCACGCAGACGAAGTGGCGGGCCGCCGCTAGTATTAAATAAATCAGTACCTACCTGTAATAGTGCTGCAAAATGCCTGAGCTGTGTCCCATATTTGATAGGAAAGATAATCTTTGCTAACACTATCAGGATATCCTTGTGGCAGAAATATACGAGTGAACCAACTTGTCACATTGTGTAATTTATTCTGATCTAATATAACAAGGGATGCCTGTGCTGTAATAAAATAAATTGTTAGCTATTAGCTACTTATTTGTACAACCCATACAGATAAAGAATGGGATTGAAAACGGAGGCTCACTGCTCTTACTACAACAAGTGTGACTGAGAGAGAGATAGGTGTGGCATTAAGTGGGCAAGTGAGAAGTGAATATGAACCACGCCATGTCTAATCCCATTCTTTATCTGTGAGGGTTGTAGATAAATCCTACTGCTCCACCTGCGTTAATGTTAGTGATAATGTCCAACTACACTTTAATTAAAGCATTAAAAATGTGTGTTGGCTACATTAAGGTTTTAACGCCGTTAAAGTTAATTTCTAGTGAAGTATTGCTTAACGCTTAGTGATATTTGTAATGTCATTTGTAAATAACAGCGTTAAGTCTTGGCCACATCTGCATCACACCTAGATTAACACTTTAAGCTATGCGTTAAGACGCAGGTAGAGCCGTAGCATCAGTGTTGTCTTAGTACCTATTGAGAATTTTATTATAGTTTCACATAACTAAAGTATGACTTTATATACCTTGTGGTTTGATATACAATCTTTTGCTTTCACTTGATCCATACTTTTCTTGAATAACAATATCACTTTTATCTATATTAAACATTTTCAATTCCGCTTAGTGATTATTTACAATTTGTGATCTTCTTCAAAAAAATTAATTTATGTGGAGCCTTAAAAAAATGGTTAGAATCAGGACTTGGCATTAGCATTGTCAGTCAACTTTTGGGAAAAACTGGGTTTGCAATGCTGGTTTTATTGAGTATAATTAATTAATGAAACAAAACAAAACAAACTTTCAATAATAACATCAAAGAAGTCCGACACAAAGCAACCCAAAAGAGTAATGTAATGTAACTACTCCATTTTATTTCGCATAGTTTAAAAAACTACTATTATTATATTGTGGTTTCTTAGTCTTACCAAGGTCTTACCCAAGTCAAGTGTAGATTTTTTCAAGGATGGAAATTTACCTACCTAGGTAATATTATTAATCAATTAAAATAATCCTCTAGTTTAATAAGATCACTGTTCAATCAAAGCTCTGAATAAATTAATTTATAGGTAACAACTCAAACTGTTCAAAGAAAAATTTAATTATTCTCCGTAGTTATTGCTTTCTCTGTGATTCTCCGCCGGCACCTATTTTTTGGTTGTCTTTTTTTTGTTTTGTTGGCTTGGCTTCTTGGCATGGCAGGATTGGCAGTTGGCAGTTGGCAGCAGTGTTGCCAACTCGGATTTTTAAAAAGACGTAGACTAGATATCTGTGTGAATGTCTGTGACTGTGACAAGGTGACAACTGGGGGTCGTTCCGAACCTACGCTCCGAGTGCAACCGAACGCTCTAACGCCGGCCGTTCCAAACATTAGAGCGTGACGTTCGGTTGTAACAACTTTCCCGTTCCAAACGTCAGAGCGTTGCAACCAAACAACCATCAAAATTGATGGTTGTAAAACGCTCTGACGTTTGTCTATAGAAAAACTGTCAATGTCATTTGACATTATTTTGTATTTTGATGTTTTTGTGTCTAATTTTCAAATAAATCATGGTAGCTTCGCAAATAAACAGTTTTTATTTGATTTTGTATTAAGGAAAGTTTAAATTATTTCTATTCCAAGTGGAAAATGAAGACTTTGTATTGACATTGACATAATGTTCTTGGTCGTTCCTAACCTTAGAGCTGAGTATATTTGTTCTGTGCCTTAGAGTGAGTTAAAAAACAACCAACAACCGGCACTCTAAGGCCGGCCACACACAGACGGAATCTCGTTACGGAATTCCGTACGTACGTGATTCCGAACGCAGCAGCTGCATACAAAATCTATGGGCTGCCACACACAAGCGTGTTTTTTCCGTACGGAATCTTCATACATTGTCGAAATTACGTTCGGAATTCCGTTACGTGATTACGTCTGTGTGTGGCCAGCCTAAGCCTCTGAACGAAACCCTGTGATAAATGAAGTGTGATTATTAATTAATCTGTCTGTGGTGATCCTATTTCTTTTTCCGGAGATCTCGTTCCACAGAGAAAGCAATAACTACGTAAAAAGAGACGGGACTTCATAGAGGAAAAAAAATCTATGAAATGTCAAATCAAACATACCTCATCGTTGCCAACCTAACGACTGTAAAACAATATTTTGCCAACCTACCTACAGGAAAAAAAATAGAGATGGGTGACCTAGTACTAAAATTTTTATCGATATCGATGTATGCACTGAACTGCGCTTACTTAAGGAATAATTTTAAAATTTCCACTAACATGGCACAATGCTCCGTTTTTTAACTAGTACTGAGTCACATAAGTATGTTAGAATTAATTATGAAGCATTTAACCGTTGGGCAGTACTTTAAAAAACAGAGCATGTGTTCAGTTTAATATTTGAAATAAAGCAATTAAAAATTAAAAGTATTTATTTCTAAAAAAAATCTTCATTGCACTTCTTCAATTATTTCCACGGCTGATGGTAATCACCTGAAATAAAAATTATATGAAAACATTTTTACACTTAAATGCAAAGATATTGAGGTTCAGAATGAATTTTGACAGTTTTATATAACCTCATGTGCCTGCTGATTGTACAATGCAACGGGAAAGTTATAAAGTGTATATGGTACATTTCTTACATTACAACTAAAATTAAAAACATCGATATCGATATTTATAGATGTAGGTACTCTATTTCCCATCAGATTATTTTCTGACTAAAATTATTATTTACGTTCAAATACCTACCAAAAAGTTTAAAAGAATGTTAAGTTGATTAATGTATTACTCACCGTCCTCACCGAAGCTCATCAAAAGGAAATTTGGCCATAAAAAACCATTTTGTGTCGTCCTTTCGCGCCGATTTCAAACCACAAATTTCACATATGCTTCATTATGATTTGATTAGGAACGCATTTAAAATTCGCAACAACTTGACCATTAACCACTGACTTATTATATTACTAGCGTACTATTAACACAAATTGATAATTTTATTTGTTATAATTTTATTAATACTAAGAACTTCCCAAATATCTTTAAATGTACCGCCGATAGTTGCTCTGACTGACAAATGAATGACGTATCATCAAAGAACGAGAAAGAATGAGGAAGAGTGAGACAAATATAGTCGCCATCAAAATTCGTGTCTGTTTCATATAATTATTTTTTGTATGAAAGTTGCGACAGACTGTCTCGTTCTTTGAGTCGAGTTTTTTCATGTTTTGTTATTGAGTTTTCCTTTAAATTTAGATTTTATTAGGTTTAACGACTTTTTATTAAAATTTCCAAAGATTTTATAGATTATTTATAACTTGGGACAACTATTCTATGGATTTGGTTCAGTCCGATTTTGATGGTGACGTATTTGAACTTGCTATTCTGCTTGTTGTAAAGTTTATTATTTACAATTTTATGACGTACTCATGCCACCCATATTGCTAAAAAATTTTTAGTTAACTAAATGAATTGAAATATGTAATGTGAAAGTAGAATGTTATAAAATGGCTTCAAAGTTAAACACTCAAAAACAAGACGCCAAGTTTTGTGATCTTGGTATAAAAGTTGAGGAAAACATTGGGGAGCTACAAGTAGTCGAAAGAAGCGACAGTGAAACGAGTGACGATGACGACAAGGCTGTTGAGATACAAGCTTCTAAAAACAGTCATATTGGAAAACTCTCGGACTTAATTCCTGGTCTTATTGCAACAAAATCTCCAACTGTCCATAATAGCAATAATATTAGTAACTCCGAAAATGTACATATTGGGGATAAAACCATCATTCATGGGTCTGTAATTATTAAGCAAATAATAAAAAGAAGGGGTATTGAAAATAATTCATACACAGAAACTGAAAATGAAAGCAAACCAAGTACTATTCCAGCGAAGACAATTTATGAAGTAAAATGTAAGTATCAGTCTCTCTTTACATTTCCTTTTGGATCTATTTGTTTATCATTAAGTATTTTCTTTTGGGCGATTTGTTTATATGGTGTCAATCAAGTGTCAAACCAAAAGCAGGACACCACCAGTTCAATAAATCTTAGCCAGCGATATTTAATTATGATTTAGTGTTTGTGTGTGATGATAATTTTGTAGGTTGTGGGAGCCTACTGAGATATATAGAAACCAGGAGTCTTTTAGTTCACTGCTTTATTGTCACACAGGGTTGGCATGATTAAAACAAGTTGTTTTAAAACACATGTTTAAAACAATTTGAAATAAATCAATGTTTTTTATGGAAGGAATTTTGATTGGTAACCCACGAATTTCGTAGTAAGGGGGGGAGGAGGGAGGGGGGGGAGGGGGGACACCCCCCCTGTACCAATCTCCCCCCTCGGAAACTCTTACTTTTTGAGATATAAATTTTTGAAAATGTGTTAAATCTAACCTCAAAATGTCATGTCATGTCATGAGTGCCTGTAACAATATGAAAAAAAATAATAAATAAACATGATTTTATAAATTTCTAGTCTTAAAAAAACAGTTTTTGTGTGGTCTAAAAAAAAATAACCACGAAGTTTAAGACGATTGCTACGCTGCGCTTCGCAATCGTCTTAAACTTCTAACCTGTCACGTGACCTACAGGACTACAGGGAGAGTATCGATTCTAATTAGACAATTGAATAATTAAACATGATTTTTAATATTTCTAGTCTTAAAAATAAATAGTTTTTGTGTGGTCTGAAAAAAAAATAACCACGAAGTTTAAGACGATTGCTACGCTGCGCTTCGCAATCGTCTTAAACTTCTAACCTATCTCGTGACCTACAGGACTACAGGGACAGTTTCGATTCTAATAAACTAGAAGTTTCCGAAATCTAAAATTCTGTGAATATACTTAAAAAAATATAATCTTTCCAATAGTAACCATTTGAAACGGCAATTCGTGGGTGATCAATCTAAATGTGAGCCAATTCTGATCTTGCCGAAAATACATAGGAATGACAGTATAAAAGTATTATTGTATATGTTTTACCAAGATGACAAATCTTAGCTAAGTTTTTTTTTTTTTTTTTTTTTTCTTAGTTTTTACTATTTGCGATCGGTCGCCAGACCATAAGCGAATTTGTTGGAAGGAAGAAAGGGCGTGTATAGTGAAGCGGTCATCACCGCTTCTCCTAATTAATTACATGGTCTCTTTTTAGCCTTCTCACCACCATTGTGCTATCTTATATCTTAGCTAAGTATTAACTTTTTTATCACCGATTAAAAAAGTATTGTTGACTGGTCCTTTTCTAAAACTGGTTCCTCCACCCTTTACAATATTGGGGTTTCCCCTATTAATAATGAACATCATAACATAGGCGTACATCAGCGACCAGCGTTCAGTATTGATTAGAGACATCAAAAAAATGTTTATCAATCAACTGATCGGTATTTGAAAATATTTACTAGGATTCTAAATAGAATTTGAAAATAGTCTAAAATTGTGAAGAAGTGATTTGAAATTGATAGTTTAAAGGAAAAAGTAAAAAAAAAACAAAAAAAAGAACTTGTTTAAAACATTTTGAACTGTTTGTTTTATAAAATAAAAAAACTGTTTTTTTCCAACCCTGTTGTCACATCTCATATTTTATTCTCACATTAGAAATTTATCACTTCTGCTAGCTGAGCCCAAATTCATAGTGTCAAACTATCGACTGACTAACATGTGTGGCAGATTGTCACCCTTGAGATTTTGAACATACCATAGATAGGTATACCATGGAGGGTGTTAGGGTTTATGGAAGCAAACAGAAAGACGACACTTATAGCCCGCCGAAGGAACACCAAAAACTGCCTCATAGGGGAAATAACTCGTGTATGAGCGATTTTTGGCATAGTTGTAGGGAATGGTGTCTAAAACAACATACTAAAAGTACTGACGGATGGGGGTGGAGCTAAAGGGGGGAGTGGGGGTGCAAAGGTCCCACTTTTCATGATGAAACAAATGGGGAATGTCCGAAAAAAATCAAATAGGCTGAATATTTTTTCATAGGTAGGAATAAGCTCCCTTAGTTATAGAAAAAAATTTCAGAATTTTCGGTTGCGTGAAAAAATTTAAAAAAATGAAAGTCTCTTCAACTTCACAAATGTAAGAAAGTAACAGCAGAATGGACGTTATACCTTTGCTAACACCTGCCACTATGACAACAAGAATAAAAAAAAAACAATTTTGACATTTTGTGTTGAAATTTTTTTTTAATACCATGTTGTGGTTGTAGCAGGTGATGGCAAAGGTATTAATCTCCATTCTGCTGTTACTTTCCTATATTTGTAAAGTCGAAGAGACTTTCATTTTTTTAAAGTTTTCCACGCAACCGAAAATTCTGAATTTTTTTTCTATAACTAAGGGAGCTTATTCCTACCTATGAAAAAATATTCAGCCAATTTGATTTTTTTCGGACATTCCCCATTCTACATTATTGGTTTATTCGAAAATGATACCAATATTGTCATAGTAGCTTGTTTGGATCTTGTAGTTTGTTTGTTCCAACGACCGGCGGGGGCGCTCTTCGAACAAGCCCCTCCCCACCCCAGATGGGGGAACCGAAGGTAGCCAGACTAAATCAACTTGGTTTTATATTATGAACAATTGTGCCAAGTTTCGCATTCTTATCACGATGTGCAAAGGCATGGTGCGTATGACCCCCTTTATAAGTTTATTTTATTATTGTCCATTTTCTTAAATGTCCATGTCCATATCTCATTAAATATTGATCCTAGCGAAAAAGTGCACAGATTTTTTTTGTAGAGAATTTTATGAGAATTATTTACCTATGTTTTTGAACATTTTTTGTTATGGGCTACCTTTCAAGAGTTATTCACGAAAAACTGAAAAAGGGGACCTTGACATCCCCCTCCCCCCCCGTTAGCTCCACCCCATCTGTCAGTACATTGAGTATGTTGTTTTAGACATAATTCCCTACAACTATGCCAAAAATTGCGCATACACGAATTATTTCCCCTAATTTTCGTTCGTTTGGCTGACTATTAGATTTTAAATAAAGATTTATTTATTTAATTTATATTTAGAAAGGGGTGTCGTTATTTAATATTACAGTAGCACACGGTTAGGTTAGGCAAGAGCCACAACAGAACTTATACATATAAAAATCAGAGAGGAAATGTTCTCGGACCAAGAAACAAAGAGTTGTTGTTTCATAAAGTTAATATAAACAAATTGTGTGAAAGAAAGAAGTTAACTGTGTTAGAAAGGTACGTATTTATTTTTGTATATCCCAACACGCCCCCTCAAAAATAAATATTAAAATAAAAATTACAAAAACAAAATCAATTGCGCGCAAAATTTATAATAATTTAAATTCAAAAACGCACAAAAATCACTCTAGTAACTTCCTTAATTCTTCCACTCATTGATTATGCTGATGTCTGCTACCCTGACTTGAATGAGGATCTCCTTAATAAGTTGGACCGGCTTATTAATAATGCCATTCGTTTCATATTTTGCCTTCGTAAATTTGATCATGTTTCTTCGTACCGGTCTCAGCTGAAATGGCTCCCTATCCGTCTACGCAGACAGCTAAGGCTGCTCTGCTCACTCTATTCCATCCTCAACAATCCCCATTCTCCAGAATACTTGAAAAGCAAATTTCAGTATCTTTGTGATACTCACGATCGTCCCCTTCGCTCTGCCAATTCTCTTGCTCTCTCCACTCCCCTCTTTCGTTCTGGCTATATGTCTGATTCTTTTACGCTGCAAGCTACCCGCCTCTGGAATAATCTCCCTGAAACTATCAGGAGATCTCCTAGCAAATTCTCATTTAAAAGAAACGCTCATGCTTTTCTTTTGGAAATGTGAATGATCATTGTCTCAAACTTATTTCTTGTTATTTTTGTTATATATTTATAATATATGTATTTATATATTAAGGTTTATTTATTTTTATATATATTATTTATCTATGTGTTATTTAAAATTTTTTTAAGGTTCTGTAACTCCTTTGTATGTACCGCAAATTCATGAATGTCTTTTTATTGATGGTTGACTAGTATAGAATGCTTTTAGCATTAAGTCCGCCTTTGTACCTTACTTTCTGTATTGTTGTGCAATAAAGATTAATAAATAAATAAAATCAATAGCATCCTACGTAATCAACATTTCCAAAAATTAAGAATATAAAATAATATAAAAATCTGTCACAATAATAAAAGACAACCTTTTTCTGAGGTAAATTTACATTTATACCATATGGTCCAACATTTGTTGCGCAGGATTAGGGAAAGAAAACCCAGAAAAACCTAATTAAACCATTTTATCTATGGTATTAAATATTAATTAATAAATATTAAACATATTTTTAAGGTAAAAAAAAAACTTTAAATTATCACTTTCACACATTTACTTAAGTCCAAATTTCTCCCTCAAGGCACAGTTTCAGTTGTCGGACTCATGTACAGTCCCGAGCAATAATATATATGTTACAGCTAATACCCAAAGTGCGGCTAAAACTAGGTGTAGCCGATAGCTGTTGGCTAAAACTAGGTGTAGCCGATTTGCTCGCGGCTAATACTAGGTGTAGCCGGCCAATACTAGGTGTAGCCGGCTAAAACTAGGTGTAGCATGGGGTATTAAAAAAGTTATTTCTGTTGTCTGTTAAAAAAAATAAGCTCGAAATTTAAGGCTCACGCTACGCTTCGCTTCGCGAAAAATTTCTAACCTATATTCGGGACCTACAGGGGTAAAGCAGATCGGTTCACCTAGTTTTAGCCAACAGCTATCGGCTACACCTAGTTTTAGCCGGCTAAAACTAGGTTTAGCCGCACTTCGAGTATTAGCAGGCCTCCTTCACTCGTTCAAGGTCGCGCGATAAGCACCTACCGCTAGCCGTGCCTACGACGGCACAAGTGAGCAGCGGGCCGCCACACGCCCGCCTGTGTAGTCGCGCGGCATCTTAATGCCTGCATAGGTTATTGTCTCTTTATAATAGTAACAATGTCGAATCGCCATTACTATGCCGTGTACGGATGTCAAAATAAAAAAAAACAATAAACAATTGTCGTTTTTCACATTATGATATATGCTACACAGTTCATTTAAAGGAAGACAACCCTAACGTTGCGTCGTCAGAAAAGGTAAGAGCACGCGATAGAAAGAGAGGCAACTACTATTAGCGCTGCGCGACCTGAATTGCACTTTATTGTGTTGGAGCAAAAGTTGCTATTTATTTAAATGACTTTGCGGAATGCTGCTTCTGTACTTGTACTATTAGCTATTCTGTGGTATTAGCCGTAACATATACACACTTTAGAATTATGACATACTCAATCAATATATCTCAGTGTGATAATTTTATACCTAGGATATTCAAAAGGTAATGTGACATAGTTCTATGGTGTGTACATCTTATTGCTCGTGACTGTACTTGCGCGGGGCAACGATGGGGGGTACGCGGAGAAGTGAGCGGCAATTCTCGTTAAGAGAAACCGCCCATACGAGGGCCCCGTACATAGCCATGCTACGGATGACCCCCGCGTACAATTTCCGACAACTTGGATTCGGCCCGCCTACATTAGGCAACAATCGCCCGAGCGCAGCTGCTGCGCCTACCAGTCTGGGAGCGAGCTGCTGGAAATGGGCTTCAAATTTCCAACGCCCGTCCAGCACTAGCCCCAGATATTTAATTGTCGGGCGCAGTTTAACCACCATCCCGTCAATAACCATATCCGCCCCTGGCGGAGGCCCCTGCCTCGGCCCGTGAAAAAGGATGTCCTGGGTCTTGGCCACCGAAACCTCTAGTCCAAGAGCCCGTATACGGCTAATAATATATTCCGCCCCAACTCTTGCGAGGCGCCTAGCTTCCGCGAAGTCTCCCCCTCGGGCAGTGATGAGCGTGTCAGATGACATAAATTCGAGGGGGAAGAGCGCCGCGAAGCACCCAGTCGTAACCAAGGTTCCACAGGAGCGGCCCCAGGACCGACCCCTGCGGAACACCGCACTTCATTCGGCGGATTTTCATCTGCCCATCTGGGGCGAGGAACACAATTTCCCTTTCCTCCAAGTAATTCTCAATGAGACGGGCCAAGTAAGGAGGTACTCCATGATACCTTAGTGCATCTCGGACGACGCTATACGGCAGAGAGTTGAACGCTCTTTATATCGAGCGTTCTTTATATCGAGAGATACCGCGACAACCCTCTGCCCCCGTTCCATTGCCGTCTGCGTTAGCTCTTTGAGCGCAAGCAAGGCATCGATGGTTGACCTCTGCCTCCTAAAGCCAAACTGGCGATCCGACAAATTCGGCCCTATCGAGTCCAAGTGCTGGATGATTCGGTCAGCAATGAAGCGTTCGAGCATCTTACCGAGCTCATCCAGCAGGACGATGGGCCGATACGCCGACGGAGAGTCCGCTGGTCTATCGTCTTTCTTTAGGAGCCAGAGTCTGCCCCTTTTCCATGACTTGGGAAATTGCCCTGTTTTTTGAGTCAGGCGGTAAACAGCTCCCGGATGTGTTCGCCCAGGTGTTTCAGGGCATCGGGAAGAACTCCTCCTAGGATTGCCGTCCGGTCCGGGCGCCTTCTTTTTAGAGCGGAGGAGCTCTGTGACGTATTGGAGCTCGTCCTCCGTTACGGGAAAGAAGCCCTGCAACGGGTCGGGCTCGTCAAGCGTTGGGCCCACAACAGGGGGCAACACCGGGGGTGAGGCAGAGAAGAGACCCTCGACCACCCGCATAAGGAGCTCCTGGTCCATCAAATCAGTGGAAGGCGCCTGGTTCCGGAGCCTACTCCTCACCATTCTGTATGGGCGCCCCCACGGCTCCCTGTCCAGGTCTTCGAGGAATTCCTCCCAGTGGGCGGACTTCGACCTGCATATGGCCTTCGTAAGGGTCAGTTTTGCGTCCTCAATTGTGCGATGGAGTTGGGATTCCTCCTCAGCATCCTCTCTTACCCTTCGCCGTGCACGTTGGTAAGCCCTTCTAGCTGCCATTCATGCATCTCTGAGGGAGGAAATCTCATCCGTCTACCAATACACCCTTTGTTTGTGAGGGAGGCCCTTAATTCTCGGCATGGCCGCGTCACAGACCGCCGTTAGGGACGCAGTTAACCGCCTGGCGTACTCCTCTACCCCCTCTTCTTCGACGTGGCCCCCCTCGAGGTTCCACGCCTCGACCAACGCCGCCTCCGCTGCCAGCTCCCGATCAAACTTAGTAATTGCCCAACGGGGAAAGCGACGTTGTGACTCCCCAGGGCGAAGTGGGCGGTTCCCATCCGGGGTGGACACGATCTTAAAATAAATATGATTGCGGTCCGAAAGTGTGAGCACGTCCTTGAGAACGTGGGGTATAGTCCTCCCCTAAGGATCTCCACGACGATCGGTCCAGCGCTGCCCGCATCCAGTGGCTTCCCGCGACCTTCACCAGATCGTCGGTCCACCTTGTCGGGGGCCTACCCACGGAGCGTCGTCCGGTGCGCGTCTATGCTAATACTGGTCATCAATAACTTCAGCCATATAGATATTCAGCTTCGCTAGATGAAGCGGCCACTGTTTGTTGCCTCTTTGTTTGCCAGCAAATAGTAGGTACATACATTGTTCAAATAATATAAATAAATAACGTGTTGTACTTTTTCTTTGTAATTGATCCCCAATCAGAATCAACAAACCCACACAGTGTATGTTTACAATGTTTACTTTAGAATTCCGAATATAAGTGAGCTTTAAATCTTTTGACCCTTTCAGATATCGTAAAACACGCTTCAATTGTGACCGAAGTAAACGATTGTTTTTGTTAGTAAATCTACTTAGGATGTTTACGCTAAAGCTCAAGTCGGGTCTAAAAATAACTGATAAGATTTCTACAAGGCGCCTCTGTTCTTTCAGTGGAGTTTAGTGCCTCATAATCAACCTTTATTTCTAATGGTGTAGCGACACTATTATAATCACTGATATATTGAACTTATAAAACTTTGTTTACGTATGCGGTCCAAATTCAAAGTGATCGTGTCATTTTCCATTTGAATTCTAATTACAATACAATGAAACATTTTATTTATTTTAAGGTTAATTCATTTTTAATTTATTCATCAAATAGCTTTTAAAATCATCCATAATGTTTATCGACATAAAGTACCACGTATTTTTTTTCGAAAATATCACCTTTGTCTAAAATAAATGCTTCGAACATTTGAAACCAACAGCGTGTAGAATGAATTTAAACCATATAAAGACTTACTCTTAGATTATTTATATGTCAAGATCAAGATAGACAGTCGAAGCTACGACAGCGTCGAAAAAAATATCACCCAACAGTTGGGTGACCAAAACACGCACACATTGTCAGTAGTGTGAGGCGGCCATAGTTTTTATTACAATACTCTTTGGACGCGATGATGCTAAAAATGCACAACACCTTAAAAAAGTTGGCCTGTTTTGTTTAATACGTCAAAAGCCTAAGACTCTATCTAGACATATAAATAATCTAAGAACTTACTCAATTTGCACACCATATTATTATCTCCACAATGGAAATCTTCACTAATTTTCATACAGGTATTTAATATAATTTTGATTTATCTCTTCCTGTAATTTTTAGCTCAAAAATGCGGTTTTTACCTCCATGTGGTGAATGACCATATTGAATGGATTAAAGCAAAAGCATAATAAGAATCGAAATCTTGCAGTCCTTGCAACAGGTGCAAAAGTTACCTTATAGTCAGTCATGTATTCCTGCAATAGGAACAGTAAGTTTGTCTTAGACTTAAACTTATTTAACAAATATCAGCCCCATTAAAGCACTGAAAACACGTAATACGCCTTTTTGAATTATGGCATAGTCGAAAGCCGCAATTTTAACCCAACCCAGGAACCTACCTTTGACCTAACCCAAACGACAAAATCTCTGCACATACAATCGAAACCAAGGAAGGACCTAACTAACTAAACATCAAACTAAACCAAAGAATTATCAAAATACACTCGGATATCAAAAACATTTTAAATGATGATTCATTTATTTGCTTTCTAATCCCAATATACCGTGGAGGTCGGAAGCCTCCCTCAACAAATTTTAGGTTAAAATTGTATTTGTTGCAGCATCTTAGCGAATTATGGTTCATAAAAAGTAATGTGTAATATTATGAAATTGTGTGATGTGATTGTTTGTATTGCTAAAGATACAAAAATAATTTTTGCTTTTTATTTTCATTATGCAAAGTATCACAGATGTATCATGGTTTTTCACTATTTTAGAAACTGCAAATTATTTCATGCTTAAACCTTTTTAACCTAAACATTAACGTTGTCCTGTTTTTTGATCAGTCAGTGAAGAATAATAATAAAATAACCATAATAATTATTGAGTATTTCAATACTTCATAAATCTTGTAGCTCTTAATGCAAATAGAGCTTAGATTCTTGGCCAGTGAAAAGGGGTTCTATCTGATAATACTTACATTTTGCTATCATAATAGCTATGGTTGCAGTTGTGATACATTGTTACTTTTCTTTGGTAAGATTTTATTTTGCCTAAACAATGTAGCAATGTATCACATACACAATCACAGTTTACATTTCTTTCTTAGTGTCTCTCTTTATTAGTGTGCTCCATCTATCAAGGTTTTTAATAATTTTAAAATGAAACTGTTTCTCACAGTTACTGTTAGCATTTACTGTTACTGCGGAAGCGATTCTTTCTACTTGTGGCCACTGGTGCTTTATTTTACTAAAAGACTAACTAACTAGTAACTACTACTAACTTTGCATGCATTTTCTTCTGGCTATATGTTCTTTGATTGATAAGGCAAAGGTCTCCTATTAAAAGCTATTTGTGACATCCGTTATAAATCATAAATTTTCCATATGTGGCCATATAACAACTTTAGCATATGGATTAATTTTTTTAAACAGCATCAAGCAATTGATTCATATTTTTTTGTCAGATACTTAGCACTGCTATGCATTTGCTTGTAGGCCCTAAAACAGCAAAAGTTATCAACAGCTGACCATTTTCTTCAATTGATTTCATCCCAGAAGAATCAGGGTAAAAAAATTACCCACGACACTACCAGTAGTGCGCCTTGGTAGTGTCGTGGGTAATTTTTTTCCCTTCTACACTACCGGCCCAGTAGTGTCGTAGGTAAATGAAAAATTCCATACATATGCATTCCCCACGACACTACCAATATTTTTTCCTTTTTTCGTTAAATGGAAGATTCTGGAAACAGCAGATTCTGGAATTTCGTGACAACAATACATGTAAATAAATAACAAAATCTACACAAATTCAACTTGAACTTAAAATAATTTTACTCAAAAATGCTTGTAATATGGTCATTATTTCGACAACCTTCTTTGAACAAAGTCGAGGTTGCCGCGCTCCTCCGATGGTGACGCAACAAAGTTGTATGGGATTTCATTATTGTCGAGTTTTAGCCACCAGCAATTTCCTTTGAAAATCCATTATTGTCGAGTTTTGTGTCAAACATAGTTTTTTGTAATTTTAATCATTTTTAACATTTTTGTCATTTTGGACCAAGTCTGGTATAGTGCTTTACTCAAAAATGTCAAAAATGTCAAAAATGTCAAAAAATGACAAAAATGCCAAAAAATTACAAAAATTGTCAGAAATGTCAAAATTGACCAAAATGACCATTTTTGACATTTACGTCATTTTTGTCATTTCTGACATTTTTGTAATTTTTTGACATTTTTGACATTTTTGAGTAAAGCACTATACAAGACTTGGTCCACAATGACTGCACTGCTGGCCACGCTATGATGGCCTCAAGCTGAGCTTAACTACGCTGTCGGCCTTCAAGCTTGATCATCATTGCAGCCCTTGCTGTCCGCGCTATAAAGGCCTCGACCTCCGGTCTCGGCCTTTATTCCAGCTTGGCCATCAAGGGCTGCAATGCTGACTGCGCTGTGACGGCCTGGACCTGCGTTAAGCTACGCTATCGGCCATCATCATCGCGCTGCGAGCAATGCAGTCATTATTGACCGCGTCAGTAATGTACTATTAAATGATCTTCTTTAATTACATTACCAAAGTACCAGGGTAGCCTAGAATTAGATGAGCTTAACGTTATTAAACATAATAAATTGTTTAAATTCCGGTGGTCGCAAATCAGAATAAGCAGAAAATAAATAAATAAATTGATTTGTGCTAAATAAACCAATTTAAATAGAGATTTACTTGATGGTACGTAGCACGTATTGTTTTACAAAAATAATAAAAAAATAAAAGCGATAAAAAATAAAAAAGATGTTAACCTTCCTTATGTTTATGAGATCCTGGTACTTTGGTGAAATACAAACACTTATATGTTGTCACGAAAAAAATATTGGTAGTGTCGTGGGGAATCAATATGTATGGAATTTTTCATTTACCTACGACACTACTGGGTCGGTAGTGTAGAAGGGAAACATTTTTACCCACGACACTACCAGTAGTGCGCCTTGGTAGTGTCGTGGGGAAGAAGGGGATTTCATACCTTATACACATATTAAGTTCAAAGTTCAAATTTGGCGTGACGTAATTATTATTGTGATTTAAAAACAGACCCAAATTAAATATGTTGCTATAGGATATTCTAATAAACGTTTTAATATTTTGCAGCCGACTCAATTTTTGAAACATCATCATGGCACAGAGTGGTACTTTCCATAACGAGTGCTACCATATTAGGTATAGTAATATGTGCTCTCACATTTATTATACTTAGTCACAGCCAAGATGACAGATCCCACTCTGAAGGAGAATCCGAGTCCTCTGGCAAAGAGTCCAGTAAGTATTTATTCTTTCATTCCTTGAAGCACTATGGCATGTTCTTTATCCAAATATCACCTAATTTGCATCATAATAATGAGGCATGTCATCATTTAGTGAAGTATGGTGAACTCTTTTTTAAGAGAACGATTCCTACCAAAAAGTGTTATACTAAACTAAAACTTGGTTGAACTAGTCAAAATATCCAAACGTAGACGATCACGCACGCTAAAGCTCGTTTATGGAGACACGCATGTCATTGCCTTGCGTCACAGTAAATAATTATATTGTAAATTATAACTAAAGCTGTATCGCAGTTAAGCCCCTTTTTCGGTAGATCGCACACACCTATTCCCAAACGTCCGGCGCACCTTCGAAATCTAGTTTCCGGCAAGGTAATTAAACTGACTAATTCAGGTGTCATCAATTCCCATTTCCCTTCCAAATGATAGTTAAATCATTAAAACGACGAAGAAAAGACGAGGCCAAAGAAATACGCTCGGAACGAAATGTCTCCTGCACACCACGGCAGGCCGGCCGGGCGGGCTATTTAGTCGGGCGTAGGGTTACCATATCTCAGGATTTTTGGACTTTGCTCAGGATTGCGGCCGGATTTCGAAAATTTGAGGAAATCTCAGGATTTTTAGAATTTTCAATAAAATTCAGTACATTTAATAAAAAGTACATTGAATAGAAGGTTAAATAAGCTTTCTATTATTTAATCAGATCGCCGCTGCCGATTACCCCCCCCCCCCCGTACGTTATTCTTAAACTGCTACAAATCTCAGGATTTTTCAATGGATATCGGGCCTTTTCTCCGGACTTTTGATTTTTTCATATGGTAACCCTAGTCGGGCGTATACCCGCGCGGGTAAAGCTGCGGGCTTTTCCCGCCAGCTCAGTGTGTAGGAGCTGAAATGCTCATAGTAGATGGCGCCGGAACTCGACCGGAGCCCGACCGTCTGTTCATGAGAGTGCTTCCATTCGGGCGTTTGTAGCGTTAGGTACTGCTTTAGCTATATTATATTTTACTAGCGGCCGCCCGCGACTTCGTCTGCGTGGAAAGTTTTTTTGCTATCCCTCGGGAACAATAAATTTTTTCGGGATGAAAGGTAGCCTATGTCCTTTTCTGTACCCTTGACAACGTGTATGCAAAATTTCATGATGATCGGTTCAGTAGTTAAGACGTGAAGGCGTAACAAACAAATAAACAAACAAACGGAATTTCGCATTTATAATATTAGTAAGGATGTGTCCGCGTTGTGCTGTGTCTGCGTCATATAAATGGCACGGGGCATCACGCAGCATTATCGCGCGACGCGATAGGTACGGCCCACACTTACTTGCAACGCTATGAACTATACGAACCCAGTAGAGTCATGATTTCGATAAACAAATACGCAGCATGTCACAAAAAAAAATAAAGTCTGTGTGTTGTAGACAGAAGCGGCTGTGCATTAGAAAACACTGACTTCCATTATACATGATAATGGACGTCAGTGATTTGAAAACCTTTCCGTCATTTGTTCGTTGCGATAGGCAGGCGGTAAGAGCGGCTACCGTACTGACTTTAGCCTCGGTTTGGCCTTAGATTGCCTGTAGATTATGTAGCGGATTGTTTGCTGAATCTATAGTATGAATTTCAGTAAGAATGAGAAAGTAATAGTGTTTACTAAATTGTCTTTCTGACATAGTACAGCATCAATGATGCATCATACAATAACTTAGTCTTAATTATGGATATCGTACATCATCATTATACATACAATATGTATTTTATATACTTGATGGCATGCAATGTGGGATAATAAAACGTAAGGCACTATTAAAATTACAATACCAAGTGCAAAGTGAAAAGTGATTGCATTGATAAAATTTTTTTTTGGGTTCATAGATATTTATTTTTTTTGTATATCTCGTTTAGTTTACTTAAATACTACCCTACTAATAATAATATAGGCTAGTAGCCGTTAGGGTCCCCTGCGGCCCCCTGCACGCTTGCCATGCCATGCACGAGCTTTTAATAACACAAAAATAAATTCTTTCTGTTCAATATAGCTCTAGAATGAGGATCAGTAACGATTTTTGTTTAGTGGCTTTTCAGAAAGCTTATGATACCACATGCTTAACTGTGAACAAATTGTTACGATATCTCTTAAACCTGAGAAGATATACGAGCTAAAACACTGGTATGTTGGGGGTCCTTATGACGTCATCGTGACGTACGCGAACCTTATGGCGTACGTAATAAAGCACATATTGCATTGAGCTTGGCATTTCCTTCAAACCCTATAAACACAATCATTTCTAAACGGATTTCAAAAAATCTTTTACTAAGTTTCATATTTTTATATTATACCAATAAAACTATAGGATTCAAACCCGTTACTGATCCTCATTGAAATTGATGATTAGTTTTGGTTAGAACCGCAGGTGAACGCGGAAAGACTGCATTTTTTTTACGAAAGACTAGCACAATGGGGAATGTCCGAAAAAAATCAAATTAGCTGTATATTTTTTTATAGGTAGAAATAAGCTCTCTTAGTAATAGAAAAAAGTTTCAGAATTTTTGGTTGCGTAAAAAAAAATTAAATAATTAAAGTCTCTTCGACTTCACAAATGTACGAAGGTAACAGCAGAATGGAAATTATACCCTTGCCACCACCTGCCACAACCACAACAAGTATTAAGAAAAAAAATATTTGACATTTTCTTTTTTTTATTACCGTGTTGTGGTTGTGGCAGGTGGTGGCAAAGGTATAAATTCCATTCTGCTGTTACTTTCGTACATTTGTGAAGTCGAAGAGACTTTCATATTTTAAATTTTTTTTACGGAACCGAAAATTCTGATTTTTTTCTATTACTAAGGGAGCTTATACCTACCTATAAAAAAATCAGGGTTCGAAAATATCCGATATTTATTATAAATATCAAAATATCGGATATTTATGATATATATCGGATATATATCAAAATTGTGATATATATCCGATATATATAAAAAATGTGATATTTTATCAATTTTCTATGACAGCCACATTATTATTTTATTGTATTATGATGTATAAGTACTGTTTGCATATGTGTTTTATAAACATAATCAATTATTTTAAGAAAACTAGAATATTTTTGTTTTATTTAGGTACTTATTTGAAATAAGTTAAAAATCTGAAAAAAAAATCATTAGTATCACCATATGAGTGGTGGAAAATGGGAAGAAAATAAAATTATTGGATTAAAAAAAATATTATACACTACATTTTTTATTTACTTTTTTCATTTAATATGATGTTTATATTTATTACTCACCTCACCACCAATAGGATAGTGATATACAAATATAGTCAGCACACACGTCACAAATCAATGTTATCACATTTTTTGGTATTTTTACGCGCGAAATTCAAGTTACAATAACATATATACAGCAAAACAAAACAAAAGCACGTTTTAACTCTACATCAACTCCATCTAAGTAACAATATAATAACAAAAATCTACATAGTATTGATTATATCAAATTTTTAAACTATTTTTATATTGATATATATCACAAAAATTCGTTTGATATATATCGGATATATATCTGATATATATCATGATATATATCCATTGATATATATCCTCGAACCCTAAAAAAAATATTCAGCCTATTTGATTTTTATCGGTCATTCCCCATTGTGCTAGTTGTACTTAAAAAAAAGTCGCAAATCGATGTACAGGATAGCCATTTGGCACACATACTTGAAAGTCAAAACAATTTTTTATGAGCCACAGTTGTGGTCTGTATGGGATATTTTTTTGTTCTAAAACCTATCGTGTGTGATACCAAATGAAAGGGTTTTCTAAGATGATTCTAAAAACAGGGTGCGAAAAAATCCGACTTTTATAATTAAAATAAAAAATTGGATAAATATCCGATATTATCGAATTATAACTCTTTTATTTTGTGTGCAGATGAAAAGCTTTTTAAAAAAAGCAAAACCTTCTTCAAAAACTAAAAAAAACAGCTCTATAAAAAGCAAGAAATAATGTTTAAATCGATTAATTAAAACACGTCTATTGAAGTTGGGTGGAGCTGGAAGTAATTTTTTTACTTATTGTATTGTTTATATACTAAAAGCCCACCCGACTTCAATAGACGTGTTTTAATTAATCGATTTGAACATTATTTCTTGCTTTTTATAGAGCTGTTTTTTAAGGTTTTTCACAGGTTTTGCTTTTTTTTAAAAGCTTTTTATTTTAAACTTTTTTATGGTAGGTATGAAAAAACCCTTCGTCGCATAATGTACAATACGCAAAATGTACATCTGTTGCAAAATGTACAATAAGCAAAATGAACATTCGCGAAATGTACAATACGCAAAATGTACAATAACGCAAAACGCACATACGCGAAATGTACATACGCGAAATGTACAATTCGCAAAATGTACAATACGGAAAACGTACATACGCAAAATATACAATAAGAACAACAACATGTGATATCATGATTTGAGATTGAAAAATACCCCTATCTTGAATGGAATCTTTTTTTCATAAGGTTTAATAAAAATGTTTGCCATGAATGAAAAAACACTTGGTTTTTGGTAAATTATAATTTTATTAATTCTCTTTTTAGGGTAACATCATTTTTCCTTAAAAATTAAACATAAAAAGTTCTTGCTTCTTTCAAACAAACTAAAACTGTTAATTCTATAAATGACATGTCCCGATATAGGCATTGACGTCTATGTGGGTACGTATCAGAAAGTCTAAGGTTAGAATGTCTAACGTTCCGCGGCTGGGCCGGCGAAGCGCCAGAAAAAAAAAACAGAACTTACAGATTTTGAGAAAATGTAAGATTATCTATACAACGTGTTACAAAAAAACCCCTAATGCCAAATATGGTAGATAGGGCCCATCAAACTGAACAAATTTTACTATCGGACATGTTTCAGAGGGAGGTGCGGGAGGCAAAGTTCTTTTTTAGGGTTCCGTACCAAAATGGTAAAAAAGGAACCCTTATGGTGTGAATCAGTCTGTCTGTCTGTCTGTCACAGCTGGATATCTCGAAAACTACTAATGGTATCAACTTGAAATTTGGAATAGTTTAAGATGACATTTGCCCAACTATTTTGCAAATAAGAAAGAAATAAAAAATATTTTTTTTTACAACAGGGACTGAAAAGAGTCTTAAAAATTTGAAGTGTTGTGACTAGGGCATGTGGGCTATCATATGAAAGAGCGCTGTTTGCACATTTTAAAACATTTTTTTCTTTTTTCTTAGGCCGCATAGTTTTCGACTTATGATGAAAAATGTAAAAAAAAATACCGCTCTCCCCCTCTTATCTCCGAAGTTTGCAAAGAGAAAAATCTGAAATAATTCTATGTGATAGTAGTTTACGTAAAGATTACAGGAAAAATAAAACGATGTCTCAATATAACACACTTTTTTAGAAATTCAAAAAACAATCAAAAATTCTTTAATTTCACTACCAGTCAACAGATGGCGCTCCCCTAAGAATGCTGAGCTAAGAAAAAAAATAGTTTCACTATCAAGTCAAGAGATGGCGCAACTTAATACTACAATAATAATTGGTGGCTGGTTCTAATATAAAAATTACCTACTATTTGCCGTACGAATAAACGAAGAATAAGTTCCTACTTAGTAATATGAACAGTTTGCAATGTGGAGTGGCTGAAACGTTTTTCAGTCACCATAAGCAGCTGTGGTTAAGATTTGTAAATTAACTGTCCGCCTGTTCGCCCTTCCACCTGTCTGCCGTTTATCCTACTTTTTAAAGACTGTACTAAAGTAACATATCCAAATATATTTATGATTGTACGGAACCCTCGGTGCGCGAGTCCGACTCGCTCTTGACCGGTTTTATTTTTTTCTAACACCACCTTTTAAAATAATAAAGAAAAAAGAAATACAGTTACAAGGATGAGACTTGTAAAATTGATATGTGAGAAAAGGATAAATAGAATGTTTTGCCGTGCAAATCCAAAACAATGTAACTTGAGTTACAGTGTTTTGTGTTTATAGGGCTAAATCGATTACTTTAAGTGTCTTTTATATCCCTTTAAAATATTTTTTTCAGTTTTGTATAATATTATAAGGAGATATAAACATATACAAAACACTGTAAGTAATTTAGTTTAATTTATGTTTTGCCATCATGCCAAAACACCCTAATTCAAATTACGCGGTACATATTGAAAATTGTACATTTTGCGAATTGCACATATTGCGTATTGTACATTTCGCGAATGTACATTTTGCGTATTTACTTTTTGCGTATTGTACATTTTGCGTATTGTACATTTCGCGAATGTACATTTTGCGTATGTACGTTTTGCGTATTGTACATTTTGCGTATTGTACATTTTGCAACAGATGTACATTTTGCGTATTGTACATTATGCGACGAAGGGTAAAAAAATATCTAGCCCATTCAACCATGTTTTTAATAAAATAGGTTAGTTTTTTCCAAAAAGAATGGTTTAAGTATATCAATGATTTTTATGAAAAAAAAAATCATTGATATATATCCTCGCACCCTGTTGAAAAATATACCGATAATTACAATTAAGCCAGTTGTTTTAAACCAAACAAAAAACAATTCAAAACATAAAAAAATACAAAATTTAAATGTTTTGGAAATTGCTATTTAGATTTGAGGATATTATGTATCATTTGAGGTATATTTTACGAAAAATAATTCAACCGAATCGTATTTGGCTGAAAGAGCCCAAACTTGGTTTGTTTTGAAAATGTTTCTTGGTTTAGTTTTTAGAACACTATAGATTTTAGAACAAAAGCCTTTTTTTCCTATACAAAAAAAGGTGGCGTCGTAACTCCTCTCCTAAGGGCTTTTTTTTGAAAGAACTGCGACTTAATAAAAAAATGTTTGACCACAAGTATAGGTGTTCACTATAAAACTGTTTTGACTTTACGAATTGTGTACTTACTTATGTAATTTTGGCGCCTTGTGTTTGTTACTAACTCACACCTGTGTGTTATTGTAACTTGTCCTGATGTTGTCACCGTGAATATATGTTTAATGTCGGATTTATTACATAAAAATATAAACGTTAAGAATCATAAAATTAACTTTGATTGTTCGAATTTCATTAGATCGATTTGGGTTGCCAAAACAATGATCTCATATATTTAAAGCTTTTATTTATATAAACTATGACATACGGTTTTCATTTAGAGAAAAAAATATCATAATTTTACAGTGCTGTACAAATGCGCAGTACACACCTAAGTCGAAAAACGACATCGTCATAAAGGTGCCTACTGATTACTGACCACTGTAACATTATAAAGTAAAAGCCGTTAATTCGATACACTAGTGAGTCCCTAAGCAGCTGCGAGGCATCTAGTGAATGTGTAAACGGCCGTTATGCAGATACTATCAATGGCAGTATAAAGGCTGATTAGCGGTAGACATATTCAGCTATAAGTTGAAATATGGGCCATATATCATCCATTATACAGCTATTCACTTCATAATAGTTCACACGTGCCTCTTTAATAAGTTAGTGTAATAGGAGTTCACAAATACCTTCTTATACAGTATTTGGCGAAATTTTATCCACTAAACAGTCCTTACTAGGGTTAAGGCTTTAGAATATGTTAGAAGCTGAATAGAGTCGAGAAAATATACCTTTATAGCACTCTTAGCGTATTAATGGTGGTTTTGTCGGTTTTAATAAGCCTTAATGCAGCTCTTAATTAGCCTAAGCTGTTTAAATATCACTGACCGCTATTATGCAACTGTGTCACCAGTGTACTCTTAGAAGAGTCTTAGTAAGTACATAGTTTTAAATAAGTCTAAACGTAAGTAGTTATACAGCTATCTGTGTTACTTGGGCTTTTTCATAATTGAAAATGTACAAAAATTTTATAATAAATCAGAATGCTAGTTGAGTAGGTAGGTAGCTTAGGTAAGGTATAGTTTTGCACTGTATCCGCAAAAATTCACATTTGCAAACGCGTCGATCGCACATTGTACCTAATTATTGTGGTGTTTTAATTTCAGGCTATGCGAAGGTGGTGGGAATATTTCATGAAAATTTCCAATTTATATTTACAATCATTGTGATGCCAATAACAATATTGTTAATGTTGTACTCACTACTAACCTGGCAAGTTTTGGATGGTGATAAGAACATTCGTGACGGCAGTGTTCAACTCGGTATATTCGATTATCCTCAGGGTGATTTCAATTCCAGTACTGAAAAGACTAAGGTTAAAGGTATGATGTTTGAACCTTGACTGATTTCCATGCCTCTGTGCATACTGATCTTATTAAATTAAGTCCGCCTTGATAAACTTCTCTAGCATTCTTATATACTACTTCTCGTACTTATATTTCTCACTTTCGAAGGTAATATTATCTTCTTTGAAATACATAGAATTATCCAAAACTTCTTAATACTTACATCAATTTTATTTTTAATCATACACATGCATTACCGAAGAACGAGCCAAATCCATTTAGTTAATATACATTTTCAAAGGCTTATATTATCAACAAAATGTTACTATTTCTTAAAAAAATTTAGGTTCTAACTATCTTTCAAATGAGCAAAATAATTTGCGACGAAACTAGCAATTTAAAACAAAAACGATGACACAAGGTCGTTTCCCGAATTCTGATGCAGGACTTCGGGTTAACGGCTACAAATATAGTGTAAATGAGCAAAAATAGTGTATATAGTAGTGTAAATAAGCAAGTCCAGTTTAAGGTGGTACCCTGAGCGAAAGTGGCGCCGCGGTGAATTTTATTCAATATTATAATTCTAATACACAATTTTAATAATGTTTATCGTGGAGATTTTAGGGCTTACAGTCTAGTATTTTTAGACGGTATCGTTACATTCCCTAGTAGTCACTGCTAGAAGTAGATAGAAAAACTGCTAAAAGTGGCCGTTTTTGACACATTTGCTATCTACTTCTACGAATGACTACGAGGTCATGTAGTGATACCTTCTAAAAATACTAGACCATGGGCCCTTAAATCTCCACGATATACATTATTAAAATCTTTTTCTATTAATAACTTATTAAATAAAAACCTCTGAGGGCGCCACTTTCGGTCATACAACCGCCTTAACGGCTTTTTACAAATTCATCCAGATTCGTCCTCGCCATGATGATCCAAAATTAGTTTTGCCAGTGTAAATAAACAGTCGGCTACGTGGCCCGCATCTGCACCGGCAGTGCAATGATCTAATACTGTAATCGCAGCATTAGACACCGCAAATATTTATTTTTTATATCGCGTACTGACTGTGCTATCATTGATACTTACTAAAATCATCTTAGTATAAGAAAAAAAACAATATAGGTAATAGTTCAGATTTTTCCCAATCCGAATAGAGCTCTATTCTTGGAGTTTCGTAAAATTATATCTTAATTGTGATGAATTTGATACTTGCTTTTACTAAATAAACGTGGAAAATATAAATAATAGAAGAACTCTACGTCTCCTTTCAATATATTTCCTTTATAATAAATGAACTTAGTTTCTGTTTATTGTCGTGAACAATCTCAATTGTCGATTTACAAAATACCTAGCTTGTTGAGCTCAACTGCACTGACTTTTCTGGTCTATACCGTCTATAATTCTAAACTATAAATGAAGCCTTTAATAAAATAAAAATATACATTTATATCGAATTTTGTCGATAATAAAAGCCTTGTGATGCATTGCACCCCTATAGTTAAGTGAAGAATAATCTTTTGCACGTTATTTAATTTTGGTGGGATACATAATTATTGCTAAATGTACGCATGTTACAAATTGTATTTAATGGAACCATCAGTGAGGTCGATATCTTTACTTGGAATTGATTTTGTTATATTCTACTTTTCCACTCTAATTTGTCCAAATATTTCCGTCTCCTAGTTTTTAAATTAACGTTTGTTTGTTTACTTGTTACTTTTATACAAGGATGTTTAATTTCAGATGACCCGTTGCTTATAGCACCTAACCACCTCAGAATAGTGTCTAGGACGGACTGGCTCGCCCAACCAGTAGAAAATGAACTAGATAAAATAAGACAGCCGGTACCCTGGGTCGTTATTACGCACACGGCGACTGAGGGCTGTTATAACCAAGTAAGTATTGCACTTGCATAGGAATTACTATGTTTTAAGGACTGCCTCTCCACCTGCAACCTTTCGGAACGTTCTATTAGGAAATTTATAATAAAAAAATTATGATCGGATGTTATGGTGAACGGATAGAACGTTCCGAAAGGAACAAAATCTTGCAATTCGCGACAGTTTGTCAAGCCTTTTATAAACGTCTATCTATAATACTATTTGACGCTTCTTGCAGGTGGAAGCGAACAGCCAGCACACTTTGGTTTTGTCACTAAAACGCAATCATGTTTCAATAACATACATTTTTTTTACTAGCTATTTAACTAAGGAATGTCATGTGCCAAAGTAACATAATGCTTTTGATTACAGAGCCAATGCGTGCTGCGGGTCAGATTGATACAGATGTTTCACGTGGAGTCAAAGCAGTGGGACGATATCGGATACAATTTCCTAGTAGCGGGCGACGGGTCCGCGTACTACGGCCGCGGCTGGGACTACATTGGAGCGCACACCTTAGGCTACAATAGGTACAGCATAGGTATCGCCTTCATTGGAACTTTTAACAGTGAAGCCCCGCCCGAGAAGCAAATTGCAGCATGCCAGAAGTTAATCAAGATGGGTGTGGAGCAAGGAAAGATTAAGAAGAATTACAAATTGTTCGCGCACAGGCAGTTGGCTTCCACTCTAAGTCCTGGCGATAAATTGTACGACATTATAAAAGAGTGGCCGCATTTTGTGAAGGAAGGAACCAATATAGCGGACTTGACACCAAAGGACTATTGAGATTTTGTCATTTTTGTATTCTGAAGTAACATTTTTGACTTTTCTGCTGTGACGAGTATTTTAAAGTTTAACTTTTTTAACTAACGTGCCTCAAAGTGATAGTGACTTTATAATCGCCACACGTTATATAATAGTGTATGCGCTTTTTGACTTTTCTATTAAAGAGGCCAGAATTGTTGTCATTGTTTACTAATTTAGAATAGACATTTTGAATATAAATTTAAACACAAATATTTTCTTCATGAGTAGGTACTTTTAACGTATGATTAGTTTGTTGTCAGAGGCCATTGAAACCTGTGTCAAAATACAGTGTTCGTATATTCTTGTATTCACCAAAACTTATAATATATCTAGTCACCCCTCTAGTAGGTGGACCTTACCCACTAGAATAACGTGTAACTTGACTCAATCATCACAAAACTAATCAAAGTTTTGAAGAATTTTGTTCTCCGTAGGGAAATAGGGAATAGTAAGCCTTTTTTCTTTTCCATGCTTCCTAAGTAAATACTATAACTTTTTGCGCTATTTCCTATGAATTTTTTTCAATATAATTCCTATTTGCTGGAAACTGGAAACTGGTATTTGATATGTTCAATTGTTTATATTTTAAAATTTCGATTTGGTGTATAAATTATTTATTTTTTAAGTAACCGCAAAACTTTTTTGCGATTACTCAACTATTCATTTCATACTTATTTATTATAAGTACATAAAAGAAAGGATGTGTAATGAATAAAATTGCATTTAAAAAAAAACAGCTAGTACGTACGTATGTAAGTAAGTAAATATATTTTTAGCTAAGCAACTAACTTGTTTCCGTCAAAGAATATTTAACCGTGAAACGGTTTAAAAGAACAAGTTAATGATCTCTATAGTAATTTTTAAGTTACCATTTGCTCATTTTGGTATATTATTTTCTTTATATTTTAATGAAATGAAATTCACAGGAACCCTTTAATATGATTGTGTTATCTATCATCGATTTCTTTGTCATAAAATGACTGAAGCGCTATTTAGATGCAGAGATTTTCTCGCTTCTATAAACGATTATTATCGATAGCATATAAAAAGTTGCGTTGAATAATGCGATTAATTTAACTATGTACAGTCAACGGCACATCAGATTATATATGTTGACCTTGAGACCGCCTTAATGTCATACGTAAAATAGCGTACATATAACAGAAGCGACAGACAGCTTTACTCGAGATTGAAAATAGTAAATTTTTCCGAATAAAATACATCGTTTTGATCCGCACGCGCGCTCTGAATTTGGTCATAATTCTGTTGCATAGTTAATTTAATCGCATACCATAAGAATAAATAAAACTTATTTATTCTTATGCGCATACCCTATAGGTGATTAAAAAAAATTGCTGTTTATAAACAGCGCAGCTGTTTATTAACCAACGAAGCTGCTGTTTACAGCAGCCTATTATTAATAAACGAAGCGTAAGTTTACACCTGGTTTAACTAAGAATTTGGCATAGCGAAATTACTCCTTTCGTTACGTTTGACGTTTCAAAGCGTTTTATTCCTGAGAAATCGTTTTAATTAATCTAAGTGTAAACTTAATTTTCGTTATTAAAAGACGCGCGGGTTCCACCGGGAACTCTCGGGGATGCTCTGGAGGTTAATAAGGGGGTTATATTGCTTGCATTGCAATATTTGCAACAGTAGTATACGACGATTTTTCCCGCCTCAAATCTACCAACACTATTTCTATGTGAATAGCACTTTATTCCTCGTCGGTTGTAATAGCTTCAAAAGCTGTGTAATGCACCAATTTTTGTGAATATAATAATTCGATTAGGACTTTGGTGCTTTTTTTTATCTTCTTGCCTTGTTTTGAAAACATAATCATTTATGTTAGATAAGTTTTGCTATAAACATTTTATTCTATAGAGAATAAAAAAAAACGTGTCTTATATCAATCGCCACTAACGGCTTTTGATTAATTAAGTCCACATTTGGTAGTAATATATTTTATACTGTAACGGCGAAACTATTATAATATCAGATCATAGGTATTAAACGCGTTTAAACTAAAACCATAGGTGTTTAAACACCTTTTCCCGACGTTTCGACCGAGTTGCATCGGCCGTGGTCTCGGGTTAACTCTATGTTTTAGTTTAAACACGTTTAATACCTGTGGTTTTAATGTAATAAAAGCAAGGCGAAAGTTTAAAAGTATATTATAATAACGTTGAAATAAATGTGATCGTGATATTAAGTGGTACATAGGATGCAGAACGGTGCTGTTTCAAAATATTTGCGAATTGCGACTATTTTACTTTTTTGATTTGTGACGTTTAGTTCCGTGGTATGCTATACTTATGTCTTCAAATATTTAATGTTAAAATGTTGATTATTCATTCCATTGTTGGCCACTTTGCCGTTCTTAAGTTGGTGGTGGTTGTTAATTTCTGTTCATACTGTTACGTCTCTAAAGTATAGAAAGGATAGTCTTCCTTTTGCTGTAGGATCAATCCTATTCCTATTATAAGTGTTCTTAATTATAATTTAGTTATTTTTGTCATAGAGTTTAACATATTTTCAAAATACGTAATGTACTTGAGGAATATAAAATTGATGAATTTGTTGAAGAATTATTGATAACTTGCATTATCACAAATCTGTGATTTATAAGAATTTGGTTACATATATTTGTTGCTAATATTAGACACACATATAATTAGGGTGTACAGTAATTTAGTTACAAAGACCTAGCAACGCGAGGCGGCTAACGGTGGAGCAAAGCGCGAATTTCTTATACTTGACATGTAATTCCAAAAATTGTGAATTAACCGCTGTGCGGTGAGTGAGTTAAGCGCGCAAGGAGAGCATCCGATCGCCGCTTCACCGCGCGCAAAGTAAACAGTGCAGCTGAAACTTGCTGTTCAGCAAGAAAACGACCCTTTATTCATGGTTCACTTCTGAATGTGTTTGGGTAATGCTTAATCTATTTTTACTAATAATTATTATACCGAGTACGAGCACAATTATTATAATTTAGGTATCACACACTATGTTACAATTTTTATTGTATGTATAAATACTAGAAAGAATATTGAAGAAATGTTATAGAAAGTATTCTAACGATACTAGAATCATGTTCATCTATGGGTACTGTTTGTAATTTAATAGTCAACGGCCGTTAAGTAACCGAGTTGTCAAAAGTAGACGATAAGTAAATTCCTTTGATTAATTCAAAAATATTCAATTAGTCAGATATACAATGTCTTATAATATGAACGGTTTTTATCAATAACATGAGGTATTTTCACGCGTGCCTTTAAATTATCGCTTATTAGTTCAAGAACAAAGACACTGTATAAGTGCAGCTAAGGTCGCATGGCCTCGAATCACAGACCATACAGCAATACTAACTCGAACCTACTGACAAAGTTTTTCATATTTTCATCAGGATATTATATTATTTATATTTATTATAAGTAACCATACTTCCAACCAATAAAGTTGTTTTACCTTGCCGTTGATTATAAAAACAACTTATACCCATATACATGATAATATGTCTTTACCTATGAAATTGCCGATTTGTATGGAGATTTTTCAAGAAGTTGCATTTTTCATAATAGCATTTTCTTTGTTCATTTAACAACCATGAACACTCTTGTAACAAAACTTTTATGTACTAATGTTTGAACACTATGCTAACTTATTTCCATTTAAGATAAGCGAAAAAATAAGTTTTGGTTAAGTTACAACCCCTTCGGTCACCCTTTTTTTTTGCTCACAAAAAAGAGTCACTTTCAAGATCTTTTTTTTAATGTCACGAAAGCTAAAATATGGACTTTATTTTTACTGATAGTTAACTATCATGACCATAATTCGATGTAATATTCACGATTTTGTTAAAATTTTAAATTATAGAAGTTATTATTTTCTCTGTATGTGACAAAATATCGGCAATTTCATAGGTAAAGACCTAATACTTAGATACATATGATCGAAGTTTTTCTCAATCTACTCCGAATTGCGCTGTACGTTTGCGCAATAAAGTCAATTAACTGGCAGTAATGAGTTGGTTCTCAAGTGACCAGTGTGGCTACAGATACTCCCATATGAAGGACGAAAGTAATGCCCTACTGTTTATCAAAACTTACAAGTCCACACGTGCCGGACTACAGATCTCCTAAACGTAAGACCGACAAACTCTGGTTTTTGTGCGACAAATTTCGACAAATTAACAGCTGCACACACGAGTAATCAGATTTTCGCTACGACCTTCTGTTTTCGAGATCTGTGTGGCCCAGCTGTAGAGACATCTCTACAGCTGCGCCACACGTATCTCCTAAACGCAAGCCCGACAAATTCTGGTTTTTGGCGACAAATTCCGACAAACTAACGTCTTCATCATGGCATAGTCAAAAAGTCAGATTTCCAACTTTTTTTTGTGGCCCAGCTGTAGTCCGGCACGTCAAGTCCACAAGCCACACTTTACAAGAAAGTTTTGACAAGTTCGTGTAAATTATGTTCGTCAAAATTTAAGATCGCTGCATATGTGAAGCCCGTGCTCGCTTAGTAGCAAAAGGACCTATTGCCTTATTCGTGATATGCCTCATTTTCTAAATGCCCTATTCGTGAAATGCCCTATTCTCCTTTGGACTCATTCGCAGAAAGACTTATTCTCAACATGACCTATTCTCAAAATGCATTATTTTTCCTAAGTCTTCGTTAGTGAAACTATGCATGTATAGGTACAGTGTGTCCCTCGATAAAGTGCAACCCTGAAAGGGAGTTAAAGTAGATTAGACACACTGTATTGTTAAAAATGCCAGTTATCTTTTTAATAAATATCAACAACAGTAAACCAGATTACTATACTTAAAGGAAAGGTATTAATTTTTCTTTTTGTAATAATTATTATTTGTAACATCAATAAATTATTAGGTAAGAGGCAGATCTATTATAAAAAATTGTATTGACATTTTACATTAAAAGTTGCATATGAATAATTTGTTTGAAGAATTGCTCCACAGTAATTTCGCGTGTCTCTAATTTAGTCAATATTTTTTTACATTTCTTCTTCAAATATGATATCTTTAGCGGAGCAGACGGATTAAAATGTAATAAAAATGTATTTTAACTCGTTACTATTTTTACTTATAATACTTACATGATAATTACCAATCATTTGCTGTTAACGTTAATAGAGCGGCGGTAATCTTAAAAAAGACGCTTAGAAAACACTTTTCGTACAAGTCATCTCGGAAATATGAAAATGTGGTATCGATGCATTCAGTACAATGCCCTGATCACAAATATATAAGATGACAAGTGCGAAAGTGGTGGGGGTAGAAACTGTGACGTCACAAAGTTTTCAGTACAAATAATTTTTGTTTTCATACCATGTGGTATACCAAATGAAAGGGTTTTGTGAGTAGATTGCGAATATATAACACACTATAACATTTTCACTACTTGGTCTAACAAATTATTAGAAAACGTCGAAAAATTTCACAATTCAGAGTCTCTATTGAACAGGGTCTAGATTGAAAACGCCTGAATTGATTTTTACAAAATACATAACAAATGACTCTGCACATACTCTTTTCGAATGTCTAATAAGTTGACCAAAGATATTTGAAAAAAAAGTAAAATAAAGTACATCAGTTTTAATAACAAAATAATTTCCCTCTTTTTTATTTTCAGATTCCTATAATAATAAATAAATAAATAATAAAACTTTCGTCAGTTTATCCTTACTTGTCCTATTTAGTAAACAGTATTTGACAGTTTCCATTCTTCTTTTAAATTTAAATCACTATTTAAAAATGTGTTAACAATTTTTTTGGTATTCAATGCGTGGAAAACCGTTCGTTGAATTTTACACATGATTATTTAAAAAAAAGAGTTAAGTAAAGTTTGTTTACCAAATAGGACAAGTAAGGATAACTAAAAGTAATGACAAATACACATGGAAAACACACACAGTTGCTCGGAGACCTAAATAACCTGACGAAACTCAATAGGCAAAAGTTATTTACAAAAAATAAAAAAGTACACAAAAATCACAGTCTTTCTAATGGGTGTGAAAGGGGCTTAACGGGTGTAAATAATCATTCATAAAATACAACAAATGTTTTACCACGCATAGAATACCAAAAATATTGTAAATTGTTAATAATATTTGATTTAATAAGACAACATATTTTAAAATAGTGATTAAGTTTAAAAGAAGTATCTAAAGTGTCGAAATTCCTTCGTCTGTTTATCCTAACTTGTCCTAGTAAGGATAAACATACGAAAGTTTTTTATTTTTTTATTATTAAAGGAATCTGAGAATATAGAAAAAGCAAAAAATTATGCTGTTATTAAAACTGATTTGTTATGTATTTTGTAAAAATCAATTCAGTCGCTTTCAATCTAGACCCTAGGGCCGTACCGGCTAACGAATCGATTATCCAAAAGTCTGCTGGGTTTCAAATTAAAACAGAATCGAGCCCCAATGGGGCCAAAATGGCGAACCCCAATTCATGATATCACACGGATATCGTTAACTTCCAAATTACGTCAACAGAAAGTACAAGACGAAATTCCTTACTTTGATTTTTTTGTTTTAAGTTGAAACCCAGCAGACTTTTCGATAATCGATTCGTTAGCCGGTACGGCCCCTGTTCAATGGCCACCTACTCTGAATTGCGAAATTTTTCGACGTTTGCTAATAATTTGTTAGACCAAGTAGTGAAAATGTTATAGTGTGTTATATATTCGCAATCTACTCACAAAGCCCTTTCATTTGATATACCACATGGTATGAAAAAAAAATTCTTTGTAGGTACTGAAAACTTTATGACGTCACAGTTTCTACCCCCATCATTTTCGCGCTTGTCATCTTATATATTTGTAATCAGGGCATCGTACTGAATGCATCGATACCACATTTCCGTGATGACTTGTGCGAAAACTAACCTCAAGTATTTTAAAAATGTGTCCTTTTGAGAATGTCATTAGGCGAATAAGGTATTATGCGAATGTGTCTTTTTGAGAATAAGGTATTATGCGAATAGGTCCTTTCGAGAACAGTATAATTGCAACCTTAGAGTAAGACGCGCTTCTGTTCGAGACGAAGCCGCGATGCTCTAAGATTGCAACATTCGTTTCTTATTTACAAATCTTTGGATCATAAAGTTAGGATACCTTCTTTATATGGTTTGGATAGAATACTAACGGCTAAATACTCAAACGAATCTTAACTTAAAACTAGCCATCCTTAAATTAAAAAATAATGTTAACCAGATTTGTACCCACCGAAGATGGACGACTTCACCCGCTACCAGCTGTTCGTGGTCAAATAGAATGAAGCCACACTGTTCATTGTTTACCACTCTTAACTCTGGTATAGATTACAAGTAGTTAAGGGAAGTTTTCTGTAAGACATATCGTAGTAATATCATAAAATTATGTAAGTATGTTAGGCCGTTAATATAATATTAAGCCGTGAACACAGACCATTTAACAGAATATTCTGTGAATGACTGATTGAATGACTGATAACTTTTACAAATACAAATATCTTTATTGTTTCATGAGTTTTAGATGGTGGTAAATGTTAGAAAGTTATTTTGGTATTATCTTACCTTGGAGTAACGATTGTAAGGTACCTATTATAATAATTTGTTAGACAACTGTATTGAAAAACATTACGTAAGTACTACTTCGTACCTAGGTACAAAGAACTGAAAAATTGCATCATATGTGAATAGGGTTACCAGGACCAAAATTCGGATATCCGGTCGCAAGAGGTTAAAAATCCTGATTTTTTGACAAAAATCCGGTCTTAAACTCAAACAAAAAATAAATTTAGGCCATTTACATTAGGAACAACTTATATTATTATCTGCTAGCGACAGCTTTAAAATCTTTTTTTTTTTGGAAAATTTTACACAAGGTGGTTTCATAAAAGAAAATTATAGGCATCTTTCAGGAAACCACCCATTCATAGAGCCTAGTCGCGGCGTGCGCTCCGAGCTCTGCGGCGACGATGGTTTACACAAAATCATTACAATCAATGATAGTGTAAGTAATTGATTTTAACCAAGCACGATTGAAAATCCGGTCCCGAATGAAATCCGGGCTGAGTCCGGTCTGAGCTCATAAAATCTGGTCAAGACCGAATTTATCCGGTCAGATGGTAACCCTATATGTGAAGGTAGCTTAATTTTAACAGACCGATCCGTCGTAATTAAAGGTTCTATTCTCGGTGGTGGATGTTTTAAGTCATGTTTAGTCTTGCAAAGATTGGATGTGTAGTTGGAGTATTAATAAGGCTATCTGTACATTGTTTTCCTAGTGTGTGATACTGTTTTCAATAAAATTGAATTGAATACCTTACTTGCTTACCTATAAATACAAATGACAGGTGCATTATTGCATTTTTTCGTATAAAAACGACAAGTGAACAAATAAACCGTATTATTTGCCCATTTTTATTAATTTAGTTATACATAAATTGCTATTTGTGTCTGAGTGTGAGTAATTGAGTCATTGCCAATGCATTTTTGCGCAAAATTATCGCGCCAATTTCGTAGTGCGTGCTAGGCTTTAGATATTGTACAAACTTCGAAATTATTTGTGTGTAATGAAAAATAATTTTTCATCCATGGAATAAAATTGAACAAATGTAAACTGTAAAGGGCTGATTTTTCAATCCTCCGATAACAGATGTCTGACAGTTTAAATATTAAGCAAATAAAAATATAAAAGTCAAATGTATGACAAACATTTCAATTTGGCAGTATTATAATGTTATCAAACAAATTGGTAGGCATTGAAAACTCGGCCCTGAAAGAAATAATATAGGCACATAGTTTGTTAGGGACGCCAGTATTCTGAGCAGGTCCAATATCAAAGTCAAATATATTTTAAGATAATACTACTTATATATTTTTGACGTCCAAAGGTCGAATCAAAGTAATTTTGTAAATTTTTAAATTTGAGATTTTTGCATTAACAATGCTATTTTTAAACAATACTAAATAATATACTAGAAAAAATACGACTCGCACCAGATCAATACTCAGACGGGAATCGAACCCGCGACCTTTGGATATCCGGTCCAATGCTCTGACCGCTGAGCTACCGAGTCACTAGTGACATCGTCGAATTTTTCCTAGTATATCCTAAACTCTTACGCTGTAAGCCAGCGTTATTTCACCAATGTGAGGAATTACCTCGACATTCAATTGAAATATCTTTCCAGATATTTTAACAATTGATTAAGATGAAATAGCTATATAATTTTTAAATTTGAGATTTTTGCATTAACAATGCTATTTTTAAACAATACTAAATAATATACTAGAAAAAATACGACTCGCACCAGATCAATACTCAGACGGGAATCGAACCCGCGACCTTTGGATATCCGGTCCAATGCTCTGACCGCTGAGCTACCGAGTCACTAGTGACATCGTCGAATTTTTCCTAGTATATCCTAAACTCTTACGCTGTAAGCCAGCGTTATTTCACCAATGTGAGGAATTACCTCGACATTCAATTGAAATATCTTTCCAGATATTTTAACAATTGATTAAGATGAAATAGCTATATAATTTTTAAATTTGAGATTTTTGCATTAACAATGCTATTTTTAAACATCCGGATATCCAAAGGTCGCGGGTTCGATTCCCGTCTGAGTATTGATCTGGTGCGAGTCGTATTTTTTCTAGTATATTATTTAGTATTGTTTAAAAATAGCATTGTTAATGCAAAAATCTCAAATTTAAAAATTATATAGCTATTTCATCTTAATCAATTGTTAAAATATCTGGAAAGATATTTCAATTGAATGTCGAGGTAATTCCTCACATTGGTGAAATAACGCTGGCTTACAGCGTAAGAGTTTAGGATATACTAGGAAAAAATCGACGATGTCACTAGTGACTCGGTAGCTCAGCGGTCAGAGCATTGGACCGGATATCCAAAGGTCGCGGGTTCGATTCCCGTCTGAGTATTGATCTGGTGCGAGTCGTATTTTTTCTAGTATATTATTTAGTATTGTTTAAAAATAGCATTGTTAATGCAAAAATCTCAAATTTAAAAATTATATAGCTATTTCATCTTAATCAATTGTTAAAATATCTGGAAAGATATTTCAATTGAATGTCGAGGTAATTCCTCACATTGGTGAAATAACGCTGGCTTACAGCGTAAGAGTTTAGGATATACTAGGAAAAATTCGACGATGTCACTAGTGACTCGGTAGCTCAGCGGTCAGAGCATTGGACCGGATATCCAAAGGTCGCGGGTTCGATTCCCGTCTGAGTATTGATCTGGTGCGAGTCGTATTTTTTCTAGTATATTATTTAGTATTGTTTAAAAATAGCATTGTTAATGCAAAAATCTCAAATTTAAAAATTATATAGCTATTTCATCTTAATCAATTGTTAAAATATCTGGAAAGATATTTCAATTGAATGTCGAGGTAATTCCTCACATTGGTGAAATAACGCTGGCTTACAGCGTAAGAGTTTAGGATATACTAGGAAAAATTCGACGATGTCACTAGTGACTCGGTAGCTCAGCGGTCAGAGCATTGGACCGGATATCCAAAGGTCGCGGGTTCGATTCCCGTCTGAGTATTGATCTGGTGCGAGTCGTATTTTTTCTAGTATATTATTTAGTATAGTTTTGTAAACTTTGACCGTTTTTGGATTTAAGAATAATATATTATTTCTAAGAAACATATTCTCTCTCTATTGATTTAAAGTCATTTGATGATTGCTATGGATTATGTAATGTGAAATTATACAAATATATCTTTTATCCAGAACTTTACTATTTTTCATCTTAAGTAAAGATACAGTACGAGGCATATATCTTGAAATTTGTCCGACGGAGTGGGGATAAGTTCGCGCATGTGCTCTTGTGAGCGACCAATAGCGCGCGCCCGGCGCCCCTATCCCGCCGCCCGCGTACCTTACCGCTACGCATACCCAAAATACGCGTTCCGCGCAAACCCCCACAGGACTTCAAGATTATATGCCTCGTACCGTACTGTAACAGCACATCAGGCAACCATTGAACCAGAAGGACTTTTAGTATGTTCACTCCCTAAGCACCCTAAACAATTATGTAAAGGAATCGCTTAGTTGTCCGCTTGCGAACTCTGCAGCGCCTTTTGAACCATACGCTGACTGGACTATTATCGGAAAATCTGATCTCTCAGATCAGCTCGTTGATATTAAGGGTAGGTACTAACTAACGCGGTTTCATGCATAATTGAATAATGTCCGTTTACTGAACGGTAAATACAAATTGACGTAGGTACTGAATATTTAATATGGAGAGGAAAAACATAGTGAATAAGCACGAGTGGATTTTAGGGTTAACTGTAGCACCGAGATCATTTATCCATCACCTACCTACCTTATAAAGTGCTTTTTAAACGGTAAAGACTGATCAAATCGAAAAATCTTAATGGCATAGGAATACCTAGGAACATTTTATGTAAGTAGTAAGTACCTAAGTACCCAACAAGCAAAAACCGGGCTTACAACATACTCAAGACTACTATAAAACTACGATTTTTCGCTCTTAGATTGATTCTAAATCATCGTATAAAGGCTTATACGGGCCTTATACGGGCTTAACCCAGGCGGGTTTGGGCACCAATTATAAGCGTATTTGTTTTTATATCATTCTAATATCAGTTTAATTGAATGCTGTTCGCCATTATAGTAATCTTGCGAAAACTAATTTAAGCTACCCTAAGCTAATATCGCTTTTACCTAAATATCTTCTAAGCCTAGATAGGCTTGAATTGGTCTAACGTCACACGATATTCGCGAAACAATATTCATTATGTGATGGGTGGACGGATGGTTATTAAATATTTAACAATTAAATCATATATATTTATTTACTTTATTAAGATGCTAGAAATTACCTATTTGTGACTGTTATTTTGCTAATAATAACATCGAACTATCTGCGAAGTAAATTTACTCGATAGATTTTTAATATAAATAATACTTTCATGGGCCTTTTCTGGAATTTGTTTTTGAATATTAATAATTCATTAATTTAATTCTAAAATAACACAAAATGTCGCCATGTTTCATTTTAAAGCCAATAGTTCTTGACTGTAAGAGTAATTCATCTTAATTGACTCTCGTTAAGTATTTTTTAAGACCATTGCTCTTGTAGAACACTTGCCTAAGACAATCATCGGTGGCCATGTTCATAATGTTCGATACTTACAATACTCTTATGCTATGCTGATATTAGTATGACACTTTTACAATAGCATTTAGCAAGTCTATTATAAAATCAAATGAGCTTAGAGAATGGGTCCATAAGAACAGGTTTTCTCAAGCGCAATGAGTCTTCGTAAATGTTATTTTAGGAGCAAATGGCTTAAAATAGTGTTATAAAATGCTGTTATATACATATACTAGCGGCCCGCCCCGGCTTCGCACGGGTGCAATGTAGTTACTAAATGTAAAACTGTGCTAATGTGGTGTCAGTGTAAAGCCCGCCGGTAACGATCAATTGCGATTGTCAATTTTTCCGTCCATTCCATTGTTGGAGCAATTGACAATCGCTTCAATTGCACGCGTAAACAATTAATTTTTCCGTCAATGGGCGTCAATTGCGGAAAAATTGACAATCGCAATTGATCGTTACCGGTGGGCTTAAAGTTATTAGATTATACTACAGCATACATAATACCTAGGAGGACGACATATACCTAGGAGGACGACATATACCTATACGACGTACGCAAGGGGTGTTATAATATAATTGACGTGTGTGTGTGTCTGTCTGTCTGAGGCAACCAACCTAGCTCCCAAACTTATGGATTGATTTTAATGAGGTTTTTATGCATAGTTTAAGAGAAGCGTATAGACGGCGGGAAGCGACTTTGTTTTATACTATGTATAGCTTTTGCCCGTGGCTTCACCCGCGTGGCAGTCGGTAATCGTTGTAAGTCTTCCCCTGGAAACCAATGATCGGAATGAAAAGAAGCCTGTGTTAAGTATTCCAGACTTAATCTATATCTGTGCCAAATTTTTCCTAAATCCGTTCACCCGTTCAGACGTGATTGAGTAGGTACCTAACAGAACAACATCCAAACATCAAAACTTTCACATTTATACAATTTTGTGATTATATAGGTAATAGCTGCACCCCGCGGTTTTACCCGCGCAGTCTGTCGATTCTGTAACCAAACTCGCATCTCACTTCACTCCGCGTGAATTTGTTATTAGACATTTGTTTACTAAATGAGCTATTTTACTGATTGCAAAAAATTTTGGTAGCCTGCGTAGCTATCTAAAATCTTTTGTGATAAAAAAAAAATCTTATCATTATCTTATTTATGATTTAAAATTCCCGTGCAGTGAAGTGAGATTCGAAGTGGGGTTCGAGTTTGGTTACAGAATCGACGCCCTGTTAACGATTCTGTATTAGTTAGGTAGGTACTTAATAAAATTTATTAGCGGTAATTTAACAAAATAAGTATAATAATATTATGTTACATTTAATACTTACCTTATAGTTAAAAATTCTAATATCTTTGCTTAATAGTTATCTTCTTTATAAATAAAAATCGATGTATGTGTATTTGTTTCCTTTGCACTCCTAAACCATTCATCCACATCCGATTATGATGAAACTTTGGTGAATGTTTGGTGAATTGTTCTGCTTACTACTGAAAAGGTTTCTGGCTAAAAAAAACGTGACATTGCAACTCATGCCGGGCAAAGATTTATGCCGGGTGCTTAGATTATTTACATATAAATAATCTAAGGCCGGGTGCAACTAATGTTGTGCATTATTATCAGGCTCTCCATCGAAACACTTCTCTAAATACCACATTCCTTGTCACGTTATCTGATATTTGCCAGATGTTGCCGTTTTATTTGACTAATATTTCGTAAAGTACTGAAAATAGGGATAAAATCTACAACATTATAAGAATCAAAGCTTGTCTTGAAAATCGGGAAAATTAGAGATTAAACGTCAGCCCGTGCAGTGACAACTGACATTTATTTTTCTTAATCATTCAAATGCACTAAGAAGTTTTGATTCCGATATCGAAGTCAACCACCCTAAAAATAGCTTTCTACCCCTTTTCAACCCTGTTAAGGAATACATTTCAAAAAAATACGAAACACGTGTTCAATTAATTTTGTAAAAGAATATCTATGCCAAATTTCAAGTCAATCGGGCCAAGGAATCGCGTTCTCCCATACAAACTTTGCCACCCTGTTTCACCCTCTTAGGGATTGAATTTCGCAAAATCCCGTCTTAGTGAGCACCTACACCCTAAAAGGGACCCCCATGCAAAATTTGAGACTCCTAGCACTTGTAGTTTCTGAGATTTCGTGATGAGTCAGTGAGTGATTTACGCTTTTATATATATAGATGAGACTAGACAATAAGACTGAGTGTTCTTGAGTCCGTATTTACTTATTTAAGACTAATTTAAGAACGATGACATGTTACAAATAAGAGCCCTGTAAGCCTACCACTCTAATAACGTGCGCATCCTGAGACTTTTTTGCTTGTTGGGTAGGTAGTTCATTACTTATCTTCCGCATTCTCGCAAGCATACCTGGTATTACTGGATCGATTGGTAGTACGACGGGATTTTTTTTTACCCGTGGTACTACTGGTAGTAATACTGGTAGTACCACGGGCAACAAAGGAACCCAGCGACCTTTGTTGCCCGTGGTACCAACTACCGATATTTAAAGCCCGAGTGAATACGCTTCCTCTCTGGGCAAGCTCGCGCCATCAAATATGGCCTAGAGTGAGCCCATTTAATGTAAAAAAAATATCTTACCATTCCGTCTTCTCTTCAGCCCCCCTACTCGAATCACACTCAAATGGCCAACATTCTATTCGTTTGAACGCTACCCTTACTACTATAAAATTACGTGTCGTAAGCTTGCTATTCCAAACAATTCATCGAAGTCTGATTCACATAAGTTTGCGACATGTGATTTAATCATCTAAGGGCCGATTTTTCAATCCTCAGATAAACAGACAGATAGGGTTTATTCGACAGATAGCAAAAACATCTGTTTTTCAATCGTCAGATAGGCCTTATTCGACGAATAACTCACTTATCTGAGGAATAATTCTATCTGACCGTTTGGGGGCCAGATAACGCCTTATTCCTCAGATAAACAGTAAATTTGAGGTTAGTTTTCGTGCTTTCTAGTGTAAAATTGATATTTTCAAAACAATTAACGACACGGCCATCGAGGAAGAATCCATAATAAATGAATTTTATGAATCCAAGTACCTAATAAAAAAAGAATTGAAGAAATTCCACTCGAGAGAAGTTTTCAACATTCTTTCCTGCACATTCTTTGATACTAAACAAATTTTTTTTTAATATATTAAAAAAAAGTATTATTTGCTTGTAGGTCATACCTCTCGCTCGACTAAACGACACAATAAATAATAGTACTAGTCTAAACTCACAAGCAGTTGAATCTTAGCTATATTGAACTTCGCAGAATGCTTTTTTGGTTTCCATAATAAGTAATTCCTTATTTTGAATCGAAAAATCACAAATACAAACACCACACCACAGCATCCATAGCACATCCAAACAACCTCGCATCTAATGAATGACGGACCCGGGCCCGACCGCTTTTGTTTGACCATGATTGCCAGATGTCCGAAATCGAAGAAATAGTTTGTCCTGTTCTAATATTCGTTCATTCTGTATATTTGTTTCACCTTCGTGAAGTTAGCGTTTCCACAGATGAGATATTTGGTCAGTTAGTTACCCATAGAATAAATAATACTTGAAAAATTGACAATCACTTAACAGACGAATAAAGAGACTAATAACTTTATTCTTTGGTTAGCTATTCGTCTCTTTATCCGAGGATTGAAAAATCGGCCCTAAGTATTTGCTCATATTTATGCTTTAAAAGTAAGCGTAGCGTTCAAACGAATAGAAAGTTGGCCATTTGAGTAGGGGGGCAGTTCGGTAAAGCGTACAGTAGGCCAATATTATTAATCTTGAGAAAATATTTTAATAATTATCATCTTTCTACTTCGTCTTCTTTTTCACAGCATGCCGAGCCGATACTGATACCTATTTTTTAACACGTTTTTATTAGGTTGCTTTCTCGTTTGTGTGTTTGTTTGTGTGTTCGTTCGTTTGTTTCTCCGCAAAGTTTGTGAACGATTTTGTACTAGCTTCCTAATGAGCTAGAAACTTGAAACTTTGAACATAGGTCAGAACTGGAAGGCAATGCAATATTATGGTGTCATTGAGCTGATCTGATGATGGATCAGGAAAAAGGCCACAGGATCTCTATGATGAAACCATACAACCACATTGTGTTTGGACTCGTTACAATCGTCTTGACGAGTTCTCTAATAAGAGATGAGATCCAGGGTCTGATGATGAAGCTGAAAGGCCATGCCATAGGAACTCACTATTGAAACCGTGCAACTACATCAAATTTGGACTTGTTTGAATCGTCTTGACGAGTTCTTTGTTGGGAAATAGTTTCCAGGGTCTGATGATGGAGCCGGAAGAAGGACACAGGAACTTTTTAATAAAACCACGCCACCCCATCGAGATTGGGCTCGTTTGAATCGTCTGAACGAGTACTTTTTTGGGAAATAGTGTCCAAGGATCTGATGTCTGTCCACGTTTTTAGGTTTAAAATTTTTATGTTTAAAATTTGTAGGTTTAAAATTTCTGTAGGTATAGGGTAGGTATTAGGGTTATAAATATTTACAGAAGAATTTATTTTTTACTTTTTAGTTTGTTTTTACTACTCCGTTTTAATGTTTTTAGTCCGATTTTTTTGGTAATAATTTTTTTGTGTACAGTCATTTAAATATCTTAGGTATTTTTCTATCTTGCCAATTATCACCGACCGCCTCACTCTATCACTTTGACCCTGGCTTTGGTTTATGACGTCAGTGCACTGTCTGTCCTTGTCATCGTGTTATGATATGACCAAGGACGGACAGAGCATTGCTATCGCTCTGGCTAAAGCTTTGAGTTAGACGGTAGGCCCCAGGTAGGATAACAAGCTTAACCACTGAATTTAAATAAGCAATCGTTTGTTCAGAAACAAGTAGGTAATTAAATTACCTATTGCACTCTATTTACATTGACCTAACCCTGCTCCGATAAGCATTAATAAAAAATGTCCATGTAGGTATTTCGTGAGTGGATAGGTATATCTGTCAACTAGATCTACAATTTGTAATTTACTGGACTGACTTGTGTAGAGTGGGTGGTCGATAATCAACTCTTTCATTAACACTTGGAAACTCGACTCTCGTAAACGTGTTTTTTTTATTCCGTAGGTACACCTACTTAATTCAAAAATGGTATACAGCATTGATGAACTTAAAAAACCCAAGTCCAAAAATAAAGTTTCCTTAGCAGAAAGGTATAAAAAGAGCCTTTTTCACAGTAAACTTGTCGAGTTTTGCAACAGAACCGACTTGCATGGTTACAAGTACATAGTAATGGAGGATTTGAATGTAGTTGAAAGGTATGTACGTTGTTACTAGCAATTCATACTGAAGAGCTTTGATACCTACTCGCTATTTTTAACCGACTTCAAAAAAGGAGGAGGTTCTCAATTCGACTGAATTTTAATAATTTTCATTTAATCCAAACTTTGCTTATGCGTTTTTTTTTGATGTTTTTTTGTTTGAAATAAGCCAGTAAAATCTTACAAACAAATTTTCTAAAAATGCAAAACGCGATGTAAAGCTGCATTTTTGGTTTGTTATTTGGGCCCCTTAGGAGAGTGTCTAACTATGTTTTGCAAGCAAAAAAAGTTGTGCTACCTGCGTTATACGTGAAAAACTGCAAAAATTTTCAGTTTTTGCAGTTAATTTATTAACATACAAATCATTGCAGAAATGCACAACCTTTTTTATTTATGAGATTGTGAAGTAAGCAATGCTTGTATAAAAATAACGGTGTGGGTGGTTAGGTTTGCCGATGAGAGAAAATTTTTCAAGCATCATATCTCAAAAACTTTTGCAGTTTTTCACGTATCACGCAGGTAGCACAATTTTTTTTTGCTCGCTTTCGTTTTTCGCTTTGAAGACCGATCGGCGCACCGTTTTCGTAGCAGCTTTCGATATCATGTAGGAAACCCATAATATCCGGCCCCACCCACCCGACTTCAATAGATGTTCTTTAAATTTAGATATGCGTATCTACACCATACACTTAAATAATATTAATGCAGATTTGAATATTATTTATTGGTTTTTATTTTAGAGCTGTTTTTAAGGGTTTTCTTGAAGGAGGTTTTACTTTTTTAATCTTTCTTCCTTGTGCCTAACGTCTCGGCTACCACGCACGTCTATTAGCCCAGGACTTTTAGCAAAAAAGCTAGGACTAATTCCGGCGGATGCTTTTAAAGTGTTCCTTAGGTCCCCCTGAATATATTTGGAAAGTTCCCCGTGGATCCCTTGTACGCTCCCTCCTCCCCCCCTCAAACGTCTCCCTGATTTTAGTTTTTTCAATTTATCTCAGAAACGGTTGAAGATAGGAATGAGAAAGTAGTCAACGTATGATGTAATTGTTATAAAATATCCAACCCGTCGACACTTCAATCATTTCGATGTGAGCTGTAGTCTCTGAAATATACCTATAGACATTTCACCAAAAAATTTTGTTTGCCCAGAAATCATTATTTGTACTAGTTTTTAAGAATAATGAGAGAATAATGAGAGTTGTGGCAAAATTATAAAAGGTCATATGAATCTTGATACATTGAGGAATAAAACAAGGTATAATACATTGTTATAGCAGCATCGGTTCTAGATTCACACCGAATGGTGTCAGCGCCACGATGTGATTTTTAGCCCAATACTTTTAGATAAAAATTTAGCGATACCTAGGACTAATTCCAGTGGTAAGTTTTTGTCTTTTAAAGTGTTCCTTAGGTCCCTTTGAACATATCTGGAAAGTTCCCCGTGGATCCCATGTCCGCTCCCCCCTCCCCCTCAAACGTCTCCCTGATTTAAGTTTTTCCCATTTATCTCAGAAATGGTTGAATATAGAAGAAAGCTATTAAAGTATGATATAATTGTTATAAAATATCCGACTTGTCGACACTTCAATTGTTTCGATGTAAGCTGTAGTCTCTGAAATATACCTAAAGACATTTCACCAAAAAAATTGTTTTGCCCAAAAATCATCATTGTACTAGTTTTAAGAAAAAATTGTGGAGTTGTGGCAAAATAATCTGAGTTCATTTGAATTTTGATACATTGAGGAATAAAACGAAGTATGAAACATTGTTTTAGCAGCATTGGTTTTCGATTTACAGCGAGTGTCAAACACCACGGTATAATTTTATAGTATGAATAGTATTACCTATAAGTTCGTTTAATCATTAATGATCAAAAAATTGATTAAAATTCCAGAATCAAATAATTAAAGTATGCAAAAAAGCATATCGGAATCTCGGATTTATATAACGACAGTCTCATGGGTTCACAAATTTGAGTGCGGTAAGGGCTCTGTATGAGGCATTGGTAAAAAGGCACTCGGAATGCAACGCATTTATTTGGAAAAAAGCCCACGTGAAGCGAAATATAAGTTTATGTTAGAACGGATACAGAATAAATTTACTAGGTTACTGTATTTAAAAATGTATGGTGTGTATCCGTCCTATCCCTTGATGTATCCGACGTTATTTGTGCTCGGAATGGTGGTAAAATCATGCTCCCTCATCCGCGTTATAATAATAGTTAATTAAAAAAAAATAAAAAAAAATTAAAAAATATTTATTGCAACAATCACAATTGCAACATTTTATGCAAACAATATGTAGAACAATGGGTGGTGGATTTATTTAAATTAGGTTAGACGTTAATAGTTTTTCAGTCCCCTCGTAGTCAAAATCTTTCAGCCATTCTTTTATTTAAAGTTTTAGTTGATGCTTATTTAGTTTTTTAGTTGGACAAGTTCTATTGAGTTTATTATATAAATAAGGTGACAGGTAGTAATATTGTCTTTTAGCGAAAGCACTTTTTACTTTGGGCACTATGTATCTATCGCCTGTTACTTCTTTTAGGTCTGAATTTTAAGGATAATTATGTAAATAAATTAGTCTACACTATCGCATTAGGTTAAGACGCGCTTGTAGGCGCGGTCCGAGGGGGGGGGTCACAGGGGACATGACCCCCCCCAAAATCGTACACATCACATAGAAAAAGCTTCTAAAATTTTACAGAAAAACAATTATTATTATTAGTGACCCCCCCCCCAAAATTTTAGGCTGCGACCGCGCCGAGGTCTACTCCGAACGTCAATTGTCAAAGTTTCGGCCGATCAATTGGGCCATTTCCTACTCCGAAATACATTCGTTCCAAAGTTCGGTCCGACCGAACAATCAATGACGTTTCTCGTATCGGAGCTTACTCCGAACGCGCATAACACGATCAAAGTTTTGAATTTGACATAAGATTTCACGGGAGAACAGTGTCAAAATTCACGATAACAAATTAGGTGCCTTTTGTTCGTCGTAAGTCTCGGAAGTGAGAAATAGTTTCGATGAGGTGTGTTGAATACAACATTAATAAGTGAAATTATTGATGTGAAGTTATTATTATCTAGACAATTACAATTCTAACTTAGTGCAAGCAATGTCAGCAAGACTTTTTCTTCTACGAGCGTGTCTTGAAGAAGAACGTTTGGTACGCAGGAGTCGCCCCGTCTACACTTAAGAGAGAGATTTGAACTGCATAAAATTTCCGACATTGAGTTTATTAATAGCTATAGACTTGGTCGGGAATTGTTTCAAACTCTTTGTACGGAGATAGTACCTCTTTTGTGCCCGAAAAGGAATAGTCGCGGAATTGATCCCGTAGTCAAGGTATACTATAGTATTTATTATAAGTAGGTACTACGCAAAAATTGTAACTGTAAATAAGCAATAAAATTAAATAAATTTGATATTTTGAGAATGGTGATTTTGAAGTATAATTACGATTTCGGGGCCGACATTTCTTTAGACTCTTTTAAAAGCGGCACTTCGAACAAATTCACGAGTCTAACTGAATACAAACAAACTTCTAATCCGTAGAAAGCCATGTTTTAACAAAAAAACGAATCTTTGTACACTTCGGTATAAGTGGGTCATTAATTGGTACCATGAGGATAAGGGTTTATACAATCGTCCACTCAAATTTCACAGAACACACCAAACTATACACTCAAAAACCACTTAAAACGTAGAACACTATTTTTAAAGGTTAAGTTAAGAATTCATGATAGTTGTAAGTTGGAAAAAAAAAAAAAATCATGCTCCCTCACTTACTCGCGTCGTACATATGAAAGATTTGTATGTATGTATGTTTGAACGAATTAACTCAGAAATTACTAAAGCTAATACTACAATAAATTTATTTGGCGTTTGACACCAGTCGCTATAAATCGAGAACCAACCAATGCTGCTAAAACAATGTACATATTGTACTAGGTTTTATTCCTCAATGTATCACAATTCATATGAACTCTTATTATTTTGCCTCAACTCTACTAATTTTTCTTAAAAATTAGTACAAATAATGATTTTTGGGCAAAACTTTTTTTTTTGGTGAAATGTCTGTAGGTATATTTCAGAGACTATAGCTCACATCGAAACAATTGAAGTGTCGACGGGTCGGAATTTTATAACAATTATATCATACTTCAATAGCTTTCTTCTATCTTCAACTATTTCTGAGATAAATGGGAAAAACTTAAATCAGGGAAACGTTTGAGGGGGGAGGGGCAGTGGACACGAGATCCACCGGGAACTTTCCAGATATGTTCAAAGGGACCTAAGGAACACTTTAAAAGACAAAAACTTACCACCGGAATTAGGCCTAGGTATCGAGAAATTTTTATCTAAAAGTATTGGGCTAAAAATTACATCGTGGCGTTGACAACATTCGATGTGAATCGAGAACCAATGCTGCTATAACAATGTATAATACCTTGTTTTATTTCTAAATGTATCAAGATTCATATGACCTTATATAATTTTGCCACAACTCCACTCACTTTTCTTAAAAACTAGTACAAAGAACGATTTTTGGGCAAAAATATTTTTTTGGTGAAATGTCTGTAGGTATATTTCAGAGAATACAGCTCACATCGAAATGATTGAAGTGTCGACCGGTTGGATATTTTATAACAATAATATCATACGTTGACAACTTTCTTCTATCTTCAACCGTTTCTGAGATAAATTGAAAAAACTAAAATCAGGGAGACGTTTGAGGGGGGGGGGAAGGAGAGAGCGTACATGGGATCCACGGGGAACTTTCCAAATATATTCAGGGAGACCTAAGGAACACTTTAAAAACAAAAAACCTTCCGCCGGAATTAATCCTAGGTTTGTTTGAATTTTTTGCTAAAAGTCAACAAATTGTACCTAGGTATCTACAGATTTCATTAAAAATAAAACACTTTTTTGTACACACAATGTACATTGGTTAATTCAGATTTTAACTAATATAACTACGCGCTGTAATCCGTAAAAAGTGTTTTATTTTTAACTAGCTTCCGCCCGCGACTTCGTCTGCGTGGAAAGTTTTTTTGCTATCCCTCAGGAACATAACTTTTTTTCTGGATGAAAGGTACACTATGTCCTTCTCTATACCCCTAAAAACGTGTATGCAAAATTTCATGATGATCGGTTCAGAAGTTAGGACGTGAAGGCGTAACAAACAAACAAACAAACGGACTTTCGCATTTATAATATTAGTAAGGATGAACTGTAGTACGCGCGGAAACCTAAGAAGTGTAGTTATATGAGTTCAGATTTCTTTACCGTGCTAAAGTAATATACTTACCTATAGCTCGGCAACCATGAGCACTTTCTCGATATCGGCCTCTCAAGGCGCAGGCAGAACGCGCGCGCGATGATGGCGTGGCCGGGCGGTAAAGAAAAGAGTTGATGGTGTGATACAAAAACGAGTCCCTCTTACTCGTTTTTTGTATCACACCACACGTCACGTTGTTTCACATTACTGACATTACTGATTTTCAGATTCTGCTGGGCGCTGGCGGTAGCCTTCAGCTTAGTGATCGGCACCATTTTTGTGGTAACGGCATACAGGTGGTATGCTAGAAATCCTATAATCACTGTAAGTTTAATTTTTTATGTAGGTTAAAACAATTATTATGTAGGTAAACTCTGAACATTCTCCAAACGGCTCTTCAATCGATTGGACCTACGCAGTCGGGACCTGTGGGTTCAGTTGAATCGTAATGGCACTCACATTTAATTTAATCCCTGTGCTATTCAGGCACGGATGCACAAGTAACAACATTTTTTCTTCTTTAAAATTAAGGTAGACCCCGAACATATATATTTTAGTGGTTTACTATACAGGGTTATTTATAAAACACCAACAACCTCGTAGAAGGAGATTACTAACATCATTAATTTGTTAATGCTTCGCCTTTGGACATTATTTTCAGAAACCTTTCAAATTCTCCCAAGTTCTTAAACTAATAAACGGAATAGTTATTAGTTTTCTTGTTATATTTGTAGGTAATTGAGAGCACCCAAGCTGCAATATGGGATGTACCATTCCCCGCTGTCACCATTTGCGATTTAAATTTGATCTCTCGCAAGGCGGCAATAAATTTCTCGCACAATGTGTGAGTAAATCCTTGACTTATTTATATCCTTTAGACGCATAATACCACAATATCGGGCCCACAGTTAAAGGTTCATCAAGAGTTCTTAAACCGTCATTTTTCAATAAAAACATTCCGCCAATGACAATAGAAGCTCTAAGGTTGGTAACTACTTTCATTAGATTGAAACTAAGAATCTTATAGGTATTCATATTCTGAAGATTTCTTGATCAATCCGTTGCGAATCACGACGAAACGCTGACGTATGGTCATGCAGGTATGGACGAATTATAATAGTTTACTGGATGATAGAAGAGCGGACTCGTTGCGATTCCTTTGCCCGTGGAGGTGAAGCCCTAAATCAGGATTTCCCAAATTATTTTGGGCAAGAGACCCCTTTTCCAAAATGAACTGATACCTCAGACCCCCATAGCCAAATTACCTACTTTAAAAATCCTATCAAATATCAAGTGTAATTAGTAATAATAATTTATAAATTATTCGTTTATGTCGACCCCTGGGAAACCGATTTCGACGCTAAGGGGTCCCTGCCTTAAATAAGTAGTTATTTTACAGGAGTCTCCCTGTGAACGTGACTGCAGACCTCGTGTTTCATGCTCTCCGGTATGCGCCTCTACTGCATTCCACATACCTGATATCGACAGAACAAAAACAAAAGCTGAATGTCCTACAGAGGGTCTTGGATCTCAATAACATATCTATTGAATCACTATTTAGACAGGTAACATTAAAAAAATAAAAATAGTTTTTTGTTCTACGCACCAACACTCGAAGTAGAGCGACACTGGAGTGGCGATAGTTTGAGAATTGATTTTCTTTATCGTTGATAAAAATCTCTGAAGATTCTTATAATCGAAAAACGGGTTTCAGTTAAAAATTTATTGCATGTTCACTGGTAATTAATATACAATGGCTAAAACCGGTTGTGTGTGGGGATCTAATATAGGCATATGATTGACTTATTTGGAGCTAAGAAATTTAGGATGCTACGATTGCTACATATTTTTCTATTTCTACAAAGTTTGAAAACATAAAAACAAAAAATAAATATATTTAAGTACCTACCTACACTTTTAAACTTTCGCGTTGCATTGTACTTAAGTAGATAAAATAATATACGCATTTAATGTCTGTTATTTTTAACTCAGTAACGCGGAAGTTTAAAGATGTAGAGGTGTATCTATCAGTAAAAATAATTGTTTACTTTTCTTCTATCGTGATCTAGATTATTCTAGCTTACCTACGTACGATACGATTAATCTGACAATGTGCATAATAACCAACTTCAGAGCGCTTGTGGTGTATTTTATGTGCGCTTCATAGGTACATTCTGTAGTGAAGTTGCCGAGGTCCCGACGGTGGACCGATTTGTCAAATTAATTGCATTGTATACAGTTGACGGTATAGAAAACGATATCTAAGTAATAAGTACTGCTCAAGTCGGTTAAACAGTTGATGTCAGTAAAGTAAACGAGTCTGAGCGATAATTTTCTCTAACGAATGTAGTTCTCATATTAATTATAATGTCTGGAAACGATATACCTACATATTTGTAAATATAGTTCCATAAGCTGATAAGTTTTATTGCGCCCATTTTTCGTGTCAGGTAAACGACGTCATAATGGGTGGTAGGGTAAAAGAATTGACGAATTAAAGATGTTTATTAAGTATGTGTGCCTGCCTACTAAATAAAGATTATTTTCATAAATTTTTAGTACAGTCCAAAATCAAGTCTGTCAGTTGAGTTACTTCAAAATAGACAAAAAGACATTAAATTATCTCGACATTATCCTGCTACAGCTACAGTGTAGGGTAAAAAAGGAGGAAATAGTGCCTATTGTGTAAAAAAATGGTCCATACTTATGTCATATAAACATGATATTCGGCATCTATAACTTTAGCTACAAAACCAACTGTCAAAATGTCAAATTTCTCTACAGCTGTCGCCAGTGTTGGAGTGCAACCGTCTAATAGAGAGGTGCATGTGGAAGAACACGGTGTACCGCTGCAGCAACCTGTTCCAACAGGTGTTCACGCTGCAGAACCTCTGCTGCACATTTAACTACTTTGCCGTGGAATCGACGGATGCATCTTAGTAAGTTTTCGATACATTGGGCCTGTTTCACAAATACTTGACGAATAATTTCGTATGGCAGCCATTACATGGTCATGCAAGCGTCAATCAAATTCCATCAGTCATGAATTACGTTTGACTGATTGACTGATGGAAAGAAGAAATCAACTTCATGCAACAATCAATCACTACATTACACGGTAGGTTAATCGTCAGTCACAGTCACAGCCCGTGACTGTGGTTAAACTGACAGCAAAACCTACCGTGTAATGGATGCCTATGAACTTTGTTCCATCTTTAACCAGTAGTTACTGCCTAATCATGTTTTGTAATATCGTCTAGTATTAATACGCAATAAATATTGTTATAGATTTTTTACAGGCAGTATAGGTCTTTAGTTGTACCATTGTATTAACCATGTTATTTTAATTTCTTTAAATTACTGCTTGTTGCTTTAATTAAACAAAAAAAATATTAAAAACCATCGCATCGTAATAAGTCGCAATACCAATATTGCGACTTCAACAAAATCATCTACCTAGGTATTCAACTAGGTAGATGATTTTGCTGCACGTTAGCACCAAATGAAGTTGGAGACGGAACTGGACCACTCACGCCAATTCAACATCATCATAACCCATTATATTCCATTGTATGTACGACGTAGGCCTCTCCCAAGGGAGGATGGCGCCATTACCTCCACGCTGGCAAGCGGCCTGGAACTATGAAAAATACTAGTTCAAGTCATTATATAGTCGCCTTTTACGACACCCCGAAGTGCGAAGGGTTAGTGCTATTCTTGGTACTCTGCCGGACGCCAGACGGCTATATTATGTTATCCCAAAAAGACCGAGACGGACAAACATATGGTAGAGTTCTAATAAAAATGAAGCAACATAATGTGATCGTTGCTGTAGTCATATTTTGTATTATTTATGCTCTACGAACGATGTTAGCATTTTGGGACAAAATAATTGTCTGGAATTACCGAAAGAAAAAATATACTTACTAAACAACGTTATCAACTGGCTCAATTGCATGGTTAAATTATGCTCATTCTAGATGCAAGTAAATGTTCATCTGGTTTTCAGCCGTAGCTTTGGCTTTCTGTATTGTTATTTCAGCAAACCAACCACCTTCAACATGTACCCGCGGCGGGTGGCGTCGTGCGGGTACCAGACCGCCTTGACGGTGCTGGTGAACACTGACGCTGATGACTACTACAGCACGTTCGTGGCCTCTCAGGGGGCGTTGGTGAGTACCATTAGGAACACTATTAAAGCTACAGTCCCAAGTAACAAAATTTGGTACTATAAAAGTTCTGAGAACGCTTTAGGACGTGCTAATTAGTTTCATGATAAGCACTATAATGGTACTAAATAATATACTAGAAAAAATACGACTCGCACCAGATCAATACTCAGACGGGAATCGAACCCGCGACCTTTGGATATCCGGTCCAATGCTCTGACCGCTGAGCTACCGAGTCACTAGTGACATCGTCGAATTTTTCCTAGTATATCCTAAACTCTTACGCTGTAAGCCAGCGTTATTTCACCAATGTGAGGAATTACCTCGACATTCAATTGAAATATCTTTCCAGATATTTTAACAATTGATTAAGATGAAATAGCTATATAATTTTTAAATTTGAGATTTTTGCATTTACAATGCTATTTTTAAACAATACTAAATAATATACTAGAAAAAATACGACTCGCACCAGATCAATACTCAGACGGGAATCGAACCCGCGACCTTTGGATATCCGGTCCAATGCTCTGACCGCTGAGCTACCGAGTCACTAGTGACATCGTCGAATTTTTCCTAGTATATCCTAAACTCTTACGCTGTAAGCCAGCGTTATTTCACCAATGTGAGGAATTACCTCGACATTCAATTGAAATATCTTTCCAGATATTTTAACAATTGATTAAGATGAAATAGCTATATAATTTTTAAATTTGAGATTTTTGCATTTACAATGCTATTTTTAAACAATACTAAATAATATACTAGAAAAAATACGACTCGCACCAGATCAATACTCAGACGGGAATCGAACCCGCGACCTTTGGATATCCGGTCCAATGCTCTGACCGCTGAGCTACCGAGTCACTAGTGACATCGTCGAATTTTTCCTAGTATATCCTAAACTCTTACGCTGTAAGCCAGCGTTATTTCACCAATGTGAGGAATTACCTCGACATTCAATTGAAATATCTTTCCAGATATTTTAACAATTGATTAAGATGAAATAGCTATATAATTTTTAAATTTGAGATTTTTGCATTTACAATGCTATTTTTAAACAATACTAAATAATATACTAGAAAAAATACGACTCGCACCAGATCAATACTCAGACGGGAATCGAACCCGCGACCTTTGGATATCCGGTCCAATGCTCTGACCGCTGAGCTACCGAGTCACTAGTGACATCGTCGAATTTTTCCTAGTATATCCTAAACTCTTACGCTGTAAGCCAGCGTTATTTCACCAATGTGAGGAATTACCTCGACATTCAATTGAAATATCTTTCCAGATATTTTAACAATTGATTAAGATGAAATAGCTATATAATTTTTAAATTTGAGATTTTTGCATTTACAATGCTATTTTTAAACAATACTAAATAATATACTAGAAAAAATACAACTCGCACCAGATCAATACTCAGACGGGAATCGAACCCGCGACCTTTGGATATCCGGTCCAATGCTCTGACCGCTGAGCTACCGAGTCACTAGTGACATCGTCGAATTTTTCCTAGTATATCCTAAACTCTTACGCTGTAAGCCCGTCTGAGTATTGATCTGGTGCGAGTCGTATTTTTTCTAGTATATTATTTAGTATTGTTTAAAAATAGCATTGTAAATGCAAAAATCTCAAATTTAAAAATTATATAGCTATTTCATCTTAATCAATTGTTAAAATATCTGGAAAGATATTTCAATTGAATGTCGAGGTAATTCCTCACATTGGTGAAATAACGCTGGCTTACAGCGTAAGAGTTTAGGATATACTAGGAAAAATTCGACGATGTCACTAGTGACTCGGTAGCTCAGCGGTCAGAGCATTGGACCGGATATCCAAAGGTCGCGGGTTCGATTCCCGTCTGAGTATTGATCTGGTGCGAGTCGTATTTTTTCTAGTATATTATTTAGTATTGTTTAAAAATAGCATTGTAAATGCAAAAATCTCAAATTTAAAAATTATATAGCTATTTCATCTTAATCAATTGTTAAAATATCTGGAAAGATATTTCAATTGAATGTCGAGGTAATTCCTCACATTGGTGAAATAACGCTGGCTTACAGCGTAAGAGTTTAGGATATACTAGGAAAAATTCGACGATGTCACTAGTGACTCGGTAGCTCAGCGGTCAGAGCATTGGACCGGATATCCAAAGGTCGCGGGTTCGATTCCCGTCTGAGTATTGATCTGGTGCGAGTCGTATTTTTTCTAGTATATTATTTAGTATTGTTTAAAAATAGCATTGTAAATGCAAAAATCTCAAATTTAAAAATTATATAGCTATTTCATCTTAATCAATTGTTAAAATATCTGGAAAGATATTTCAATTGAATGTCGAGGTAATTCCTCACATTGGTGAAATAACGCTGGCTTACAGCGTAAGAGTTTAGGATATACTAGGAAAAATTCGACGATGTCACTAGTGACTCGGTAGCTCAGCGGTCAGAGCATTGGACCGGATATCCAAAGGTCGCGGGTTCGATTCCCGTCTGAGTATTGATCTGGTGCGAGTCGTATTTTTTCTAGTATATTATTTAGTATTGTTTAAAAATAGCATTGTAAATGCAAAAATCTCAAATTTAAAAACACTATAATGGTATTGTAAACCTTTACATAACCCCAAACAGGCCCTAGTTTTATCACTGATTAATACTATAAACATTACATAAAGCCTCTCACGGTAATAAATCAGCTCTATACTTGAAAAAACCTACCTCTAAAAAGCAAGAAATAATTATTTATATAAAACACGTCTATTGAAGTCGGGTGGGGCTGGAGTACAAGTTCCTTTTTTTTTTTATTCTAAAAGCCACACCCGACTTCAATAGACGTGTTTTTATTATTACGAATATTATTTCTTGCTTTTTAGAGGTAGGTTTTTTGAAGTCGGTTTTTTGTTTTTTTAAACAATTTTTATTTTTTTTAATTTTTAGTATAGGTACCTTTTGTATTAGGTAGTGTAGGTATATTATTTAGGTAGAAAACTCAGGTCAGCCAAACGTGAGTTAATCGCGGAGAAACATACATACATGCGGGTCAAACTGAGAACCTCCTTTTTTAAGTCGGTTAAAGAACTACACTTCACATAAGATATCCCTTTTCCAACAAAAAAATAATTATCTTATTCAGTTCATAAACAAAGAAGTTATACGACTGATCATCGAGGTAGTTCACACAAAATCATACTATTTTCGTGCTTTTTTCAAGATTACTTGAAAAGTACTGAACCGATTTCAACATTTTAAAAAATGGGACCAACTTGAATTTTTACCTAATGTAATAACGTTTGAATCATTTCAATCGGTTCAGCCGTCTTCGAGTAACCGGTGTACAGACAAAAAAAAACGGGTTGAATTGAGTACCTCCCTCCTTTTGAAGTCGGTAAAAAACCAAAACATGTTTATAGTGCTATTTTGATCTTTTTATCACACAATTGTTCGCCATTTTGTTCGTAGTGTGCTCATGTCATTGTGAGTGTTCCCCGAGAAAAGCAAAATGTCATTCGCTATTAGGTACAATTTGTAATACAAAGGACATTCTACAAAATATCACCTTTGATCGACCATTGACCGTAACTCCACCGTAACTTGCACTTGCGAAAATAATTGTATCGATAAAATCACTATGCTGATTTCAAATTTGACAATGCGCCCTCATAATTTTCGTGATTTAATTAAATTTAAATTAATAAAATAAGGACTCGTCCCGACTATGGCTGCTATAGTACACATTGGCTCCAGCCGTGCTACTAATGTGCTATCATGGTATAAAGAGCAGCCATATTTTCATCGAAAACGGATTAGTCCATTAATTATTCATTTTAGTGCTTTTATCTCACGCTTTAGTCAGGTAGCAGTAACACAAAAAGTTTAAGTTATTTAGCAACTAAACCAGAAGTCGCTATGATACTATTTAGTACCATAGAAGAGTTTCCATGACTTTTACAGAACTAACCCCATAGCGATGTTGAGGGAGCATTTAAGAAGCATAACCGTGATATAATGGTTGTGCAAGGTACTTTTATAGTGCAGATTGATTCTGTAATAGTGTTTTTGATACTGCTACAATACTAGTACTGTAAAAGTTATTTTGACGCAATATTAGTGCAAAATAGATACATAAAAGTGACAGTAAAGTCGTCTATAGTACTATAATCGTTTTTTTTCATATCTATTATAGTGCAACACTTTAAAGATTCTTTTGTAGATCCTGTAAGTGTTCTAAGAGCTGCACCATAGAACTTAAATGCTCTTTAATATTATAGAACCAAAACGCTCTGTGGAAAACCTTTATAAAACAAGCAGTCACAACGGTTACCATTTAAGGCCTACTATATCACTGTTTGGTGATAAAACCCCTTGGTTATAGAAAATTTTGTTACTTGGGGTACTTGTAAACTTATTTTATAACATATTTGCTCGTAAAGGGTCTCTTATTATACCAATTTCAATATCGTATTGTATCTCATTACGAACTTGTGCGGTAATGTAAAGTAAAACGCACGGTTTATCAAGATGCTTCCTCTAAAACGAACGGTATTTTTTTAAATCTTAGCAAAGAGTTTTTATGGCAGAAAAGAGGTAAACATTTTATGAATAAAATTAACTTTGGGAGATAAAATATAATAAATAAACATTTAATTATTTAATTTTATTAATTTTGACAATAAATTACAACCATTTAACAAAACACAAAAATATTAATTTCCTTTATAAGTAATACTGGCTGTTTTTATGCCAAAGCGCTGATGCGCGCGCATTGCAAATTGTTTTTTGCTGTATTGTTTTTATTTGAAAATGTCGTCAAGTAGTGATGAATTAATTACTTAATTCAACACCGCCAGAAGTCTCAGACTCAGAGGCAGCGAAAGAGGCTACTCCAAGCCTCTTGCCCGAAAAATTGACCGATAACATACTTACAAGCGTATCAAAATTTAATCATATGGAAAACAAGCAAAGGTGCAAAGTCCGAGTTTTATTTATTTCCTCGCAAATATGTTATTAAACTTCGTATGACATACGTGCGCTTTGATAATTATCGCACTTATATCATAATGTACTAAAATAACTCTATTTTATCATAACACAAGTTTATTGCAGACATTTTTTTTTATCTCTAATTAGTACCACTATTGCAACTTCTCTGCACGAATGTAAATGAAACACTACCCATATTCCAGTCGCTTGCTTGGGCGTCCAGCCCATGTCGCCCATGTTTTGGTTGTCCGGCGACCAGGCGACAGTGCGTATTGGCTCGTAAATCTAATGACTACATTACAACAGAACTGCTTACAGTACGCCAGGTATCGTGGCGCCTCTGCCCGCTGTCTGACCACCACTAAATTCTATGGTCATCAGTGAACACTATTCGTCAGTCAGATCACAAGGGATTGCCACTTTCAAGCACTCACCAGAATATTAAAGCAATGATGCATGAGCGTTGTAATACTGAAATCTGAGCGATATCCGCTACCGGCACCGGTAGCGATATCCCAATTACGCGGTACGTATCGCGTAACCACGATAGCTGCGAAAATGTCATACTAAATACCCAATCACGACGGTAGCGGATACCGCTCACATTTGAATAGGCCAGGGGCGTCGCCAAGGGTGGCCAGGGAGTGGCAGCTGCCTCCCCCCCTAGAGATTAAAAAAATGTAGCCAACTGCAAAGTAACCAAAGTTCTGCGGCCGTGCAACTTGCTTTTCCGATAAATCCCGCATCTCAAAACTTGAATAAATTCAATGTGCGCTTTTATAATTCTCGACGGCCCGGCACGGCACGGCCCGGCACGGCACGGCCCGGCACGGCACGGCCCGGCACGGCACGGCTCGGCACGGCAGCGGCGACGCCGAAAGACGCTTTTATAATTTCTGCCGTTGCCGGCCGTTGGATGTTCAACACAGAACACTCATAGCGAAGAAGTTACTATTTGTACATTGTACAGTAGTGTCGTGGTACCTACTTTTTACTTTAGAATAATATAAAGAATAAAAGTTGATCTTCTCTCTCTAGATATTTGTTATCTTTATAATTATTTCATAAAATAATAGTTTACCAATTATACAACGTGTAACAGAAAGGAGGTATCAACTCTAAAGGAAGTCAATGTACTCGTGAATCTGAACACTTCCAACAGAAAAAGATTTCAAATCGAAAATACAATTTTGGACTCTCCATAGAAAATTTGAATTTGCTGCCAACATTTTATATAGGGAGGGACATTCAAAAATTTTTTTTTCTGTTGGAAGTTTCACTAGTACATTGACCTCCTCTCGGGTTGATACCCCCTTTTTGTTACACGTTGTTTAATGATTATATTACAGTGTAGGTAGGTAGTAGGTACTTACTTAAATGATAAATAAATCTTTTAAAAATCAAAGAATATATTATATGTAGCTGGTTTTCATTACGTACCTACTTACCAAGATAGGTAGGCATCTACACAACACATTATTTAATTAAGTAGGTAAGTACCTACTTAAGTAATATCTAGGTAATTATTTGTTGAGATAGGTAACAATATTTAACTTTGGTAAGTCCCCTATTAACGGTGTTTCCACCGCTGTAAGTCCCTAGATATCTTTCCGATCAGTATCGAAATAACTGTTTGTCGGAATATTACCTATATGTTGATTTTGATGTTGTTTGTTTCCACAATCATACATAGGTACATGGCATACCAACAACAACACATTAACGATATTACGCTAATATACTGGTTGTGCCCTTTATACACGCTGTATATTCTTTGCTCTGGACCCACACTCACACATATGAATCCTTGTAGCTACGCACTACATCGTAAAAGTTCGACGGCAGCGTAGGATTTGGCCGGCACGGCCCGGCACGGCACGGTTTGCCGGTGCCGTTGAGGAAATATAAAAGCGTCTCCATATGATTCCATACATTTCACTTCCCTGTTGTGCCGTTGGACGGCTGCCGGGCGGTGCCGTGCCGGGCCGTTGAGAATTATAAAAGCGCTCAATAGGTTGCTCTTGACTGTACCTACAATTCATATTTTTGTTTTCTCATCCTCCTTAATTAGAATAGGCCTTAAAGGTTTATAAAGGCTAATGACACTGATAGAGTAAAAAAGCCATAAATTCAATTATGTAGGTAGTTTAGACTGTGAAATGGTCAGTTGATATTTGGTCACTGTGTTTCGTCCGTGGCAGGTGTTCATAGACGATGCGTACAACGTGCCAGATATGGACTCGCCCGTGCGCCTCGTGGGCCCGTTCACGGAGGTGATGGTCGCACTGTCCCCAGAGCGCACCTACAGCACCTACGGCATACGGTCATTTGCGCCTCAACAGCGGCAGTGCTATTTCATAGATGAGGTAAGCGCCAGCGCCTAATGGAACTAAAAGACGTAGTGTAGCTAGCTATATAGTCTTTCAACTGTCTACCTTTTTACGCGCTGAGTACGCGAAGCTGTACAAACGGCGCGCGCGACACACGCTTGATTTGCTGCGTATCCTTGTTAGGGGCACAAAATTGTGTTATTACAAAATGACGTTTCTAATATTACGATTACCGTATTAGAAACGTCATTTGTTTTGTTTAATTAAAGAGCTCCTACACTGAACATCTATGTAACGGTTTTTTCTAAAGATGTTTGTGTGTGCGTGCATGGAAAACTGCTATTTGTGGCAAATGGCTCTTTTGAATTTTGTCTTCGTATCTGGTCAATGGTTCCACTTTACATTCGGTAGAGTGGTATCCTTTGCTTGCTGAATAAAAAAATATAATTAGGCATCATGATAAAGATTTTGATTAGATATCTTTCTAATAAACTTATATTTAAATTTGATCAAGATAGGTATACCTATTCGTTTTCAAGATGTTGACATTATTTGGTAAGCAGAGCGTCAATGCTAAGCTATTGACGCAAATTAATTATATCGTAGTGCTCCTAATCTATGTATTATATCTTAATCATCAAATTTAAGATAACTTATATCTATCCATTATATTGATATCGTGTTAATTAGAAAATTGGAAAGCGCGAGTTGCACTTTTAGAGTATGGGGCGTCCATTCATTACGTAAGGCATTTAGGGGGGAGAGGGTCGAGCCGAATCTCACCCAATCTCACATGGGGAGAGAGGGAAGTCTTGGCAAATATCACCTTAAGCTTTGTCCAGACTAGTCCATTTTGGCGTATCAGATCACCGTATCTTTAACATTCATCGCTAGTTTGGTTGGGCGTGCGTTGAAGTGAAAGTTCAACGCACGCAGAAAATAAAATTAAAGTTTGTCATAGGTAATAATATCATTACGGTCCTGCGTTGTGCCGAACAGTATAGGGGGCGTCCATTAATTACGAAAAGCTTTGTCCAGACTAGTCCATTTTGGCGTATCAGATCACCGTATCTTTAACATTCATCGCTAGTTTGGTTAGGCGTGCGTTGAAGTGGAAGTTCAACGCACGCCCAACCAAACTAGCGATGTATGGTAAAGATACGGTGATCTGATACGCCAAAATGGACTAGTCTGGACAAAGCTTTTCGTAATTAATGGACGCCCCCTATACTGTTCGGCACAACGCAGGACCGTAATGATATTATTACCTATGAAAAACTTTAATTTTATTATTTTTACTATGTTATCTATTTAGATGTCAGCAAATTTTATAAAATTAGGTTGGGTAGGTAGGTATTCACTCACTTAAAGGTGTTCGTAAAGTTACGAGCAAAATAAAGAAAAAAAAACTTTGTTCTGTGAGTAAAATTGTCAGCGCAAATAACCTGGCAGGGTGGGCGGTTGGCGGTTTCGGTGCGAGCACAACTCAGTATTCAAATAAAAGAGCAACCGAATTGATTTTTTTAAATCAATAATTTCACCTGCGATACAGATTTTGGCAGTCGAGTTGCCCCCCAAGATTTTCAAAAGTGGACAACTCGCTATGGCCAAGAATCTTGCGGGATAATTGTCGCTTGGGCCATCTTGGCTACTTGGCTGATTTGATACAGTATGGAATGCAATAACAAAATACTACCTATGTTCTAGGTTCAGATTGGAATATTTCGTCAGTATTCATTTCACAACTGCATAGCTGAAAAGAAGGTGGAGCTCATGAGACTTCTGTGCAGATGCGTGCCGTTTTACTTCCCTACAAGGGGTAATTAAATAAAACACATTTTTACATAATGTACGATTCACACCATCCGGGGCGCGAGGCGGGCCGCGCCGGAGCCTATTTTGCAACAGTCTACCTGATATTTGACCGGCTCCGCGTGCACGTGTTACGCGTCGGCAGCCAGTTGGTTCCGCGCGCACGGCGCGGTAGCCAGTCGGCTGCTCTAGGTTGACGATGACGACGCGCCCGTCTCACTGACTGAGTGCTAATGGGCTCATAGAAGAGCTTGCTGATGGATGCGCGCGCTTCCCTACGGATGCGGACGCGTGCCGACACTGCCGACGGATGCGCTCGTCCTATGTGCGCATCCGTTGCGATGCAGCCTGACTCGCGCTGGTTGGTGTGAATCGTACATAAGAAATACACATCCTAAAGTTTAATCATAATAATCAGCATCAGCTGAATGATTTAGAAACGCATAGAGGACAAACATTCCAACATTCATTTTATGTAAGTATAACTAGATTTTTCCCCAACGGATCAGTTGTGTAGAAGGGGATCAAAAGTACCAACGGCACAACCAGTTAAGCATAGTAGTTGTGCCTTGGGTCCGGAAGAAACCATCAGGGATGCGTCGCAATGCCACGAATCGTTATGGTTTGGGAACACATTGAAGATGATAGAAGACTAGCTTTGTAAGCGCTTATATCTGCGCGGAATATCGTTACCAGTGGCCTCTCGTGAAGTTCTTTGATGTAGCACAGGTATAATCCGCGCGCGATGAGAATGGAAAAGGACCTTGTCAAAGTGAATTGAATATGACAGTTAAGCGACTGCGAGTAGCGTTAGCAAATAATTTGATAATAATAAATGTTTGTTTGACTTAATTAAGGACGTACGTACACTTTTATTTATTTCAAAAATGTAATATGGATTTTTAGCGGAATGAATCCTTTTTGTTGTTACTTAAAAAAATAACTGTGTTGAAAATAAAATAAAAGCCGAGCAGAAATCCTCGCGCACAGTTCTACACAAGTACATATTATCCCCGTCAATTGGTAATGCGCTGGAACCTTGTCACATTAACATCCACGTTGACATGATCCCCAACAAAAAATGCAATGAAACAAGAAAATTCTAATAGGTATTAGAATAAACTATTTCGGGATTTGTAAGTACCTGTTTATTTGTGAGACTTCGATATTTCGGCGCAGTTGCACGCGCCATGACACAGGTACATGGTGTAAATCCCGAAATAGTTTATTCTAATAACGTTAATAACCAGGAAATTTAAAACAATATATTCTAATAGGTAATCTAATATATTAATTATTGAATTCTTATTTTCAATAAGATAGGGTCTAGGTATTAAAAAAAATACAATTGTTTTTCGTTTTTGAGGGTAAAATCATGGCCGCCAGGCGCATTACCAATTGACGGGGATTATAAATGCGAGCATCGACGCGAGTATACCGACGGTACGTCTGGCCGACGGACAGTGCGCGTCTCAGTTCCAAAAGGTATTATACCATTCTCATCGCGCGCGGATTATACCTGTTTCTCCAAGGTTCTATGTTCAATTCCAAAATCTTACAATAACAATTGGTTCAGTGGTTTACTAGACATTTAATAAAAACAAACGTTTTTATTAAATGTCTACTTTTATTATAGGATTGAAATGCCTCGAAATTGTAAGTAAAGTCTGTACATCCTTACTTGTCTTATATGGTAAACAATCTTCGCCCAACTCTTTATTAAAATAATCATTTATAAAATACACCAAATGGTTTTCCATACATAGATTTCGAAACAAATTGTTAGTAAATTAACAACAATTTCATAAAGTTACTAACATATTTTTAAATAACGATTTAATTATAAAAGACGTATGACAACTGTCAAAAACTGTTTTCTAAATAAGACAAGTAAGGATGGACAGACTTTAGGCAGGTATTACGATTACCAATATATTTTAATACAATAGGTACGTACGATTATTTTAAAATACCTACATAAAAAACAATCTCTTTGTACACAATGTGTATATTAACAGTCCGTTCACAGATATTATACCACTGAAAATGGCATTTATTCTGAAAGTGGCATTTCTTCTATTATATGGAAGAAAACAAGAAAAATTACTCACTATTTATATTCATTATGAATTTAATTATATATATATATATATTTTATCAAATAGTAATAGTATAGACCTAAGTGACATATGTGAACATTCACTCCAAATAATCGCAATTGAATTTGCATATTTTTGTATAGTTGTTCATTTAATTTGCATTGAACTCTGTGTGTTTAGGTATGTGGGTACAAGGTATTTTTATTCAATAAGTTTAATGTTTAGATTAAAACTCTCACATTCGTTTTTTTTTCAGAAAACTATCGTATTTGTAATTTCAATGACGTCGACTGTCTTGAAAATCTTATATGTAAGTTCATTTTTATAGTTTCGTAGTACCTACCATAAAACCAAGGAATACTTGGTTGACTTTGTTTCCATTTCTCTCTTTCTCCGTATGTTTTCAGGAAAACAGTAGAGTAGTATCAGGTTACTTGGAGTAAGCGCGTACACAGAACTAAGAAAATTTTCTTCCCCCCAGTAGAAGTCGCAAGTGGGCGGTACCCGTGCAACCTCAAGTGAGCGTAGCTCGTATACTTTTGAATTTTGCTACGTCAGTCGTGGGAGCGAACGCGAAGTTTTTAATGTGTTAAGTTTGGTTAACTTACACTGGTTTTCATACTGGCTCTATTTACTTCTAACTACTTCTATGTTCTGTGAGCGCGTATAAGTACTTAAATAGTCTCAATTATCAAAACTATCTTGTAACAAATTATGAATCTATGAATTATATAATATTGGCAATAAAATAATAATCAAACCCAACCTAATTACTTACCTAAGGACATTTAATTAAATCGCGTTAATATCCGTAAGTGTTTTTTCAATGTCTAGTTCGCACGTAAACTATGAATGATGTAAGTACCTACTTGCGAAAAATCACAGCTGCCAAAACGGAAGATAAATTGCCAATTATTTTCGAAAACTGCCAATTCGTACCTACACATAGTTTGTCCCCTGGAGCAATAAAACAACAGGGCTCCACAGTGTAATCCAATACATTCCCAAAATAAAGAACCTGCGAAGGTTCTTCGTTACATGGTTTTAGACAAAAGCTTACATCATTTATTTACTTCTTAATCACATTACTTGTATTTTGAAACTGATAGAAACCGTAGAAATACTGTTTATTTATATGATTTTTCTTCGCTTGACGACACTTTTTCTGGACTGACGTACAGAGAGCAAAAAACATCTAAAGACAGCGAACGCTCATTTTTTGAACTATTATTTTTGGAACAAAATAAAAATTTGACATAGTTTCGAATTTAAAATTGAGAAATAAGTTTTTACTCTGGGGAAAGAGGTCGCACGGCCACGTTACAAGGTTAATGGTACTTCGAACAACACGAAAATTAAATCCCACGCTCCATGAAATTAAATACTCCGTCAATTTTAAATGAAAAATGTTGTAGGTACCTACCACTTATCTGCTATTTCTAAGTAGGTAGTACGGTCAACAACAAAAGTCGATTAATAGTTTAACAAATTAAGTAAATTTGGCGTATTCACTTTTTTGAATAATGTTTCATGCTGTGAGATATCTCTCTCAAAAAAAATGCTATTACAAAGTAAGTTCTAAAGTGTTTAACGACTTTTATTGCTGACTGTGCCTATAGGTAGGTACTTACTGTATTTAGGTTTTAACTGTACTAAGAAAATCTACTTATGCGACTTTTTAGTCATCTTCCTTCATATTTCCAAAACACAAAACTTTTACCATTAATCTGATTTTCTTTCAGCAATGAATGATTTTCCGGAAAAACTCAATACTGGGTCATTATTCAAGTGTTTACCAGAGTGCGAACACTTCAATTACCAGTTTGAGGTGGCTCTCGGCACATTGTCGAGTAACATACATCTCAACGGTCATCCATTCTTGTAAGTTAAGTCATCAGACATTATAAGGTCCCCACTGCTGGGCATAGTCATATGCATCAGCGCGGGGATTAGCCCCCACGCTGATTGGTGGGGGTCAACGTTGCAAATGCAACTGGGACCAACGGTTTAATTAACCGAACGTGCCTCCCAAATCAGGGAGGAGTTTGACTTAGTACCGATCCTAATGTAGTTCGTAGGCAATTCACAGAATGGAGTATAAAAGGTGAAAATTCAGACACCTATCGATTTTTTCTCTATATAAGTTTTGTATGCAGGGTTATTTGTAAAACACCAACAACCTCGCAGGAGTAGATTAGTAACATCATATACAACAGGGGTGCCAACTTAGGGGTTTTCCCCCTAGATATATATTGATTGGGATTTTTTTAGGGATAATTTTAGGGACATTAAGATTTATAAAATTATAAAAAATAAGTAGCGACATAGACTTTTAATTGAAATGTCGCAAAGCATCATCATGATCTGTTCCACTCTGCGACGCAGAATGGTAAGCTCTTATACGTAATTTACTCCAACAAAAAAATGTTAAGCCTATTTAATGCGAAAATGTATGATTTAAAAAATGAAACCTCATCAGAATTAGAGATGAGATGAGACCAAAGCTCTGGCTGAAATAATAGATATGTTATAATTAATGAGAATTTTGAAAAAAAAAAAAATATATATATAACGTTTCTTTTCGGGGGGTTTTACAATAATTTCGGCGATTTTAGTGGTATTTGATATGTGCTTAGGGGGAAACATTTTCAGGAGTTGGCAGCCCTGATATACAATAACATTTGTTCTACGATTTTTCCAAAAACAGACAAAAAAATCGACTTTTCATACGAAACTCGATCAGCTGTTCAGACATTTGTATGGAGAGTCGATTTTTTTGTCTGTTTTCGGAAAAGTCCTAGAACAAATGTTGTTGTATATAATGATAGTAATCTACTTCTACGAGGTTGTTAGTGTTTTACAAATAACCCTGTATAAAGTACCTAATCAAGATCTAATAATATTAATGCTGTTGGTAATATTTCATGGAAAATTATAAATGCTTGAACAGCGACCAATGTGTTTATCCATACGATTTGAATTTTCAGCAAAGATCTCAATCTGGCAAATCGTTCGCTTCTGAACGTTTTCTTCAATGACTTGGTTTCGACTAAATACCGTCGTGATGTTTACCTCAACTGGCAAAACATATTGGGTAAGTAATTGTAATTGGTAATTGTAACCAATTATTGTAGAAGTGTCAGATATGATAACAATACAATGACTCATTACGGCGTCAAAGGTTTTTGATTTTGATCAAAGATAAAATAAGCTAAGAATATTTTTTTTACTTATTTTTTACCATTTGTATTCAAAAATAGTTAATAGTGCTGGGTTAGCGCCATTTTGTGATGGCACTCTGTTAAACCAACTATCACTCTATCATTGTATTTATCTTATATCTATACCTTTAAACGAGCAATTCTTGTTTATAACTTTATTTCTGTGATCTCGGAAACGGCTCTAACGATTTCGCTGAAATTGAATATGGGGGTTTTCGGGGGTAAAAAATCGATATAGATTAGTCTTATGTTTGGGAAAACGCGTGTTTTCGAGTTTTCATGCGTTTTCAAGGGGTTTTTTTCGACGCAAATATGGTCGATAATATCGTTCTACCGGCCACTGTCCGTCTGGTCAAGCGGGTTAAGACGCGGACGGCAAGAAACGAGGGTTACGGGTTCGATCGAATCCTGCTCAGTGACTTACTTTTGTTTTTTTATATGTTCAAGTTTATATATTTTTTTTTTTAATTTTTATTGTTTTTAGACAAGTTTAAAAACAATTAGTTAATGTTTGAGATAACAATGTAGATTATCACCTAAACACCACCATATTACAATAAATAGTAATAACCGAGCAAAGCTCGGTCGCCCAGACAATAGGTATTTGTTTGATGAACTTTAATTCAATGCTAACGTTATTACGTTATTATTATTGTAATAATGTTATTATTATTATTATTATTATTATAATGAATGTTCATATTGAGATTGAGATAGGTACACATGAACTTGCTCTCGATATTCCTACATAGAATTAGAGCAATTAGTAGGTATGAACGTCTATACAAAAAAAATTTGGGAGTTACAAGGCGTGATAAAGTTTGGCCGCATGTTGGAAACTGATCTGTAGGCTGTTTTTAACTAATATTGAGCTGGGCCAAACTATCCTTACATATGAATCCAAACGGCGGCGGGTTGAAGTAGCGTTCCGCCCGGCTTCATTCTAAAAATTATAACTGTCCCGGTTTAGCTAACAGGTCAAGTGTGGTGTCAATTTCAGATAAATCAATAACGCGGAATTCATTTCTAGTATAAAAAAATGCAATTTATGTAGTAATTTCTGAAAAATTGCTCAATAACCAAAATATTCAATTACATATTTTTACTTTTAATCACTGTAAACATTAAACTGGTGCATTTATTTCCAAACAAAAAATATGTTATCAAAGCCTATTTATTGCAGATTTGAAATACTATAACTTTTAAGTACCTTTACACACAGTAAATAGAGGAAAAAAAATTAACGTCGCGCGACAAGAGCCTAGAGTTCACTTTCGAAATAAATTACCAACTTTGACTAGCTATGTCTCTGCAATCAATGGACATAGACTACTCGAGTTAGGCTCAAATTGTAGCAAATGCTGTTAGCTTTACAGAAGTATGGACCAATTAACCTGAAGAGTTATGAATCTCCATATAAATAAATCATGGGCGTTACAAGTCCTGATAAAATTTGACCACATGATGAAAACAGTTCTGTATACTATTCATAACTAGTGTTGAGCAGGGCCAAACTGTCCTTACAAAAGAATCCAAATGGCGGCTACTTCTGAAATTTTTTTTGTCGAACAAATTATTATTTTTAAGATAACTCAAAATAATAAGTGCTCTACAAAAACTTTATATGGCAATTATGTTACAAATAAATTTATCTATTACTTTGCTTCTTGTAAATTTTTTGATAAATCTAATAGTTTATGAGATAAAATGATTTACAATATGGCGTTTCTTTTTGAAACGATAAAAAAGAAACGCCATACTGTAAATCATTTTATCTCATGAACTATTAGATTTATCCAAAATTTTATGAGAAGCAAAGTAATAGATAAACTTATTTGTAACATAATTGCCTTATAAAGTTTTTGTGGAGCACTTATTATTTTTGAGTTATCTTAAAAATAATAATTTCTCCGACAAAAAAAAATCATAAGTAGCCGCCATTTGGATTTTTTTGTAAGGACAGTTTGGCCCTGCTCAACACTAGTTATGAATAGTCTACAGAACTGTTTTCATCATGTGGACAAATTTTATCAGGACTTGTAACACCCATGATTAATTTATAAGGAGATTCATAACTTTTCGGGTTAATTTGTTCTATACTTCTGTAAAGCTAACAGCATTTGCTACAATTTGAGCCTAACCCGAGTAGTCTAGGTCTATTGATTGCAGAGACATAGCTAGTCAAAGATGGTAATTTATTTCGAAAGTGAACTCTAGGCTCTCGGCGCGTGACGTTTAAACATTTTTTCCGCTATTTATGGTTTGTAAAGGTACTTTAAAGTTGTATTATTTCAAATCTGCATTAAATAGGCATTAATAAGGTATTTTTTGTTTGGAAATAAATGCACCAGTTTAATGTTTACGGTGACTAAAAGTAAAAATATGTAGTTGAATATTTTGGTTATTGAGCAATTTTTCAGAAACTGCTACAAAAATTGCATTTTTTTATACTAGAAATGAATTCTACGTTATTGATTTATCCGAAATCGATACCACACTTGACCTATAAGCTAAACCGAGACAGTTATAATTTTTAGAATGAAGCCGGGCGGAACGCTACTTCAACCCGCCGCCGTTTGGATTCATATGTAAGGATAGTTTGGCCCAGCTCAATATTAGTTAAGAACAGCCTACAGATCAGTTTCCAACATGCGGCCAAACTTTATCACGCCTTGTAACTCCCAAATTTTTTTTGTATAGACGTTCATACCTACTAAATGTATTTAAAAAAAAGTAGGTGATCATAACAAAGTTGTATTATTTCTTTACAGCTTCTTTCGGAGGTCTACTCAGTTTAATGCTTGGATTCACTTTGATATCAGGATTCGATTGCATTCTCTTCACCTGTGGGGTTATCGTCACATATTTTAAAAACAAATTCACTAAAAATGAAAGATCATCAAAAATAGCGGTTAACAAAATTGCTGTGCACCCACATTTCAAAGAGAACTCGTGGTTAAAGGGGAATTTAAATACAAAAACGAACCTGAGTAAATGGTGATTTATTACATAATATGAAATTATACCTAGTAAAAATTGGCCGTCTCCATTAAAATCATTAGAAGACTAAACTTTGAAATATTTTGCAATAATTTGATATTTAATTTTGGATATCACAATAAATGAAGTCCCTTTACCCCATTCACGTGGTCTATGGTCGCTTACTGGGTTTTATAATATGAAGGCTTAAAGTCGCCCACTTTGTAGCGGAGAAAGCTCGATGATTGGTATTTCCCTACGTGATCGAATCTGAGATGAGGAGAACTACAGTTACCGACATTGCTCGAAAAATTGCTCAGCTGAAGTAGCAGAGGGTATGGCCAGGATACATAGCGGTAAGAGCCGATGGCTGGGCGGAAAACTTCTGGAAAAACGACTGCGCACTGGACGACGTTCGAAGACATACCTACAATACTTAGATTTTACTCACAGATAACTTTTATTTTAAGGAGGAGGCAAGGAAAATAAAATCCTGTGAGAGGAAATGTGAAATCTTCACAGATAACCAGTTATCTGGCCATGATTATCTGCAGGGAACAAGGGGACGTTCCGTGGAAGACCCGTTGATTAAAACATTTGTTTTAATCAAAGGGAAAACCTTAACAAGTAATACAGACGATCTGAGTGAAGCTTTTGGGAAGCCGGAATAGATCCTTGCGTGTAGAGTACCCATAGGTGTGTTGTGCGGCTGACATGATTTAAAAATATGGGTTCCAAACTAGGATTTTTCTACTCTGTGAAAAATGAGAAGCAATAAAAAATTAAATGGTCTGTTTGACTTAAATTAATTATTGACATAGTAATAATGTCAAGTTTACACGAGCTTGGCTACAATGCTTAGTACATACTTATCACTTACTTACTTGCGTATAAACATACTGGGTTAATGCTTAGTATTAGTGAAAGTGCCAGTGAAAATGAATAGAAGTCGATCCTATTTACTAAGGGCAAGTCTATTACCCACATCACAATTCACTAAACACTTGTTACTCGCTGACCGTGTCAACAGCTAGCTTAATTAACATCAAGGATAAAAAAACATAAATTTAAAATAAAAAAACCCCGACACAAAAGAGCTAAATCTTTAAAAAAATCGGGTTGCACTCCGGGAGTGCCGACAGAAGTGAAGACTTGAATATTAACGTTGTGCATTTTTGATATTTTGGAATGGTTAGGGAATCATTTTGCACGAATTGCCGTCTTACGAATTAACTCTGCATTTGAATTTACGAATACAGAACAGTATTGAACGAAGGTCTTATCCATAGCTTGACAGAAAATCTAAAATTTTGATATTGAATTAAAAAATTTGCGCTTTGCTATAGTGACACAAGTGTTTACGTCTTGAAATGACGCGCCGCCATTTTCGCCGCGCCCCGTAGAAAGAGAGGGGTATACTTCCGCCGCCGGCTGTCTACGCTACATCCGTCTTACGAATTTTCGATCAGAGTCACGTGACCCTGACTGACGCGAGTTTAACATTTTTTCCCCATTACAAAAAAATGTACAACGCTGCTAAAGAAGTTTTCACTTCAAAAAAACTCGACACAAAAAGTTAAAAATAATATCATCAAGTCAGATCTTTGAAAACAAATAGACATCGGGGGACCGTTATGTATCGCTAGACATGTGACGAGCTTAAATGTCTATTTTTTTATAAATCTATAATGGCTTGATGATATTATTTTTAAAGATTCAGCTTTTTTGTGTCGGGGGTTTTTTAGGGTTCCGTACCCAAAGGGTAAAAACGGGACCCTATTACTAAGCCTCCGCTGTCCGTCTGTCTGTCTGTCTGTCTGTCACCAGGCTGTATCTCATGAACCGTGATAGCTAGACAGCTGAAATTTTCACAGATGTATTTCTGTTGCCGCTACAACAACAAATACTAAAAACAGAATTAAATAAATATTTAAGGGGGCTCCCATACAACAAACGTGTTTTTTTTGCCGTTTTTTGCTCAATATTAATAACGACAACAGGTAGACAGTTGAAACTTTCACAGATGATGTATTTCTGATGCCGCTATAGTAATAAATACTAAAATCAGAATAAAATATATATCTAAGGGGGGCTCCCATACAACAAACGTGCCTTTTTTGCCGTTTTTTGGTACGGAACCCTTCGTGCGCGAGTCCGACTCGCACTTGGCCGGGTTTTTTTAATTTCTAATTTAATTTTTATATGAAGCTTTTTAAAGCCGCCATTTTGTTTTTTTTATTGCACTTTTTACCCAGGGTGTACATTATTTTAGTCAAAGCACAATATCTGTATCTTTTACCGTTTCGGCAGGCAGTTGACCATCTCCATAAATGGCTGGATTGATTTCCATCAAACGTGGCTCAGAACCATCTCGATTTATTTAGCTTTCAATTAAAAAATCTGCATTACAATCGCTTAATCCGTTTAGGCACTACTTTGATACGTACAGACAGACAGACAGACATAGGCTTCAAATTTATAACACCCCTATTGCGCTGCGTGGGAGTTAAATATACATAAAAGCTCGCGTGAGAAATGGAATGGACACACAAACTGCATAACGCCACAAAATGCGAAATTATTCATCTAACTCGTAAACGCGTCTATTGGAATCGATTTTAGTCTAAAATTAGACTCAACTTCGTGATTCTTTTTAATATTTATTCTTTAAATGTTTTTGCTTAAACTAGGTTATCGGCCATAAGTATAATGTAATATTTACATGTTTTCTTTTGGTAAATTAAATTTAATACTATTATTGTAATTAAAAATAAAATCAAAGATTGACGATTTCCTCTTTAATGACAAATGCATACAATAACTCACTTGTCACTGGTACCTACAACACATGGTAGGGCAAAAAAATTATTTGACGATTTAAAAACGCTCATTATGTGAGCTTATTTGAATAAAGATTTTTTTTCATTTTCATTTTTTCATTTTCACTATAAGCTCGTGTAGACTACGCTTAGATCACAATGTTCATAATTATGTGACGCATTTTATTTAATGTAAATGTTCAAACGATTTTGATTAAATATATCTAAATTAGATATCTTTAATAAACAAACCACCATTGTAAGTAATTAGCCACAAGTGCCTCTATTATCTCTTTATCAAAATAAGGAAATAGAACTTTATCAAAATAAGTAAAAATATAATTTTGAATACTAACTGTGTAGCTACGAGAAATATTTCAAAAACCTGTTTATACCTTCCGATGGTGTTTTCTACACTTTTGTTTTATAGTATGGTTACGTTAGTAGTTTAGTTTAAACAACACTATCACATTTTTCAGTATTGTTACATAATTTGGTTCCACCTTATATACTACTATATTAATTTACTAACGACCCGCCCTTAATTTGCTTCGGTTCCTTCCTTTTTTGCCAAATACGGCCTTCCAACAACACCCAAAAAGAAAACAACCTCCATTCGATCCAAAAGTCTGTTTCCGTCCCGTTCCGAGCCCCATCACGTCATCGGTGTAATAAGAAACACGCTTCTATTTATTTTCGCCCGTGTTAATTTTTTGCCATAAACTCCTAAGATAATTATGGTAACATTGCGCATAAAATACCTATACTTAAGTACCTAACTAACTTATTCTAGCTTTCCAAATTACCGCATTGTACGTGACCATTTTTTTAGAAGATATAATGGGGTATAGTAAGCTATTCTTAAAAGATAAGATATATTCTCATCGCGGATTTTTTGTAGAACTATAAAAGAGAAACAATTGCATCATACTTACATTATTTTGTTATAGCTCAAAAGGTTTATGCCGCGTTTTCGATGCAAGCTCCCAGTCGGCTTAATTTTTGCCGACATCTTCAACAATTATCGTCATATTTCTATCAATTTACATAAACTTCAACTTAATCGGACAGGATTATTCTATTATTTGGTGACAACCGCCGGAAAACCCGATCAGTAGTTTTTAAGTTTATCGCGAACAGACAGACGGGCGGGCAGACAGACGCGGTGTAGGACTTTGTTTTATAATATGTAGTGATAAGGTAACTAGAAAACACAATTTGTCTCCAACCACTCAAGTAAGTACGTAGTTAAGGATTTGGCACACTGGATGCGTTCTGCGGTCTGCGGTCAGGTCAAAGTGAACGTTGTCCGCATTATGTACGAACAACTTTGTCAGTCAGGGCAATCGGTCAGCGGTCCGGTCAGGGCAATCGGTCAGCGGTCCGGGCAGGGCAATCGGTCAGCGGTCTGGGCAGGGTAATCGGTCAGCGATGCGGGCAGGGCAAACAGCGGCATTTGACTGCGTGAATCAGTGGTGGTCAGTGGTCAGTGGTGGTCAGTGGTCAGTGATGAACAATGATCACCGACGAAGAAGAAAATATTGTGCTATGTTGGTTGCGTCAAACTGGCCGTGACCGTTGCCCTGCCCGCCGCCCGCCTGCCCGTGCTCTCTGCTCGCCGCCGACCGCTGCCCGCCTATCTGCCCGTATGCGTCCTGCCTTCCTCCGCGTTCTTTGATCATGCCTGCACTGTCGGATTAATCGGAAAATATATAGAGACCGACATGTTGTTCACACATAATGCGGGCAGCATTCACTTTGACCTGAACGCAGACCGCAGAACGCATCCAGTGTGCCAAATCCTTAAAAGGGAATGGCGCGTGATTTTGCCCCTAGAACACTTTGTCCCAAACTGGGAATGGTGTTGAAAATATGAAGATTCTTGGTGCAAAAAGCAATTCATGTTTATTCTGTGGCAATTTTGTATTTAGAATCAATCTGTAACATGTGACGTGGTGCAAAGCAGATGTTTTTTTTTTCGTTTGTCCCTATAGGTAATAAAAAACCCGGCAGCTAGTGAAAGAAATACTTACCTAATGTATAATTTGTGTGCTAGTCAAAAAAATAGTCAGCATACTTGGTTTTTTATAAGTACTCCCACTGGAACATCGATTGGAATGTTATCAATCTGATAAGTAATTTCCTATTTAATTAACCATGCGTAGTGTGTATAAAATAAATTAATGTTTGTACACATTGTCCTTATGGTGTGACATGCATGATAATCACTAATGATTAGAGATTTGTTCACCTAGCCGCTAGCGCAAACTATTAGCCCACGACATATATACAGGGTGGATTTTTGAGACGGTACATTAAGGGCAGGTACCTTATCCGTTATAGTTACAGGAAAACATTCCGGAGACACCATCCATAACTTTTTGAGATATTCTGAACTAAATTCACAGATTTTGGAAAAAAGTTATGCGTTAGCAAAAAAATGCTAAAATACCAAAAGTAATATACGGAAAAAATTGTTTAAAAAACAAAAAACCGACTTCAAAAAACCTACCTCTAAAAAGCAAGAAATAATATTCGTAATAATAAAAACACGTCTATTGAAGTCGGGTGGGGCTGGAGTACAATTTCCTTTTTTTTTATTCTAAAAGCTCCACCCGACTTCAATAGACGTGTTTTTATTATTACCAATATTATTTCTTGCTTTTTAGAGGTAGGTTTTTTGAAGTCGGTTTTTTGTTTTTTTAAACAATTTTTTATTTTTTTATTTTTAGTGTAGGTACCTTTTGTATTTTTTTATGATAACTATTTCTTAATGTTTTGAGTTTTAAAAAAAGGATTTAATAGCAGTGGGATTTGGAACTGTTTGGCAAAAAAAAAAAAAATTGGTCCGGCATCATCAGGCTCATCCCATGGTGAGGCTTGTTGCCCTCCGATGCCGGACCGGGGCAAGAAAAAGTGGTAGGAAGAGAGAGAAGGATAGAAGGATACAGAAAGTAAGAGGATAGATGAACCTTTTGTATTAGGTAGTGTAGGTATATTATTTAGGTAGAAAAATCGGCTCAGCCAAACGTGAGTTAATCGCGGAGAAATGCGGGTCAAACTGAGAACCTCCTTTTTTTAAGTCGGTTAAAGAACTACACTTAAGATATCCCTTTTCCAACAAAAGAATAATTATCTTATTCAGTTCATAAACAAAGAAGTTATACGACTGATCATCGAGGTAGTTCACACAAAATCATACTATTTTCGTACTTTTTTCAAGATTACTTGAAAAGTACTGAACCGATTACAAAATTTTAAAAAATGGGACCATTTATGGGAGTTTACCTAATGTAATAACGTTTGAATAATTTCAATCGATTCAGCCGTATTCGAGTAATCGGTGTACATACAAAAAAAAAACCGGTTGAATTGAGTACCTCCCTCCTTTTGAAGTCGGTAAAAAACGATATCAACTCGAAATATTTTTTATTGCCAAACGATCATATTTCTTACTGTGATCAAAATGCTCTTTAAGACTAATTGAAATTTGAGTATTGAAACTACAGTACATACATAAGTCACAACACCGGCTTCACACGCAGGCACAGTCTTTTACAACAGTTCAAAATAAGTAAGTTTCTGTACTCAAATTTCAGTTGGCCTTAAAGAGTATTTTGATCACAGTAAGAAATAAGATCGTTTGGCAATAAAAAATATTTCGACTTGATTTATCGTTTTTTCCGTACAAGTATGGGAAATTTTTTTGGCAATTTCTGTCGTTTCTAGTACTCATACCTTAAATGGTCCCATATAGTCTTTTGATCCCCACATAAAATAGGATCGATAGGCATCAAAAATTTTTTTTTGGTATTTTAGCTTTTTTTTTGCTAACGGTAACTTTTTTCCAAAACCTGTGAATGCAGTTCAGAATATCTCAAAAAGTTATGGAAGGTCTCCCAGGAACGTTTTCCTGTAACTATAACGGTTAAGGTACCTGCCCTTAATGTACCGTCTCAAAAATCCACCTTGTATAAGTTTTTTCAAAACAGTAGAGGAGCTAACGTCACTTAAGCCCTTTTGTCATTGCACTCCATCGGATCGCTAGGGTTGGCATTCTCCGGCCGTCTCGTCGAATGCTACGCGCGAAAGCTATGGAAACAACGGCGACGCGATGTGACAACCCCGACTAAAGTATTGCGAACTTTGCTTAGAGCTCTTAGAGTGACGTCAGCCGTCAAATTCGAACGTTTCCATGGAGCTTCTTTACTGTTTGTCACTAAGGTTTGTCATCATCATCATCATCATATCAGCCGCACGACACACACTGCTGGGTATAGGCCTCCCCCAAACTGACTGTTTGTAAAAGCTAATAATTATATACTGTGTTACTACCGTCACTCAGTAGTGAAAACAAAAATAGCTACCTATAGGTGCATAAGTATTCCTATTGTTGTAGAGTTTTGCACAGTAATTCTGGCAGTAATAAATATCGTCATGTGATATTATTTGACCCACTGACATGAAAAAAAAATTTTTTTATTTAACTGGATTGGCTGTCTGTATGATTTGACAGCTAAGTTTTTGTGCCTATTTGAAACGCCACTAGCGTGCGTCTAAAGAACTAATTTTGACGTACAATATGAAAATGGTTGCCGTGATGGCATCTCCAGACTTCAAACTTTAGTACCATGTCTCTCACGCTATGCTCACGCTACGTCCTACAGCGCCAAAATGGCGGAAATCAAATAGGCACAAAAACAGTTTGACATAAGCCTGTCCAGTGTAAATATATGCAGGTCAGTGATTTGACCAAAAAAACCAACTGACGCGCTTGCTGATTGCATATTTTTTAATAAAATAAATAGTATGGTAAATAAAAGTAAATTTTCAATTCTCGATTGTATCTATCATTTAGATTTTTTTTAACTTGCGACACAGTATTTATTTTAATTATCTCCATAAGCATTTTTATAAAATTATTGTAAGGCATTAAATTAAATCGATTTATTATGTGTAGGTACCTAACTAATTTGTGGTTTAACCCAAAGTTACGTCTCTATGTTATTGGCAATTTTTCTTGCCGTGGTTATCCACGGGTATTATAATAAATTAATCAAGGGAAAATTATATACCTAACTCATGTTAAGTAAATAATTTTCCCTACTAGACCTACGTACCTACTTCTAGTAGGTAAAATTGTGTACGCTCTTTCTAAAGCTTAAATCACACGGGATTTTCCTCTGTTCATTACACACTGAATAGTTTTTGCAATCTTGTTTGTATCAGTATCTGTTTTTTACAACCTACTGAATAAATCAATTAAAGAAATACTTTGACTTTCATTTATAGGGGTATAGACGACAATACTAATATCGTATATCTAACTAGCTTTTGCCCGCGACTTCGTCCGCGTGGAAATTAGGAAAATCGCTATGGAACCATTAACCGAAATAAAAGATAGAATAGAACAGGGACCCTATTTTTGAATCGCTCGGCTCCAGTCGAGCGCTCGTTTCTACTGATTTTCGTTCGACATATGACTCAAAACAATGAGATGTCGAACGACAATCAGTAGAAACGAGCGCTCGACGCCAGCCGAGTGATCCAAAAATAGGGCCCCAGTAGGTGGATAGGTAAAAACGATATAAATAAAACCTTTTGAATCTGATAATAATCTGGATCAATTCGGCCATAAGAGCCAAATTTTGTGCAGTCATAGGCCGGTTTTCCTCTTTCTTTATTGTATTTTCTTTCTATATTGACATACGTTTGTGCTTAGTCAGATTATTTCATAAATTCTTAGGCCAGTCTGCGTTTTGATAATTCTTTGTCGTTTAGTCATTTGATTGGACTAGTAATCTTACTCTACATAAAGTGTTTACACACATGAAACCTCCAGACTAGTTCTGCCGAATGAATATACAGTTGAGACATTTTACAGCTTTATTTTGAAGATTATCAACCAGTCATCTGTTTGACAAGTTGATTAAATTTGTCATGCATGCATGAATTGACTGATACAGTATTGGATCTCATAGGTGGTTCATCTTTGCTTATTCATTTCCATACTTACTGCTGTGGATATGGATGAAAAAAGGTGAACGGGCACAAAATAGAGAGACTACAGATGTTAAGCTTAGTACCTACTACAATCGATTACTGAATAGTTATAATATAGTACTACTTATACTTATGCGTGCTCAAGCAACTCACAGCACACATACATAGCTCTCACACTATAGTATTATGTAATCTGTGCTCTCACCAACCGATTTATAATGCTAAATATCAAATTATGCAAAGTCTAATTGAAGATTATCAACTTTAAAACCTTGGATTAATTGGTCCAAGTTTAAACAGCACACATACATAGCTCTCACCAACCGATTTATAATGCTAAATATCAAATTATGCAAAGTCTAATTGAAGATTATCAACTTTAAAACCTTGGATTAATTGGTCCAAGTTTAAAACTAATTTGACTATATAGTTGTAAAATATTATGATTATGAATAATAAGAGCCCGTAATTTTTTCATGTTTTCTTAAGATTTCTTAAATCTGTGTGCGTAATTGAAAAATGTGTTTTGGCCACTTTTCGCGATATAAGATTACGGACATTTCAACATATATTTTAGTTTCGAGTTGCTGAAGTACAAAAAGTTACCGTTTTTGCCAGTTCAGATAACTGTTAGAAACGACAATTTTTTGTACTTTAGCAACAAAAAACTGAAATATATTTTAAAATGTCCGTAATCTTATATTGGAAAAAGTGGCCGAGACACATTTTTCAATTACCAACGCACTCAGATTTAAGAAATCTTGATAGAACATGAAATGTGCGAGCGAGAGAGCGTCTATTAACCATTATTATTTAGTTAAAGACTAGATAAGTTTTGACGTGTTCGAGTTCGCTCGAACTCGTTTGAGATTCGTCTGAGATTCCGGTTATTCTGTATTGGTGAGAGGTCTCTATGTGTGCGTTGCTCGAGTACGCGTAGCACTTATTACTTCTGTAGTCTCTCTGTTTTGTGGAAGGGGCCATAACCTAGTGTAGTCACTAGCAATGAAATGTACACACCATAGAACCACAGAGTAAAATATATTTTTACACGTGTTTTTCTATATGGTGTCTTATCTTACTATGACACATAATAACAGACATCCAGATAGAACACTTCCAAATAAAAGTACGTCCATATTTAGGCTATGACGGTGTTAGTGCATCCAATGGAAGTATCTAGTCATCGCTTAAATCCCCCATGTATGTCCCATAGCTTAAATATGAACGTATTTATATAAGTACTTACAATTTGAAGTATTGCGTTTGGACGTCTGCCGAATGGAAGGTCTTGTCAGCGGCTTCCTATGCTTCTTGCCTTCGCAGTAAGATGCTCGTTGGTAATCGTATGTCATCGTTGATTGAGATGATACAGGCGAGTATGATCATAATCGGCACACAATCGTGTGAAAGCCCCACGAACATTTAAAGGCGGGTAAAATTGTTTTTCGATATTTTTATGAAATCTCATTTTATTCGTTATTTCCTCAATTTTGCCCAAAGAAACATTATACAAATTTTAAGTATTTCTTAACAAACAATGGCTTCAAAACGTCATAACTCAATGTATCTCATGAGCACGCACATAAACGCGGCCTTTCAACTCGGCCGCACGCAGCTGTGTAGCATACACTCGCAGGCGCGGTCTGTTATACTCGTTACATTGCGTGGTAATGTATGCAATGCTTTTTTAACACCAAAAATTAAAATCATTTCCCAGCAATAATTTTGCACAGAAATGGTCCTGATGATGGGCAGAATACGTAGACCTCGGCTTCGTTGAGGGTCTTGTTACACCCGGTATTTGAGAAAAAAACACGCATAAAAGTATTTGATATACCTATGTTATGTAGTAATTATCCATAATAAATAAATAAATAAATGCTTGAACAATTTCACACAGCGCCATTTAGCCCCAAACTAAGCAAAGCTTGTAATATGGGTGTTAGACAACTGATATACTCCTTATATACTTTTTAAATATATACTTATTATACATAGTAACACCCAGACCCATCACAGAAATTAAAATTCATCATTTAAATTTCTGCCCGGCCGGGAATCGAACCCAGGACCTCTGCGTGGTAGGCGGCATGTTGACCACTGCACCACTCAGGTCGTCCAATGGAAAATTTCATTCCATTTCTATTTCTTTGGAAAATTTTCTTCAAAAATGAAGCAAGAGCGAAATGACACTACGAAATTATTTACTCTACGGAGTTCTTTTACGCGTGTTTTTTTACGTGCTAGGGGTACAGAAAGGAAAAGCTCGAAATAGTAAATATATTATTATGGTTAAATGCCGATGTACCTATATAAATAGTCGAAAGCAACAGTATCTATATATTATAGGGTCAATTAGGGTCTATCAGACAGCGAGCTTGGGAGCACTTTTTAAAGCAACCAAACTACTTAATGTAACTACTATCTCAATCATCCCTACCCTAGAAGATATTTATTACCATAATAACTTCGGAACATTAGATCGAAGTAGATCGATTGTAGTAGACTCCAATCCAATAAGAACATTTATTAATCGCTACTCAAAAGATCTTTACAAAACACAACTATGTGTTGCTAATAGTTACCTAATAATCGAACTTCTACCTCTTTATTATTTTATAAATGCTTAAAGATAAGAAAATAATAGATAATTTACTGCCTGTAATTTTTTTTTCATTGTTTAATGAACATTAAAACAAAACACCCGCTCCTATCATTCTTATGTCTATGACAATGGCCGACAGTTGATGAACTGATTATTTTACGACTCCATGGAATCAGCATCCAAATTGGTCAGAAAGTATATACAAACACGACAAGTTATCTGTTGTTTTCCCAACTCTGCCAAGCCAGCTATAATCATGATAAGAAAAAGCATACCAAACTATAAAATAGGGTGAAATGTGCGCCATATGTACCTATTAACTATTGGAAATGGGTCTTCAAATAAAATTTCACTATTTAAGTGTGATGAAATAAGCCCGTATATTAATCGTTTAAATTCCACAAGGAACGAACGATACGTAACGCCATGGAGGCCTGCGGGCACTGACATGAAAAAAATTTTTCCTGCGGGATACTAACCAAACTAAACAATAGTTTTATTTCAGGGATTTAAATTCCATCATCACAGCTCCAAGAAATAATACATTAACTGGAGAACAAAGGATTCTTGTTCAATTAATTTTTGTCCCACAGCACACGTGCGTGTTCTCAGAATTATCTTAATGTCAACAAACCAACATTAACTTTCCATATAGCCAGAATTCGGATGAAAGTTATAAGGTTGTTAGGTAATAAGTTAATGAAAAAAACATAGGCTATAAAAAAAACCTTTTTGAAATTTCGTATCAATATGATAATACATCATGTTATTGTGCTTAACAGAGAGAATATTAATTATGTACTTAATCTTACTTTTAAATTTTTCCAGTCTTATAAAACCTGTATTTTTTGATATCCCGTAACTCTAAGGTTATATGCTCCAGGTCAAAAATTATTAAAAAATCCTAGAACATGCCGTCAAAAAATGCATAGTTTTGGAGATATATTCAATTTGAATTTAATTACTAACTTTAAATTTTTTTACCCTATTAAGATTATACCTTGGTACTACTAAGATTTTTCTTGATGAGTTAATTTATATTTAGAGGTACGAAAATGCTGCGCTGCCATATTTCACATAAAATGTTTGTTTTATTGACTTTGTATTACTTATTTAAGTATAAAAAAAATAAATGTTTCATTGAAAAATATTTCCTATGCTATTCGATTCTATTTTATGGTAGCACTAATACCCTAGAGTTAGAGGATATAAAAAACGTATAGGTACAATGAGCAGCACGTCAGCTTATACAAAACTGTATGTTTTTATTTATTTATTTTAAGGACTAAAACCCTCGCATTTAAGTTTAAATTTGACTGAAACTGATTTGATTACCCTATTGTGGTAGCACAGCAGCGTGGCGTGGGCTGTTATAAATTCTATGGCCAAAAAAAATACTATGGCCGCCTATCCACTGCAAGCCCGTTACGTCATCTTGCACTCTTAATAAAATAATCTCGTGACGATGATGACGTGACGGTGACGGCGGCGGTGGACAAACGCTTATATTCTACGCAGCACGTGTGTATTCCCTACACATTGACTACGCCGAGTAACTGTCGTAAAAATTCCAAATCTGAGTTAAATAAGGATATATTAGTAGGAGGAAGGATGTAACTCTTGGAGTGCGGGCAAGAGAACCAATATAATGTGAATATCTGTCTTTTGTTCTCGGGTTACTCAAGATATATAGCTCGGTAGACAGAAAATAGTTTTAATACCTTTTAAATCTGCGGCAGGATGTGATGGGTGTTGGAGTGAAACATATTTTTTTGGTGATCTACGTGAAACAAATTTGATATTCAATACGAAGGATTGGATTGAGTGGTGAGTAGAAAACATAATCAATTCAATACGAAACATAGGTAAAAAAGCTTGGTAATCGATCTTTTACTAAAAAAACGTGTTAATATACTTAGGTAACTCTGACGAAATAAAATAAGAGACGCTTAAAGCATATTTTGATCGAACACTGAAGTCTCGCAACACATTTTTTTTAATACTTAGCTATTTTGTTTAGAACGAGTAGAGAACCAACCTTCTATAGAGCTGCAACTTAAATTTTAATTTAGGTATTGCCCTCATATCAACATTTTCATTTAATCGTTATTTATTGAATCTAAGTATACGTATCTCTTCCATTTTTTAAAGTAATCAACACACTACAGGTTGTAGTTGTACTTTGATATGGACTTGATTAATTGAAAGATAAAGATATTACAGTTCGATAGGTACTCACAAAATTATCACCGAATCCTAACCAATCACGTCGTTTCAAAATTTGCAATAGATTTTATATAAACATTTCGTATCACAAAAGAGGAAGCATACACATATTTGTGGATAGCGTTTAATGCGAGTGTTACATTGCAATGACGATCCACTATAAAATCTACTAATGCTTATAGCATGACATCTTATCAATTAAGATTATCTACTTAAAAACCACTGCTATTGATACTGATGTTCAGTACCGTGTATGAAATCTGTTCGACAAGTTTGAAACGTGCGAAATTTAATTTACAACGAAAAATGTTAATTTAACGAATACAGTTTTTGTGATTGAAAAATAATTCGAAGTAAGTAAGTCAATGTTGTGTTTCTGTGCTTCATTACAAGAGGATAAACAATAAAAATAGGTTATCGACTCTTAATGAATTGCAGTGAGCAATTGTTATCTTTATTTACTCTGTGATTATTGGAAATCCCTTTAATAATTAATTTATCATGTACTACTTTAGGGGAAACTTTTGGAAATGCTCAGCTGATCTAAGACACGAAGCAAATCGTTTGCATGTTGCATAAAATTCAATTAATTTTGCAAAGTGAATTTCGATGTATCAAAACATTACTTATTCACAATTCACACATTTTTGAAATCTTTCTATTTCTAGTGAGAAAATAATCCAACTTTCACGATTGCTATTTTTAGTTTGTTATTAATTAATTAAAAAGGTACTTAAAACTTTCACGGTTAACAATGCGTACCTATATTTTATTAAATCTATATGTGTTTTCGCCTATTCTGCCCCCCTAGCATGACCACCGAAATACAACATATATCGCGTTATATAATATACCGTGTTATCGACACACAACTGTCAAAATCCATAGTCTTTCGACAGTTAAACGACGCTATATCATATCGCTTTTCTGTGCTAGGGGCTGCTGGTGTTAGTAAAACAATTGCTAGCAGGCATTAGTTGAGCTCGTTTAAGTGAATAAAATTTATAATTAAAATAAGAGTGTAAATAAAGTAAGAAATTTAGGTTTCTATTTTTTGCACAGTTTATAAAATGACATAAAAGTTGGTAAACAGTATGGTATTTCTATTTCAGATTTTTTTCTGAATGAAATGTACCTTACCCTATCTTATTCTATACCATTCACAACTTGTACGTATATTAATGATGATCGAAACTTAACAAACGGTACAATCAAAATCACATTCGCATTATTAATATTATAACTGTTAGAATGTAACATTTCTCAAATTTAACTTTTCGCAGTTTCCTCATCTAGTTTTAATATTATTTAAATCTATGCAAAGTACCAAACAATACTTAGTATTAGTTCCCTTTCAAGAAACCATCGGTTTTTTCTAGTGAAGTCATTCGGTATTCGGAAATATCTGTGGAAGTGAACTACTATGATCTATGGGAAAATACATAAAATAAATACAGTATGTACTCATTTATAATGAATGGCTTCGCTATGAATGCGGTCACGATTATGTTTTATTTTGCAATCATAAATATGTTTTGCTTTCCTTAAGTTAGGATCATTAACATTAACGGCTCCTCGTCTACAATTTTGTCAGTGTAGGTTACTAAGTAAGAACCTAGATTTTAATTGAAGGGTTCTTTTACAACATTTTTGGGTGAATCGTAACAATGATACCAATGCGTTCAGAAACGAAAATTCTATTAGGCGTCGATATTAGTTTTTGCAAAAACTATATTGAACTCGCGAAATAACAAGGCAAAATATCGGTAATTCCACAAAAAACAACAATAACCTTTTGGGGTTTTGCGTAAAAAACAACTTACGTGAACGTTTTGAAAAAAATAAACAAATGTCCGTCATATTCAAATGTTAACTTACATATGAGTAAACTCAAACTAAATGCATTTATTTGTTGTATTTGTCGTCCTGAGCTAATAAAATTGAAAAAAAAAAAATTGATCAAGAGGAAAATCGTGGCTAAAGGGAAAGCGTAAACGCAAACAAAAGAAGAAAGATGTTAAAAAGAAGAAGTTGTCTCCAACCCGCACTGGGACAGCGACAGTGAAAACGATGATGATGAGTAAGGATTTTGCCTTTTGACGCATAGTGCCAGAAACGCAAATTACCGTATAGGCTTACGACCATTGTAAGTTTAGCTTCAATAAATAAACTGATATAATATGATATGTAACTATTTAATTTTTTATCAAAAACAACATAAGTAACGATATTTTGCAAAAACAGTAAGTATTAATTTGTAAAAGATATTTTCTCTTCTTACTAAGCATTACAAGATAATTTAAAGGTTCCTTAAGCATTCAAGAATTTTTGTAATTGTTGCCATATCTCAAATATTTTAGATGAAATATAGTTATTTGTGTCTACTGTAAAAAATGCTTCAATTATATTAAAACTACACAACCTTGTAGGTTCAGTGTAGTGTGTAGTTTAAGGGGCCGCCTAAAACAGGTCAAATATAAAAAAAGAAACAACTGTGACCTCTTATATTGTACAATGGAACTCTAAATTATGGTTCCAATTTTTTTTTTAATAAATTCTTACTTTCCATAGTTTAATTAAATGATTTCAAACCAAAAGTCGACACTTTTCTTTTTTAGAACTAACAGACAGAATAAAAAGCCTATAGTTTTTGAAATAAATATTAGAGACTTATTAGATTTAATTAATAATTATCTATTAGAGACTATATTGAATAAAATAAGTTGACAATGTTTTAACGTTCTCAAGTGACGTGGCAAAAGCGTGATAGAAAAACCTCATGATGACGCGTATAGTGCGGCAAACTAAAACTATAAAATTTAAATTATATACTAAATTATGTACTTAGTATTTTATGTATCATAAATTCTTCCCTAGGCGGGCAGCATCATTTTCCCTTATCCTCTTATAAGTTTTTTGGCATGTCAGCATTTATGAAATTTTAGTTTATATAGCCTACGAAAGACAAAACGTTAAGACGTTGAAAAAAAAATTAACGTAAACAGCAAAGATTTGTGATTATGATTCAGATAGGAGGAAAGAAATGATAGATAATATACTGCTAAAATGATAACAAAAAAAAACTTATGGCTATCTAAACCCATCTTTCATAAATCGATTGATAATTCACTATTTAAAGGCGTAAGTCGCACAATCAGTGCGAGACGTTGTCGGTCAGAACGATTGATTTTTTATCAATTTGATAGTTTTAAGGATACTGTATTGTTTCAGAATATCTTCGGTACTGTATTTGTACCCTATCAAGATGTCTCGACCGAGCAACATTGTCGTAACAGCTGCGTCAATCATCTTACTGTCAACGTGTGTTGCGTCTTTGGAACGATTCAGTAAGTTATTTTAAAGTTTTGTTGCGTGCTGTGCTGACGTCTTTGATTGTATCGATAAAATGTACATCGTCATCCTTAGATATAACTGTACTTAAGCACGCGCGCGCTCAGATTTACCATTCACTGATACTAATTGGGATACCTGCACTGCAACCCCCACCTTTTTAAATTACACTTTTAGAAACCTATATTCTTACTTACCTATATTTTTACCTTGTCTTGCTTCTGTAACTAAGCATTAATTTTTAAGTTTATTTCTTATTTTAACAATAAATACTGTCACCTCATACATGTTTTATATAAAACTAGCGACCACCTGTGACTTCGTCTGCATGGAAAAGTTTTATGCTATCCCTTGGGAACAATACCTACATTTTTCGGGATTAAAGGAACCCTATGTCCTTCTTGACAACGTGTATGCAAAATTTTATGATGATCGGTTCAGTAGCTAAGACAATTGTATTGTATATTGACTATGACTACCTATATTGAATCGATCAAATACCACATAACCGTACCGAACCATTAATGATTTAAAAGGATTAAGTCGAGTGTCCCAGTAGCAAAAATAATCTTATCTAGTAATGTTAATGGGTAGCAACAAGGATTTAGTGGCCAATTGACTTTGAAATATCATATAAATATTATTTAAATTCTATCCTAAGAGAAAAAAAAATCACTTCTGCAGCACGAAACGCACGGGCAAGAATTTTATATGGACTAAGGACCCCGAAAATAGGTATACAATTTATAGAGCGACGAAATCCCTCTAAATAGTGTGCCATTATTAACAGATCCGGGCACCTGGCAGATTTTCAGTGGTGGGGGCGGGAGTGGTTGGGCAACAAATTTGGCATGAAAAAGCGATTAAAGGTATACAATTTACAGAGCTCTGGATTTGCTGGTGTGGTATAATAGTAAGCCAATCATGGCTTGTACATCATCATAAAGTTTGATGCCGCCTGGCACTACTTTTTCACCAGCTAAAATGCCTGGCAATGTTATATTCGAATTAGATACATGATTGGCTGGCTATAATACCACACCAAATCCAGAGCTCTTTAAATTGTATACCTACCTTCAATCGCTTTTTCAGCCCTTTGTTGCCCAACCACTCCCACCCCTACCACTGAAAATCTGCCAGTTGCCCGGAGCTGTTAATTATTATAGTATGGCACATTAACTAGAGGGATTTCGTCGCTCTGCAAATTGCATACCTATTTCCGGAGCTAGCTCTTAGTATAACAGTATTGGGTGTGTTTTGTACGTTAAAACTCGCAGCAAAATTGTTTTTTGCTAATATCACGATAGTGTAGTCCTGTACCTCTTTTCTCTTTAAATTGATTTATTCAATCAATTTAAACACGAATTGATTGAATAAATCAAATTTATTTGAAGATAATTGGAACACCTTTAAATGATTAAATTAAATTTAATAAAACTTTTTGAAAGCGAGAAATAATTTGCACAGTTTGATAACAGTGCTTATTTATACACAAAATATAGGTAATATATCATAAAACGATTCCAGAAACATCATTACTTTAAAGAAGCGCTTTGCTGACTTTAATATCAGTACAGACAATTGTTAATCCATTTGCAATCATAAAATATATGGATGAAACGCAAGTTGCTCGATTGATAAACCCACAATACAAAACTTTATTGGAAAAATAAGGAAAGAGGACGTGTTATACCGACAGCAAAGCTGATGGCCCTCAGTCATAACGCCGCGACCTAAACCACGACAACTGTCTTTAATAAAATTTAGTTTCTGCATCGTAATATCGAATCAACGCCAATGCTTGTTAACACCGTGTTATCACCTCCCGTTTCCCATTCTCTAATCTGGCTTACAGGGAATATAAAAACATTGATTGTACTTATGTTATCGCGAATGATATTTAAGGTATTGTCGTATTAAACCAGATCGATTCGCCATGGTAGATCGCGTGGTACTGATAAGTTTTTTGCTTTAGATGTGACGGATGCTTCAAAGTTTCGGGAGATCGTAAATAGACATGGTGAGAAGGTGCTGATAGAAGAGGATCTCATGAAGAGGTTGGATGAAGAACTGGCGATTTGGCACTGGACCCCGTGGCTGAGGACGCTCACGCAGGTGGAGGATGGAGTGGTCAAGGAGGTGGATTGCTTCTCTGAAGCTTCCATTGAAAGCTTTCCAAGCAGCGTGTTCTCGGGTAAGTTGAACATTTGCTAGTGATGAAACAACAGCTCAAGGTTGACAAGTGCCCAGATAAGACTTTACTAATAATTTTACTAAATACTATAAAACATATCCTTTATTGACCGAGCGAGCGCGAAGCGTCTGCGTTACAGCGTGGGAAAAAATGCTTTATATGCCTGTCCGGCTGCCCGTCTGTCCGTTTGTTTTCCTCTACAGGTCGCATTTCTCAACAGATTCTCGTAAAAAAATGTGAGCAGGTTCTATAATTATATGGTACTAGCGGCCGCTCGCGACTTCGTCTGCGTGGAAAAGTTTTTTGTTATCCCTCGGGAACAATACTTTTTTCGGGGTGAAAGGTATTCTATGTCCTTCTCTGTACCCCTGACAACATGTATGCAAAATTTCATGATGATTGGTTCAGTAGTTAAGACGTGAAGGCGTAACAAACAAACAAACAAACGGACTTTCGCATTTATAATATTAGTAAGGATTTTTTGTTCGAGTCAGTTTTTCGTTTTTTTTTTAATAGTAGAGATATGGAGAATAATCATTTTCAGCCATTATAAAAAATGTTCAAAAATGTCACAAACGCGGGGTCTGCAGTTCACAGAACCACTAGTTATGATTATGTTAAAAATTCTCAGTAACAAATGTATGCTAGTATTTTAAAAACAGGCGCTCCATGCTAATTGCCAGCATTTTATTTTATATTAATAAGAATGAAAAAAATGGTAGGTATCAAACGTCGAGATTGTAGTAGCAAAGCAACTTAAAAATCAATTTTATTAAGTTATTATCATTATCAGTGCATGAGAAATCAATAGAATAGTGGTTTACATATATTTTCCCACTATGAGTAATTGTTGTTGATTCGAAATTAGGTGTAGGTACAGTTAGTGGCATCATGGCGTATTTACTATCACTTAGTTTAGTAATTAGTGTTGTACTTACATGTTTCTTCACAAACTACTTCTACCTTTTTTAATTGTTTTCATTACAATTTGTAAGCCATTTCTTTAATTATGTTAACAACATATCCACATGATGTGTTTTTTCACATCTTATTATGAGAAAATTATCAACCAAGCGGTCTCCATACAAACGGCGATAACGTTTCCCACTCTCTAAACCTTAACCTACACTGTTTTGAAAATATTGGCACTTTTTTGTTTTGTATGAAATCACTAAAAAGCAAATATTTCAAAATCTATTATGGATATTTAAAAAAACAAAAAGTAAAGCCCAGTTTTTAGGCATTTCAAAACATACCGAAAATATATGGTTTAGGAGAGGGTGGAAAACGTTATCGCTGTGTTTGTATGGAGATCGGTTGCTTGACAATCCTCTTAAGAGCATGCAATTACACTACATGTGTAGGTACAGTAACGTCTAAAAGTATGAATACAGTTTAGAACTTTGTCACTTGTAATTTGTCATTGATTTCTTTTCAAAAAAGCTTTTAGAGTGACAAAGTTCTAAACTGTATACAAATATAGACGCGACTGTCTGTACCCTCCGACGCATCTCACACGCCACGCAACGCTGCATTGTGCGTGGCATATGCAGTGCTGGATTAACCCATAAACAAATTAAGCAATTACTTAGGGCATCACGTCTGGGGGGCACCATAATCGGCACCGAAAAAAAGAAAATAATGTTGTAAGCAAGAAATAAAAAAAATAAAAATGATTTCTTTAAAATTAATTTGTGTGGCCATATTAAAACCACTTACTACAAGATTAGTGAATGATACAGATAAAAAAATCGCGCTGCGCGGTGGTTTTTTTGCAAGGTATAGACAACAAGCAAGATAAGTGTACAATAATAGTAGCCGGAACTGCCTAAAAATCGCGCTGCTCGGCCGTTATTTTACTATAGACAGGCATTTTTCAGAAAAACAGAAATTATACGCATGCTAGATAGGCATCCTTCCTTTCCTAGATGATAGCCTCACATAGGGGGGCCCACAGGCGTTGATTGTTTAGGGCACCAAGGAGTCTTAATCCGGCACTGGGCATATGCAGATTCATAAGTTTTGTGCAAAGTGCCAAGGTAACTCGTATAGCTGCTATATAAGTTTGTATTTAGTACAAACTGCCTAAAACATATTAAATTCTTTTTAATAGAAACAGTCTTTCCGTTAAACGTTAACAAGGGTCGATAGATTGTTGTTTTAATGAAGGTCATTCCACCAACGGCAATGTTCATTATTAATTTACTCTAAGCAACGAACTGGTGAATTTCTCCAACAGTTTTCCTTTAGGAGTTAGATTGTTGATTTTCAAGAGATATTTTGTAAGTGGACTTTTCTTTAAAATAAATTTATAGGGCTTATTCCTTGCATCTATGTTAAGCCCATGATATGGTCACCGCCTAATTCTATAAGTGAACACATGGCCGAACTTATTTTAGTTAGGTGCCATAGTTTGGGAAGCGAACATTATTGTAAACATACCATGGAAATGTGCCTATAGATTTACAGGACACATTTACTTGATTATAAGAAGTAATTGTTTGCGTTAGGTTAGGACTTATGAAAACATAATTAAAAACGATAATTTGGTTTTTATAAGTGTGTTCATAGTTTTTTATACGGGACATTTCAAACCTATGTGAATAAGTCTATTTTGAAATGATTTCATTTCAATGTAGGTAATACATGTATTTACATAAATTGATAACATTCATGTTTATCTATTTTTGAAGTTTTGCAGAAGTCGTATTTTCAATTCAAGGTGTTATTAGTTAAACACCCGCACAAATTTTAATTTTGCTTTACAATTTATAAGCTGAAGATGGTTCAGCATTTTCCATCTAAAAATCAATTTATTACATTTTTTACATGTTCATGTCAGTGCAGTTTCTTATCCAACTCATATTTTAGTTAAATATTTGAAAAAAAAAATTACCAAAAATAATGTTGAAAATGAAAAAGGTTTTGCGTTTCAAATAAAAATTCGTAAATAATCAAAATCAAAGAAGGGAATTCAGGAGAACTGTTGACAGTGATATTTATAAACATTTTAACGATGAAGTTCAATGCTATTTCAGGTAGGTATGCTTATCGTTTTCTTTATGGCAGTTGATAAGAGCATTTAGCCCTCGAGAATTGATGTCACCACAGGTAGACGTTTAGGAGATGTGTTTGAAAAACACCATTATGTCTGTCTCAGTACTCAACAGAGATTTTACGTGTGTAATACTTTGTCTTGAGTCACACTGGTATTAAAAATGAATCATTGTGAAAATGTTAACATAATTTCTTTTATTCGAGGTATATATTTTCATTTTTGGGTAATAAAATATTTCTTATAAAGTTTAAAATTTGTGCAGTGTTACTGTAATTTTTTCAGTTCGACTAGTATTGTTTTTACAAAGCCTGACTTAAATAAACCGCTGTATTTTTTTTACCTAAAATATCTGAGATTTATACTCATTTCTATAGACGAGTAAGTTATGATTTGAATAAAACTTTCACATGCATTTTATATTTTACCTATACATTTAATATTAATTTATATAAATTGCATGTGAATTTAGATCATTTGAAAATTGCTAAAAACTCAAGACATTACTTACTCGTCTATAGATACGAAGTTGTCTCTGATTAAAAGTGTACTACTAAATATAAACAATCATCGTTATATCGAAATGTAATATTTAATGGTTTCCGTTGCCCTAAACTAAAATTATGTCACAGTCGTTTGAAGTTATTGGGGTCACGCATCTTTGAAGTGTGTGTAAGCACAAAACAAGATTAGACCTAAGTATTCCATCAGAATATTTTTGTTTACATTGTGCCTATTCTTTGTGCGTTCGTAATGCTACAACCACAAACAAAAACCACAAAATAAGTGATTTACGTCAGACTTTGGGAAATAGAGCAATTGTTTACTGAGTAGGTAATATGTGTATCTTATTGGATAATAATGTTTATTTTTCCTTTCAGATGAGCAGCTGCGTCAGGGCGCCTTTTTGTGTTACCTGATGTTTGGAATATACGCGTTTACGTTGCTAGCTATCGTGTGTAATGACTACTTCCTTCCTTGCGTAGAGTTGATATGCGAAGACTTGAATATACCTCAGGTAACTACAATTATCTATTCTTTGGCCAACAAGTCACATCACTTACACAAAATATTATTGGATGTTTGAAGGCCACAAATCTCAATAGGTGCCTAGGTATTTCCTAATCCTAAGTGATCAGTTAAGGTGTTAACATACGTCAAATCTTAAGGCTGCGTTCAGACGAAAATGGTGACAAAGTTTTTTTTATTTAGTCACGATAATGTGGTACACATTATATTCATAAAGTTCGTATTGAATGTTTTCTTTGTTCTAATGGTTTTGCGTATTAATTTTTGTGTCTAATAGATTATTTATTTATGCTAATAACTAGATTAAACGTCCTACTTTGATTACCTATTGATTATTGTAAGTAAACTATTCAGGTTGTCCTATAGATAATAAAAAAGATAACAGTATTTTGATATAAAATTTTCTAACATTGTGAATAATCCAAAAGTATTTTGTTCAATTATACAGTTGTTGATATAGTTTCTGGAATTAAAACTGACAAAAAATGCAGTCACTTTGAGTTCACGGTTTTAAACAATTTCCTTTTCCTCACTATATACACACAAAGCCAATGTCCATCATCATGACTATTTTTTTTGCCTTATAGACTATCCTCAAATCAATAGCTACGAATTTATTGAAGATCAAAGTATTTTTATTCAATATTTTAAAAAAATGCTAAGGATGATGAAATTGTGAAAATTTTGAAAAAAAAATAATAGGATTAATTAAAAGAGAGTTAAATATTTTTTTATGAGAATCCCCCTACCAAAAGTGATATAAGTAGGTACTATACATATTTATCCACATATGAATTCATTAATCACAAACGATAAAAAATCCGTCATCAAAAATATGGAATCACAGGCCTATTTTCATACAAACGAGGTAACTTTGACGCTTTGGTTCTCCGCCCAGGATTAAACGGGATGTGACCTGATGTTGGCAATTCAAAGAATGAATGGCGGAGGCCCATAATGCTAAAGAAACCTAACGGATTAGATGAGTTGCTCAGGGTTGAAGAAAAAAATAACAAAAACAAGCTACAATTACAATCAAAAGTATGGAAAATGTAACACTTAAAACTTCATACGGTCTCTAGTGTAAACTACTCTTCTGATCCGTTGGGTTTCTTCAGCGATTTAAGCCTCCTCCATTCACTCTTTGAATGGCCATCATCAGATGACTCCCCGTTTATTCCTGGGCGAAGAACCAAAGCTCAAAGTTACCTCGTTTGTATGAATATATGCTTATGATTCCATACTTTTGTTCGCGAGTCTAGAACAGAGATAGCAATGACAGTCTCCGTTTTGCTTTTTATTTTAAACTTTTTATAGAATTCATATGTTATCTACTGTCAAAACCGCATCTAAATTGGTCAACTGTTCTGGAGATAAATGGGAAAAAGATTAATGCAGCGCCCCTTAGCGGCTATATACCATAACACCTATCTAAGGACCATCGCCGATAACCTACAAAGCTATTACAGAAAATCGCATCTTAATCGGTTAAACCGTTGCGTTCTGGAGAAAAATTGAAACATTGGCTGTTGCGTACAACCTCTCACCCTTCTCCGTTCCGCCGCGGGTAAAGAGAAAAAAAAGTAATTTATTCATTTTTATAATGTACTTATTGTTGTAGAACGTAGCAGCAGCAACGTTTATGTCAGTGGCCACATCATGTCCCGAGTTCTTTGTGAACGTATTTTCAACCTTCCTCACGGAGTCCGATATGGGAATTGGGACAATAGTTGGGTCTGGTATTTTCAATGCACTTGGTGTCGCGGCTATAGGAGGTCTGGCTGCTATTAGGGTGAGTTTCGCATTTTACCTAGATTAAATAATGTTTCTCCCACAGAACATTTTTTTTTGTTCTGTGGTTTCTCCCAACAAAAAAAAATGAAAATTCTTAAGGGAAGAAATAACAAGCGAGCCGGATACTTCGCGTTTGTGACATTTTTGAACATTTTGCGAAATGGCTGAAATATGTTTATTTCAGTCAAAAATATGAATTGAGTTATGAAAATTAAAATAAACAAGATTATATTTTACAGTCTTTTGTAAATATTTTAATCTGAAGCAATTTAACTTTTTGCAATTCAAATGTAACGTTGAGTAGGCCATGGGTTTTCTTTATTAATTATTAGCCATTTATCTTTGTTGTCGACTTGGAATATCAATCATTATCATAACTTTTTATCGTTGCCATTAATTCAACTCTGCCATGATTGTTTAAACATTTAATACACGGAGTGCTTTACTTTGACTACTGGTCACGGTACCACTTTTTCTCGAAATAATTATTAACAAGTGAATGTATTGTAAAAGTTCTGATGCTTTCAGCCCATTGCCATTGAAGCCAGGCCTGTCACAAGGGACGTCCTCATCTACATGGTGAATGTCAGTGTCTTGGTGGTCATCGTATGGGATGGTCAGGTGGACTGGCCCGAGGCTACTGTACTTGGCGTCATGTACGTCCTCTACTTTGTTCTGATGTTCAACAGCATGAGGTTTTTCAGGCTTATGGATAAGCTCATTGCCAAATGCTGCAAAAAGAAGAATCACTTAGATGGTAATATGATTATTAGAATGTACAAATACTAACAATTTAAAGGCTACTGTGGATTTTTTTTGATAATATTTTACATTGCTTACTTACTCGTATACATAAAATTATTGTCGATAAACTTCTTGAACTTGATATCTCAAACCAATACTGGTTTTACAGTCACAGAGTTGTCCAATGATAAAAGCATAGAAGAAGGAGTAGATAATAAAGCATTTACAGAATCAACTACTGATATCAATGTAGTGAGTAATGGCATCGGGATTGAGAAACCAGCAGTTGTTGAAAAAGGTAAGAAAAATATACGAACCTATTATTTACCTATGAGATTGTCTGTGAACAACTTTTATTTTGATAATGTGTTCGGTAAACTAAAAGTTATCTCCGCTTACAGAAGAGGAAACACCAGATAAACCAAAGAAGAGTTTGTTCAGATTTCCTCGAGAGAAATCGCTAATATATAAAATCTGGTGGCTGTACACTTGGCCCTTGAAGGCAATCATGACTGTGACGATACCGTCCCCTATTACATATAGAAGATTTTACCCCTTGTCTTTCATGATGTGCATCGTGTGGATTGGCGCTAATTCTTTCTTTGTCTCATGGAGTATGACAGTCATAGGTAAGGAGCATGCACTAAATGTTTAGTTTTAAGTATTTGTAATCATCGCCCACTCAAAACAAAAAAGACAAACAATATTATGAAAGTGTACTACTACTTCAATTTATTTAATCCTCCTACAAACATCATTTTATGTTTCAAGTTTTAATGTCTGTTTATTGTTAACAAATAAACATTCATCATCATCATCAAAGAATACAAAATATTTCAATTATCTATGTTGAAAGAGTCAAAATCTCTAGTCAAGGCTAACGTGGGTTAACCAAATAAACAATTTGTTAATAGAAATATTTTTTTTATGTGTTTCTTCTGAATGTTAAAATAAACCTCCGATTTCAGGACACACATTTTACATTCCGGATTCCGTTATGGGAATGACATTTTTGGCGTTTGGAGGATGTCTACCGGAAGCTGTTTCCATTTTCATCATGTCACGACGAGGTATGTTGTGCCACCATAAAACAGATAAATGAGTTTAAGCAAATAATATGTTGCTTGCTACTTTATTTGATAAGATTGCTGCTGGCGTGGCTTGTTTCCATATTAACGTTTTTATCACACCAAATTATTTAGTTGCGCAAATGAGTAATCTAAATTGAATAATGCATTTTTACTGCCTTGATTACAATGAGCTTTAGGTTTACTGAAAGCGGATTACTATATCATTAATCATTGCACATTAATGCACATTAAAATAAAATTTCATACTATCGTCGACTATGATATGAGTCTTTACCACGTGCTGAGTTAAAGTTATTTAAAATTTTTGTAAGCGATGCTGCTCATGCGAATTCTGCTTTACCAACTCAATTAACAACTCTGTGTCAAACATTATTTCTAAAGAGAGTTTAATTTATAATGTAATTTTTAGATTAAACAAGGAAAAATAGTAATAATAGGGTGAAATTAGCCTTAAGGTAATGCTATATAGCAGTTCAAATTATTCGTTTTATCTATAAATTATCAAACACGTGCGTTGCTGAATTTATACCTAATCGATATCGAACACCAAAGGACATCAGCATTCGAACACATGAATATCAGTTTTACAAAAGATAAAATATAAACGGCTTTCGAATAATGTATTTATAATATTTAGTTTTAATATTGATTAATGACTTCGTCGAAATAACAAAATAATAATATACTTCATTTAAATTCCAAATTCATGTAGCAGCTAGAAATAATTTGATGATAGATATTATTGTTTTTCCTTTACCACGTGTTTTTTAAATATCGACTGATCTTGTTTTTTCATGTCTGACTATTTAAATAAATAAGATACTTCTATGTAAATAACATGTTTTTATTTGCGTAAGTAATGCGAAAGTTTAACGTTGATGCTAAAGCTGCTGGAATATTATATTATTTTTATTCTATGTCTAAATTAATGTCCTATTGCGAGTTGTTTATAATTTAGTATTAACATTGTTTATTGGCTATACTAACTAACGACGAAAAATGAGTTAAAAACTTTTTTGTCACCAGGTGAAGGAGGCATCGGAGTGTCAAACGCTTTGGGCGCCAATTCGTTGGCGATCCTGTTTGCCTTGGGGGTGCCATGGCTTATCAAGACCTTGACTTTGGTCGCCCAGGGGGCAGAACAGACCTCGGTCCTAATCAACTCCTCTGGTATCGACTTCATAGTCGGATCTCTTTTAGTCGCCGTCTCCTGCTTATGGCTTACGCTGTTCATCGGCAGGTTTAAACTCAGAAGGTCTGTCGGTTCAGTATTGGTAGTTCTTTATCTCATTTTCATCACCTTTGCGATCTTAGTGGAAACCGGAGTTATCCTTGACAGGTCTGATGCGCGTTGCCTTTTCTGATAATAATAAGCAAGATACCTGTGATATGAATATGACTAGAGTTGTATAATGCAACTTTTGCTTGAAATTTTTGTACAGCCCTCTGTAAATCTAAAGGGCTATATTGAAACATTTACGTGACATGATCAATTTGTATAACTACTTACATGGTACCGATCAGCAGAATGGTCTGCTAAATATAGATTTATTCTGTGTCTGTACTTAGGTTTTTATGTTAGCACGAATGTTTCGAGTGTCAAAGATACAAGTATATATGGTCTGACTCAGAGTTGGATAGTTGTAAGTATTTTTGTCTTTTTAATAATGTAGGTACCTAGTTAGGGTTTTCTATAATAAAATAACAGATGCTTTAGAAAAGAGGTATATTAACCTATAAACGAGTCAGTTTATTGTACAAGACCAAGGTAACAGATAAAAACAACAATTAAAGTAATCGAAGCCTGTGACAATAGTAATTGAGATGGATATAATACAAGGAAGAAAACTTCTATTTACTTACATAAATTATTTGAGCTGGCTGTAGATTAAGGTCATCAAACTATTACAGAATAAGAAATTGAAATCACAGAATGCCAAATTATTGATTTTAATAACAAATGGAATTAGTAAGTGATCCATTTTCACTAATCCCTGATAAGGATTAAGTGCATGGTTTAATTATATTGCTCCAGTTCTTTATTTGCCTTAAAAACATAGATAATGGGACATAGTACGTATACAAAACTACATTAATAATTATAGTTTGATTGTACGTACATTTGCTATCACTAGTTTTTTGAAGTATAGGTTAGACGTCTTCCCTTGGCTAATGACCCAATTTAGATTGGTGCTTTCTAGAAATTACCTACACCTACTTATTCATTTTGTTAATATTTTTAATGTCAATAATAAAGAGTAATCTAAGATTTTCGTACGGATATTGGCATCAATAATGTTTTTTTGTCATATAAATCGTTAGGTCTATCTGATGAAACGTAGGTGATAGCTGCTTACGTTTTAAAGGATAGAATTTACACAAAATTTGAGTAAAGGCACAAAATATAGAATTTACAGAAGGACCACTCCCGCCTTCCGCGAAAATTGTTACCTAAAGTTCCCGGACTCACTAGGGTTGCTACTATATTGATTCTGAATAAGTGAGGGAGGCCCTTGGTATCTCAAAATCTAAAATAATTAAAATATTCGGTACTATTTTTAAAACAAGAAAGTGTCTTTTAACACGTTTTAATTAGTTCGCTTTCTTGTTTGTTTCCTTATTATTTTGTTCGCAAAAGCAAAAGATTTTATACTAGCTTCCCGATGAGCTAGAGACTTGAAATTTTGCACAAATATCAGAACTGGGAAAGTATACACTATTATGGTGTTATCGAGCTGATCTGATGATGGAACCGGAAGAAAGCCACAGCAACTCTGAAATAAAACCTTACAACCCTATCGAGATTGGTCTCGTTAGAATCGTCTTGACAAGTACTCTGATGGGAGACGAGGTCAAGGGTCTGATAATGAAGCCGGAAGAAGGCCAAAGGAACTCGGTATTGAAACCATGCAACCCCAACGAGTTTGGGCTCGTTTGATTTGATTGATTTTTGCACACGCGCAACTGTGTGCGAGCTATTGAATGAGCACACGGATCGACACACGAAATTCGCGCGGTGGGCAGTGGGCGCCGGTGTGGTGAGGTAATTGATTTTGAGGCAGGCCGGAGAGTTTCCTTTCTGTACGGTAGTACTTATATCTATTCTCTGGTAAAGGTTGAACCTATCGATCTGTTCTGTCCACAAAAGATAATTAGCTCCAATAAAACCACTTGTAGTGCTTATAAAGGAAAGGAAATCTAGAAAAACCAAAGGTAAGGAAAACCAAATCATCATAAGTACTTAACTACTTATATTTTTTGCGGTCACCTTTAATTATTTAAGGCGGTCACTTGCATTTTGCGTGACCACAATAATACCGTAGGTATCCATAACTCAATTAAAAAAAATCTTATAGTTGAATTTTATGTTACCGTTTTACAGTATCAAAACACGTTTTACAGTAAAACTGTCAAAAATCTCCAATTAATATTGGATTTTAAAATATTCGCTTTTAGAATTGCAATAGAATTTATTGGGGAAATTCGACATTCAACATATTAGTGATGCTGACACTGACCATACAACAAAATGTACTCGTGGATGCTGATGACCCATCGTACTTGATTTTCAAACTTTTGGCCATCTTTTGGCATAATCTTTGGGGTAGTCATGGACGAAATATTGGGGTAGTCTATTCCAAATTCCAACACGTTTCCCCGCTATTACAGTAAGTAATAGAAATATAACTAGGTGCCAAAAATATTTATAATTAGTTTAGATCTGATCGCGTATACATTTTACAAACGGCGGGAAAACTTGTCAAAATCTAAGATGGCTGTTTAAAAGGGTAATTTGAAATGGTGGCTATTGTAAATATACCTAGTGGGAATTATTAATAAAAATGTTTTAAGTTTTTCGTTATAAGCAGTGATATGTACATAACATTTTGTTGGCGACGACCACTGATCTCGCTACCCTTTAATTTTAGTTTTTAAACATTTGAAAATATTATAGATGTAATTACATAGATAGGTATAAAATAATAATATAGGTATGCTTTGTATTATTTGTCAATATTTATTTTTTATTGTAACGGTGTCTATAGAAGTCATCATGTAAGTAAATTATTTAGTACAAAAAGATCAATGCCGAATATGGATGGTAGATGTAGGGTTGCCAACTTTTTTTGGATCAAATATAGTTAAGATTTTTAGTGTAAAAATATAGTAGATGGCGAATAAGTCCAAAAAAATATAGAAGGTTGAAGTTTTGTATGGAGGATTTTAAAAAAGCATTTTTCATACTTAATAAGTAAGTACTATAACACTATCATAATTTATTCAACAACCATAAAGACATGTGTTTAATCACAAAAAAAATTATGCAATAACTTGTGCATGCGTATTTTTTTTGTTGCTTTTGTTTAATTTTTTCACTTGAAAAAATATAGTAGTTTTGCCTACTATATATTTTTTCAAAAAATATAGTAGGCGAGCCCTCAATATAGTAGGATACTATATTATATAGTAGGGTTGGCAACCCTAGGTAGATGGACCATCAAACTGAATAATTTTTACTATGGGATCAACTCCGAAAACAAATCTGCTGTTCATACAACAATTAATAACTAAAACATCAGAATGTATGTTACAGCTTAATGAAAATTCTAAAGCTAAACCAAAGATTCTAAGGTGAATATGACTTAAATGGCTACGTAATGGTTTTGGTTTAATCGTTCAGAATTTAGCGCGATCAGGGGGCTAATTGTCTAATTTTAAAAATCTATCGCAATCGCTTTCGTTTGACAGATGGATGTGACACATTGCTGCATTTCTTTGGTAAGTTTTCATTTGTGACAAAAAGAAGCTTCAATGTGTTACATCCTGAAAGCGATTGCGATAGATTTTTAAATTAGACAATAGAAAGGCAGGTCCCCTAGCGTGGCCACCGAAACACGATATATATTATTTAATCGGCACTCAACTGTCCAAATTCATTTGACAGTTAAAAGTGATAAATCGCTATATCATATCGCGTCTCGGTGGTCATGCTAGGGGGGCTGCTTTTAACATTTTCGAATACGGCCCGCGCCGCTTGTTTAAAACCACAGACCATACAACAATTTAGAACACATATACGTGAAGTATATTTTGTAGTCCAAGTATTGTTATAAGTTTTTATTAGATTCACTGCCTTTTATTATTGCTATAGTACCTATACTTACACCTACCTAAGATTAATCAGAGTCGCGGATTAATTAAATGATACAGTTATCAATTAATTAGATGGTCATTAAAACTGATGATGTGATATGATATGAACTGTATACATTTTTTTATTCATATTAATTAAGCTAGTGTTTGGTTGAAATATTGTTGTATTAATTGTATAAATAAGATTTACATTTTTACACTAATTGTTTTACTGTAAGTACCCAAATCAACAAAAAATATTAAAATACCCAAGAAATAAGTATTAAAACAGCGTGTTCACTTAACTAACAGGCTTAAGGCGGTTGTATGACCGAATGTGGTGCCCTCAGAGGTTTTTATTTAATAAGTTATTAATAGAAAAAAGATTTTAATAATGTTTTACGTGGAGTTTTTAGGGTCCATGGTCTAGTATTATTAGAAGGTATCACTACATGCCCTAATAGTAATTTTCATTCCGTCATCAATTTCGTAGAAGTAGATAGCAAATGTGTCAAAAACGGCCACTTTTAGCAATTTTGCTCTCTACTACTAGCAGTGACTACGAGGGAATGTAACGATACCGTCTAAAAATACAAGACTGTAGGTAGGCCCTAAAAATTTCACATGTAATTGTTAATTAGAATTATAATATTAAATAAAACTCACCGCGGCATCACTTAGCACCTTAAGAATTGCACTTGTCATGCATTGATTTACACAAAGCGAGAAGAACCGATGATAGTTGTGAAAACTTATTCCCATCTTCCAACCTAGTTATGCAAAAAAATCCCAGCATCCAACCTGGTGGGGTGCCACCCCATGCAGGTTGGATGCTGGGAATTTTTTGTGTCATCTTCCAACCTATCTCAGGTTGGATAATGGGAATATACTTATAGGTTGGAAGATGACCCATAAATAGAATTAAATAAATAAATGAATTATTATTATTATTATAAAAATCTCAACACCCAACCTGGGGTGGATAGCTAGGGTGGGAGATGGTAATAAGTCGTTGTAGAGATCCTTGGATTGGGGGAGACCTATGCCAGCCAGCAGGTATCGTGCGGGGATAATTTAACTTGAAGATGATTTAAAACTAAATAGGGTTTCTTTAATTTAGTCATATTTTATTTATGACGACTGGATTAAAGAAGCACTTATCTATTTTCATATTTAATCAACACTTAAGTATTTAGGTAATTTTTCAGACGAGTCAGCTACTATAGCAAGCAAGAGTTTGTTTCCTGAAAATTTAAAGATTAGTTTTTTGGAGATAAATATTTAGCTTGCTACACTTTGTTTTATTGATCGAGCGAGCGCGAAGCGCGAGCGAAGCGTCTTTGCTTCTGCTTGGGCAATTTCTTTCGTGTCCTTCCGGCTGTCCGTTTGTGCTCGTCTACAGTTAGCATTTCTCAACCGATTCTCGTTAAATTTTGTGAGCAGATGCGATAATTATCGAATCTATATAATTATATAGAATTTTTCAATCGAATAAATTTTTCGAAATGACGGAGATATGTAAAAAAAACACATTTTCGCCGTTTCGAAAAATGATCAAAAATGTAACAAAACTCCTTGTTAGCAGTGTAAATTGTGAAGACTCAAAAGTTCATCAATCATAGTACATAAGTGCGGTAATTATCAAAGCGCACGTATGTCATACGACGTTTTATAACATTCCTTCCACCCGCGACTTCGTCCGCGTGGATATTAGAGAAAATCCTTAGGGAACCTTCAACCAGGATCCGACCAGCCGTTTTTACGTGATTAGGCGGGTCCCCACCAAGCGAGCTGCCTCGCGAGGCAAGACGTTTGCCGCATGTGGCGGACCTCGCACGAGGCTCGCTCACTTGGTGGGGACCCACCTAATCGCGTAAAAATGACTGGTCGTTCCCGTTCCCGTTACGTCCCGCTCCTGTTCCCGTTCCGTTGCCGTCCCATCCCGTTACCGTCCCGTCTCATTCCGTTTCATTCCCGTTTCCGTTTCTGCTCTCGTTCCGTTCCCATCCCATCCCATCCTCTTCCCGTTCCCGCTCTCATTCCCGTCCCGACCCGTTGCCGTCCCGTCCCGTTTTTCCCAATCCCGCTTTCGTTCCGTTCCCTTCCCATCCCATCCCATTCCCGCTCTCGTTCCCGCTCCCGTTCCCGTTCCCATTCCGTCCGCTCGCGTTCCCGTTCCCTTTCTCCCCGTCCCCTGGGGCTGAATCATGTCCACAGAGTTGGACTTCAAAATGAATGTCATTTTCGCAATCACCATCCCATAAAACCTCAAGAACGACATCCACTATATAGATTTTTATGATTACTTACCCCCATTTACCACCTAAGGGGTTGATTTTCAAAATCACCAAATATATGTTTACCTATTTATTTTAAGACGTGTTCCTACGAAGTTTAAAGTTATAATGTCTATTTTATGTTCTTTTTCCATACAAAATTTGAACCCCATTTTCACCCTTTTAGTAGTTAAATCATTTACATCGTGTTGGACTTTAAAAGAAATGTCATTTTCGCAATAACCATCCCATAAAACCTCAAGAACGACATCCATTTCGATTTTTATGTTTACTTACCCCATTTACCCCATAAGGGGTTGATTTTCAAAATCACAAAATAACTGTTTGCCTATTTATCTTTAAACGTGCTCCTACGAAGTTTAAAGTTGTAATGTCCATTTCATATTATTTTTCCATACGAAATTTGAACCCCATTTTCACCCCTTTAGGGGGTTAAATAATGTCCACCGTATTGGACTTCAAAATAAATGTCATTTTCGCAATTGTCATTCCAGAAAACCCCAATAACGACATCCATATCTATTTTTAGGTTTATTTACCGCTTTATTTACCCTTATTTCATCGCCATAGGGGTTGAAGTATTAACAATAACAATATATGTTGCGTTAGATTTTTTTCCGTAAGCCTATATTATAAATTAAGCGATTTTGACTTCGAAAATGAAGGATTTTCTTCTATACACAAGTTCATACCCCTTTCACCCCTTCGGGGGTAGAATTTTGAAAAACGCTGAGACCCGTATTTATAAATTTTCAATCGTCAGCCTAAACACAAAATTTGAAGATCCTAGCTTAAAAACTGAGGGACTTTCATACAAACTTTCATCCCTTATTTCACCCCTTTAGGGATGTAATTTTCGAAAATCCTTCCTTAGTGGATGCCTACACTGTATGAGGTATCTGTGTGCAAAATTTCAAGTTTCTAGGTGCAGCGGTTTGGGCTGTGCATTGATAGATCAGTCAGTCAGTCAGTCAGTCATTCAGTTTACGATTTTATATATTAAGATTTGCGAGGAAATAAATAAAACTCGGACTTTGCACCTTTGCTTGTTTTCCATATGATTAAATTTTGATACGCTTGTAAGTATCTTATCGGTCAATTTTTCGGGCAAGAGGCTTAGAGCAGCCTTTTTCACTGCCTCTGAGAGTTCTGGCGGTGTTGAATTAATAAATTCATCACTACTTGACGACATTTTCAAATAAAGACAATAAAGACAATAAATTAAACTAGCAATGCGCGCGCATCAGCGCTTTTTTTAAGGCAAAATCATAAAATAACAGCCAGTATTACTAATAAAGTAAATTAATACGAGGGCAGTTTGATATGTCCGTGACTTTAAGGTTGAATACAATATTTTTTCATCATTAAATTTTCCTGTCTTAATTAAGAACTCTTTGCTGAGCTTATGCTGTTGCATTTTTTAAATTGGGGCGAAATTAAAAAAAATGGAAGGATTTATGCAAGTGAGGTCGGGATATTCTTTTATAACGGAGAAAAACGAATTTTGCGTATTGATATAATACTACTTTTTACGTGGTAAAACCATTAAGCAGACGGAGGATAAACTGAAAAAATATTATGGGGACTCTGCTCCATCTCATGGAATGGTTCATAAGTGGTTTACTGAATTTCGTTGTGGTCGTACCACCACAACTGTCGCCGACGGCCCAGGAAGGCCGATTGAGGTCACCACTGAAGATATTGTTAGCAAATCCACGACATTGTTATGGCAGACCGTCAAGTGAAGATATGCGAGATAGCTGATGCTATTCACATCTCTACCGAACGAATTTTTCATATTTTGCTCGATATTCTCGGCATGAAAAACCTTTTTGCAAGATGGGTGCCGCGTTTGCTGACAGTCGGCCAAAAACGAACTCGTGTAACAACTTCTAAACATTGCTAGGTTTGTATAACCGCAATCCAAGTGATTTTTTTCGTCGGTACGTAACACTTGACGAAACGTGGGTCCACCATATACGCCAAAGACGAAGCAACAGTTAAAACAGTGGACTTCTACCGGTGAACGTGCCACGGAGAAGGCAAAAACTGTTTGTTCGGCTGGTAAAGAGACAGCCACTGTCTTTTAGGACAGCAAAGGTGTTATTTACATTGATTTTTTGGAGAAAGGCAAGACAATTACCGGAGCTTACCATGTGGCTTTGTTGGATAGATTCAATATAGAGCTGCTGAAGAAAAGACCGCATCTAGCAAGGAAAAAAGTTTTATTTCATCACGACAATGCTCCGGCCTACTCGTCGGCAACCGCAACATCAAAACTTGTGTAATTGCGATACGACCTATTGCCACACCCCCCGTTTTCACCAGATTTGGCCCCGTGTGACTTTTCCTCTTCCCAAACATGAAGAAATGGCTTGGTGGATAAAGATTTTCATCCAATGAAGAAGTGATAGCTAAATCAGGAGCCTATTTTTCAGGGTTTGATAAAAACTATTTTTTGGATGGGTTGAAGAAGTTGGAACATCGTTGGTCGAAGTGTATAGAGCTGAAAGGAGATTATGTAGAAAAATAAAACAAAATATTCTTTAAAAAAATTTTTCTTCTTCACAAAGTCACGGACTTATCAAACCACCCTCGTATTTTTGTTTCAGATAAATGGTTGTAATTTATAGTCAACATTAATTAAATTAAATAATTACATGTTTATTTATTATATTTTATCTCCCAAAGTTAATTTTATTCATAAAATGTTGACCTCTTTTCTAACATAAAAACTCGTAGAAAAGAGAAGGTGGAATGAGCTCATGCAGCTCTTGAGTACACTCGACGATTATACTTATCTAAAATACACCCATCTGAAGAATCACCCGTTTAATAAGGGGGGGCCCATTAATTACGTAAGGCATCTACACTACATTAAAAATGCGTTTTGAAAAACATCACGTGAGATTTATGGGGGGTGAGGGGGTCGAGCTAAATCTAATAGAACACAAATAAAATCTAGGAAAACATGTTGTTCTCTTACAACCTCTATCCGTCGTCGTGTCCGGTAACACAGAAGCTTGGCTATAGGTACTCGGTCCACAACGAGTAAAACGAAACTCCCAATTTAAGTAAGTACATTTATTTACCCTTTTTCCGGTAGATTGAGTTACATAGTTGCCATAAAGATTTTCCTTTGGTACATAATATTCGCAAGATTACTATTTTCTAAATAATATTATTAAATTCTATTCAATATGACTAATTCTGTTGGCTTCACTTAAAATTATTGAAATCGTAAGTACCTAATTTAGTATAAGAGATCCATTGACTAAAATAAGTATCTAGACGTTTAGACCAAATAGCAATAAGTTAGGCAATCAAAATTGAAGGGTACAAGGCTAGAATGATAATGTCCAAACCACTGTTTTTTTATTGTCTATGTCTAGTCTATTGTACTATTCCACGAGCTTGCTCTTTTTAGGGTTCCGTACCAAAAATAGTAAAAAGGAACCCTTATGGTGTGACTCAGTCTGTCTGTCTGTCTGTCTGTCACAGCTGGATATCTCGAGAACTACTAACGGTATCAACTTGAAATTTGGAATAGTTTAAGATAACATTTGCCCTTTCTTTCTTATTTGCAACTATTTTGCAAATAAGAAAGAAAAAAAATTTTTTTTTACAACATAGACTGAAAAGGGGTCTTAAAAATTTGAAGTGAGGTGACTAGGGCATGTGGGGTATCATATGAAAGAGCGCTGTTTTTTTAAGAACCAAATACTTAAAAGATGAGAGTCACAAGTTTTTTGAAGAAAACACAAACGTATTGAACTGCTAAAATGTTGAGATTTTTAATTTTCAACATTTTCAATTCAGATAATCTCAAAAACCTTAAGAATGGATGCTCATCATTTTAGCCTTATGCCCTTCAATTGTCACCTACCTATATTATCAAGGCATAGGTAAATAAAAAAGTTTGATATTATAATTTTTCGTAACACTCTTATAAAAATGATATTTTACTGTCAAGAAACGTGCTGAATTACTTGCCTATAGGTACAGATGCCGGCATATATATTGGCAAGAGAATGAAAGAGACAAAAGATGCGCAGTAGCCATAAACTTAGTGTTTATGGCTACTGCGCATCTTTTGTCCCTTTCTTTCTCTTGCCAATATATATGCCGGGCAGTATACCTACAGGTAAAGAAAACAATTTCGATTGCCATTTTTCTTGATTCAACTGCGTTACATATAATCAGAACCACAAAACAAAGAAAAAATAAATAAACGGCCTTTAGGTTATACAGGGTTGTTTGTAAAACACTAATAACCTCGCAGGATTCGATGACTATCACCATAAACAACATCATTTATTCTAAGACTTTTCCGAAAACAGACAAAAAATCGACTTTCCATAATAATGTCCGGATAGCTGATCGAGTTTTGTAAAACGAACGAAAAGTCGATTATTTTTTGTCTGTTTTCGGAAAAGTCGTAGAACAAAATTGTTGTTGTTTTTATAAACAACAACAAAACCAACAACCTTGAAACAGAAGATTACTGACACCATTGTCAGTAACCATCTCTTGCGAGGTTGTTGGTGTTTTAAAAATAACCCTGTATAATACTATATGCATTCGTTTTATTATTTACTTGATAAGAAAACGGCGAACGACAACTAAAACTAATTTACCTATACATAAACAATAAGTAGGTACTACTTTGGAAAAACAAATTAGAACATTGGTATTTAAAATCTTGTGAAAAATGGTTTAAATGCATTGGCTATGGGTACCTAGTTCTGGAATAAAGAAAATTAATGTATACTTAATTTCAGATACATCATAAAATAATTATTTTGTCACTATACGACAAGGAAGAGCTTTGTCTTCATCTCATTAAGTGTTGTTAAAGCTACTCCACCCAAAATCCTCAATCTGAGGATCAGTCAACTTTGACTATATGACTTTGATAGGTCGAGTATCTTATGTTTAGGGAGACAACTTCTTGGTCTCAGCGTAAAATTATTTGTTCTATGCTAATACTACAGTACTACCGTAGTAGATGAAATCGGGTGGGGATTGCAAGGATCGCGTATTTTGGGCATGCGTAGCGGTGAGGTACGCGAGCGGCTGGAGAGGGGCGCCCGCTATTGGTCGCTCGCAACGCAAGTCCACATGCGCAAACTTATCCCCCATTCCGTCGTAAAAATTTCAAGATATATGCCTCGTACTGTATGTAGGTACAGCAATGGTAGTGGCGGTCAGTTGGGTAGGGCTCGCCTGTAAGGTTAAAAGTATGTTTATCCTTACTTGTCTTATTTGGTAAACAATCTTCACTCAATTTACAAAATACAACAAAAGGTTTTCCACACATAGATTACGTAATAAATTGTTAATAATTAATAACAATTTAAAAGGCATATGACAACTGTCAAAAAGTTTACTAAATTACAATTAAGGATAAACATTGACTATACTCCATCTCATCGTGATCGTTTCATCCTGAAAAGACGAAGGAGTTATATGGCGAGTTGACTTTACTGTATTTTACACTGCAACGTTTTCTATTTTGTCGTAGCGACAAACATCCAGGCAGACTTTGGTTAAGTCAGGGCTGTAGTTAGAGTCGAATTTGAGGTAGGGCAGCATTGGTTACTGGTAGGGCTAGGGTTGCCAGATGGTCGAGATTCGCCGGTTTTCTCCCGGAATTTCAAGTGATCTCCCGACTCCCGAAAAAACTATAAATCTCCCGGAAAATTAGTTGTTCCGAAAGTTCTCTAGAAAGCAATAATTTTCGTGGATGAAACCACAGATTACAAGATTAGTTTATTAAAGATTAAATTATTAGAATAAAACTGACTAAAAATCGGCCATTTTGTTTTAAAATGTTAATATAATATTAGTGAATAAAACTGACAAAAAATCACGCTACGCGGCCGTTTTCTGCTACAGACAGTCAAGATTACAAGATTAGTGGATGAAAGGCACTATAAATCGCGCTGCGCGGCCGTTTTCTTATTATAGAAAGGCAAGAGTACAAGATTAGTGGATAAAACTAACTAAAAATCGCGCAGTGCGATTTTTAGTCAGTTTCACCTACTAATCTTGTAATCTTACTTGTTTATAGTTAATAAAAATATTAAAAACACGACTGCCTTGCCAAAAACGAACTAAAAAGTTAAATAACAAGTGTCATTGCAGTCGGGGGACCATTTTGTGGAATTATTTGTAATCAAAGAGGTCCCCCGACTGCAATGACACTTGTTATTTGACTTTTTAGTTCGTTTTTGGCAGGGCAGTCGTGTATTTAATATTTTTTGAATTTAGTTATTTTTATTTCACACATTTTAGTGACAAATTATATAGTTTTAGAACGTACTCATTAAGGCCATTAATTTGATGCCTATATTGTAATAATTAAAGAAAAAAATATTTATTTCACATTTGAAAGTGGCGTCGTCCAGTCGCCACATTGACTTTTTCCAAAAAAAATATAGCCAGTGTCACTTGGAATGATGTAAGAATTCTAACGATACCCTATACATCCAAATCCGTTAAGCCATTTAGAAGTTATGGTGGAATAAAGAAACTCACATACCCACAAACATACATGATCCTGAACACATATACACTCCTTTTTTGGGCAGTCGTGTAAGAAAATGGCCGCGCAGCGCGATTTTTAGTCAGTTCCATCTACTAATCTTGTAACCTTTGCTTGTTTGTAGTAAAAAAACAGCCACGCAGCGTGATTTTTATTCAGTTTCATCTACTATCTTGTATTTTTGTTTGTTTATAGTAAAAAAAACGGCCGCGCAGCTTGATTTTTAGTCAGTAGATGGTTGAACTTCCAAATCACTCTCATTGACAAATCACCATCAACAAGATGGTTGAACTTCAAATCACTCTCATTGTTTAGACTACTCTCAAGTTCAGACTATTAACAAACAATTAAGTTATTAATATATTATCTTAGTATTTGGTATTTTTAAGGTAGGGCATTGTGATTTCAAGGTAGAGCATTGCCCTACAATGCCCACCCCTAGCTACGGCCCTGGGTTAAGTCCATTAAAATTACCAAATACTGTAGATAGAACGTAATAGGTGAAGGGATCCAATCCCGATATTTACCTTATAGAGTCCAGACGTGGGCATGTAAGTCATACTACAATCCCACCAAGAGGTACAAGTCAGAAACAAAAATTACAAAATACCATCTTAACTTTGTGATAACATTTAACAGTCGGTGCATAATATACCTAATCAAAGCTAATTTAACATCGTTGACAAAATTATTTGAGTCAAATTTGTCTACCTACATGGCACGTAAGTACTATAATCCCACCAAGAGGTACAAGTCAGAAAGAAAAATTACAAAATACTATCATAATTTGGTGATAACATTTAACAGTCGGTGTATAATATAATCAAAGCTAATTTAAGGTCAAAGCGGGGAAGACCGTCTAAGGGGCAAGACCAAACAGTCCATCTAAAACCCGATTCTTGCATAGTAGAGCATTTTAGTTATTAGTACCATAAACAATATTTCATAACGGTTCTACATCTCTATAATAGATGTCGCTATGAGGCCTGTAAATATTTATAAACGGCATTTTAAAAAAGGTCCATTTTTTTCACTCTGCACGTGAGTGTAACATGTCGTACAAAAATCTAAATATCTCCGAGTTTTAAAGTATCTGAATGGGAGTTCAAGGTGGGTTGGTTGTATATTTGTATCGTAAAGCTTGTTATTTGATTGAATTAATGATAATTCTATAAATTACGAAGTTATTTGGCAATTTAGTTTCATAAGCTCAAAATGTTGAATTTACTAATTATCTTGTATAGATAAATAATATAGCTCATAAAATTGCATCTTTATTTTTATTTATGAATTGCTAACTAAAATAAAAATCAGCAATATAGAATTAATAGAAAAAATATTAATATGGATTAACAATAATTACAATTTAATTAAGTAACATACAAGAGAACATATTGGTTTTACCATTGCATATTTTTCTGATTGTCAAATTAAAATTCAATAATATGCTAGTGTTCTTCGGTCATAATTTTATTATCATTATACATCAAAATTAAAAAAGTTATTTGCCAGGTCAAAGCTTCTATGAGAAATTTGTTCTTTCTCTGTTATGTAATAATTCACTACTTACCTATATTATATAACATCGCATGTTTTCTAACTAGGTATACATTAATATTGTGTTAATGATTTGCACTCCATTGTTTCATTAAGGAAACTATAGGTCTTGGGTAACTTGTCATTTATAATTTTTGTTCAATACATGTGTACGACCGTTTGTTTCTAAATAAATAAAATTAAATTAAAAAATGTACGATTGGGTAAGTCCGTACAGCCTAAAAGGCAAGCCCGTCATATGCCGGTCTTGCCTCGAGTTAAAGGTTGTAAACATTTCCACTTACCATGTCGATAGGAAGGTGTTTTTGTATTGATATTTTAATTTTAAAGTACTTAGAACACAATAAAATCCACATAATTACCGTCTAAATAAGACTATTATTTTAATAGGACTGCCCAAAAAAAGAAGGTTATATTGTTTTCAGGGTTAATGTATGTTTGTATGTATGTGAGTTTTTGTATATTACTTGGGATAACTTTCAAAGGTTTCAAAGGTTGTTACTTTATGCTATTACTACCTATGTCAAAACTTTTAAAATTAATCTTTACCTTATAAAAAATACGAATTAATTCCGGGTTATCGTTTTATTCTTATCATGATTTTATAAGAATAAAACGATATTGAATTGTCTCAGTCGTCATAAATTTTACCACAATTTGTGAACACCTCAATACACTGTTAAAAATTTTAAAATGTTTAGAAGCCCTGAACTCTATTCTATGCCGGTCTTGCTTCTGAAAATGTTGAATGCCATTTATTCAATTCTAAACCTTAATTTAAAGTTTTAAATGCCATAATTACATAATGAGGAACTAGATAGTAATAAATAGATCAGCGTTTTTAAAAAAACATTGTTTTGTTTTGAAATTGTATCGTAATATTGTTTTGTTGTCCTTTGTAGTTTTTGAATTGCTCTATCTTCCTATAAAATATAAGGAATAGTGATAAGTTTATAAATTTATGAGATAAGCGAAAAACTTTCCAACTTATCAAATTATATGCCGGTCTTCCCTGCTTTGACCTCATCGTTGACAAAATTATTTTAGTCAAATTTTGTCTACCTACATGGTATAAATGCGTGTTGCATTTAATTATTTATTATGCACAGTGTGTTCAGACAACGTTTTCTCTCGTATTCATTAAACTTTCGCCGGCCGTTACACCTGAAATTTCAAAAGATTTTTTAATGATTCATGTTATATTATTCATTACACAGTACAAATGATACATTACACGGAGCAAAGTAAGATTTGAATGCTAAAAAAGTTTAAAGATGAAATAAGTGTAGGGTATTTCTACATTCATATATGTAGTATGTTGTTCGATGATATTCTTATCCTGGAGCCACACTAACGGCAAACGCCGCTGATTATTGCGTTAATGGAGGTTAAACGCAAAGAGAATGTAAAAAAATCTAGCGTTTTAGTTAAACTTATGTGTAGACACGAATAACCACGATAATTTTTCAAATACCGTTTGACGTTAGGCGATAACTCGGGTGGCGGTCTTTTTTGGTAGGTACCTACTTCTAAAAGACTTAACGTGATAATTACTGCTTGTTGTGGCCACACTACCGTTTCTTCATAGTGCATCGTGTTCGCGACCGTTTCAAAAAAATATCTTTACTCTTTGGTTTCACACATGTTTGCTTTCCGACAAGTGATCGAGTTTTTCGAAATATCTTCAAACTGTACCATGTTTAAGGGATCCACGACATAAGTTACAAAAATCGCCGGCAAAAATAGCCGGTAACGCGAAACTTTTTATTGGCGATGATGGATAGCATTTGTTAAAATTTGTAGTTTGGCCAGTCAGTCTTTGCGTTAATTTTGTAGCTTTTCTTGCAATTTTTAATGGCGTTGATAGGCCGCTAGTGTAGCCCCAGCATTACTGAAAATTTTACATATAGTTCAAACATTCTGCAACGATCAAAATTTTTATCAGGACACTCCGTTTTATGATTCCATCGACCTTTGTCGTAAAACAGAACAGACAGCTGAAACGGCTAATATACTTACAATAAAGATTAGGTACTCACACCCATTATGTATCCTCTATAAAGAGTTTAGACTTTGACTTTCCTCATCCTCCTCGCACTGACCTCCACGCCCTCCTCGTAATTTTATCATCCGAACGGAAGAAATAAAACAATTTTTAACGGATACTAGCGCGGTTTTATTAAAAGTACTTTGGTAATTAGTTGGTATTTGGTTTGATTTTTGGTTTTCCCCACGTTTCGGCAACTTTGCAGCTGCCGTGGTCACGGGGGACTGAAGCTGCCCGTGAGTCTACCCTCAAGCGAAGAATTTTTTTTAGACGTTCAGAAATTAAAATTTAACAAATTTTTTTTAATTGTATTATATTGATTTATAATTTAATTTTATGAATTATTTAGTGCTAAGAAGAGAGAGAATCTACTGAAACTACCACCATTTCATAAAATTTGGGAGGCCCCTCCAAGAAAGAAATGGCGAAAGAAAACTTGGAGAGGAAAACCAAAAATCAAATCAAATACCAACTAATTACCAAAGTTCTTTTAATAAAACCGCGCTAGTATCCGTTAAAAATTGTTTTATTTCATGTCTAGTGAGCGCGTAAGCTTGAGAAGTGAATATCCGAACGGATGTTATAATATAATGTTATACTGAATTTTATAATGTAATTTCTGGTCGGGCGTGGGCGCGGGGAGGAGCGCGACATCCTCTCGCTCTGATATTGTAATGGTGGCAGTAAGCTAACCGTTTCAGAAACCTTTACAGAGGATTTAAGGCATGGGTGTAGTGTAGATAAAATATAAATGCAGTATAGACGGATGAAGCTTGATCAATGCTTACCGGTCATAGCGATGCCGTCGTTCCTCTTGAGGAGTCGAGCAGCAGACGTCCTCAGCACGGTTATCACGTCGTGGTTCGTGAAGCAGAACAGCACGGCTACACATACTCCCTGACAACAAATATGTCTTGAGCATGTGTGTGTTTGTAAGGATTGGGAAGGGACTTCACAATTATCTGAGTAAGTACATAAGTACTTCACGACTGTACTAACAACAGTCCAGTTAGTTAGTACCTCTGTAGGTACTATCTAACTGTACTGTGTACTGTATAGTTGTCCAAATTCCTCATTTTACTTAAACCTTTACACCAACGAAGGCATCTTGGAATAATGTATCAGAGTTAGTTCAATAAGGAGGGAGGAAAAAGGCGGTTTGTCGAAAGATTTCTTGGTCATCTCAATAAATTATATGTGGAAAAAATTCCACTCGCCACCAAATCATTTTCTCAGGCGGGACTCGAACCCGCGACCTTTAGAAGTCGCCCTAAAAGTCGCGAGTTCGAGTCCCGCCCGAGAAAATGAACTGGTGGCGAGTAGAATTTTTTCTAGTAGGCATATTGTTTAAAAATAGCATAGCGAATGCCAAAATCTCAAAATTAAAAAGTTTAATCTAATTATTAGGTACGCATTTCTTAACAATCTATATTTGTGAATTTTTTGTTTTGTATTTATTAAAATTGAATTTCAATTTAATAGTTGTCAAAGAACATACTTAGGCAAGCATTCGCAGAGCACATTCGCATAAGCAATTTGAATTAATTTTACGTACCAAATTAATTGCAACGCTTCGTGCTCTGCGATCCGCCTCGCCTTCACGTGGTCTGACCCTATTATAATATTACATAATATTAGCTTCTACCTAGAAATAGTTTCTTCTGCTGGATGATTTACATACTATGTCAAAGTAGAGACTATTATAAAGCAAATATACCAAAATGATACGAGCTCATTTTATATGTAGGCTAGGTAAGTTTACTATGATCGTAGGTTTCCAAGAATTTTCATTTAAGAATAAGGGAGTGAAGAGATACACCACATATAATAAATAAGTTATCTATTTAGATAAAATATACAATATGTTGGTTAGCGATATTGGGGCTTTTAAAGACAGATAATGATATGATCAATTTTATCGACAAAACCACCCACATGTTGGGGTCTATCCCTTCTCTTGTTGGAATAACCAACATTTTAAATTTGAAGATACCTTACCGAAACATATTAATTTCACCGGATTTAAAATTTCTACATTTAAAAAACTATTTTTTAAAAAACTAATAATATCACCCATCAAGTAAAAAAAGTGGTACCTTCCGGTTTTAATACGAATATTACTTTAGTAATTTTTATGACAAATTAAAGGTGAAAGTTTACGGCGATGTTATTAGCTTTCGAATCGTATATTTTTTCATAAATGTTCACTTTTAAATCCGGAGAATTTAATATTTTTCGTCAGGGCTATCTAAAATGAAAAGACAAATTTAAAATGCCGGTCATTCCTACAGGAGAGGGGATAGAGTGGTTTTGGTGATAAAATTGATAATATTATCTGCCTTTAAAAGCTCCGACATCGCTAACCAAACACATTGTATTATATTATAATAAAATGAGGGATTGAAAGTGGATCGATCTCTTTATGTAGGTAGACGGTCTCGACAGAATGAAAAATTTTTTTGAAGAGACGTTTTTCTATATTTTGTGGCGGATTTCATAAAAATTGTGTTCACATACATCACATTTGGTGATATGATACTTATCGTTAATAATGTTAGGTATAATGACCGATAAGACGATACTCAAAGTCTTATTTAGAAATATTTTGTAGGTTAACAGATATTCTTGCAAATCCTACAAATAATTTAAATTAATCCATTTTAAATTAAAAATAGTAAAATTAGTAAAATAGAAAAAAATACAGTGATAACAATGTCACTTTTTAATGCAAAAAGAAATACAAAGGCTTTATCCAACTGATGAAAATCAGTGATACAAAAAACCTTTTAACAAGATTGTTTTCAACAACATCCCAATGTTTATTTTCATAAAAAAAATATTGAAAAGACACCTGCAGCTTTTAGATGTCAGATGAAAAGATATTAAGATCACGGTGGCTTATCTTAATAATAGAATAAGATGGGATTAATTTTGCAAAGTGTCAAATAAAAGTGAGCCCACGCAGGTTCGAAACGCTGTTTTCCTTTTAGAAGTATAATTAGGTACCTATGTAAAAATAACCTCTAATCAACCTAGTCATTCATTAGTTGCGAAGGTGGAAAAGAAACTTAACGAGCAAGTAACAGACAAGGCATGATATAAATTAAGTTAAATGAAATGAAAAAGATAAAAAAAATATTGTGATTTTTTGGTCAACGTATAATATTGTTGACAGAATAGGATTATCGGTGTAAAAAGTGTTGATAGGCTAGGTGCGTTGACTAAAAACAACAGAGTGGCTTTGCAAATGGATTTTGTTAATAAAAAGTTAAAAGTTGCTTGCTTATTTTCGTGTACCATGTGTATATGTCACGGCTAATACCCGAAATGTGGCTAACCCTAGTATTAGACTACATCTTAGGCTAAATTTAGGTCTATCCGATAGCTGTTGGTTAAAACTAGGAACCGATCTGCTTTACTCCTGTAGGTCCCGAATATAGGTTGGAAATTTCGAGGTTATTTTTTTAGGGGCAACAGAAATAACTTTCTTAATACCCCATAAATTACCTAGTTTTAGCCGGCTACATCTAGTTTTAGCTGCGAACAAATCGGCTATACACTTCGGTTTAACCAATAGCTACCGGCTACACCGCCTAAAAATAGGTTTAGCCGTACTTCGGGTGTTAGCCGTAACATAATTATACAACATCAATTAATAACCCAGTTTCGATTAATTTCTTTGAACTTATTTTTGCCGAATTAAATGACAGTCACAGTTCTCTAAACAGTCTAAAGTTCCAACGGAAGGAAAGGCACTTTCTTACTTGTAAACTGGTCAATAACGCAGAAACCACTTGGTAAATCCGTTCTCCTGTTGTGTTAGGTGGCGGCAGAAGCGGAATCAGTACGAAGTGGAGCCCAAACAAGGGAATCTGATAAAAAAAGAAAAAAATTATCAGTACGTAACAAATCGAGAAACATCGGATTTTATAGAAATTTAACTGAAGAGCTTCCTTAAAGTTAAGGAGACCTCAACCATCCTCAACCAAAGATTGTAGCTAAGTATTCGGCCGACTCTACATATGAATCAGGACACCTTATCTAACTTCATCGCATCAGAGTTGTTCTGTAAGTTGCAATTACTCTATGACCACAATCATGGCTGCGACAAAGTAGCAAGGTGTTTAGGAAGCTTAAAAATATGCAATAAATGATTAATTCTCGTGTTGATAACTTATGTCGATGACGAACGATCTTACGACATTCTCCTACATAATTTTAGCAAAAAATTATTTATCCTGAGATTTAAGCGTTAGCATTCAAAGTAAGAATTCATTTGGATACGGAGTCAAAGTACTGTGACTGTGAACCTCATAATCAATCTCAGAAATACTTTTACGGAAACAATCGGCCCCCTGTGATTTTTTAATCTCTGTGGTTATGTAACCGTGTCCATAAAAACAAATTACACATTAGTCATGTAAAAATATATATTTGTAATACTTATCTGAATCTAATAATTAATGTGTGTTCTTTAAATAGCATGATTTAGATTTTATAATATGCGCGTAGTTAAATCTATATAAATAAAAATGAATCGTCGAAATGTTATGTATTTAATAGCATAACTTTAGAATGACTACACCAAATTAGATAATTCTTTTTTTGTTGTGTTTGTTATTATTAGGAAAAGAAAATTTTCAATTGTACGGAAAAGGTATTTTTTTCTTTTTTCCGTCATTTTAAATTGCAATATAACTAATACATGGCGCCATCCGTGCGAAGCCGGGGCGGTGCAGCTAGTCTTATTATAATTTTTTCGATATTATTTGTAGGTAAGTACAACCATTGTGATAAAAGTGCTTAATCTGAGGACTTATCAATAGATAATATCTTTGAATTTGCGTAAGAATGGGACTATTGACGCATTGATGATGGACGACCGACAAAAAAAATTAATACACAGATAGCGTAGATAAGTAAAGTTAAAGAAAAGTAATGGACTTGACATTCGTATGTTTATTATCTGAGTGCGAATGTTTTTCTTGAATACCGTTTATTAAATCGATTTTATATTCCTTTCCTTTCTTGAACAAGGCGTACGGAAATAAACATAATAATACAACAAATTAAGTCCATATAGGTATACCTTCTGTTAGAAATCCTACTTATTTTTTCATCGTATGACCACGTATTTTTGAGAGAGAGGCTCTAAAACCTTTTTTCTCCAATCATTCAAACTTAATTGAATCTAACCCATTTTGTTGATAGTTCGTTTTAGATGCTACGGCCTATCGAAAGCTGTCGTAGTTAAACACAATGTATGAAGGTCATTGGGCATTATGTTCGGACATTTGACCTACGGCGTACACAATCGAAATACTCGTACTACGAAATACAAACATACTCGAGCTACGAGTAGGTTTGTAGATCAATGTATCTGCTAAATAGTATTATAATTATTATCTGTGCTGCTCAGCTACGCAGTGGTATGGGCAAGGTATGGGTCGCATTCTTGCAGGACATGTTTCATTTTTTATCATTATATCATAGCATTTCAATAATAAATAAAATAAAATAAATAAATAAAGACAATACAAACGGATATTATGCTTGTATCACACATTTTTACAATGCTGAAAGTAAAAACTTCTGTTTTATTAACAAAAGTTTAATAATATTAAACATATACTTACACACATAATGTGAAATAACTTTTTTCTGCCGGTCGGTAAATAAAGAATATATATTTTGAAAAGTGGGACTGAATTCTTCAATATAAAAATGGTTTGATTTCTGTATGCGAACTTTCATCAAGCAGGTCAAATGTGCTCAATGACGTTTAGAGCTAGTTTTTCATTAGTTGAACGACAAGCACTTCTCAACCACATCATTATCAGGTGAATGGTTTGTCATACGTTTCAATCAAAGCTTGGCTTAGAGGTGTCTTGAACACAGTCGCTTTCCCGTTCCTCTTGTACTTTAAACAGTGGAGAGGCATGCCTCATTGCTTTCAATAGCCCCGCTTCTCAAAAAAAGTCAAATTTAAATTGCAAAAAGTTGAAAGGAAAAGCGCTGAAAGGAAATGCGCACAGTTTGGAGGCAATATAGGATGCGTCTGCGGCAAGTTGAAGCGGCTCGGTGAAGACAGACTATAAGAAAGTGGGAAATTGCCAAAATGTGTTACTCACCAAAATTAGGGTTGCACGTACGGCTTTTTTCGTAGCAATAGATGTGTGGTGGTTCGGCGCGGGATGCAGCTTTGTTAGAAGAACTCGCACCACGTTCACCAAAAACACTGCAACAAATTGACTTAGTTACGATATTAAACAATCATTAATTAACTGCAATAGATTATTTCTTCTAGTCCTAGTTTGTGTCACAGACTTGATAGCGGGTTAAAGGATACTAATAAAAAAAGTGCTTTTTAATATGAATGAGCAAAATAATTAAAAATAAAAACAATCCAGTGATTCCATAGACTTATTATAATGACTGAGATCACCACTCGAGATGTTACGTATGTCAAATTTTACACATTCGCGAATGCGAATGCGAATACGAATGCGAATGTTAAGACATCAAGTATTACAAAAACCATATGAATGAATAAATAAAAAAAAAATATTACTAAAACGGGAAAAACAGCATATTATATTATAATTTATGACATCCATTAGTGAATTACACTTGTAAAAAATTGCATGCTTCCTTAATGCACATGTGCACTTTAATATTATTGTAATAAGTAGACGAAGTTCAATAAAGTAAAATAAAAAAAACGCCATAATATCAGTTTTCTTCTCCGGTGCGTAGTGATTATTTCCTCTGTGGGTGCCATAAGGAAAAACTGTCTAATTATCAGAAATTACTTTAAAACATAATGAATTATTTGTTTACCAAAAAAGGAATTATAGCAGACTGGCAACTAAAACAAAACAATCAACAAACCAAGCAACAGAGTGACCATATCAACAAACAATCACAATTCACAAACAACTCGCGTAAAATAATCAATTTCTATTGGTCGAATTAATGACGTTATGTAAACATTCGCATTCGCATAACATTCGCATTGATTGATGCGAATGCGAATGTCGATGCGAATGTTTAAAACGATGCGAACCATTCGCATACGTGAATGCGAATGCGAATATTCGTAACATCTCTAACACATCGCGAAAAAATACATTACTATCACAGACAATATTCAAATTCCAACGCCATCAGCCGTTGGGTTGCGGAACCATGCGAATCACCGTGGAGCTTCAATCAAGCCTCTGAATTAGGTAACATTATATTTTGGATTTGCCTCCCATGTGTAATTGCGACAATTATGAAAATGGAAGGTGATTAAAGATCTAGGTAAGTACGTCACGAGCAATGAAATGTAGGTAACTACACACCACGTAATTACATAAATTGAATAATTTCTATGACAAATTCAAGAACCTTATAGAATATGAACATAAGATTCTTGGACAAATTACACGCAGATAGAGTCGAGATTATTTTTAAAAGCCCTCTTTTCTTCGTTGGAAGGTTCCAAGAATCTTATATTCATATTAAGGTTCTTGGAAGGTTCCTTTGAAAATGTCAGCAAACCACAGAACAATAATGTGCCTCCTTCATAATACGTTTTTTGTCATTGTGAAAAGTCCTCAGATTGATAAAATGTGTCATAGTTCTATGGTTCTATGACTATGATTTCAAAATGAAAAATATAAAAAATGCATAAATCTTTATTGTAAACTTAGTTTACGCTGTACTTAAAGTCTAAATAGAACATAATAACAGAAAAAGTCATTAGAGGTAAAGTAAGCATTACATTTAGGTAAATAGACGCTATTTTTATACTTCAATTTCATCTAAATCAACTACTATTTGCTATCTCGTATCGTATTAAACACAGATTGGAGTTGGTAATCTAAGATTTTCCTCGTAGTCTTGTTTATTTATTTACTAGCGACCCGCCCTCGCTTCGCTTCGGTTCCTTCCTTCTTTGCCAAATGGTTAAATTTTAACTCTATGGTGATCGGTGAGCGATTCGTCTGCTGGAATGCACCTATTAAATGTGCGCAACTGTCACGCGGCATGACTCTACCGCCATGTTGCGAAAATAAGTAGAGCGAAATTTATTCCTTTTTAATTATTTTAAGAAGTAATTCACTTTAAACAATATTAAAAAGAATGTGATAAATTAATAATAATAAATATTGTTACTTTAAAATTAATTATTGGCGAGATTTACAAAAATATACAATATTTGTGACTACTGCCATGGCGGATATTAAAGAACTTCAGACTTTATTATTTACTCATGACCAAAATTACTTATTTTTATAATAAGGAACGTAATATTTCTACCAATTTACACAAAACCTTGACAAGTATTTTCCTAAGCTTTCCTCATTAATCACTCTATTTATTGGCGAAAACCGCATGAAAATCCGTGCATTAGTTTTAGAGTTTATCGGGAACAGACAGACAGACAGACAGACGCGGCGGAGGATTTTGTTTTATTATAATATGTAGTGGTACAGTACAGGGTGGAAAAAGAGACGGTAGTTGGAGGAAAAGTATCTAAAATATTGATGATGGCAAATACTGAAAGGAAACATTCGTTTATTTTAAAAATAAGTAAAATTGCATTCAAATATTCTTGATAAATTGCTTGTCTCAACCAGGAATCGAACGAGCTAAAAAATAACATCCTATACTTTTATGATTAATCAATAGAGTCCATGATAAAGATCAATTTCTTCTAAATAACATTTATTAAACATATAAATAAATAGTAGTTTAGCTCGTTCGATTCACGGCTGAGGCAAGCGATTTATAAATAAAAAAGCTTTGTATACAGTTTTACTTATTTTAAAAATAAAGGTTTGCTTCTTATCAGTAAAATTTGCTATTATCCACATTTCGGGTACTTTTAATTAAACTACCATCTCTTTTCCGCACCCTGTATATTGTTGTTAGTAATTGGACGCTAAATTGGGACAGACACTGGTTACCTACATGCTCCTGATTGCTCCTTCTTTAATTCAAATACCATTTATTTTCATTAACCTTTGGTTTTGTGTTTCTTATTAAAAGTACTAGAATTTGTTTAGGGTAAATTATGAACCTTTTACTTATAGATGTACATTATTGTACATACCTGGGTTATATATTTGAATATACCTATTAGGCATCACATAATAACCAAAACTGTGTGGTTATAAATTTGAATTATCCTCAAGTATCATATTTAATCACGACAGCCTTTGCTGGGCATATGCAATAGGCTTCTCCCAAATTCGCGTAGGTACTTAATTAACTCACCTAATATAAGTAAGTATAACTTGACTAATATAAAGTGACCATCAGGCATTGTTATTATTCCCATTGCTGTGGCACAGGCCTTCCTTCCGGGGGGATGAGGAGGATGGGCCATAATAAATGGTCCAACGGCTTAACGTGCCTTCCGAAGCACAGAGGAGCTCGAGGTAGTTGGTCACCCATGCAAAGATCGACCCGTGCGGAAGTTGCTTATCCGCAATCGCCAGGCCAGACGCTAAACTACTGCGCCATCGAGCTCCTAATTTATTTTAACTTTTTAGATTTTTTGCATTCACAATGCTATTTTTATATTAAGATGATTAATATAATGAAAATATTAGAAAAAATCGGCTCACCCGTAGCAACTCAGACGGGACTTAATATTCTATTATAATCCTAATTTATATTAAGTATAAGTACCTAAATATAAAGATACTAAAAGTGGGAGTAAAAATAATGGATAGAAAGCACACCCAAATACACACTAACATTATGATGTAATTGACCGAGTGAGCGCGAAGCGTTTCTGCTTCAGCTTGGGCAAAAATTCTTTCGTATGTCCTTCCGGCGGCTGTCCGTTTGTTAGACTCTACAGGTCGCCTTACTCAACCGATCCTCGTGAAATTTTGTGAGCAGGTTCGAAATTTATATAAAATTTTTTTGGCGAGCCAGTTTTTCTAAATTTTTCATAACGGCGGAGAGGTGTAATTATTCTAAGGGCGGAGATATGTAAAAAACTATTTCTCTGTCCGGCTTTCCGGCGCTGTTGTTTTATCGTCTACAAGTCGCATTTCTCAATTGATTCTCGTAAAATTTTGTGAGCAGGTTCGAAAATTAGAAAAACTTTTTTGTCGAGCCAGTGTTTCGAAATTTTTTCAAAATCGTGAAGATATGTAAAATAATCATATTTCAGTCCGGTTTTCCGGGGCTGGCTGTTCTCCTCTACAGTTTGCATTTCTCAACCAATTCTCGTGAAATTTTGTGGGCAGTTTTGATAATTATATAGAATTTTCAGTCGGGCCAGTTTTTCGAAATTTTTAAAAATGGCGCAGATACCTATGTAAAAAAGACATAGTTAAAAAAATGTAACAAACATTTTTTGTTAGCGGTGCCAAGTAAATTTTGTTGTTTATTTTTAGATGACGATGAGATGTAATTAAGTAACATTCATTTTACAGAAAATTTTAAAAGGAAGTTGTAGACTTAAAAGTCTTAAAAGCTAAAGCTTAGGCATGTTAAAATTCATATGGCTTGTTTTCGGCTGGCGAAAATTACGACTTTTATGAGTTACTTTTGCAGCCTTAAAGGAAAGTTATGTTTCACGACAGGAACCACGGAAAATTTCGAGTTTACTCATAAACTTTAAACAAGCTTTGCGACATTGGTACACAACACACCCACCTCAATATGTATAAAACACATAGGTGGTATGTACATGTTTTATCTACAACAGTAACTGCTAATCTACAACTGGTAACCCGCGGCTGATTATCTAATTAAAAACCTACTAGCGACTGGTTGCAGTTCATAGATGATAGTGATCCATTGCTACTTCTTTTTGGATTAAAAAAAACATACCAAAGAAAAGTAGCAATGTATGTAGAATGAAACCGGTCGCTAAATAGTTTCTTTTTAGATAATCAGGGTACGGAATCGACCCATGGTGCGAAATCTTTCTTTCCTAACGGTCGGAACAAAACAATGTCGCTGTTAGCGTGTTTTCTGTGAAGTTTTCATAGATGCTTGAAGTTTGTATAAAAGGTTAACACCCACTTAAAGATTGATTTTGTGTTTTGTTTCTCAAAGTCACTTTGTACTGAAACAAAAAAAGGGGAGCCTACTACCTACAGGAAGATTTCGTACAAAAACTTGTTCACTCACATTGTTTAGGTGCAGAGCAATTACTTCATGCTGTTGCTTATTGCTGTAAATATGAGTTGAATAATTTATTTATGCCATATGCCATGCCACTTTTATGTGTAACAGTGTAACCTTTGCAACACAAAGTGGATCGTTATTTACTTAAATATAGTTTCGTAACTAAACTACAAAGTTAAGTTTCCTCACAACAACTTGTGTTATAGTTCGGCCATCTTTTTTCTATGGTTTCTTTTCTTTGAATATGATTTGAGATCTGGTATGTAAATTACAGATGTTTATCTAAATCCTTTTGTTGACAGCACAAGTGAAAGGAAACGAAAAAGCGATCTTGAAGACCTAAAAACGATAGTGCGATTCACGTTCGTGCGATAACGTTTGTGCAATAAGCAATTCAATAAAATAAGCATGCACATGCTTATTTAGTTACTTTACTAACCAAATGATGCAAACAGAGAGATCAGCACTGGAACAATGATGATCCAGAATGTGTCACTCTGCTCCATCCAGCATCTTGAACAATTGGTATAAGTACAACATTTCCATAACTTTATCTTCTTATTTACCTCTAAATATTTCATTGGTATTGTAATATAATACCAGTGAAATAAATTAGATAAATATTATATTTAAATAGGTAGGTAGCAAGTTTTTAGATAAACTATTGGAAAAGTAAAATCCACAGATCAATATTACTATGGCATTATTATCAATAAGTATAATCTAATGCGTACCTAAAAGTGATCTAAAAACCCCAACTAAGGTGACCTTGGTTGGCAACCGACACAGCTTGTATCAAAATTTAAATCTAAACTTACACGGGGCTGTCAACCACCATGGTCAGCCATATAACAGGCATTTTACTTTTTTATTTTATTTCATGAACATGTTTAATAGTGATCAGTAGCGCAACAACACTTTTGTAAATGGTAAATTTACAACAAAGGTCCATGAGCTTCGAGGAAGCTTACAAAATATCTGGGTAGGGTTGAGCCAGTAAATTCATGGCAAAAGCTGTGATGGGTTATGTGTACTGTAGTGATGGTTAATTTGTAGGCTGTAATCAGCTGGTAGTAAATGTTTACTCTGTATTCTGTATGTAAGCTTTTTTTTAGTATAGTTGGTTATTTCGTTATTTCAAAAATCATTGAGATATAAAGTAAAATAAAACAGAAGGTTTGCGAAGTAGTGTTTTGACAGGGTCTGATAAAGGTCTGATATCAACCGGCACGGCGTCAGGTTGTCCGCCGAGATCAATTAGCTTTGTTATAAAAAATAGGTACAGTGAAATAAAACGTATTTATTCAAACGGTCTCCACAGTACTCACCGGGCTGTAGCTTCAGGTGTAAGATAGCGCACCACGGTGTACACACCCACGATGATCATCGGCAAGCCCCAACCGATCACCACGAACCACCTCATTGCTACCTCATCCTTCACGAACACCTGTGTTAGATTATCAAATGAATAAGAAATTATTAATTGCATTAATTGCTCTACCTCTTTCCGCCACTCAGAGGCATCGATCGCTAGAGCGAGATTGCGGCTCAGCAATAACTACCCTACCAAACCCAAAAAGCTGCAAATCGTTTAGGTATCTCGCTGGAGTAAACGATGTTTCAGTGTGACAAAAAGACATACGGCTATGGGAAACCTACAATTTAGAGCAGCTATGGAAATAACTTTGTTGTAAATCCTAAGCATAAATAAGTACTCCCAAAAAGAGTGTGTAAGTATTTGTCAAACGACGATAATGCGATTCACTTTTTCGTGCGAAAGATCGATTGTGCGATGAATGCATGCGATTCAAGATCGTGCAAAAGATCAATAAAGATCAGTAACGATTTTTGTTTAATGGCTAATTAGAAAGCTTATGCCACCACATGATTAACTGTGAAAAAAATTGTACGATATCTCTTAAACCTGAGAAGTTATAAGAGCTAAAATACTGGTTTTTTTTGGGGGTCCTTATGACGTCATCGCGACGTACGCGAACCTTATGTCGTACGTGATAAAGCACATATTGCATTGAGCTTGGCATTTCCTTCAAACCCTTTTAACTCAACCATTTCTAAACGGACTTCAAAAATTCTTTCACTAGGTTTCATAGCTATCAATATCTGTTTATATTATATCAATAAAACTATAGGATTCAAACCTGTTACTGATTCTCATTGTACGGTTAGTCATATACCTCAGTGGTAATAACTAAATCATTTCAAAACAATTTATATAGAATCACGAGTAGGTAGAAAAGAGATTGTCAAGAACGTCGGTTAATTCATATTAAAAGCTACGTACAGTCCGAGGCATATATCTTGAAATCGGGTGGGGATTGCGCGGAACGCGTATTTTGGGAATGAGTAGCGGTGAGGGGCGCGAGCGGCGGTCCAGGGGCGCGCGCTATTGGTCACTCACATGAGCACATGCGCGAACTTAAGCCCACCGGTAACGCTCAATTGCGATTGTCAATTTTTCCGCAATTGACGCCCATTGATGGAAATTTGATCGTTTACGCGTGCAATTGAAGCGATTGTCAATTGCTCCAACAATGGCATTGACGAAAAAATTGACAATCGCAATTGATCGTTACCGGCGGGCTTTATCCCCACTCCGTCGAAAAAATTTCAAGATATGTGCCTCGTACTGTATCAGCGCGTGCACTAGCGTGGTGGTTACACCGCGTCACATTGACCGCAACAATAGGCAAACGCCGAAACTCCGGCGCTCTTAGGTTTGACAACAACCTTTAGTCAAAGTCCTAAACAAAAGTGTTTCGGCCTTTGACCTACGAATTTATGTCCAAACCTAGGAGTATACCAACTAGGACAGTCAGACTTAAATTAGGTACAGAATTTGTTTTTTATATATGTAATAATAAGTGTATAAAAACATATTCTTTACCACATTGTAAACTACAGATTGGTTTTGGACTTGTCTTCTTGTCAAACTTGAGGTTTAGTCAAACGTCAAACCTAGAAGCATCGGAGCTCCTGTGTTTGTCTAAAACATTTACATAAACTTACAACAACAAGAGCGATGTGAAGATGCAATCCCTCGCAAAACATCCAGATGTAGCTTGTCACCATAAAGTAGTTCGTGATGACATGCAGCACTTGACACCATGTCTGTTAATACGAAATTTTAATGTATTTATCAACGGGAAGACTGAAATAGCCCAGAAGCCCCAAACTGACAGCAAATGAGAGGTATAATCCCAATGATAACAACGATGAAAACCTATATATATGTAATATTTCATGTTTAAAGCTGTCAATAAATTTTACAAAAAAATAGAATCTCCAACAATATAATACTTAATAAACACACAGAAAAGTGGCGATGACTTTAAAGTAGATCTTTAGTGAGTTGTTGAAGGGGCAATAAGAAAAAAACCGGCCAAGTGCGAGTCGGACTCGCGCATAAAGGGTTCCGTACCAAAAAGCGCCAAAAAAAATCATGTTTGTTGTATGGGAGCCCCCCTTAAATATTTTTTTTATTCTGTTTTTAGTATTTGTTGTTATAGCGGCAACGGAAATACATCGTATATGAAAATATCAACTGTCTACCTGTTTTCTTTATTAATATCGAGCAATAAACGGCAAAAAAATCACGTTTGTTGTATGGGAGCCCCTTAAATATTTATTTTATTCTGTTTTTAGTATTTGTTGTTATAGCGGCAACAGAAATACATCATCATGAAAATTTCAACTAACACGGTTCATAAGATACAGCCTGGTGACAGACAGACAGACAGCGGAGTCTTAGTAATAGGGTCCCGTTTTTACCCTTTGGGTACGGAACCCTAAAAAGAAAGAAACGTATTTTAATTTTATGATTGAATACGCTCAATTGGTTGTTTCGTTATTTGGTACCGTTTCCACTTAACTTTGTAAGATGTTTCCAAATATTTGACGCTAAGCTTCTCTGAATTGGGTATTTACTCCGAATATCAGAAGTTGTAAGCAGATACCGTTTCATTACAGGCACAGCGACTATTAAACATTACACAATGTCCTTGACAAAGTAGGTACTTACTTAAGACAAAAGCAACATAAATATTTGCAAAGGGATGAAGCGAAGCCTTTAATACCACTCCCTTGGAATTCTGTTTATCTACCCATGTTGCCAGCAGAAGATGTAGTGGGGCATTGTCCCTTTTTAAAAGGTGAAAAACAAAGTTTTTATGGAGATAAGTTTAATGTGATACGAAAAAATTAAGAGAAAGAAAGTTGTATTTAAAAGCGTTTACTTAGTCTCCCTATTTAAAATCTCCTAATAAGTGCTACGTCTGTGTTTAATCGTGGGCTTAAGGGAAATCCATTAAAAGGTTTCATTATTTCTGCGGTTTCACAGAGCAGCCAGCAGGCCTATTACATAAAAATAATCGCGAAAATCGGACGCAATTCGTCGTTCAGTTTACTTGATATTGAACCTTATTCGTGAGTAATTAGTGTCACGAAGTGGGACGAACATCGCCTGCTTATCACAATTTTTTAATGTAATAGGCCTGCGGGTGTGTAATATTTGAATTTCTAACAGATTAACCACGGGTCATCGTTCCCCTCAATCTGAAATCAAATAATTACGAACAATTGAAAAGAGAATTGCAGAGCTAAAGTAAGGGGCTTGAAAAATAATATATTTTTCTGCATTCATTTAATTCGGAGGGTGAAATTGTTGACTTAATTAATAATGCGATTGGTTAGTAAATTAATTAAGTGTTGTTTTTATTATCAAGAACCAATTCTAGTTGTGTTGTCGTTATTTGGGTATTAAACAGCCCATTTTTTAGGGTTCCGTACCAAAATGGTAAAAAAGGAACCCTTATGGTGTGACTCAGTCTGTCTGTTTGTCTGTTACAACTGGATATCTCGAGAACTACTAATGGTATCAACTTGAAATTTGGAATAGTTTAAGATGACATTTGCCCAACTATTTTGCAAATAAGAAATAAAAAAATATAATTTTTTTTTACAACAGGGCTTGAAAAGGGGTCTTAAAAATTTGAAGTGGGGCTACTAGGGCATGTGGGGTATCATATAAAAGAGCGTCGTTTGCACGTTTTTATTCATTTTTTTTTTGCTCGCATAATTTTCGACTTATGATGAAAAATAAAGTCGATGAGAATAAAACGCACGGCGTGCGGTAAAATCAACTTACCGCACGCTGTACTGTCATCGTAAGCTCACATTTTTGAGCAACTGTATTGAAAAATCTTTATTGTACTTAAACGTTAGTGGAACGATACATAAACGAGTTAGGTACGCGTATAATTCTTACGATATCGTGGAGTAACGAAAAGTGATTTTGAACATGAGGAGCGCACACGAGAAACAGGGGCTAATCTGCTCAGCAACGAGTACTCGTACCCAATACCATGTACTTAGTACCTACTAATTAATATTATGAAAATACAAGAACGTATTTTAATTACTGATTGTTCCTTACGTGATTGTTCTAAGATACTTACATGTTTTCAGAAATCCGATTATATACATTGATTTAGAAAGAAAATATTTTATTGAAGTGCCATTAAAATATTCCTTTGAACCCGTAAGCTACTTGAAATGAATTTTCCAGGCGTTTCCAATTTATATTATTTTCGACGCGTTCCTCTTAGATAAATATTAAAATCCGTTAGATGGATGCGTCACGAATGACAATGGGTTTGAAGCACCATAAAACGTTTTCACCTTTTGCTAAATAAAAATAAATTATCTCCGAAATAACATATCTCATTGGGGAAGGCAACTGTCAAAATGGCGCTGCGTACGCTTGTTCCACGAGAACTATGAAAACAAAGAACTTTTACTTAAAAAAAAATCGTTTTTTTTAAGCTTTAAAATGATTAAATTCTGTGTAGGTAATAGGCCTTAAAAATGTTGGCACTTACAAATTTCCGACAAATCTGGATATTGAAAAAATTTATAAATTCTGTAAGAATAAAACGTCTTAATTTGGCTTTAAATCCCAGCATTTGCACTGTAGAATAGTCTTTTATATCCATTTTGGGTCAATGGGTCTTTTTCGGTAAAAATACCACAAAATAAATACCTATTTTCCCATACATTTTGTAATGAACGTCTACTGTCTTAGGAACAAGCGTACGCAGCGACATCTACAATTAGCTTTGCGTTGCCATCCCCGAAGTATATTTGTTTCCCGACAGAAGTCGGGAAGGAAACAAGTCTCTTTAACATTTAAGGTTATTTAACAGACCTCGCGAGTTGAATCGAGTTGGTCTAATATGCAAAGACCCTAAAATAGTTATTTGTTATACAAGAGAGCAAAGTCATTTTTTGCTGCGAGTGCTGACTTTTAAATCACGAACTAGCGAAGTAGTCTAGAATTGAATCACGAGCGTAGCGAGTGATTCTAATATAGACTACTGAGCACAGTGAGTGATTTAAAGGCACGAGACATCAAAAAATTTGCTCTCGTGTTAAACATACAACTTTTCACCTCTACCAGCGAGAAAAGGTGTTAGAAATTAAAAAAGCACTTTGCCTCACGCTCGCAGCAAAAGTCGATTTTGCTGCCAGTTTTTGGTAAAAAGTACTTTGCCTCACGCTCGCAGCAAAAGTCGATTTTGCTGCGAGTTTTTACGCGCCAAAAGCACCCTTTTCGTGCTGGAGAGGTGAAAATAGAATTTAGTCATCAGCGAAAACTTATGTCAAGAAGTAAAACACTTTTTAACGGATACTAGTGCGGTTTTAATGAGGAAAGTTCCCGCCATTTTCGCCATTTCTTTCTTAGAGGGCCTCCCAATTTTGTGAAATGGTGGTAGTTTCAGTAGATTCTCTCTCTTTAGCATTAATTAATTCACAAAATTAAATTATAAATTAACTTAAACCAATTTTTTTTTTGTTAAATATTAATTTCTGTTCGTCTTTAAAAATTCATCGCTTGAGGGTAGGCTCACGAGCAGCTTCAGTCCCCCGTGACCACGGCAGCTGCAAAGGTGCCGAAACGTCGAGGAAATCAAAATTCAAACCAAATACCAATTAATTACCAAAGTACTTTCAATAAACCCGCGCTAGTATCCGTTAAAAAGTATTATTACCCACGACGGACGGAACGGAACGGAGGCGGTATATGCGTTTGTGGTTAGAGGTTGTGTGTTTGTTTGTTTGTATGCTTGTCTGTTACCATTTTCCTAGGAAACTACTGGGCCGATTTCGATGTGGTTTTTTGCATTAATAAGGTTTTATTTTAGAGCAGGTTCTTAGACATGTTTCATGGTGGTATACCACCAGGGGGCGCTGCAGCAACCAGATAAGTCATGTTTGTCTATTACAATTTTCCTCGGAAACTAATGGGCAGATTTCGATGCGATTTTTGATATTCAAAAGGTTTCATTACAGAGCAGGTTCTTAGACATGTTTCATGGTGGTAGATCACCAGGGGGCGCTGTAGCAACCAGATAAGTCGCACTTGATAAGTTCTCAAAAACGACTTAACTGATTTCGATGCGGTTTTCTATAATTAGGTTATTGGCGATGGTTCTCAGGTAGGTGCTGAGTTGTTTAGCGCTGCAGTTATCATTTTCCCATTTAACTCCAGAGCGGATTGACCGATTTAGATGCGATTTTCTGCAATAGGTTTGTAGTTTGTTGGTGTTAATTCTTGGTGTTATGGTGTTGAGCTATGCTAGGGCGCGCTATAGTAATCATTTTCCGAACGGTTTGACCGCTTTATATGCGGTTTTTAGGGTAGATAAAGTATGAACTATGTATTTAAAAAGTTTAAAATAAAACAAACAAAATTAAAAAAAATTAAAAACCCACGACGGTTAAAATTGTTACTCATAATTTAAAAAGAGTAAAATAAGTTCTACGAAAATCCCTCGACTAAAAGTGATGTAGGTGCTATACATATTTAACCTATTCATAAATTACAAACGCAAGAAAATCCGTTGGGGCTGCCATCGCCATCTCTCTAAAGTAACTATAACTGCAAAATATTAGTTCATTTGGGTGCAGGAATAGGAAGGAATAGGAATAGGTTAAATATGTATAGCACCTACATCACTTTTAGTCGAGGGATTTTCGAAGAACTTATTTTACTCTTTTTAAATTAAGAGTAACAATTTTAACCATCGTGGGTTTTTTCAAAATTTTTATATTTCATGTCTAGTGAGCGCGTAAGCTTAAGAAGTGAATAACTTATATCAATCCAAGACTTATTTACATAGTTCGTTGATTTTGTATTGGCTTACCTCATTATTCTGGACGACACTGACTCTATCGACGACGGTCTTGTACCACACTATCCACAGAATGTTGTTGAGGGCAAACGCCATGAACAGGTGGACGTGTATGCGGATCCTCGTGCATTGCAGTGACCTTAGAACAAACAATATAAATGTTTCAGTTGTGAAACTATGTAAATAGTACTTACTAACATTTTTAAGATTTTATGTCTATACAAAGTGTTTGGTAAAAGCCTTATGAAGCCGAAGATAGGGACCATCAAACTGAATAAATTTTACTATGGAACCAACTCTGAAATAAGGAAAAAAAATCAGCTGTTTCATACAAAAATAAATAACGAAAATATAAAAATATATGAAACAGCTGATTTTTATTCGCGATTTCAGAGTTGGTCCCATAGTAAAATTTATTCAGTTTGATGGTCCCTATCTACCATATTCGGCTTTATAAGGCTTTTACCAAACACCTTGTATAAGGGCCAGCTTCACAGGTTCAAGATAGGATTTGTCTTTTGGTTCAAATTAAAGATGGAACAGAAATAAAATTAGGTACGTGTACCTATTTGATAAGTTAGCCGTTTAAGCTCCCTCTTGTGACACTAAAGTTAAACAAGAAATATATAAAATAAACATTGAAAATGGTACTGAGTGACTTTTTCTGTAACATTCATCTGATATAATTTTGGGTTTTTGGCTAAGACAGTATCTTATTTTATTATGTTTACTCATTCATATAAATCAGATATTATTTATGTTTTATTTTGTAATATTTAAACATGTCTGTTGTTGTTAAAGCATGTGAGTGTTGTTTATAATCCCTTCCGGTTTTTACGATCTTGGAAAGTTGGATAAGTGCCAAAATAGCAGCGTTCGTCGCCATATTGAGCTAAATATGCCTTATAATGTATTCCATCGCTATAGGGAACATAATAATTTATGTGACTTCCCACTATTTTCGTTTGTTCACTTATTTATCTTTGTATTTTTAATTTAAATGCAGCTTACATTTGGTCATAGAGTAAGAAATTGCTCAATTTTAATTCTTTTTACTAATACCTATCACCCGATAAAAAGCCAAGTAATTGAAAAAGCTTAAAATAAATCGTTTTATTTGTCAGTAAACTGAATAAGCCAATGATAAAAACTTTTCTTTCTTATTTTGTTTGTCGTTATTAAGTAATAAGACCAAGGAAACAGTAAATAGAAGGAGATAAAATGAAAACAGCTTTGAAAGTTATCAACTCAATCAAAAGATAGGGCCCTATAGTCTTCAAAGTAGCGCCCTCATCTTAATTAAATTTATTGCTCACAAAGTATAACGAGTGTAACAAGACCTTCAACGAAGCCGAAGTCCACGTATTCCGCCCATCATCAGGATAATTTTTTTCTCTTAGACTATACCTGGGAAACCAATAGCTACGAAGTTATTGAAGGACAAAGTCAAATTTTGTTTTCAAAATTTTTATGAAATCTTATTTTATTCGTTATTGCCTACTTTTTGTCCTATGAAACATTATCCAAATTTTAAGTATTTCGTAACAAATAATGGCTTCAAAACGTCATCACTCGATGTATCTCATGAGCATGCACATAAACGCTGCCTTTCAACTCGGCTGCACGCAGCTGTGTAGCATACACTCGCAGGCGCGGTCTGCTGTACGCGTTACATTGCGTGGTAAAGTATGTAATTCCTTTTTAACACCGTAAATCAAAATCGTTTCCCAGCAATAATTTTGAACAGAAATGGTCCTGATGATATACGTAGACCTCGGCTTCGTTGAAGGTCTTGTTACACCCGGTATAATGTTTCGAAAATTCACATGTGTAGATTGAAGCCAAGGTTTTTACAAACAATAACCTCAGTAAAATATAGTTCGTTGCAGTAGTAGGCAAAAGGGCAAAAAGTAGCCACTTTAAACTTTATATAAGACAATATTTTTAAATATTTTTTTAAAGAAGTATGACAGCTGTCAAAAGCTGTTTTCTAAATAGGACAAGAGGATAAACAGACTACTTATATTTAGATAGATATTTAGTAGTACACAGCTCTCTAGTACAATACTGGATCCCACCAAAAACATTTACATGTATAATGTTGCCAAGACTTCCATATGGCTCGCACTGTCAAAAAGTTATTAGAGCCCATGTAGAGCCAAGCTTCTAACTCTTCGCGCCCTAACTTCAAAAACTCTACACCTTAGTCAAAATATGTGGCTTGGCCATTTCGCTACAAGGAAAAATTTATTCAATGTTCATTACTTTTCTAATAAACAATAGTTCTTGTAGTAATGAAACGGCCAAGCTACATATTTTGACTAAGGTGTAGAGTTTTTGAAGTTAGGGCTGGGCTTGTAGATATAGGTACACAGCATTCTAGTAGAATACTGGATTTTGTTTGACAGGTAAATGTAGAGACTTTATTATAAATCACTGCAAGTTAAAATACTAACCTGAAATACAGGAAAATTGCGATAGATAATAGGAGAGCAGCCACAGATACCGAGTACCCGATGACGTATATACTGTTTACGATACTTCTGAACTGAAAAAAACAGATAAATAAATACTCCCACCCTAAGCCTTTATAAGCATTGCATCGTAATAAAGTAGTCATTAAAAATATTTTTAATATTTTTTCAGGATTCGTTAGAAACATAATAATATACCTCGTTAGGTATATTAACTTTATAGTTAGAACAATCTTCGCTGAAGTCATGTATTTATACATTTTGGTGGTTGCGTATTGATCACTTTAGATGGGCATCCTTACTAATATTATAAATGCTAAAGTCCGTTTGTTTGTTTGTTTGTTACGACTTCACGTCTTAAATACTGGATCGATCATCATAAAATTTTGCATACACGTTGTCAGGGGTACAGAAAATGACATAGGGTACTTTTCATCCAGAAAAAACGTACAGTTCCCGAGGGATAGCAAAAAAACTGTCCATGCAGACGAAGTCGCGGGCGGCCGCTAGTATAGAACAACAATTAGATCACCAATAAGGAAGTTGTTTTTTTTGAAATTACAAACCTTTTAACTTGTGCTTCTTAAATAACATTTATTAAAAGTTACACTAATCCACTTATTGTTTCTAATTTATGGATCACTTAAAATTAAGTCAAGCCTTTGAGAAACATCCCTCGCATAAAGTGATTAATGGGCCATTATTGTTTTATATTTCGTCAATTTACAAATTTAAATAATGCCTCGGGCGTCTTGACGAGTTTAGTACCTAGTGATAGCTCAGAACACAGAAGTGATACTGTTTGTCTGTCCACTGTCTTAATAAAGTAACTATCCACTTGTGACAGCAACTCAAAGTCCCTTTTTGTAAAAAAACCGGCCAAGTGAGTGTTGGACTTCGGATGTAGGTACGTACATCCGAAGTCCGACACTTAGCCTACTTCGAATAGAACTTCACTTATATGGGAGCCCGGACAGCAATAGGGCTCTGTTTGGCCCTATTGCTGTCTATTGCCGTTTGGCGTTTGGTTCGTCTACGGAACCCTAAAAATAAGAACGTGTGCTTTCGGGCGTTTGATATTCGCCTAGTAGAAGATTTATAATATGTATTACCAAGAGCGGAGTCATTGCTGTCCTTTAGACATATTTAAAATACCCATACGCAAAATACCAACTCGAGATTTTGTGGTGTTTTGTGAATTTGTAGAGTAAACATACGTAAAATACCAGTTTTTATGTCAAAGGTGCGATACTAACAAAATATGCAGTATCATTAAGTTGATGAAATTGTATAAGGAAATACGAGTTTCTACTGAGGATTTTAGCGGAGGCCACAAACTTGCCGGAATTGCCCGGAAGCTAAAAAGTGGATTAATTTTGCTTCTCTTTCTTGCATGTAATTTCAGTGTATATCTCTCTCGCAAATAATTTTCCGTTCTGTGACCCCTGTAAAAGGGTGTCGCTAGATAAGAACAGTTTTTTTTTACTAACGCTTAAAACTTTTATGTTGATAAAATAAGAATACATATCTAGGTATGCTTGTAGTTTATGTATAAAAATAATTGACCGAGCGAGCGCGAAGCGTCTCTGCTTCAGCTTGGGCAAAAAATATTTCGTATGTCCTTCCTTCCTTCCTTCCGGATAGGAATTGAAATCTAGCAGCATTTTCAATCCAGCTGGATTTTTGCAAGATTGGCCTGAATCCAGCGCGGCTCCAGCAAAATATGGAATCACAATTAATACATGATGTTAATGTTTTTTTTGTTTATTTAATAATTGAAGCTTTTCTCTACAAACTACTTAAAACCTTTACTCATTTGATTGTAACTTTATTAATTTTAGTTTGGTTTCTTAGTTCTTTGTTATTTGAGATCGAAATAATGTATCAGTATTATGTTATATGAAGTAAGAAAAATAGAATTCAAATCAAAGACAATGCCTTTAACTAGGTAATATCTAAATAGAATTATCTTAGGTAACTTAGGTTTGCGTATAATCAGTCGCAATCAATCTTACCTCTCTTTAACTTAAAATGGCTACTTACTGGTTAGTTGCTACAACTACAACCAAGCCTGTACCTATACTGTATCCTAACGAGACAAATGCACTTACATTTGTGTTAGACAGATAATTTATATACGTTTTTGAGATAGCTGTGGAAGTGGGATATTAACAAACATATTTTATAGTCTTATCGCCTTAGCAGTTACCTACTTTGCACAGAACTGCATTATAGTATAGCCGGCTGCTGAAAAGGCCCTTTTGGCCTCTACGTTCTGGTCTAAGGTCATCAAATAATCTTAAACCATGGATAAATGACCGCTTTCGATCGAAAAAAGGCGGCTATTAAAGACGTAAAGTAACTAATTTTGAATTTGATACGTTTGCGGATCCACGCCGCTGGATCCAGCACGGTATGCTGGATCCAGCATGTAAAAAAAAGCGCTGGATCCGGCTGGATTGCTGGATGCTAGATCCAGCAATTGCAATTCCTACTTCCGGATGTCCTTCCAGCAGAGCTGTCCGTTTGTTCTCGCCTACAGGTCGCATTTCTCAACCGATTCTCGTGAAATTTTGTGAGTAGGTTCGATAATTTTATGGAATTTTTGAGTTGAATCAGTTTTTCGAAAATTTCCGAAATGACGAAGATATGCAAAACCACATTTTGGCCGTTTCAAAAAATGATCAAAAATGTAACAAAACTTTTTTGTTAGCGGTGTAAAGCAATTTTGTTTTTTATTTTTAGAACACTCAAAAGTTCATGAATTAAACATTTCTGGTGGACAATATTTGAAATTTGAAAATAAATAGTGTTGTAACTTTATGACAGAACCTAAGACTGCGTATATTATTTGCACAGTATAGATACTTATTAGTTGAAAAAACTAATATTTATTCGGTGTTATTTGTTTTTGAAAAATATACCAAACTACGTTTTAACGCGAGGTCTACAGCTCGTATTAGCTGCTCTCTTATGTAAGTAACTAATATCGACTAAGCTACTTTTATGTTTATTTCTGCCTTTTGTACCACAACTTAAGCGAATTTTACTTAAGTTAATGTGACTTAAATGATCAATAAAGAAAAAAAGCTTAACCATAATAAAAAATACAGTCGGTTGCATAAACTGAAGCTACAGATAGATATGCTCTGTAATAACATGCTTATGAGCATGCTCGAATTGCTTCAAAATAAGCATGCTTATTTATTACTATAGCAATGTTTTGACACACATGCTACGCATGCTTTCGTGCTCCTAATGAGCATGTCATCGGCGACGAACACAACGATTGTTCGGAAGGGCTTTGAAGGAACGGCCAGCAGCGATTGTAGTAGTACTTTGTAGTAGGAAAGTTCATAGAACAACCAGTATAACCACTGCAGACCAACTTAAACAAGCGACCAATTTAGTCTAAAAATGCATTTTTTCGAATTAACCTAAGGATAATGAGCTTTCAGACTTTAAGTCATTATTATTGATCCAGTGAAATAAAACTAACTAAGTATTACTTATCCGGTTAACTCAACTTACCCCTAAATCTTCAATATCGACGCAGGTTGTATAGTTAGTCCAAGGCTTGTTCCCTTCAGGGTGGAGGAACCAAGTCCCGTTCTCCATGCATCTGAAACGCGAGTAAAATTTATAACTTCACATTTATCTAACTCGGGCTCCGCTTCCATGGATTCAAATAATTATCTAACCACTGCCACTGGCGTGAAATAATAGGATAAACTTTGAAATGAAAAAGTTTAGCTTTAACAACTCTTTTTTTACATAATCGTTCAAGACTTTAGTCTATAAGATTAAAACTTCTTGAATAATGTTTTGTTTTCAAAAAAACTGTTTGTCTTTTGTTTTTGTCACAAACACGCGTCAGACCAAGTGAAAAACAATAAAACTACTTAGTGGCTCTGTGAGCTGTAGACCCATTGTTTGTGACATTTTTGAACAGTTTTCGAAAAGGATGAAATTTTTATTTTCGTGAAAATTTGAAACTGGATCGCTAAAAAACAGCTATATTATATTGAACCTGCTCACAAAATTTTACAAGAATAGTAGAGGAGAACAGACGGACAGACATACGAAAGCATTTTTGCCACTGACTTCTATTATACAACTTGTATAATAGAGGTCAGTGATTTTTGCCCAAGCTGAAACGGAGACGTCTTGCTCGCGCTTCTCGCTCGCCGTCGAAAATAGGTAGGTACTAGCACAGATCACATAATACTCAGATCACATAGTACTAGGTACCTACTAATATGCTTTGCATTATAGATGCACATAAGTAAGCATGCTCCATCGTAGTCCGCATCATCACTTAAGGCTCCGTTATGCGAAATCATTTGTCTCTGTCTTTTTCTTTACGTGTAAAGAGTATGGAAAATAACCTCACTTCTGCACTTGATCGATGTTTTTCGTTGTTTTTTCATCATGATCTTGAGCAGAATTTATCTTTCTTAAAAAAAAAGTTATTGGAGCAACTGCACAGTACGTTAAAGTATATTTTGATGTAGAATTTCAATACGTTTCCGTTATTATTTACGCCAATAATATGATCCGCGACAAGCGCTTTTGATGATATTCTGGTTTTGTTTATAGTCATCTGTGAGGCTTATACGTAATTTAATACTTGTAACTACTAGATAATCTCTTTAGCTTGTCGTATGATTTTTTTTGTAGTTACAACTTTACGTTTTCTATATAAAAATATGGCTCGCGCAAACCATGTTTTCCTATTATGTCCCCTTAACACCAGGTGTGATTGTGGACAAATGCTCACTAATTTTAAATGAAAGAAGAAAGCGCTTACTGATGATGTATCAAATTACAATCACATACTTATCTACCTGATGATACACGTGATATAAAGATTAGAACTTTTCTGGAGACTGGAAGCATTTACTGATGAGATCAACATTTGGGATAAATTTATTACGAGTAGTGAGGTATCTACCCTTTTTTTTTGCGAAAAACGTCTATAAATCACGGTCTAAGTTGGGTCCCTCCTTCTTAATCCGTAGAAATTGTACCAGTTACTACGCAACTGTTGTTGTTTCACGGTAATATGTATCATTGGGATAAGAGCAACTTTTGTACACGTTGACAAATAATCAATCCAAATTAATAACAATTGGGCTTTGCTTATTCTGAGAAGACCTTTAATGGGCCATCCATTACTATACCTGTTATTTTTTATTGTTACTACCTAAATATAACTGTTTCCTAGAAATAAAAAACAACATGTGATATTTATGTGTGAATATAATACTTACAACTAACTGGGATATTTTGGGACCTATGAAAAATGCGTAGTCAGACCTTTGAAGATCCTAATATAATATCACAAACAGCCAGACATTTACATTTCTGCTTAGAGATTCTCTGCTATTTGGCAAATAAGGATTGCGTGTTATGATCCTCACTTACAGAGGGTCTGTAATGTACAGCAGCCTTTTTCCAACATTCTGTAATACCACAGATAATATAATACTATACTAGGAAATAATTTTGGGTACAAACCCAAAAATATTTTCTGAGATTCTAGTACGAGTTGATTACAAAGCGTCAGTCTTCGATCGAAATGCTTATGCTTAAAATATTTATGATTTAATTTCTCAAAAAAAAAAAATCCGTATTGTAGGTTTTTTTTAATACATAGAGCGATGATCGTTGTGATCGCAGTGCGTTCTTAGGCCACAGAGTCTACACTTGACGCAGCGAACGACAACGGAGTTGCTCCGCTCGTGTTCGGTTCGTCTATCAAACTGCACACTGACGTCCATTATACAAAGTGGACGTCAGTGAACTGAAAATTTTCATGTCAGTGACTGACACTCATAGTGACTACATTATGTTCGTTTGTCGCAATTGGTTTTTGAGTACTAACATTTGTGAACATGTTCTTCATCTTCATTTGTTCAGTTTTAGATTTTTTTTTGTTCTGTGGTTTTTGAGATGATTTCGGACTTTGTTTTCCATACTCATATGAATGCTCGAAGTCCATCCTGAAAACACGACTGAGAAATCTTTGAAAATCCGTTATTCGAGAATTTCCGTTATTTCAAACTTAATCTTCTTTTATAACAAGTACAGGGAAAAATCCGATAATTGCACATCTGTAACTGTATCATAAACTGTCTGTCTGTCTGTCAAGTCAAGACCCTTTATCTTGGGAACACATAGAGGTATCAAGTTGAAATTAAAACCATATACTCAGATCTACAACCCCTTGAAGCTGTGAATATCGTCTTATACTACAAGTAAGTACAGGAAAAAATCTGTAAACAATACATTTGTAATTAAATCATATAAAATGTAAACTCTATTTAAAGAATTAACGTATGATTACGTACTTTATCATCGAGTTTGTACGGAACCTACCTAATCAAATTGTTTGTTTGACTGTAGCTGTAGTAGCTACGGTCACACAAAAAATATCAATCGTATCGTACACATAATATTAAAAGTACTTTTACCGTCGCACACGAATAGTTTCCTGGATGAAATCGAATCGAAACGTAGCTCAGAGACTACTCGTTCCTGATTTCCACTTACTTATTAGATTTATCCCGCAAGGTCGTCCCGCCCATGAACAAGATACTTTATGTGCTTTCTTTCGGAAAATCTGGGCGAAACATGTGTTCTCCGTTAAACAACTAAAGAACTATTTTCGTGTCCTAGTAGTGATGGAAACCATAATTGATAAGTAAATTGTTTAAAAACCAAAATTCTGAAATTTTTTTTCACATCGTTGAAAATCTTTTTTATCACTAAAGAGTAGTTAAAATCAAGGTTTAATTAGCGAACTTTAATAAATAAATGAAAACTAATCTTTTGTTTCTAAACTCATTTGATGAAACCTGTTTAAAAAGTTAAAATTATATGTAAATACAAAAGCAATTGATGCCAGAAACAGACTTTTAGTAAAGTTTTATATTTACCTTTCATTTACATATGCCCATCGGCCAATTTGAAAACAATAATATCGTAATTGCGGTTTGTTTGTTCATTCTGAATTGAATATTATGTTTTGCAAATTGAGTTATAAAACAATTTTTGTTCACAAACCTTCGATCATGGATGATCGAAGTCACAAACCTACAAAACCTAACAGGGTGTACTCAAATGGCCATTCTACTAAAATTAACGCTAGTAAAATAGAATGACAATGTATGGGATTGACAGGAGTCAATATCATTCCCATACATTGTATTTCTATTCTATTATCATTAATTAAGTAGAATAAATGGCCATTTGAGTAGGGAGCAGTTGCAAACCCAATCACTTCAGCTATTGTTTTTAGGGTTCCGTACCAAAATGGTAAAAAAGGAACCCTTATGGTGTGACTCAGTCTGTCTGTCTGTCTGTCTGTCTGTCACAGCTGGATATCTCGAGAACTACTAAAGGTATAAACTTGAAATTTGGAATAGTTTAAGATGACATTTGTCCAACTATTTCGCGAATAAGAAATAAATAAAAAAATAAATATCTTTTTTACAACAGGGACTGAAAAGGGCTCTTAAAAATTTGAAGTGGAGCAACTAGGGCATGTGGGGTATCATATGAAAGAGCGTCGTTTGCACGTTTTTAAACATTTTTTATTTTTTTTTTAGGCCGCATAGTTTTCGACTTATGGTGAAAATTGTAAAAAAAAATACCGTTCCCCCCCTTATCTCCGAAGTTTGCAGAGAGAAAAATCTGAAATAATTCTATGTGATAGTAGTTTATGTAAAGATTACAGGAAAAATAAAACGATGTCTCAATATAACACACTTTTTAAGAAATTCAAAAAACAATCAAATTTTTTTTAGTTTTACTACCAGTCAACAGATGGCGCTGTCCTAAGCATGCTAACCTAAGGAAAAATATAGTTCCACTATCGGTCAAGAGATGGCGCAACCTAACACTACAATAATAAATTGGTGGCTGGTTCTAAAATATAATACTAACCTACTATTTGCCGTACGAATAAACGAAGAATAAGTTCCTACTTAGTAATATAAACAGTTTGCAATGTGGAGTGGCTGAAACGTTTTTCAGTCACCATAAGCAGCTGTGGTTAAGATTTGTAAATTAACTGTCCGCCTGTTTGCCCTTCCAACTGTCTGCCGTTTATCCTACTTTTTTAAAGACTGTACTAAAGTAACATATCCAAATATATTTATGATTGTACGGAACCCTCGGTGCGCGAGTCCGACTCGCTCTTGACCGGTTTTATTTATTTTAATGTAGAGTTAGTTAAAATTAAACTTTTTTCTGTTTTATGCTCGTGCCTTTGTTTGCCTAAGATATGAATGCAAAGTTGCATTTCTGCAATTAAATTCCTACATACCTTCCCCTATGTATTACGTGCACGACATAAAAAAATGTTGCTGTGCACAAAGGACTGCTAAATAATACACATTTTATATTCTCTTTAGTTGTTATTAAAAAACTTAAATCTCTATTGCGTCAGTTTAAAATATATGTAACGTTAGTCATAACCATATAACTTTTAGAAGGACTTATATAAACAAAAAGGCAGAATTTACGCAAAGAAACTGTAACCATATGTAAAAACAGTTCGGAATCGAGCAAATTTGAATGTTATTGGCACATAGAACACTTCAAAAACTATTGTCCGTACTATGAGATCACTTGTGATCTCAACTACGAGAAATTACGATCAAAGTGGCGAGAAAGATAAGCAATGAAGAAACAATGAATGATTCGTTACGTCTCAACTTTTAAGTGGAAACGTGTAATAAGTATGCAGACGGTTTTTTCATTTCACTGTATTTGGGCAGGCAAGTACATTTCTTTAAGCTTTTCATTGCGATATGACAATATTGCCTTGAAAAGTTTGAAAAGACTTATTGGAATAAAAAATCGTAGGGTGCTTGTGAATTTCGTTTGATAAAAATATAATAAGATTTTTACGACTACAAGTTTCTTATGAATATTAAAGTCGTGATTTGTAATATTATTGCTTTATGTTGCTAGATTAGATAGCTCTCTATCTAAGTAAAGCTAGATCGTGATCTCGCTCACGTAGAGGCCTATGTTCGTAGACGGAGGGCTATAAGGGCTGCTGTAAGTAAGCGCCATCGCACACGGGGGACTTTTGTCTCCGCAACTATTTTGTCTCTCACATGGTTTGTATGAAAAGTTGCAGACGACCGCGTCGCTTCGTGTGCGCGCTTCCATATAAACCCATGGACTTGAGACAGAGACAAAACAGTTGCAAGGCGACTAAGTTGCCCGTGTGCGATAGCGCTAAGTAAACATGAAAATATTAAATTATTTTAATTTCTTGGAATTTATTTTATTTCCAATTTATGATTACTTACCTAGGTACTTGCGAGTACTTACTGCAGCCCTTACAGCGTCCGTCTTTGGACGTAGGCCTCCTCTTCGTACCCTTTAGCACGAACATCAAATGACAAAAAAAACCCGCATAAAATTACTCTATAAAGTAATACATATTGGGATATGTAACTTTTTGACAGTTCGAGGTCTTGGCAACATAATCAGTGCCGGTTTTAGCACTACCAGCGCCCCTGGGCAACATTTCTATGGGGCGCCCCCTATCTGCGATTCCAAAATTTTCAATTTTGCCTGTCAGTTAAAAAACGGCCACGCAGCGTGATTTTTAGTCAGTTTTATCTACTAATCTTGTAACCATGCTTGTTTATAGCAAAAAGTGGCCGCGCAGCGCGATTTTTGGTCAGTTTCATCTACTAATCTTCTAATTATGCTTATTACAGTAAGAAAACGGCCGCGCAGCGCGATTTTTAGTCAGTTTCATCTACTAATCTTGTAACCTTGCTTTTTTAAGAAAAAAACAAATCGCCTCGCAGCACGATTTTTAGTCAGTTTCATCTACTAATCTTGTAACCTTGCTTGTTTATAGAAAAAATAAATCGCCGCGCAGCGAGATTTTTAGTCAGTTTCATCTACTAATCATGTAATTTTGCTTGTTTATAGTAAAAAAAACGGCCGCGCAGCGCCATTTTTAGCCAGTTTCATCTACTAAATATAGAAAAAATAAATCGCCGCGCAGCGTGATTATTAGTCAGTTTCATTGACTAATCTTACTTGTTTAAAGTAAAAAAAAAAACAGCCGCGCAGCGCGATTTTTAGTTAGTTAATCAACTAATCTTGTTTGTTTATACTAAAAAATGGCCACGCAGTGCGATTTTTGGTCAATTTCATTCGTCGTGTCGTCGCTCGTCACCAGGCATCAATAAGATCGGTGGTCGGGCGTTTTCAGCTCCCCACACTCGAGGGCGTGCAGTCGCATTGCCATTGCATGGCAGCGAGCGATGAAATTTCGGCGAGATATTACCAAGTTGTTCTGATTTTGTGTTACCACCATAACGATTTTGTCGCTAAAAGGGAATTTCCTATAGTAATAGGACTCGCTCAATGAGCGAGTGTGTATAAAGGGACACCTGCGGCTGCGAATATAAAGATGAATCATATCATCATATAAAGATAATCATGAAATGATTTTGGTGGGCCAAAATCATTTCATGAATAATGTTGCCAAGACCTCGAACTGTCAATAAGTTATCAGACCTCATGTAGAGCCAAGCTTCTAACTCTACGCGCCCTAACTCTGCAAGCCCTAACTTCAAAAACTCTACACCTTAGTTAAAATGTGTGGCTTGGCCATTTCGCTACATGGAAACCTTTCTAATAAACAATAGCTCTTGTAGTAACGAAACGGCCAAGTCACATATTTTAACTAAGGTGTAGAGTTTTTGAAGTTATGGCTTGCAGAGTTAGGGCGCGTAGAGTTAGAAGCTTGGCTCTACATGAGGTCTGATAACTTATTGACAGTTCGAGGTCTTGGCAACATTATTCATGAAATGATTTTGGTGGGATTTCACTTCTTTTTGTAAGTAACTACCTATCCATAAGCCGATAAAGCAAGGTGGGGTCAGAATTGTGGTCTAAAATCGTGTCAAATTCGATCAACATCAAACAGCGTACGTGTACTGTTATTTATTTTATTCTGTGGTAGAACTAATTTATTTATGTTGTGATATTATTTTACTCTTTAACGCAGAATGTGACAGTGCATAGAACAAAATAGAGTCTGCACGAGTTTTGCGCCATGAAAGAAGTAGTCTTGAAATGAACACAATATCTTTTTATGACTACTTTTTTCCCATTACTTTAACAGTGATTTACTAAGGCTTAAAAGTAATTACTAAATATTTAAAGATTTTTCAGATTCATATGTCCTCATTTTTTCAGACCTCCAGCATCAAAATTTGCGGATGTCGCATAAAACTTCCATCCCCTAGTTTAAGGGGTTAGGGGGTAAAAGTTTTAAGTTTTATAATTTTTTCGCAGTTTGTGTACTAATACTAGCTTACATACTAAATTTCAGCTATCTAGGACTTCAGGAAGTACCCAAGGAATTTTGATGATTATCAGTAAGTTTTGACGAAATCGAGGTTTTTTAGATATCAATAAAATCCAAAGTTTAAGAGCTATGCAATTGAAACTTTATATGTTTAATAAGTCTACTACAGACATCATATCCTGAGAATTTTGTGCTTCTGGTATGATCCAAACCCAAATTTCTTTTATTTTCGACAGTCAGTCTATACAACGTGTAACAAAAAGGGGGTATCAACCCGAAAGGAGGTCAATGTACTCGTGAATCTGAACACCTTCCACGAGAAAAAAATTTTAAAATCGAAAAAAAAAATTGGTCTCTCCATAGAAAACTTGAATTTGCCGCCAGCATTTTGTATGGAGAGTTCAAAAAAATTTATTTTATTTGAATTTTTTTTTCTGTTGGAATTTATTCAATTTCACGAGTACATTGACCCCCTTTCGGGTTGATACCCCCTTTCTGTTACATATTGTATATCACGTTATATAATTATAATTTTTTTATCGATAAATTACACAAATAGGTATTTTGTCCACGCACTATTAAACGTCATTTTATTCGTGCTACCGTAAATCCGGGGTCTGGTTATGAGGGTTAAGCGGTTGGGGGGTTATAGTCCAATTTCATAATTTTGTTGTTGTTTGTGTCCTAATAGAGCGGCGGTAATCTTAAAAAACCGGACAAGTGCGAGTCGGGCTCGCCCACCGAGGGTTCCGTACAGACCTACATCTATACATAAAATAAAGCTATAGAAAAGTTGTGTCGATACAAAGGAAATATTTTGAAAAAAAGTGGTTGGTAGTTATTAGTTTTTTATATGAAAACTGTACTACGGAGAGTTCAAGCTTTATCCCAGGTTCTACCTACCGGAATTATGTAAAAAAATCAAACTGTAAAAAAATACCATCAAAATCCGTTCAGCAGACTGCTATATATAGATAACCATTTGAAATCCTTTGCCGCCACGTAGAAAATAACCCTTCCAGGGATTACGACAAAGAATTGACCACGGGCGAAGTTTGAAATGGAATAGTACATTACTGCAGCGGCACTCAAGACAGGCATTGAAGAACATACGTTAGTCAATCAATGCCTAGTTGCGGCCAAGGCTTGTGTAGTACTTTTAAACTTTTAACTTTTTAGTTTTAAAAGTTTTAAGCTTTTTATTTTAATTTTAAATTACTTACAGTAATTGAAAAAAGAAAATGGAAAGTGGAATGTGCACATAAAGGCCTTTCATTTGATACACATATTGAAAAAAAAATCCGGTTTTTTTCATTTATTTCCAATTTTTCATTTTTTTCCAGTTTTTTGGAAAGTGCTCATCAAGGCCTTTCATTTGATACCCATATTGCAAAAAAAATATTTTTTTTTGTTTTTTTTTTTTTCAGTTTTTTTGGAATGTGCTCATAAAGGCCTTTCATTTGATACCCATATTGCAAAAAAAAAATACCTTTCTTTTTAAATTTTTTTTTTAGTTTTTTGGAATATGCTCCTTGATGAGCATATTCCAAAAAACTTTTCAAAAAACTTTCATTTGATACCCATAGGTATTGAAAAAAAAAATTTTTTTTCGTTTTTAATTTTTTTTATCTTTTTGGAATGCGCTCATCAAGGCCTTTCATTTGATACCCATATTTCACCAAAACAGTTTTTTTTCGTTTTTATTTTTTTTTTCAATTTTTTGGAATGTGATCATCAAGGACTTTCACGTGATACCAGTATACCGAATATTAAAAAAAATATTTTGGAATGTGCTCGCTCATCAAGGCGACATTTGATACCTATATTTGTGTTTCATTGAAAAGTTCGCTTCATTTCTGAATTACACGTGTGTAATGAATGAGTTTTAATAGAAACATTGCTGGACAGACGCCGGCAATTTTGTATGAAAATCCATTATAACACGTTAGTAATGGATTCTCATACAAATATTGACGGCGCGGTTTAGGTCTGTCCGTAAACTCTGATTTAGCACGAAGAAGGTTGTCAAAATAATGTTCGAATTTCCAAGCATTTTTGAGAAAAAATAAAATAATTACAAACCCTCCGCACCTGTATAAAATACAAGTACTGTTGATTGTCAACAGATGGCGCTGTATATCGATAGTACACTGTATAATGTTCTGTGAAATGGTTTTATCTATCGCAATGTTTTTAGAGAAAATGGGTGTATTCCAACAGGACCCTTTGGTTGTGTGAAGCCGAGACTTTTATTGTAGTGGTGGCTACCTCGGCTGACCTTACCGAGTAAACTGTCTTGATTATACTTGGTGCCAAATGCTCCAAGCAACATTGGAATGCGATGCACCCGCATTTTAATGTAAACTGAAACAATCTACCACTGAACTATTCAACACTTGACACTGGCAAAAATTACTTCCAAGAAGAAAGTAGATTGCCAAAACAAAAATAAGAAGAAGAAGACCCCCTGTCATACAGCGTGACACACCGCCATGTTGCGAAAATATTTAGAGCCAAATTTATTACTTTTTAATTTTATTTTTAAAAGTAATTAACTATAACAATATTTGAAAGGATCTGAATAATTAATAATAATAAATATTGATATTTTTAAAAGAATTAGTGGCGCGATTAATCCAAAAGTAATTAAAAGTTAAACTATGACCGCGCAATGCCGCGCATACCATTGTTTCACCAAGATGATTAATAATTACGTATTTTAATGACCATATTTTATTATGATTTAATTACAAATATACAGTTTTCAGATTTATTCCTGTAAGTGTAGTATAAGACGCTATTACCTGCCAAATTTCATAGTTCTAGGTCAACGGTAAGTACCCTATGAATTTTGATTCCTTTGAGAGTATCGAAAATGCGTTTTTTGCGCCCTAAACGGCAGTATCTTTTTTTTACGTTAATTTAGAAGTTTGATTTTTTTACAGCTTCAAGGGCCCGTAGACCTTAGTATATGGTTTAAATTTCAATTCGATACCTCCACGCGTTTCCAAGATAAAGGGTCTTGACAGACAGACGGACGGACAGACAGACAGACGGACAACAAAGTGATCCTATAAGGGTTCCGTTTTTTCCTTTTGAGGTACGGAACCCTAAAAAGACGCTTAGAAAACACTTTTCGTACAAGTCATCTCGGAAATATGAAAATTTGGTATCTTTGCATTCAGTACGATGCCCTAATCACAAATATATAAGATGACAAGTGCGAAAGTGGTGGGGGTAGAAACTGTGACGTCATAAAGTTTTAAGTACAAAGAAATTTTTTTTCATACCATGTGGTATATCAAATGAAAGGGCTTTGTGAGTAGATTGCGAATATATAACACACTATAACATTTTCACTACTTAGTCTAACAAATTATTAGCAAACGTCGGAAAATTTCGCAATTCAGAGTCGCCATTGAACAGGTCAAGATTGAAAACGACTGAATTGATTTTTACAAAATACATAACAAATAACTCTGCACATACTCTTTTCGAATGTCTAAAGGTAATTGACCAAAGATATTTAAAAATAAGAAAAGTACATCAGTTTTAATAACAGCATAATTTTCTGCTTTTTCTAAATTCTCAGATTCCTTTAATAATTAATAAAAAATAAATAAATAAACTTTCATATGTTTATCCTTACTTTTTCTATTTAGTAAACAGTATTTGACAGTTTCCATGCTTCTTTTAAATTTAAATCACTATAAAAAATGTGTTAACAATTTCTTTAGTATTCAATGCGTGGAAAACCATTTAATTTTGTTGAATTTTATACATGATTATTTCAAAAAAGAATGGAGTATAGTTTGTTTACCAAATAGGACAAGTAATGATAACTAAAAGTAATGACAAATACACATGGAAAACACACACAGTTGCTCGGAGACCTAAATAACGTGACGAAACTCAATAGGCAAAAGTTATTAAAAAAAATCAAAACAATACACAAAAATCACAGTCTTTCTAATGGGTGTGAAAGGGGCTTAACGGGTGTAAATAATCATTCATAAAATACAACAAATGTTTTACCACGCATAGAATACCAAAAATATTGTAAATTGTTAATAATATTTGATTTAATAAGACAACATATTTTAAAATAGTGATTAAGTTTAAAAGAAGTATCTAAAGTGTAAAAATTTGGTTATTTAAACCTTCGTCTGTTTATCCTAACTTGTCCTAGTAAGGATAAACATACGAAAGTTTATCTATTTTTTTTTATTAATTATTAACGGAATCTGAGAATTTAGAAAAAGCAGAAAATTATGCTGTTATTAAAACTGATGTACTTTTCTTATTTTTAAATATCTTTGGTCAATTACCTTTAGACATTCGAAAAAAGTATGTGCAGAGTTATTTGTTATGTATTTTGTAAAAATCTATTCAGTCGTTTTCAATCTAGACCTGTTCAATGGCGACTCTGAATTGCGAAATTTTCCGACGTTTGCTAATAATTTGTTAGACTAAGTAGTGAAAATGTTATAGTGTGTTATATATTCGCAATCTACTCACAAAGCCCTTTCATTTGATATACCACATGGTATGAAAAAAAATTTCTTTGTACTTAAAACTTTATGACGTCACAGTTTCTACCCCCACCACTTTCGCACTTGTCATCTTATATATTTGTGATTAGGGCATCGTACTGAATGCATCGATACCACTTGTATTTTCGTGATGACTTGTGCGAAAACTAACCTCAAACCTTGTTTTACCGCCCTACTATAATACTAGCTTACATACCAAATTTCAGCTTTCTAGGACTTCTGGAATTCCCTTTGAATTTTGATGATCATGAGTGAGTCAGTGACGAAATCGGGGTATTTTAGATATCAATAAAATCTATATTATAAAAGCTTTACAATTCAAACTTTATATATTTAATAAGTCTACTACTGATATCACATTCCGAGAATTTTGTTTATCTAGTATACTCCAAACATGAGGGTTCAAAAAAACGACGAAGCGCTTCGAGAAAAGGTAGGTAGTGCCCTTGCGCTTCGCTTTCTCGTCTTTGCGGGGGCACTCCCGTGCCCCCAGACGTCTTGGCGGGGGCACTCGGTGTCCTCAGATCTATGGAAAATTTCATTTCGCGTTTCGCGCGATAGATGGCGCAGTACAAACTTCTTTTACAATATTAATGTTTTTACGGGCATTATTTTTCGATAGCTGTTCGTGCTAACAGTACTGATTCTCCACTCTTGACGTTCTGCTGCCGCCACTCGCAACCAGCTGATGCCAGCTTGCTGCTGGATATCATCCGTCCATTTCTTGGGCCGTCGCACTCTACCGCGGGTGTTAGCGCGGGGTCCCCATTCAAGCAGTCTTCCCGGTTGTAGTTCATACTGGCAATATGTCTGCCCATCTCTACTTTCTGCGGTTTATTTCTTCGACCTCGTCAACCACTTTAGTTAGTATTCTTAAGTATTAGTTTTCTACCGTATCCACTCATTCATTTTCGGTCCATGAGGTTGATACCGAGCATACTCTCTTCTAGTCCTCTGTACAATGCTGAGCGGTGGTTTCCATGCCGTGAAAACAGGCAAGACACACTGATTTAGGACTCAAGATAACAAACAAAAACAACAAACACAGATAAATTCAAAACCAGTCTTGAAAATAAATGCTTCACGTTGTTATAGGAATAGTAAATACTCTCATAGTATTCAATTTGTATATGACGGACATTATATCACTACAATAAACATGTATTGCCTGTGACAAGAAGTTACTTAATTTGTGTAGTTCAGTCCATACGGCTGAGTCGTATTTGTTATTCTAAGGGTGTGTCCCCACTTAGGTTCGCGAACCTCGCGCTCCGCGAACCTCGCGCTCCGCGAACATCTGTTGCAGGTTCGCGGAGCGCAATGTGGACGCGCGGAGCGCGGAGCAGACGTCCGCGCTCCGCGCTCCGCGAACCGCGCTCCGCGCTCCGTGAACCACGCTCCGCGAACCACGCTCCGCGCTCCGCGCTCCGCGAACCACCCTCCGCGCTCCGTTCCCATGATCAAATAAGCTTTATTCATATAAACTTAATTATAAAGTACCTTTGTCTCCACAGTACTATTATTGTGTAATTAATAATGAGTGGCTAAGAAGGAGTAAAACTTTGAATAGACAATCATGCTTATGTACAGTCAGTAGCACGTCAGGTTGTACAAAGTGTCAAAAATTTTCAATTTATTTTGAACCTTGTCTTCGCAATGAGGGCTTTTCAAAATGACAAAAAACTGTAGGCTCGATAGATGGCGTTGATAAAAATGTGTGTCAATGTATTTTTTTTACTAAGCTTCTCTTTCCATTAACGCCATCTGGTGTGGCAAATCGGGACCCTATTTCTAAGACTCCGCTGTCCGTCTGTCTGTCTGTCTGTCTGTCTGTCACCAGGCTGTATCTCATGAACCATGATAGCTAGACAGTTGAAATTTTCACAGATGATGTATTTCTGTTGCCGCCATAACAACAAATACAAAAACAGAATAAAATTAATATTTAAGGGGGGCTCCCATACAACAAACATGTTTTTTGCCGCTTTTTGGTACGGAACACTTCGTGCGCGAGTCCGACTCGCACTTGGCCGGTTTTTTAACTCACTCTAATGTTCGAAACGACCAAGAACTTTAAATGTCATTAATAGTACAAAGTCTTCGTTTTCCATTTGGAATACGAATAATTGAAACTTTCTTTTATTTTGAATCAAATAAAATCCGTTTTTTGAGGATCTACTATGATCATTTTAAAAATTAAAATTACGCTCTAATGTTTGGAACGCCGCCGTTAGAGCGTTTGGTTGCACCCGGAGCGTAGGTTCGGAACGCAACCCTGCCGCGCTCCGCGCTCCGCGAACCGCGCTCCGCGAACCGCGCTCCGCGTTCGCATCGGATCCCAAATATGGAGCGCGCTCCGAGATTCGCGGAGCGCGGAGCGCGGAGCGCGGAGGTTCGCGAACCTAAGTGGGGACACACCATTACGTTTGCAATCCTATGAGTTACAGTTTATTTGTACGGTGAGGTTATGTAAATGTAGGTAACAAAAGGAAACCAAGCAGCTTTTGTGTGAATCATTGCGTGTTCATCTTAAAGTGACAACAAAACATGTCCTTTAAACTGATTTTGTTACTTGAGATACAAAAATTGTATACCTAATTTGATTATAATTGAAATTGTACTCTTTAAAACGGATAGTCCGAGTGAAATCTATATGAAGGCAACTCATTTTGCCAGTGTATTGGCGAAGAGTGGAATATTTACAGCCGTAAATTAATATGAACTCGGCTGTCCTCTGTAGCAAAGAAAATTTTTCATAGATGTACGCACAGAAGAAAAATATATATATTTTGTTCTGTGGTTGTTGGTGTATAAAAAATATCGAATGTGATTGAAGATGCGAAATATCCATCCATCACATTTTACAACGAAACACCTCGCAACGTATCTAGGTGTCACAGGCTTAGAGCAACGCGCATGAAGCCGCATTACTCTAAGGTCATAGGAGTAATGTTTTTGATTTTTTTGAATTTATGTTTTCAGTGACATCTATCTCTCGTCTCACGAACAAGTGGTAATTGAATTCTAGTAGGAAATCGTGACAGAATTATTGAAGGTTGCTCTCCTATTATTTGAGGATTGTTTGAGGATGTAACTTTTCCTTCGATCATTTTTTCGTTTCACCGGCTACACCCTTTATGTAATACAGTAATAATTCGCACCTTGGGTATAATATAAACTTGGGTAATATAATATAAACATATTATTATGACCATTATTACTGGAAACATACGATTTCTGAAGCCTTAATCATCTGTTTTCCCACCGTCCCTTGGGTCACTCAAACACCAGAATGAGCAGACATTATTAATGTTGTACTGTGGCTCGCTCACGTTTGTGTACGAAGTCCTGAATACAGAATATTCGTTTAAAAAGAGAGGTTTTGCGGTCTGTAAGTGGGCGCTGAGTAAAGACTTTTCCGAGTGAAATAAAGATAATTAGGTATTTAGTTAATGAAAAAGCGCATTTTTAAGGAGATCCTTAATCTTTTCTTTAAATAGAGTGAAAGAAAACTTTGTAATAACTACTTTATGACTTAAATTGCAGCAAATTTTTTGATAGTTTTCAATAATTTTCCTGAATACTGTGATAAAAGAAGGTATACCTAGCAGAAAAACAAAACATTATGTTCAGAGATATCATAATATTATTGAAGAGGCATTTTATAACACAGGGCATTGTTTGTTTTTAGGGTTCCGTACCCAAAGGGTAAAATCGGGACCCTATTACTAAGACTCCTCTGTCCATTTGTCTGTCTGTCACCAGGCTGTATCTCATGAACCGTGATAGCTAGACAGTTGAAATTTTTACAGATGATGTACTTCTGTTGCCGCTATTACAACAAATACTAAAAACAGTATAAAATAAATATTTAAGGGGAGCTCCCATACAACATACTTGTTTTTTTTTTTGCTGTTTTTTGGTACGTAACCCTTCGTGCGCGAGTCCGACTCGCACTTGGCCGGTTTTTTACGACTTCATTAATTTTGCTGAGTTTTTTGAAGCGGTCATGTTTTACAAGGCTTTTAATAGGATGTTATAAATAGATTATCAGTTCACAATGCCATGTATTTCACCGACTGAAAAGAGAAACCTTTTAGGTCCACAAACTTTAGATATCATGAGAATAAAGATTTGCGAATTGTCAAAAAGTCAGTGTTTTGTTTTAACTAGCCTTTGAAGGTCGTTGTATACGTGATGGGAAAATATCTTGGACGGGACGCGGACGTGCTGTGCACCATACGTTTTTCCCCGTCCCATCCACGTCCCGTCCCGTCCGTGTTCTCGACACGTATTCGTATGACATCGTTGCGTATGAAAATATAGTTATATTTTTATATGCAACGATGTCAAGAAATCCCGCTCCATCCGGGACGTGAAAAAAAACCCGTCACGTATAGATCTTTATTTAAATAACAATTTCCAGTAAGAATAATGGTCTCATAATCATTTCAGTGAGACGGGGAAAATGTATATCTCCGTCCCGTCCGAAGTATTTTCCCGTAAGTTAGAATGTCTACCTTTGTAATGATAATATTTACTTGAATAAACCGACAGAGTCACCTTAGGTTTGTATCCTTTTGTAGTTATTGAATGCTTGGAGGAAGACTGAATAAATTATAATAATGTTATACGGCCTTAATTCCATTTCATGTCTAGAAAAATGTCTTACATTGGGTATGCATAACAATGTCGAAAATTCATAATACATACGACCGAAATATCGACGCATAAAACGCATATTTTCAAAATATACACACAGGCACCTTTATCAGAACTTTCACGTGCAGTAGCTGTTACTGTTGCGCACCTCCTTGCTGTGCTAGGTTTAGTTTATTTTTCAGAAACCTTTTTAAATCAAAATTCTTTGTGTTACTGTCACCTTTTTTACTTGTCAAATACATCTGCATCTGTCAACATTGCTCCTACATAATAAGCTTGTTCGAAAGGTAATTTACTATTATTTCATTATATAAATATCAATTTACAGTCCGCTTAGCTTTCATTTCATTCCCTGTCCCTATCAGTTACCAACTCGGATCTTGCACTAATCAGTAGCAAGAGTAAATCCTTTGGTTATAATTGTTAATCCAGCTAAGACTCAATGCATAATTATTGGCAATCCTTCCTACGTTTCGAGGATCGATTTTGATGAGCTTCCTTTGGTCACCTTTGATGGCACTTCAATCCCGTACTCGAAATCTGTTAAGAATCTTGGTATTGTCTTTGACCAGCATCTGTCATGGAGACCACAGATAGAGTCAGTAAGGAAAAAGGTATTTGCTGCATATGGATCGCTCAACCGTCTTCGAAATTTCTTGCCAACCAGCACTAAAATCACTCTGGCGCAATCTCTACTGCTATCTATTATCGACTACGCTGATGTCTGTAACACTGATCTTTCAGAGCAACTTCTTGACAAACTTGAGCGACTACAGAATCTCTGTTTTTATTCTTCGCAAATTTGACCATGTGTCTCACTTCCGTTCTAAATTAAACTGGCTCCCTATTCGCCGGCGCAGGGACTCCAGGGACACTCTAATGCTCCTTTATTCCATACTTTTCCTTCCAACCTCACCACCTTACCTCAAAGCCCTGTTTCTCCTATCTCTTTTCGTCCTCGCAATGTAAACTACGATCTTCTTCAAATCTTACCCTTGCAATCCCTCTACACTCCACTGGTTTCTTTTCTTATTCCTTTACTGTCTATGCTGTCCGCTTATTGAATTCTTTACCAGAGGGTATCAGGAAAGCTCAGACTCTGAGTTCCTTCCGAGATAGAGTTAGAAGTTATTTCCTTTCCTCTTATTTTGACTGACTATTTATATAATTCTTCTATTTGGTTTTATTTGTATTTTTCTGTAGATGTATTTATTTTCAAATACACTATTTATTCCTTTCATAATTACACCCCACTCCCCTTTTAGTCCTATCTCTATTTATTTTTCACCTAAGGGTTGCCTGGAAGAGATTGCTGCTTAGCAATAAGGTCACCTCTTGTATGCTTTTTCTCTGTAACTATCATTCTATCTGTAATTCTTTTTTTGTGTGCAATAAAGTGTAATTTATTATTATTATTATTAAATATTAATAACGGTCGCATAGTAAAAGTTGGTCAGTTTGATGGTCCCTATCTATCATATTCGGTATTGCGGGTTGTTTTGTAACACCCTGTATATAAGCAAATATTTTTACGATGATTCTGTTCGCTGATCCGTTATCGACATTTTTTGTTTGTGTTGTTAGTAACTATATTTTATTTGACCACTATGGGAGATGAAAATTCCTTGACGTTTATGTTAAATAAACTAAAAAATAAATAATTATTTAATGGTAGACAGGGACCATCAAAATGAACAACTATTAGGCCGGCCACATACAAACGGAATCCCGATTCGGAATTCCGAACGGAATTTCGACAATGCATGAAGATTCCGTACGGAAAAATCCCGCATTTGTGTGGCATGCCCATAGGTTGCTGCGTTCGGAATCACGTATGTACGGAATTCCGTAACGGGATTCCGTCTGTGTGTGGCAGGCCTTACTATGGGACCAACTCTGGAATCGCAAAAAAATCAACTGTTTCATACATTATGATATTTTCGTTATTAATTTTTGTATGAAACAGCTGATTTTTTTCGCGATTTCAGAGTTGGCCGCCTATTAAAAGTTGTTCAGTGTGATGATCCAAAGAAAAAAATGTTTGGTTCATTCATTAACGTCCTATAAATTACATGCTAGCCTTGTTGTTGTACGTGTTGTACAGATATTATCATAAGTTATTTTATTTGATCAGGGTACGTAAAACCAAATAAGTTATTTTAAGACTATCTGGCCTTCACGTCTGGTCAATTTATTTATTTTTAGATATTTTATAAGATATTTCTTGTTTATAAAAATATTTATAAACCGGATCGGATGCGCGCCGTTAATGCTAAACTAAGTAAGTTTTTATATTTTGATTCATTTTGTAAACATAAAATTCAAGGCATACTGTGAATGTTCATTTAATTAATTATTCTTATCAATGTTGTGAAATAAAAACAAAGTCTTCGTTTAATATTTTTAGTAAGGTTTGTTTAATGTTCGTTTGATATAGGCCTGTTACTTCTCAGGACTTTCAAAGTTGTTATAACATTAACCATCAGCCATTTTTGATGTCCCCACTGCTGGGGCACAGTGAGTAAGAAGGTTGGGCCACACCCATCACGCGGGGCCAATGCGGATTGGTGGGTGTTAACAACTGAATATGCACCCGGGACCAACGGTTTAACGTGCCTTCTGAAGCACGGAGTAGCTTGAGATGATAAGTTTTTGGTCACCAATCCCATGACCGACCCTTGCGAAAGTTGCTTAGCCTCCGCAATCTCTGGGCCAGGCGCTAAACCACTGCACCATCGAGCTCCTCAACAATAGAGGTAGTAAGTAATTATTAGCTGTGCAGCGTTGTGTTGTGCTATGCTCTCTTAGTCAAATCGCGTTTACAATAATAACTAGGTGGGCTTAGTTTCAAATAATTAGCAAAAATAGGTGACTAGCGCAGTCTTGGTGCTGTCGCGATACTGCCTTTCGTATATCCCACTCGCACTTGTGCTTCATCAGTAATTATGGTTATAGGCTATAGTATATTTGCAGTACAGCGCAGCACAACGCAGCATAACGCAGCGCATTACAGTACAGTACAGGCGTAGCATTAATGATTTATGACCTTACCTTTTATAAGCAAATCTTTTCGGGTCGAAACCGATGACATATTCTGGGCATGGCTGGTATACGGTCGCTGTCGCCGGTGACTCATCCCAACAGGAAAACCCGTCAAATGTACGTGGGCACCAGAGACCGTCTGTGGATTACAAATACAACAGTATGCTTAAAAACATGAGACATTTTGGGAATATTAAACTTGCTATAGAAGTAGGTACTCCTACGAAGTTTTAAGTCGAAATGTCTATTATTTTTCCATATAAAATTTCAACCTCCAGGTCACCCCTTTAAGGGTTGAATTTCGAAATATCTTTCCTTATTCCTTGTACATATCACAAAGGAAATTTTCGTGCAAAATTTTAGTTTTCTAGGTCTAAGGGTTTTTGTCGGGCGTTGATGAGTCAGCCAGCCTTCCTTCTTCTAAATGAGATGAGATACTTTTCTAAATTGAAGCATTTATCTTATGCATTTCATTCCACTAAAACTGTTCGGGAACCATGAAACAGAAGGGACAAATAAAAAACAGCTGTTTGAAATGCTTGAGTTTTAGCGTATGTAATCTAGTTACAAAATTAAGAATTCTTTGACATGAATTAATTTTGCAAGTTCGTAAAGAATAATATTGCTGCGCACGAAGTGAGCTGCGTGTGTAAATCTCAGCGGATTTGTACTATAATGAGAAATATGTAGTGAGAGATAATCGAGGTTACTTTGCGTGGGTAATACGTTAATCTTGAGCAAATTTACGGGAAGCGCGCGATTGTACAAAAGGTTGACGAAGGTTTTCTTATCACTGTTGGCCGGTCACTAGCACGATTTGATACCGAAATTTATGGCAAAAGGAAAATCGCAATATTGTATCAAAGTTACAAACGTATAACATAATCAACAACAAGTGTCGTGGTTGCATTAAATTTTATTATAAAGGTTCCGAACGCTTCATGGCTTCTCTTTATTTCGACATACTTTTTTTCAAGTGCGGCACTTGTGAGAGAGTGCGACGCTGTAGTGGATACTGCGCAGCACACTTGCCCTGCTTGGTCGGTGCAGTATCGGGAGTTCGTGTCAGTGGGTGCTCAGTGTCGGTGCGAGGCTGGGCAGTGAGAGATCATGGCAAGCGGTATTCTCCTTCTGTGAGGATGTCGTCCACCAGATGGCGATGGCGCAGACTCAAGCGGACGCTCAAACGCTTATGCGGCTCTATTCCGCCCCAGACGGATAGGGGTAAGGAGGCATCGCTACGAGACCAAGCGAGTGGTGGGGGATGGGGTGACTCCTCGCTTGCCTTGTACGGTCTCAACCGTCTGGGGAGATGGCTAAACTTGTTCAGCCATCTCCCAGCCGCGGGGAGGTCCGGGTAGCTGGGCGGCTGCCGGGTTTAATGAGGAGATTCCTACAACGGTCCCTCAGGGCCAACCAACGGTTCGAGGGCAATTACCGGAGTTTTTAGTTTCCCTCTCCCGGGGTACTATCATGCCTAGGGCTGGGTGGTATCAAGGGAGGCAGTCGTGGAGGGGTGGAGGGTGAGGGGCATGACATATGAAAGCCAAGATATTAATGTCGCTATCACCTCCTGTGTTTACCATAATGCGTCTTGTGGACTTTTGTAAGTTCCTCACCACTTTTGCAATGTTATGAACATAAAAATTTTGAGCTCAATGAACATTTTCGTGACTACAGCTATGCACTGTAATAAACATTATAGTGCATCGTTTTGATAAATTTTGAACCGTTTCTTGAGCCAATAATGTTTCGAGTCAGGATCGAACTTTAGATCAATGATGATGATCAAATTAGAATCAATGGTTCAGTTTTCGGGTAGGTAGGCTCTTTAAATTTTAAAGTATACCTACCGCGCACCACTTAGACCCAATTTCACTATTAATTTTAATCACGACGTGATTAAGAGCTAAACGGGTTTAAGAGCTGTCACAGTCATAACAACTAGAAAAAATTATTACAAAAACTGCCAATTATATAGAGGTAATAAAGAATCCCTCGTAAAATATTTTATTAATCAATTGTGTCAATGAGCTATTGAAATAAATTTGAAATTAACATTAAACCTAGCCCTTACTTTAAGCGATTATTAAAAACGCGAACAAATTAAGTAGGTGAAATCTGCTCTTTCAACAATCTTGGAAACACAAGCTACACTCAAGACCAATTATTTTAAAGTGTGCTTTTTTTTTATTAACAACTTACCTTCCTTATCTGCCGAATTCAAAGAGTAAATTTGGCTGTGTGTAGTATTCGGCGTGTAGCAATCCCTCATCAAGCTGTCTAACAATTGCAACTTGGGGTCCGTCGACACATCCAACGTTCCGTTCTGATGTCGCATCTTGATTCACAAACAAATGGCACACAATAATTTGAAAAAAAGTGTCACTGGATAACTGATAAAGGCGGCGGAAGACAATATAATATAGCGGCTACATCTAAAACTGAAGATAAGTGATGCCATAATTCCTTGTCCTCTTCTTCACTTATCTATCACACATGTCAACACAATCGATAACACGCAGAAATTGATGTATTTTTACTGAGAAAACTGAAGGCAAGTAGGGACAGAAAATAAGTTCATTGAATGTATCTTCTTGATAATCTGGTTTAGATGTTTAATATTGAACTATACTTAGGTAAATCAATCCTTAATGACTAGTATGTTTAATTAATTGGTTTCTAAACTATTCTTAAATTATTCGCAATTCCGTAACAACTATTAACATTGTTAATTTAATAATTAACATTATAATTGTTAATCGTTGACACGGTATATCGAATTCCGCTTGTCAACTAAATATCAGTGTGTCGGTTTAGAATTCATTCGTTAGTTCAAGTCTATTTTGAGAACTATTTTCGGAGACGAAATCACAAGCATCATTAGTACCTACTTATAAAATTATCAAAAAAAGGCTATACGACTCATAAATTGAAATCCGAAACTACATAAATCAAGAACTTAAAGTTCAAAGTAACTAGTTGGAACAACATATGCAGCGGACGAGTGATGCACACCAGTACCGCCAGGTTAAAGTAAATATTAAATGGTAGCGTTATTTGCGCAATGAAAGTTTTATTGGCCACATGGTAAATTTAATTTTGTGTAGTGAGTAGGTATAAATTTTGTGCGCTGTTAGTAGCGTAGTAACACCACTTGCATTTTTATCATCAATCACTGATTAATGGGGCGTACAACGCTGGATGAAATTTTCATAGTAAAAATTATCGAAATTATTGACAATATTGTCATTTTAAATTAATAAATAATATAGGTACTATTTCTTATTTTGGAAAACTGTCAATCACAAAATTAGAAAGGTAGGCTTTTTTATAAATCATAGTTTCTAGATTATTGGTTTATTATTGATTGGTAAGCATTAAAAAATTACAAAATTGGAGGTCACTACGATATTTTCAATGGTGAAAAATGAGAATATTAAATTGGCTGATGGTTCAGTATTCAATTTTTGAAAATTAAAATCTAATCAAAATCAAATCAAAAATCAAAAATCAAAAATCAAAAATGTTTATTTTGTTCACAAAACATTTGTTTTCAAAACAGCAGGTTGGGACTGTCTATACTTGTGACAGACAGCCCCGCTCCATCGTAACACTTCTTGGATGAATTAACCACTGGATACGGAACGTAAGAAAAATGTATGAAATCACGATCAACCAATTTTTGCGGGGTGAGGGGGGATTACACTTGTCAAATAATGTCAATGTTATAGGGTGATTTAGCCGGTTTTCGGCCATAATTGCCGACCAAATATTATGGATTGTGAAACTCATACATTAGTTTTCGGCCAGGCGGACAAAAAGCAAATGACCTCCCAAAAACGAATTTAGTTACCAGGCCATCAAATTTAAATGTTTCATACCGAATACTTTACGCGCTTAAGTCAAAATAACAGTACTAAAACTAATTTACCATACTCAGTAATAAAAACTATGTGTATCAAACCGTAAACAACATTGTAACCTCTAACTTCCAAAAAAACTCACATGCACAATTTTTTTGCTACTTTTAACAACACACCTACCCTGTTCAATTTTCGCCCTTCTTCCCCACGACACTACCAAGGCGCACTACTGGTAGTGTCGTGGGTAATTTTGTTTGCCGTGGTAAACCACCTCGAATAACATACTTTACCAAGTTTATGTTTCGCCAATCTTTCATCACACTAGCCCTTGCTGACTGCTGGACACATTTCTAAAATATACAGTTGGTCTGTACTTAAATCATCACGGCTCACGGCAGTAAATGATTTGACTGGAAGTCATTCAAAATTATTAAGTGCCTTCCCTATCGGACCACTAAAGCTTTTCGGCCCTGTAGTACTACCGTCTAAGTATTCAAAAAAGATGTCTTAAACTTCACTCATTTGCGTGTAGTTGACATATTAGCCATTGAAGAGGACGTTGCAGCTTGTTTTTAAGTAGTTTGATAATTCCGGCTCTATTACCAGTGGTTAGGCACATAAGAATTATCTTTTATTCTGTGTTTTTTTATGGATGAAATGTGTATGAGCTGTCATTAGGAACCTTTTGCGCTCACTATTCTGTGGAATCATGCCGTCTGTACCTGCAAGACGTGCTGGCCGCAAGAGCGGTTATTTTTATCTATGGCTCTGTTTTGGGTAGGAAAAAGATACCCACCTTGTCAATTCGTGACTTTTCCGCTGAACTGTTTTTTGGGCCGTTTGTTATGAAGACGTGAAATAAGAAAGTAAAACAGGAATAAATACGAAGAGGCATCGCAATGCTGGGCTGCTCCTCATGGTTCTATAGGTAAGTGAGCGTCTCCTTTTTCCTAATTGACTCCTCATACCCGACATCAGGGTTCTAACATAATACCGGTGAAAACCACCTCATGGTGGGCTATTTACACGCCACACCATCTTATGGTCCTTTTGAGCGGATTCCATGCTCCAGCAGGAATTTTTTAAGTATTTCGGTAGGTTGGATGTTCGCAGAATAATTACGTATTAATTGGTAAAATTTGCAAAGTTACTACCTACGTACTTACCGCCGTACTCCGCCATTTTGTAATTGGTACAAAATTTACGGAATAAATTTATTTTACTTAAAATTAATCCTCGCATTGTAATAGCGTGATTTTGTTTTAGGGTATTTCCGCATTGAAATAGCGGTTGATTCATTTTAATTTAATTTCGCATTGAAATAGCGTAATTTCTTTGAAGTATTTTATTTTCGCATTGTAATAGCGTTTGTAGTCTTTTAATTTATTTTCGCATTAAAATAGCGTAATAACTTTAATTTGTTCTCGCATTGGAATAGCGTAATTTCTTTATAAAAATGTCGAAATCAAGTGAGGATTCAGTTGATTCCGTCATTGAACTATCCGATAAACAGCTTACCTTATTAATAGCAAAAAAGGAACGTCTTTTTTCGCGCATGAATGATCTTTATAGGTTTGCAAATAATGTAACGAATTTTGCATCCCGAAATAATGAGGCTTTCATGGCTCAGTCAGAAATAATCGATGAAATGCGAAGGCAATTTGAGTCCATAATTGATGACATAAATGACCGCAAGCTTACGTTGGATTCGAAATTTCTGCCTGACTATCAGCCTTTGACTGCTTTTGAAGATTTGTACTTTATCGTAAAGCGCGTCCGAAATAATATTATTCAGTCGTCGCAAGCAATTGTACCGTCGTCGTCATCGAATACTTCCGGCGATCATAATCTTCAATGCACCATTAAGCTTCCTCCGATTGAATTGCCGAGCTTTGACGGGAAAACGGAAAATTGGCTTAAATTTTACGAATCTTTTAAGTCCAACATACACAATAACAAACAGCTGTCTGACTCGCAGCGCGTGCAGTATTTAGTAGGTAAATTAACCCACGGCGCGCTTAAGGCTACCGCGGGTATTGTACCCTCGGGTGAAACCTATAATATTATTTGGGATAGTTTGGTAAATAAATATCAAGATGTGCGTGCAATAGGCACACTTTATCTTAACAATATTCTCGATGCGAAAAGTTGTTCGAATACGGCAGCCAGTCTTGATTATTTTATTGAAAAATATTCAGCGTCTGTGTTGGCCTTAAAACAACTGAATATCAGTGATGTGACCGATTTCATACTTTTGCATTGTGCTCTAAGGAAGATCGATGTTCAAACTGTTCAAGCGTTCGAATTATCTGTGCGTCATAAGGACATTCCTTCTTATAACGAATTAATCTCTTTCGTGCAAGATCAAGTTAAAATCTTAGAACGGTCTAATGTTTCATACTCGTCACGGTCTTCGAGCGGTGGTGTTAATAAAGCGTCATCGTCGGTCGCGGCCGCGGCAGCCCGTCCTAATACTTACAAGTCATTTGTCGCGAGTAATGATAATATTACTCACACGTCGGGAAAGTCGTGTATTTTTTGCAATAAAAGTGATCATGCGATTAATGCTTGTTTACAATTTAAAGGTCTGAGCTCACCCCAAGCCCGATTTGATTTTATTAAATCAAAACAGGGTTGCGTAAGTTGTCTTAGTGGGTCACATACCGTAACGTCATGTAGGTCGTCGGTTGCTTGCGAATTATGCAAAAAACGACACCATACCCTCTTACATTTCGATACTAACAGTAATAATATTCGGAAAAATACTTACGCTCATATGTCGCAAGTACCTAACGGTGAAGGGTCGTCGCCTTATTTACCGTCGTCGGAGTCGTCCGTCGCCTCGCTGCCGGCACCGTCACCTCTCTCCGCACCCGGCGTAGGATCGAGCCCGTGTGTTTTGAATACCCCATCGGGTACCCCATCTATTATGGGGACCTCTCCGATTTTGGGTACTCCATCTAGCTTGGGTACCCCACCTAGTTCGGGTACACCGACTATTCTGGGTACCGCGGGTACCCCTTCATTGTCTTTAAGTGCGGAAGTAAGACCAAACTCTACGATTTTACTATCGACCGCTCAAGTTTATGCCAAGATTAAAAATTGCAATAATAAAAGAATTATCCGCTGTTTAATAGACAACGGATCGCAAAATAATTTAATTACAATTGACTGTTGTAAATCGCTTAATTTACCAATAATTCCACTGAATAACTCTTTTGTCAAAGGAATTGGTTTAGCGTCTCGGCCGATTTTAGGATACGTTTATTTGGATATTGACTCCCGTGTTTATACGAATGATAAATACACTATACATGCATTAGTGATTGACTGTATCACCAATCAGCTGCCTGCTCATTATGTGGACGCGGGTGATATGGGTTATTTGAATGGGATTCCCCTCGCCGATCTGACCTGGAACGTTCCTGGATCGGTGGATGTCGTTCTAGGTGCTCAGCTGTTTCCATATATTTATTTAGGGAATAGGGTCGAATCTGGTACAAGTGCGCCTCCTGCTTTGCTGACCGCGTTCGGTTACGTGCTGATGGGTGATTTCCCAAGTAATGTTCTTGTTAATACTTCTACGTCGTTCTGCGCACTTTCGCTTAATGATATGGTGCAAAAGTTTTGGCAATTAGAGGAATTACCTAACATGAGGTTTTTGAGTCCGGAGGAGACAGAATGTGAAAATTTGTTTGTTTCGTCGGTCACCCGGGGGGAGGGTGGTCGGTACTCGGTCGCTCTACCATTCTGCAAGAACCCGAAGGAATTAGGTAACTCTCGCACTGCTGCTCAAAGACGGTTTATGGCTTTGGAGCGGAGATTTAAACAGTCACCGGATTTACGGGATAAATATAATAGTGTTATTGGTGAGTATATTGAAAAGGGCTACTTGTCTGAGGTTGCTGAGTCTGAGGTGACGGAGGAAGGATACTACATCCCGCACCACGCTGTCACCCACCCGGGTAAGCCCATGCCTCGAATTGTGCTCGACGCTAGTGCGAGAACGCATACAGGGTTGTCGCTAAATGACGTCCTTCATATTGGCCCTAATTTGCAGGCCGATTTATTTTTGCTATTGCTTGGCTTTCGTCTTTTTCCAGTCGCTATGACTGCGGATATCAAACAAATGTATTTACAGATTTTGGTTCCGTATGAACACCATAAATATATTAGGATTTTGTTTCGTTTTTCGGAGAACGAAGTCGTACGAACCTTTCAATTTAATCGGGTTCCCTTTGGTCTCAAATCAAGCCCATATTTAGCAATGCGAACTGTTCGTCAGCTGGCTGATGACATGAGATCACATTACCCGGAAGCTGCTGAGGTGGCAGAGTCTAGGTTGTACATGGATGATCTAGTTTATTCTATCGCTGATGAGGTCAGCGCCGTGCGTCTTTCTCAAGAATTAATCGCGCTGTTCAAGGCCGGTGCCTTTGACCTGGTCAAATGGACGAGTAATTCTCGCGCGGTCCTGGGAAACCTTCCGGACTCTCACCGCAGTGCAGTGGATTTGAATGATGGTTCTAGCCATACCTCGAAGGTGTTAGGCCTTTCGTGGGAACCAGCCGATGACAACTTCTTCTTTACGACTTCTTACGTCCAGGAGAAATGTACGAAACGAAATATACTTTCTGTGGTTGCTCGTTTGTTCGATGTCCTCGGTTTGATGGCTCCTGTCATTTTGTACGCCAAGTTGCTTATTAAAGAGCTATGGTTATGCAACATGGATTGGGATGATACTCCCCCTGAGAGTGTTATACGAAAATTCTCGGCGCTCATACAGGAGTTTCCACTCATTTCAACTTTGAAGATTCCACGTCATATAGGCGTCTTTAACGATTGTACGGTGCTTATTGTTGCGTTTTGTGATGCGAGTATGAACGGTTATGGTTGTGTCCTATACTTGCACACCACTGATTCTGTGGGTAATATCACTGTGAGATTACTTTGTGCGAAGTCAAAGGTTTCACCCACTAAAGTAACCACACTCGTACGTTTGGAATTATGTGCAGCCGTCTTGATGTCCAAACTAATACGGACAGTTCAAGAGTCTTATCAAGCGCGTGTACCTATTGCGGGAACGTATGCTTTCTCTGATTCGACCATTGCGCTTTCGTGGATTCATTCTTCACCGCATCGTTGGTCGGTGTTTGTAAGTAACCGCGTCGCTCAATGTCAAGAGAATCTGCCTCCTGAAAACTTTTATCATGTGGCAGGAAGTGAGAATCCAAGTGATTGTCTTTCCCGGGGGATGCTTCCCTCCCAACTTGCATCACATGATTTATGGTGGAACGGCCCATCATGGATTCGTAGCCCCCTGTCAAATTGGCCTATGAAAGCCTTTTCACCTACCATAACTGCCGAGTTGCCTGAGCACAAAGTTAGTGTGCTGACTGCAACGGTTCAGTGTGAACCCCCGGCTCTGATAGAATTGGCGTAGCGTATATCCGGGTGGGATAAACTTTTACGGATTGTTTTATACGTCCTCCGATTTATTAAAAAAATCTCGCCTTCTTCTGGGGCAGTTGATAATATTATGACTGCCGAGAAATTTGTGATACGTTCAGTGCAGAGTATCCACTTCGCAGAGGATCTTACCGCGCTCAAGAAGGGTAAATTGCCTTCTAAGAAGCTGTTAAACTTGTCGGTGTTTCTTGACGAAGATGGTGTGCTGCGTGTTGGAGGACGGCTTTCTAAATTGGATTTACCATTTGAGGCTAAACATCCGGCTTTACTCCCTAAACATGATCATATAGTGGATCTTATCATTCAACACTACCATATTATGAATTGTCATGCTGGTCCAGGACTTTTGATATCGATCTTGCGGCAACGTTTCTGGATATTGGATGCCAGGACAGTAATAAGAGCAAGGGTTCGGAAATGCAATAGCTGTTTCCGTTTGAATCCGTCACACCCCACGCCCAAGATGGCTGATTTACCTTCCTTCCGTGTCACCGAAGCAAAGGCTTTCGTTCACACCGGCGTTGATTACGCGGGTCCCCTTCGCATTACGCTTGCTCGTCGAAGAGGACAACATTCGCAGAAGGCATATATTTGCTTGTTCGTGTGCCTCGTGACCAAGGCTATTCATATTGAGTTGGTCTCTGACCTAACTTCCAATGCCTTTTTAGCGGCTTTTAGTCGTTTTATTTCACGGCGTGGACCTGTGTCGTGTCTATATTCGGACAATGGCACCAATTTTGTCGGTGCAAAGGCACAATTGGATGATCTTTATACCTTTCTAATTAGTTCTGAATTTCATCCAACCTTAAAGCGCGAGCTTACTAAGCGTCGCATTGATTGGAAAATGATTCCACCTCGTTCGCCGCATTTCGGTGGTATGTGGGAGTCGAATATTAAAAGTCTAAAGACTCATCTTTATCGAGTGATCGGAACACAGCTTCTCACTTACGAGGAAATGCAAACCGTTCTGGTGCAGATAGAGTGCATTATGAACTCGCGCCCACTCACTGTTGTGTCTTCGGACCCTGATCCCGAAGTGATAACTCCGGCGCATTTTTTAATGTCATCACCATTGCAGTACTTACCAGCGCCACCATTAACTGACACGCGTATTAGTCTTACCCAGCGGAGACAGTTATTAGACAGTATGGTGCAATTTTATTGGAAGAAGTGGCGTTCAGAGTATCTTCACACGTTGCAAGTCAGACAGAAATGGACCACCACTGGCCATACTATTAATGTCGGAACTGTTGTTATTGTGGGACAGGAAGATTCTCCTCCCTTAAATTGGCCATTAGGTGTAATTACGGAGATTCATCCCGGGTCGGACGGAGTTATTCGAGTGGCGACGGTGAAGACTAGTTTTGGGGTCTTTAAGCGTCCTATTGTAAAATTATATCCGATTCCTACTCAATAATTATTTGCATTATTTATATTTGGTTGTAATTTAGGTTGTTAGGACTTAGCCATGAAGCTTGGCCATTCTGTTAACCTTAGTATGAACTGCGTGCATGTTATGTTACGTTGCTATGATTATGTTTGTAATTTATTTTTGTTTTGAAACTTCTGCGAACTTCCAAGGCGGGGAGCATGGTTAGGCACATAAGAATTATCTTTTATTCTGTGTTTTTTTATGGATGAAATGTGTATGAGCTGTCATTAGGAACCTTTTGCGCTCACTATTCTGTGGAATCATGCCGTCTGTACCTGCAAGACGTGCTGGCCGCAAGAGCGGTTATTTTTATCTATGGCTCTGCTTTGGGTAGGAAAAAGATACCCACCTTGTCAATTCGTGACTTTTCCGCTGAACTGTTTTTTGGGCCGTTTGTTATGAAGACGTGAAATAAGAAAGTAAAACAGGAATAAATACGAAGAGGCATCGCAATGCTGGGCTGCTCCTCATGGTTCTATAGGTAAGTGAGCGTCTCCTTTTTCCTAATTGACTCCTCATACCCGACATCAGGGTTCTAACATAATACCGGTGAAAACCACCTCATGGTGGGCTATTTACACGCCACACCAACCAGTGTTGACAGCAGTTCCTCGCGCGAAATGACTTTCAAGACGAAAATTTACGGAAGTCAAACATGATTTTGAAAACGTTTTGTAAGAAAAATTTTGCTTTTTGTTGATTATTATTGGCTTTTGTTAAAATTATACTATGAAAATATTAATATGTATTTAGGAAGTTTTTCGAAAACGTCAGCTCCTGGGGGCAGTACCGTCTCGTAATTTGTTTCTAATTATATTTTGTATACGTAATAAATAAGTGTATTGGCAACTTTTAATAACACCGCGAAAAAGAAATTTCACGAAAAATTTCTTTCATACATTCTTACATTTTCCGTAATGGCCGAAAACCAAAGGGGGCCGGCAAACCGTCAAAGTCACCCTACTTTGTTTACATACCAAATTTTATTTATTTTGCGAAAAATAGCTACTATAATAGGTTGAAATTGTGCTTACGCGTGAAAAGAAACATTTCTTGATTGCCCGCTATTTTTTTTGCTGAACAATACGAAGCATTTTACCCATTTTTGTACCAATGTTTCGCCACGAGCTCTAGCATCACACTGACAACGCGATATCGTTTACTGAGGCTATCGGTCACAGTAAGTGGCAGAGGGGTAAATGCGAATATGCCTGTCATTTCGCGTCCAGTGGTTGATTCGTCCAAGTAACACTTACATACTATATATGAATATGAACAACTAATTAGTTAAGTTTAGTTATAAAAATGTAATCAAAGTTATTTTTTAAATTATATATGTTAGTGTGTGTGTGTGTGTGTGTGTGTGTGTGTATGTGTGTGTGTGTGTGTGTGTGTGTGTGTGTGTGTGTGTGTGTGTGTGTGTGTGTGTGTGTGTGTGTGTGTGTGTGTGTGTGTGTGTGTGTGAGTGAGTGAGTAAGTGAGTGAGTGTGTGTTGCATGAATGGTAGGGTGTGCGCAATTAATTAATCATGCAGCAGAAATACTTAATATTATATCGTTTCACAAGTTAAAAGGGCCTCTGTATCATCATATGTTAATGGTTTTATCCAGTCAGTCAATATAGTTTTACATTCGTAATAAGTTTTGGGATAAATATTAAGAAACTTATTGATTGAATTATATAACTTGGCTGATCTAACTCTGTATTGAGTTCTAGCAAAATAAGTTCTAGTTTTATTTTATCTAATCTATTCAAAGAAGATAAACATAAAGTACAATCGCAACCTGTTTCAGTAAAGACATAAAACAGAATAGCTAATTGAATACACAGTAGCAATTAATTTGAAACCACCGAAAACCACTATACGAAATTATTGTTTCTTGAATTTAATTAAATAATATTACTGTATATTTGACAATTGAATTATTCGCAGTTACGATTTACTTAATTTTATAAAAAAATGTATCAGATCTTGTATAATTTGAATCCTTTAAATTGTGCTTCAAACACTAATAAACGATTTAATTAATAATTGAATACTACTTTAATTTAAATCTATTTTGATCAGACAAAAAAATTATTTTATAAAATTAAAGCTTTACTATTTAAGACTGTATAGCCACATTTCAAAGAAATTAGCGTTTTTCCAAAGAAGTTATCTAAAGAATGAAAGCATTCCTATTGATGTAAACTTTAGTTTTATGAAGCAAAATTCTTAAATTAGTGCCGTATAGAGAGAAAAACATAAGAAATTATCACGTATTTTAAAACGAAGACAATCTGTTCAAGTGGAATTTAAAATTTTCTTGTCAGAGGTATTTTTCACAAAAGTTTCAGCTGTAATAAACAAGAATACGACGCATATTTATTTCTTTGCTTTATGTTTGTATTGTCAAGGAGTGCACTATAGAGAGATAAAAAATGCTCAAATCGGTATACTTGTTTTTTACTAGTATTATAGATTGTAAAGTTATTTTTTATTTTTTTTAAGAATAATGAGGTATTTGCTGGTATTTGTCTAAGTATTGCGTTGTTTTGTATATCCATATAGGTATCTATTTAATAATTTAATAGGAATTTTCAAAGTTTGCCCTTATTACGGCTCGTGCAGAGCTGTTTTGATCACTTGTATAGAAAATTTAAAAATAGAACGTGATGCAAATGTACAGTACACCCTTTGGAGCCTATTGATCATAAGCAGCAGCAAGTACTGGCAATTCCTCGGAGATATAAACACCATAGTAACTAAGTTAGAGTAACCCGTCCCCTGATTATGTTACTCTGTTACTAACAACTTTTGATTGAAACAGACAGATATCGCAGTTACCTGCTTTATTAAAAATCAATGTGACAACTATGTTACTTAAAGCAGCAATGTAACTGCAAGTTATGTCAGTTTCAAACAGAAGTTGACTGCAATAGAGTTACAAAATCTGGACCGGAAGGTGAAAGTTTGTTGCTTGGAATTGGCAGTTTACCGTGTGCTTTATAAAATTAGTAGAGACATAATATTAAAGATTTTTATTAGTTGTTTAAAAAAAAGTAATAGCTGGTCTCAAAATGAATACAAGCCCAGTATAGAACCTAGCATAATTGTGGCGGGCCAAAAACTGGAACAGGTGACTAAATATAAGTACCTACATTGGGACCTGGCTTATACAAAACTGGGACAGCGACGCAGAAATCAAAACTCGTATCGAAATTGTCCGAAGTACGTTTGGAAAAATGAGAAAGGTCCTCTGCAACAGAAGCCTTACAATCCCACTTTGGGTGCGTCTTTTTCAGTTTTATATCTGGCCTATAATTTTATACGGATGTGAGGCTTGGACTATTAAAGATCTCAGGAAACGTATACAAGCTTTCGAAATGTGTGCATACAGACGTATGATGTTTATGGATAGTTCTTCGGAAAAGTGTTCTCCGTGTAATTTCCACCGAATTTTTGAAATCACTATATTCAAGTGAAATACATAAAAATTTTGGAAGCTTATGCAAATTCAAATATCATATAAAAACTCGCCACGTAGCAGATCTATACTTTTGCTAAGAAAAATGTAGAAAACTTTCGGTTCATGGTAATTACAGTAAAGACCACGGAAATTACCCAGCAGATATAATTTTGCTAAACATCATGTCAGATATGAAATTAAGCTCAAATAAAAGTTAGTTGGGGTAGTATTAAGAACTACATTGCAGTTGGACCGCAATCCCCGGGTACAAACTCCTAGCCCGGCAGGGGATACGATGACCATGACCTGCCTTCCTCAACATTGGTGACCACTGACACTGGACAGCAGCAAGGTATACCACCCCTCATGAGTGAAGATTGGAGTCAACCTTCAAGGTCCTAACAGCATCTAATGAAACTTAGCCCTGCAGCAGCAACTCGGAGACTGGTAGACGACGGTGACACGGCAGCCCACAGTCAGACGATAATGCGACCTACACCAGTGTAGCAGTTCTGCATACGAAGCCATACCACCATCATATCGGGAGACTGGGGTATAACTGGCCTATGTACGAGTATTATAAAAGAAGCAAAAGCAAATTAAGTAGTTGAGTAACGAAGAAATGTAAGGTCGGTGAAAGCCAAGCTTACCCGACACTAAACCAAAGATATCCAGAACACCAGCCTGTACGAGATTAGTATGGCCCTCAAACAGCAATAATAACAATAAGGCAGTGGTGGGTGAAGTTGAAATCACTAAGAGAACGTCTTGAAGCTGACGGTAAGCCGATACTCAGAGTCTTCTAGAAGCTTTTCAAGTCCGTCATCGTCGAGGGCAAAACGCCAAAGGCATGGTACATAAGTGACGTAACCCTGTTCTTTAAAAGAACCCTCTTGATGAATGACAGACTCATCTCACTTCTGAGCCATGTTTATAAGTTGCTTTCAAGAGTAAAAGTCTCGCTCGCAATATCAGTATCCATACATACGCTGCGACAGGATGTACATGAAAATGTTTTGTCCGAGGAGTCTAATCTGCCACTCTGCTCACTCTGCTTGCCGTTCTTTCTCCGAATCCAGCTCGGGTGTCGGATGGGCAGCATTTGGGAAGCTTCGTAAAATGTTTGCGTCCAACTGACTTCACTGGCTCAAAACGATACTTTACGACCAGTCTGTCTTGCCAACTTGCCCGTGATGACTTATGGCAGTGAAACGTGGTCACTAACTATGGGTCTCATAAGGCTCATGGTCATCCAGCGTGCAATGGATAGAGCCTTGTTTGGCGTCAGATATGAAGAGATCCGTGGAAGAACTTAAGTAACCGACATCGCTTGAAGGATTGCACAGCTGAAATGGCATTGGGCGGAACACCGCGCACCGGACGCCTACCTCCTGAAAAAGTGGACTGACAATTTGGTGAAGGTCGGAGGAAGCTGCTGGATGCGGGCAGCGCAGGGCCGATCTTTGTGGAGGTCCTTGGGGTACTTACACCCAGCATTGGGTGTGGTGCGGCTGATATGATATGAAACAAGGTAATTTCCATGGGTTTAACGTAATTTACATGGTGTTTTATACATGGAAATTACACCATGGAAATCACCAAAAAGCATAAATTTTGGAATTCCTCGGCATTGAAAAGATATAACCTGTTAGTTTGTTACTGGTTATGTACATTTGGGAGTTAGGTATTACACCTCAAAACCCGTTTACCAAATATAGAACAATTATATCGAAAAAATGTGACATGGGATACCTGAGAATGAAATCCAAAAATTTTCAAATCGATGAACTTACTCTTGCACCAAAAGCGCGGGAAACAGCAACCCAGTCACCTCACCTGCCAGTAGTAGCGTAACTGTCGATTCGAAAACATTAATCACGATTCGTCTGTGCCTAACCAGTCCAGAGCAGTAGCCTTCGCAAGGGGGCGCAGCGAAAATGTAGCTAGGCGTGTGATATACTTTCGTCTATAAAATCAAAAGTTTCCTTCCGATAGGATTTAAAATTTGATTAGTGTATGAAGTGGTTTGTCTATTTTAAATGTGATTAAAAACTTATTAAAAACGTGGGTGGTTTCAAAAATATCCGCGATTTCTCAGAAGTCGGCGCACGTGTGACACGTAAAAACGTGCAAAATTAACCGGATTTGAGATGTTGAGGGTGAGTTACTCCTATCTACTACGTAGTGTTTATTAACCAGTTAAATCTATATGACACGATGCTTAATGAAATGTAGAAACGATGTAATAGTAGTTTTAATCATAATTATTTGTTTCTAATGGAGATATGAGTCTGTGACACTCAAAATTTGCTCTCCCAAGATATCCTGGACTCAGAAAGTCACCAATGAGGAAGTTCTGCGACGAGTCAGACAGAAACGCATGCTTTTGCAAACTGTCAAACAGAGAAAAGTTGCATATCTGGGGCACGTGCAGACACGACAGATACGAGCTCTTGCAACTAATTATGATGGGAAAAGTTGCAGGAAAAAGAAGACCAGGGGCCGTATTATGGCCTCTTATTTCCTGGCAGTTTTCTGACTGGATATCAATCTATCTCTTTTATTCGCCATACAGCGAGAAAGAGATGTAACTATAGCAATTCATAAACCTGGCAAGTTTTAAGAGGTTGTAATACCCCCACTGGTCGCAGAAGAGTCTTGGTTGCGAAACATTCAAGAGTGGACGGGAATAACGAGTTTCGCCGAACTCTTTAGCCTTGCCAAGGACAAGACCAAGTATGCGGAACTGACTGCCAACCTTCACTAGTTGGAGAGGCACCATAAGAAGAAGAATAAATTGTTTGTAAGAAAACGTTGTAAAGCACTTAGTATTTTTGTATATAAGCATATTTTTTTATGGGAAATAAAATATAATAATGGGTGTGTTTAATTATGTTGGCTTTGTTTAGAAAATAATTGTAATAAGTTTTTACAGTCGTAGGTAGTTTTTATTTCTAAGGTTCTCCAATAATAAATAACTAAGTGAAATTAGCAGGTATGAAAAATGTCGGGTGCCATTTCGGTCGCATAATCTTTTTAGTTATAATGTCGTTTGGCATAACAGTTTGGGTATAAAGTCTTTTCGCATAATTTATGATAAGCAGAGTTTTATGAACGCAGAAAGGTTTTATCGGCATAATTCTTACTTACTCTAATCTCCTTTAACATAATTTTAATTACCATAAAAGGAAAGGGCATAATTGCTATACGTCTAAAGGTAATTTACCATAAAATACGAAGTGCATAATGGATTTAACCATAAATATTCAAGTCAGAAACGATTTTGGAAGAATCATTTTAATTCAGATTACCTAAAAAATATAAGATAAATACGTAACGTAACATTGTAAATAATTATCTTTTTTTATGGTTAATATAATTTTGCTTAACTATGTAATTAAAAATGTACATAAGTAGGTAGGTACTAATGTTTTAAAGCATAATATAAAAAAGCATAACCAATTTAAGTAATTATTATTAATGAAGAAAAACTTTTAATGCTACCTTCTTGTCAGTTAAAAAATTCTGAAACGAAGGAAAACGTAAAAGCGCTTAGTTACTAAGTTTATTTGAATAAAGGTATTTTTATTTTGACTTTAACTTGACTTTGACAATGGTGGGTTAGGTTAGGTTAGTGTTTTGACCACTCACAGCGGAGCGCGTGAAGCGGGTAGAGCTTAATAATGCTTGCATGCATGTTGCGTGCTTGCTTGCTTGTTTGCTTGCATGCATGCATGCTCGCTTGCATGCATGCTTGCATGTTGAGTGCTTGCTTGCAAAATGCTTGCCGGGGGGTGCAGGGGGGCTGGCCCCCCTGCTCGGGGGGGTCGGGGGGCCTGAGGCCCCCCGCTATAAAGAAAAAAAATTAATGCACTATAGGTAGGTTAGGTTAGGTTAGTGTTTTGACCACTCGCAGCGGAGCTCCACAATGCTTGCATGCATGTTGCATGTTTGCATGCATGCTGAATGCTTGCTTGTATGCTTGCTTGCATGCTGCATGCTTGCTTGCATGCTGCATGCTTGCTTGCGTGCTGCATGCTTGCTTGCGTGCTACATGCTTGCTTGCGTGCTGCATGCTTGCTTGCGTGCTGCATGCTTGCTTGCTTGCTGCATGCTTGCTTGCATGTTGCATGCCTGATGGTCATGGTCAACTCTATACGCCTATGCTTCAATTATAGCAAAGTTTCTAAACTATAAAACATAAATAAGTTTTATTTACGGTGTTACTAATTTGTTAGTATAATTATTACCCGTTAACATTATGATATTTGATAAATATGACTTGGAATATTTATGATAAAGATTGATATGCCAATAAATGGTATGATTAGTAATCGGTATAGCAAAAATATTTATGCAAAAAAGAAATGTGCCGATTTATTATTATTACAATAGAGGTTATGCGGAAAAAAAGTATGCGTTATGATTTATTCTGTATGAACGTTATGCGAAATGATGAGTATGCCAAAAAACGTTATGCAGTGCAAAAATATGCCTTTCTGTTTTATGCAACCGAATATGGACCCAAAATGTCAATACAATCTAAACATAACAAGCACAGCACCAATTATTTACACATAAACTAAAACAGAACTACTCTATCACACTCTCCGAAGCGTCCTATTTCCATAATACGTAATAGAAACGTTAATTTTTAGGGTTCGTTACACAAAAGGGTAAAACGGGACCCTATTACTAAGACTCCGCTGTCCGTCTGTCTGTCTGTATGTCTGTCACCAGGCTGTATCTCATGAACCGTGATAGCTAGAAAGTTGAAATTTTCACAGATGGATGTATTTCTGTTGCCGCTATAACAACAAATACTAAAAACAGAATAAAATTAATATTTAAGGGGAGCTCCCATACAACAAACGTGATTTTTTTGCTGTTTTTTGCTCGATATTAATAACAACAACTGGTAGACAGTTGAAATTTTCACAGATGATGTATTTTTGTTGCCGCTATAACATAAATACTAAAAACAGAATAAAATTAATATTTAAGGGGGGCTCCCATACAACAAACGTATTTTTTTTGCCGTTTTTTGGTACGGAACCCTTCGTGCGCGAGTCCGACTTTTGCACGCACTTGGCCGGTTTTTTTGTTTTATCGATTTTACTAGGTACATAAAAACAACAGATGCTGAGGGGCGTCAAACACGTCACTTGCTCATAAAGATAAAACAAAATAATACAAGTTATTATATTCCCAATAAAAGCAGTTTGTATCGTAGGTAGGTACTGCAAGTTTGAGAAGTACCTACTTACCTAAATAATTCTGGAAATCACACTTCAATTACCATCTTTTATATTAGTCCCAAAATCTATATTTGTCCCGAAATAATTTTAATAGATAACTTATCAAATGAACGTCAGCAATGTTGTAGCACAGTATAAATATTATAGTTAATTTATATTTGGCACCTATTTTAGTACCTTTCATAATTTTGAGAAGGAGGTGAATAAATTTAATGTTAATGGCACATGAGTAAATAAATAACGTTTATTTACTCATGTGTTAATGGCATAGAATAAAGCTAATCCGTCACATACAAACTAGAATTAATACAGGGTTTCTGCCGTTAGGACAAAATATTTTTTGTCAAATTTCACTTCCCAAAAATCTTATCGCACTAGTTTCATTTCTCAATGAATATATCTTTACCTTTACATTTCGCATTTTATTCTTCTTGAATCCAATTATCATTTGGCATCTTATTACTTTGTCAAGTTTTATATAGTCAAAAATGTTTATAAAGCAAACGTTTTGTTTTGGCAAATATTATAGGTATTCCAAAAATTGTCACTTCACACCAAGAATCTTATATTCATATAAGGTTCTTGCTTCACACATTTAGTAAACCAGAAACACAACTAAAGTCGAACCACTGACCTCCATTTTGTTTAATGGTGGTCCGTGAGTCGAACTCATTCAAAGGTCCTAACATTTTGTAGTTATTTATTTTTCTTTTGTCTGACAGGTGTTGTTTGCTTTTAAGTTCAAAATTTTCTATGTATTTTGTATACGCATGTATAAACAGTTCACACAGCCTCATAAGTTATATAATCTTTGATCTATAAAATATGTTGTAATATGATATTGTTGATGGTGTAATAAATAAACTTGAGTAACCATAACCTCCGGGTGTACCAAGTCCCTTAGATCGTTACCACTCATCCATCACACTCACACCCTCGAATTTCAGATAGAAAACCTTTCTGTCATTAGTTGAAGTCAATCTTCATTTCTGTCTCTGTACACAGACGTGTCACGGGGACAAAATTTTCAAAGTGTGTACCTGTTGCACAACTGATCGTGCAATGCAGTTGATCCACGGAATCAATGGGTTCTGTCTGTTACCTTTTTACGCTTGAACCTGAATCAATTTTTATGGATTTCGATAGTACATACATACATACTTACTACGGGCGGAGTGTAGATAGGACCACGGGGAAAGACATAAGCCACCTTTTGTTGCGAAAATGAATATTGAAGAGAGTAAAATAGGCGATAAAAGTTCGTACAGGAATCGGGGGTGCCATTCTCTAACATGCAACTTCACTGTCAGTGATCGTTTCGTCGAGTTTTCTGACAGATGTTATACAGAGTGTCCTAAAACTTTGCCGCGCAAAGGGAAAGTACCTTAAATATTAAAGGTAGGAAATTTTAGGGACGAAAGACTTCATCTTAAATTTAAAAATAATTGGAACTGCTTTCAAAGTTCTTTGAAAAATCGCCTGCCTTAACCAGGAATCGAACCCACGAATTAAAGCAAAAAAAATATTTTGTTTATTTTTACAAAACTCATCGAAAGGGTTACTCATAAGAATTATTTTATCTTAAGTGACACAGCATCTTAAACAAAAGGAAGACCATATAATTTAACATTTAAATTTTAATCATTACGACTTGTATAAATTTGTATCGAAACGTATGCGATTTTAAAAAAAATCTTTGAGTGCAGTTCCATTTTTTTTTTTTAAATTAAGTCTTCTTGTCATAATTATTCCCATGAATATAACACCTCTAGACATAGAGTAAGATAAAAAAAATTGGAACCTCTAGACAACGCAGCTGCAGCTAAAACGTGGTGATTATTTCCTCTATGGCTGCAGCGACAAACTGGACGCTGCAAACTTTAGAGAATAGTATAGGAACACACGCGGATATAGTCGCGGGCCGTTAGAAATAATAGAAAGGAAGAGAGAGCATACTCGTATTTTGTAAGTTTGTTTGTATGTGGAGGGTAATTTGAATGTTTTCTAAGCACCTGACTTGACCTTCCTCTGAAGTATGTGATAATGATCATGTACTAAACATATTTTTAATTCATAAGATCATGTTCCTGTTGATATTGGACGCCGTTGTTGGCATAGCATCTAGGAAAATAACGAGTGTCTTAGTTTATTTAACGGTTTTCTTAAAATGATGATTATCATAATATAGAGAAGTATCAGCAAAATACTCGGAATGCACCAAATATTTCTCAGGTGAGACCGCTCTCGGAGACAAACCATTATTATTATTTATTATTAACCGAGCAAGCGCGAAGCGTCTTTGCTTCAGCTTGGACAAAAATGCTTTCGTATGTCCGTCCGGCGACTAGCGGCTGTCTCTTCTCCTCACTATTTGTGCTCCTCTACAGTTCGCATTTTTCAAAACAATTTTCGTGAAATTTTGTGCGCAGTGCGGTTATTATATAAAATTTATTGTCAAGCCAGTTTAAACGCCGTACAAAACCACGATAAATAATACCGGTCAAGAGCGAGTCGGACTAGGATCATTGTCCAATCATCGTCCCCAGCCGACTTCAAAAGGCATTTAAAACGATTACTAGATAAGAATGCGTTCTTACAAGTTAATAAATTATATTGTGTAGATTTGAATAATTATTTCTTAATTTTTAGAACAATTTTCTTTTTTTTCGGTTTTAGATGGAAGTTTTTGTATACTTAAAGCTTTTTCAATGAATGAAAAATGAAAAAAGTTCACAATGATTAAACCTATAGAGGAAATGTCTTTCACGCAGCTTCATTTGCGTTACTTAGTTTGCATAAGCTACACAACTTATATGAATTCAGTAAAAGTGAAGTGGGAGTTAAATCAGAGAAGTTCGCTTTAGCTTACAAAAGTTGGGGATGAGTTTATGAATATAGCCGCGTGATTGCTAGAGGGATTCAAAACTGTTTCCTTCGACCATTTTTATAAATGCGTTCCAGTTACTTCATACCACAGATAATATCGATAATATTGAAATTGCCTTTCATTCCAAATTGCATCTTGGCGTAAGTCGTTATTTCGATAATTAATTAGTGTGCTATCCCACAAGACCCGGTGAAATTCTTCATTCTGACAATATTTTCATTATTGATACTCGATGAACACGCGTGTCTATCCATTTTGCCGTCCAAATCTAAGGTACCCGGTTGTGCGAGTCCCCTTTGGCGCGCGACCAGAAACCGACTGACGGCGGCTAACCGACGAACGCACGAGCCAGTTCGCGAGGCACGCGTGCTCCAAGTGTATATGCGTAGCTGCAAGTATGGACATGGCGTTCCAGCACATGCGCAACCGCTGACTACGCGTATCAGGGTACGCGCTATCCGTACGCAGCTTAAAGTTTGAGTAAGGGATCATCCTATAGATCGCGACTACGCGATCATCGCAAGTTCAGGCGAATTTTGGTCGTATGAATCCGCGATCAAACATTATCAACTTAACTAAACTATTTGAAATCTATTCGCGCGAACATATTGATGTAGAATAGGTGTCATTCGTGTGATATTCGCGTCGCGTCTTTGGTACGCTATGGTCACGTCGTCAATTCACGCGATGATCAATACACAAAGTCAAAATCAAAGTGTCTTTATGCACTTTTTTCCTACCACCCGTTACAGACTTTTTTTAACCGACAGGAAGAACGGGCGCAAGAAACTTATCAGCTTTAACAGAATTAGGTAACGATATTTACAAATTCAATATATCGTTACCAAATACACAACTTGATTATTGGCAAAAAAGTTACTGATACTGGCAAGTTATGTGATAAGTGTGTTACATCATTTCTAGACATTTTGATCTCTCAGATAATCGTCTACTATAACCTTTACCCATGAGCGTCTTTTTAACTTGTTTTTTAAATTCATCCAAAGGAAGATCAATCACTTGTTGTGGAACTTTATTAATAAAGGCTATGCCTTTCCCCAGAGATCTTGTGTTTTTAAAACATTTATTGTTTTAATAGCTTTAATAATATCTTCAAATTTCTTGACATCGCGCGAACACGCGATGGTTGCGTCGCTTACTCGCGCGATGATCGCCTAGTTGCGTTTTATTAGGACGATCCCTTTACAGATAGAAGACTGGTCACTTGTATTATTACTAGTAGTATTTAATAGGGTAACAGTAAACTCCCATTTTGGTTATCAAAAATACTGAATATAGCGTACTGAAATACTAAGTAGGCGACGGACTGAGGGCGACTAAATATATTGAAAATGGGTGACTTTAAAATACAAATTGAGTAATTAGTTATTCAGAACGGGTGACCGCAAAGCCCGCGTTGCTGCCCTGCGAGTCTGACAGATAATATCATAAACATTAGTTTGAAAAAAATATTTCTTTGTACTGTGGGCCAATTTTTTTTAGTTTATTTGAATACTTAAAGATATTTTGAAAAAAACTGGCAACAATAGCACAGAGCGTAAAATCAAGTCTTGACTCTTACGTTACGTCTTACAGATTTCATAAAAAGTATCCAATAAAAAAATTACTGGAATAGATGATAATTTAGTTTCTAGCAAGAGAAACAGACGTAGCGAAAATGCAGCGAATTAGAGACACCGCCTGGGGGAGTAACCTCTATTTTATAGAATCTGTAGCTTAATAATAGTATGTAACTAATATGTTTCCCTAGGGAGGAAGTTCAGATTTCCGCAGGCTGGTTGGCAACCAGCTTAAACGAAAATAGGATACATCAGATAGATTAGGCTGCGTTCAAACGATAACGCACGACTCGCCCTCAATTCGAACTCAACTCAAATTCAACTCGAACTCAACTCAACCGGAGCCCATTCCTTGAAATACAGCGCTTACCATTTTGAGTTTCATAACACATTAATAAGCTCCGTTATATTTTGTCGTAGCAACTGCACACGCCTCGCGCTCAACCTGAACTCAACTCAAACTCAACCCGAACACAACCCGAGCTCAACTCAAACTCCACTCAAACTCAACCCGAACTAACCTCAAACTCACCTGAACATTACACAAGAGCTTATTAATGTGTCATAAGACTCAAAATTGTAAGTGATGTATTTCAAGGTGGGCTGCAGTTGAGGTGAGTTTGAGTTGAGTTCAGGTTGAGGGCGAGTCGTGCGTTATCGTCTGAACGCAGCCGTGGTAGGTACTGAGGCGTCCGGAGTCGTTCAAATTAAAAGACACCGTTGACTATTTAACATTATGTTCTGTCCCAAGATTACATCTATACTGAACTACTGGGGGAAATTGACGATCGGATTCGAAATAAAAGATGAAATATATGATATCGCTTGCTTTTTCTTTTATCAACCGAACCAATGAGTAGTACTCATCAACGTGTTTGAATATGATACAGTGCATCACATTTATTCCCCAGGTGCTACTAATAGTAACATTACAGGCGAACGCAAGAAGGTAGCATTTACATTGTCGAAGATGGTTTCAAGCCCGAGCTGTAGACGTTCGAGGTAATGTGAATTGCTTCCCGCACACGGCTTGTATAGGGCTTTTCTCAACAAATGCGAGAAAGTAAAATTTTCTTAGTAAAAATGAAATTTAATTGTTTCGTGTGACCATATGAAACGACCAGTCATGCAGCCATAAAGTTTCATAAAAAAATTAAGCTAGCTGATGAGTTCTACCGTTTTGAATTTGGTATACTTGTGCGGGAAGTAAGTATTTTTTTATTGAAATTCATACCCCGCATTGAATTTATATAATCACGTAAATGTGGAACGATCCGCATTATTTTTTCCAATGTGGATAATGATTAAATATATTTAACTGAGCATAAGTGAAAAAAAATATTTCCTTGCGAGAAAAAATACCTAGGCCAAGGCTAGGTTGAAGGAAAAATTAATTATTTTCTCCCAAAGAAATCAATTTTAGTAGACCCGCCGAATTCATATTCAGTGAATTCATATACAGTTTCATATTCATTCATATTCATAGTGTATCACAGTACCTAATCATTGATATTCATATTCATTATTCTCTAATTGTTTCCCGTGTATTTCTGCATATCAGGTAAATGAATTTGTGCTAATATTTTATATATATATCTCTCTCGGTATTATAGCAGTATGTAATATTATGGGATTCGTATTTCGTATTTTTGTTAAAACACTTTTTTAGGTTGGACGTGAATATAATGACGTCATTTTGTCCGTAATAAGCGTAAACTTTGAATGCATGGGAATACTAAAAATTTAAACAAGAACTACATAAAAAAGCTGTGCTGCGTGCAAAATGTAGTGCACAGTATGTAGTATCTAAATATAGGTACGAGTCTGCATTTACTAGGGAGGATAAACAACAGATAGAATTTAAAACCTAAAAATATTCTATTCATAAAAGTAAATTGCAATTAAATAAAACGACCAATCAAATACGAATGAACCAATAGGAAAAATACTTACAATCGGTTCCTAATGTTTTGATGTTGTTCCCATGGGATATTTAAATAAAATGCTGTTTGCTAATGACGTGCATTCACTTTGTTATTATTCACATTATTGACATCAATGTCAATGCCTACCTAGGTAGGTAAATAAATAAACTTTGTGATTTATAACTTTTTGATATTATACATTTTTAATTTTTATCCAATTACGTGTTTACAAAGTATGTGTGCGTAGCATGTAACTATTAAATGGGGGGCTTGGCTTCGATTTTTAATGTGTTAGTTTGGTTACACTGGTTTTCATACTAAATTGAGCTCATACTACTTCTAACTACTTCTATGTTCTGTGATTGTCACTATTTTAAATAACAACTGACTGTACGTGCTTTATTTCTAACCATGAAAACTTCAACCCTTTTCTGTAACTATGTAGTTTCGAACCAAATACGTGTTTAGGCAATATTTGCCTATGAGAGGATCAAAGTCAGCGGTTTTTCTGTTAAACACAAAAGCTTCTGCATGGTTATAATGGAAAACCACTGACGTAACAAGTTTATTTTGCACCCTTTGCTCTTTGTCAAAAGGTCCGGTTTCAAAATAAAATCTTTACAAAGTACATATGTTACTCGGGCACGGGACATAAAATCTTCCTATTTTCCTTTTCTAGCTAGGAGAAAAATAGATGAAATATGTAGAAGTGTGTTTGCGTACCTTGAAGTAAAACAGGTTTTTACTTCATGGAATCAATAAGGCAAGGGATCATCGCAATTGTTTTTCTACTTTATCTTCAACCCCGAGGAGTTTTCATTTGTCTATAAATTGCCTTCTGAAACAAATTAACTCTTGGCGTTAGCATTATAACAACGGCACGTCAAAGAATTCTGATTACTTTTACGTTAAGTGCCACGTGCTATGTCCCATTTGTGCAGCAGTGGGCACGTTGAAAAGGCTAATGTTGAATGTACACGAGATTGTGCTTTTATGTGGTCACATATAGGCAGAATTCAACATTGAGCACACGCACGAACAATTTGACAAAGTTTGCATTAAATCGGTTTTAATCAGTTCAATTATAGACTGTGATTGATTGTCGTATTGTTTTAACTGTGGTAATACAAAGCACATGATTTTTGTTACTATGCGAGTTGAAACAAAGGAGTTTCCCTTTAATTAATTGGATTGGGAAGGTTCCTTGCCTTACCGATGTTAACATTGGCAAAATATCGACAAGGGAACTCTTTGTTTTATGTCGTAATTGTCTAGTTGATTGTGAGTGAAGCAGAATAAAGCGTGAGTATTCGATTAAAAACTATTGGTTTTTGTATTTTAGGAAAACTTGTACCTACTTGTACCTACTGATTCACATAGCAACATTTTGACGCGCCACATATGTTGCTAGTCACAGATTAGGTGTTGTTTTGTTGCACCTGACGTTGCTAGATGGCAAGCAACATGGCACTTTCTTTTCAAAAATATTTCGCGTTACGCGTCGTTTTGAGCGTCAAATGTTGCCTATAATGAATACAACTCTTTATTGCGATAGTACTTAGTTAATACTTAGTTTTATAAACTAAGTGGTATTCTGTAGACTCCACAGTGAAGGGTATGTTTTAACTTGCAAATGACTTAAATTGTTGTATGTTTGATGTGCCACGCCATTGCCTGAAGCGTGACGGCTTGTAAAAAAACATTTAACTCAACACCTACATTACATAATATCATTAAGAAGGTAAATCCCGTAGTCAAATTCTCAAAACTTGGAAGCTGCGGAAATTAAAAAAAAATGTGTGGAAAGTTATAGCATTAACTGGGGATAGTATTTTTGCTGAAAGTAACCATACTTATTTTAAATGAGTCGCACAGAAACTCAAAAAAAATATTATTACGATAAACACAATTTGAACAGAAAATATTTTTTAAATGTTTATTCTTTCGTTGACTTAAAATTTTAACAAAATAGAAAAAAAGGTACAATAACTGTTATTCTCAACTTGAATGAAAGGTGCTGGGGGAGATTGTTTAATTATTAAGAAAGAACTAAAGTTTTCATTTGGAACAAAGTTACGTTTGCGGTAGACCCGGTACAACGAAACCGAAATAAAACGACTGTACTGGTTTGTGTACCAAAGTCTTTTTATTTCGGTTTCAAAGGTAGAAATTGGCAGTTTCAAACTCACATTGAAATCTTGACACGCTTTGTTTACAATGGACACGGGTATTATGAAAACTAAAGTGGGCAAAGTTTGGTTGTTAGGAAGATGTTTTTCCAAAAACAACTATAACATATTGCTTTATTCAAACGTTGTTTGTGAAAATGCGATTGGTAATTCTAATTATACCTTTGCTTTGATTCATTTTATTAGATTGGTTTTCTTAAAAGTTCAACTATTTTCTGAACTTCAACTATTTCTTCACTTCGAATTGTTATTATCTAACAAGGGACCCATTTTATAGTTATTTAATTTATTTATGCAACTGTACTATAACGAGGGGTATTAAAACACGAATGTGGGTTTTAATACCTAATTATGTACAGTTGCATACAAGACTCTACCTACACCCATTTTTTATTTTTTCTATTTTTATTAGGGAAACAAACAATATTTTAATACATATGGATTAAAAACACCCATGATATTTATCTAAACCCATGATATGTATCCTCTATAAAGGTTTTGACTTTGACTTTGTTTTTGACTTTGACTTTCCTCTTCCTCCTCGTCATTATGTCTTCCGCAAGAGTGTTATAATGTTGTACTGAATTTCATAATGCAACGCTTGCGCGTGGGCGCGCGGCGCTGCAGGACCAACTCTCGCTCGGAATATTGTAATGATGGCAGTAAGCTGTTTCAGAACCCCTTACAGAGGATTTAAAGCATGGGTGTAGATAAAAACATATAAGAGCATTAAAACAATAATTCAGACAATCGATAATAGCTTTGCCGCCCGTGATATCATCTGCGTGGAAAGTTTAATTGCTATTCCGCGGGAAAACTAGTTTTTCCTATATTCTCGGTACCTCTGACAACGTCTGTATAAAAAAACATGATGATCTATTGAGTAGTTAAAACGCGAAGGCGTAACAAAACAAACAATCGTACTTTAGAATTTATAATATCAAGTGATAAATTTAATTGTTTTAAAGAACATTGAGCAAAGCAGTTAACCCTAAAAAAACTAAATGTGTAAAATTTTCATTACTTTATGTTGAGCAGACAAAATTAAATATTAATTTGAATGACGATGAAGTCGAGTTTATTGAGAGTACAAAATTAAACTAGGTACTACACTAGATTCTCGACTGCAATGGGATCCACATATTGAAGCCTTGTCAAGTAGATTTAGTTCAACGGCATTCGCTGTTAAGAAAATAAGGCTTTTAACTGATATTGAAACATTGAATTGCAAGGTTAGTATATTTTAGTTATTTTCATAGTGTAATGTCTTTTGGATTGCTATTGTGGGGCTCAGCTGCCAGTAATAAGAATATTTTTGTACTCCAAAAAAGAGCTGTTCGCGCCTTATAATATAATCTTCGGCGAAGAGATACCTTGAGAGAATTGTTTAAAGAAATAAATATTTTAACTTTGATAGGCCAATACATATATGAAAACTTAGTTTATGTAAGGAAACACTATGATTCATTTTCTAAGAACAGCAGTAATCACCACTTTAATAAAAGAAATAAAGATAGACTTGCCGTTCCAAGATTTATGCTTGCAAAAACTAGAGGTTCATTTAATGGGGAAAGGCATTTTTTAAGTTTGTAAATATCGTTAGATCGTTACTTATTGCTGTTAAAGCTGATAAGTTTCTTGCGCCCGTTCTTCTTGTCAGTTAAAAAAGTCTTGAATGGGTGGTAGGAAAATATGGACGATTCAAAAGTACTTAATAATTAAGTTTATTTGACTTTGACTTTGACAAAAAGTCCCCGGCAAAACTTGTAGCACTTTCTTAGGTATACCAATCGAAAAAGCCACGACTATAATATCATTAATACATTCTTCAGCGGTGAATCTGTATAGTTTGTATGAAAAGGTTATTAAGGCTTGAAAATACACACATGTCACGTAATACTTAGTGTGGATATTAAGAAATTGTGTTATAGATAAACACTTCTGTACACTGAATTAAATTTACTTAAAAACAATCTTACGAAACCGAAAGTAAGGTATAAAGAAATAGAAAAGTCTTTCTTGCTTTTTTTATAAAGCACCTATCTAAAACTAAATATAGGCTTGCATAAAAAACACAATTCAATAAACTTGTAAAAATATTAGAAATTATAATATCACCGTGTTTTAGATGCACTGCAATCCTCTTTGTTTGTATTTGAATTTCTAAAATGTGATTTTCATAAAGTTGCTTTCATGATTCAACTATTTTTTATCACTTTAAAAGATAGTAGTGATTTCGTCATTTAGCCATGAGTTTCGCGAATGGAAAGACGAAATTTTATATTTATGAAAAAAGAGATGTATTATAAATAGGCTTTGTTATGATTTAATTTTCTCACTAAACTTTTTAACTTATTTTCTATCACTTTGCCTTTTAATAATATAAGATCTATCAAGCGAAATATACTTTACAAGCTGAAAAGTGGTCGCGGATGGAAATACGAAAATATTTTTATCACTAAGTTTATGGATATCGAGATCCGAGACAGACGCGGCCGGCCGCTTCCGTCAGAATCAAAGGACTGTTCACTGTTCCGAATTATCTAAGGCCGAGAGTGTGGAACTTATGTCTTTGGTAATTCACGCGCTTGCGTTTAACCCTTTGACATCATCCACTTTTAATGTCCCCACTGCTGGGGCACAGGCCTTCCTTATGGGTGGATGAGGAGGATGGGCCATAACCCACTACGCAGGCGGATGGTGGATGTTAAAGACTGCAATAGGCATGATGAGTATTTTTTTATATTACATAAATTACCTCTCAATAAAAGAAACATTAGTAAAATAATTATTTCGCTAGCATGAAAACTGCCCGTGATGTCACAGTTTGAAATGCACAAAATTGGACTCACCCGAAAACGCTTCACACTAACAACTACTCAGTTATGACGTCACGCTAGAGTAGTTTGTATGCAACGCGTTGGAAATTTGTTCGGTAGCTAGGTATATTAAATATTGTGTTTTTAAAAATGGTGTCTTAGACAAATTTGCTATAAATTTTACGGACTAATTATATGCATTATTTATTTTAACAAATTTTATACTTTTTAAATGGACTTGTCCGCCCAACTTTGATGGGCCATAAAACAAATCAAAGTCAAAGTCAAAGTCAAATAAGCTTTATTCAAATAAACTTAATTATTAAGTACTTTTGAATCGTCTATATTTTCCTACCACCCGTTCCAGCCTTTTTTACATAATACGCAATATATAAAACAAAGAGGTATACATACTCTGTTTAATATGTTTACGATTTTTATTAGTATTTCGTTATTTTACTCATTAGTCATCATCCCAACGGCTTATCGTGCCTTTCGTTCCGTAGCACGGAGGAACTCGAAATAAAAAATTTTTGGTCACCTATCCCATGCCAGGTGCTTAACCACTGCGCCACAGAGCTCCTGATGCGTTTTACCTTTAACGTCGTCGTAAATACTATTCAGATGCTAAATATACATAAAAAATTTCACTATTATAAAAGTAATTCTCGGATAATAATATGTAAGTACTTATTTTTGGAATACTTTGTCTATTATATTCAATTTACACGTTTACATACTTACATACATACATACTAAGTACCATAAAAATGTTAAAAATAAAAAACAGCTTCAAATTTAAATACTAACTCACATATGAAAAGCAAGAAATAATATTCAAAAATATTGTATTCGCATATAATTTTTTATAAAACACATCTAATGAAGTCGGGTGGGGCTTTAGAATTTAAAAAAAAGTAGTTTCCCTTTAGCCCCACCCGACTTCAATAGACCGTGTTCGATATGCTAATACTCTAATATTTTTGTAAATTGTTAAAAAACCATAAACATCCTTTTTGCCTCTCAGTAGTCGGGTAAAAATTTACCTATCAAGTGACAGTTTACCTGTGCGCTGAAAATAATTTGTGAACTGTAAATAGTTTTATTGGAGAATTTAGATAGATTTTTCAGGCGCTTATATTGGTCCACTAGCGCCGCCAGTACATTTATTTTTATTACTCGTAAACCAATTAGTGTGGAAGATCGTGGGGATCAATTTGTATGGGGGACCTTGCATTTTTGAGACAAAGCAAACCGCTTGGAACAGGTGTTTCTGGGGATGATTTGAGCTGATTTAGCCCGGTTGCGGTTCCCCCCAGCAGGTGGGCAGGGGAGGGAGGGAACAGTGCGTCCGGCGGGCCTCACTCTAAGCTTCATATCTGCATAAATGTAGCAACTATATCAAGTTTAGTCTCTTTTTCTTATAATTCAAGGACGAGGAATTCTTTTTTCTAACTAAATTTTTACTCACCAATACAAAGAAACTGCGAAATCTAAAAAAAATAATTTTTCTCTTAAATTTTATTTCGAATATCCTCTACAGAATTAAAACTATGAAAATTTGCCCCAGAAAAAAATACTAGGAAATGGCCCTGTTATCTTACTATATACAAAAATAAATTTGTTAAGCGTTCTTTCTAGATACTGCGTTAAAAATTTTTTTTGTATCGCGCGGCGGAATTATCTCTACATTTTTTTATTTTAGAATATTTTCTACAAAATTAAAACTATGAAAAGTCATTGTAGAAAAATTCTGCCTCGCGACACAATTTTTTTTAACACAGTTACTAGAAAAAAATGTTTTACAAATGTATTATTTTATGTAGTCAATTAATTGGGCTATTTACCAATTTTTTTTTCTGGGGCAAATCTACATAGTTTTAATTCTGTAGAAAATATTCGAAAAAAAAATGGCAGAGTCAATTCCGCCACACGACATGAAATAATTTTTTTAACACAGTTTTTAGACAAAAATGTTTAACAAGTTTATTTCTGTATATAGTGGGATAACTGGGCTATTTACTAATATTATTTTATGGGGCTAATTTTCAAAGTTTTAATTCTAGAGGATTTAAAAAAAATAGTAGAAAAGAAAAATTTAATTTTTGAAATCGCGGTTTTTTTGTATGGGTGAATGAAAATTTAGTTCCAGAAATGAATTCCTCGTCCTCGAATTATGAGAAAAAGATACCAAGCTTGATATAGTTGCTACATGTATGCAGATATGATGTTTAGAGTGAGGCCCACCGGACGCACTGTTCCCCCCCCCCCCCCTCCCTTGCCCACTTGCTGGGGGGAACCGCATGGCAACCAGGCTAAATCAGCTCAGTTCACCTCCAGGAATACCTGTTCCAAGCGGTTTGCTTTGTCTCAAAAATGCAAGGTGATGTCCCCACGATCTCCTACTATAAATATTAAAATAAAACCCGTCAAGAGCGAGTCGGACTCGCGCACCGAGGGTTCCGTACAATCATAAATATATTTAGATATGTTACTTTATGGCAGACAGGTGGAAGGGCGAACTGGCGGACAGTTAATTTACAAATCTTAACCACAGCTGCTTATGGTGACTGAACTGTTTATATTACTAAGTAGGAACTTATTCTTCGTTTATTCGTACGGCAAATAGTAGGTTATTATATTAGAACCAGCCACCAATTATTATTGCAGTATTAGGTTGCGCCATCTCTTGACCGATAGTGGAACTATTTTTTTTTCTAGGGTCAGCATTATTAGGACAGCGCCATCTGTTGACTGGTAGTGAAACTAAAGAATTTTTGTTTGTTTTTTGAATTTCTAAAAAAGTGTGTTATATTGAGAAATCGTTTTATTTTTCCTGTAATTTTTACATAAACTACTATCACATAGAATTATTTCAGATTTTTCTCTTTGCAAACTTCGGAGATAAGGGGGGGGGGGGAACGGTATTTTTTTTTACATTTTTCATCATAAGTCGAAAACTATGCGTCCTAAGAAAAAAGAAAATGTGCAAACAGCGCTCTTTCATATGATACCCGACATGCCCTAGTCACCTCACTTAAAATTTTTAAGACCCCTTTTCAGTCTGTTTCCCTGTTGAATTTTTTTTTTATTTTTTTCTTATTTGCAAAATAGTTGGGCAAATGTCATCTTAAACTATTCCAAATTTCAAGTTGATACCATTAGTAGTTCTTGAGATATCCAGCTGTGACAGACAGACAGACAGACTGAGTCACACCAGGGTTCCTTTTTACCATTTTGGTACGGAACCCTAAAAAGGAAACAACCATGCCCTCTTAATTTGTCTCAAATATATTTTGAATAACTCTTTAATAATATATTTTTCATTCTTTGTACTAGTTTTAAAATACAATCAAAACAACTGTGGTTTAATTTAAATGGATTTTAAAACGTAAGTTTTTGAAAAGGTAATTAATTATTGATTTCTGTAAAGAAAGAATGAAAACTGTTGAAGAGTTATTCAAAAAATAATTGAAGTTGTTGTTCCCTTTTTAGGGTTCCGTACCAAAATGATAAAAAAGGAACCCTTATGGTGTGACTCAGTCTGTCGGTCTGTCACAGCTGGATATCTCGAAAACTATACTAATGGTATCAATTTGAAATTTGGAATCACAGAACATAGAAGTAGTACTGGGGGGAAAAATTGTTTCTTTGTTCTGTGTTTGGAATAGTTTAAGGTGACATTTGCCCAACTATTTTGCAAATAAGAAATAATAAAAAAAAAATATCTTTTTTACAACAGGGACTGAAAAGGGGTCTTAAAAATCTGAAGTAGAGCTACTAAGGCATGTGGGGTATCATAAGAAAGAGCGCCGTTTGCACGTTTTCAATCTTTTTTAGGGTTCCATACCCAAAGGGTAAAAACGGGACCCTATTACTAAGACTCCGCTGTCCGTCTGTCTGTCTGTCTGTCTGTCTGTCACCAAGCTGTATCTCATGAACCGTGATAGCTAGACAGTTGAAATTTTCACAGATTATAATAATAATAATAATAATAAAACACTTTATTGCACACTAAGACAGGACATATTACAAAGAAAAATAACAAACAGAGAAAGCACACAAAAGGCGGCCTTATTGCTAAAATAGCAATTTCTTCCAGGCAACCTTGGCAAGATTATGTATTTCTGTTGCCGCTATAACAACAAATACTAAATACAGAATAAAATAAATATTTAAGGGGGGCTGCCATGCAACAAACGTATTTTTTTGCCGTTTTTTGCTCTATATTAATAACGACAACAGGTAGACAGTTGAAATTTTCACAAATGATGTATTTCTATTGTTGCTTTATCAACAAATACTAAAAATAGTATAAAATAAATATTTAAGGGGGCTCCCATACAACAAACGTGATTTTTTTACCGTTTTTGGTACGGAACCCTTCGTGTGCGAGTCCGACTCGCACTTGGCCGGTTTTTTCTTTTTGTTTTAGGCCGCATAGTTTTCGACTTATGGTAAAAAATATAAAAAAAAATACTCTCCCCCCCCCCCCCCCTTATGTCCGAAGTTTGCAAAGAGAAAAATCTGAATTAATTCTATTGTGTGTGATAGCAGTTTATATAAAGATTACAGGAAAAATAAAACGATGTCTCAATATAGCATACTTTTTTAGAAATTATCAAATTTCTTAAAAAGTTAACATTAGTTCCACTATCGGTCAAGAGATGGCGCTGACCTAAAACTGCAATACTAATTTTATTATTCTACTCTGCAGTGTGGTTTGATGGTGCAATTATGATGGTACGGAACCCATCATATAAGCGGCTATAAGGGGACCTTAGAGTTTGTGCAGACAGAAAGTGTTCAGGGGCGTTCTGAGTTCCGCGTTCGGCGTTCCGCGTTCTGTGTTCCGCGTTCTGCATTCCGCTTTCTTTGTGATAGACTTCTAAAGCGTCGCGCAGACTCAGCGGCAGTCAGACCGCGCCGGTCAGTGTGAACGGTCGCGTTCAGGAGTTCTATTGACAGAATTATAAAAAACTCGCGCTTCACTCGCAAGAAAAATATTGCCAGGCTTTTTTTTGTAGATTTAGCCTTTCTCCAGTTGGTGTCTTGTTTTTCTATTTCCTTTTTTATAATATAATTATGCAATTCATAAAAAACTATTTATTGACATTCGGAAGTAAATAAAAAAAATTTTCTTAATTATCAAGCAATTCAGGAAAAAGAACACTCAACTCTCTTTTTTCACCTCACTACTCAGTGTTAATCGGATGCACCCAGTATCTTTTCTTCTTAGACTCTTCCGAACCCCACAATAGCAATGCTTCGTTTTCTGAAGACAAACTATCAAAATACATGTTTCACGTACAAGTTCACTTGGTAAAATGGAACGCAAGCTCTAACTAAGCCATCATAGTAACTATAATGAACTATTGTTTATTCAATGAATCAATTCTTTTCATATATATGTAAAGAAAAACATACTAGCTTGGTAGGTCAAATAACAAAGGATAGGGCGCGATTTTACGGTAATATCGAATGAAAGCAAATGTATTGTTCTATAAAATTTTAGCAATTGGCAGCAGTTGTTGGCTTACATACCAATAAAGGGAGGGATTTTCGCATTTTATTATAAAACAAGAAAATACCTAACAAGCATTCGACCTTTCTGGAACTATAAACATTTTTATGTTCGTTAGTTGCTAATATTAGCTTGGACACACCAAGCATTAGAGTTAGAGCAGTTATATGGTGTTTTATGAAATTTTAGCATGCACAATGCTATTCTTACACAATACTCAATAATATACAGGGTGTTTGGTAATGGCCTTATAAAGCCGAATATGGTAGATAGGGACCTTCAAACTAAACAACTTTTACTATGGGACCAACTCTGAAATCGCGAAAAAAATCAGCTGTTTCTTACAATTTGATATTTTCGTTAATAATTTTTGTATGTAACCGATGTTTTTTTAGCGATTTCAGAGTTGGTCCCATAGTTAAAGTTGTTCAGTTTGATGGTCCCTGTCTACCATATTCGGCTTTATAAGGCTATCACAAAACACCTTATATCGGGTCATTTTGAACTTACCATCCAAATTTTAAGGATGTGTCCAGTCCATGAAACTAAACAACTTTCTCTAAGAAACATTGTGTCAACTTTCGCCTAAAAATTTTTGTCATCCCATACTAAATTGATCACGGGATCTCTTTGATTTGTATGGAAAGTTGATTTTTATTTTACATATTTGACCATGTGTTCCTTAGAGAAAGTTGTTCATTTTCATGGACTGAACACATCCTCAAAATTTGGATGGTAAATACAAAATGACCCTGTATAAGGTCCTTCTTAAATAGTGCACAAAAATGTAAGGGGTCAATGTACTCATGCATACAAACACTTTTACTATGGTACCAACATTGAATCGCGAAAAAAAATCAGCTGTTCCATACATTTTGATCTATTTAATTTTAAATCTCCTATGGAACAGCTGATTTTTTTTTCGCGATTTCAATGTTGTTGGTACCATAGTAAAAGTTGTGTGTATGCATGAGTATATTGACCTCTTAAAATTTTGTGCACTATTTAAGAAGGACCTTAAATAGTAGAAAAAAATTGACTCGTCACCAGATCATGGGCGGCATGGGCTCCTATTTTTGAAAGATGCCGAGCGCTCTTTACTACTAATTTTGACATGACAGCCACGCAAGGCTGTCCAATGAAAAGAGCGCTCGACGCCTATCAAAAAATAGGGCCCCATATTCGCTGGTCGGAATCGAACCTGCGACCTTTGGAAATCCGGTCCTATGCCCTTCCTACTGAGCTACCGAGTCACTCAGTTGGAAGAGCACTGGACCGGACTTCCAAAGCTCGCGGGTTCGATTTCCGCCTGAGAATATAGTTATCTGGTGACGAGTCGAATTATATTATTTAGTACAATTTTGATAATTATTACCATAATAATTGTATTAGATTAATAAAAATCCATGACTCTGTTACAAATGCTTATGAATAAAATTGGCCCTTTAGATATTTTTACGCTTTCACCAAACAGCAGTTTATAGCTCTAGAAGTAAAATAAAAAGTCTACAGAAAAACAAATAAACAAGCAAAAATAAATAAACAAAACGATATTTGGTGATTAATAATCTCGTCTCACATACTGTGTTTGACCTAAAACTTTATTGGTGCTTGTTGTACGAGTATTTTAGTTGTTTTATTAATTTCCAATTTATATTAGACCTTTCATCTCTGATATCAAACGAGAGTGCGGGTTTCAAATTCATGTTGATTGACGTGACGTCATTCCTATTTTAGTTGGTAAGCTCTTGACCTGAGCTTAGTGAAATATTAGCTCATCATTTTAACAATTTTATAATAATTAGGTGGCGTCTGGGACAACTTGTTTCAGACAGGTGTCTTTTTAGGGTTCCGTACCAAAATGGTAAAAAAGGAACCCTTATGGTGTGACTCAGTCTGTCTGTCTGTCTGTCTGTCTGTCTGTCTGTCTGTCACAGCTGGATATCTCGAGAACTACTAATGGTATCAACTTGAAATTTGGAATAGTTTAAGATGACATTTGCCCAACTATTTTGCAAATAAGAAAGAAATAAAAAAAATAATATTTTTTTTACAACAGGGACTGAAAAGGGGTCTTAAAAATTTGAAGTGAGGTGACTAGGGCGTGTGGGGTATCATATGAAAGAGCGCTGTTTGCACATTTTAAAACATTTTTTTCTTTTTTCTTAGGCCGCATAGTTTTCGACTTATGATGAAAAATGTAAAAAAAAATACCGTTCCCCCCCCTTATCTCCGAAGTTTGCAAAGAGAAAAATCTGAAATAATTCTATGTGATAGTAGTTTACGTAAAGATTACAGGAAAAATAAAACGAGGTCTCAATATAACACACTTTTTTAGAAATTCAAAAAACAATCAAGAATTCTTTAGTTTCACTACCCGTCAACAGATGGCGGTGACCTAAGAATGCTGACTTGCGAATTAAAATAGTACCACTATCGGTCAAGAGATGGCGCAACCTAATACTACAGTAATAATTGGTGACTGGTTCTTATATAAATTACCTACTATTTGCCGTACGAATAAACGAAGAATAAGTTCCTACTTAGTAATATAAACAGTTTGCAATGTGGAGCGGCTGAAACGTTTTTCAGTCACCATAAGCAACTGTGGTTAAGATTTGTAAATTAACTGTCCGCCTGTTCGCCCTTCCACCTGTCTGCCGTTTATCCTACTTTTTTAAAGACTGTACTAAAGTAACATATCCAAATATATTTATGATTGTACGGAACCCTCGGTGCGCGAGTCCGACTCGCTCTTGACCGGTTTTTTTAGATACATCTATTTGCATAAAATAAATGATTATAAGTCATAAGTATATTATTTGACATCAGGCTGCAGGAAATGTTTTGGATGCTAAAAATAACCCGATTTGATAAAAAATTTATTGAGAATTTTATAAACTTTCATTCAGTAGTTAAACATATTTCTCTACGACGCACCGTTTTGGAGATATCAGCGAAAAACCCAAAAGTGAGACCATTAAACCGCTCCCCCAATCCGGATCAACTCTTAGGCGAGAGGACTTTTAATAATGTTCACATTCTAATAAGCACCCTAAACAAGTTTCTGAAAAAAATCGAGGATGTATCCCCTCTCACGCACTCTACACCCCCTTTTGAGCAATTCGTTAAGTGGACTAGTAGCGCTGCAACATACACAGTGTCCCGCTACATTTTGCGACGCATTTAGGTACGTGACATTTGTAAGGAAGGGGAGACATTGTCCCGGGAAATTTTTCGTTTTTTGTTGAGGGACATGTTCCGCAACATGTCCCCTACCTAGCGTATTCGAGGTTTTAGCAACACTTACTTGTTTCTTAGCAAAACTAGATCAAACAGTTGAGCTTGAGCGTCGTCGTTTGGAACATTATGTATCTTTTGTTCGTAGTACTTCATTTAATAAATGAATGGCTCTCGATCAATGCTAAATGTACGACAAGACCGAAACTTTTACGTCTTCCTTCCAAAGTTTCCTGTAAGTACGGAAATTTAAAATGAATCTCACAGAGAAAAGTTTTTCAATCACACAGATTTGACAAACTGGTTTGGCGATTTAGTTAGCTGATTTCGTTCTAATTAAAAAAAAACACTTTTATTTTTGATTATTTTGTTAATTTAGTAAGGTGATAATTAGCAACACATTAGCAAACACCATTTTTAGAGTGCATTACAAAGTTTACTAAATCCAATTTACCAATTGCTATAGACATTAATAAATTGTACAATGTTATTTTTAGTTCATTGAAAATCTCTCGTGGGGTTGAACAGACCATCAAACTGAACAACTTCCATTATGGGACCAACCTTGAAATAACCTTGTATATGTTAGGGGTTAATTAAAGTATGAAATGGCCATTTTGTATGGAGGATTTTAAAGGATTCGCATTTTCCACACTAACATTTTCTTGATTTATTTAACAACCATGAACACTAATTTTAAAACTTTTATGCACAAATGTTTAAACACTTAGCTAACTAATGCCACACATGTTAAGTGAATAAAATAAGTGTCGACTAAGTTGCAACGAATTAAGTGATAATTATTGCTATCGAAAAAACGAGTCACTTTTTTAACGTGCAGGAAAGAAAATCAGGAATATATTTATTGCTGTAGTGGGCCGTTATGATCATAATACGAAATAATAACAAGTAACCGAAGCATCTCATCATAGAAGATATGAGAGCCTCTGCGTGTGAGTACCCATCTCTAAGTCAGACATAGACGTTATTTTTTAAGTCAAGCGTAATCGTACAAGCAAAGGAAGGGCAGTTAACATGCCACTGATGACGTCATAGAAAGGTCATTTGAAAGTTAAAGCTTTTTATTAAATATCTTTGAAAATATTGACTTATTTTAAACTCTAATAGTACACATTGTACCGAAAGCTTATTCCTCGAAATGGTTTTGAGATTTCCGGTCATGTTCAAAAAGTTAGCAAAGCCAATTAGCGGTTAGTAATAAGTATTATCTCATTGTAAACAGTGAAGCTCGATTTACTTAAACACAATATCGTTAAAGGCAATTTTAAAGGGAAATACACTTTTAAAGTATAGGTAAGGTGTGTTATAAAAACATGTGTATGTGTCTCATAAAAATAAAAAGATAAAGAACGACAATTTATAATACGGAACAAATATAAATATTTTAGTTTCTTTTGTGTATTAAATCTGTTGATTAATTTAACTAAAATTGATCAAGTTTTTTTGAGAATGAATCGACCTTTTTCTGTGTTATACTTGTATGTAAGAGAAGAAAGTTCAGTTCCCTAGAGCAGCAACTCGGGGTCAAATAAGTGCCTCACCAGAGGATTTCTTTAGGCTCCGTTTTATATTTATACGATCTTAGAAATAAACCGAGTGTAGGTAAGTTACTAAGTACACACTATCTATGGTTTTTGGTAACAGTAGTATACAACGATAGTTCGCTAATGAGTTAATCTTAATCGGCTTAAGAGCATCGCTTTTGAAAACTTTTGTAGATTTACAGTATGAGTGTGAATGCTGGAAGAATTTTTTCTATGCGTTTGAACGCTATACGCTGATTACCAAAGCTTTAAATTAAGCAGTAAACTGTAAGATTACGTGCGAAAAGCTTTTTGATTCCATAAAATACATCAAAATCTATAATTGGTATTAGTTATTAGTATAGGTTTGCGATTTAATCGTTTATTGCTCATATATTATTATAAGCTTTGATAGTTATAGAGTTCAAACGGATAGAATGTTAGCTATTTGAGTAGGAGGGCAGTACTAAGCGAGATTGTTTTATATTTTATTATTATCTTTGTTATTCCAGTATCCAAGAGAAATAATGGAAAACCATAAGATCCATAGACTACGTAACGGTCTTTTGGGGCCTTTAAAGCCGCGATTACATTATCCAATCTAGTGTCCAATTTAGGAATCCAATTTAGGGTTGCCACCCGTACTTGACAATGAAATATTGTATAATAAGTTCGATTTAAATAGTCAGTTCACACTAATAACGGGAAGGTAAACATTGTTTATGATTAGAGATCAGAATCAAAAATAAAAAAAATCAATGTTTACCTTTCCGTTAGAATCAAGAATCAAGAATTTATTTGCTAGAATGCGGTACATAAGGGTCTTAATATATTTTATATTGTCTCATCACATTCACCATGAGCTGGCATGCAAAATATAATTTTGAAAATTAAAAATTGTAATGTAATCGTGGCTTATGCGTATGACCTAGGTAGATCCTAAAGTGAAGTTGTTTTCGCTGGATGACGCCTCATGCATATATGTGACTGTTAATCTGAAAAGGTACAACTTTCGGGATATAAAGTTATTGATAATTCCTAAAACTATATCTTTGTAGCATTTATAGTTTAAAAGATTTTGAGGGAAATAAGTTAAGTACTTTAATTATTACTTTTCTATGGGCAAAAAAAGAATTAAGTTTTCGGGTTTACTAAGTAGTAAAATTGCTATTTAATATGGGTTTTATGGAAAAAGTAAATATTTTCTAATATTTTATAATAAAATTATGTAAATATTTTTAAATATAAGTTCTTCTTATATGCCTATAATAATGCAACTGTTTCTTATTTTACTATGACTACACTTGTACGCCCAATAAATATTAAAAACAAACTATAAAACTATAAAATTAAAAAGTAGTTTGAACAATTACTTATAGAGTTGTAGACCATTTATTGATGTTTATCGATAAAACCAAAAATCTAATACTGACAATGAATATCTTCAGTTTATCTGTAGAAGGTCAAAGGTAATCTGATAACACCACACTGATCCGCCGATCATCAGTTTGCCGACATAATTATACAAAATGCACGCTGCGATCCCCCCCGCGCGTCACATGTCGTCAGCCCCGCGCGGCGTGAGCCGCCAATGGGCCGGCTATACAGCTACAAACTTGTTATAAGCCGTGTATCCGGCATGTAAAGTATGAAAACACTGAGTTTTACCGTCTGTAAAGTAGCGTCCTAAAGGTGTACTCTCAGTATTAAACTTTACGAGCTTCTAAAGGTCTAAGTAGGTTATAAACGTTGTTGACTGGTAATTACTTTATGTACATGTTTTCTAGGGTGTTAATAATTGATTCGTAGAACAAAAAAAATCGGTATATTTCATCCACTTCACAAAATTGCGAATATATCGGAAACTAGAATCACGAAAGTTGTACCTTTTACTAAACACAGTCACATATTATGATCGAAGATTAAAAACCTTCATAGTATTTTTAACGGATTTGATATTGACCAAAGAGAATTTAACTATATTGACTGACAGTTAATTTACATTGTCTATGATTGACCAAACATGACATGTTTACATTTTCAATTTCCTCTTGCTTTCTCCATCTCTCAAATTTATAATATAGGGAATTTACCCCCTTCCCATTTAATAAATCAATAAAACAAAATCTTTTGAATTATTACCGAAAGTAAATCAACATGTCTGCGTCACTCGACTCATCGTTGGACCCTATGGAAGAAATCAGATTCCGAAAAAAACACGGAGCCATGTGGATTGAAATACAAAAGGAGACTCATTTTACTTTTGACGAATTGGAGCGTACGTAAAGATATAATAATAATATGTGTATTCTTTATTGTAGGTAGAGTATGAAGAGTGTCACGGGCGGGTAGCTATGCCTTTTGCACAGCTCCATCCCATTTTAGCCAGATAAACAACATTTCTAACAACTACATTTAAAACATCACGCCAGTCAATGCAATGAGTAACTCTTCATTCAAAGATGAGCTGGGCAAAAATCTATCAATCAATTACCTTAGTGGCGAGGGTCCATACAAACCGATTCCCATCGGCTTACCTTTTAGAAATCCCCACCGAACCGATCCACTTTGCAGATCACAACATTTTTGTATAATGGCTTACCTTCGCCATAATTTCACCCCTCGCCATTGTTACCTACTGCATTTTTTTAGTCTCGCTACGGGCCATTTAGGTGGAAAAAGTACCTATGCTAAGAACAAGACAGATAATGTGTGCGAGGGACGAGAGTATACTGAAAAAAGAGACCGGCACGCATTCTCGCAGCACCGCTCATCTGCTTAAATTCAGCCTCGCACATCTCTGGTGAAACTGAAACCGTTTCATAGGTTCGCTGTTCGCTACACATCCTTGCACCGCTAAGCTTCCTCGCCGAACTCTATAGAAATGCAGCCTTACCGTTGCATGATCAGGTGCGCACGGATTTTGGTTTGTTTGTAATTTCTCATCGAACTGCCTCCACAATTCACCGCACATTTAAAAGCATTGGCTTTTGTAAACATGCAATTCGTTGATGAAAGCACGTTGCGGTCGGTGCGTCCAGTTCACCGTACCATACTGACCAGTGCCACAGTATAAACTAATATATACTGTGCTAGTGCCTTTCCACATTAGTTTATTGCAGCCCTAATGGGATTTGCTTTATTGTCTTTATAATCGGAATCTAAAATCTGAATTTCCGAATAATGGTCACTGTGTACGCATTCGTCTTCGATATAGAAATGCTTAGTTTTGTGTGCTTTTTCATTACGAACATACAGTTTTTCAAAATTAAAGGAGAATTATAAACCATGATTTACTGAGTCAGTGTTTATCCTTACTAATATTATATATAAATGAGAAAGTTTGGTTGTATGATAGTTACCAGCTTTTTAACACCTTCACGTCTTAACTACTGAACCGATCATCATGAAATTTTACATACACGTTGTCAGGAGTACACAGAAGAACATATATACCTTTCATCCCGAAAAAAATGATTATTCCCGAGGGATAGCAAAAAAACTTTCCACGCAGACGAAGTCGCGGGCGGCCGCTAGTTAGCTAAGTATATCTAAAAGTTCTCATGTAGTGTGAGAATGAGTAATGGAAAATGAACTCATTTTAAATGCTGAGGTCATTTTTCAACTTTTTGAAGACTGCATGATATACAGGGAGAAAAAAACAGCCCTTGACGAGTTTCTTGCCGGTTCTTCTCGCATCAAGGTCTCGCTTAGAGTTTGCGAATCGATGGCGAAGCTTCTATGACATTCACAAATGCATGTAACAGCCTAGACTAAGTAAATGATTTAATTTTGAATTTTGAATAGGTAATAAAAACTACCGGTCGGTTAAATCGAATCGATTTCACTTTTGCTCTACACGTTTACATTTACGCTGAACCTTAGCATATTAATAATCAAGTCAACAGCACGCTGGGCTACCACAACTGGGTAATCAATTTCAATAATAATGTTTAATTTAAATGCAAAGCTGAGGTTCGAAATAAATTGGCGATATTTGTCAGTTTTGTATAACTTGATGTGCTGCTAACTGATAATTAGTTTGAGTCACTGACGTCCATTATACAATTGTATAATGGACGTCAGTGGTTTGAGTAGATAAATCTAACAACGAGAATATTCTACTTAAGGTGGTACCTTGAGCGAAAGTGGCGCCGCGGTGAATTTTATTTAATATTATAATTCTAATACACAATTTTAATAATGTATATCGTGGAGATTTTAGGGCCCATGGTCTAGTATTTTTAAACGGTATCGTTACATTCCCTTGTAGTCAGTGCTAGAAGTAGATAGAAAAACTGCTAAAAGTGGCCGTTTTTGACACATTTGCTATCTACTTCTATGAATGACTACGAGGGCATGTAATTAATTAATTTATTTATTTATTCATATTATACATGACATATTTTCACATTTTTTTATCTCGCCAAACTGCAGTGCAGTTTGTTGGCAAGTGCGTGTAGTGACACCTTCTAAAAATACTAGACCATGGGCCCTAAAATCTTCACGATAAACATTATTGTAATCTTTTTCTATTAATAACTTATTACATAAAAACCTCTGAGGGCGCCACTTTCGGTCATACAACCGCCTTAAGTGGTACCTATAATACTTATTTGTATTGACCAATGATGCTGAATTCTAAAAATATCAAAAATTAAACATCATAAAATTTATTTAGGTACATTTAGGTACCAACTTTTTTTGACAAATGTCTCATAGTATGAAATCCTAATCAAAAAAGTTGGTAAGATAAGTATTAAACTGTTAAGCGACTTTCGTTGCTGTCTGTACCTACAGTATTTTACAAATACATTTTTTTACTTAACATTCTGTTTGCTAGAAAACAATGCAAAATTCCAGGTAAGCATAATTCCAAAAATATGGTACTTATGCAAATGCATTCGATGCTATTTTTAGTTATGCGGATTAAGTTATCGCAATCAAAACTGTGTTTCGTCGTTGGTCACTGTATTTTAACTACGGAATATTTTCCGTAATTGTTTGTAAAGGATTCATATACCTACAAATAATTAATGGTAAATCTCGGTTATTGTAGTCCTGTTTTATTTGTATAAACAGTATTGTTTTAAAAGTGTGGGGCAGTGAAACATTGCTACAAGGATTATTCCTTATAGCAATGTTTCACATGCCCTTCCTAAATCAGATCTATCCCACACTTTTTAAGAATAAAATGTATGAGATGAGTTAATATTTTACTTAAGGGTCCATAATAGGAAAACATGGTTTGGAGGGGTCATTTTTTATAAAGAAAACGTAAACATGTAGCCACAATAAAAAATTGATTTAAAAAAACAAAAAACCGACTTCAAAACCCCACTCTACCTAATGATAACTTTTTTAGAAATTTGATAATTGCTAAAAAAAGTGTGCTTTAATGAGACATCGTTTTATTTTTCCAGTAATCTTTATATAAACTGCTATCACATAGAATTATTTCAGATTTTTCGCTTTGCAAACTTCGGAGATAAGGGAGGGGACGGTATTTTTTTTTTCGTTTTTCATCATAAGTCGAAAACTATGCGGCTTAAAAAAAAAAATTGAAAACGTGCAAATGGCGCTTTTTCATATGATACCCGCCCTAATAGCCCCACTTCAAATTTTTAAGACCCCTTTTCAGCCCCTGTTGTAAAAAATGTATTTATTTTTTTATTTCTTTCTTATTTGCAAAATAGTTGAGCAAATGTCATCTTAAACTATTCCAAATTTCAAGTTGATACCATTAGTAGTTCTCGAGATATCCAGCTGTGACACACAGACAGACAGACTGAGTCACACTATAAGGGTTCCTTTTTTACCATTTTGGTACGGAACCCTAAAGACACCAAAAGCGCTTGCGTAGGTTCATATTTTTGGTGTTAATAATAGCGATGACTTATTGAACTCTATATTAAATGATTCAATTACTTTTATCCAAGAAAGATAATTGTGATAATGATAATGATGAAAAAACAACGAAAAGCATCGAAAAAGTGCAGAGGAGAGGTAATTTTCCTTACTCTTTACATGTAAAGAAAAAACAAACATTCCAACGAACTGAGAACCTCCTCCTTTTTTGAAGTCGGTTAAAAAGACAAATGTTTCAGCGTAACCGAGCCTTAATGTGCGATGGCACGTAAATTTAGGATTGTAAATAAGGTAATAAGTGAAACTCACTGGTATGCTTGGTGACTTAAGGCAGGGTTTATTTTGGGTAGCAAAAATGGCACATACAACTTGTATTTAACTCAAACTACTTAAAAATGTACGTGAACATGAGCCACGCAATGGTGCCCAGAAATGAAAAGAGAGCGGGAGCGCCCCTCCAAGTGAAGTAGTGATGTACATACAGTAAAAATAGTGTAGGGGTAACATGCCAAAACTTAAAAAACGTAGGTCCGTAGTTACCTTACACCATACCATATTTATTAATACCACTATCATTTTTTGTCTGCAAAAATAACTTTGTTTTTCACAGTGTTGTATGAATTACAAAGTTATATTTGCGGTTATGGAAAATGTGCTATATCTCAAAAACTAATTACTATATCTCGTTCAAACCAATTTTAGTTGAAAGTGTTTATTAAGATCTATAGATTCTACAGCATATATTTTTTTAGATTTCTCACTCTCTAATTTCAAAAGTTAAAGGGGGGGGGGACCACACATTTTACCACTTTGGCGGTGTATATCTTTCAAACGGTTGACAATGTCAATGTCATTTTTAAAGACCTATCTATAGACACCACGCACGTATTGGTTCAAAGAAAATTTTTTTTTACAGTTTCTGTTCCATGTATGGGGTAGCCCCCCTTAATATTTTTTTTGTGTTAAAATCGTTAAGTAGTTAACAGAATACATCTATCTACCAAGTTTCAATTGTGTAATATTAATAATTTCGGAATAAAGTGGCTGTAACATACGGACGGACAGACAGACAGACAGACATGACGAATCTATAAGGGTTCCGTTTTCTGCCATTTAGGCTACGGAACCCTAAAAAGGTAAAATATTATCTAGTACTCCGCGTGATTTATTATCTAGCAAGCATTGTATATTTGTATTGAGGAGCTCGTTGGCGCAAGTTGATTTTGCAACTTCGCAAGGGTCGGTCATGGGATGGGTGACAAAAAATGTATTCTCTTGAGCTCCTCCGTGCTTCGGAAGGCACGAAAAGCCATTGGTCCCATGCGCATTTGAGTCGTTAACACCCACCAATCCGCATTGGGCCCGCATGTGTATGTGGCTCATCCTCTTTATCCACCCATAAAGAAGGCTTGTATGCCCTAGCAGTGGGGACATTAAACATGGCTGATATAAAGATTTGTGTTTCTCTTATTAAATGCAAGTGGGACTGCTTTTTTATTCATTTTCTTCTTCTGTCCTTTAGATATAATTTATTGTTTCAGAGATAATGGTGATTTTCTTCAAAATACAAAAACGTGATGAAAAGCCGGCGGCGAGCGATTTAATATCCAGGTAGGTTAATAAATTTCTGCCATTGGAAGTTGTTTTTTATCTTTTCCCTTAAACGGACTGGATAAAAACGATTTAGCAATATAATGTATTACGCTTCGATAACAGCGAAAAATTGTTTGCCATTGATTATAAAATATTGACTTTGTAAATTAAAATTAAGTTGGAATAGGAACAATATTTTGTTTTTTTATCGAATACTATTATATGTTGGATATAAAATAAAGAATATTAAGTTTTTCTCTCACACGCTTTGAAATATTAGCATTTGAAAAAAAAAATGCTGGAGGTTCCACATTTGTGAACAGTGCGGAAATTAATTTCAATACTCTTCCCGGCTTCCCGCACTGGTTATTCTATTATTTCACAAGGCCACACAAACCAATTTAAAACTCAAAATTTTATTTCCTCGCATTTCTTGATAAAATCACTATACAAGCCGTGTACGCGAAGCTACTTACATTGCCTCAAATGATTAAAGCCCTTTGGCTTGTGCATCAAACATCCTCGACATTATAAATGCTAACTTCCCGTTCTCGGCTGTAATGTATTATTTTCACTGGCAGAGAGGCCGCGGCGCGCGGTTTCGAATCCTGGCAGGGACATAACGATTTGAGTGACGGAATACTTTTGTTCTCGACTGATGGATGTTTAATCTTATTAATGTACTTTTATTAGTCACCTAGTTTCACCTTTACTTAGTTTGGAACTAAATAATTGGTGTGATTTATCCAGAATGTTTATTTTATTTTATTTATTGACTAATGTAACTGACCGATATCGATTCCAATAATTATGGTGTTATGTAAAAGACATATTGTTGTTACCTTTGCCTTCCTTGAAGTCTGAAAAATGTGTATTGCGAGGTTTTTGGTGAAAAAATAGCGATGAAACGACCGGAACCGTACAAGCTTTCAACATTAGCCTTGTGGGTAGCCCTATTTGCTCATAAAATATGAATTTACTACCGAAATTAAGAGGAAGTGGGTACTTACTTAAATATTCCAGAGATGCTTGTGTTGTTTCTGTTTTATTCAGTTAAGTGAGGAATTATGAAACGTTACATAATTATAATGACTACGAAACTAAAGACGATTTTAAGCGTTTGGATTAGCTCTTTCAAATTTTACTCAAGGTTCTATCTTTTCATTTTCATACTTAATTCTTTTAATAATTTATTTACAAATTTTACTACTTATAGAGGTATAGGGAAACATTTCGCAACGTCTAGAAAATATTTGTAACATTTTGATTTGAGTGTTGTTTTGGTGGTGGTCAAGCTTATTAATTTATGTAAAATTTGTCGCCAAAACAACTCAGTGGTTGTGGATTTCGGGTGATGTGCACTTCCACCTTAGTTTTCTTTTCAATGAGGCAAATTAAATCTACGAGCTTGATCGTTGATGTTAAAAACAAATTAGTTTTTACTTTGGTTTTTACAAAAGACTTCATTTATGTACAAAGTGTAACAAAAATAACGGAAAACTTTTAAACTAGTTATTGGGCTCATAATTACAAACAACTTTTTGTTCGGGAAAAATAATCAGATGTTTCATACATTTTAGCAAAGTTCGCTAATTGTATGAAACAGCAGATTTTTTTGGGTAAGGTTAGGTTAATTACGTTAATTAAAACGAATACCTGGCCGAAAGAGGTGCCCTCAGGGGTTTTTATTTAATAAGTTGTTAATAGAAAAGGATTTTAATAATACTTTTCGTGGAGTTTTTAAGGCTCATAGTTTAGTATTTTTAGAAAGTATATACATTCCTTCGTAGTCATTCGTAGAAGTTGATAGAAAATGTGTCAAAATCGGCCTCTTTTAGCAATTTTGCTATCTACTTCTAGCAGTGACTAACTAGACTATGGACCCTAAAAATTCCACTAGAAGTTTTATTAAAATTGTGTATTAGAATTACAATATTGAATAAAAATCACCGCGGCGCCACTTTCGGCCAGGAAAGCTCCTCAAGTTACGTTGTATAAAAGTACTGAAGAAATATTAAAATTTTAAAGTGAACCATAAATGAATTAAAAAATATCAAACAGCCTTTCAAAATTACATCATTCTTATTCGTCAAACATTTTAGACAAATGTCAGGCTAGTAATTTAAATACTTTGTTACAGAGCTCACTTCAGGGACGTACTACACACGGGCCTCGGGATGACAGACGCGTACATGATGGAAAGAGTGATGGTCGCTCTGGACCGGGGCACATCACCGTTTGTCACTATGGCCACGTTCGCTAAAGCTCTGTCCCTTTACCTACGCGGGGATCTGGAAGAGAAGATCAATTATGCCTTTACGGTAGGTGTGGTTACAAGATTCTTTGCCGATATTTAAGTGCGGCGATGAATAGGAGAAGAGAAGGGAGGACGAAGAAGAGCTCGGTGGCGCAGTGGTATAGCGCCTGGCCCAGCGATTGCGGAAGTCAAGCAACTTTTGTGAGGGTCGGTCATGGGATGGGTGACCAACATTCTCGAGTTCCTCCGTGCTTCGAAAGGTACGTTATGTGGGTTGGGAAGCACGTTGCATTTGCAGTCATTAACACCCACTAATCCGCATTGCTGGGCTCGCGTGGTGCGTTATGTATGGCCCATCCTCCTTATCCACACATAAAGATCTGTGCTCCAGCAGTGGAGACATTAAAATGGCTGATGGTCAAGTGCGACGACAGATTTTGATGTGTACCTATGTAGGTACACAATGGAAAGGGTGATTTTCACTATGGCCACGTCTACCAAAACTCTGTCCTTTACGTGGGGATCTGCAAGAGATATTCAAATATGCCTTTACGGTAGGTGTGATGGGTTCATCATCAATATCATCAATTGTTTTTAGTGTTCCAACCAACTGGAGCACAGGCCTTCAATGTGGAGGTAAGGAGGATGGGCCATGATCCGCCACGCAGGTACAATGCGAATTGGTGAGTTATTTATTATTCGTCATTAAACAACAATTAAACTTGATTTATCTTATTAGAGGAAATATAAAAATTGCATAATTATGTTTTCACCTCTCCAGCATGAAAAGGGCGCTTTTGGCGCGTTAAAACTTGCCAAAAGCGTGAGGCAAAGTGCTTTTTTTATTTCTAATACCAATTTTTAAAATAATAAAGAAAAAAGAAATAAAGTGACAAGGATGAGACTTGTAAAATTGATGTGTGAGAAAAGGATAGATAGAGTGCTCTAAGGTGTCATACATGGATTAAAAAGTAAAAAAATAAAATGCACGGATATACCAAGGAGTTTTAAATAAGGATTGTTAAAAAAGAAGGTTAATAATTCGATATAAAGAGTGTGGACGAAATGAGGTCGCATGTATGAAATAAATATAAAATAAGAAAAAATAATGAAATTTATTGACAAATTAGTGTTTTATGATTATAAATAAATAAATAAGATGGGATATTAATGAATAAGAGAAAAGCACAACGTAATAATGTAAAACAAAACAGCGGGTATCTACTTTATGAATAAAAATTTTCATCATAGGTTTGATCGAACTATTTTGTAATAAATTACAAAAAATGAGTGCGTCCAACGATGAAGATAGTTGTTTTACTCCAAAAGAATTGAGTGAACAAGTTTCTAATGCTGAAATTTAGCTTTTTACTAGGAAACTCAAGTAAGAAATTTTCTTGCTGGTAGAGGTGAAAAGTTGTATGTTTTACACGAGACCAAAATTTTTTTCTGCCTCGTGACTTTAAATCACTCACTGTGCTCAGTACTACTCGCTACGCTCGTGATTCAATTCTAGACTACTTCGCTAGTTCGTGATTTAAAGTCGGCACTCGCAGCACAAATTGATTTTGGTCACTTGTATAACAAATAACTATTAAATACATGCCCCATTAGCAGTTTGATCGTTAGAATTTTAGTACATTAAAAAGTTTACTAGTAGTAAACTTTTTACTTACTTTAAAGATAATTTTTTATGATTTTTATAAATATTTAAAGTTTACCTTTTCATTGGTTTCAGTGTTATGATCTGCTAGGTGAAGGGTCACTGCGCCGAGAGACTATGTACCAGCTTATGAAGAAAAGTTTGGCCAAAGCATCTCGAGACGACGATGTGGAGGAGGCTGTGAAGGTAGGAGGCTACGAGCAACTAAACAAATATTATGGAAAATAATACATTACAAGTTTACATGCACTTTTTTCCATCTAGTCTCCTTTACCCTTAGTATGAGTTTAGGTAAACTGTGTTATTGTAAAAGCCCGTATATTGGCAAATCTTAGGTCTTACTTTCTAGTAAGTAAGTAGTCTTAGGATATACCAACATGAATTGGTAAATGCTAGGATTTTATGAAAGGGAGACCATTTTTAGAGCTTTTACCATTAGAGTTTAGCACCAATAATTTGTATTAAATAATACTTACAGTGAATTAACTATCATATCATAACTTAGTCATTTATTTCATAAAACCTATCAGTATAATCCTTAAATATTTTTCATTATCATTTTAATTTATTCTTCACTAACATTACTATTTTAATTTATCTTAGGAGTATTTCAAGTCATACAAACATGGCAATGAAATTTTCTCTCAGTCAAATCTTTTGGATAAATTATTATGATCTGGTTAGTTTATTATTTAATAAGAAAAAATTCAAAAGGTTCACCTTCACAATTAAAATTGAATCCGGATTAGCATTTACCGCGTGTTCTCTGAGGTAAAACCTAAGATTTGCCGAGTGAATGATGGTAAATGTTCGAAATGAACGAATGATCAATGAACAGCTGTTCGAATTTTTACCATTAAGGGTTGGTAAATCTTAGGTTTTACTAGAAAATTTTATTCTTAACATAAGTTCGGGGTTTTATAGTAACATAATATTCAAACCATTTTTTAATGCTGAGACAATTATTAGCTTACGAATATTATTATCCTTCACGGATGTGCTTTTGTAGGTAATACCTATAAGAGCACATTCTTGATGTACATAGCTACTAATGAGATATTTTGCTATAATCATACAAGTAATAGTTATATCAAGCCTCACAATTAACTTAGAAAGTACAGTTATTTCACGAATAATAACTAAAATTATAATAGCTTCATACGAAATCAATGGTAATGACTTCACAATAATTATCACCAGCAACTACCAAGAGCTGCCATCTATGAACCTCAACGTCTAGTTTTGAGCCAATAAACTCCTCTACCGGTTTCAGCATCCTTCGTTACACAAAGCATGAGACTTCCTCTCCAGACGTTGCGCGCTTAGAATATTAGTTACTATAAGCATTTACAGAGGCCGCTACGAGTAAAATTATCCCTCATTTATTTTGTTCCGACATTATATTATTATTTTTAAAATTTTTAAATGTTAAAGTGGCCACTTTGAGTTAAAATGGATTTTAAAACTTACAGAAAGAATGAAAACTATTAGTAACAGAGCTAGTGAAAAACTACAAGAGGTATCGTAAGTTGTAGCAGTTTCGAGGTCGGCACAAGAGCTTTCTCAAGGCTGAAAATTCGCATACTGTTTAATTGTTATGCATAATTTATGAAAATAATAGTCAAATCACAGATTCATGAAACATAGGCAGTGAGCACAGCAGTCGCTCAAAGTGTGGAGTACAAGCAAGCTGTTTGAAGCTACATGTTACAAAACAGGATTACACAGTTGAAACTTGGTAGGTAGATGTATTTATGATTTTTACACACAAAATAAAGATTTAAAAAAATCACCAAACCTATATACGTGCGGAAAAATGACACTGAGGTTCATAAACAATTTTTTCTCAAAGTACCTTTTGATAAATTACACTTCCAAAATGGTAAAATGTGTGTTGCCCCCTCTAACTTTTATTTTATTTATTTTTATTTTGTTTATTTAAGGACAACCACCTTACACAAGTCAACATTTTGTATAACTATCACTATGGGTTACAATCTTAAGTGAAGACATAATTAAAGGCTGCCACGGCATGCGTTTTATGCAAAGAATTATAAAAAAGAGAATTTATGATTCACAAGGCGTTACACATGATGAATGATAAATTTATAAATAACTTATATCCCACCAAATCATTACATAAATAATATTGCCAAGACCTCGAACTGTCAAAACTTATCAGACCTCATGTAGAGCCAAGCTTCTAACTCTACGCGCCCTAACTCTGCAACTTCAAAAACTCTACACCTTAGTTAAAATATGTGGCTTAGCCATTTCGCTACATGGAAACCTTTCTAATAAACAATAGTTCTTGTAGTAACGAAACGGCCAAGCCACATAATATTTTAACTAAGGTGTACAGTTTTTGAAGTTAGGGCTAGCAGAGTTAGGGCGCGTAGAGTTAGAAGCTTGGCTCTACATGAGGTCTGATAACTTATTGACAGTTCGAGGTCTTGGCAACATTATTCATGAAATGATTTTGGTGGGATTACACTTCTTTTTGTAAGTAACTACATATCCATAAACCGATCTAAAATCGTGTATAATTCGATCAGCATCAACCAGCGTACTTGTACTGTTATTTATTTTATTATGTGGTAGAACTAATTCATTTATGCTGCGATATTATTTTACTCTTTAACGCAGAATGTGACAGTGCAAAGAACAAAATAGAGTCTGCACGAGTTTTGCGCCATGAAAGAAGTAGTTTTGACAGTGACCTGAATTTTTTTCATGTCAGTGAGTTTTGAAATGAACACAATATCTTTTTTATGATTACTTTTTTCCCATTACTATAACAGTGATTTACTAAGGCTTAAAAATAATTACTAAATATTTAAAGATTTTTCAGATTCATATGTCTCATTTTTTCAGACCTCCAGCATCAACATTTGCGGAAGTCGCGTACAAACTTCCATCCCCTAGTTTAAGGGGTTAGGGGGTGAAAGTTTCAAATTTTTATAATTTTTTCGCAGTTTGTGTACTAATACTAGCTTACATACCAAATTTCAGCTATCTACGACTTCAGGAAGTACCCTAGGAATTTTGATGATTATCAGTAAGTTTTGACGAAATCGAGGTTTTTTAGATATCAATAAAATCCAAAGTTTAAGAGCTATGTAATTGAAACTTTATATGTTTAATAAGTCTACTACAGACATCATATCCTGAGAATTTTGTGTTTCTGGTATAATCCAAACCCAAGTTATGAGGGTTAAGCGGTTGGGGGTTAAAGTCCAATTTCATATTTTTTTTGTTGTTTGTGTCCTAATACTAGCTTTGATACCAAATTTCAGCTTTCTAGGACTTCTGGAAGTACCCTTCAAATTTTGATGATCATGAGTGAGTCAGTGAAGAAATCGGGGTATTTTAGATATCAATAAAATCTATATTATAAAAGCTATACAATTCAAACTTTATATATTTAATAAGTCTTCTACTGATATTACATTCCGAGAATTTTCTTTATCTAGTATACTCCAAACTCAAGATATGAGGGTTCAAAAAAACGACGAAGCGCTTCGAGAAAAGATAGGTAGTGCCGTTACGCTTCGCTTCCTCGTCTTGGCGGGGGCACTCCCGTGCCCCCAGACAGAAATATTTTCTTTTATTAAAATAACTGACGCGATACGTTTGCTGTTTACAAAGCAATTCTGACTCTTGTAAATAGCAGACGCATTATTCCGACACGTCTGCTATTTACGAAGCAATTTCGGATGGCTAACGCTACAGGTATTTACTCCGACATGTCTGCTATTTACGAAGCAACTTCGGGTGGATAACGCGTCGGGTATTTACGAATATGCCCCCGGGCTAATACCACCCAGCCCGGAGGAAGATTTTCCACTTTGGCCTTCCTATCAGTGGCACCATATTATTCCTTACCTTACCACACTCAACATACCTACAAATCTAAGGGTATAGAATCTTATCACTACATAGTATAAAACATAATCGCTTTCTCTGTCCCTATATCCCTATGTATGCTTAAATCTTTAAAACTACGCAACGGATTTTGATGCGGTTTTTTAATAGATAGAGTGGTTCAAGAGGAAGGTTTATATGCATAATACATGGTGTCAAATTGCACACTACACCGAAGCGAAGCGAAGGCGGGGCGCTAGTGTTCGATAAAAGAAGAGGACAATCAAGCTGACCATTTACAAGCTTGTACAGATATTTAAGATTAGCAATTTTTTCTACGATCTTCTAGGCTATGAATTTTGAAATAATCTAATCGTTGCTTGATTGAGACAAGTTCTTTAGCCATGTGACATTGGAAAGTTAAATGCCATAGAAATTGCTTATAGACAGATTCAATCCTTTTTAAGGTTCCGTACCAAAATGGTAAAAAAGGAACCCTTATGGTGTGACTCAGTCTGTCTGTCTGTCACAGCTGGATATCTCGAGAACTACTAATGGTATCAACTTGAAATTTGGAATAGTTTAAGATGACATTTGCCCAACTATTTTGCAAGTAAGAAAGAAATATAAAAATTAATATTTTTTTACAACAGGAACTGAAAAGGGGTCTTAAAAATTTGAAGTGAGGTGACTAGGGCATGTGGGGTATCATATAAAAGAGCGCTGTTTGCACATTTTAAATCATTTTTTCCTTTTTTCTTAGGCTGCATAGTTTTCGACTTATGGTGGAAAATGTAAAAAAAAATACCATCCCCCCCCTTATCTCCGAAGTTTGCAAAGAGAAAAATCTGAAATAATTCTATGTGATAGTAATTTATGTAAAGATTACAGGAAAAATAAAACGATGTCTCAATATAAAACACTTTTTTAGAAATTCAAAAAACAAACAAAAATTCTTTAGTTTCACTACCAGTCAACAGATGGCGCTGTCCTAAGCATGCTAACCTAAGAAAAAAAAACAGTTCCACTATCGGTCAAGAGATGGCGCAACCTAATTATAAATTGGTGGCTGGTTCTAATATAATTACCTACCTACTATTTGCCGTACGAATAAACGAAGAATAAGTTCCTACTTAGTAATATAAACAGTTTGCAATGTGGAGTGGCTGAAACGTTTTCAGTCACCATAAGCAGCTGTGGTTAAGATTTGTAAATTAACTGTCCGCCTGTTCGCCCTTCCACCTGTCTGCCGTTTATCCTACTTTTTTAAAGACTGTACTAAAGTAACATATCCAAATATAGGTCTTTACCTATGAAATTGCCGATATTTTGTCACATACAGAGAAAATAATAACTTCTATAATTTAAAATTTTAACAAAATCGTGAATATTATTACATCGAATTATGATCATGATAGTTAACTATCAGTAAAAATAAAGTCCATATTTTAGCTTTCGTGACATTAAAAAAAAGATCTTGAAAGTGACTCTTTTTTTGTGAGCAAAAAAAAGGGTGACCGAAGGGGTTGTAACTTAACCAAAACTTATTTTTTCGCTTATCTTAAATGGAAATAAGTTAGCATAGTGTTCAAACATTAGTACATAAAAGTTTTGTTACATGAGTGTTCATGGTTGTTAAATGAACAAAGAAAATGCTATTATGAAAAATGCAACTTCTTGAAAAATCTCCATACAAATCGGCAATTACATAGGTAAAGACCTATTATTACGAATAATAAGACTCGCTCTTGACCGGTTTTATTTTTTATAAATTTGATAGAAGGATAACCAGACCGGGCTGCAATACTCAAATAACGTGGCAATTATACACACAAATTTTACTGTGGGCAGATCTAAACTCCTTAAATTGCGCAATATCCAAGAAGCTTAAAACTTTTAAAATAAGAAAGTGAAAAATCTTAAAAAAATATATGCTGTAGATCTTAACAAATACTTTCATTTTTCAAATTATGCATAATAATTTTAGTGCGGCGGTAGTCTTAAAAAAGACGCTTAGAAAACACTTTTCGTACAAGTCATCTCGGAAATATGAAAATTTGGTATTGATGCATTCAGTACGATGCCCTGATCACAAATATATACATACGAAAGTTTATTTATTATTTTTTTATTAATTATTAAAGGAATCTGAGAATTTGGAAAAAGCAGAAAATTATGCTGTTATTAAAACTGATGTACTTTTCTTATTTTTAAATATCATTGGTCAATTACCTTTAGACATTCAAAAAGAGTATGTGCAGAGTTATTTGTTATGTATTTTGTAAAAATTAATTCAGTCGTTTTCAATCTAGACCTGTTCAATGGCAACTCTGAACTGCGAAATTTTTCGACGTTTGCTAATAATTTGTTAGACCAAGTAGTAAAAATGTTATAGTATGTTATATATTCGCAATCTACTCACAAAGCCCTTTCATTTGATATACCACACGGTATGAAAAAACAATTTCTTTGTACTGAAAACTTTATGACGTCACAGTTTCTACCCCCACCATTTTCGCGTTTGTCATCTTATATATTTGTGATCAGGGCATCGTACTGAATGCATCGATACCACATTTTCGTATTTCCGTGCTGACTTGTGCGAAAACTAACCTCAAACCTTGTTTTACCGCCCTACTATTTAGCAGTATACAAATTTTCAGCTTTGAGGAAGCCTGAAAATTCGTATACGTATTCATATTTCGACCTCAAAATTACTTTATTTATGTGGCGTGCTGACTCGGCATGTTCCATGACACTGAGTTCTGACTACATTCTCATTTTTTTGTACTATTTCCTTTTACCTTAACTCTTGTAGAGCATGTCGAAATTTTACATAATTAGGTAAAATACCTACTTGAAAGCGTGCTGACCAGATCAAATTCTCTATAACTCTTGCAGTATTTTTCACTAGCTCTGTTGAAGAGTTATTAAAAAAAATATTAGAGACAATTTAAGAGAGCTTTTTTAAATATTGACTTGGTTTACGAGCAATAAAAATAAATGTATTGATGGCGCTAGTAGTGGGTAGTAGGGTGCCTTAACCTTTCAGTAGATAATTCATTAGAAAATTGGTAATTTGGATTTTATTATTTTTTATTTAGTTGCTGAAGAATAAAATAATAACTAGTTGTTATTAAAAGCTTATACTTTAAAGGCCCTATCTCACTAGAACACAATGGTTGCGCCATTAGCGGGAGTGAGGTAGGTACTCTCCATATAACAGTGGTGGCTGGATAATTGGAAACACTAGTCGATTTTCATATAGTCCGTGAGCCCGCGACAGTATTGCCTACGTCATATGACATCACGATGAAATGCATGGCACACAGTCGGAAAAGTTGTGCTCAGTGAGGATCAGAAGATTATCGCAAATAAAATTGGCCGGAAGCTTGAGAAAATTTTCCACTTCCGGTCAAAATTTTAAGATTCTATTTACGTCATGTGATATCAGTAAGAGACCCGTGGCATCATTTAGTTTTCAATCGTAGAGAGAGTAAACATAAGTCTGTCAGTTCTGAAATGACTAAAAAACAAAAATTTTAAGTTTAAGGCCATTTCAGAACTGACAGACTTATGTTTACTCTCTCTCTACGATTGAAAACTAAATGATGACACGGGTCTCTTACTGATGTCACATGACGTAAATATAATCTTAAAATTTTGACCGGAAGTGGAAGATTTTCATAAGCCTCCGGCCAATTTTATTTGCGATAATCTTCTGATCCTCGCTTAGCACAACTTTTCCGACCATGTGCCATGCATTTCATCGTGATGTCATATGACGTAGGCAATACCTATACTGTCGCGGGCTCACGGACTAATACAAACGAGGTAATTTTGAAGCCTTGGTTCTCCGCCAGGGATTGATCTAGTTGTGATCTGATGATGGCGATCTACGGAATGAATGAAGGAGATCCAGATCACTATACACACCCAACCGATCTGATCAGAGGGTCTATTACGAAAAGTTTTATGCGATACACGCAGCTGCGTTCGCGCTTCGTTTTGATCGTTTCCTATTACAAATCACTTTCGTATGCGATATTGCGAAGTGATTGCGTGAGTTTGACAGTTTCTCTCTAGTGTATTCGACATCGTTCGTTTAGTAGTCTATGGACTACGATAGCCAAATTCAAAATGTTTGTTATAACTTCGTAATAGGCCCCCAGCATCCTAAGAGCTATGAGAATCAGAGTTTTCAGTTTCATGATTTCCATACATTTTTACGCTAATTTTGTGGTTTTAATAAACATATCTATAACTGTGGAGCTCGGTGGCGCAGTGAAGCTCGGTGGCGCAGTGGTTTAGCGCCTGGCCCAGCGATTGCGTAAGTTAAGCAACGTTCGCAAGGGTCGGTCATGGGATGGGTGACCAAAAATTTTCTATCGCGAACTCCTCCGTGCTTCGGAAGGCACGTTAAGCCGATGGTCCCGGCTGCATTTGCAGTCGTTAATACCCACCAATCCGCATTGGGCCCGCGTGGTGGGTTATGGCCCGTCCTCCTTATCCACCCATAAGGAAGGCCTGTGCCCCAGCAGTGGGGACATTAAAAATGGCTGATGGACAATAAACATATCTTTATATCTCTTAGGATGCTGATCAGATCAGTTGGATGTGTATAGCGATCTTGATCTTTTCCATTCACTCCCGGAATGGCCATCATCAGATCACAGCTAGATTATCCCTTGCTTAAGAACCAAGGTTTTAAAGTTACCTCGTTTGTATGAAAATCTACTGGTGTTTCTAATTATTCGGCCACCACTGTATATCTGTATAACGCGACTGGTGCCGCCGCCTAATTAACTATAACTAGATACTAATTTTATAAAGAGGAAATACAATCAATAATGTATCTACTTAAGGTTTTTTTAAAGGAAGTAACAAAAACATTTTTTTATAAATCTATGTGCAAAATCCATAGTTTACACCGAAGCGAAGCGAGGGCGGGTCGCTAGTCATAATAAACAGTGCTTTGCTAATCATAGCCAAAAAATAAATCCAATTTATAGTCCAGTCACGGAAAGGACACTCCGCCCCGCCCTAGAATCAATTACCTCACCCCACCCCGCTAGTTCGTGTGCCGAATCGTGTGCTCATTTAGTCGTGTTTGTCAACGTCATCTTATTTTGATATTCAAATCAATGCGTCGTAACTTTATTTTCAATACAGTTGCTCGAAAATGTGAGCTTACGATGGCGGTGAAGCGTGCGGTAAGTTGATTTTACCGCACGCCGTGCGTTTTTGTTTACGGTTTAGTACAGCGTGCGGTAAGTTGATTTTACCGCACGCCGGCGCCGTGCGTTGTTGATTACGTACGTTTTTTTTTATTTCTACTAGCTTCCGCCCGCGACTTCATCCGCGTGGACAGTAAAAAATACAGCAACCAGTTTAAAATGACCTCTTTAGTGTATGAAAGCTAGTACTAAGGAGAGTTCAAGCTGTTTCCCTGTTTCCACCCACCTGAATTTGATGAAACATAACTTAGATTTTAAGTTGGACCTCAATCTACTAAACTGTAAAAAGCCTATCAAAATATGTTTAGCGGTTTTTGTGTAATTTGCGCACAAATATTTAAAATTTACACTTTTATTATATGTATAGATTACAGTTTCAGTGGTACCTATAATGTTTTCTCGCAAATGTATTGAAAAACGTAGTATGGCACACGGTTGGTAAGGTTTTTTAAAACTCGTGACGATTATAAACCCTCGCCTGCGGCTCGGGCTTATAAAGCGTCAACTCGTTTTAAAAACCTCCTTACCAACCTTGTATCATAAACTACTATTACTATAAAGTTCGAATTATGAATTGAACGCCGCTCAGTACAAACTGCACGGTAGCCCTAGACTTACACACACAGTTTCACGTGTACAAAAACGTCATCTGACGTCTTTGTTTATAATTTAGATTTAGATTGTTACACCCAATGGACTGTAGTTGTCTGGAAGAAATGATATAATAATAATAATAAAATATAATGGCGCGGTTGTATAGAGTGTCCTTCCTCCTACTCTCGACGGGGATTAGGCAAGGCGTATGCTGAGACGCAGGCTACGCAGCACAGCACAGTACAGACATGTGCCCCCTCCGCATGCTGCGACGCAGCTGACATTCGCATTCTTCGCAATCCTCATCCATAATAACTCTTTCAATGTCTTTTTTGAATAGTCTGGATGATTTGTATCATACAAACAAGGTTCACAACGAACTAATTCAATTAAATGTTCTGTCATTGCAACAAAATTACAAAATATTGTTAGTAACAACGAAATAATTTCGTTGGTTAGTAAACACGTCTCGACGTGCAAGCGTCGCGCAGAATTCTGTGCCGGCACTACAACGAGACGCAGAGCAGGACAGACACATGTCTGCGTCGCATGTGCCTGCGCCGCAGCGTACGTAGTTCAATGACGTTCCATACTTTACAAAATCTGCTCTGCTCTGCCCTGCGTGGACCTGCGTCGCCTGCGTCTCAGCACACGCCTTGCCTTAACGAGATCGAGTTCACATCATGTCAAAAAGTATTTTTTTTTATATTGGTACATTGAGAACGGTTGCCATGGTTTCCATTGTATCGTTTTGACGTTTACTCGATACCAATTCGATCTCAGATTCTCGATCGCGTTCAGGGAAGGAAATTATAAGTACTTCGTACAACGAACTACTTATAATTTCCTTGCGTTGCGTTCGGGAGTAACCTCCAAGTCGGTATATTCCACTTTAGCTGGAAATAATTTCACCACAAACTATAAATAAAGCCTGGCCTGACTAGAATTTGCGGTAGGTAGACTTTGTGGCAGTTTGCTCTAAGCTTGTGTTTAAGAACTGTCAAACTGTATGTTTCGCAGCTACGTTGTTTCAAGTTTGAGACCACATTTCACTGTGTTTATTTTGGTGGCTACATTAAAATATGTGTATGGTTCGGTTTAAATGTCAGGTATGTCGTAGGATATTCGTACAAATTGGATCTTTGTAATAATCCTAGTTTGATAATAAGAATCTTTTTTGCAATCGTCCGATGAATGTTTAGGATTATTACAAAAATCCAGCGTATATTAGGTAAATGGCGATCATCACTTTGCATGGGCGCACTGATTGGCCGACGTTAACGTTAATGAACTGACGAATGCTCTGATTGGCTACACAATCAGTATTATACTTTAACTATGACTTTAATCCGAGTGTCGCAAAATGAAGGAGGTGAACTAAAAGTTGGTTCTGGATTTATTTTGGTCACAGTTCTAAACTAAACCTTACCGATTATGACCTTTTCAGAGTATTCTAATTAAGGGTCATATTCGGACCAATCAGATTAAGTGCGTTTTCAGATTATCGAATCCGATATCGGTGTCGGCCGCCGATCCGATATCGGAGGAAGTAAAATGTATGAAATATGTATCTGTCTTTCATATTGTCCGGCCCAATATCGGATATTGGAGAATCGACTAGATTATCCAACTAGCATTCAAGTTTCCAATTGTCCAAAACATGCTAGAATTTATACAAGTAGGTATGCTAAAAATTGCTCAGACGTTTGCGAAAATCTATCATCATATTATCTGGTCCTTTAATTAAATCGACCTCGGATTTTTGCAAAGATCCGGTTTATTCGACTATCCTACAACAGTTATAATAAATTTAATGACTGAAAGTTTTTATATTTTTAGATGAGATAAAAACCGAAAGTACATAGTACATTCGTTTTTTTTGTAATGCTAGGACAATATTGTAATCTTTGTATTCCTTCATTATTTGCAAACAGAATTCCCCCTTAGTACAAAACGCTGACTAAAATCTAACAGACATGTCTGTTTTCTCTTAAACAAAAAAAAAACAACTTAACTTTCAAACCGGGTTTAATTTTAGTCCACGTTTTAGGATAAGGCGGAATGAGTTTATTCCCTTTGCTCATAAAACTATTGCATTTGTTCTAGGAATTGGTCGACATAATGCTGAAACGGATGGATGTGGATTTAGACGGGGTCATAAATTTTAATGACTTCCACGAATCGGTGACCAAAACACCCTCCTTGTTAGAACTTCTAGGGTACTGTTTGCCAGAGAGACCCGCTGTCTACGCCTTTATAGCCACATGGTGTCCCAACTGGGGCAAAATGTGATTTTTATGTATGAATTCATTTTTTTACGTATCCTGATACCTAAATCCTAATGGACATATTATAAGATAGAGTCTGGGGTAGGTACTGTCTGCCAGAGGCCCACTTTATAGCTACGTGGTGCCCTTTCTGGGGCAAAATATGCTTTGCTAAAGAACATTTCTTTTTCTGATAAACCATGATGTATATAATAGAGAGTCTGGAGTACTCTCTGATAGAGAGCGTTCTGTCTATGCCTTTATAGCTACATATAGTGCCTATATAGGAGAAAAAAAGGTGAATAATTAAACTTCATATAATAATTCATATTTTTCAACATTAAGTATTTATAAATCGTGATGGAGTGTTTTGGGGTATAGTCTTCTAGAGAGGTCCCCTGTCTAATATGGTGCTTTTCTGCGGTAAATTTAGATATTTTATATTTTAATATTTCTTGATTGATCCTTTTTTTTTAATATTTCTTGATTGGTCCAAAACATGCTAGAATTTTTACAAGTAGGTAATTGAAAGCCTATACTCAGCAGTGGGTGTCGTGCGGCTGATATGATGATTGATCCTTAACTTATACATTTTTCACAACTTGATAAATAAAGTTCGTAATGAGATACAATACGATATTGAAATTGGTGTAATAAGAGACCCTTTACGAGCAAATATGTTATAAAAATCATTACCACCAACGATAGTGTAGCTTAGTCGCGACGTGCGAAGCGCGCCGCGCGCTCCGGGCCGTACGATATGATTATTTGGTCAAAATCGTCAATGATAGTGTGGTACTTATATATTTTTTTTATATTTTTGTGAAATTTTGCCGCCCCCTAAAAAGTGCCGCCCGGGGCGGGCCGCCCCCTCCGCCCCCCCATCGCTACGCCACTGATGGATATGTTATACTTACACACTAAAAACGTTTGTTTTTTTGCTGATAATCATGAGACAGTTTATAAAATGACACAAAATCAAAGAGTAGGAATAATGTGTTCTAAACTGTTTCTATATTGTTATGTACATAAATAATTAAAATAGTCTGAAAGTTTGCTTCAACTTTTTTCTATCTTACCGAAACGTATCTCTTTCTCTTGCGTTGGTATCTCTTTTTGTACCTTATCGCTAAAGTTCGTAGCTTCAAATATCCTTTTGTATAAATTAAACAATTTTATGGTATAGTTGAACATTTTGGATTCGGTGTTTAATTAAAAGCGAGCGAGGAGCGAGGATATAAATTGTGATAATTAATACGATTCCGTTTTCACTGCAAACGGTCGGGAAGATTATTTCATAACGACGACGGCGGTTTTCTTCGATTAAAGGAAAGATTCACTTTTAAAATCTTAATTAGTTTTATTGAAATTATTAGTTCAAGCTACTACTTTAGTTACGTGGCGCGCCAGGATTTGCTTCCTTAATAATAATAAAAAGTGGTTGATGAGCAAAAAGGGGTTTATTTTCACAGTAGGTACCTATAAACACCATGGTAATGATAACAACAAAAATAAATAAGATTTGTAAGACATAATGACAAAAAGTCACAACCGGTATTTATATTTGAAATGAATAGGTATTTATAAAAAAGTATAAAAGATAGTTTTATATTATAGTGCATTAGAGGTCTATCACCAATAATAGTAGTTTATGAAACTGATGCATAATGAGGGGTATTAAAATATGAGTTTGTGTTTTTTTAATAGTATCACACGAGTGTTTTAATACCTAGTTATGTGCAGTTTCATACACTACTTTGTCTACTCTCATAAAATTATTGTGATTGAACCTACAAAATAAAATATCAATGATAAAAAGAGTAGGTAGTTTCTCGACTTTGCTTTAGGTAGGTAGGTTGTACCAAATACTTAGAAACTCTACGTACTTACCTTGATTAAGTATTACGTTTTTTCCGTCGCCGCATCTAAAATAGCTACTCACTCACTACTATCAGATATTTTTAAGCAAAAGTAAAAATTTAAATCTAAAATATGAGGCGTTTTCTATTAGAAAAATAATAATGAGATGACTGCATTCCAGCAGAGTAATCGTTACGCTAACTAAGTCATCGATCACCATAGAGTACATTTTAATCATGGAAAGTACATATGTGAGAATTTTATTGTTTTTTTTAATATCGCGCCACTGCCATCTTATTGAATTTGCCCTGTATCGTAATGAGAAAAAAAGTTATTTTATAGCATTAAAATAACTTTTTAATTTTTTTTCGGTATTGCGTGTATAAAGTATGTCAATATAAATTCGTTTTGAAATTCATAATTCGAATTTTACGATATGAGAGTAGATAAAATGTTTTTCGTAATACCCTATTCCTAAATAATGGAAGATTCGGTCAAGTCGTGGTTTTCAGGCTATATTATAATTTTCCGGGGTGCGGGATGCATTACCATGCATCCCTCACCCCAACAATGAGGGCTTTTCAAAGTGACATTTAAAAAATAAAAATAGTAACTAATTGCCTCACTTGATGGCGTTGATGGAAAGAGAAGTGAAAAAATTGGCTTTTAAAAATAAACGGCCTGTACCAAAGAGGCAAGTGAGCGCTCGCTGGCTGACATCTGCCCAAAGAGAAAAAAATTGGGGTCACATCTGCCTGCCTACCTGAGTACCTACTCTTAAAGTTTAGTAAAAAAAATACACTGACACATACATTTTTATCAACGCCATCTATCGAGTCTACAGTTTTTTGTTAAATAAAAAAAAATTTTCATGTCAGTGGTTTTTTGTCATTTTAGAAAGCCCTCATTGTGTATGTTTATTTTTTGGAAAAACTACATTGTGGTAATCATAGACCAAAATGGTGTAATTATCGTTTGATGTCCACATTACGGTTTATCACCTTAAAATTTACGGGTTTTACGCCGTTCGTAAGCACGGTTGACAGTGTTGTATGGAACACTATGGAAGACTGTCCACACACGGATTTGCTACGGCGCTACGCTGCGGCGGCAGCGACGCGCTATAGCGCCACCGTACGTGGCCAAGCTTCCATAGTGCTCCATACAACACTGTCAACCGTACCTATGCACGGCACGGCGTATAAACTGTAGATTTTCCGTACGAAGGACGGTCGGCGAGTTGTATGGAGTACTATGGAAGCTTGTCCACGCACGGTAGCGCTACCGTCGCGGTGCCGCTGTCGTAGCGTAGCGCCCCGTAGCAAAACTTTATCTGGAGTATGGACAAACTTCCATAGTAATCCATACAATACTACCGACCATGCCTACGCACGGAGAAAACGCGGTAGATTTTTACGGCGAAAAACCGTGTGTCGACATTCGCTCCTGCGATTAAACACGAGCTTAAGTAATAGCTGAAAATGCAAAACCACATGCATACATGCACTGCGACTGGCGTTTTGCTTAATTTTACGTATATATCAGTGTACCACCATGGCCACCACTGCATGCAAACGATTATCCTCTGCGCTCGCCTATTCGAGGCTGAATAAAAACCTAATGCGCGTGCGCCACCGTACTATTACTATGGGACACAAAAAAATCGCGCGTGTACAAAACAAACTACGGTCAAAACGTAGCAAGTTCTATTTTTTAAATCAGTCACTGAAAAAGTCGCAAATGCATGCGCTTGTATCTTATACCTTTAAACGAGCAATTCTTGCATATTTATTTATTATTTCTGTGATCTTGGAAACGGCTCTAACGATTTCGCTGAAATTTGATATATGGGGGTTTTCGGGGTTAAACAATCGATCTAGACTAGTCTTATGTTTAGGAAAACGCGTGTTTTCGTGTTTTCATACGTTTTTCATGCAATTTTCTTTCGACGCTGAATATGGTCGTGAGTTGTCGAAACTTGAGTTGTGGAAACTTTCTTAACTGTTTCCTTTTTTATTTTATTTTATTATCTAAGTTTAGATCTTTATCCGTTTAGGCTGTGAGCGTCCTGACAAGGGTTCTTCCTCCAAGGCACCCTCATCTTCAGTTCAAGGTTCTTGCTTAAGGGGCTCTACGTCGTACCTGGCCGAGGGAAAACCAAACCAATCACACTATCCACCCAAGAGATGCAGCAACACGGATATGAAGTATGAACACATCCTGTTTTTACATTCATGGCTGTGATCGCATCCATACTAATATTATAAATAGGAAAGTCCGTTCGTTTGTTTGTTACGCCTTCACGTCTTAACTACTGAACCGGTCATCATGAAATTTTGCATACACGTTGTCAGGGGTAGAGAAAAGAACATAGGGTACCTTTCGTTCAGTTCCCGAGGGGTAGCTAAAAAACTGTCCATGCAGACGAAATCGCGGGCGGCCACTAGTGTTTAAAATTCGTAAGGGTGGACATGCTTTGGTCACAGTTCTAACCTAACCTAATTAACTTTTTAAGGATTGGACCACATTTGTCAGCACAGCCCATTCGCCTTTTTCAGTCGTCCTATCCTATCTTTTTTTGTCGCTCAGAACCACCATTTGTAAGAGCGAGAAAGATAGCGGGAATGCGATAGCACGCGGCGGAATCCTCGAAGCGCTCGCATTCCCGCTAACCTTCTTGTCTTGCTCCAGCAAATGGTGGTTCTGAGCGACAGAAAAGAATAGGGCGGCGGATAAATGCGATTCGGTCTGATAGATGTGGTCCAATCCTTAGACTTTTTTTCATGGCGAGCTGCCTACCTCCCCCATCCGCCCCCTCCATCCCCCTGTTTTTGTGTCTTGCCCACTTAATTGTAGAATTTACCATAATTTCAGATTGATTTATATCTAAATATACTGTATCGGGATTTTCACCATGTACCTTTTTATTTTTGAGACTCCGATATTTCGGCGCAGTTGCATGCGCCATGATCACGGAAGAACTGTCGGTTGTCACGTGCGGGTAGATGTTATTGGCAGACGAATCGGTCTACCCTCCGTCTAGTTCTTTTATTACGGTCGGTACCGGTACCATTGTCTGCAAACTCACTATTCACTCGAATCTGTTCTCGACACACGACACTCACTGTATCTTTACGCGGAACGGCACTTTTTTATTTTTGTTGTTTTGACACAGCCGGACTACTGGATTCCAGACACTCGACAATTTAAACCCATCATCACGATTGAAATTTTTGTATTTGGTAATTTCAATCGCTTCCCTGACCATTCTTGGTATGTAGTGGCGTTCTGTGGAGATGATCTGAGGGTTATGTAACTCGATCCAGTGATTTGTGTCCGAATGAATTAAATGTTCAGCGATGGCCGATTTTTGCGTATCGTTGTTTTTGACCGCTTTTATGTGTTCCTTTATCCGGCATGCTATTGTGCGTTTAGTTTGGCCGATATATGAACTACCACAACTGCAGTCGATCTTATAAACACCAGGTTTCTCCAGAGGAAAACTGTCTTTCGGGGACCGTAGACATTGCGATACCTTTTTTAAAGGAGTGAAGATAAGTTTTTATGGCGTACTTTTGTAATATATTTGAGACCTTA